>JACGCL010000004.1:1422938-2845876 GCA_014925845.1 Crassisporium funariophilum
TTCGCGAGTGATAGGGTCCTTGCGTACACTGGCTGTAAGACCGACAGCTGAAGCTCCTTGGCCAGTGGCGAACACAGATCGATGTGCCGTCTTTTCGACATATTTCAGGAATTGCGACTTGGCGGTACCCGGATCACCCAATAAGAGAACGTTGATGTCGCCGCGGATTCGATGCTTATGGTTGATGTCCTTTGGCACACCGCCAAATAGCGAAAGGGCGATGGCGGTCTTGATATCTTCGTGGCCGTAGATGGACGGGGCAATTGATTTGATGATCCGTTTGCGAATGCGCTCATCTCGCGCCAGATTTCGCATTTCCTTCTCGTCCTCTTCTGTTAATCTGAACGCGGCGAAGAGGTCCTCCTTCTTGTTGACATGGTTCGCCTCGATGATGGTGGAGAAAACAGGGAATCCATTTTTGGCGTTGAGGGAGGCATCGAAATTGTTGCGGTAAACACCAGTCACTTCCTGTATGGCCATGAGTATTTGTACGCAATACATTATTGCTGGACTGACCACTTCCTCGCCTGGCTTCGCACTGTCGATCAAATCCCATAAAAGGATGACTTCTCGATGTCTTGGTAGACGACCAGCAGGCACAGATCCTGGGGATTCTTGCAGCGTCATCTTCTGATAATTGCGATAAACAGTCTGCACAAAACTGTCAATTGATATCCAGTACCTGTATTGTGTGAAAACTTGACTGACCTGCTCCGAATTCACCTGGAACGGACCTTTGCTTTCGCAATTCGCGCAATAACTGATCCTGACTTCTCTCGAAGCATCTTGGTAGAATGGACCCAATACCGCCCCACATTTCCGGCAATCGAATTTGACATACTTGAGTTGGGGAAATACACCACTTCGTCGAGTGACAACGCCAGATATGCGAACCAAATTGTTAAGGTTGGCTCGGCGCAAGTCTCGCAAAGTCAAGCTCAAGGGAAGGTCAGCGATGCGGACATGCACCTCAGAGTGAATTCGTTTGTAGGATGGGAAGTAAACGAGGATGGCACTAAGGGCGACCTCGTCAAAGATCTCCAGCATAGCAGAGGGCGAATTTGTTAAGAAGTAGGCCAAGATCGGTTTAGAAAGAGCGAGATGAAGGTAAGAGATTTCCAGAGATTCCGAGTTGGCTGGCGAAGGTGATGATCAGCAAAATAAGCAGGGTTGGTAGGATATTTGCTTACTTTCTCCCAAGTGGAGAATACGTTGGCCGTAGACAGAAGCATGGCGGTCATCAACATAGGTCATCAAAAATTGGCGGAAGTGCCTAACGATGGACCGACGAACACGATCGTGAGCAATCCACTCGACGATAGATTTCGCCTTGATATCGCTCAATTGCTCCAGAGGGATTTCCTGTAGAAATGATGATAAGAGAGACGAAAACGCTGCGTGTGAAGTACTCACGTCTTCAACACCGTCAAGATCATCAAGATCCCTTCGTTCATCATACTGCCTCCTCGTTCGTCGTTTCATACTTGAGATACCCAGTTGGTCGTCCATAATATCCTCTTCGTCCGCATCACTACCCAGAAAAGCCGGGGCATGACTTCGACGAGCTGCGCGCTGACCACCGCGCTTTCCAGAACGCTCCATGCGATCGCGACGAGCCATCTTTGCTTCGGCAGCTCGACGCGCTGCGGCCGACATTTCTTCCACATTGTCGTCATCATCGATTCCTGCATCGTCGTACCTATCAAGGAGCTCGTTTTCCGCGTAATCTCTGCAGGAAATGAGGTAAATAAGAGTGTCCGGATAGCAATGAATTGAGAACTCACTCTTCGAGATTTTGACCAAAGAGATCCTCTCCTTCCTCGTCTGCTTCATCATCGACATCATGAATTGCATCTCGGTCGTCTAAGCTATCATCTGTATCAGAGAATGGAGCTGGAGGCGATGAAGGTGGCAGCGATGATTGTGAGTTGCGTCGTGCCGGCGAAGGGCGCTGGGCGGGGGATGATGGGGGCCCCGGAGAGGCATCTCTTTGACGTTTAGAACCGCGTGAGGCCTACAATGACTGATAAGACGCGTATTTCGATGATAAAAGCGCGATTTCTTACCATGTGGAAAACAAGTTAATGAGAAAGACGCGACGCGTTCATTTTGCATCAGGCTGAGTTCCAATAACGCACTTAGCCGGACTCTTAACATTACTCTCTCTTATTTCGTGATCATTCGGACTCGCAGCTAAGTTTGAGCTAAGTATGTCCCTCTGGTACGAAGTAACCTTTCAATGTACAATAATACGCATGCATAATATCACAGTACTTGGAAATGCGGGCTTTACAGGGTGTTTGCGTTGCCTTGCATATTGCATGGTATTAGCAATTAATATTCTAACTCTTGGTAGAAAAGTAGTCGGACCGGGAATCTCTACCCCTCACATAGTTACACTGGAACTTGAAGCTTCGTTGGATTCCCGCATCATTTCCTCCGTTATAGGTGTAGGGAATTTCAATGGTACGCTGTTGTAGTATCTCTCAGCAAATGGAGAAGCGAAGGAAACTAATTTGACGTACTCTCGCAAGTCCCAAACGTCCTCACTGCTCTTAGCCAACCGCCTATGTGCCCACCACTCAGCTCGACGTCGTATCCAGGCTTCACGTTGCTCCTCAGGATGCATGGCTTTGAGGGTCAGACAGAACTTGAGCTCTTGGAATTTCCAGTCACAATGGGGCCTCTGTCCGAACCTGTAAAGGCTTTTTATTTGATTCCGGATTACTGTTGCAAGCTTATCAGACAAATATGACAAGAGCAACGAATATTTCTTACCCCCACATGAGATGTAATCATCGAATGCGTTCA
This sequence comes from Crassisporium funariophilum, assembly GCA_014925845.1. NCBI lineage: Eukaryota > Fungi > Basidiomycota > Agaricomycetes > Agaricales > Crassisporiaceae > Crassisporium > Crassisporium funariophilum. Next base: position 1,425,750 of record JACGCL010000004.1, read on the forward strand.
GACATCCTGGCAAGTCGGCTGGGGTAGGATGAAGTAGTTGAAGGCGGACCTCTTCTTGCTTCACAGCCGTCTCAAAGTCGAGTTTGGCCATGCAAGGCACGAGCAGAAAGAGCAGCCGGTGATCGGGCACCAACAATGACTGTAACCCGTGATCTACTTTTCTCCAGCAGCCTTCAACTCAAAAATCTGATCGGGCATCCCAAGCCATCCCCAGGTTGGCTGCTGATTTCCACTTCTTGAAATGGCACCGGGTGCTTTCTCCAGACTACATATGATAAAGTAACGAGCTGAGTACTTTGGACCTTTACTACAACCCCCTCCATCATGCCCTACGCTTTCCGAAACCAACCCCTCAAGGGGCTATACCTAACTTATCAGTTATTGGCCACTTTGTTCGTCCGCTTTCCCCTATGGGTCCTTTTGGCGATTCCCAGGTAAACCCCTCTTTCATCAACCGCACACAGAGAATTTCTAAAATCATCAATGAAGGTCCTTGCGTCCAAAGAAAACTTGGACTTTCAAGCGCACGCTGATGACCAAAATTGTCCGCACTGTAATAAATACCACAACACAGTGCGTAAATTAGTCTCATTCCGTTTCTGAGTTGGTGTTGACAAAGAGGCAATTTTGCAGGACAGGACCATTCACGACGTTGCCTGACCACTTGGCCATCACCCCAGGTGTCGATGTGAACGGCGTTTGGATAGGAGCAGCCAATCACCTCGTAACTGGGGACCTCAAAGTATGGGCCAAAATTGCAAATGTCCAATCTGTCCGCCTGCCCGGATACTGGATCCACAAGAAGGGTTCTACCATCAAAGTCGCGTCTCCCCCACGACCCGGCGAGAAGATTGTGTACGCGCTCCATGGAGGTGCCTACATACGTCTCTCTGCCCACCCAACAGATCCCACAGCAGCCATCGCAAAGGGCCTGCTTCAACACGTTGGACCGGTCAAGCGCGTCTTCTCAATAGAATATCGCCTGGCGTCGGGCAAGCCATTCAAGGTTGCACATCCTTTCCCCACGCAGCTACTGGACGCGCTCGCGGGATACAACTACCTCGTGAACGTCGTCGGATTCTCGCCAGAAGATATCATCATCGAAGGAGACTCTGCAGGTGCCAACTTGGCACATGCGCTTACCCGATACCTAACCGAATACCAAGATGCCGAGGACATCAAACTCCCAGCTCCTCCAAGCGCTGTCATTCTGCTTTCACCTTGGGTCGACATCGGTACCACTCATGAGAGCCTCCCCAATGGCTCCGCGAAGAAATTCCTTGCTTCCGATTACCTCGGTAATCCTGACGGTGGAACGGTATACGCCAAGGATGCATTCACTGGACCTCACGGACGCGGCGCTGCTGATACCAACCCTTACATCTCACCCGCCTCCCTTCACCCAGGTCTCAAGGTTGACTTTAAGAAGTTCCCAAGGACTTTCATCGTTGGAGGAGGAGCAGAAGTTTTGATTGACTCTATCAGAACACTGAAGAACCGCATGATCAAAGACCTTGGGGAAGGTAATGGGGTGAAAGAAGGGGAGGGCAAAGTCCGTTATCTCGAAGCTCCTGACGGCATCCACGACTATGTCATTTTCCCGTGGCATGAACCGGAGCGAACAAATACTTTGAAGGAGATCAACAAATGGGTGACGATGAGTTCATGATATTGAGGCTTTTGATTGGGCAGTTGTATCTCAAAACCTATACGCTCTGTAAAATAATCTCACAGGAATAGAAATGGTTGCAAAGTAATGTGCTGGTAATCTTGAGCCCAGCCATCAGCCGATAGACGCTCGTCGAACAACTGCATATCCGCTCAATATGACGGCCCCTTCCCAGCGACGCTCTAGATTTACCTTCATCTTATTGAACTTCCGTCTTGAAGCCAGTTAATCTTCACCAACCTTTTCGACACACCGGACCATAGTACTTGTACAAGGTCTCATGGGGTGAATTTCTGGGCAAGGACAGTTTGAACGTTGCCCTAGGTCGGAACTATCTATATTACTCCTTGATGGTCTTAATTTTGAGCCCAAGTAACTCACTGCCTCCATAAATAAATTGTGTGTCCTCAAATTGTTCCAGGATGGTGCACCCAAAAAAATCTAAGAAGTACCCACACTTTGGCACAATGGTCAGGCCATCGAGGAACTAATATAGATAGGGAAAAAATACCTGTGAGGGCTAGGACAATCCTCATGAGTCATTACAAGGAGAGCTTGAGGGTTCAGAACAGCTTTAACACGAATATGTGCGCTGTGATTATTGTATGAGGAACTATGGTTAAAAATTTCCAGAGAAGAGGTGGATATTAGTTTCAATTTTCTCGGTGCGGTACGGGAGTAAAACTATCCATATACCAGCTGTGAGTAAGATATCTGATGAAGGTAAAGGCAGAGACCGGGGACTTGTATGCCCCAGCTGTCAAATGACCACAGCTCATTGGAGAGCAGTGTAGAAGTGCACCTTTTACATACTGAAGGTGATTCTGTCGCTACCTTGGATTATCCTACGTCAAAAAGATGGACAATGACGTGCGAGCCCAGCATAAGTCGAGATGGAATGGTTGAATTGTGCGCTACAGTAGATTGTTCGTGGAGGTGAATATTCTGTGTTAATCGACGACATTTCGGTTCATGTCATGCCTGCAGGTTGAAGTCCATTTGTTAACGCCGCTCGCTCGCTGACAGAAAATCGGTGACAGATGCTCGGGCCGCTCGAAATGTAAGGTCGATGGTCAATTAGCATGTGGTACATAAATAAGGACGCCGAAACAACAGCTGACATCTTCATGTCGGAAGGAAGGCAAAAGCAAAACAATCAGTGATGTGGCCGGATGCAAATGCGAGAAAATGCTCACCTGGACTACGTACAATTCCAAAATCATCGCTGTTTGGCTTCAATGCCAGTGTCATGGCTGCTGTTGCTAGCGTGGAGATGAGGTTCGTTCATAACCTCCCCGTTTTCCGCAGTTCGAAGGGCATCACCACGTCTGAGATACATGTACGTGGCTGGCAAGGCCACGAATAGTGCACCTACGGCGTTTCCGAGGAATGCTGCAATCACGGACCTGGAAATTAGACTCTGTATCAGAACCCCACAAGCAATGATACTTGATCATAAATACCCACTTTCGAATGTACTCCGCTACGGTAAGCTGAAACACGGAGAGATCAGCCACGTTTCGCGAGAGAAAAAACAGAACCCACTTTCGCTCCGAACATTATTCCAAGGGGAACAGAAAACATGTTGGCAACCACTAATGGGACTTTAGGACCGCATTGACTATGTTCATGATGCGATTCTCACCATGGTCGTATCCGCATGCCACGAAAATCTGTAGTTTGACAGTCAGCAAGGTTTGCGGCGAATACAGAATAGTAAGACCCACCCATATAGGAATCCAGATAGCAAAAACCTAACACGAAGGCAGCGGATTAAGAGCGTATTTTAATCTCCTTTTGGGAGATGATCTTACTTTAGAAATGGTGTCTTTTGCCCCAGCCGCTTGCTAAAATAACATCATTTTAGTCAGCTGCTCGAAAGACACAAGATCGGACATACCCAGACTGCTATTGAAACGAGCCAGTTACATCCTATGCCTCGTAGAAAGATCTGGTGCCATTGTGGGTCCCCAGCTTTGTGGCTTTGATGAAGTCAGTGAGCATATGGGAGCCGCAAATAAAATTGAACTGACATGGCAAAGTTTTTTATGAACGTTACGTAGGGTTCCACTGATACAATCCCAGTGTCTGTTGCGCGTGAGACAGGGACAGACGAGCAGACTATATAAACTCACAATGAACAAGGATGGCCGCGAAGAAGAGACTTCCAGCAAGGTTCCCGAAGAAGACTGGTCACACTCATCAGATTCACATCATGCAAGTAATGACTGAACCAGTGACTAACCAATAATCCAGTTGACCGGGAGACTCCACCAGGGGATCGCGCCCTTAGCGATCGCCATCGGGAATATCTGAAGCATGGATGGTTAATTCGGAGGGTCACCGGCATGTCATCATTCTCACCATCATGTTACTCGTCAGTAGTTCTTGACCTTGCAATACAATCCTGTGTGGAAACGCACAGTTAAAATAACCGCACCTCGGGCAGGATGACAGCCATACATCACCAAACCGACTGGGAAAACAAACCCCCCTAGGATCTTCACGATACCAGGGTTGGATGCTGTCAATCCAGCCGCACCTCCCTGGAGGACCTCTGAGAGTAGGCCTCCAAACGATAACATCGCGCCTGCCATGAACTGGCCACGCGTCCATCAGCGTCACAGGTTCAGCAGAAATTCGTGCGAAATGCTTACTGCTTTCATGAAGATAATTTCATAGCGGTCTCGATGCTTCTTTATACCGTGCTCAACCATAAGATGGGCGACTTCGTCTGGTCGCAGTGTGCTTGGCATGTCGACGGCCATCGCGAATGCAGAGGCAGGTTTGGTGGGAGGAAGAGCTAAGAACAACAGCGGCAGCAAGCGAGGGGTATAGTAATTATATGCCTAGCAATTCATGGGGCTAACAGTGAGAAGCCCATTGCAATTATAGATGCGGCTTCGGCAAAGCATAACTGCTAAAATGTATGGGGACAAGGTACCCCGGCGAACACTAGTCTATGATTGAAGAGACCATGGGTTCAATATGAGTGATGGGAAGTGAGTGCCCCACCTGGAGCATGGCGTACCCTCTAAGCGATGTGTTTCCACTTTAGCACATCAGCCGTGTGCAGACAAGAATAGAACCAGATAAGAAGCTATACATAGCACCATTTGACTTCAAAACCCCGCGTCACTAAATTTCATAAAAGCTTGGTGATGCTACAGCCCTGAATTCCTATGACCCAGTGAGAGGAGTGCCTGCCGTGATATGCTTGTAATGTCCAGCAAGGTCTCCTGGTTCGGGACAATGATGTACAGTGGCCATGAGAAGTTAGCAGATAGGAACGGATTGCTTGATCAGGCAATGTTTTTCCCCCCTTCCGAATAATCCCCACGCTCTTCAGGTTCACACGGTAGAATACTACGCGCGATCTGCCCGCGCTTAGCGTTTGTAGGGACCCTTCTTGACCAGGAACAAACCAAGAATAAAAATAAGCCACAAGTTCGCCGTGACGCGGTCCTAGAAATCACTATATTCTGTGCTGCCAACAACGTTGAAACACCATTCATGACGCGGGGAGTGATGTTACCCGTAAATCACCACGCGAAAATATTCAGATGAATACATATAGTCAAGGACTCTCACGACCTCACATTCAATGCAAGTTTCATCAAACAACCGTGGTGGCCAATCCTAATCAAGAGGGGGTAATTATACCCACCATTAGCTTTGTGAGGGTGTCTTGTGCATGTTTTGTCAGGCTGGCGCTCGAACTGTGGTGGAAATGCTGAACGAGGTTATAAGTTTGCTAGTACATCGATATACAGAGTGAAAGGCTAGCACCGAGGGAGCTGGATTCTGTATGTCCGTGCAGATTGAAAGGTGCAACCTGGGTGATTGAAGGACTGATTGCCGAGACTGTCTTCACATAGGAGTCTAACTCGTCTCTTGGGCTACATCCATTGAATCCCGAGGACACTCTTACTCACAGGCATTTGCATTCCGGTCCATCCTTCGTGCTATTCCCAGTCGGTTTGCGAATTGATCCTATATGTTCTAACCGTCGCATGCTCGAAATATGTCAAGATGTCGGCCAGCATCGACTTCGAAATGATGTGTAAAATTCACCAGTGAACGATAGAAATAATCTTATTCAGTAACACTGCGATGAACGAATGCGAATGAATTAAACAAAGCCGTCGACGTAAAAACTAAACAGTAGAACAGACAGGGATGACGAAGAATAATAGTAACATGGTGAAGTCATTGGTTGAATTTTGGAACACACATCGATGAGACGGGACGCGATGAGAAGTTTAATGACGACCACTATGGTCATTGGACAGAGAATAACAGACCTATGCCCTGCGTTCCCTGAAGCCATTACCAGAGCTTCCCCCTTCCATGTGTCTACCGTTTCGAAGTTGATGTCGCTCAACTAGACCCATACGACCTTGTTGGGGGCGGTAATCCTCTTGATATCGTCGGCCTGAGTTATTCAAAAGGCCATGGGAGGTACTCAGACCTGCGTTGACCCCAGGAACGAACAATGCTCCGCGATTGTGCGAACTACGCTCCTTGCGTCTGAAGTGGGTGGGTGCGGGGAAAGGTTCGGGCCTGCCTTGGTCAGGTCCGGAGGAGTAGAATATTTTCGGGCGCCATGCTTCACGTTCGTCCATGATGCATGAATTTTTGAATTTCTCGACCAATGCCTCCTTGCCTCTGCAGAAACTACATTAGCGTTGGACCAGCTGGAAAAACCCCTTCCTCACTGGTAGTTGGCATAGCTCATCTGTAGTACTTTCTCACTCGAAAACATATTCCTAATTTATCGCGTGAGTGAAATGCTGGCGGTTTTGCGATGCTGCGCACACTCACCACTTCTCACCCAACCTCTGTTGAGCAAACCTGAGTAAATCCTGTACGTGAATAAAATTCACGAATGCATAACCAACATTACAACCTGAGTATTATAAACATTAATAACCCCAACCATGAATGAGGATGGGCATTACCGTTTTGGAAATCCATTCTAAGATACAAGAAATCAATTCGGCGTGGGCAAACCTTTCCGATGTAGGTCACTAGATCCGCGTCGCTCATTTTGTTGGGTATGTTTTTGATCATGACCGTGGTACGAGTGTCTTGTCCATCCTCGATTCGTGCAAGGTTGAGCTGGTTACGATCGGAAATACCGGTAGAATTAGACATTGGGGCAGCGTTCTGTTTCTGGAAAGAGTTGGACGCGTGGCTCGAGGGAGACGACGAACGAGGTGTTGAGACATAGATGTTAGTTTTGGGAGAACCATCCGGGGCCGAGGGATCTGCAGTGTGGTGGGGTACTTGCTGGACAAGGGGGTAGTACGAATGTCCCGCACGGTCATCCCTGACAAAATATGGGTGAGGTGTCGGGCCCGGGGAAATTGCCGCAATCGCCGGGTCAGTTGCCCACGGGGCAACAACGACACCTGGATGAGTGTCTCGATAATCATACGGACGGGAATTGTCGCTAGAGGGGTTTATGGCGTTGGAGGGGGATAATACAGAGTCGGAGTTGGAGAAGGGGCAGCTAAGCCATAAGGAGCGAAGCCATAGGAACCATTGCCGGATGCTCGGGAAGGACAATATAGACACACACCATCGGGGTTGTAGCATGGAGAAATGGAATCGGATCGATAAATTGCGTCACCGGAGCCGTTTGCGGCTGAGGGAGGTATTACGACCGTAGGCGAGGCTTCGAACTCCTGATTTCCCTGAGAAGGACCTTGACTGCCATAGTCGAAGCCCCTCGGCGAGTGAATGCTCATGGCCTCGAAAGATGATGTGTAGAAATACGGGGGCGATGGTGCACCTCCTTGAGCAGACAAGACGCGAAGGGAAGATGAGGATGGCCCATATGATTTGCTGCCATCATGCTCCGAGCTTGCAGCTGGTATACCGTCATTTGGGTCGGGATAGACAAAGGGAACACGGATCAGTGACTGGGAACCAGGAGGACCGATGCTGAGAGTGGTGAAGGATTCGCCTGCGGTCGAGGTGTTTGGGAAGGGGACGTTTTCTGAAGAGGGCGCTTCTTGCGGGGCGAGGTCCTTGCGACCGAAAGCGCTGATCTTCATTCCGAAAAGGGTTTGATTTTTGAGGTCTTGGTAGGCGACATCGGCTTCGCGCATGTCAAAATACTCGACGCGGTAAACAGTTACTACCGACTGTGGAAGATGGATATATCAGACTGTAGGAAAAAATGTAATGGTAAAATCACTCACATTGTCTTCATTGACTTCTCGGCGATCGAGGATGAATGTTCGAATGCTTCCATACGATTTGAGAAAGTTGAGGAGTACTTCGCTGTTGATCTCCGCTTGCGTGGTTTGAGAGTCGGCAGCCTTCGAGTCGACACTCTCATGCCCTGTTTGTTGGGATGGATTCTGTTGGTGAGCACTGCCAAGCTTCTGTGCAGCGATGAGGAAGGACCCATCACTGCTGGTCAGGAAGGGTGAGTTGCCTATCATCTATTGATGCCAAGAGGATTTAGTTAATAATAGGAGACTAAGGTTGATAATTACCTTGGACAAATCCTCCGCGGTAACGAAACAGCAGGTTAACCAGAGTCGCTGGCCATCTTCGCCGATGTCCTCACCGACACATTTCTCCAAAGGACCTGCACTTTTGACAACGATGAGGTCTTTAGCGGCCTTGGCGTGTCTAATGTCGAAGAACACGAAGGGTACAAGTCCTTTAGACTGCAAGCAGCGCTGATTAACGCCTCGGATGGGGCTGTCCCATCGACGAGGTGTGGAAGAAGATTCACTTGTAGACGCTGCGGACTTATCCTCATTTCCATCCGTCGCGCTGGGGAACAAAGTGCTGATGACCGCTGACTCTAATACTTCCAGTGAGATCTGTCGGTTCACATTCCCAATCTGAAAAAATGAGCAAACGTCGTCAATTTGAATTCGTCCGTATCCCTTCCACTTATGTACGTACCAGTAGAAATCGAGTGGCGTCAGTGTCAGGGTCTGAAACTCCTTCTTGATTCTCAGCATCGCGACTTTCCTTGGCTACCCCGCTTGCAGTGGAGTCGTGACTGGCTGAAGTTCTTATGCTTGAAGAAGGAGTGAGTGGGGGAGTGAGTAATGCGTGCGGCTGATCGCGTTCAGTACGCCGCCGCGTGTGAGTTTTCGGATTATGACCCTTGCGCGGGGTTGGGTCGATAGAGGCGTATTTCACGTGTCGAGGGCGGGATTCGACAGCCTCTGACGATAGGACGGGTGCATCAGATTTAGTGAAAGGCGGGGTTGATGCCCGATGTAAGTTATTGGCAACCATTTCCGGTGGTATGGGGCCAGAGTGAGGAGGAAACCTATTTGACGGTGAAAAATCAGTGCGGAGAACATCTGGACTGAAACTTACCAGATATTGGGCAACGAAGGCGAATGCTGTAGCCTCGCGGGGTGTGCGCGAGAATTTTCTTTGCCTTGGAGGATCTCTTGGGGCGTAAAGTTGTTTTTTGCTGGAGATACTCCCAGATCAATGCTTGAACGTGATTGGGGAATGGTGCTGGTCATCGTCGGAGAATGCGAGAAGGCACTGAAGAGAAGACTATGAGAAGAGAGGAAGGATGTGGCAGCGAGATGGAGGAAGCGATAGTCAAGAAAGGAGGATGGAACAGCAGTTAGCTGGTTTAGGTGTTTAATTGACGTCAAATACGCCCGGAGATACCGTCCTACCAGATGCGAATGAGAGAACGCCGGTGGAGAGAAGTTGATGGACGAGGAGCTTCCCGCAAAAGATATGCAAAGATTTGCGGATCTGGAAGACGATGTTCTGATGGTTAGGGCTGTAGTCAGGTTGATAAAAAGTAAAAAGGACAGCGGTTGAATTTGTTGTAATCCAGCTTTTGATAGTGTTCAATATACGTTTAACGGTCTGAAAAGCGCTTGATAAGAGTTCTAACGTTCTTTTGATGACCACGATGTTCCCATTGTCTGCCTTGGCGGATTGGGAAAGATATTCCTCTGAACAGTCGACTATCTTGGGGCTAACGGAAGCTAGCCGATAGACTCTGAAATTACGACGATACCCAATTGACGAAAGAATTTCCTACTGGCGTTGACGACCACATATAGTGGACGAATCGAAGCTTCTTACACGTCAACAAGAACCATTTTGGGTGAGAATGACTCCTGATTTCGACCGTCGGGGGCGTCCTGCTGATTCATTCAAACCAGAAAGACGGAGAGCACGCCCCAAGGCGGAGACCTGCTGAAACACAGAAAGTAACGTTCCCATTTCTCTATAAGTAAGCCGAACAGTGGTGAATCCTATTATATGTTACGAAAATGTTACATACGATGCATATGATCGAGGGCGATGATCAGGTGGCAAGTTTTGTTTGGAGAAAGAAAATGATTCCAGGACCTTGGTGGGCTGCGCACTCTAGATGGGAAGCCGGACCCGCGCCAGGTTGAGAGGGAGCAGAGACATGGGAACTCTGGCGGGGACAGGGGGAATTCATCGAAGAAGGTTCAAGCTTCTTGCTCTGTGTTCCTTTATGGCAGTAGTTACCCCTTCCTAGAGAGTCAAGCAACAAACCAAACCACTCGACGCTCATACAACGGCAGTGATGAGAAATAGCAAGCCTCCAGTAGCTTACTTGTATCGACCTTTTTGCGTGAACAAATGCCATTGTCAACGCGATTGCAAGAGAAGTTGAAGAGAAGGGAACCGGAGATTGTTCGAATTGGGAAATGCTGGTAGTTTCGGTCACGTGTACGGCCTAATTTCCGCCCGCCAAAGTTTGTTAGACAGGTTGTGCTCGTAGTGATACCGTCGCTCTCCTCCTTTTGACTGTGCGCCAGCGTGAAGTGTCGCAATGCCTCTCTATGAAATGCTATGCATTTCTCCGCATATCAAACAATACGTGAGAGAGGAAAATCTTCTGCTGTTTCTACCAAATTGATCAACATGTCATCTAGCAACATATCCGTGAACTCGTTCGTCAGTCTGCTATGCATGTCATGAATTCTGGAGGTGTCGTTCGCAAGATCAACTCATGGGGGACCCGGACACTGCCTCAACGTATGAAGCGCACTGCGGGTCCGCAAAGGCTTGGGGAGTGAGTGCAGTCTTTTACAATGATAAATTTCGGTCAGAGATAGCTAAACCTCAGTTGAACAGTTATTGGACCTTGCACTTCGATGCTAGCCCGGCAACATTACGTTCCCTCAACGGAATCATGCGTCGGGACCCCCGTGTCCTCCGGTGGACGGTTTTGAAACTCGCAGACGAATTAGAGGAACTCGCGAAACAAGGCAAACGAATTGAAATCGACGGCAACCGCCCGGTTACAGTAGAAGATATAATCGACTGACAAGGCCTCACGTTGCCTGCTGCTCCTCGTGTTATCACACGCTCAACTCAAAAGCACAAAAGAGCCAATCCTATCGACATCTGCGCTTCCATGGGTGGTCGGGAATGTCGCTTATTATTCATCAAGATGCGCGTACCTGCAACATCACGGCTGTCTCTCGTGTACCCCAGCCTTACCATAGAATATGCACGTTTCTATAATCATAATTTATACAGCTGGACCCTGGAAATTATCTCGTGCAGGTTTACGACTACATCCACTCCAGTCAAGTTCTCACTCTCCTCTTTGTTTTCGTGTTGGCCTTCAATTCCTTCACGTCGTAACAACAAAGCCTTGAAACCGGCCGCTTTCGCTCCATGGTAGTCGCTGCATGGTTTTGGACCTTTGTGGGTTTGACTGTTTGCATACATCGTTTTTTGACTCACCAGCTCAATTCATCCCCAATGTGTAGACAATTCTCAAGACGAATAACTGGCTGCTGGCTAGTGCCCCCCTCTTGATTCACCAGCTCTAGCGCTCTCAAGAAAATCTCTCGTGACGGTTTCTCGATACCTTCTTCTTCGCTGAGCACAATGGGCTTCAAACAGTCAGGGAAATCTAAGTCTTTCAGGACACTTCCTGCGATTAGGATTTGTTTGTTATGCAGGAATAATCATGGAAAGGATTGAATCGCTCACGTATACGAGTGTCGCCATTGCTCACAACGGCTGTTCGAATGCCTAGTTGGTCATGCAGGCGTTGCACTGGTGACAAATTCGATAATACTATGAGTTAGGCATGCGTCAAGGGTTGTCAGGCAGATCAAACCACTGACTTGTCGGAATCGCATCGTCAAAGGCCTTATAACCTTTTCTTGAGCTAAATTGCGCCATAAGTTTGCCAACAATATTTGGCAAAGATGCAACAAGGGCTATGCATGAATATGAATTTTACTTTGCAGTATAATTTACTTGATGAAATACCATCTTCAGACGCGCCTGCCCCGAGGGCAGTCCGGCGAATGACATCACTCCACCACTTGTCTGCGCCTTGTTTATAAGAAGGATGCTCGGTTTGCACTTCCTTCAAAGCTGTAACAAACATGCGTCATTTCACCAATGTTTCTTCAGTGAAGCTTCCAGCTCGGAGTAAGAGTTCAATGTGCTCACCAATCTTGAAAGACTGCTTCATCTTTTCTGGAGGAAGAACTCCAACGTGAGGAGCAAATACTTGGGAGTATTGGACATGTATTGGATAGCGCGGAGATATTATGGTATGTAGTGCGTCAAAGGTAACAAGACGAATTATGCTAGGCATTCTGGAAGGTGATTGACGTTGACTTACGGACTTGCCATATGCTATGGAGAAAGTTGAAGGTGACTCGGGACCGACGGGACAGGGGTGAACGCGAAATTGTGCGGGCCGGGGTTCCCCGGCATTTGCAATTAATGGGTGGTTGGTGAATGAACGTTGACGTCGACCATATCCATGTTGACACGATTTCTAGGGACATTGCTAGTGGCTTGGCTGCACATTCTCAGCAATGTTACGGCCAAACCTACGCCCGATCCTTGTGCAGCCATTGCCAACAAGAAATGGGTCCTCCCGCGAGAAGCTCGGGCCTGCATGACTTTCTTTCCACTCGACCCATTAGTCAAGGCGAATGTGAGTTCACACCATCATCTACACGGTCTCTTTCGGCGCTAACTTCTCCCCTCTAATGATGATGAAAGATTATAGAAGCTGTAAACAAGACTTTGGCATTTCACACCTCGTCGAACTACCAGATCCAAGCTCCTGCCCCGTATGAGAACGACGTTCATGAAGACCTTGCTGCAGACTTGGTCCGAATTAGCGAACAAACTTACTCCTCGGACTTTGACTTCCACCTCGATATCTATCGGTCTTTCAAACGCGTGAACGACGGTCATTGCGGCGTTTACAATCTTTGTTACGACTGTAAGCCTCACTTTGTGAAACTTAACGTTGTTATGACTTAACGTCAACTTCATAAGCTTTATATGTGACCTACCTTCCCATACCTTTGGCATTGTTGACAACAGAGGCTGGATCTCAAGATGTCTATATTGCACCTGAAGCTTTCGCAGTCGCCTCGGCCGAGTTTGAGGACGAGATTGAGTTTTGGCAAAACGCCTTGCCGGGACACCTGAAAGGCCAACTAGCCTCTGTATGCCTATTATCTTGCTTCTATAAGCTTGCGTCATCTCAAGCCGCGGCTCTGCTTGTTTAGCTCTCTGGCGCTAAAGTGGTTTCTATCAATGGAAACGACCCCTTTGTCGCCGTCGACGCAAACGCGAAGATAACCGGAAGCTATCAATCTTTTGCCACCCGTCAGAACTCGTGCGCGTTGGCTGTCTTAAATTTGGCTCAACCCGATTGACCTATCCCATGATATGCTACCAGGTTTTTTGCGAGCTACACTCGAGGTGCCGACGGTTGGAACTATGCCATGGGCAATTTCGCACAACAGACGCATCCCCTTACCGATACTGTCGAGCTTACTATCCAACTCGCGAACCACACAGCCAACGAGACTTTTGTTGTTTGTCCCTTTCTGTGTATTCTCACCTGTGTGCAAAGCTGATGTCCAGCTTTCAGCTTCCATATCGTTCACGATTTGGATCCAACTCAAAGAATTTCACAGACTCAACATCTTATCGAGCCAATAACTGCAAAGCTACTAATAAGACCAATGGAAAGGACTTATATACTGACATAGGATCGTCTCAATATCTACAGACTGCTCCACCTATTGCGTATTTCCAGCAACAACCGTTGGTTGGCGCAGACGAGTATCGCAAAGAGCCAATGAATGTGCTATTGGACGGCACCCCGTTATCCGACATCAGCCTTCCAGAATTACTGCAACCAAAGGTGCCAGCTCTGAATCAAAGTTATAGTGTTGCACAATTTTATCTGTTGAATGACAACATCACCGGTGTTCTGGCTCTTGGAAGTTTCTCGGCCAAGAACTTCACGGCTTTTGGCTTGAGCCTGTTGGCCGGGCTGCAAGAGCTGAAAGACAGCGGAGCAACACAGCTCATTGTTGACGTGGTACGGGGATTCTCTTGGACCATCAGCACCATTGGTTGTTCTTGTTCGATTTCTCACTTATGATTACACACAGACGAATAATGGGGGAGGTAAGATAACTCTTTGATGGGGAAATTCAAGCTTCTGACTTGACGAAGGTTACATATGTATTGCCCATGTAAGCGAATCATCAACCTCACTGATCATCAGTTAATGCTGGGTACTGTAATATAGTGGCTTCATCGTATCGTAAGTCTAGACCTTCTTTTTACAAACAAAGACTGATGTTCTAACGATATACTCAGATCATTGGACCAAAGGAAACCACCATTCCCCAGGCGGGGTTGGATACCACCACTCGTGCAGGTCCACTAGCTCGTCTGATTGTCCAAGCTATAGCGGACGGAGGAGATCCAGAGGAGTTGCTGTCCTACAATCCAATCCAGTGGACTAATGCTTCTCATCACCCATTCCCTGGTTCCCACAACTGGCTTAAACCCGTTCATACCACTATCAACGGACATGATGACGCTTTTAGCCAAAGGCAAAGCAAATTCCGGCCTCTTTGTTAAAGTGATATTGAACGCTATCTGCAGATTGGGCCAAGAGTGTCAGCCATTCCGATGGGATGCTCCTGACCATGCCCTTTTCGATCCTGAGAAGATTTTGATTGTCTCAAATGGGCGGTAAGACAGCGATGTTCAGACAGTATGGGGTCTACTCACCCGACACGTACAGATGTGGAAGTTCTTGCTCACTCTTTAGTGTATGTACTTAACAGCAAACTCTGGAGCGATACGTCACAACACACTGATGGGACTGTCTAGATTACCATGGCGAAAGAAGACGGGGTTAGAACTGTTGTAGTTGGCGGAAAGAAGAATGTCCCTCAACAATACTGTGGTACCGTTGGTGGGCAGTCTACAGATTTCTCCATGATTGATACAGAAATAAAGGTAGGCTGAATCATTCGATTTCTCGCGCTAGTACTGAAAATCTTTCAGACAACCAAGCTCAAAAATCATGAACTTGCTCCACCAGATTTGTAAGTTCATTGTGGTGCCTCATGTCATAAACAAATTTGTTGACCTATAATCACAAGTCTGACCAACAGTGTCCAAGGTATCACTTGGAGACTTGGATTCGGCATTGACAATCCTGAGACGCCGGAAGGTATGAGTCACGTACCCTGTCTAGTTATAGTTCCAACAATGATTGCCGTGATATAGAATGGCAAACACACCCAGCCGATATAAGCTTTCCCTTAACGCTGAAGACGTGAGTGTTCATACCTGGCTTGTGCCGGTTAACTTATTGGTCTTGCAGAGTCAACAACCCCGTTCGGATCTGGGAAAGTCTTGCACTGCAGGAGTTTTCCAAGGCTGAACGTACCCTCTTCCATGTGCAAACTGGATGACCCTAACGCGCAGTGTTCGAGCTTTGCAGTTGATTGAATTGTGTTGTGTAATGCTCGTATATGTACAATAGATCTTGTCGATTTTGAGGCGCACGTACTTAGGTTGGGCACCAATTGCGACGGTGATTTACAGGACCTGGAGTTTGCCCTTGGCCGAGATGAGCAATTCTCCCCATATCTACTCATCCTCCTCAATATCACCGAATTCGAACATTCCAGCCCGATCGCGCTTGGCTTCCGCCACGGAAAGTTGCAACCTCTTTAGGACTTGCGGGTATGACGAGAGGTACCTGCAACCCTTTCTGTCTATCAGGCCTAAACCATCGCTGACTAGATCCGCGTTGATGCATGCTAGAGGATCCTGGGCCATAGTGGGAATTGAAGGGTCGAAGAGACGCAGATGAAGCAAAGGGCCTTCTCTATGATCAATGTTGGCGACAAGCTTGCGTCCTTCGCAGAGTGACCGGAAACGATCTACGGCCTCAGCATAGTAATCAGTATCTATACCGGCAATCTTGACGAAGCTGGGTGTCAAAGAGAAAGACATTTTGTAAGCGGTTTGCACGAGACCAAATTTTAGACTTACCTTAAACGTGCTTCATGCGCTTGTCCTGGCAGAGAACGGAACTTGGGATCCAGAGGGCGAATATTGGAAAATGCGACGGTGTCCTGGTTGCCATAATCAATGAATGTAACTTCTGCCTCCTTCTTGATAGCTGAAGCGCGTTTGATTTTGGCCCGATACCAAGCCCCATCAGAGAATTTTGCAGAGACTAAATCTCCTCCTCTGGGAACAAAGCCTGGGGGTGAAGTGGTTGATCGGTGGTGTAAAGAAAATTCTCGCATGAGTTTCTCCAAGGAAGCAATGCCTGTTTGGTCGGGGCTTATCAGCACGTTGAAGAAATCTTCTTTTCGGATAGAATGTGCTTACCCTCTGTATTTAGAATTTGGACAGAGAAAGCCAATCCATTTGTTGTCCGGATGTCGCTAACAATCACATCGAGATACTCAGATTTCAGAGGACCGGTTTCGGTTTCAGCCTCTGCCAATTCAGCGGCTTTTGAGGCTTCCTCGTCGTAATCGCTCCATATCTAAAATGACGGTCAAATGGGCCCAAGGAAAGGATATTGAGCTACAGACGTTACGCCTCTGCTGTTTTGCTTCTGCCTGCACAACATTCAAAAAACAATCAACATTTATGTGTAGCAGCAGAATGGATGAAGGACAAACCTCTGTATCATACAATTGTCGTGCCCATGATAGACCTTCTGCAGAGAAAGGATGCACCGTTGCCAAACCTTCCTTGACCAAGGTGAGAGCCACATTTTCGGTCTTGTTCATGTACAATGAGCCGATGAATCCTCCGGATTTGTCAATGCTGTCAACTTCGAATTCAATATCTCGTTGCATATATCTGCGTGAGGCGAATTCGGATGATTCGCTTCCATATGGTTCCCCCTTGTCTGAAGCATTGCGGGCAGACCTAGGAGCTCGAACACCTATGAAACATATGTAAGAATTGAACTTCATGTAGGTGTGATGTACACGAACCTGCTAGAACAAGGGTGAGAGTTTGGTTGTCTTTCGGTAGGAATATCCTGAGGAACCGTGAGCAGGTGAGAAAGCGAAGAAATTCAAGACCGCAACAAACTTGAAACGTGATCCTGCAGCAACATATTCTACAACCGCTGGTATTCTTCCCTGTCTCTTGAAACCGTTCAGATACTGAGTAGCGCGAGCACTTGTCTGGGTGAAATATGAGAAATTGCTGTACTAGGGAAGAGTGCGCAGGACTCACCTCCGAAATATTGAGCGGTTGTTTTGGAGCTGGATTTTCTTTGCCAGAATGAATACCCCGGGTATCTGCTACTGCGCTGACGACGTTCGCGATAAATATGTATGACACATGTAACATGAGTGAATCAAAACTGACGCCTGTTCCGCAGCCATTAACTTGTCATAATCCGAAGATCTATCCTCGTCGTCACGCTTATGCCGCACGATGCTGGCCAGACCCTTTTCGACGAGCTGCTCAGCAATGTTCCTGCAATAATATGTCAATTACGACTGCGACTGCTGACATTGAAATGAGTGAGTTCTTACGCGTTCTGGCCACCATAACGAATGGTAGCACATTCGCGTTCATCAAACTCCCCCTCGCGTGGACGGACAAAGTCGATTTGCACCTTGACGTGCTTACCAATGAGTTTCTTGCGTAAAAATTCTCGAGCTTCCTGCGCGTAGAAGGCTTGGCGAGGATCCGAGAGCCTAGATTCCAGTACATCAGTGAATGGAACAATCAAGAACTGAAATGACCTACTTAGGTCCTCGGGTCGAGCTCAATTGCAAGCGACGCTCAGTGCTGCCTTCCTTTTCTACGACAGACACTTGGTCTCCACTCCACACACGAACGACAGTCGCGTCGAAGACACGAGACTGTCCATTGGACACAACGCCGCCGTTGGATTTTCCCGTGGAGGCAGTAGAAGGCAGGTTGGCAAATAGGCCTAGGCGTTTCTCCTTCGCACTCTTTTCCGCTGCCCGAAGACGTTCCATGCCGCCGCCACTCGCCAACATGCCAGCATGCCAGTCAACAACACGAGCGAAACCTGCTGCAACAAGATGTTCTGCAACATTTCCGGCGGGATGTATGACTTTCGAGGTAAAAAGCATTGTAAGTGAATCATGATTTTCAATTTTACCGAGTATGCCTACCTGTTCCTATGTAAATGCTGGCAGGAGGAGGGGCTGATGCGTTGGCTGCGCTTTGGAAAGGAGTAGCGGTTGAATTTGGCAGGGACAAGATCTGCACTCTGACTGGCCGTTGTAGTAACCGAGATTCAGTGAAGAATTTCGCCTGTCGCAACATATGTGAGAAACTGCAGGCAGGTACTGCCAATAATATTCACCTCTTCTCCCAAAGGTTCCGAAGGTTCACCTTGTTTGGTGGACGCGCGAGCACTTCGGACACCTGCGAGTGCAATATTCACCATTTGGTGCTCGCCGTCGGGCATGAGTAAGCGCACACGCAAAGTCGTGCCATCTCTGACCTGCTCGACAATAGCTGTGATACTATATCAAACAGGGCGCGTGAATATGAATGATGTACTGACCGTCGATGGGTTTCCCTTTCCATTCTGTGACGAAGGCTTGCGAATCTATTGGCATGGTATGGTTAACTGCGCGGGCCTGAAAGTAATATTTAACATAAAGGTAGCAGCTTGCTTCATCGTGGGCAACTCACTTGTTGACCGTGAGGATTCCAGACTCCTTTCCCTGCAGCCTTGGCTTCATTTTCTGCATCTCTTTTTTTGTTGTCCTCTTCTGTAGGTTCACGTTTGATCTCTTTGAGTTTGGCCCAGCCATTTCGGAGGAGTTCCAATGAAAGGTCTACTCCCCCAATTTCAGCACTACCAAGATCACGAGGAACATCATCGTTGGAGGGTAAGGAATGGATTGACGTGAAAGAGATATCTTTTCCGACCGCGATTGCACGTAGGAATTCGCGCGATTCGAAAGCCCAGGGCTGTCAGTGACGGTATTGATCTATCAGTGACTTGTGAGAAGAATCGGATGAATCATGAGCACACCTCGTCCTCTCGCGTCGATGTACCCAGACGAGGAGCTGAGATGTCAGCAAGATGCAAAACCCTATAGTAAGGTCGGATACGTGTAATCTATTATATCACCAAATCGAGGTGATGATAGCTAGGCCTACGCACCGTTCTTTAGGAGGTTGTCCTTGTGGACCTGGGCGACCGCGTAGAACGAGAGAGTCGCCAGAGATAACAGCTTCGTAGTATTTAATGAGGTCGTGTGGGACTGTGTACAACAAGGGATTTACATTTGACAATCTATACAATCAAAATTATCACCAAATCAGCCGTGCTCTATTTGAAAAAGACGAGGGGATGTTACTGACAGCCTTCAAAGACATTTTGAAATTGCCTGGATGGAAGTTTGCTTCTTCGAGTTTAGTTGAAAGTGAAAGAGCTGTCCGGAGAGATAATTGCCACTGCCAGCGACGGATGATCGTGAATTCGTGGGCCACGCGATATTTTGGCAGGATCACGTGGTATGGGGTCTCCAGAGGACCAAAATAAATCAGTGTCGTAACCTGTCGTTCTGGAGAAATCATGTAAAAGCTAACTATGGATGAAGTATGTTGCCGCCGCCGAACATCTCATTAGAACCTTCTTCGTCCTCACCCATTTATTCATGCCATAGGTTCACGAGTCCGCTCGTGACGGTAAGTATTGAAGAGCTGGAGATACATTTATGCTAAACTATGAATGTGAAGATTCTACATAAATCGACAAATTGAATGTTTCCTGAAATTCCGGTGTGAGAATTGAATCTCCCCATCTAATTTAATGCTGCACATCAAAGGCTTGAACCGCGTCAAGCCATGAGGTCATACGGAATATGGTCTGCCGGACCACGAGTCGTAGAGATGCAAGTTCGCTCGATGGTTGGGGTCTTTGAAGTTATTGCTTCATGGACACGATAACAGGTTCCGCCATCTGACGACGCGGAACAACAACGGCTGTGCTTCGCAAGAGGTACTGAGACGATCTGGAGCCAGTGATTCACCGGCTACCAGGGATGAGCTTCAAGAATTTGAGGCTGGCCGATCTTATCCAGCTTGCCAATGGAACCTTGTTGTCTCCCGAGGGCGAGGTAATTCGCACCCACTCCTTGGGATTTTCAATGTCTTCAAGAACCCAAGGATGCACCTGTACCATACTTATCAGCCAGTTGACAATACATCGGATTGGATACTCGCCTTAATCTCGGGGAGGGTAACTCGGTACTTGGGATCTTTCTGGAGCATTTGTGCAAGCAGGTGTATAATGCTTGATTGCTCAGTTGCTTCAGAACTTGGATACCGCCCGCCAGTAGGAATGCCATCAGCACCCATGTGTTCATCAACTGGCCAATCTTGCGTGCAAATTTGGTTGTACAGCACGAATTCGTTGTGATGGACATTTTCGTTGGCGGAAGGGGGGACAGTGAAAGGTGTATGTCCGAAAAGAAGGCAGTAGAGTGTGACACCAAGAGACCAAATATCGATCGCCTTTGTGATGGGAGGCCGCTTCTTGACAATGACTGTTTGGTTGGAATGACTTCCAACCGAGCTCGGCGAAATGGTATCGTAGGAAGGTGAAGGTGATAGTTCGGCAGCACTATCGGAGAACCAGACGACTTCAGGTGCAAGAAATGATGGGGTTCCAGCCCTCTTCAGAAGGTCGGAACCAGGAAATAAAGAGGGATCAATATCGTAACCAGCCTGGAGATTGTTCTGCTTCGACTTTGAACGTAATGGTGGAATGAAGTGAGCAACGCCAAAATCGATAATTTTCACTGTACAACGGTCTCTCGTGTAAAGGATATTCGCGGGTTTGATGTCACGATGTATGATACCCTCATGGTGTACTGTGTCAGCATAAATTGACCAACGGCTCTATGATACCAAGAATTAAGCACGAACGATATTCCATGCCAAGGATCGTATCCCGTAAGATGCGGCGCGTTTGTTGAAGTTTCAGGATGGGTCTATGGTCAGCATTGCACCACTCTACAGGGCCTCCTGCCAGGTATTCCATGACTGATAGAATCCAACAAAAACATGTTAGAACAAAGTGCAACAGTTTTATCACTGCACTGCTCCACGTAACCTCTGACAGTGGTTGACTTTTATGTTCACTCACTCATGTATATCTTCTCGTCCTTTGGGTCATCAATGATCTCGACCAAACGGACCAAGTTCGCGTGACGGCATTTCTTCATTATAGCAACCTCTTTCCGAATACTATTCATCGTACTGCTCATCGGTGGACCATCTTGGCCTTCAGTTTGCTGATAGTTTCTTCGCAACAGTTTGATTTTGTCGCGAGGGTTGCTCCGTTTAATGGCCTTTACGGCCTAATGAAGAACGTCGAGTCAAGAAGTCGCAAGTTCAAGACAAGAACGAGAGCAGACCAATTCATATCCAGCAATAGCTTCATCTTTGCACACATACACATCACCATGCTTTCCTTTCCCGATCTTTTGCCCTCGGGTGTACTGGTTGAGCATACGTCGACGATTCGACGAATGTTCCAGCTGCGTAGTTGTTCTTACAGAATCCTGCGGATCAAATGGTGCATGGTCTCTTGAAGTAACTTCATTCTGCGCGTAGGCCTGCATCGTCGAACGTGTCGCGCGATAATCGATGTTGTATGAAAGGAGATGGGTTGCAGTTTCAGGACCATGCGTGTGTCATTATGTAACTGACTGAGCCTTGGCGTCATAGCATAGGCGCCTTTTCTCTTAATCGGGCTAAATTAATCCTTGGTATGTCTTTCAGTACTTAAATTTATGGAGGAGAGTTCGAGTGACAGATGGTCAATTCAGTTAGATCCCTACCACGCCGCCTGACTCACTCGCGAGAGCGTCGCATTACATGATGAACTGTTAGTGACTTACAAGAACTGCTCTATACCAGCTACGTTTGAGTGATTCAATTTCAATTGCTACGATGCTGCAAATTCTGGATCCTATGAAAGATAAATTGAAGTAGTTGCTTATCCATACAAGTATACCATTGGTAGTCTTTGCACCATGAGAACTGCTTCAATGAGAGGCATGACTAACCGCTGCAAGGTAGTTTGAGTAAGTATGAATCACCAGAATACCCTTTTCCTCCAACTTCCCCAAGGCCCTGTTGCGGCGCAAGGTTTGCTGCCCCAAGGTATGATGGTCACCCACCCCGAGTATGTTGATTTCTAGCTTTACCAAAGCCGGGAAGTTATTCTCCGTTATTGTTGCCGCAGCATCTACCCAATCAACTGCTTTAAGTAGGTTTGTATCCCAACGTTGCTCCAGAAAAATATTCAATCTTATGTTCTGGATGCCACAGTGACCTGAGGAAACTGAAAAAGCAGTGGAGGTTGTGGAGGTGGACGTGGGCAATGATAGATTCCGAAGGAAGTCCATAATCCATGGGAAGGGGTTGCAAAAGGCGGTCGGGTCTAGCCCGTCAACCTCATGAATTTTTCCATAGAAAGTCAGGTATTTCAATGCAGGCATTTGAAATTCTCCATTTATGGGTGGCACAATTTTGGAAGCGGTGGTCGATAACTTTGGCCCTCCATCTTCATCATTGCACAACAAGATAAGGGCAGACTCTATGGGAATGAGGATAGATCAGTCGGGGCTCAGCGCTGGATCAATTGCGAAAGAACTTACTTCCAGGTTCTTCATTCACGTCCATGTGAAGGTCTTCCAAACTCCCAGCGCACAGCCTTAATAGACGGGAGATATCTTTGACATCTACCGCAAATACCTTACCACCCGATGATCTATACAATAATCGCAGACTTCGCAGGCAGGTCACATCCACTGGGCACCGGGGATCTAGGACCCACCTCATCGTGAGCTTCATATCTGACAGATCCTCAAAACTCAATGAGTCGAGTTGTGGATATTTGAAGCCAGTTGGTTGACTTGAGAACCAGTTGGAAGGGAGCCGGTCAGCAAAGGGGGGGATTTCAGTTTGTGACGATGGATCGGAAAATCGGAGTTGAGACAAACTGAGATGCTTCAGTGATGCCAGCGAGTCCGGGAGAGTATGAAAGAATGTTGCTGGAAATTCTAGAACTCCACTGATATCGAGTCGTGTAAGGCTCGACGATGCAATGACATCAAGGAGTGCCGTTTGGGTATCGGGAAATATACTACCCCACATTACTCGGCTAGTGGAACCTCGGAGGAGTGGCGATTTCGTGTTCGCTGACAGCGAGATTTCCTGGAGATTGGCGAGTGAAGCGAGGCATGATGATTCGTAGCCCCGGGTCATGAAGTCATCTGGATCTACGTAGGGGCTCTCGAAGCACATAATCTTGAGGCTCCTGATATAAGCTGCAATGTGAGGCGAAGTGTCCAAAATGAAAGCTAGGCGCTTGAAGGAAACTGTGGGAGGACTGTCCTCCATATCTCTCGTGTGATCCAAAATCACTTCGTAAAATAGACGTTTTTGGGATATGATACAGAGAGAGGGACTTGCGTAGGCGCATCTTCTCAAAGCCGATCGTGATCTGTGATCGGTAACAGGATCTAAGAAGGTGAAGATATGTTCAAGGAGCTCCTGCGCCAGCATCAGACGATCTAGTGAATGGCTGATGGACATGGTGAGGAAATCAGGAAGCTCGCAGACCCAATCGGTTCAGAACACAGATTCCAGTCGATGAAGTTTGAAAATGACGGTTGGCTCTGTCGTGGGCTAAAGCCAAGGGTTGAAATACGTGCATCGTGACAGGATCAGCTCGTTTTGTTCAGCTCGTTTTGTACATACTCAAGAGAGATAAGATAAGATCACTCAGACCAAACACATAGTTGCATTATGCTCAGACCCTCTTCGAGTCTCCTCAAGAGCCCACGAAATGAGAAAACCGAGCCACGAATACCCAATAGCACACGTCACGGAACAAATGTCCTAGATTCTTACCACGCCGCCTGACTCACTCGCGAGGTCGCGTGTACTCATATGTACTTGAGTACATTAAGTACGGCGCAATCAAAAATCTTTCGGAACCAACACCACGTTGGAACTTCTCTTTTTGTTCGAGAAAATCATACCTGAAGCGACCTCGACGTAATGGGCCGGTTCTACACCGAGATGCCGCTCTTCCTCCTCCCCTGGATTCACCAACAGAAGATATTCTTTGTCCGCCACCGCGCCCCTCTCGCCCACCGGGCACGTGAACGTCTCACCCAAAGGCTTCGAGGGCTCCTTCCGGGTGGCCAATGAGAAGCGGGTATGGTACGAGGATCTGACGGGTAGCGGTGAGTTCCTCTAACTGATCGTGCTTTTCGTTGACATTCAATTCATTGATGATCTTCAACAATACTTTACACGGTCATGATACTGTGCGCCAGATACCTCTTCTATCGGTAGCATCCAGAGGCAGCAATGTATCAATATACACACGAGTTTTCGCGGTCGACCGTGAATTATCACCTGTTTAGGAGAGACGAGATTCGAACACCGAACCCAAATGAATCCACCTGCCTACCAGAAAGTAGTTGCAGGGTCGAAGTTTCTAGCTTGTACTCGAGAAGCCATCAGGTGAGCACCATAGTTTGACAACAGTGGTCGTTGAAAGGCGGTAGATCACCTTCACAAGCGATTGAGAGTTCAAGGATTCTGGAACCGCTGTTATCCAACGTAGCGTATCTTGATAGCTCCTGCGCGGTTACGCATCTCCAGTGCTTGTTGGCCATCAATATCAGACCAAATCAATGCAACCAAGGGCAATGCATACCTTTGAGTTCCTCCGCTTCCTCTCGCTGCTCGTAGTCAAGAACAAGACGTTTGAGATGCTGCTGCTCCACCTTATCCTGCAGCTGTGCTGATCGGGTATGAACCGCTAACGCTGATGCCGAGGGAACGGCTATTTGGCGAGTCTGGAAACAGTTCAGCACGCAAATCTCAAGTTCAAAGCCAAAACTACAACACATACATGCTGTTTGTTTCCGCGTTTCGTGATGACTGTGAAGTTCATAGTGCCATGTCCATTTGTTTGCTCGTTGTCCTGATCGTCTTCCCTTTCATCGATCCTCTTCTTGCGGGCAGCTGGAGGCAGAACAGCGGAATCCCAGAGCGCTAGGGCTGTTTTCTTATCCACTTTGCGAGACTCTGCCGAAGTATCAGTTACCATCTTTGCAAATTCCTTCGCAAATTCGGCTTCAGCCTCTTCAGAAGGACCAAGATGTTCTTGCAGACTATTGCTCGCTGAAAGGACAACCTCCTGGTCAGGAGAAGGCGGACGTTCTCCAATCTGTGATTGTGAAAGAGCCGATGGGTACTGTGAGTCTTCGAGTACTTAACAATGAACATACTGGAGAGTCAGGTTCAGCCGAATCTTCCGCTTCCTCGTCATCATGCTCCTCTTCATCCCGTCTTTCGCCTTCGTCCTCACTGTCGTCGCCGCTATCGTCTGCAGGTAGACCTATAAATGAAAGATTTGATGGAGGTCCAGGAGAAGGAGAATGAGAAACTACCTGTTGCTTGAAACGCTGAGTTGAACATCTCATCGACGGCCAAGGCTGCCTGTTCAATGGTCTTTGCCATTTCCAATTTAGGTCTGACAGCCTAGAATGGTTTTAAACAAATCTGAGAACAAATGAAAAGAGCGGCAGTACTTCAAGAGAATCAGAGAGCATGAAATCGACATCCATAGCAAGAGGTTCCTTGCAGTGGATATAGTACTAGACAACCTATGTAAGCGTAGTTTGTCTCGGTGAGACATCAGTGACTCGTACCTGGAAGAATGTTAAGAAGTTATCGAGCTTCTTCTTCTGGGTTCCGCGATCGAAGCACATTCCACAAGTATCCAGCAGAACACAGACCAAGCGGACACGGAAGAAGTCGTCAGGCATGTCGAGGGTTACGGCTTGATTTGGCAAAGGCCGACCATCAACTATGGAACCGGTTAGAAAGTGACATACGCAGGGGGTAAGGGAATATGCGCACTGTGTCCGAATGTCACAATGGACCATAGAGTATCAAAGACGATTCCGGAACTCAACAAACGATAGATGTATAGTTCCCCTAGATATTTTATCGTCGCTAAACGCCTTTGGTTCGTGCTGTAGACATTTTGCTCAAGGCCTCTGCGAACATCCTCCAAGACTTGATCAACAACAGCGATGGCGAAGGCTGGTCGGTATCTTTGCAGATCATAGGTCAACATCGCCAGCAAGCTAATATTTCCATATTTAATCTTCCATGGCTTCGTGAATACTTTGTGCAGGGTACGCTTGATCTCGTCGTTGTCCCAGTCAAGTTTGCGAATGAGTTTGAGTACCTTGTCGATTGATTTCTTGGCTAAAACGTCGTAAATCAGGTGGCGAATGAATAGCTCCATTGGTGTGCGGATTTTCTCCTGCCTTGGTGCGCGCTCGGGAGGATTGCACTTCATTTAATAACATCAATTACAGCAGGAATAGAGAAGTCGAAATTCCTACCTGATAGTAAGCATTCTCCAACAGCAGCAACTGCCGCTGATCGAAGTGCTGCATGCTCTGCTTGCGCCGCATAAGCTCCAGCTATAAGAGATTCGTTGAAATAGACATTTTTTCAGAAATTCAAGGTTCTCGCCATTGTTCCAAATCTTTCGGATGTATCTTCGCTTCTCAACAAAAACCTGCCACAGCCTTCCAGAAGTAAAGCAATGTTCTCGACGTTAGTCCCCGAGAAGTCATCCAAGCACACTTTGAACATATGCAGGATGACATGAGGAGGAACAACGCGAAACTTGGTCAGATTCGAAAGGAAGATGATATTCTGACGAAATATGAGTCGATCCGTCCAAGTTGTAAAATCTGGTAACTCACCTTCAATCTGACTTCCGCCAGCTCTTTAACAACGTTCTTCTTGCGCAGTAAATATCGGAATTCTTCGTCGAGCTTTCAAACACGCAAATATGAACAAGGAGTCAATATACGACCGTGCTATAGACTCACAAACGCGACAATCTCGGTTCCAACATCGGGCATGTATTTGTTCAGTGTAGCAACGAGCCTCGAATAATGAGGCAAAAGGTCGGTCCTATTCTTGGGAACTTGAGACATGAACTAGACAGTCCAATGAGTTGTGGCCTACAAGAGTCATGTTCACGAACGTACCCGAACGAGCCTTTTCCGTGCAGCCTTTGAGTTCAAGAAAGCGAAATCGATCGCGGCTTGATCAATAAGAGCACGGTTTGTAGCGTCAGGAAGCCGAGCGAGGAGTGCTGTCAGGAGCTGGGATGGCCCCTGAGGCGCCAGCTGAGGGGAAAGCGGAGGAGAAAGCGGAGGCGTCAGTGCCTTTGGTGAGCCTGCTCTAGGCGTTGGGATACTAAAGAACATTTAGCGGGAAGCGCTGTCTGGGTGGAAAACTCACTCTTCTTCTTCAAGGTCGTCAGCATTCACCTTGCTGTTCACTTGGCCATTGTCACCAACGACCAGGTTTTCAAGTTCCTCTTCAAGCTTCCTAACTTCCTCCTTTTCCCGTTCTATACGACTTTGGTCGAGTTCCTTACTGTCACTTCCCTCGGCCTCTCCTGCCTCTTCAACGCCAAGGACGCTGCTTGGAACAAAATCCTTCAAATCCTGGACATCTTCGAAGAAACGCCTCTCTTCCTCGTCCTCCCATTTACCACCAGCAGTCAAGATCTCCTCATCCGCCCCTGTCAGATGGCCGGAATTGGAGCCTATCAAAATGGAATCGGATTTCTGTGATGTTGTGGGGAGCGGAGGGAGCGGAAGATAGAGCAGTTCTGATAATCTGTGGGCTTGGGTTCGGATATTACAAGCATTTGACACTAGAGATGCAACTCACGATTGACAACTTGCTAAAAGTTTCTCGTAACCTTTCGTCATCTTCTCATATGCCTGCTGACGATCCTCAAATATCTCTCCGGAACGTATATATGCCTCATGGTTCCTCTTGTCTTGATCTTGCAGACGCTAGTAGTAGGTAAAGTCGACTATACAGCCCTCGACATGGAGACGCAGCTCACTTTATGTTCCATGACTAATTTCTTGCATACATTGTCGAAGTAACCTTCGCACATGCGCTTGAATCGATCCCGAATATCTTGCTCCACAAGTTCGTCCCCTTCCTTGACCAAAGTCGGAAAATGGGCACTCTCCGTATCTTCTGGAGATTGCATGCTTGAGAGGCTTCCCGGTTCTGCATTGGCCGGTATTTGCTTCGCGGGGGAGGGAGGTACTATTCCGAGAAATGGTCGTGAATATGATTTCAAAAAAGTCGTCAGTAATGGCAAGGACGACAAGGTGGGATCGTTTGACAACTGTTCCAAAATCTAGGTGAGCAATATATGCGATTTCAGCCTGGCGACACCTTACTAGTTCCTTCGTTGCCTTCATGACCCATTCAGCACCACTTCGGTCAGGAGCGTCTTTGATTATCCCGACCAAGGCCAGCTCCGAACAAACACGGAGTACAGGACGCTGACGTATAACTCGAGCATAATCCTCCTTTTCGCGTTGCTCAGGCGCCAAAGCCGCCAAAGACGCTCTGGAAGGAGCGCTGACGGCGGAAGACAGAGTAGACACTAGTGTGACAGTAAACGTTTTCGGAAAGCGGCGATGTAAAGCTGAAATAATCTGAATCCGTTGTCAATTAAATAACGGAAGGATATCCGTGGATAAGCACCTCCACAGCGCCCCAGACGTCTTTTTCCGTCTTGCATCGTGAAAGGCCTTCAACAATAGCTCCAGCTAGTTCATCGATATATTTTTCCAGCGAAAGTGTTTCTATATCCTTCAAAATTTGGTCTCTGTTGTCACTTGCCATTGATTGGCGGATGCGTTTGATGAGTGCAGTATGGCGCTTCAAGGATGAATCAAGTTTCGCATTTTCTACATAGACCGGTTCTCAACAATTCACAATTTTGAACTGCAAGCATGACTTGCCTTGCACAACTGCAGTTGTGTTTAGTTGCTTGAGCTTCACGCGCCGAGCATGGCGAACCTTCTCATCGTCTACCCTCAGGGACCCCGGTATTCCGTTTGTACCAGGTTCCATAGAACCACCTTGAGCGGTGAGAATGCAATTGTTCCAGAAGCAGGCTGGAGTTCTGGCGAGATCCAAATGTGGCTGGCTTTGCTCAAGGTCGTATATGCAACGTATATGAGCAATCCTGACCGTTATGAAGTAAGTACGAACCGAACACTTTACGTAAGATTAGATTTAGTCGTGACTCCCACATCATCATGCAAACCCGGACTGCTTTCTTTCCATCACTCAGAATATGCAATAGCGACCTCGCAAACTACATGTCATCGACAGGGATCAAATATGGACGACTCAGATGATTATATTATAGACGATATCGTATTTGATGACCAGGCGTTGGCCGTTCTTGACCACGAAGAACAGAAATATTTGAACAAAAGTTCAAACATCAGCTCTAGCGCTATCACAAGTCAGCCGGTCAATAAGCGACATAAATTAGAAAATGGGTGGACTCCAGGCATCGGTGCTAGCATGGACGTCGGGCCAGATTATGAAGAACTGCCCGAAATATCTTTGCAAGGTGATGGCTCGTACGGAGTAGGGAGCCATGTCAAGCATATGGCTGCATCGACATCAAGGTTTGCACCTTCCAGACACAACTTTGGCCGCATTGAGCACTCTGGAGCCTTGCCTGTGAATGTCAACCAACAAAACCTTCGAGGAGTTGCTCATGCTCATCACTCTCCAGCCGTCCTCTCTGGCGCTCGACCATTTTCGATTAACAGTCGACAAAAGCAGGCCTCTTTCAACGGTAACCCAAGCACAACCACGTTACGCTCAGCAGAAAAGGCGCATGGTGTACCAACAAACGTCCCTCCGTCTATTGAGCTTCAAAGTCAGATGGCAGAACTTCAGAAGAAATTGGCAGAGGTTGGCATTGAACTCAATTCCACAAATAAACTAGGGATCCTTAAATGTCGATTCTATCTCCTGTACAGTTGCGCGAGGAAAACTCCAAAATTCAATTGGCTCTGAAAGAGGCGGCCGACGCGAAACTATCGAAGGAGGGCGAAATTAGTATTCTGAGGAAGAGTATCGAAAAGGTTGGCAATGTTTTCAGGGTATCGATCTTGGCACATGTCTAATCCCGATAACAGACCGCTCATAGTCATGCTACTCAACTAGCCCAAATGAAGGCTGAGAAAGAGAAAGCCGACGCCAGACAAGTTCAAATGCAGAAGGAAACTAAGGATGAAATGGAGCGTCTAAGAACACAGTTCATTTTTAGAGTGGGCCTCCATGGTTTATAGCCTATTGTGCTCTCAGCTTACCGTTACGATCAGCAACAAGAGTTGGAATCGACGATACGGAAGCCTCCAGCTTCTGTACGCTTGAAGAAAATTAATCGAGAGCTACCTTCAACACCGGTTGCAGTTCCCTCTGTAATCCGCAGTTGGAATGCGAATGCTTCTCAGTCCGTACTCCCTCGTACCAATGTAGAAGAAACTCCCTTGCGGCCTTCACGTCTGCTGCCTGTCTGGAAGGCATCCCCATCAAGTCAATCCCGCAAATCGCCAGAGAAGGCCAAAAAGCAAGGCATGCTTCCCGGGTTTCAAAACGCATTTGTAACCTCCACGCCCATGAAATCGCCAACTAAGCGATTGAATAAAGGCAAAGGCCGGCTGGATTATGTGTCTGATACATTTGGTGGTCAACCATCACAAGATTTCCATAATCTCCCACAGGAAACCATCGACTTGACCCAATCCATGCCTGATGATGCCACCATGTCTCAAGGAGCCGACAAAACGGCAGAGCCTACGCCATATAATCTTTTAGGTCCAAAGTCGCTGCCTGCCAAAGATGACGATATGGATGCTGATGTCGTCGAGGAGAATGAAGAGGATCCATCACTTGAAATCCCGGATGTCATCGAGGAAATAAATTGGAAGGCAAAGGTATGCAGAACAATCGTTCCTTTGTCTACATCCATCTGAAAAGACTCCCAGCTATCTTACACCATCTTGACCCATTGCCATCCAACATCAAGGCTGATCACCTTCCAAAAACTGTTAGGGATATCTCAATCTGGCGATTCCGGCATGGAATATTCAATGGCTTGTGCAAGTGTTCTTGAGGTAGTCGCCAATACAGCCACTGCTGATGATTATGAAGAGAGTCTGCGCATCCTGTCCCGATCCCTACTTTCACTGTTAGCGATTCTCACTGACACCGAACAAGCACGTTTCATGATAATCATAGATGCACTGCAATCCTGACCAGTTCCTCTAGCTTTTTGATGTCGCCATTTTGCTTGATCTATTGTCGAAGCTCGTATTAACTTTACCAAAGTTTCGAGACATGCTTCTGTCTTCGCAAATTGGCAGTGATACCTCAATACTCGATATCACAAGTATGATTATCTTGGTGCGATTACAACCAACGAAACCTCACGCACATCGGGACGACCTAGCGAAAGACATCATCTCCCTTCTCGAATCGTTCTGCTTCCAAGCCTCACCAGAGTCAATCAAGAGGTAAGTGTAGTCGTGGTCATAATGCTGACCCAACTTTGACCTCCTTCCAGGCTAGAAGCAATCCCTCGTAACCGCGAGGTCCTGATGACCCTCCTGCACACATCACATCCGACTTGGTTATTGGAACGAGTATCGAGGCTTCTGGTGCTTCTATCTACTCGTACGTCGCCCTCCTAATGTCTACGCATTCTACTCCAACCTTCACCTACAGAACATGCTCTTTGCAGAGTTCTCCTTGACGTTCCAGTTACCATCGGGGCACAAAATCAGGGTTTTGACGAACCCACAAAAAATCCTCTCATCGAACGGTTATGTACTCACCTTATCGATACGAGTCGGCCAGACCCTGAGGTGAGTGAGGCTTTGAACCTCAGAATATAGCAATTATTCAGCCCAATTACTATTTCAGATGTTCAAGATATACATCCTCATTTTTATAGCCCAACTATCTATTGCCCACCCGGATGCTCATGCAGTTCTTGTGGGGTCATACGTTTTGATACCTTCACTTATATTGTTCGTTACACATCTTACGACCCCTTTGTGGGAGGACGACGGCAAGCTCGACGCATCTCCGGAAACCACCTCTTCGTGAGTCCGTGTTCATCCTCAATGTATGATGTCGTGCTAATGAGCAATGAAGTTTCATACGAACTCTGAACCAAACTATAACGTTACTATATCATTTGATTTTTCAGACGGATCCAGCTCTCAATTTGCGAGTCAAGCTTCAACATGCGCCCCATCGACCATTCAACAGTATCAGTCATATGTTTGTTGTCACTTTCGGGAGATTGAGTTATTGCGAACCCCCTGGTTGGATAAATGCAGAAGGGCGACAAGAGCTCGAGATATTGTCTGGTTCGTTCTTATCCATGTCCTGCTGTCCCGGCTAAAGCAGTCTCCGGTAGAATTGGCAAGGGAGATCTTGGAGGTAGTTGTTGATGGTCCAGAAACAGACAGCTTATGGGTAGCTTTTCAAACCGAGCCTGAAGGAGACAGTGTAACCGACGAGGAAGAGATGGAGGCCCGCCTCATGGGGGTTGACGCTTGAAGTCGGTAGACCTCTATCATTCGTCAGCCGCGCGACCTTCTGCCCATGGTCTATTGCCTCTTTGAGATTGGTCGATTTACTAGGATGGGCTTGCTTACTCGACTACAGAAAGTTCTCAACCATTCCAGTTTTGCGGCCTTGTATTTTTTATGATGATGATGGGACATTGTCGTCTGCTTCATGAAGGCATCGCACATCTCTGCACGATATCTTGAGCTCAGAATTTGGCGAGTTATTCCCTGGAACCTCATCAGCATCGGCATCGAGTCTAACGCAAAATACAGACTTCTGAGATCATATTTGGCGAGATGGCCGAGATTTTATTGTCCACCGCATTCAGGATATCGATGTGTCCAAATGTTTCTAATGATAATTGCCAAAGACATTCATCCCAGTCAGACGCACGAGATGTGTCTCCAAAGAATCGTTCAGTGCACCAGAAGTCTCCGTCCCTGGGTATCAAAATGGGCGATAGTGCCTGGAAAGGATAGGCATGCCCATCAAGTGTAAGCACACTTATAGTCGGCGATGGGCCCAGTCGTTTGTATATTGATAGATGCTGTGGTGAAATCTGGGTGGATAGATCCCCCGGATATATCAAGGTCCAGTTCGTATTGCGGGCAAATACTCTTGCCAAATTGAGGTATAAATTTGGTGACTTGGGAGGTGTGGTTTCAATGTGTAGGATATGAATGGACAAGTTGGCTAAAGATGCTTCCGAGGCAAGCCTTCGGATCGCTTTCAGGAGGCTTTTGTGTGATATCGAGGCAGGAGCAGCTGCTGTCGTAACCAGAAGAGAGACAGGACCTGCACCAATTTTGTTATAAGTTATGCGAACTAGCAATACCCAACCTCTGATCGTTACCGCGCCAGTTATGTATCCATTTCCGCAGAGAATGCAGTTCCAGATCGCTTGACCAAGCACAAAGAGTCACAGAAGAATCAGAGTGATTGCTTGATAGCACATAAGGTTCGAGCGTGGTTGATGTTGTAGCCAGCATTCTCGTTAGATATTGCCCAACAGATGTCTCGTAAATGGATCCTGAATAAATACGATCATCAATGATCCAGAAAAGACTGTTGTCGACCCTGAAGCGCACCTACTGCTATTGACTCGAATTTAATTTGAGGTTTTCCATGGGAGTCCCTACCAGAGATGTTGGTAAAAATCCACGCGGATGTGGTCACACAGCTCAGGAAGCAGTAGAGTAGAACACCGTATTTGACGGCAGCTCGGACCCAGGTCCGTTCAAGGCGTGATCCCCGGCCACTCGTAGTGGTGGGCAAAGCCAGGTGCTCGCGAGGAAAAAACGCTTGAATGTATGCTGCGATTCCTCTCGCAGGAGAATCCAATACTGATGCATCATTTGGCGAGTCCCTCTGATCTAAGCCAGTAGAATGATTTGCCACCGCTACTCTCAGCCGTTTCGCAGAGTTTGCCGTCGAGAGGTGACTTTGCACGCTATCACTGGCTGGGACTTTCGATATGTCGACTGTCGTTCCTGCAATCTGATCGGGTAGTGCATGGATTGAATCCAAGAATCCTTTCTCCATAGGTATAGCCGCAGCGTTATGAAGCATATGCTTGCAAGGCGGGTTACGGGTTGCACAGAGAGAGAGAGTGGTTGCCCTAACGAGATCGTTCACACCGCGCCGCCCTTGGCATCGGAGTTATAAAAAGCCAAAGCCCGAACAGCGAACAGGGACCCACAAGTCCCAATTTGATCAACATTCTCAAAACAGTCTGTCGATCAACATTTTGTAAAGGTACTGTACAATGGATAGTTTTTTGTATGACTCAGGTGCAGAATATGGTTCCAATATTTATACCCTCGTATGGACCGAGCTTATGTGAGGGATCAGGAGTCAACGGATCTTCCAAGTAAATAAGCTATGGAATTACTCACATGGTTTAAGATGTTCCCAACTAAGATATTGGGCACTGAATCGATCTGACACTGTGAGTCGGTGGCGTCATCGTCCCCTTATGACAGAGTCGGTAAGATACTCTGCTTGCCCTAGAAATCCCAGAATTTGGACTTGCCTGAGCATGACACCGCTTTTCCTGGTGACAGAAGGTGGACCTCGCCGTGCGGGTGCTCAAAGCCCAAGAATCTCCCTGGAACAATTGGAACAATATCTGTTTGTACAGTAGGCGTGTTAGTAAGCCCTTTTTGAGGGGTCTGAAGGTAGTTTCGTACCTAGTTCGTTGTTGATGCGCCGGAAATTTGCGACCTAGAATGAGGTTCTGTGAATTAGAGCGGTATCACATTGAAATAATCGTAACATACTTTCGCATCTATCAGTTGAGCAAATGCTGGATTCCCGACTCGTGGTGTGCCATATGTCATAGCTTTGATCGAGGTGGTGGAAGGGAGATTCAGTGTCAGGAACAACGAATCAAGTTCTGCCAATGCGCCGCCAAGAGAATGACCGATCTTTGAAGTAAATTAGAGACGGCCGGGTAACATGATTGTGTACGGACGCACAGTAACAACAGACTTTGACCCTGTTGTTGTCATCAGCCTCTTGACTTCCTTCAGGATTGTTGCTGCTGTTTGCTCGTGCTCGTCACGGAAACCTTCGTGTACTTGGACACTGGATGCGACGCCAGGGAAAAGAGTTGAGTCAAGGCTTCCCATGAGAATATCCACATCTGTAAGATCAGATAGTCTAAATATCGAAAAAGGAGGAGTTAGTATTGGGAAATCTTATGTTGCGCCATGATGATTACAATTGAGTCGGGTCAGTTCCTTCATGTACCACCACAATGCTATTTTGGGCGGGCCAGAATCCTACAAAGACTAGTCGCAGAACTTAGCCTCAGTATGATACAATTCATTATCCATGGACAAACTTACAGATCTGGACATCGTTTCCGTCTCCTCCCACGACAGTGGGTTGGAACCCAGGAAGAGCATCGCAAGCCTCTACGGCCCAGAAACGATTCACTTTAGAAATGTTTATTAGAACGCAAAAAGACATACACACCTCCACAATTCCATCCTTTGAGAACGGCAGTGGGGCAATAAGCTGCACGAGCAAATTGCGTGAAGGGAGCAAAACTAGACAAGTCTGTAGATGATAACGCAGTTATACTCCGCTGAACAACTGTGGGAGCAGCATGCACTACGTCGGCCACAAGTGTCACGGCTAGGGCAAACAGAGAGAGGGAATGCATCTCTGGTAAATACCACTAGACTCCTGTTTCGAGGAGATCGGATAGGCGATAATTGACAAGTTGTATAATTTTTCTTTTTAACCAAAAGTTGTTAATCATGCGCGAATGCCTCTACGGAATGTGAGTTCGGCAAGCAGATCATTTTCTCATGAGTCCGCGCTGAACGACGGTCTCGGAGGCTGCACGAAGCCTGTTCTATGTGAACTTAGCGCGAAGTCTTGACAACAGTTTGAGGATTTGAGCAAGAGCTGTATGTCAAACGACCATCTTTGAAAGATATTAACATATACCGTGATCGCAACCCACATGAAGCGCGTTTTTATATGGAGGATGTCAACATGAGATCGTTCTCATGGAGGCTGAAGGCAAGTGATCCTAGTCTCTTAGCTCCCACAGTTCACACGAATCGACGCACCTGATAAATGGTCTACTCAACGCCCGAGATTATCCTTTTTTGTTCCAAAAATCAAGCATGCCCAATACACAGTAGGTTATTCTTAGCGTCAACGCCAGATTCGAACAAAATATGATCACACCCATGGACCCATGATCACGGACCATGCGGAGAAGGTTTCTCAAAGCTTACCGAGGGATACCTCAATTCGGCAAGAAAGTGTGCTAAATATAGCAAAGAAGGGCGAGTTAGGCAGTGCAGTGAATATTGCCAATCTGCTTCCAATCATACAATCTCAGCTGAACATACGATTGAGTCCCCGCATGACAATTATAAGAAGAACACACACACACAGTAGGATAGCCCTAAGCCTCCTTGCAAAGCTTTCGGCTCTGGCGATGCCCGATATTCACTATCAGTCGGGTCGTCATCTCCTCAACATATGCTGTCCATCAAAAAAAGTACATCAGAAACGATTTCGAATACAGCAGCTTCCATTACCTGACATTGCAATACTTTGTCGACGGCAACGATGTGAGCTCTACTAGCTTGGCGTGTCAAAAAATCAAAAAAATCTGGCTGAGAGAGCGAATACTCAACCGGAGTACTCGGCCACTCGTTTTATTTATTCCAATCCAAACCTATAGGGCCAAAAAGAAATTAGAATGGCGAGGTGTATGAGGCATGAGTATGATGGTATGCACTTCGCCATCAAAAAGATTGCGAAATCGCATGGTTGCCCGCACGATTCAGGAGTACCGAAGTAGCACCTTAAATCTTGGTAAAATTTACATGAGAAGAATGAGTGAGCGCAAAAGTGAAGCAGTCCTGACCTACACGTGCGCCATTTCGCGAGTAGGCCTCGGATGCTCGGCCATTAGGGGCTTGAGTCTACTGTTGTGATGGCCTTTGATTGAATCCATGCATCAACTTCTTGACTTCAAAGCAATCGTTGGAGCATTCATAGCATGCCCATTTCGGATGCGAACATGGATCAAGACGTCGTCTGGTGTATCAAGACGTGTGTCTCGTCCACGTTTCTCACTGGCAGAAGTATTGATATTTTGCAGATTAGAAGCTCTATCAAATGGTCGTGAGATATATGTAAGCATTGGAGGCGAATATCCCTCACATAAGTTGGTTGGCCTTGTTTCTGGATGTGCGATAAGACATTGATCTACAAGCCCCAAGTTATAACCTACAAAACCGGCAGATCAATACATATCCGCCACAATTATTTGTGGAAAACATGACTTACATTTCTGGATGGCGCTCCCTTGCCATCCACATGTGAGAGGAAAAAGCACCGACAGCCCGACTAGGTTTTTGTGGTATTTGAAAGCGAGCCCATGTCACAATACAGGTATCCACCGCGGAAGTCTTGTTCTTGAATATCGACACTGGACAACAAGCTAAGAGCGATTTGCTGTGAAATGCCGAAATTTACTGCTGGGGATTTCAGAGGCCAGCGCTTATTCCCGAAATGGTAATCAGTGGGCGACGATCAGACATCGTATGGCCACGTTCTCTGAGCAGTTCGGAGGAAGTGGTTTCGAATACTTACCAACTTGTGGCTACTTGGAAGGGGAGTCCAAGCTATGTAGCTTCCCGTCAGACTCAAACAGGAGCTCGGTAGTACATTGTCGAAACAGTGAGTCATTCGTATGCGGAAGGCAGAAAGCCCCATGGGGAACCTATTGATATCAGCGCTTCATGAAGATCTGTACATCATGTAGGTAAATGGAGATACTGATAAGCCATTTGCAGCACTCCCGCAGCAGTAACCCACAAACCGAGAGCGGTGCAAAAGGTGTGCAAAGGCCAAGATTTACAGATTTACGTCAAGGCATGTGACATCAACATGAGGTAGACGTGCACAGCAGGACGAGAAGAGAACATAATATGGCGCTCCTGGGGTTCATTCAATTGTGCGCACCCTAACTCGTGCATGTGGCGTGGATTATAGAAATAGATAAGGGTTAACGCACAGCACCGTATCCTGTAGAGCTAAATCAATATCCCTTCGAACACTCCGTCGAACACTCGTTACAGAGTTTAACAGACGTCACTCCGTCCTGTGTTTTCCAAAACCCCCCAGTTAACAATTATGCCTACCATGAATCAGCCACGCTATGGCAGTGATGATGATTATCTAGAGGTGCCTTCAGCTGAGTAAGTGGTACCTATACTGCTGACTTCCGCTCGGTTGGGACTCACATGAAGTTACTAGTTATGACATGTTGGCGCAAGTGCGGGAGGCCACTGATTCCCCTTCGCCGCTAATAAGGATACTCCAAGATCCACACATCTTACCGACACGTTCGAATAACAATGTGAAGAAGGAGCGCAGGCGCCCTTCCCGCTCCCCCCATCGCGAACACAAGTCAGATGTAGTTATTGCACTTGCGCTTGCAGAGGAGGAGCGACAGGCCAATCATTTGAAGGCTCTTCTTCGCAGTTCAGCTGATCGTCTGGAATATGAGATCCGTCGGGCAGACGAAGCAACTGCGCGTGCGGATTTCTCGGAGCGGAGAGAGAGGGAGGCTGTGGCAAGAGCAACATCTGCTGAAGCTGCGAAAGAGGAGAAGCGGACAGAGTCTATACAAGCTGAGAAAGACACAAGGAGTTATCAGGTGCAGCTGGAGGTTGCGCAAAGGGAGGTGAGGCGGCTACAAATGGACATGCAAGGCATCCAACGGGAGATGGAAGAGTTGCAGGAATCGGAGGGAAGGACACAGAGCGCCCTACAGAAGTATCAAGTGGCTTTGCACGAACATCAGATCGAGATGAGGAGACGGGATGTTCAAACACAGGAGTTTTTGAATAATTGGTTTAAGGAAGGAAAAGAGGAGGGATATGATGAGGGATATGAAGTGGGATTAAAAGATGGGCGTAGAGCCGGTGTAAAGGAAGGGCTGAAGAAGGGAAGAAAAGAAGGTATAGAGGAAGGAAGAGAGCAAGGACGCAATGAAGAGCGGCGAAGTGCTCTTGAAGCTTTTGACAAATTCCTTTCTGAAGAAACTAATGATGGCGAACGGGTGGGTTTCTTACTTTCTCTTTCGTTGCTACCCTGGTGTCTGAACATAGACCCTAGAGCGAGAGAACACGGCGGTGGGCACAGTCGGTATATAACCCGGAAGGTTGCTCTTCACCGACGGAGATCAGTTGTTCATAAGCGGCGGTTGCTGTCGTATTGTTGTTCCCGATCAGGACTGGAGTATTGTGATGGATCGGTGATGAGATTAGAATTGGACAGTCGCTGTGTATCCCTACCTACCTACTACTTACTACCTTACCCATCATCCTCATTCTATCTTTCTTGCATTTATACTCCCATGGCTTCCGCACCCCAGCCTCCTCGTCTGCGTAAAAACCCAAGAGATCTGCCAAAGTTGCCCTTGTCTGCGTTTACCCCGCCCAACTCCGGCACCTTGGAGCGTTTCCCTTTGCCACCCAGCCCCAGCACTCTCCAACCTGCTCAAGTTATCGATGCCAATGTCATTTCTCAAGACTTGAACTACAGCAAATGGAAGAAGGAAGCTGGCCAAGTCTTGGGCAACAAAATCCGCGGTGTTGTTCTCGCTCTGCCCGGTGCAGAGATCGAGGCTGCCTTGAAGGAGTCAGTGGATATTTCACATCGTTAAGGAATCCTGGCACTGATTGCGTCTATAGATTGAAGGCCAGCTCAAAGGAATCCCAGATCATCTCTTTCATCGTTCCCTTTGCCATAGAGAAGCCAGATCCCGCCATCGAGGCCCTGTTGTCCTCGTCAGCTGTCCCAACTTCCTTGTCGACCGTGTTCTCCAAGTCTTCCCCCGAGGCCGTCGAAGGCTTGAAATGGGCTCTTGGTCGTGGCGTCCCAGTCGATATTGATATCCAGGCTACTCTTTCAGACTCTCTTCTCGAGGCTTTCGAAGACATGATCACCAACGCTTCTACCGGTATTGAAAGTGTTCCACCGGTTATCCTTTGTACGATTGCAGTCATGCATTTTAATCTCCAACTACTGACTTACTCCGTATATCTCAAGCTAACATCCTTCCTCCTCCCCACGATCTTGATTTGCCCATTGTTAGGCTCATGAACCACCCGACGTATCTGGCATTCCAGTCCCAGGTCGCGAACTTGTCCCTCTTCCCGAATGTTTACATCAAGTTCCTTCCTCCTTCATGGGATGCCCCCACTCCCCAGACACCTCTTCCCGGAAGCCCTATTGAATCAGTCGATACCCAGCAATCAAAGGAATGGAAACGTAGAATAAAGATGTACCGTAAGTCTATCTTCCCGTCTCTGTTGCCTCGCGTGGACTCAATCAATCATCAGTTGGACCGGTCATGGAGGCATTCGGATATCAACGCATCATCTTTGGATCTTCACCTTCTTTGTCTTCCAGGAGTCCTTCCAACGTCGGTGACTGGTACGAGATCGCCAGGGAGTCTCTTACTGAGCTCGGGATTGAACAAGATTTCGTCGACGCTGTATTTTTCGGGAACGCGGAGAAGGTCTATGGAAAGAAACAAGAGGAGAAGCCACAAGAGGAGAAGCCATAAATATATCATCACGGAGAATCCATCATTTAGGTAAATCATGAACGCTTGTAATTCATGTACAGTTATATTTCCAGTTGGTTTCATGCTTCTGAGCAGGTGCTGGTCATAGTGTGAATAAATGGTTCTATGAGCTTACCTGCAGGATGCCGTCAGTCGAAACCTCGCTTAGGGTTTCTTATCGATACAAGGTCAAATCTGGAAAGTTACATACATGCTGTCTGGTCGTAAAATTACCAAAATCGGTAATTCCTGGACATCGTGAGATATCCGCCGAGATCTGCTGAGTGTTTGGCGATTGTTATATCAGGGAAGTCTATACGGTGGTGGGTGAATAGATTCTTGTCCAGAAGGGCAGTGTAGCATGCTCTTTATAGAGCTCGAGTCCTGTGATGAACTTCTGCGTCCACGAAGCAACGATTGCACCCCCTTGGCCAACCAGTGACCCCTAGTGACCCTGACCCCATTTGAAAAATTGCCTTCTTTGGCGTAAGGGCCTTTTCATTGCTTGGCAAATAAATACAGGTCATCAGCAGTCATCAGCCTTGCTGCCCTTTCGTTCTCGAGGAACGGACGTAAGTGTGTGTTGTTTTGCTCACTCCTTCCACCAATTCTATGGTCCGCGTTCGAGGCGACGTCTACCGTGATGGTGAGATCGGTCGAGGAAGAAGAAATGATTCATCGTATGTTCCCCTTTGTGTTGTTTCATTTCACGCGTTGACTGTCTGGCTATCATCAACAGGAGCAGTAGGGAATCATCTCCAGCCCGGGTAAGTCTGATATATTCTGTCTAATTTGTCGAGCTGTCGTTGAGCGTTAAACTTTCGCAGGGACCTAAGCGATCCTTTTCTCCCACTTCCGATGACGGTGAAAGCGTCACAGAAGCGATCGCAGCGGAGGATGATAATACCCCTCCCCCAGCTGAAAGACCTCTTATCCGGCAAGCCCTGGGTTTTGCTGTCAACCAACCACCTCAAAGTATAAACACATACGAAGCAACCCCAGCCAGCGCACCCATTTTCCTCCCTGGCCAAGAAGTTCCCATGCCTCCGAAACCCAAAATTACAAAACCGAAGAAAACCGGAGTGGGCGTCAAACGACCTCGAAAACCCGAAGCCTACGTTGGACAGACGTCCCGATTTCGAATCCAGACTTACGACCCAACGCCAAGCGCGGAACCTCCGATACACAGCGGGACCGGTCCGTATGCCTCGCTTTACCGTGAATCGGTGCCTCCTTTTGAGACTCGGCAGTACTCCCCAGCGGTATCTACCTCGTCCCAAGGATCATATCCCGGCAGCGCTGCCACGCCTTCTAATTTTGCAGGTTCAAGTAGAGCACAGTCATCAGGCCCCTCCGTCGCGACAAGATCCGGACAAGGCAAATCTAACGCGTCCAAAGGGAAGACAACAACTGCGAAAAACAAGGCAACTCAGCCTAGCTACAAAGCCCACCCCAAAGCAACTGCCGCAAGCTCCCAGCAGCTCGCAACCAATCCGGAACCAATACCAGGAAATGCAATTGGAGCATCTGCCTCTTCGAGCGGCTCTTATTATCGTCGTGATTATGTACAAGAGCATGCAATGTCTATATCACCTCCAAGAGAGATGCAGCGTCAACGGACCCAATTCGAAAACCGAAATCCAGCCGGATATTCCAGTTCAATGGATCCTGCTGCCTCTAGTTCAGCAAGAGGAGGCATCGAAAATGGTGGTGCTGAAGGTATGAAACCTGATACGCGTCTCTGAGATGAGTACATGGACATTGACGCTGTATTTGATCTACTTAGCCCCAAAACGAAATAAACACCCTCTTCGGATGGTTACTATCCTCATCCAGGACATTCGTAGTGGAGTGACAGATCATCAATTGGCAGAAGTGAAAATACCTTTACGACCTGGCGATGATCCACGAGATGGCTTTTGGGCCGATGCGAAGGACTTGGTCAGTCCCGTTTTCATATGCATATATCCTTCGGCCCTCACTAATGCGCAGGTCTCCGCCTACAGAGCCAGCAGTTGCAAGCGAGCCCATCACGGATAGATGGTAATTTCGATGTATTCCTCCTCTTGGCCTTAGCTCACTGTTGTTTAGGGCCTGCGAGAGTCTATACCTTGCGGGGAAAGTATCGACAATTTCTCCTGCGGGTGTCAGCCGACAATGTTGATGAATGTATTTCCGCGAATGTCATCATTCAGCCAGACAGAACGTTGGACGTTGTTGTAGAAATGGTCAGCGTCGTCGAGAAGAACCCTTACAAATGAGGCTTATGTTTTTTCCATAGCTTCATCCCCCTGGTGCTCCTCCCCCGGCACCCAATATTCCTAGGGAGTTATATTCACCTTCCTACGAGGAATCAAATGGGCAACCAGATCGAATGGATGTTGATCCGAGGCGAGATCGAAATCGAGATGTGTATCAATACGAGGCGCCTGAGAGTTCTCGCAAGCGCCAAACCTCTCCTTCGTTTGATGATTACGATCATTATCCCAGCTTTAAAAGCCAAGCAAGCAAGGCCTACTCATCCCAATCTGTCAGTAAAGCTGCGAAGCATGCCCATGCCTGGGAAATGTCTCCTCGGTCAAACCCACGTACAACAAGCGATACAAAGACTGATACCCTCGAGAACTCCCCTCCCAAGAAACGACGAAGTTATGCAAAGGAAGCCATGCGCCAGCGCTCTTATTCTTCAGAATATTCTGCGCCTCCTGAAGAAACAGCTATCCACAGGTTCCAGGAAGGATACGATTCTACTAGTGAAGAGGAGATATCACCCATCGAAACTTTCATCCAGGCTGTGGAAAAGCTTTTGCAAAAGGATCAACTGTCCTGGACAGGCTTCTTCAGGGCTAAAGCCGGCACGGGCAAGACATCTGAAGTTGTTAAGCAATTTGAATGTATCCAGCGGATGTGCGATACCTGGGTTGGCAAGATCGTACCAGGTTTTGATTTCCCGATCGAAAGGGTTAGTCCCTTTTCCAGCTTTGTGGCTGCTTTGAAGGACTGACCCATCCATATTTTTAGCATCATATTTACACCGCGCTGCACTTTGACGACGCAACCCTGATTGAAAATCTACCCGAGACCATGGAGCTTTTGGCACTCTATGGCAAGAACGGTCGTCACTACGAGGATGCCCGTATTGTTAAATTGCTCAGCGAAAAATCCGATGTTCACCCCCTTGTGTTTCCCATCAACCGATTCCTGAAAATTCTCCGGGAAATCGACGCACACTGGAAAGCTATTCGGGCTGATCAACCTCCACAATCACAATCACAACCCCCGCCACAACCACAACCACAATCGCAACCTCAACCGCAACTACAACCAGGAAACGCCGAATCTTCGCATAGTGTCGGGTCGAGAACAACCAAAGCGTTGTTCGTTTGATTTGCTACTGCATGTCTTGTTGTCTTCACCTTGTATTGTACTTTCCCATAATACCCTAATTTCGTTAGCAAAATTTGGACTGATACTTACCATACAACATCCCCTTGCATACATAACCTTCTGCGAATTTACGATTGAATTCTCAAGTGGGTAAGCTTACTTGAAGCGTACATAGATAAGATAAAGAATGTGGTTTGAAGCGGAGCCTAAAATCTCGCAAACACGGTCAGAAGCTCATTCGAGAAGTCTGAACGCGTATCTCTGTTTTGCTAATTTCGAGCATGTCGTCCAGTATCGAACTCATCAATCCAAAAGCGGAGAGCATACGGAGGGCTGCTGCTCTTCAGGTACGAGATCTGGTCTACCTATGTCAATAAGATCTTTAATGCTCAAGCAAGGTGAATACCAATGGAGCGATGGGACTTGCGAACGTAGTCAAAGGCAATTTAGGTCCGTAGCGCGCGTCAATTTTCACTTTTCAGTCGATCTGACATCTCCAACACAGGTCCAAGAGGGACGTTGAAGATGCTGGTCGATGGTGCTGGGCAAATCAAAATGACAAAAGATGGAAAGGTTCTTCTCTCCGAAATGCAGATCCAAAATCCTACCGCAGCTATGATTGCACGGACTGCAGTTGCACAAGACGATCAAGTTGGAGATGGAACGACATCTGTTGTACTTCTTGTTGGAGAGCTGTTGAAGCAAGCCGATCGATTCATTTCGGAGGGTGTTCATCCGACAGTAATTGCTGAAGGCTTTGATCTTGCCAAAAAGGAGGCATTGGCAGTGCGTGGTTTACAATCTTATAT
Organism: Crassisporium funariophilum; assembly: GCA_014925845.1. Taxonomy (NCBI): domain Eukaryota; kingdom Fungi; phylum Basidiomycota; class Agaricomycetes; order Agaricales; family Crassisporiaceae; genus Crassisporium; species Crassisporium funariophilum. Next base: position 1,470,604 of record JACGCL010000004.1, read on the forward strand.
CTAGACGTTCTCATTCTGACATCGGCTCCGAAGTTCTTGGATACGTTCAAAGTGGCTGTGAAACTAGATCGCGCGACTCTCATCAATATTGCCAATACTTCACTGGCGACGAAACTCAGCGTAGCTTTAGCAAAGCAACTTGCCGCGGATGTTGTTGATGCTGTAACCGCCATCCGTCCCCGGCCGGCTGCGGCTGGTGAGATTACCATCCTTTAAAGTTATCTACCTATGCTCATCTGTATCAGATGCGAAAGATCAATGGCGAGAACCCATCGACCTTCATATGGTTGAGATCATGAAAATGCAACACCGAACAGCGTCCGAAACCCAGCTCATCCGGGGGCTTGTTCTCGATCACGGTGCTCGCCATCCTGATATGCCCAAACGCGTCGAGAACGCGTTCGTTTTGACTTTGAACGTCAGCCTGGAATACGAAAAGACGTACGTTCGCTGCATAATCATCTCGATTGTTTATCTCAGAGAGTTATGTTCTTAGTGAAGTCAACTCTGGATTCTTCTATTCTTCAGCGGAGCAACGAGAGAAGCTCGTCGAGTCTGAGCGGAGATTCGTTGACGTCAAAGTTCAAAAGATTGTGGATCTCAAGAACCAGGTCTGCGATTCAGCTATCGATTCAAAAGAGAAGAGGAAGAACTTCGTGGTCATCAATCAAAAAGGGATCGATCCAATGAGTTTGGACATTCTGGCGAAGAATGGCATCTTTGCTGTGCGACGAGCCAAGCGACGCAACATGGAGAGGTGGGTTCTAGAATTCCATCGGTTCTACCACCGAGTCCAATAACGATCTCCGTAGGCTTCAACTTATATGTGGCGGTATTGCACAGAACTCCGTTGACGACCTCAATCCTTCAATTCTTGGCTGGGCAGGACTTGTCTATGAGCACACATTAGGAGAGGAGAAATACACCTTCATCGAGGAAGTCAAAGACCCCAAATCCGTTACTCTTCTCATTAAGGGCCCGAACCCCCACACAACGCAACAAATTCAGGATGCCCTACGAGATGGCCTTCGCGCTGTGAAAAACGCTATTGAAGACGAGTGTCTGATCCCTGGTGCCGGAGCGTTTGAAGTATCATGTTCGGCTCATCTAAGCGGCCCCGTAAAGAAGAGTGCGAAGGGCCGCGTCAAGATGGGTGTCCAAGCCTTTGCTGACGCGCTCTTGGTTATTCCAAAGACGCTGGCACAAAACGGTGGATTCGACGTCCAAGATGTAGTCGTGGCTCTGCAGGTATGCCTCCATCTTTATCGAATCCAACAACAGCATTGACTCTAAGCTTTTCCTTAGGATGAACAAGCAGAGGGTAACGTTGTTGGCCTTGACTTGCAATCCGGAGAACCTTTCGACCCGACAGTTGAGGGGATCTGGGACAACTACAGAGTGAAGCGACAGATGTTGCATTCTTGGTAAGTTCCATTCTCCCTCTGAGGACGATCCTCAAATTGACCTTCCTTCAGCTCGGTTATCGCGGTCAACTTGCTATCAACCGATGAAATTCTGCGGGCAGGACGCAGCTCGCTAAAACCTGACGGCCAACAATAAATGTACCCTACATTTGCATTCCCTCCATAATGAATAAATAGATTTATACATCTCCGTGATTGATGGTCTGATGGTCGAAACTAGGAGTTTCAAGCTATGATCTTATGGGCTCACATTGCAAGAGAAAGAATCGCATTGAGACTGAAGCTACATCTACATTAATTCGTGAGAGACTATTTATAATACAGCAAAACGCGACATGAACAATAATGATAATGTACGTGATGGATAAGGTAGTACAGAACACAACTCGACTAGGCAGCCAAGATAAAGAAAGACGGATTGCGTTTGCGTTAATTAAGGAAGTGAGTTGTACGACGGCTCAGTGTTCAGAGTTCAAACATCAGACGCATCAGACGAATCATCCCATCCCGCACTTATAAATGTGGGTTTGGTTTCTGCGTTATGAGACGGGTAAGTAGAGCTTTTGGGGATGAAGGCCAAGGAGGCAGCAGCAGGTGGAAGGACTGGGTAATCATGTAGCAGTTTAGAAAGAAGGCGTTCGTTGTCCGACGGGGGTGACAGGTATCCGTCAGGTAAGGTACTGGGTGGGCTAGAACTCTTGGCAAGGGACGCTGAAGGAATCTATAGCATTACAACGTTAATACTGACACTCTGGCAATGATAAGGAATGAAATCACCTCTTCGTCAGATGCATATTTCTTGGTGATTTCCGTCTCCACTAGAGTACGAGTGGAACTTTGACTGAATGAGGTAGAACCCGAGTTCCAGCGATTTTTCGCGAATGCAAATGGCGTTGGCTTGTAGATCAGCGGCGCTCTCGGAACAATGAGTGGCTGAGGAAGGAACAAAGGGGTGCTAACATCTTCCTCTGGAGACACGATATCAGCCGCAGGAGAGAGGTCGTCCTCTGGTGTCTCCGGGTGTTTCTCATCGTCGGAGGACGACGACGAATCGTCCAATATGACGGGACCTGCCCAGGCATGCAAGGCATAACGAAGAGGGTTGGGATTGGAGAACAACCTTCCTCCTCGGAAACCTGAGGCAGGACGCGGCAGGACTTTCTGTGCTGGCCCCTCATCTTGCTTCTCCTTCCTAGTAGGCAAATAGTCATGGGCAACCCTCTTCCTCGGAGACTCCTCCGACTCCAAGTGGTCACCTGAACGCTTGCGTCGAGGCGAGGTCCGCGTCCCTCCCATAGAATCGCCTTTCTCCGGAGATCGCTCAGTCTGACTCGATTTCCCAGTCGTTCCCGACATTTCGCGGCTCTTCCTCCAAGACCTGTCTTTCTTTCCGAAGCGTCCATTCTGGGCTCTGGGCTGAATGACGACAACAGTGGGCATTTCGGCCTCCGCAGACTCTTCGAGTTTGACGGCGCTCTTCACGATCCTCTTCGGCGAAGACAAGCGAGGTCGGCCTCGTTTACGCTTGGGAGGTGCATCGACAAGGACAGGCGCTGAAACTGAAGATGGGTTCGCCTCAAGTCTCTTTGCCTTGGTTGAGTATGTCTTGGTAACTTTGGATTTCAGCGACGGATCAAGTTCCGACTTCCGTCTTTTCAAAGATCGTTCCTCCGGCTCTTCCACAGCTTCACGTTGGTGCTTCCGTGACTGTTTGGAGGTCGAAGCCGATGCCATGGCTGCTGCTGCGGCGATCTTCTGGTTCAGCGACAGTATAGATTTATTTGTAACGCGCTTCGTAACATTTTCGGGTGGAACAGTCTCTTCCCGAGGCGTGACTGAGATGCTCCCATGAGGAGGGATACGGCATGGCCAGGCCCTTTCATAAATAGCGAAATGACGAATGCACCTATATGACAGATAAGTTTCAGACGTTCATTCTCGAGATATAATTGAACATACCGAGGACAGTCCTGTTTCTGGTTATTCTTCTTCTTTCCACCCTCTGGAACTAACCCCCACACTACTTGAGAGTCCACAGATATCAGTGGCAGAATATTGGAACACGTCGAGCAGGTAGGTAACGGCTTCCCATCTTGGCCTAGTGGTACAGCAGACTTTGGAAGAGGTTCTTTGGCGGCCTCAACCGTCATCATCGAAGGCCGCGTTCGCAAAACTCGAGGCTCATTGTCTTCCTTTTTAACCTTTGCGTCGTCGGTCGCGCCTGCTTTTGGCCTCCTCCCAACACCCGGTGTAGAATCTGGCGTAAACGGTGTCTTCCCTGTCGCTTTCTTCTCCGATAATCTAAGAGAGGATACTGATCGCGTTAACCGTTTAGAAGTAGACTCGCGATCGCCTTTCGACGAAATAACAATATCCGGCGTGTTCGCCTTGCTCGTACTGGCTGACGACTCTTTAACCTTTTGACGGCGCGTAGAGATTATGGAGCGGAAGGGTGTCGACTGGTTACTTTGAGGCGTGGCCGAGCTCCCCGCAGAGGACGTCAATTCCGTGAGGGAGGAAGAAGAGCGGGATAAGCCGAGACCACGAAGAGGTGTCATGAGGCATTGTTTTTCAGGGGTCGTTCCATCAGACGGAGGCATGGAAGGTGCTAGGGATGTCAAGTCAGACCCTGCGTCAACTTCAACTTCGGCAGTCAGTTCAATCTCGACGTCAGCTGGTAGATCCTTTGCGTCCACTAAGGGTACTTTGTCGTCGCCCTCTTCATTGCCGCTGTCATCGCTGTCGTCCGCCTTGGGTTTGGCCACAGCGTATACCCCTCTACGCGTTCGTCGTTCATTAACGTTAAGAACGGGCTTTGGTTCGACGTCACTTTCCGACTCGCTCGACGATGTGTCGGAATCAGAATCAGAGTCAGAATCCGAGTTTGAACTCGAATCCGAACTTAGTTCCGCAGCGTCATCTGCATGCTCTAGAGAGTATCCACCTCTGCCATTTCTCTCGCATGTCTCACATAGACAGTGACGATTCTTTTTACCAACTGGATGTCAGATGAGTCAGCGTTCTCGTTGAGAAGGAGAAACAAGGAAACGGAGGCGTACAGTAACCGTCGCCGTAATGAGCTGTGATCTCTTCGCCAGTAGCGATCGGCCTGAGCACCCTAAAAGTGATGTATCTACCCTCACGGAATAGTTCGCAGTTGTTATCACAATCGTGCTATCCTGTCATCAGAAGGCAGCGTCATAAGACTTCCAGAAGTGCTCACATTGACGAATCGGGCCGGGCCTAAGAACAGGTGGTTTTTCTTCATTGACTTTGAATGAATGACGCTGAAATCGCGGCGGATATCCGAATTGCGAAGGTCCGTCCGCTTGAGCTCTTTATCCTCTTCGTCTGTCAAGTTAGCCATGGAACCCTTGAGCTCGGTGACGACCGTGCCAGGCGCTAGGTAGCGAGTTGCCAATATACATAATTCTGACTTGCCAGTATGGTGGGAGTAGCGAGAGGTGTGTGCGATTTCAATGCAACCCGAGGGATGATAGAGCTCAAAGTAGCGCGAAGCGTGGCTGTTGGCGTCGTGTAACAGTGTGAGACGAGGGGATATAAAGGGCGGACAGCGTACTCACGTGGCAAAGGCGTTGATCTGTTTTTGGGTATATGCCTTCAGGTAATAACGTATGGGCGGAAGTCTGAGGGCCAGGCAAGTAGTTAGCGCGCATTGCAACGAGGATTGTACACGGTTGGGTGCAGGGGTGGTAGCGCTTGCGGACGTACAGGAGCAATTCGTCAACGGCTTGACGCACAACTTGGTGGAGAGGGCTTTTGCTGACGACAAGCTACAAGTGGACACGGATGATGAAAAAGTCGCGTAAATACGATAAATAGTGGGCAGAAAATTACACGAGAATAGACAACTTACGCGTCGAACAATCTTCATGAGGTCCTGAGTATTTGTCTTGGGAAGCCTCCTGGAGGCATCCATCTTGTGCACAAGCAGGGGAACCGTCCCAGTTCCCAGTTTCTCTACCAGAAGATGGCTGAGAAAGTCATCATCCTTAGAAAGGTCACGCATATGCATGATCTTGGTTGGTCTCCATGTGAGGGTGTTTACGGAGGAGGAGACGCGAGAGGTGGAAGAGGCTGGCGCCATTTCGGCACTCGCGCTGGCGGGGAGAAGGAAGGCGGAGAGGAAGGGATAAGGGAGGAAGATGGTGGTGGTCAAGAGTCAAGAGGGATCAAGTGTGGCGGTCAACGCTTGTGAAGGCCCTGACACCTATCTCGTCGGGAAATAAGTATCCTCTTCGGACTTAGGTAAGCAGACCAGTGCACCTCATTGTCAATCATCCGTCATTAAACCTTGTAAAAATCTATTCCTGATATGTATACAAAAACAACAATATACTACATGCAGACTGAAACAACTAGCGACTACTGAGGACAACGACCTTAGAAACCACCACGGAGACGAAGCACTGTAATTGTCCATTAGTCTTGTTTCAGCAGTGTTAGACAACGAATGTTATTTACCAAGGTGCAGGGTGGATTCTTTCTGGATGTTGTAATCGGACAAAGTGCGCCCATCCTCGAGCTGCTTGCCGGCGAAGATGAGACGTTGCTGGTCGGGCGGGATGCCTTCCTTGTCCTGAATTTTCGCCTTCACATTGTCGATGGTGTCAGAGGACTCGACCTCAAGGGTAATTGTCTTCCCAGTGAGGGTCTTGACGAAGATTTGCATGCCACCACGGAGACGGAGAACCAGATGGAGAGTGGACTCTTTCTGGATGTTGTAGTCGGACAGAGTGCGACCATCCTCGAGTTGCTTGCCGGCGAAGATGAGACGTTGCTGGTCAGGCGGGATGCCTTCCTTGTCTTGAATCTTCGCCTTCACGTTGTCGATGGTATCAGAGGACTCAACCTCGAGGGTGATAGTCTTCCCAGTGAGGGTCTTGACAAATATTTGCATGCCACCACGAAGACGGAGAACGAGATGAAGAGTGGATTCTTTCTGGATGTTGTAATCCGAAAGCGTCCTCCCATCCTCAAGCTGCTTGCCGGCGAAAATAAGACGTTGCTGGTCAGGCGGGATGCCCTCCTTGTCCTGAATCTTTGCCTTGACGTTGTCGATGGTGTCCGAAGACTCCACCTCGAGAGTGATGGTTTTGCCGGTGAGAGTCTTGACGAAAATCTGCATGCCGCCACGGAGACGGAGGACGAGATGGAGGGTCGATTCTTTCTGAATGTTGTAGTCCGAGAGGGTCCGGCCATCCTCTAGCTGCTTGCCGGCAAAGATCAATCGTTGCTGGTCAGGGGGAATGCCTTCCTTATCCTGAATCTTTGCCTTGACATTATCGATGGTGTCAGAAGACTCGACCTCGAGAGTGATAGTCTTGCCGGTCAATGTCTTCACAAAAATCTGCATGCCTCCACGAAGGCGAAGGACAAGGTGGAGAGTCGACTCTTTCTGGATGTTGTAGTCGGAGAGCGTTCGGCCATCCTCAAGCTGCTTGCCAGCGAAGATCAATCGTTGCTGGTCAGGGGGAATGCCTTCCTTATCCTGGATCTTCGCCTTGACATTATCGATGGTATCGGACGACTCAACCTCAAGCGTGATGGTCTTGCCAGTCAGAGTCTTGACAAAGATTTGCATACCACCGCGAAGACGGAGGACAAGGTGAAGAGTGGACTCCTTTTGGATGTTATAATCCGAGAGAGTGCGTCCGTCCTCAAGTTGCTTTCCAGCAAAAATCAGACGCTGCTGGTCGGGTGGAATTCTAGAAGCGCAATTAGTGGTCCGCGCGATAACCGATAAGTGGCCAAAGCGTCTCACCCTTCTTTGTCTTGGATTTTCGCCTTGACATTGTCAATAGTATCGGACGACTCCACCTCAAGGGTGATTGTCTTTCCTGTGAGAGTCTTCACGAAGATCTGCATAGTTGTAGGGGTTGGTAATGGATGTGGAGAGAAAGGGAATGTTGGAAGATGTTTGTTTGGAGCACCCCCGCCTTATAAATGGCCTGATTATGTAATCGATTACTGCTGTGCCCCCGCAACATCGGTCATCCTGAGGCGGTGTGGAGGCAGGTGCGGCCCGGTTCCGTTGCTCCCGCACTCACTCTCATATTCGGCCATGGCTTCAACTCGTTTTCCTATTACCAACCCAAGAGCTACCCCACCGAAAGCTTAAATTTTCCGCAAAACCCCGTCTCCTGCATATCTATCGGCGTTCCGTCTGTGGTTCAAGGTTATGCACATATTCTAAATCTGAGTCACGCGAATGATCTGGAATAAACAAGAACATGCCGGGAGTCACTTTGACGCACTCCTTGACGGATCAATACAGTAATGCTGTCATATCTAATGCTATCCAATGTCTCCAACATTCTATGGGAGTCTGGTTCCGCACAGTCATGGGCCTACAACTTTTCGCGTACAGCATGTCTTGCCAATCCCTTCTTTGATTTTGCATTCGCTGACAATAGTACCATGGCCCTTTTTTACCTAACCTTCACCAAGGCACGACACAAAGGATACAAACGCCCTGAGATGAGATGCTCTCAATTCAAATCGCTGTCTTGCCTCGCGTCCTCGCGCCGGTGAATGGAAGCTAGCGTATTGTGCTAGATAACAGGGGTAAGCCACCCTGGTACAATAACATTGTCCATTTCTGCCTCGTCGCGTCTAAAAGAACGAAATTTTGGTCCTGAAAAGCGCCCAAGGCTCACTTGTGATAGGTCGCCCACAAAACGGGAGAGTTATATCCTGACCCGATGAATCAGCCCATTTCCATACCCCGTACCCCGAAGAACCCGCAACCTCGGCGGAATATGCCACAACTTCCCAGCCAATAATCATCCTCTAGCTCACACAAGAGCAAGCACAAGGCTCACAAACCATTCCGCTCTCGCACCTTGTCACTTGGAGGATATTTATAACCCACCGTCTATTCCCGGTCACCAATCTTCCCACTAACTCAAGCGCTCAACGTGATATTGCCCAATTTCCAAAGGTGGTCTGTTTCCGTGCTTACCTCCGTTCAGCGCACGCTCCATATTCGCATCTCTGTTATCTCTGTACCATTTCCGATGTTCTCTTTCGTCCGTACACGGTGCAATTCCGAGGGCCTTGTGTATGATCCCCATAAGGTCTCGAATTCCTCTTGGAATTGGGATGTCTGACGTTCACATTCTAGAAGCACGCACAATCCCATACGGGTGGTAGAGGTGACCTCTATCCATGCAGTTGCTTCTCTGTAGTAGCTTGCGTCGCCTGCTGGGGAACCCTAGACAGACGACAACATACAACGTGATCTCTAGAAGGTGTCGTAAACCCCGCAAATAACACTTTCGGGATATAACGCGTCAAGAACGATCTTCCGAAGATACGCGGTATCACTGGAAGCCAGCCGGTTTTGCTCATGATTGTCTTGAATTCGTATTCCATGGAGGTACCTAATCCCAATACGACTTTGCCACGCTTTGCTCCTTTGAGGTAGACGGATGACCTGAGATAGGGTATCCATCCATGCCTGCACCCAGAACAGTTCCTTCGAAGAGATTAGGCGAGCCAAACTGCAGACCAATTAATCTCGTCGAATAAGTACGAGATCATGCAACAGGGTTGACGTCTGTACCTTGGTTGTGATCGAACTCTACGACCGTTGCCAAGCCCAGCCAAGATACCGCCTGAGTGCCAAGAAGCGCTTGTTTGGTTCTAAACCCCGAAAGATACATACCGAGATTCCGCTATCGCCGAGTTGGGGGGCCATGTTGGCTCATGTTGGACGCGCTCGAACACCATTGACAAGCATTGACACTCTCATCGACAATCTTCACTCCCACATCAGCAGGGATTTTCCGCAGGTTTGCCTCTTCTAAAAAGAAGAACAACGTACATGGCATCACTAGAATACTCGGTGTTTTTATCCAATCACACTTGACCAAAATTAAAAGAATGTACAAGTTTGTGGTGAATGGATGCAAGCTTTGTGGTACCTGTTGTCGTACATGAAGCTATAACATTCCACTCGTGCTCCACTTGTGATACTTCTCATGGGTATGAAAATTAATTATACCCCAGTACGGATGCATTCTTGCGAGGGGTTTGCCGATTACGGATCCCTTCCCCACACTTGACTTATTCTCGACATGAACTCGGATGGTCAGAGTGCAAATGACTTGACTAGTGCATATATACTACCCAACGAACCACGGAGTCAGTGCGCCACCATTCATGCAAACATACGCGCCGCACAAAAGCCATTACGAATAGTAGCCGTTAGCTTAATCCCGAACAGAACAGAACATGCAGGGATCCAGGTATTTTTCCCGCCTCCAAGTGATGTCAAAGTTCGAATGTACAAACCCAACAATTTGCAAGAACGTTGTTATCAAATCCATGAAGGCCGGGCAAAGAGAGCTGTAGAACGAATCAGGATATATACATAGACATAAACAGGTGTGTGCGGAGAGCCATGGCAATGATCGTACAACGGTATAAATTGCTGCAAATTGACCACACGGAGGGAAGAAAAGGCGAGAAGATAGATACTGGAAGAAGGAACTTTTTAGCCGTGAAATCGAGCGTGGGTGATGTCGGTCATGGGTTTCGTAAAAGAACAGTGAAGGATCAGAGTGGGATACTGTAATCGATGACACAAACAGGGTCAGCGGTTGAAGTACATCTCTCCGGCGGCGAATTTGCTTGCAGGTCGTCGTGCCCGCGTATCGTCGTTCACCTCTGGAATTTCGCCACTCCTAGAAAGGTGATGCCAGAATATCACGTCACCTGCCTTCAGGGCGGGTAGAACGATAAGGGGATCCTTCTGATCCGCGGAATAGAAGTTAGAACTAACGAGCGGGGGAGGACTGCTGGAATCTGAATAAGCGGTGGAGGGGGAACGGGGCGTCGAAGGGTGGTATTGAGGCTGCACAGGGGCGACAGGAGGTGGGGACCGAGAATGGTATGGAGCGAAATGCATACGATAATATTGCTTGATTGGAGATAAATTCAGCTCAGAAGCTACTTGGTTTATATAGCACAAGGCACTCACAGGAGCAGAATCAGGGTCGGAAGGATGGTGTCTGGAAGATGCAAGAATAGGACCTGCAAATTCGAGAGGAGGAGTGGGGAGGAAATCGTCGCGAAAAATAGGCGGGGATTCCCGTCCATTGGAATGTTCCCCGTTGTGAAACAGAGGATCAGGACTGTAGTGCGGTGAGGGGTAGGCTACAGGCAGAGGAGGTATTATTTGAGGAGAGGGAACGATAGCAGGTGATAGGTCAACAGGAACGACGCCTGGTTCGTCTTTGATATAATGGCGTTCTGTTCCCTCAACCTCGCCTGAATGAAACACGAAGCGATGGCCATTGGTAGCGCGGTTGGTTGCGGTTATCGAAGAGGTACAGCGCGTACACTGCAATAAGGGACAAGTTGATTGAGTGTGCAAAAAAATAAGCGAGAAAGCTGTTTACAGGTATAACGATCATATAACCAATGGTGTTGCCGCATCCGTGGCAACAAAGTGTTTGAGTCAGACATTCACAAGTCCGAGGAGGTACAGGAGACAATGTGGATTTGTTGACTGCTGGCGAACACAGCGCATCTGGATTTGAGCTGTACGCCGAGCAGTTTGCAGGCAGTGCGTCTGAAGAGAAGAGCGAGACATTGGGCCGCAATAGCAGGACCGCCTAGGAGATAAGATTAGAGCAGGGATACGGAAAACACGCTAGATCGCAAACCTTCATTCCGCGATTTGTGAGAAACATGCCGCAGGACTTGCAGTTGAGCAACCATACTTTGTGTGCGATTGGAGGTGGCGGGGCTGGATACGGGTTTGAGGGGAAGAGGTGTACCTGGTGCGAGTGCCATGGGTTTGTGTGGTGGGGGAGGTAGGTGAAGAAGGAGCGGGGATTGTTTTCGTAAAGACGGTGTTGAAAGGAGGGGTCTGGGGACGAGAGGAGCCTGGAGAGTGGGGCCGGCATTGTTGGTGGCCAGCGAGAGGCTGACCGAGGACTGGAGGGATGTGCAATTCAGAGCCATTGAGCAAGCAATCCTATATATCCAGATCGGCACACCCCGATTCGCTTCGTCCATACGGGGAAAGATCGTACGCGAGACCACATCCAGAGACCTTCCCCAACAGGCAACTCTCCTGCTGACTCAGCACATCCAATGTCTCCCAACAACTTCACTGTCCTCACCCAGTCACACAAGGCGATCGCGGCAAAGAAGAAGGCAAAGCGCGAGCAGATAAAGGAGATCACGTTTGACGATGAGGCGCGCAGGTCTGTTCTTCTCCAGCCCAGGAGTCTGCCGTAGCTGACTTCGCACAAGGGAATTTTTGACCGGCTTTCACAAGCGAAAACTCGCAAAAGCCGAGGCTGCTCGTAGTAAAGCGAAGGAGAGAGAGAAACAAGACCGACTCGAAGCGCGGCGTGAGGTTCGTCAAAATTTTATCCAGCTTTTTTCTCGCGCTGTCTTGCCCATGCCGTTTCAATCTAGCAAAGGCGCATGCTTCGAGAGCAGGCCATCGAGAATTCTACTCAGGTGGAAAAGGCTTATGGAGCCGTGATCGGTATGAAGGCCTCATCTTTTTTTATGTTTGTTCGTCAGCTCACAGCTGCTCCGCAGATGAGGATGCCGACGATTGGACGGGCATCGGTAGTTCACAAAAACAGGACAACGGACGTGATGAGGAATTCGAAGACGAAGAAATGCTCGCAACCGTCACTGTCATCGAGGACTTTGATCCAGATACCATCATACATGGACCTGCAAATCCTAATCCTCCAACAATACCTTCTCAACCCCTTCCCTCGACCACTCCGTTTAAACAGCCAACCTCAATACTGAAGTCTCGCCACGACTCCGCTCCCAAGACAAAAGTCCGAGCAAAGAAAGTGCGATATGAGTCCATTGACGAACGGAAACGGGAACGCACGAAACAACATGCGAGAAGAACAGAAAAAGCGGAACTGGCTGGAGGGAAAGCTGCGCGGAATCACAAATCATCCCGAGGACCGAAGAGGAAAGGTGGTTCAAAACGGTAGTTGAGATCTACGCCTAAATGGCTCACCCCCATTGCGTTCCGGAGTGAGGTTTGTTTTGTGGCCGAAAGACAGCATACCACTTGACATTTGATGGACCCCAGCGCTTCTCTTCTCTGTTACCCTATCTTTAACGACCCTTCCCTCGGTCTATGACAATACTGGAATGGTTATGATAGTGGACGGGGGCGGTGATATCAGTGCCGAAGACACATGGATCATTGGCCATGACATGAAGACACCTGTAATACCATATCGATCGTCTATCTTTGGAGAGATTTCACCATCAGAACGACATAGTCCTTTCCTTCGTCTTCCTTTCCCTTGCGGATATTAGCCAATGGTCCTGTCTCATTTGAACAGTTATTTCCGTGGTTCAGATAGATGAGCTTCATTCTCAGTTGGCTGCTGATCGTGAGTAGATATCAGAGAGAGAGTACGAACAGGTCACAGTGATGGTTTTTTCTTTCTCCGGTGCCATAAAAGCCAGCTGCGTTCACATGCGCAGCCCTTGTGCGAGATGGGTAAGTTGTTTACTCCTTGGAGAATCCGCATGCGCAAATCGGGCATGCACGTATTGTATATGTCTGCATGCTCACACCCCGTTCCGATTGGTTGTGGCGCCACTATAGGACCCACTCACCCTTGGCCAGCCGCCATTGGGCCCCTTCATCTATCCATACGGCGCTAAGTGATATGTAACTAAACGCATGCTTGCAGCAAGTATTTGTTCGCTGTAAACATTGTCGCCCTATTACACCCTTTTGACACAAGACAGCGGCGTCACCTAGACGGTATGTATCAAAGTTGTGTTAGAGTTGCGTGGGTTTGTTTTTAGAGCATCCTGTCGCGGGTACCGGATGCGAGCTGACTCGCCATCTTCAGCGTCACGATGTATGATACAATGTATCATGCAATGGTCCCAAGAGTTGCAGAGGGTCTCGGGGCTGATGAATAGGTAATGATTGGCAGAGGTCCAGAAGGTGGAGATGATATGACACGGCGGTGGCGGTGGAAAGTTGGCGGACCTTGCCGAGAGGGGGAAACTGAGGCGAGCATATCGGTAAGCTTCTTGAGCCAATGAGTGAGTGAATACTGCCATCTAAATAGGGCCGCCAGCCTTGAGTTCGTGAACTTTACACAGTTCCACAAGGAGCTAATCAACATTATCACAGGATGGTGATTTGTGACAAATACTTTGGCACATGCATGCTTGGAGGCTTCAGAGCAGCTAACACGCCGACCGTTGCGCTCAGTTGCTGCAGCCTCCCAGCTGTGAACACATTCAGCAAGCATGGACTCAAGAGAGAACAGTTCCTTTTTGGACTTGATCATGATGGCAACCTACCGCGCGCACGTGACCCGTCCTTAACGTGACTGCATCACATACAACTACGGTAAGCTTCACATCCACGTTCATAGCAAATAGATATCCGTTGCTTCCGCTCACGACATTCTTCACGACCTCTGTGCCGTAGACGGTGAAGACTGAACCATGAACTCGCTATATACCTCCGGTGTGCGCCAAACCAATTCCCTGCAGGCCGACATGGAGCGCCTGCGCAACGGTGACAACTCACCAGCCTTGCTAGGTAAATACCACATGCCCTAAGCTCTGCAGCACGCAGAGACAAATGAAATGACTGCTCATAACCGCGGGCTGCTTTCTGCGTAACTTCTAGGCCAAATATCCGCGTCGTTGTCTGCAATGCATCGAACGATAGACGATTATGATTCAATGACCAAACGAGAAATAATCAGAGCGAAACAAGAGAAGGCCCAGATGTACGTTCACCACAGTGATCATTCCCAGCACCGAGCTAACTCGCGTCATAATCTATAGGCGGGTACAGAAATTTCGAGCAGATTACTCAGAACTAAAAACGCAGTTCGATCGACTAAGAGGCGAAGCCTCTGCCGCAGTATGTCGTTCAACCTTACATATTTCATTCTATAACTCATTCTCCACGTGTAGATCTCTGAAGCCAACCGTGCTGAGCTCATTTCAGCCTCATCCGCCTCTCCTCTCTCACCCTCTGACTCGCGGAGACGATTTCAAAACACGAATCCCACGAATTCTACACTACATCCAGGACTGCGGCCGCAGGGTGATGTCGTTTCAGAATCACCATTTCGATCATCGCAGCCTGGCATGGCAAGGGAGTTCCGGGCGCTAGACGAGCATAGTTTCATTCAAAACACTGAATCTCGACTGGATGACTTCCTAGCACAAGGGCGAGAGGTTCTGGATAACTTGAAGGATCAGAGAAACGTGTTAAAAGGGACACAGCGCAGGCTACTTAGCGCTGCTAACACGCTCGGACTGAGCAGAGAAGTCATTGGCTGGATTGAGAAACGGAGGTGAGTGTTTCCGCTCTCTTACGGGGATGATATGCATTCGTTGCTAATAACTTTCACAACGCAGTACGCAAGACACGTACATCTTCGTCGGTGGCGCAATCTTTACGTTCTTTTGTTTCTACATGATATGGAAGTATCTTGGGTGATGGATTGGGTTGTCGTGTATGTTTAATTTTGCTGGACATTATTTGTTTTCTAATAGTACTTTACTAATGTTACTTATCATGGATATCATGTCCTGGGATTCCCGTCCTGAAGGTCAACCTGAAGGCACATGACGTCTCCTTACTAGTTTCTTGGCCGGCATTGCATGTAGCTTCCTGACTCGTGGTTTTCTCGAGCAACTCAACAACAACATTGGGCTTCTAAAAGCGTAATGAATGACCTTCCTAGGGACAGAAGCTGTTGGAAGTTTCTATTAGTTCCCACGTTTATCACACATAAGCGCCCGTTGATGCTATTTAGTCCTACAGTGTAGTGTTCCTCGCAACTCTCCCAGGCACCTCAACACACCCAGGATGAGATTCTTTCCCCTCCCTCTGTTCCTTCTATCGTTGCTCACGTTGACGAACGCCCGTATTTGTGAGTTGTCTACACCTTTGCAAAGCCTCGTTGCCTTCATTGCCTGTGATGCCTCGTGTTTTGTGCTCAGTTTTATTCCAAGTCTTCCAAGATGCACTCTTGGGCTCTACCAATATCCCGACGGACTTTGACGTTTGGCGCTCTGCCAAGGAGATGGGCGAGCAGGCCTTGAGATACACGGACACCATGTTCAAGCAGGCCTCCATCGAGTTCACATCCGCAGTCGATCAGATCAACGAGTTCAAAGACACAATGGCCCAAGTCGTCAGCAGCGCAAAAGATCTGCGTATCGATGGACAGAATCAACTAGTAGCGCGTGGCTTCGACCACGAGGTGTTCACTCAGAAACTCTCCATCCAACTTACACAAGTGCTCGAGGACCTCCAAGCTGAGTTCTCTGAGCCACTGCCCGAAGACCAGACGGAGCGGTATAGACAGCGTGCTGTTATCATAACTCGAGCTCTTGATAAAGTCGAAGATGCCCTCGTCACCGTGTACAATATGTGGGATGTAGATGAAGCCACTACTCGCGAAAAGTTTAGCCACGTCAAACCCCATTTGAACCATGTCCTTCTTGTCACTGGTGAGATTCATACATCACTCTGTGTGCATGATCTCTTTGAGCTGACAAATGGATTGTAGGCAATCTTATCGACAATCACCCCGTCATTGTCACGACTCTCATGATTTCTGGTGCTTTGATGATCCTTCCTGAAGGTTTCATACTTCGCCCGTTACTACAAATGTTCGGATTTGGACCTGCAGGTCCTGTTGAAGGTTAGTGGCAGCAGCTGTATCGCAAAAGCACTAGCTCAAGGGAAATACAGGTTCTGTGGCTGCAGCGGCCCAGAGATTCTTTTTCGGTGCCGAAGTTCCAGCAGGAAGTTGGTTCGGAATGTTGCAACGCGCAGGAATGAAGTGGTCTCCTGGTTTGGGAAGGAAAATTCTGTGCTGGATCGGTGGATGGTGGGGACGTGTTTGTTAATTTGTTTCCCAAGTGATGGTCGACGTAGACCAATTCTTTCTCTTTTGAAGCCAACCCCAATATATTGGCTGTTTTATCTTACTGCTCTGCTTTTTCTTGCTAGCAGCGCTCAGTGTTTTTAGTGTACGTTAAGTGAAAACTGCGTGTATGCTCTCACTACGTGGACTCCTCACTTCTCTGGAAACGCTTGCTCTTCAGGCATGAGCAAGCTAATAATTGGAGTATCTGGCCAAACCCGAACGGGATGAGCGATATCTTGGTACCTTGAGTGTAGGCGTCCTGCGAGAGGTCTAGAGTTCGGATGCCAGTCTTGAATTCAGTTATAGATGTGGATAGAAAAAAACTTGTTCGTTTCATCTTACTTCACATAGAATCTATAAATAACCGACACTTAATAAATTGGGGGAAACATGTTTTTATCCTGCTCTCTGTCACCGAGCACCTCGACTTTCAAGCCTACTCCAGCCGGCACACATCCTTCTCCAAAAGCGGCCTCCAATGCCAACTTTGCTTGGAACCCAGAGCAGTGCATAGGGAGCACGTACATTGGCGCTGGCCTCAATTTATTCGACAAGAAGTCGACCGTCATGGGAATCCGGGGTGCAAATTCTGGACCTGCAAGATGAAGGCCGCCGATTACCTGACAGACGCAGGTTGAAATAAATTAGGCATGAGGTGCTTGTGAATTACCATGTAAATGGGCCTTGAGAACGTGCTGATGGCGTCCTTCACGACGTTCACTATTCCGGCATGAGAACAACTGCATAAAATTACGTTGTCAGTAAGATTATCATCGAGTATCCAGCAACGTACGCGCTGAAGATCACCAAACCTTTGCCTGCAACGTCTATCGCGGCATAGCGTTCGTCCATGATGTGCTACCAAAAAATGCAAACATATATGCAACATATCGAGAATCGGGGAGAGCCGACTCCCACCTGTTCATTGATCCATCTCCCACCATTTCTCTCACCTTTAGCTTCGTCTTCAACCCAGCGCATCCCACCCATTATCCCAGTTTCGTACTCAGTAACTCTCGGAATTTCGCCACTCACCCATACAGCACCTCCAGCAACGACATGTCCTTCTGCGTGTTTTTCCACGACGCCCCCAGCCTTCTCGATCGCATCGAACGTCGGATCTGGGGGTAACGCACACATGACCTTGTCGTATGTAGGTCTCGGAGCAATCCCTCGGGATATTGGGCGGTCAGGATGGAGATCGATAATGCAGGGAACGCCCGCAGATGCGGAGTTGCCAACCTTCAAGCGCCGAAGGTCAAGGAATGAGATCAATCCCCCTGTGTGGTCGCTGTGCCAGTGCGAGGTGATTACTCTGTCGATGCGCTCGATGGGAGTTTGCATGGCGCGTATATTACGGACCAGGGATTGAGAGTCGGGCCCGGTGTCGAAGAGCGTCAAGCGGGGTTCTTCCTCGCCATCGACTTGGGTTTCCTGGACGAGAATCGGTCTCCATGTTATCCAGGGTTCTTCCGTGAAAATATCGAATACGGCGTACGATTAGAGCAGAGAACCCATGGGCGCCTACGGATGCGTAATCAAATCAGCCTGAACTTCAATGCGAAGAATTGAAAGCCCACCACAGCAGAAATTGTCAAAGTCAAGGACGGGTACACCAGTCACTTCATCAAAGTGACCGTGCCCTTTCTGCTGCAAGTGTTGCGGCAATTCAGTGGTGAAGCCGGGGGGTAATTTAGTCATCCTGCATAACAAAATGGAATATCATGAAATCTGAGCATCCCCCTAAGTACAAGTAGTAGTAGCCCACCATTCGATGCAATTATCCACTAAAAATGTAATCGTCAACTTGTCGACAACTTTGAGGCTTGCAGACATTTCAAGAATAGTCGATATTGATGAATTACGGTTCTTATGTTCCCATTCCTTGAAAGCAATCCTCGCCAGGACCAAAGCAGGACATATCAAAGGAAAAGGCCTTGGGCTAAAAATAGCCCAGAAAGAGTTGTCGCACGTGCATCAATACTTCGGCTGGACATACGATCACAATCGCGTCCACGGAGAATTGTTCATGGTTACCAGACCATGGTCATGTCATTCCAGAACTGTCCAGAACACGCGTATTCGAACTCGAGTCCGTCGCATTACTCAAATATCGCATAACGACGGAAGTTGTTCTTCATGATAGATGGAATTGCATCGACAGCCTGGGCGACATATATCGTGTATATGATCATATAGCTAATATAGCAACAAGGGCAGAGTGTAGTAGGATGCAGAGGAGAGCAAAAAAAAAGGGAGGCGCGGGAGGAGGAAAGGAACACAGAAAGCCCAAGTTATTGCGAAGTAGTTTATAAGTATATAGGAAAAGAAGGTGGGGTATATCGACATCCAGTGTGTATTTCCCCGGGAAGAAGAGATATAGCGCACTGATTGACAATTTGAGGTTTGTTCCGAGAATCATCATACATTACTTCCACCGTAACCCATAGCAGCGCCAGATTCAGCAAGTTTACGTTGCCGGAACGCCTGAAACACAGAGAATCAGAATCTGCAACTAGCCCGGGCCAGGCAATGGATGAAACTAAACGCACCTTGCGATACTTGGTACGCTCATAGGTTACCAACCCAACCACTATCAGAGCAATAACCGAGATTCCAGCAAACACACCAAGACCAATGGGCAGGACGGATAATTTCTTGCCTGGTAGAGTGAAGGCTGCTTCTGTCGCTGTCGGTGAATTCGCGGCTGCAGCAGATCCAGAGGCTGTATCGGCGGAGGGCGTCGGAGTCGTCGTTGGTGTGGTTGACGACGACCCAGGGGTGACGGTGGTGACAGAAGGATTCGAGAATCCAGACACCGTGCCAGTACTCGTTGCGGGGGCGGGGGTGACAGTGTTTGTCGGTTTTGGGACTTGTGATACACCCTATAAAGCCATGTCAAATCGAGCTTTCATGAATATAGAAACAAACGAGTCTTACGATGACGACAATTGGAGGTGGGGGCGTGGCAGTAGGAGCAACAGACGTCGAGACGGTAGATGCAGATGTGGATACCGATGCTGATACAGAGCTTGATGAAGCTGATGCAGAAGCTGTTGTCGAAGTCGAGGTTGCTACTGATGTCGAGCTGACGGCAGATGCACTGGATGATTGTGTGGCACTCGACGAAATTGCCGTCACTGAGGTGCTAGATGATATCACAGTCGAGTCCCGTTGTCCACTATCGGTCGCAGATGATGAGGTGGAGGAAGCAGCCGTGGAAGTCACTGTGACGGAACCCGGGGGAGGAGGAGGAGCATTCGGATTCGGCATCGTCACGGTACACGTCTTCACCTCCTGAACAGCATCTTTGCCTTGAGCATCCTTGACCGGGGTGAATACAATAACGCAGGTCTCGACCATTGGTCCCAGAGCACTGTCCAAACAAGATGAGTTTACGCCACCTAATTCGGATAGATTAGACCAGAACGTACGTGTTGGTGGTGTGGACAGTGGTGATAGACTTGGGAGGCTGAGCAGTGGCCTGCCGTGTCCTGAGCGGGAGAGCATTGACCTGAACGGTGGAGAACAGCAGGAGATAATGAAACAAAACGAGGAAAGCAATCTGGTCGGGACGCAGATAGGAAAACATGGCTATATCTTAAAGATTGGTGAGCCCGTTTCCAGCGGTTCTCGATAGGCGAAGAGCAGCCTGGCTTTCGCAAGTTCAGAGGTGAAGAGAAAGACTGGAAGGACCCCTTGGGCCAAAAAAGGTCGAAGAAAAGAAAAGAAAGATGGAAGAGGAAGAGGAAGGGCTGGACGTGAGCATCGTTGCAATTCAGTAACCATCAGGTCATAACCAAAGGCATTTCATTCTCCGTTTCATTCTCCGCTACGGACTTGGCAACAACAGTACTATCGCATTCCCCCTTCAACCGCCTTGTAGGCCTTTCCTTCCCGCACTCGCCGGCGTCCGCGCTGCCACCACCGCATCACCGAACCCACCATCCTACTCACGCTCTGCGCCCCCCACTCCTCGAATCCCATAGATACGCAAATGTTGATCACGGCTGCCACTAACAGGCTGTACCGTGCCCCCATTGGCAATCCCATCAATGTCAACGCATCTGATACAACCTGTGGCGGCGCAAGTAACACCAGCACATTGAACGCCGAAAGCACACACATCGCAAACATCAGCCATCCTGCGGAAAGCGTTTCAGTATGACAATCAAGTCAGTATATGGGGTTGAAGTTCGTACCGTTTGTCCACATGGATTTACGATACGGAGGTCCGATGCTGAAGACTGCCGCGACCAGTATGTACTGGAAACATGAGATCAAAAACAAGACAGAGTTTTCGTAATTAGTAGATTCGAGCTTGTTATCGCCGCCCTCTGATGGGATAGAGGTAGGAGGCGGTGTATACCTATGCACGGCGTAAAGTCAAACACGAAATGATAGATGCTTTCAAACTCACCACTCCTGCCGGCGGACCCAGAAGTATGCCCACACCTGAACGGTACTCGTGATCACGATTTGACCGATAATGCTCGAAAGCACTTTCTTCGACACCAAGCTCGCCGTCGGCCGCTTGGGATATATTCGTGAGTATGGCAATGTTCGCCCCACTGTAATTTTGGCCATATTTAGATCATCGAATATTCAAGGCGTCGCGACAAAGGCTCACTTGTAACGGCTACGGGTATGATGATGAAAAGATCAATGTAGAGAAACTGTGATGTAATCATTGATCTCAGCTTCATGCGCAGTTCCAGCCCGGGAAGCTTACCTGAAAATCGCCCAATGATGAAGCAAAGGAATATAGCAGAGTGACGGAAGTGAACTGAATCATTGAATACAGCGCCCTGGATGACGTCAATCAGAAATTATTGCAGACGTCTTAATTCCTGCACTTACATGTACTTGAAGCAACTAAAACTGGTGACGAGAGCAGACCGCCCTTCCTTGATGACCTCGATGACGCACCCAATGTCAGGCGTACTTGTCGTAAAAGGCGCAGCCACGCTAGCCTCTGCCTCAGACAACGAGATCCCAACGTCGGCGGCCTTGAGGGCTGCACAATCATTCGCGCCATCTCCGCACATGAGGACAGTATATCCCAGAGATTGTAGACGTTCCACGACTTCGTTTTTCTCGTCTGGTGACATCCGCGCGAAAATCTGGGTTTTGACGAGCATCTATATGTGGTGTCAATAACGGTGATCAGATCCGACTAGGATGGGGACATACGCGCTGCAGAGTCTCGAGGGGTGCATAATTAAGCATCCATCGGAAAACGTCACCAGTGATAACCAGCGAGTAATCTTGATAATTGATCTCGTCTGCTTCCACAGTGTGATGTGGTGGAGGGGTCATGGGTTTCAAGCTATACGGGTCAAGCTTCCACATCGAATCGTCCATGCAGGACCACATCAACTTTGAGGCTGGCGTCGTAGCATTGCCTGGAAACATCGTAAATGAAACAAGTCCCTACACTATGTACCATGGACGCACCTCTGGCAAATGATGGAGCGAAAACATGTGCAGCTTGGTTTATTAGGCTGCACTCGCGAGCTACACTGACAGCGGTGAGAGGGTTATCTCCCGTGATCATCCGACATGCTAGGTGTGCAGACCGCAAGGCCTGAATCGCAGGGGTGGTTCCTGGCTTAAGTCTGTTCTCAAAGATTACAAGACCCAAGAACCGAAGACCAGACTCTGCTTGCTCTCTACATGCATTGAATCAGATGTGACACATGGCGGAAAAAAGTGAATATTCACCGCTTCATCCGCTGTGCCTTCAGCCAAGATAACCCCTCTATACTTTTACCAGCAATCGCGATGACACGAAACCCCCGCTTGGTATAGTACGATAGCAGGTCATCGTAATCCTGCGGAACTACAGAGCCTCCATCAATACAGTAAATACATCGATGGAACAAACTTACAAGAAGATCTATCGCAGATTTCTGCCATAACTTCGGGTGCCCCTTTGACGTAGATTTCCATACTGGTGCTTTTCAGTCGTTTGACGATAACACTCATTCGACGAAGAGAAGAGACAAATTCAAAGGCACGTATGACGCCCAATTCCAGGAAATGTGCATGCTGTTGCAGAGCAATCAAGTTGAGTCACTGAAAATGAAAACAGTCTCTCCTACCTTGGAAGCTCCTTTCAAAGCATCCTCCAGACGGAATTCTGCACTTCCAGGCGGCCGAACAACCGTCTGCACCAGAGCCGCTTGTTCAATGATCGTGCCCTTCGCCTTGATATTCCCAGTCCCTGCAACCCTCCCTTCCTCCAAAGTCCACCGCGTAAACTCGAACATCTTGACATCCAGAGGATCTCCGATAATCTCCCCCTCCACCATCTTCAGCGAATGACAAGTAGCCAGCGCATGCAGGAATGTGGCCTTTTCTTTGCCCAACGGAAGATCGTGCACGTCTTCTAGCAGTTCTCCAAACCTTTGCACGTTTCTTTCAAGGCTACGCACACCCAAAATGTCAAGCCCATCCTCCGTTAACGTGCCGGTTTTGTCAAAGCAGCAGACATTGACTTTGCCAGCGACGTTTACCCTGCTTGGAGATATGCAATAGATGCCAAATTTTCGAAGGCGACCGATGGCAAAGCTGGTTCCGATGGAAAGAGTTGCTGGCAGGGCGGGCGGGACAACAACAGTGATCAAATCCAAAGCTCGAACAACAATAGTGTGCCATGGAAGCTATATGCATTTGACTAAGTAAGTAGAAGAGGGAGATCAGCTAAAGACTCACCCCGATCTTAACAAACTCGATCGCGCTGAAGCAGAAACCAAGGCCAGCAATACAAGCCAGTACACCGATGAACCTGACTGAATCGCGATAGAACTTGAACCCGATAGGCTTGGGAAACAACATCGAACGGACGAGAGCGCCTTTCGTTGTGTTGAAACCTGTGTTCCTTTGGTCAGTGAGTTTCCCCAGTACAGAAACCCGATTAACGCACCCGTTCGAGCAACAAGGGCAAGAGCAGGCCGCCCCTGTCCGTCTGCGGTCATACCCCCGCGAATGCGGACAACGCGAGTACCACCATATAAGAATGTTTTGGCATTTTCCTCTTTGTCTTCTCGCCATCTGACAAGATCATCATCCTTCGCTGGCATTTTGCTGACAGGAACGCTCTCCCCAGTCAACATACTCTCGTTGACGATGGCATCACCTGATAAGAGAAACAAGTCTGCCGGGACGAGGGAAAAGTGAGAGGTCGATAGATTGACGATATCTCCAGGAACTAAATCGGTCGAGTCGCGTTCTGTCCCTACCCACTCACGAGATGAATATGGCTTTTCTTGGAGGAATGACATGCAAACCCACATAATCCTCCTCTGAAAACATCCATCTTACAGAAGATCCTTGACATTTCTCTCATACGAGCTATGGTCTTTGAATTCACACGTTGGTCAATACCTGATGTGTGGGATGAATGGCTAGATCACTAACCTTCTTAGTCTCGATGAGAGTCGTGGTTATACTGGCGATGGATATAAGAGCAATGCAGAAAGCATAGTAATAATAGTCATCCAGAGACCACAGGAGTATACTGGCGATTTGAAAGACGTAGAAGGGGTGTATGACCTAAACATTACATGTTCAATGACATTAGGATTGGCAGAATGATGGACCAACCTCGTCTACCAAGAGTGAGACCGTCGATTTCCCCTCAATGTCAATCTCGTTCTTCCCGAAAATGATGTGTCGTTGTTGCTTGGTTGCTTCATCAAGGCCATGCTGGATGGAAACCAACCCTGTGCAACTGGGATCCCTCCAGTCCCTTCGGCGGGATGACGTTAGGGATTGAAAGCTAGAGCAATGACTACACCCACCTAACCATGTTGAAGAGCCCCGTGCGCGGATCGACCGCAAACCGTGTGTAGCGATAGTCAACTACAAGTAGAAAACTAAGAATACCATCCCTGACGCGGTATGCTTCGTTGGTGGGTTTGACAGTGTCCGTTCCTGGTATTGTTGGAAGTGTTGACGAAAATACAGTTGATATATGATATGGGTATTTGAGAATTTGGATTGGAAGAAGCATTATTGCTTTGTAAGATGACTAGGATATCATCAGAAACGATGAAAGTCGTAAAAAATTTGACTCACCTCGACAACTAAGAAACCGTTATACGATTCAACAAATGCCTTCTCCCGAGCAACACATTTAAGCCAAAGATAAGGGAACCAGTGACCGAGCAAACCAAGGATGCCTAGAGTCAAGACACAACCTATGCGCCACATCCATACACGCCATGTTATTGACTCGTATCCGATAAAGCGGACAGTATTGTCCTCGTCTGATATGTATACAGTTTGTCTGCTGGGTGGGCCAGGTGGTGGTGGATCAAGCAGAGTGAATGCCGTGTCCATGTCGATACGTGCTTCCCCCCCAAATACTGGATCAAGACCCAGCAAAGGAAGAGTTCCGTTACCTTCTCCCGGACTTGGTGGTTCGGAGTCATATTCCATGCTTGCAGTAATGGAAACGTTATCGCGCACACCGTCCATGGAATGTTGAGAATCTCCATCGGACTCCTCCTCCCCAGAAGAATAACCCCATCGTTCTTCTTCGTCGTCATCTAAATCTAGTGCATTTTCAGAAACGTCAGAGCGTGAGCTTCGTCTGGACACGCGACTTGAGGACGACCGTTGAGATACAGATGGACGTCGACCACCAGGGGAATCTGGAGCACCACTTCTTCCAAAAAGATGGGCCAGGTTTTCAAACACTGTAGAACGCGTTGGTGGAGATGCGGACTTCCGTCGTTTCTTTCTTCGACTGTTGGTCCCGCTAACGGCGTCGTCGTCACTGAGCAGTGAATCCGACTCTGCATGCGACTCGGCATAATCCACGGGTTGAGCATTTGCACCGTCTATGCTTTGACGTGAGACTTGACTGCTCCTGCTATCCCTCCTCTTCCTGTATGAGCGACTAGAATCTAAACTTTTTCTTCGTGAGCGTGACAATACTTCACTGCTCCTCCTTCCCAGCTCAAGGTGGGACATGCGAGAAACACTGCTGGGATTTACGACATGACCTGGCCCAGAAAACATAGCACCATCTCCATCGTCGTCGTAGTAGGTGCTGTATTGAGAGTCGCGTCGAGCGCGACGATTGCTGTCCACAGCTCGGCCAATGTCGATGGCAGATGCACCCTCTGTATAATCATGGGATGGTCCTGGGTCCGCAGAAGTACTTGCAGCAGGAGCCATCTCGAACGCCTCGCCTCTAGAGGCTATAGGTTTGAGTAAAAAGCTCGTGTTGCAAGTCGGGAAATGTGAGGATGAAAATTCGTCTCGCAAGAGTCAAACGGGTGAGCGACCCGATCAGGACGCTTCCTCACTGATGCCAAATTTGGCCTTGAAACTGCAGGGTTGGAGCTTGGCCTTCATTCAGCCTTGCTCATGAAATAGAGAGGACGAAAGTCATGGATGCCTGATAGATTCTGCACATAATTAATGTCTCAATACTTTGTGCATCGAGGCCATCATGGCCATTGAAGATACGAAATCACGAACTTCAGCGATGCCGCTGGGCTTGGCAAGATCGCCTACCGGTCGGGTTTAGTGAACGCCGGCCATAGATATGTTCGCGCGGTTCAAGTCCCATTGATTTCAGAAATTTCAATCCAACCTCTATATTTACCAGAAATGTCAGCCTACGATAAAATTCGAGACCAACAGAAAGGTGCTGAGGAGCACTATGCCACAACTACAGCGCGTATCCAGAAAATACAGGCGCAACTAGAGAATTCTGCTCGTGGCGACAAGCTGAAAGGAAGGGTATGCATAATAACAGGTGTGGGCTCCCTGAAGGGCATTGGGTGAGCTACTTTCTGTGCCATAGATGTTCCGCAACTTCTTATTCATCTGAACCTCAGCCGTGCAGCTGCGATTCTATTTGCTCATGAAGGTTCAGCCATAGTTGTCACGCTATGACCTTCCATCTCATTGGTAAATAGGCGCCAAGCACTTGTATCTTATCGACTATGACCCCAAGAACTTGCCCGATCTCAAGTCGACCATTGAGAATAAATATCCGGACGTCAAGGTACATAGCTGCTCGCGTTCACCTCTCATGTTAATCAAATATTTATGCGGTTCTGAAATAGGTCACCACGTTGCAAGCCGACGCTGCAGATGAGATTGCCATATCAGGAGTTTGCAAGCAGGCTCTCCAAGAGGAAGGTAGACTGGATGTATTCTTTGCCAATGTACGTATATCTAGTACAACGTATGCTCATCGTCCTTATAATGGCTGTACTCAAGGCTGGCGTTGCATCGCGTGATCCTTTGGCAGACACGACTGTGGAGACGTTCATGAACACCATGCGTGTTAATGCTCTGTCGTATGTGCCAGTATGTACGCTTGGCAATCCTCATACTGAATCATTCCTGTTTCTAGTTGCTTCCTTGCTGTCAAACACGCTTCGGCAGCCATGCTAGAGACCAACTCGTCAAGGGGGAAGGATGTTAGCGGTGGTAGTATCATCCTGACCGCTTCTAGTGCGTATTCATATTTTGTGAACGGCACAAACTTGATGTCTTTCTGTCATACATAGCTGCAGGAATTAGATCTGGAGCGGGTACAGTTGATTGTGAGCACAATTCTGTATTTAGGCAGAATCATTCAACTCACATTGAATAACAGATAGCGCAAGCAAAGCTGCGTAGGTCATGCTTTCAATCACTCGATAAGTGACTAAACTTTGTTACAGTGTGAATTCGATCGCGAAGACGTCAGCTTATCAGCTCCAAAAGACTGACATTCGTGTAAATACCATCTGCCCTGGATTAATCGAGACAGGTATGACGGGTGACACGTTTGAGTACGCTCGTCAGCGTGGTACAGCAGGCAAGATTGGACAGCTGAACCCGCTTGGAAGGTTTGGGATTGCCGAGGGTATGCCTTTGTTTTTATCTATATTCCGTCGTTAACATGGGGTCTTAGAAATCGCAAATGCTGCCCTTTTCTTGGCATCTGGTAAGCCTGGCGTTGAAAGTCATACTGGTTGTCCTGACGTTTGTCCTCAGATGCTTCAAGTTACGTTAATGGCCAGAACATTGCTGTTGATGGTGGTCTGTCCGCGTCCCACCCTGTCGTTCCTGGACGGTGGGCTTGATAAAATACCCCAACTGCTTCGTTTTATATCCGTTTCTACCATGCATCGTGTATCTGGCATACTCTAAGCAATTCGTCGGCACTATGGCTACAACCTTCTCCTACCGATGTAGTCATAAATCTCTCCACCGATGACAATAAATCCTCACGTTCGGTTCGCGTATCCCACTCTCCCAACTCTGAAGGATATTTCAACAACGTATGATATGCAGGATGCTATTAGGTGGTACGTAGTTAAATACAGATGGTGGAGGTGTAGCATTGTAGCAAAAGCGTAACCAAACACTCGTGGCTCCGTTGGGACGAGGAGCAACAGGATATCTCATGAGTCCTCGACGTGAACCACCACACACTTAGCAGTCCAGTGCACCTTTTTATCCACGGAAAAAGAATAACGATGAAACCAATTCCGTGGGCATGACAGTATGGACTTCACGCCAGTGAGTCCATGCTCATACCCAGCACTTGAAAATTGGAGCGCAAACGTCAAGGTCAACTGTTGGAACTCAATGGTCTTTGAAAGGCGAACGAAATTCTCAGGTAAGAGCACTTGAGAACAAGATCGAACTACGAGAGGTTCAGAAAAAAACCAAAATATTATTATGTAGGAGAATGTAGCAACCTTCCACAGTGAGCGAGCGCTGATCATATTCCGGCTCGATGCACACCGACCCGACAAGTTGGTTGTATTTCACTTTAGACTTCTTCAAGCTGCCAACCCGCTTTCCGAGCAATCTTTCACAATTTAGCTAGTCCTCGTCAGCACGAAAGAGAGCAGGATGAACACTCAGAACGACTGCACCTTGGTGACTCTCAAGCCTCTCGACTGCGACCAACCGATATGGTCGCATCACCTACAAGGCCTCGTGTTGACGAATCCACTGAAGCCCAAGAAGCGCCTGAGAGCAGCAGTCAGAAGAAGGTCGGGAATACATGCGTATGGATATGACATGCTTGACCACACGAATGGCCATGGAAGGAATATGAGGGTACTGCCTGGATACAGAGTTGAATAGTCAGCCACAAGCTAGATCATCCAAAAAGTATACACAACTTACCAGGTACGGAGAATAGCTTTACTGCCGAGCTCGAAGGTCTCTCATCCTTCCCCACTAGATGCCACAGTCTACCTCTATGTGGACACATTTTTTAGGAACACGACCTTTGATGAGGTCGTTGTCGACTGTCTGCTATGGGTTGGACCCGCTGAGAGTCGACAACGGTAGCCGCGTCGACGCCCAGCATCAAAGACAACCATGATATCTCGGACAACCGCGCAGGACGCACAGATGTGCCCAACTTGTGCGCATATAATTCTGTCCCCGGCGGTGTCCTCCGGTGTGTTGACACTGTTGATTCACCATCTTCCTGATAGGAGGGGAAGCAAACGAGTGAAGTGATCCCGCCATCGTGATACATTGACTGCATTCGAGAAGTGCAACTCAAAGAAGTTTTAGAACCCGATGCCTTTGTATAATAGAGAAAGTGGACTTGGAGGATAAATTCCTGGCGAGGCATGGCTAGACGCCACGCTGGAGACGCACGAAAGCCAAGCAGCACAAAGACTGTGGTCCAACATCCTCCATTCCCATGGTAATGACCTCTCGTCGTCATCGTTCGCGGATTGACGGAAAGGAGGACAGACATAGCAAAGAGAAATGTTCGACCAGAAATTTGCCGAGGCTCCCGCCTCATTACGATACGATGGATGGGGTATGTACAACGCACTTGGACCTGCCCATGTGGGAGGCAACGTTGCCGAATGCTTGCAATGTACTGTCGTATTCTGGGTAAGCTTCAAACCTTGAATTTTTGCAACAGGCGAAATACCTGACGGACCGTTCGTCTAATTAGCAGATCTTTGAGCGAACTGCTGAATGTATGCTCTCAGAGCAGTTCGTCGAGCAGGTTGGTGAGCAGGTTGGTGAATGGAAGGTGAATTGAAGAAAGTACAAGGGGGTGGTCATCATCAGATAAGGGAGAGACCTCCTGATGAAATTCGAGCAGACAATGACACGCTTTTATACCTCCAGGTATACAGCGTGGTAACATGCAACTTGCTCCAAATCTCCGTGCGGCCTTTGCCCACCAATCTGTTTGCCGTCATGAAATAATTTGTTCACGAACTTGAGCCTACTTTGGAGCTGGTGCCGTCAAACACAAACCTTTTTCATGCACAAACCGCGCAGGTGACACCGTTTCGCTGTCTTCATCGGCTCAAATAAAGAGAATCCTTTTGCCTTAGGCCGGGAACGAAACACAGCCCAATCGATTGGACAGAAAGACTGTTCGCGACGAGAAAAATTCAGGGATAGCACCATACGTATGACAGGAATACCCCTTTTCACAGTGCGTCCCACACGATGGACGCATTTCAAAGCTTCCTAGCGCTCCATGGAACTCTGTGGAATGTATGCATTACGCCGAACACATTCCTGGACCAACATGCTCTCGTTCTGCAGATTTATCGGGTCTTCAAGATCGGAAGTGGAGAAACACGGTCAAGTGTGAAGGGAATTCTTTCACCCAAACAAATTCCTGTATGATTTGGCACAGGTCGGCACTCATTCTTCACTCCAACGTCCGCAACCCTGCCCTTCAAGGGTTTTAACTGCGGCGGCACATTTCGAAATGATCAGTCAGTGCCAGTCAGCACATAAAAATTACCAACAGTTGGCGCCAAACCCACACCCCTACTGGACCGCAAACCACCGCTCTCTTGGATCCATACAAAATTTTCAAGGCCCACATTGTTCAAACGCTAACGATTGACTCACCTTCTACGTTCGTCTCGCCGATGCTCGCACTTTCTCAACCCGTCGTCCCCATATCTCGGCGACAGCGTCTGCGGCAGGAAAAACTATCATGCTCGACAATTCGCGAGTCATAACACAACAGAATCTGCAGCAACGGAAGCCTCCCCATGTCCTTTCCCTTCGGCATACTCCAAACTTGTGGCTTCCGCGACAGTACGTGGAACCGTCTCTTTTATGGGAGCACACGACCTTCCGAACGCGATACGATTGAAATCCTGGTTGCGAGACAAACTTGGCTCGACCCACAACCTTACGAAGCCCGTAGCTTCATTTTTTCCCGACGGTCCGGCGGCTAGTTGTGGTGCGCAGACAGGTACATGCGCAAGCAGAAGTAGACCAATTTTTTCCTGATATTCCGAGGAACAGACGCGGAATACCTGGGTATCTCGACTGTTAGTTGCCGGCCGCTCCCTGGAATCTATAGCGACGTTCCGGCAGTGGGGCAAAATAGCGTGAGCACCACACTAACTGACTAAGCTATGTCTTGTTTGAATTATTCTCAATTGCTTGCGGCGGGGCTCTACCTGGCTTTACTCCAGTCCGCTCCACACCGATTTACCAAGCAAGTTCCAGCCGCCGGTCTCTCTCGATTCTGATCGAGCCGGTATCTCCAACATCTTGGGCAACCTTTGACTAACTTTGATAGCCTTCGAATGACTCGAGGATCGTGGAAAAGGGACAGGTCCTAACTCAGATTTTCACCACGTTTAATTGGTGTGGTCACTCTTCATAAATTTAAACGCTCTTCTCGGCCACCGATACTCAAAGGAGTAAGAAGTGCGCGATTTTCGGAGCCCATACTATTTGTCGTCAATAGCCTTTAGGCTTGGGTTGACAAAATAAAGAAAACTATTCACGGCAAAGGCTGGCAAAGGCCATTCAGCCAAATCTCATGCGTGCCCTTATTTAGTCCCGTAAAGTGAACGTCAGGGGAACCCGAAGAGGTCTGACAACGACATTGTCAACAACAGAGGCTGCGTGAAAGCAAAACACACGTACGTCAAAGTTAATGCATTCCGAGATCGTAGAACCCTTTCCTTTGTTTGCTCGAACGTCTCTCCAGAAAATCGCTGCTCCTCTTTGATCGTGATCTTATACCGGGAGATGAGCATGGTCAAAACGGCTATTCCCTCGGTTTCAAAGAATCTGCAAAGATGTTGATTAGCTGCGCGAAAGTAGACAGGAGTCTGGAATTCTTCACTTTCTCCCGAGGCATGCGCGTGCGCCAGCACTGAAAGGCACGAATGCATCTCTTGGCCAATCTGCAAGGAAGCGTTCGGGTTTGAAAACATGGGGATCTTCCCAATAACGAGCTAATTGAAGGCATTGAAGAAAGGTCATAATGAAAGTTGGTTGTTACGTACGATTGAAATGAAGGCCAGGAGTGTCAATGGTGATCCTGGTTCCCTTTGAAATAGGGACGACGAGTTTCTCCCCGTTACCATTTACAGTGCTTAGCGTCGTGTCCTCCGCACTAATTTTGGGGATGTTAACAACCTATGAACCAGGTGAGATTCCGCGTGCGAATGACGAGAAAGTCATCATCAACTCACAGGAGGGAACATTCGTAAGGTCTCATAGAAAACACTGGTCCCATTATTAGTCAACCTCAAGACAATTGAGAGATTGCACTTACGCCTCAGAGTACTCAAGCAGAGGCATGTCTTCATAAGTCTTCGAGAAGGCCGTTAGCTTGCTCCAACAGAGATCTGACACAACCTACTGGAACACGGCCGTCCGTGAGAACGGATTTGATGTGCTTGTAAAGCTTCTCTTGTTCGTCCGGATACAACGCCAACATTGCAAAGGTGAAGCATAAAGTGTGTGCGGTTGTCTAAGGGCATTGGGTTCAATACAAATTTTGATCAAGCTAGACTCATAAAGCGCACCTCATGTCCGGCGAGTAGGAAGATGAAGATGTTGCCTTTAATAAGGGGTAAATATTGAAAATAGAACTGTATGGAACAGCCGCCGTACCTATTAGTTCGCTCTCGGCGAGACTAGTCGCATCAAGATCGTGGTTGTTGGCATCCAAGAGACTGCTGAACAGATCATGACGCTCTACTTTATCCGAACTTTGGCGCTCTTGAATCATTTCTGACATATAAGCCTACCAATAATCGTGAAGATAGATGGTTCATCGTCGGCGTTGCAACATACCTGCAACTCCTCAAAAGCGGTCTTTACGGTTCGCAGTCGTTTTGTGAGACCTAAGGCCCAATCTGGTACGAACACCTTCAAGAAAATATCGGTTGAAACCACATGAAGAGCGTCCTTGTATGACATTGTGTGTCCAGCTGGTATAGCAGCTTCGTCACGCCACGAAATTTGCTTGCCAAAACCTATATCAGAATTCAAGTTATCTCTTGACAAACTTTAGATGGAAATTAAACGAGCCTGCAACGCCAATGACGAAGAGAGCAATCTATAGTAGAGAGTGTTATGTCAGATCCACACCGGTGTAAGTGTCGCAGAACTGCATCCCATACCGGCAAGGTTATGTCGACAGCGTGGTCCACAGAAATTACATCACGTCCTGCCCAAAGGTCGTTGAACAGGCCATCCATGATCTTGACAGTCTCATCCCAGACCAACTTGTTATTTCGCTAACAACAAGAGCTTGAGATAGACTAGATAGAATGGAATTTGCACGTACGTCAGAGAACGCAGGTGCGGATATTTTCCTATATTTCTTCCATTCTTCACCTTCCGAGGCCACGATGTTACGGCCAAAAAATGTCAAGCTTGAATATTGCTCAACGGGTTTAGGAAAGCGCGCTCTTGCGGATGTTACTTCCTGTACCCTTGTCAAGGCAAGTCAGATTTTGACAATCATTCGAATTACTTACCTTGATTGCTGCTGCATCAGCAAGAACAATTGTTGTTAAGGCTTGGGGGAACGCAGAGACCTGAACAGACACAAAATTCTAGCAAGATGTCTATTCGCAGGCGCAACACTTACTGTAGAAGTAATGTCCCATCCGGCGGCCCGGAACGCTGAAGCACGCCCATAAGGTGGTGTATAAGCGTCATAAGTTAACAACCTACTGGAATGCTTGTCCTCAAAGAAATGGTTGCTTCCCGGACAAAATCCTTGCACTCTGGGCAGCAGAAAGGCTAGGACGCTTTGATTTGAAAAGACAGTGCGGTAACCCGGAAGGTTTCTGTGAAACGAGTGAGTCCCTTCTTTAGGCGAAGGCCTTCTGTACTCACTGTATCGAGCGAATGGCGTTCACGAAATCGATTAGTTTCCGACCAAAATACAACAAACCGCATGTCAGGAACAGCAGAGGAAAGCCTTGCATTGTGAAGGCGGTAAATGAAAAAACATTAGATTCATGGTGTGGTGATACATATGTTCTTTGATGTGTGGGAGAGTTACCGTGTGATGCCCAAAATGCCACATTGATTGCGCGCGGCGCTGCAATGATGGTCTTATTAGCAACGAGTCGCTCCTCACAGGTTGCTTTAGGAAAAGTGACATTTGATAACCATCTCGGGCATCAAGGATCAGCAGGAGGATCCCACACGCCGATTACATCAGAAGGTCATAAGGTGGAGTCGACTTGAGGTACTGGCAATCTGGTATTCTCTATCTACAAGCCCTCCAATGCTCACCGCACAAAAGTCCAACAAATTGGTGGTATATGTTTACGAGCCCAACTTTGTCCACCATCTCAAGAGACACCTAAATGCGTCGTGTAAAGACTAGAGGGACGCGATGGGGACTGATGTCGAGGTCTCGTCAGAATCGTTCTTGACGGCTTGGGGCTTGGACATTTGCTTACGACAAGGTAAGACCAAGACTCGCACTCAAAACCCTTGATCTCCTTTCTTCAAAGGTTTCATTCGTGAACTGCGTTTCCTCCTTTATGGTGATCTTGTACTGAGAGATTATTTTAGTGAGAACTGCTATGCCCTCGGTCTCGAAAAACCTTTTTGTGATCAACAGATGAAGGGGAGCATTTTATAATCAGTTTTCATGGGTGAACCAAGTGGTGCACTTACTTTCGCCCAACGCAAGCACGGGCACCTGATTCAAGACTTTAAGTATACATCGGTACGACCTCGGGGTTCTCGGCTTACCCGAGCTGAATGGCAAAAACGCATCTCGAGGCCAATCTCCAAGGAACCGAGCAGGTTTAAATGAGTGAGGGTCCTCCCAGTAACGTGCTAGAGGGCCATTCCATAGTATTCGAGATATAGTGTTAATCCCAAGTTAATACAACTTACTTACGATTGTAGTGAAGAGCAGTGACGTTAACGCTGATAGTAGTTCCCTTTGGAACAGGCACGACAAGCCGCTCGTCGTGAATGTTCCCGACCACGAGACCAGTGTCTTCAGCACTAGTTTTGATAAAGTTGACCGCCTAAATAGTGGTCACTGGTCAGTCAGAATACTCGACCGGACAGAATACTCACGGGGGGAAACATTCGTAATGTTTCGTAAAATACACTGAAAACCCAATGAGCTAAACTGCTCAATGAAGTCAGTCTCGGAACATACGCCATCGAATACGTGAACAAGGACATCTCTTCGTACATCTGTGGAAGGCATTCAACTTTTCTCCGACCATAACTCAAAGGTGTCAGCGTACTGGATCCCTGCCATCTGGCAGGGCAGATTTTATGTTTTGGAAAAGTTTCTCTTGCTCTTCCTCGTACAGGGCCAACAACGCAAACGTGAAACATAATGTCTGTGCAGCTGTCTGGAATCATCGAGCGAGGGTCGATCAAGGTGTAAATCTTTTTGTTATCAGCATACCTCGTGCCCGGCTAGCAAGAAGATATATATGTTTCCTGCAGCGCGAACTACTCAACGAAATACTTGGCACCGATGGAATGAGAAGACTCACCTATTAACTCGCTCTCGGTTAGATTTGTCGTATCCGAACCGTCGTCGTTTGCCTCCAAGAGGTTGGTGAATAAGTCGTGACGGTCCAGTTTTTCAGATGATTGACGCTCCTGGATCATTTCTGACATGTATTTCTAGTAAGAAGATGAGCACGCGGAGGAAGGTATGCCGAAGTTGTAGCGAGCATTACATGCAATTCCTCAAATGCTAGCTTGACAGTTCGCGTCTTATGGGTAAGGCCAAGCGCCCAGTTGGGAAGCGCAGCTTTTGTGAAAGTGCCACCTGCGACAAGGTGGATGGCATCCTTGAATGTCATCAGATGTCCCGATGGTATGATAGTGTCCTCTGTCCATGATATTTGCCTGCCGAAACCTACCGTATGTCAAATAACCTCACCGACTAGAATGGAGTCAAAAGCACCTGCAATACTGATAACAAATAGAGCTAACTTTAGCAACGTTGGTGAGGAGAGCATTAAATTTTTGAGGATTTTGCTCTCACCGGCCAAGTTATGTCACCACAATGATCAACCGAAATCACATCAGCATCTTTCCAGACATTTTTGAAAAGCCCTTCCACGATTTGGATGCTTTCATTCCAGACCAATTTATTGTTACGCTGTGGGTAATGATCACTCGTCGAACACACAGCACTGAATATATCGGATGGGTTTACGTACGTCAGAGAAAGCGGGAGCGCAAATCTTCCTATATTTTTTCCATTCCTCGCCTTCGGAAGCGACGATATTGGGTCCAAAAAAAGCCAGGACAGAATACATTTCCACAGGTTTTGGGAATCGAGCTCGAGACGACGTAACTTCCTGGTGAAGCAACCCATTGAACGTTGACTCTTGCGAATAGCAGTTCGATACTCTACTTTTATGGCTGCTGCATCTGCGAGTGCGATACTGACGCGGATTTCTGGGTGTATAGTTATCTATGTTGAACGCGGTGTGAGTGATCTTATTACAGCAATAGCGCCATTCATACCGCTGAGCTCGCATCCCAGCCACCATGTTCAAATGCTTCAAATTCATTATTAACCTTGGTGCATGTCGGCGAATCTGAAGTTGAGAGGAATTGACGTACTGGCGTGTTTATCATCAAAGATGTGGTTGCGTCCCCAAGATATACCATGAATACGGGGCAGAAAATACGTCAGAGGACTCTGCTGAGAGAGAAATACGTAACGCCCAGGAATACACCTGGTTCACTTTTAGTCAAATCTATGAGTCCACATCCCAAACTTCGACATACTGGATGGACCGATGGACTTTCCAAAACGCCAATAACCTTCGAAACACATATAACAACCCAGCGAGGAAGAGTAAGACGAGCCAAGAGTTCATTGAAACTGGGATTGGTCTTTGAGAGAATGTTTGAGCCTGAAGCTGCGGTAAGATGGCTTTTATTCTCTGACGACTGTGGGAGTCGCATGCCTTCATGTCGGGAAAATGACAGTCGGTCTGCAAACAAGCAACTGGACCGGTAACACTCCTGGGACGTTGCCTGTCATTCGTGGTTTACTTATGTGACGCTGACTGATAGTGATCGAAGAAGACAGCTGCCAACTTCAATATAGAGTCACCTTTTCCAGCATCTAGAGTCCGTTAACAACTTCAACCTTCAGCTTCGAATTGACCGAAAGTAAGGACATATATATGCAATCGGAGGATACCCAATCAGCTAAAACGACTCAGAAGACATCGTTGCATCACGGCCTACAGCCCACCTATGATTGACCAGAAATATATCTTCATTAATCAGGATATTCCAAGATACATGCATAGGACACTTGTTCACCAAGAGGCTAGAAATGCCGTGTAAGGGGACGTGCTCAAATTAGTTACGACGAGTGAATACTAGCGGAACGCGAAGAGGACTATTGAAATCTGATCAGGGACAATCATATGGATGAAAGAACCTGGACGAACGTCACTGTCAAACCAGCCCGGCAAGCCAGGACCCGTGATCTCCTTTGGTCAAACGTCTCTCCTGAGAACTGGGGCTCCTCTTTAACAGAGATCTTGAATCGAGAGACAAGGATGGTGAGAATCGCGATGCCCTCTGTTTCGAAAAACCTACGAGTCATGTTGTAAGGTCTTCGGAACAAAGGAAACATATATAAGTTACGTACTTTCGTCCAATGCATGCGCGAGCGCCTACGGGAGAGATAAGAAGATGTAAGAATCGATTTTCCCCGTGAAGCTGAGGTAAAATTTACCGCTACTAAAGGGCAAGAAGGCATCACGAGGCCAGTCTTGAAGGAAACGCGAAGGCTTGAATGCATGAGGATCTTCCCAGTAGCGAGCTGCAGTGATAAAAGGTAAGATGTCTACAACATATATGCCAGTGGTTACGAACGATTGTAATGTAGCCCAGGTGTGTCAATGAGGACGCCAGTTCCCTTAGGGATAGGTATCGTGGTTTGCTCGCCGTTGGCGTTGGTGGCTGTAAGAGTAGTGTCTTCGGCAGCTACCTTGGGGATGCCAGACACCTATGTGAATAAGAAATTTAGGCAAAGATCCAAAAGGTTACTATATGGCAAACCACTGACAGGTGGGAACATTCGTAAAGTTTCATAAAAAACACTAGGGGGATAGTCAAAACAGATCAGTGAAAGATATTGGTCGTATCTTACGCCAAAGAGTACGTTAGAGATGGCATTTCTTCGTATGTCTAAGTAAAGTTCAGTTAACGTCCGCTACCTCGTTACAAGCAAAGACGTACAGGATCACGGTCTTTAGGGATGACAGACTTGATGTGCTCGAACAGTTTCTCTTGTTCATCAGGGTATAAAGCTAGTAACGCGAATGTGAAACACAAAGTATGCGCGGTCGTCTGGTTGAAAGCGTTAATTGCAAAAAGTGAATACTCTCGCAAAGTAGGCGAACCTCGTGCCCTGCGACAAGGAAAATGTAGATATTGCCTATTGGAACGAAAGGTTAAAAAAAGGTCAAGACTCCAGGGACTCACTGAATTCATATATATGACTTACCGATGAGCTCGTCCTCAGTCAGGGTTGATGCGTCAAGATTATGATCATTAGCCTCCAAAAGACTGCTGAATAGATCATGACGATCCATTTTTTCAGTTTTCTGGCGATCATGAATCATTTCCGACATGTATAGCTGGATAAATTTTGAATGTTAAGCATCTCGTCACAAAAGTCCATATAGCACGTACACGCAATTCGGTGAAAGCAAGAGTAGTTCTCCGAAGTCTCTCAGTAAGTCCCATTGCCCAGCCAGGTAGGATCAGCTTGAAGAAGAAATCCGAAGTGACAACATGTAGGGCGTCTTTGAAAGTCATTTGATGACCATGGGGAACGATTGTGTCATCCTTCCATGAAATACTTCTTCCAAAACCTGAGGAACGAAGTAAGCATTCAACACGCAAATGTGAATGTCAGGAAAGGCTACATACCCGCGACACCAATAACAAACAGTGCGATCTACAAAGTCGCCGTCAATAGAGGGGACATAGGTGTTCCAAACAAGCCTTACAGGCAACGTTATGTCCACGCAGTGATCGACTGCAATAACATCCCGACCAGCCCAAACGTCATCGAAAAGACCATTCATAATATTGACACTTTCATCCCAAACGAGTTTGTTGTTGCGCTGAGTATTGAGTATTGTGCTCCTTGAGAATAACATCCATGCTGATGCATCAAAACTTACGTCTGAAAAAGCGGGAGCAGAAATCTTCCTGTACTTTTTCCATTCCTCTCCCTCTGAGGCAACGATGTTACGGCCATAGAACAAAAGAGCTACGTAGTTCTGCACGGGTTTAGGAAAACGTGCGCGGGATGAGGTCACTTCCTAGAAGCTGGACTTCAATTCTGAGAGAGTATCATGGCAACGATGAACGCACCTTGATGGCAGCCGCATCGGCAAGCATGAACATAGTCCTGATATCCGGGAACACACTGACCTGGAGTACCGTTCTCGTATGAAATGATCCTGAGCTCCATAAAAACTTACGGATGAATGGATGTCCCAACCAGCCAACGCGAAAGCTATTCGAATAAATGTTAGCCCAAAGGAAGTCAAAAACCGATGGATTCACTTACGGTCATGTTTGAGATTGAAAAGGTGATTGCTTCCAAGGGCGACGTTCTTGATCTTGGGCAGAAGTTGGGCCAAGAAATTGGCAGGAGAAAAAACTAGACGGTGGCCTGGATGGTTCCTGGAAACAGGCAGAAATGAGCGCCATGACGGCGACTGAACGGTATTGGAACATACTGGATGGACCGCACAGCTCTCCGATACGCCAGAAATTTCCTGCACAAGTAGGCAAGAATGAAAGACACCACCAAGAGGGAAAAGCCGCGCATGGTGTAGCACGTTAGTAGGAGGTTTCAGCAGTTGCCGGTGTGCCCGCTAACATATAGCGAATTTCGCGTGTGATGATGGCTCACAAGCTGGTGTGAAGACATATCCTTGAACAGGAAGTTGTTTCGTGTATGTAAAAGTACGAACCCCACTTGTTCCGCCGGGACCCCAATACTGGGTTTCTCCTGGTCTTTCTCTCTCTCTCTCGATCGGTCGCCTTGCAAGTAACATGTGGGCCTCAAGGTTTCAGAATCGAGATCGAAAACCGCGATTCCCCAATTACAGAATGCCCAACGACAAGACTTCCTCACAATGCATAATAGGCACGAAAAACACAGAATTGAGAATCAGATGCATCAATCGAGCTCAAAAGCCACGTACAGAACTCATCGTTGAATGTTGGATTGCATGGTTAGCGCTTGTGCTGAATCCAACCTAAATCCAAATGGAGGACGGCGGTTCTGTGTCATGACGATTTAGTCAGCCGGGGGAGTCTGATCTGTCGGGGCCCTTGTTGGGTCCGACAAGTAAGCGAAGGCACACGATAAGCGTAAGCACATCTTTTATCTTTTCCCCATAAACTTCAAACGATAGGTGCAAATGCCGTGAGATGGCAAGGAAGGTGTGCAAGATATATAGGTTATATTGTGAATGATACTTTTCTGCGGTAAAAACCAATCTATTTGAGCTCAAGCAGTTTGACCTCTGGCATAAAAGGTAGGTCAGATCCCCAAAAAGGTGCGGAAATATTGAAAACACAAACCAAAGATGAGAGTAGCATTAGATGGAATACCGTCTGTGCCTCGCTTTCCGTAGGCCATGGGGCCAGGAATGGTCAATATCCTCTCTCCTCCTACTTGCATGCCGACAATGCCTTCATCCCAACCTATTTAGCAGAACATGTTAATCAACATCAAAGTAAGATGAGGACGATTTCCTTACCTTTGATGACCTCGCCCTTACCAAGATGGAAAGTGAACTACGGGCGACGTTGTCAGCTGAGAATGTGAGAGAAGGCAATGAATTTACTGGTTTGCCACTGGTGTTTTTGTCGAATTCTTTGCCATTTGTGAGCTTTCCAATATACCTCATGCGAACAGTGTTTCCCTTTTTCGCCATGGGTCCAGTTCCAACTTTAGAATCCTGGATAACGATCCCTCCTGCAATCGTCTTTTTTGATGCGGACTTGTCTGTAGTTTCGGTGGATGCCTTCTCCTTCTTGTCCTTTTTCTCTTTTTTCTTTTCTTTCTTTTCTTCGGCCTCAACAGGTACCGCCTTTCCTCCCTCTGCCTTCAGCTTTTTGCTCTTCTTATCGGACTTGGACGCATCAGCCTTTCCTGCTTCGTCAGATTCGCGAGGACGCTTTTGGGTTTTGCTGTTCGCTTCGTCGTCAACCTCTTCAAAGCGACTGCGACAATCATTCAGTCAGTAAACTAGGTGAACAATCTCCTGACGACTAACCTCGCGTCACTTTCAGCGCCATCGAGGTCATCCGGGTGCATCTCCACGTCTGAGCTGACTTCACGAAGATCATACGCGTCTTCGTCAGAGCCAAACTCGGATCCAAATGGTTCTTGATCAGCATCTGGGGTCTGATCTAAATTACGCGTCAAAAAAGACCACACGAGCTAAATATTCGGACATACCGATATAGTTGCCACTCAGGTAAACAGTACTAAGTGAGGCATGTTCAACAAAGTTATCATTGAGAATTGTACGCCAACCTACTTTGTGCCTGTGGCTTGGAAAATGTATTCCGCCCGACCATCAAGAATAAGATCAACAGAGGCTTGTTCAATCTAAATCATGGAAAATAAGGATGGTTGTGGTGTGCGGTTGTGGTTGTGCGTTACCTTGCCAGGAGTCAAGGCGCAAAGGACAGT
The DNA here is from genome assembly GCA_014925845.1 of Crassisporium funariophilum. NCBI lineage: Eukaryota > Fungi > Basidiomycota > Agaricomycetes > Agaricales > Crassisporiaceae > Crassisporium > Crassisporium funariophilum. The sequence continues at coordinate 1,511,967 of JACGCL010000004.1, forward strand.
GGTAACACTGGGAAGCGGCTTAGCTTCGTCATCCTCGTCATCAGAGTCGTCGGCGGCGCCAGCAATTGAATCATAAGTCAGCTTTACAACGGTCCTGCCGCTTGTGTCTGCGAGGAATTCGCCAAAAGTTATATTCTGAATTCGAACATCAGCGGGTAGATCCACGGTGGTTTCCTTTCCGCCTTCTAGTACCAGACTCCTGTATAAATTGTGAGCAATGAAAGAGTAACGACGCGTCAATACTAACCAGATACCAATTGCGAGCGACATTTTGAAAAGAAATATGAGTATCGAGTAAAGACCCTTGAAAAAGTTTTCCGCTTCTACAAAAGTAAAGGCAAGTGTGACCTTTGGAATGTGCCGAAACTCCGCTTGAAAGTGATGCATCAGGTTCGCGATCGTAAATGGCACAGTGATCCACAAGCATACGATGGTGAGTATCATAGCGTTTTCGAATACCATTATCTTGTCTGATCAGGAACTAGTCAAATGTTTTGCGACCATACCTCGCGGCAGTGAGATCAACGCTCACAGCTGCGCTCACCCTAGAGAATTTTGCCTCCCAAGTAATCAACCTTCATTGACACATACATGGACACTGCTCATGGACGCGTTATCAGGTCGTAGAGAGACACAATAAGCCAGAAGTCGAATCCGCGTATGTCCACATGTTCTACACAGACATTGTCGCCACTTATATGGAGTAGAACATCCAAGGAAGTCCTGCTCAATCCCCTAACAATATCTCGAAATGAGAACGAGCGTGTATTGATCGAGCCTTCCGTCAACTCCATTCGACTCAGTATAAAGATCAAACAAGCGGATGAAATTGAGCGCATTCTGTGCAACAAGTTTACGAGGTTCATGATGCAGCGAGCAGAGAGTTTCATTGTGCTGCGGCGGAAACCAGTGCCAGTTCGTGGTCTCTAATGCTTGAACGATCGGCCGAACTAACACTATAACCAGGGGTATGACATCTCATTCCTGATTACTAACACTCATACAGAGACCATGCTGAAGCATAAAATCGTTGATTTCATCATCCAGTGCGTCCTCTTCTGAAATGATTGTCAGCATAGCGCTCATGATGTCTAAGATTCATGGAGGAAGTGGATAAGGAAATCAGCGAGATGAAGCTTAGTTTGAATGCGCGAGCGCGTATTGTTGCTGAATCCTACCTTACAGCCGTGAGTCTCCGTCGGGTGTATTCGTCAAGTACTGACCGCCTGTGCTACACTTGCAGTTCAACACTTAACTTCAGCCAGATACCCAATGCGAGACCTCAGCATAGCAGCCCCTGGTTCTCGTGGACAATGTCCGAAGAGAACATCACTTCCGGCCCAAAGTGTATCCAATACTTGTACTTAATCTGGTCAAAAAACCGATCTTCATCATTTGCCTGTCCGACATATATTGCCGAGGTACGCCAATAGCAAGCCCAACCAAAGGCTGATCATGCCCCTGGTGTCCATTGAATTTGCATCAGACTCTCCCCCGCAGTCGGGCTTCAAGCTGCTTTTTGACCCGTTCCTTCCATTCCCAATCTAGAATTGCGTATCCTTTCACATCTCCGAACGTTCCATCACCCAACTTCCACGTTTCCTTTCGTTGAGCCTCTAATCGTGCACCAGCAACATTCTCTAACCAGCTCTGCATGCCAACATTATCAGAACTTGTCTCAAATGTCGTCCTGTGAATATTACGTTCCTCGAATATGTATTGCAGCAGGACGTAGAGAGTTTCCGTCGCAAGGTGTTTCCCATGCATTTTTGGTGATACAATGATTCCCGCCTCGCATGTTGAGTGTTGCTCGTCAAGGTTGAAGAATCCAGTGTGCCCTGCAAAGCAGGTCGCGCCATCATTTTGAACGAAGTGGATGTGGAAGTCGATCAGATGTGGATCTTCCGCTCGGCTCTCGCGACGAACCCGCATATTCTCGGCTGTAGCATTTTCTGGCAGGAAGCTCAGATAACGTCTCGTTGTAGGATGTGTGCGGCAGATTGCTGCTGCTTCATCGTCACTGGGTACTGGAGGAATTAGTTTGATTCTCCCGAATGGTGATTCTAGTGTAACAGAGTGTTGAGGCATTCCAAGTCACAAATGCGGAAGTTCGCCCCAAATTCGACGACACACAATTTGGGAAAGCTCAGCAACGGAGACTAACAAAGTATGACTCAACATAAATTCACTGGACATCTGCTTCCGGCGATTCGCATGGGAGTCGGACGGCGCGCTACCAGCTACACATAATCCGAACTGGTGGGGCCAGTACAGTAGTTGTCCTCCTGCGACCATAAGACGATCAAGCAAACATTAAGAAATAGAGCAAATGTGTTTATGATACTTAAGTATGTGCGTAAGTGTAGTACAGTCGAACTTGTCATAACCCATACTTGTAGCAAACCATAACCCCCCATAAACCAAAGGTTTGGACCGCCACCAAATTGAGATTTACACCAAAAGTGATCTCTCGACAACCCATAAACTCCAAAAGCCCATAGCGTGGGCTGGCCACCGATGAGTATGGGTTAAGACGAGTTCGACTGCACTTCAAAGTCCCAAGGGGCCTCGATTTCGAAACGAGTGGGTGTTAAAGAAATCAAGACGCTTGACTGGCTTGCCTCCTGATGCCGAAGAGTTCCACGAGATCTGATATGCAATGTAGACTTGCTCATAGACTGATATAATAAACAACTACCTTGAAGACGCGCCTCCCTCTGCTGACGAGGCGTCTCCGTCCGCTTGATGCCGGAAAATGCCTGGAATATGTCAGTGTAGGATACAGCGGAGCAAAAAGATTAACACGGACTTGTTGGATTAGTTGTTTCTTGCGCTCTTGAATTTCGAGAACCTTTGATTCAACAGTATTTTCGGCTATAAGCTGGTAAACATGCACGTTCTTCTTTTGCCCAATGCGATTGACTCTGTCAACAGCTTGGCTTTCGATTCCTTCCTGTTAGAAGACACGTAATGAGTTAAAGTTGGCTAAGCAGTGTTTTATATCAGAACCTGCCACCACCTAATCACCAATAACATCAATATCATTCAAAAGAAGTCAAGACAGAAAACTTACGGGTCCATCCTATATTGCATCAAGTAAAGTTCAGTAACAAGACCATAACAGAGGGGAAATGACATGCAGATAGACGTTATTGGCAGCTAGTGATATGCGCAATCTCTTTTAGTGGCGGCGTTCGCACTACAATTACAAAACATACCGGTCAAGTTCAAACCCAAAGCACCCTGTGGATGGCGATTAATGTTATCGTCATCAAGTAGAGCGTAGAACAACGTACCGCTTTCAGGGATATGATCATAACACGAGGATTCTGTTTAGCACTGACAGAAGACAACAATTTACCAGGCTTCGCCTTTCCTTTGCCTTTCAACATGGTTTTTTTTCTAGAAATTGGCCCGTCATCGTCATCGTCAACGAAATCGCTCTCGTCCTCGTCACTATCCATGGCAAAATCTTCATCAACTTCCTCATCGGCATCACCGTCTTGAAGGATTACGCTCGATCCATTTCTAGAAGACCTTGCAGTTCTTTCAGGGATGACAACCTCGTCTTCGAGGGGGACAGAGAATTGCGCAATGGCATCTTGTCTGCGCTTGGCGGACATCTGACCGTCGAAACGAACAAAAGGAATGCTAGTTTGCGATGTTGAATTCCAGGACGCTGTCTATAAAAAGGCACATACCCTTCCTCTTCGAACGCCTCCGCAATCTGTAAATGATAATGTAAGATTGACCGCTTCTGCAAAAATGCGCTTTACCTTATCTAGGAAAGATGTGAATTGAGAGAAGACCAGAGATTTTTCAGTTGAAGGTGTGAGCTTCAGAAGATGAACCAGTTGGTCTATCTTGGCGGAAGAACCGGCACGTATGCCCTGTGGTTCCTCTTCGTCATGGGTATTGACTCGCTTTTGCGTCAATTCGGTAGGCGGAGGTGGTTCCAGCAAGTCGCCTGCAGTAAGAGGGCGGCGATCCTAAGGAATATTCGGAGTCCGAAGTCAGATGCGTACGATGAATTCGATGCAAATGCTTCCAACCATTGGACATTTTGGATCGCGGGATAAGATCTCTGTGATGCTGCACGTTGGTTAGTAAAATACGTGAGATCCGGGGAAGAAAGGAGAACTATACCAGGCTAAACAGAACATATGGGCACATGTTGTGATCCTGGCATCATTCGGAAGGACTCCAAAACAGACAGGACATTCGTCACAATCCTCAATCGCCTGTGCGAGCAGGTCTTGTAATCTGAGTCTCTCAGTAGATGTGATGATGATGGGCTTCGCAGCTCCCTCCATATCGCTGGCTACGGAGGCACTGAGTTCTTCAAGATAATTGGCTGGGACAAGACCAGGATGTAGAGCTATTTGCCTCATGCGAGTAAGCATACTGAGGACATTGGATTGTACCTAGTAAAAAGATCTGAGTTTCTCATCCAAAAAGAGAAACGTGAGTGCCTACCATTGCAGTTGTTCCTCCACTCATAAATTTCTCAAGTCGCTGTTTGGAGACGTGCTCGACTTCATCGTATAATCTCTGATTGGTGTTTTCAGAAGCCATCAAGTTACTGCAAGGATTCAGCAACTGGATTCAGCAACTCACTCTGGCCTCATCGCTCAGCGTGACGGGAACCTTGATCATCTCCACCTAGGCAATGAAAAAGGATCAGGTCAACGAAATCTGTTACCAAATGGTTAATATCTACGGGGGGTAAATCAATGATCGGAACTCCATTGCTATCTTGCATCTATAATGGAAGAGGTTAGTGAGATAAATGCAACAGACGCCAAATGGTTAAACTACCTCCTTAGTGCGGCGAATGCATATGTGACTCATGAGTGCCTATGTTGTGAGCTAAATAAGATCCTTGACGGAGACACTGCAGTCAAATTACCCTGAGGAGTTCTACACCGGAAGTATCACCCCTCTTGAGGGGACGGAGGAGCAGACGCTTGTAAAAGTCCTCGTCGTCAAGAGGGCGGCATATTTTCAAGAAAGTGAGAATAGAGCCCAGATCCTGTGAGAATACTGTTCAGTCCTCACAGTGCGTTCTATGTTATCTGGAAGACGTACCCTAGGAGAGTTGATCTAGGCGAATCAAGCATTCCATTTTACCCTCGAGACAAAAGTGAAACGCACGATAGGTGTACCGGTCAAGACCCAGCGCCTAGAGGCATTTAGAGCACACACCGCTTTCGTCATTTTAGTCTTTGGATTACGGATATTGTGCCCTTCATCCAAGATGACCCTCTGCGATCTTCATTCAGGCGATCGTTTTGGGAGAGTCAAAAAAAGCCGACCTTCCACGGAACTTCGAACAGAGTCCTCTCGGTTTTCTTTTTCTTGTTTGGAACTCCAGTGCCTTTGGATCCCTCGTCGTGTTCTCCTGCCACAGTTTGATACGTCGTGATCACAACGTCGTATTTCTGGAGTTCGGCTTTGCTCAGACCCCTCTTGGTTCCGTAATAAACACAGCTAGAAAGTGCTCCTTGTGTGCAGTGGTCTTCAATCTGTTTCTCCCAATTGGACAGCACGGAAACGGGCACAACTGATGAGAGTTTTATGAGGTGTTACTACGACAGAGGCAGTTTCGAGCAATTACACACCTATCAAGGTCGACTTGGAAAAGCCAACGTCCGAGTCTCCTTTTGTTGCGATAATTAAGGCAATCATAGTCAAAGTTTTACCCTGGAACCCTGATTAGCGCTGTCTCGACAAATCGAATTCAACATACCAGGCCCTGCGGAGATGTTAGCCAGGACACATACACCAAACAGACGTACGTACCATAGCGTCTGCGCATAGTGCACCTCTTCCAAGGATTGGCGCTGCTTCTTGAGGTGTTTTGGTAGCAACTAAAACCATCTCAGATCCAACCAAGAATCAGAATTGGTTTGCCTACTGTTATAATAATACGTCTGTGAACAATGAGCTTTCGTCTTTTCCATTAAATCATCTAGCTTGCCTTAGTATTATTGACCTTCCGAAGCTGCCAAAACTGTACAGGTTTATCTGCCTCTTGCTTTGGCAAAACTGGATTCTCGCGCTCCACACACCATTGTAGGCCTTGAAGCTGAATGCTCGTCAGCTTTAGCAATTACGAATATGGATGCGCGCTGACCTGATGCTTCAATAAATCTACCTTCAGCTCACCGCTCGCAATACCAGGCGGAGATGGGTATAGGGGGAGATTCAAAACATCATCGTTCGAACACAACGTATCCAGTAGAGATGTTCGACGGCCTTCATCATCAACCTTCTCGAGATTGTTGAGCATTTGCTTGAGCTCTGCTGCCTTCTGCAGAGCTTGCTGCTGCTTGCGAATGGCCTCCATCTGAATAGCACTTTGGACAGGGTTGGTCCTACGTTGCGAGGCTGAGGGTGGAGCAGCAGTTCGGGGAATGCTAGCACTATGGTTTGTGCTGGAAGAAGATGCGACAGTTCGCGAAGAAGTGTTTCGCGGCCCAAACCCGCGTTGCCCAGGAGTTGCCCACACCAGGACAGTCTCCAGTTCGTTTCGTTTATCGGATGCACCATAAATCTTGAGAGTACTAAAGGCAAGATTGAAGACATTGAAAGGCGCATACACTTGGCACGTACATTGACAGGGTATAACCCCTGGATCCAGATACTACAGACCGAGGTATGAGATATTGAGTGTTATTATCTTCAAGTACGCACGATTCCCGTCATTGATGACACCTTCAACAGTGACTGCTTTCCGGTCAAGAAGTGGAGCCAATTTAGTTGCAACATTGCGAGGAAGATGGCCAACTTGAATGCGAGAGATGTTCTTCACTTGTATGGCATTCCTATAGGTCAAAGCATCAGTTTCCAGTTCACCACATCAAACGTTGATATAGTTTAGTCTACCTATCGTATGGGTTTTGGGGTTCTCTGACCAAGAAAACTTCTTCTCCTGAACCCACCATACCTGACCAATGTGTTAGCATAAGAAAAAGAGAAAGGTTGGGCAAACCTTTATAATATTGGATGCCTACAACGTTTGTGGACATGGTGCAATATAGTTCATCTACGGGTTCATCTTCAATGACTTCCGTTTCCAAGTCGTCGTCGACGCGTTGAGTGATAGATGGAGCAGGCTGTGCTTGTGATGTACTTGACTGACTGGGGCGATCAAGTCCTGCCACTGTGGCGCTCCTTTTTATCTGACTTGTGGCAGTAGAAGCAGGTTGTGCAAGGTTGGCTGGGCCCTTAGGTTTGGCAGATTCTGGAATATCACCAGGATCAACACGACGCAGAGCAACCGCCATTCTTATCTTTTGTTGGTCTGCGGGTCTATAGCATCTTGAGTAAGCTCCAAAGTCGCGTTTCAAAGTCAACTTACCCTAGGGTATCAAAGCCTGTCACACTCTCGAGGGGTGCTGTTGACAGTTGCCCAAGAATATCCGGAGTGACGCATCCCCTGTTTGTGTTCGAATGTAAAGCTTACGCCATTGGACAGATGTTTACATACCAATGCCGCCATTCGACAGTCTCGCCAAAACCACTAGATATTGTTTGACCGTACCGAAGGGTGCCAATTGGCATGCTTGTACCCTGCAACGCGTGTAGGTCAAATGAGTGAAATTCAAATTATCCCAGCCTACACACCTTACAGGTAGACGGTGCATGGCACTTGGCCCTCGTACTTTTGCTATACTAAAATCAAACGAAATGAACATGAAGGTTGTGACCATTGTTGGTGGAAAGATTACCCCGACAGCATGACGCGTAGCCATTAGCCAGATGTAAAATTATAGTTGAAATAAGGCTAATTAGCAGTGAAAGCAGGATGATGATGAGGCCCAGGTCGGCCCCTGCCCCAAAATTAAATGCCAAACGCGGTGGACAAACAAACCCCAACGCGCCAAATCCAATTTACGTCCTTGCACCTCCTCACACTTTGGTCACATTCTCTACGCGCTCTTTCTTCGAAACGGACATTATGCCGGATGTTAATATGGACTCCAATGAAGGTATTCCTGAAAGAATACAAGACCTGCAGTGTATTGACCGTCAATCATTCAGACATGGTCTTCGATCCAGACCAGGACCCAGAGGAGAAACGCGCCGTTCGCCAGAATTATCGTTCATTGGCGAAAAAGATAGAAGGCATGTCATCTCCCAAAATAAAGTGTCGAATACGCTGAACATTTCATGCCAAAGAGCACCAGGGAAATCCCAATGATATCTTGGCTGAGGATCTTCTTTCCCAAGTTCAGCAGGCAGACCAGTTGTTTAGCAGGGGTAAGAAGAGCCCCTTGAATGATTGATCTATATCTCTCATGCTCTTTATCTAGTTAAGGGGCCTCAAGAAGCGACGCTGGACTCACATCTGCTTTTAGTGGCATCAAATATGGGGGCTCAAAAAGCTCGTGCAATGAAGTCAGGTTCTGGAGCCTTCGACGTCGATGATTTTGTGTCCAAGCTCGTATCATTCATGGCTGGACCCAATGCCCTTGAAGATGCTTTGCCCGATGACTCAGACGCGGAGGACACGAATGATGGATCTCCCCTTGATTGGGACAGGATTGGCCGCAAGGCTATGGCGAAGAGTCGACGCGTCCCTGTTATGGGTTTCATGTTTGACTACCTCTATCTCTCTCCGACGCAATCTAAAGTCTGGAATCTTAAGGCTGGGTCCTCTATCTATCGAGCAAAAGAAGAGAGCGGCTGTTAAACGTGCCAAGCTTGAGAAAAACAAGGAGGATATGAGGAAACCTCAAGAGCTGAAGGAAGAGGACATCACACGTTCACAAAACGAAACGACGAAGAATGTCGCAATAGTGCGCCGTTTATGCTCATGTGATGCTTTAGTTTCTGATCATAGCCTATTTTCCAGCTTGAAGCAATGCTCGGGGAGTGTGGACCAATCAACATTTTCAAATTTGTGGTCAACCCGAACGATTTCGCCCAATCCGTGGAGAATATCTTTTACCTATCTTTCTTGATACGAGATGGAAAAGCCGCATTGGATCTTCAAAATGGGGAGCCAATTATATGTGATTGTCAAATGAATGGTTTCAGCATAACAGCACTGACCACTTATGTCCAGATGGCTGCGAAGAACCTAGTGATGCCGATTATGTGGGTGGACTCAAAAAGAGGCAAATTGTACTAGAGTTTGACATGGCAACTTGGAAGGTATACACGTATTATTCCTCTTCGAAACATGACTGATTGGTCCGCACAGCGTGCCATTGAAGTGTTTGACATCACTGAAACCCTAATTCCTCAACGTCCCCCTTCGGAGACAAGACTGGGGGATAAGTGGTATGGTTAGGCCAGCTGTTGCCCCATTTGCCTCCCGACTTATTCATAGCATCGCTGATGTACTTACTAATTATTGTAAATCTCCTAATAGATCTGTCAGTTAGATATCGTATCACTAGGGCCTTGCTTATTTATATGGTGAAAACTTTCACGAGGAAAATCTCAAGCGCCTAATGTGCAGTACCTCGTACGAGGATCATCCTTGAAGCAAAGCGCAGATTGTAGATATCAACATGAGGTTCGTGCGTGGAAAGGAAATTTAAGATTCCCGGAAGTATCGTAGATCCCATAACCAGGCTCTTGATTGTCGTTGTATATATGAGCGAACCATCCAACACCACCACCCACTACTTTCTTGAGATCACGGCAGTGGCGATCAAGCAAGATGTAATATTCCTAAATGATGTTTAGTCTCAAAAGTTCTAGAAGATATTTTGGAACTTACATGCTCGTTGTGAACATCCGCGACGGCCAGTGGACTATTAGGCTGGACTCCTTCAGAAGTGACAGATGGCCAGCCATTCTTTAAATTAGATATCAGCGTCTGTATCATCATGTAAGTGTCTTTGAACCGACCTCATCGAGATACATTTTCTTCCCATTGCCATGGTCAATGAACCATTGCAAATCAGTGAGCACGAGTGGCCACGATTGATTCGCTTTGAGACACCTACGTTCAGATACAGGCATCCGTAAAGATTATGGGCGCCTACCTGTAGATGCAATTTGCGAAAAGAATGGAAGCATATGAATGTTGATCGAATCTAGCGAGTCAAGGAGCTCTTGTGCGCCACCTCGCTCCTGGTAACTGATGGCAGCCTTCAATATAACTCGAAGCACATACATACAGCCCGAAATGCCTACCCGTATGCTAGCTCAGACACGGTAACTGGAATGCCGAGGCTCGACAGATTGGCTTTCGCGAGTTGGACTTGATTGGTCAAGTCCTCGGGTGAAAGGACGTTGTCGAAAAGGGGTTCCGATCCAAATTGAAGCACCCTTGTAACAAATTTCGCTCTCGGGTTACTGTGGAGGTTGGCAAGCAAAACATCGCGTCTGCCTATCCAAATGTCATCCCCATTGAATCCGAACTGAGAAGAAGTTCAGGACGTGTATGGTTCGGGAATAAGCAATAGACTATGGTTCGCCAATGCTTACCCATATCAGTGCGTGGACGCCGAGGCTATTATCCCAAGCTGCGTCTACGATATCGTCGCTAAATGGCTTGTGAGTATTTGAATTCTGATATTCGTGATGACTTGCTAAAACCCTTCCCGATCGCATGCTCCGTAGAGGCGTACATAACGAGAGTTAAAGTGATTCCTGATATCCTTGAACTCGCGGTGCAATTGTCCCCGACTTTGGCCTGTCAGAAGTGTTATAGGATATATCATAAAATCACAGAGAGACTTGTATACGTACAAGCCGTGACTTCATAACTGAATCCCAAGAAAGCATATTCGGATTCGGGTTTACACCACCAATTTTCTAGCTGTGAATCGTGTGGCGTCTTGGATGGCGTCTTGAATCCCACTGCCGGAAAGCAATTATGAGATGAAGCACTGGAACGCGAGCTAATATCTTGGTTGTGCGTAGGAAGGGATGTGGCCTCCGTGACGGCGAAGAAAGATAAAGCAAGGAAAAGCAAGGATAAAGGACGGGGCACCATAGAGACACTTCAGGCAAAGGTGACAATGCCAAAGTCCCGACGCAAGACAACTAGATATATGTTGTACATGGCTTCTGGACGACAGGTCATACGCCCTAAGCAAAACCTTCTTGAGGTTCTTTCGATAGTATGATACGGTCCGTATTAACATTTCAATCATATTAATAGCCGGAGAATTTTTGTATCTCACGAACCTCGTGCTTTAGATTGACGGATTGTTAAGTGCCATGTGAATGGAGTCGCTTCCATATTCTAGGGAATATAACGAGAATGCATAGTTCCATATCACAGAAAGAAGTACAGACAAGACACATCTTGCAGAAAATATCATATTGTCAGACTTCGACCTTGATGGACATGATCACGAACAAGACTTTACTCACAGATTATCGTATATTATTAAGGGTTCGATTGATAAAAGGAATTAATGTGTCAAGTGGCAGACCTTAGAAGGCTCACATCGCGAATATTTCTGTGGCTTCATTTGAGCCAATACCTAAAGGTAACATGTCTTGGTCTTTTAGAACTGCTTGTTCCCAAGAGACCTTGAATAGCTGTGCAAGCAGCAGACTTGATGAGCTGCAAACAGACAATAACGATAATGCACGTACATGAACATTTGCTTCGGAGATGGGTAATACGTTCATATGATCAGGTATGTCACCCTGATTCTGGATGAAGTTGAAGTTTTGAGCGGATGCATATGCAAATGATGTGAATGACAATGTACACACCAGCCATGCTTCGTCCAAATCTCGGACATTCAATAGGAGGTCGACTGGTAACTTTGAAGGCAAGATCGCCACGTGGACGTTTGGTGCGTGTGGTCTTTCAGAAGCAACCTCTTGGGAGAGTTTCTAGAGACGCCGAAATTAGGCAAGTCAAGTCTGCCAAGATATATATACTACTCACAGAGGCGATGTCCAAAGCTAACCTGATCGCCTTCCTATTGCCTCGAGCTTGTTGGCCCACAAGCACAAAAAGTTCCCAGACACAATTGATCAAATAAATGGACCCTGGGATATCTTCTTCCATTGAAATGAATTCTACTGGGTTTATCTGGAGCACCATTATCAGAAATAGATGGAGGCATATGAAAAAAATACACACAAGGTTATTATCGTTGCCATATTCTATCCTCCATACCGAGGGGTCCACAGCGGAGAAAGATTTTCGCCACTGCCAATAATCCGCCTTGGCGAAATCGTCGTAACCAAGGATCATCCAGAACATCTCGTCACTATCATTCTCGCCCTCAATGAGTTCGACAGGTGCGACGGCATCCTTCGCCATTGTCCCAGCGTACTGCACGGCTGCTTCTCTTTCACGAGAGGTGGAGCCACACCCGTGCCAGACATATACTGTATCCAAAATTGTCACGCAATAGCTGAATGCTGAGCATAAGTTCTTGGTACTCTGTAAGGACGATTAGTAATATTTTTCGTCGTCGGTGATTATTCACTGACCAGGTCAAGTTCATCAATTACGATAGTGTCGTTCAAAGATCGAACAAGATGCATCGTGGTATTCTCCGGACTCCAATGAGTTCGTGTACCCTGAATGATGACCATCATCATTAATGCAATGGAAAATATGAGGTCTACAGAGCCACATACCTGTCGTATGGCTAAACGTCCTCCGAGAATTTGAATGAGTTCAGATGTTTCTGCCAGTTGTTGAACGATGATCTGATCATGGGTTAGCGGCGGGAGAGCAATTATAGGAAACTGAATCTTACAGCTTTGGTACCATAGCGTTTGGCAAGTTCTTGGACCTTCTTGTCCTCTCGATCACCAAGGATGCTTCTCTTGCCCAACCAACACCATATCGAGGTCGATACTAGACCAGTTGACTTCGACTTCGTGCGATCGATGATGGCCAGTATTTCAGAATCATAAAAAACGTCAAGAAACCGTGAAAGCGGCGTTGCAGTGGTACCGGTGATTATAAGCACCTCAACCGACACGCTCTGAGTATCCGGTGATCGTTTCCAGGCCCTTAACCGAGGCTTCAGGAGGCCAGATATGTCAATATCAGGCAGCGGGACATCTAAGTAAAACAGAATACATTAGCCTACTCTTCTTGGAGCAAAACCAGACCTACCATGGTGGACTACACTCTTCACGTTTTGTACGTTGTAGTTTGTGCTTCTCCTGGTGAAGGGGTCACTCACAGGTAGACTTTCGTCACCAGGTAAAATGCTATTCAACCTAATGTCTGCACGAGTCAAGGTTCCCGCAGGGGATTGTATGGGAGTTGCCTCTTCTTTTAGAGGTGGTAAAATGATGGCAGAGTATTTCTCGTAGCTTGATTTCCGCTTTTCAGCTTGAATTTGTGAAAATGTGTTTCGGGTTTTAGAGGGAGACTCTGGAGTCTGGTTAACCTCTTGCTTACTGGGCGTTGGCGTAGGGGATACCGGTCCTGGAGAGTTTTCTGCAGTCGGAAAGTCAACAAGTGCTTGTGCAACTTCCATGACAGTGGCACGGTTGCCTGTACTTGGGATACGGACATGCCTGCCGGGTGAAGAGAAGCTGGGCGATCTTTCTGCTCTGACCGGCAACGAAGGAGTAGCCACAGATTCCGAAATACCTGGCTCTGGAGTCTTTGGGGAAGGTGAAGGCGGTTGCAGTTCAGTTGGATCGATTGTAAAGGTTTCTGAGGCTATACAACTGGTCTTGATGGGTGGGGGAATGACTGTAAGGTCCACTACAGCTGGTGCGGGAGGAGGTATGGTTTCCGCAACAAATTTCCTAGAGCATTCTGCCAGATCTTGGTCGGATTCGTCAGCAGGCAAGGGTGAATCGATCCTTCTGTCAGTGTCTTTCGTCTTCCTGGGCTTCCTAGCCCTGTCTTTTGTCGGCTAACATACATCAAGGAACACAGGGAAAGTCGAGAAGGCAAAGTTTGAACGCATGCCCCAATCATTGATAGAAAATAGAATTCAAGGGGCAGAATACAAAAATAAGAAACACAAAGGACTAATGTGAGTAGATTCCGACGCTGGACATCACCAGGATTAACGCACATGAATTAATGGCTTCCTTGATAACGGTGGTTCCTGTGCAGAATTGATAAACTGGGTATTGTCTTTCCTGCCGTAACTCCCTGAGCTATACTTCATCCCATATTCATCGACATTTTGCAATTGCGAGAGTTCAATCGACGACTTGCTTGGTTTGATGACAACCACAGTTGACGCTGACCCAATGCCAGGACGAAGCTTGCCCGGAAGGTTTTCAACTGCTGTAACCGGCTCAGGGGTAGAAGGTTCGATGATTGCAGGGGGTATGACTTTTGCCATAGATGGTAAGGAAGCGACGGATTTCAATGTTCGAGAGTTGCCATTGGTATACGAGGGAGGGGTGGTTATCTTTCGGTTATCTGTCGGTGTGCTCGGGGTATCGTAGGTTGTTGATCTCCTCATAGGATTCGCATAAGATGGTGAAGCAGATGACGCAGGGGAACTGTCTGGTCGGATGTTCGACTGCCAGCGATCTAGAACAGTGCTTTTTCTGGCGCTGTTTGGGCGGGAGTTATCGGCTGGCGTGGTAGGCCTTGGTGGGGCGTTTTCGAAGTTGGCGCTGACTTGCACCATATTTTGCACGAAACCGCGCCCCTGAAGCCTACTGATGCTGGGTGTAGGATCTTTCTGATTTGAGGTTTTTTGAAATGCCGGAGAAGCAGCCAGATTTCTAGGCAAGAAAGAGGATATTTTGGGTTCGGGTCGAATGGGTCGCGCCAAGCCGGGGGCTGCGATAGAAGACTTGGAAGCCGAAGAGGATTGAGAGATTGTGGGGCGAGATGTTTCATGAGAGGTGATGAGAGTTCGGGAGTAGGAAGGTGTGGAGAGGGTACGATCTCGGGTAGGCGTTGTAGAGCGAAGATCCTTGGTCGGGGAACGGTTAGTGCTGGGAAGTCGTGATTCATTTGGCGTTTTGTATCCACCCGAATTATGATTGCCTGTAACGGCCTGGGCTGTCTTGTAACTGGGTGCACTGGTCGTCCGCTCACGATTTCCTGTCTTTTGAGGCGAAACAGGGCGTTCTTCAGAGGCTTTCTCCTGTGAACTCGTTGTAAAGGATGGACGATAATGTTCAGAAGATTCAGTACCGAATTCGGTTCCAGGCCGACTCTCGACTTTCTTCGCTGCCATTCCAGGCATAGCGACACCACCTCTTCCAAAAATTGGATGTGGGGCACTTAGATCTGGTTGAACAAACTGTGTGGGGTCGTGGGCATCTGGCTGGGGTGCGTGTCGATTGAGTCTTGGACCCGTAGCACGTCCTCCTATGAATGATGCAAGCGAACCAGATTCTGCTCGAGCAACGGTCGCGTGTAATGGGCCCGTGATCTTGTCAGGATTGTGAACATTGTTCGTCTCCATGAGTTTGCGCAATGTCGTTTCTTTCGTGCTTGCAGTTGCCGAAGCACCCGTTGTAGCTTTATAGGACGAGAATGCAGGTTGTGTTCCGGCAGATCTTGGGGTTGATAGGGGAGTGGTGGAAAAGGTGGGGAGAGCGACCTCGGCGGCTCTGTAGCCGACCTTGGTTGATGGAACAGAGGCCGTATTGGTTACAGGCGCCGTGCTCCACTTGGGAGCTGGGGTAATTTCCGCTAGATATTTATCGGCAAGTTTGGGCAACGGCGAATCTGTCGCAACAGAAGGCGAAGGCGAGATTGGCTTAGGAGTGGAACTGAAAGAATGTGGATTGCGACGCATAGGTTCCGCGACGTGACTAGGCTTCTCGTCAACTTTCTCAACATAACGTTGTGCTATAGCCGGTGATATTGATTTGGGAGTTCCAGTGAAAGAGCGCCGACGAGGATCAACAAGTTCGCGATTACTGGTATCTTCAACCTTCTCGACATAAGTCGGTTTCATGGTGGGTGGTGAAGGGGACTTGGTAGGCGTAGCAAAAGATGGGCGATAACGTTCTGACATCTCAGATCCAGCATTACTTTGAGGAGGAGCGGAGACCTTCTTTGCTGCCATGCCAGGCATTGCAACACCTCCTCTGCCAAAAATTGGATGAGGAGAGGTGACATCGACTTGCACGAACTGCGTTGGATCGTGAGCATCTGGTTGTGGTGCATGTCGATTGAGTCGAGGACCAGTGGCACGGCCTCCCATGAAGGCTGCCAGGGAGCTCGATTCTGGTTTATCGGCGCCAGCGCGTGAAGGGGTTGTGATCTTGTCAGGATTGTAAACATTGTTCGTTCCCATAAGTTTACGCAATGCAGTATCTTGATCAAGTTGTCGCTCGGCGACACTCTTAGAAGTGTCGTTCGCCAATGTGTCATTCGTGACTGGTATTCCGAGGTTCTCCGTGCTTTTAGCTATGTTCGGTGTTCGTCAACTTCGTACGCGATGCTTATCATTCAACACGATCGTGAGACGTACAAATATCCAAGTTGCCGATGCGACTACCCGCGCTCATGCCACGACTCCTCCGCAGCCGAGCTTGTCTGGCTGCAACAATCTCTTCCTCCAACCTCTTCTGTTCGGCTTCATCGTCTGCATCGACTTGCCTTTGCAAGGCTTTAATCTTGCTTGTCCATTCTGCCAAACCAGTTTCTGGTTTTGGTAGATCAGATGTACGTCTTGATGAAGTGGGAAACGACGAAGCCATCTCTCGAGTGCTCGGTGAGAGGAAAGACCGAGCTGAAGAAGAAGTCGCCTTCCCTGGGCCCATGAGGCTCTATATGGCAACACGTGATGTTCAACTCCAACTTCAACTTAGATTTGGCCCCTGAACTCCTCCCTAACCTGGACGTTGCGTTCATCTGTGAACCTGAGTTTCCTTTCCACTTATTATCCCTTAGGAGACCCTACAAAGTGACGACAATCGATCGATCTACTCGTGCCTTCGTTACTGTAGACGCTGTTTCAAGGCCTTGAAAGTGTGTCTTCTGTGCTATGTGTACGAGACGGGTCACGGTTTCAAAAGCATCATTGAATCGAAGAGATAGCTACTAGCGTCGGCTATGGATTTGAAAGTTTATCATACCATCACTGGGGCGCTTTGATGACACAAACGAACCCTCATCGGCAGTCTGGGACACCCCCACCCATACTTATGCTGGCCATCTAGCGCAAATGTCATAGTTGGACCCATTTCCACTATGAAGATGTGGCGTACCAGTTGAATGATGATCCACAAACGTCAACAATACTGAGACCGGCCTCTGCAAGGAGATCAGGAATTGGTACACCTTTGACCAATTCTGTCTGCTTTATGCAGGCTGTGTACGCCAGACAGCTACATTGTAACTGAGCAACCGTATGGATGTTCAGCCACAGGTTAACCCACTTAAGGTCTCGAGTCTTGATGCCCTCACGCGTCTTCAAGACTAGAGATTGTCCGGGATACGCATAGCCTTTTCCTCCTTCCTTCACTGAACGAACAGAAGCCTTAGCGTCCAACTTACTCTTTCAGGCTTGCAAATTCCTGAAGGGTGGGGTAGTGCTTTTGCGCACAATCCAGGAATCGCTTCGTCTCCGATGTTCAGGCCAAAACTCCTGAGGCTTTGCATATCCTGCGTCAGTCGCAACAGCGATAATGCTTGCACTTGTACACGATCCTGAGATCGTCGACCATGCATCAGCGCTAAGCTTATCACTTCCGAGTCCTGTAAGGAATAACACCAATTCAAGCATTCGGCCTCTGGAGTAACCGAATCAAAACCGAATGGTCTTCAGGGTTGTCTTGCGTGTCTTTAACAATGATTTGAAACGTCAACTTTTTGCTCATCGTCAGGACAAACTTGACAGCTAAAGCGACGCTAACAGTAACTGCCGCAATGGCTGCCACAATGAAAATACATGTGCTTATGCAGCCATGTTGCTTTGTTGCGGTGATGGAATTGAATGGCAGGAGTCGCGGAAAGAGAGGCTCAAGGCGAACTCGCTTGATATGACGCTGTACTCAATACAATTCATGTTGTAACATTTATCAAGAACAAAAACAAAAGGCTTGGTTGCAAAGCATAACGGGCCCAGTCTGCCGTGAACGTTGTTTCGTACTTGAATTGTTTCTCAGGCCGATGACATGATCATGACCGTTTCGAGGACGATGGGTTTAGTTCCCCGTTATACCAAGAGCACACCAAGGCAGTGCTGATTCCAGACAATCTAGGTAGGAATAACTGCGGAATGCGGAGAGTATTGGCCGAGGGTGTCAAGACTTGCTCGAGACTAGGTCTTAGCATTTAGCATAGCGGAGATCATCGACGGTAGTCCAGTAGAGCAAGTAGAGGAATGTAAGAAAAGTCCGTTTATTGAAGTGAGCAAGCTCGGTAATCTAATCCAACCTCCTAAGTGGTCCATTACTTACTTTGAATGTACATCCGGTATACGTGGCGGAGTGAGACCCTTTTAAGCCAGGAAGGTGAACAAGGTCGAGACAACGACAAGACCTGAAACACCAAGTGCAGCCACAACGCCATGCGACAAAGCACCGAGAGCGGCACCCGTCGATGCTGTCGAGGGGGCGGCGGTGCTAGCACTCTGGAGGATGCCAGCGGGGGTGGTTCCATCTAGCAAGATGAAGATATCAATATCTTGAACGCGATTCCGGAGTTGAGGTACATACCAGTGAAAGCTGCGCCACATTGTGATTGGAGAGCTGGGGCAGCGTCGGACACAATTGAGGGAATGTCTTTGGAAATCACGTTGTACGCCTCTTTGATACAGTTCGTGCAAAGGACGGTGCTGGAAATATTGGTGGGAGGGTTGCCTACCATCGCGATGATGTTGGTGAGCGTGAGAGGGCCGACAACGCCTTCAAGATTGGTCAGTGTTTGCGTGATGCAGTTCGTGTTTCCGCTGCGAAAAGTCAATCAGCTGTAATCGAAGTGAGAGGGAAGACTTACTCTTTGAGGCAGACCACTTTGCGAACGGTCGGGTAGTATTGTTGGACAAGGGCAGTGATGCTTGGAAGGAGGTCTGCAGTGAAACCTGTGATCGACAGTTCCGTTGAGCATCCTTCAGTAACGTTCTTGGTGACTGCGGCAATGGTAGCGTTGCTGCAGGCAGGAGCGCCGCACAAGCTCGTCAACCAGTTGTTGATTGGGGCAACAATGGAGGTACTGGCTCCTCCGGCAATGATCGGAACAAGGGCAGATGTGCTCAAGCATTGGGCAGCATCAGGATTTGTCGCAACGTTTGATAGGGCAGCCGTGCACTGGGCAGAGAGCCTGTTCGGATGATGCATCAGTAACAACCCAGAATATCCATGTAGACGCGGAGGACTGACGATTGAGCCGAAGCGTAAGCGACGAGAGCAGCAAGAGTGAGAGCACGGAACATGGTCGTAATGAAGAAAGGAAGTGAGAAGGAGGAAGAAAGAAAAGTAGGTGTGGCTGTTGTCGGTCGCAACCGACCTTTTATAATGTTACGAAATGCAATCCGAAAGAGCGCCAAGTCATCACGTGTCCGCTACGGACGGTGAAAACACCACAGCCCCTGAGCGCCTTGCGTTGTGGCTTCAACCATCACGCCCGACTGCGCAATCGTAGACAATCCACAAAATAAATATATTTTCAAGAGTTTCCCGAGAGATACCAAGACGCTCTTTGGTTTCATGCATTGGAAGGCATTGCACTGCCTCGTGCGGCCGCAACCCTCCGCAACAAGTAAAGCTTGAAGGGCAGGACACTCCGAAAATCCATGCAATCAATGCGACATGAGGTGAGGCCAATGAAATCAAAAATCAATTAGGATACGGGGGCATGAATGTGTCCAAAAATAGATTTTTACACCCCATCATCATCACATTGGGGCCTTGATCCCTCGCCGGCTACTTACGCCCACATCCACCATGGACGACTTGAGTTCTGTCATAAAAGTCGTGAACAATGGTGGGAATCCTCGTAATATACGTAGGATCTTCTCCGCCGTAGGCGAAGAGTGAGTTCGTCTCCTTCCTTTGCTCATGCCCTCATCCACCGTCCACACTTGATCGTATTTTCTATAGACCCGATCTTTATCCGTTGGATAACGATGTTCCTGGGGAGTCTCATTGTTTTCTACGGTTCAGCTCGCCCGAACTCGCTAGTCGCGCGTACGAGTTGAAGTTGAAACTTGCGCTTGAGGACGTCTCGGTCTACTCAGTACACCGTAACCCTCTGCTTGTAGAGCAATACCGGAAGGCCAACCCGCTTGGCTGTGTCGACAAGAGAAACAGCATGAGGTGCTCCGGCGCTATGGGTGTTGAATCAGACGAAACTAAAATCTCGACAGAACTCGACCGTCATCCGGTAGCAGCAAGGCGACGAATGCGCCGAGGTCGCCGGAACCAGTCAAGGCCAATCCGAGATCATGGAATATCTAACGCGGTACTTGACAAAGGCGAAGGTGAACATGACTTGAATATGGATAGCAGATGCACATCCAGGTCAAACAGCTCAATCTCAGTATCTTATCTGAGATTTCCATCAACGGCACCGCCTATTGCACGCTTATGTGAAACACCGAGGGCGCCTGTTCATCATAATCTATCAGATGTTACTATTCGACCTCCGTCTGAGCGCCCCTCTGCCTCCGTGTTGGAAAAAGCCTACCCCGTTGTTCCTGCCGGACATGTTTCCTCCTTCGAGTCTGCACTGTCCACGTTGACTTGTCCTATCTCCTCCGAGACCCGGATTTCAATGAACTTATGTGGCGAGGTCATCACATACGACCTGAATGGCCTCGAATCTGACCCCAGAGTAATCATAGAGCTTCTCAAGGCAACAAAGAGTGAACGAGCGAACTGGATGATTGTTGCTGCATTCTATCGTCGTCAAGGACAGCCGAAGAATGGGTTATCAGTGATACAATGCATGATTGAAGGTGAAGAATATTTTAATACCGGGTTTCTCAAAGTTCACTCTCTATACCTAGAAATGGAGACAATGGGAATAGCGGAAGACGGTTACAGACCAGCGTTCCTTCTGGCAGCTGGCTGTGAAACGGACCTGGCCAAACTTGCGAAATCTGGGCTGGAACCTGACTCTGTGATATCTCAGCATTACGACTTGGCTCGAAATTGGCTGGACAAGGTGTATGGAAAGGTTGGTATAAATAAGCGGAAACGTTCTGGCGATGTCGACCAGAAGGCAACGCCCAGTTCAGTACTTGGAAAGGAAACAGGCACACTTGAGCGAGAAGTCCAGTCTCTGCGTGATCGACATAACCACCAAGAAAAACAGCTTTCTCAGCTACGTTCCATGGCGCGCAAGTTAGAAGACAGCTATAAGTATGAGCGCGATTTGCGGCACAAGTACCAAGGACAGCTCGAGGAGCTCGAGCAAAAGTGTCATGCAGCTCGGAAGATGGAAAATTATGCACTGGAACAAATCAAGCGAGAAGTGGCGGCTAGAAGGAAAGCAGAGGAGACTGAGAAGGCTCTGCGGTTGCAAATGATCGGAGAAACAACGACTTCAGTTCGATAAACAAGAGAAAGAGGCAAAGAATATTTGTCGCAGCAGTAGAAGACCATTTCTTTATTTTTATTGCATCAAATGATAACTTAGAATTTATGAGATCAATATCGTGCAGTGTGAACGAATACTTCCTTCCTTTTCGAGAAACTATGCAGTTGTGCGGGAGTAACCGACGCCTCAACTCAAACCTTAACTTTTGGTCCGAACAACAAGTGCAAACATCTGCTCGCGAGGTGAGTTTGTGGACAGACCCTTGCCCGACGTTGACACTGACTTTCTCACCGACATCCACCGCAGGCCCCCGTCGTCGCTCACCGCAGCATCAAGATTAACAAAATGGCATCAGCCACGACCCTCCCAAAAGAAATCTCAAAACTTGGCCAGGAGATCAAGCTGTTCGGAAAGTGGGATACTCAGGAGTGAGCATGGCCGAAAAGATTGTTATAGAGGGGCCGAGCTGACGATATCGCTATGATCTTAGTGTTGAGGTGAAGGACATCTCCCTTACGGATTACATCCAAGTCCGCCATGCCGTCTATGTGCCCCACACCGCAGGCCGTTACGCCAAGAAGCAGTTCAAGAAGGCGCAGATGCCTATCGTCGAGCGTCTGGTCGACAGGTGCGCCTTGATCACGCTGAATGTTGTCGGATGCAGAGTACCAACACAAATATGAATAGCTTGATGATGAAGGGACGCAACAACGGAAAGAAGCTCCTTGCCGTCCGCATTGTCGCCCACGCATTCGAGATCATCCACCTCCTCACAGACCAGAACCCCATCCAGGTCCAGCAATCTTCCAGATTCTTGTGCGACACCTGCTGAAACTCCCTATCTGATCATAGGTTCTCGTCGATGCTATCGTCAACACTGGACCCCGTGAAGACTCCACCCGTATCGGTTCGCAGGGAACCGTCCGTCGTCAAGCCGTTGATGTGTCCCCTCTGAGACGGGTCAACCAGTCCATCGCTCTCCTGACCATCGGCGTACGTCATTTTCGCCGAACCTCAATATTCTTTTTTCCCTAACTTCTTTATCTAGACCCGTGAATCAGCTTTCCGCAACGTCAAGTCGATCGCTGAGTGCCTCGCCGATGAGCTTATCAACGCGGCAAAGGGCTCATCAAACTCGTATGCCATCAAGGTGCGTTCTTTACATGTTACCCGGAAGATCTACCCACCCGACTGACCTTCCCGGCATTTATCAATTACAGAAAAAGGACGAGCTCGAGCGTGTGGCCAAGTCTAACCGGTAATCTTTTTCGCCGGTGCTTCCACAGCTTCGTCTTCGTTTTTGTTGGTTCGCGGGCAGGCAAGCTTCAGAACTTGGGCAAGAGCGAGTTGGTGCTTACATGGAGACGAAGCTCCTCTTTCCTTCCATACTTTTGTTTTCACACTCCAACATGACGCCCTCATGCAAAACTACCCATGCTTGCCTGTTTAAGTACCATGCATATAACTCGTTATGCCTCCGCCGAACGAACGCACATGGAAAGCTGAATCGTTCTGGGAAGGAACAAGGCATATCTAATTAGTACTTACCCTGCGTAAACCCGAGGCGTGCTTCCGCGTGGACTTGTAGATCTAGACTTTCCACCTTCCTGGACTTTCCTTCCTCAGAGAAATCTTCCCAGCTCGGTTCCTCTGTGTTGTCACATGCGTCTCTGTGATGGTGGGCACCTTCCCCATTCGAGGACCGGGGATTTGCTAGGGGTGGCAGTAAGACTGCGTGCATCATGTCGGGCCTTGGTCTAGCGGGGACTTCTCTGTCTGGTGACGATGCATCGTGCTATCTATGTGCATGTATCACTACCGTAAGGTAAGAAACATTGATTGAGCTTGTACTTTCATCCGACTACTGGTGGAGGGAGATGCCGAACATCCAAGCGAGAGCGTCGCGCTTTGATGTGTAGCGACTCGCGAGAGTACTTCCGTCTACAGCGGTCGGCTTCTGCGTTAAGGCTGTTAAGGCGGCTGAGCGCCACAGTCCCATCGCTGGATCAGTAATCAGGTGGGGCCGCCACAACTGACAACTGGCCGGCCGCCGCTTATGTAGTTTGCAGCCTTCAATTTCTCTTTCTCCAGTGCCGTAAGGTCAGCGAAGTTGGTGTACAGCATCATCTTGGAGCAAGCGTAGGCAATATCTGGCCGGGTGGTAAAATTACGAACACATCTCATAAGATGCTGACAACACCGACATCAGCCGAACAACTTATAAATCACACCCCTGCCACAAGTAAGGCTAAGTATAAGCAGATGAGGACTGTTCATGATCGGATGCTTTCAATTCCAATGTACGGTTTTGATTCTGATTTCACAGCGACAATTACAACAGCGACAATGACAAAACAAATGGGAGAGATGGGATAAACCAAGCAGATGTAGTGGTAGTGGTAGTGCAGTTCAGGATTCAGGATTCAGGATGGGATGATTTGCGACGGTGCAACACGGACGGACGAGCGGGGTGGGGATGGGATGGATGGGGCCTTGGTTTGGTATGAGATGCTATGCAGGAGAGGAGAAGGGTTGTTATCCAAAGAGAGTAGAGAAAAAGAAATATGTACACGGATTGAAATGATAGATATGCAAGAAAGGGAATAAAAAAAGTAGGGTGGAGGGTGTATTTAAGGAGTAATAGCGTTAACGAGACCCACCGCCACCTTTTTGGGAAGAACAAATGATTAACAGAGAGTGTCTGTCTGTATGCGTATGGGAATGGGAATGGGGAGGGAAATGGGATTGTTTGGGAAATGGAATGGAATGGGAGATGTAGAACCTGGACCTGTAACCAATAACCAACCGGGGAATAAAAGAAAAAGAAAAAAGAAAAGAAAAAAGGAAAAAGGCGAACAGATTGTCGGGTCGGGAGATGTAACCCGACGCCATGCATGAATAAGCATCGTCAGCACTACATGTTCGACAGGACAGGCGGCGAGTAAGCCCGAGCCGAGAGGACTCAGCGCTACGCGAGTTCGATTCAGTGTTTCAGCGTTGTTGTATTGTGTTGCCAAGATACTGCCTCCGAAGAGTGATGTCGAGTGTCCAGGGTAAAGAAAGTAAAGTGGATGGCAGGATAAATAACGACGTATAAATGGAATAAGATCAAATGCGAGCACTGATATGATTTGTAGTCTTCGTTCGTTCGCCGCTGTTCTCCATCTCCACGCAGAACGCAAGAGTCCAGGGTAGGGGGCGGTTCCGTGCGCAGAGAGACAGACCGGGGACGATGAGTGTAGGAGAGGGAGAGGGAGAGGGAGATGGTGGTGGTGGCAGTGTGCGTGGTATACATAGATAGTTCAATTCGTGGTATTTTTCGTGTGCGTCTAAGGCTACAGAGATGTCTTGGGTTGTTGCTTTGGGTTGTGCTGGGTGTGGTCTGGTGTGGTGTGGTTGGTGTGCAGGGTTAATTTGTGGAGATTGATATGATGTGTGTTCATTCGTTCGTTCGTTCGTCGCGATGATCTCGGAAGATGGTGTTACAGCAGGTCATCAAAGCGGTTCGGCCCAGCCCGTGCACCTAATTTCTTTCCGAGCACAGTACTGTCTGTATGTGGGCAGGCCATGGACGGACGGACGGGCAGAGGATAGACACAGCCATCACAGATTGGTTTCCGACCGCTCGCACGCAAGCGGTCCAGCAGGAATTTTCTTTTCCATTTCCGTTTTCCGTGTCTCGCTTCCATCCAGAGGAATGCAAGGGGGGTTTGGACGCTTGGTTTGTGTTGTGTTTCTGTTTCACCATGCACCGGGATGGGAAATAAATCGACGAGCCCAAATAGCCGTTTGTATGATGAGAAGTCCAGTGTTTTTGCCTATAAGCGGTAAAAGCCAGTCTGTCATTCTATCTTGGGGCATTTGAGACAACGGCAGGCCGCTGCCCTAGAGATGAAGATGAAGGGACATGAGCTGGTGACGGTCCTGATAGGTGCTGAGGCGGCCTCGCCTGAGACTGAGACTGCAGGAAAGCAGGTGGAAGAGGCGGAGGTGGTCCACCGCCCCCATTCGCCAACTGTTCCTCAGGTTTCGGCTTCGGCACAACCCCCTCCAGCCCCTTATACCCATACGCCTTCCCAAACTCCCTAAGCATCGCCTTCCCCATCAAACACACCCACCCCAGCCCCTCCCCCGTAATACACTGATCCGGCCAAAACAGCTCCCCCTCCTCGTCCTCAAAGTCCGGCTCGTGCTCCTCCGTCGGCAGTAGCGTCGTATACATCATGCGCGACCACGTCTTGGGGAAGCACCGCCGCACGAGCGGGAGGTTCAGCAGGGTCTGCGAGGAGGTGAGGCAGAAGGCGGCGGCTTGGTACCCGCCGGCGAGGTCGCGGACGTGTTGCATGAGGATGGGGTTGATGGTCTCTGTGACGGCGGCCATGGCGTTCATGATGTGCGCTGGGATGGGCTGCGGACCCTGCTTGAGTTGCTCGGATAGCAAGCCCGCCGGGACGATGCCTTTATATTGCGACGGGCGGGTTACGGGGTGCGTGGTGGTGGTGGAGGCTGTTCGCTGGGCAGTGACGTCTGGTGTGCTGCCATCGCGGTTTACGGGGGTGGAGTTGGCGCTGTTGGGAGAAGGAAGCATGGGAGGGGCCAGTTTCCCGTGTGTCAGAGCAGCATTGACACCTGTGAGGGGGTCTATAGCGGTGTCTGCGGCTATTTGGATCTTCCTTTTCATACTCTCGTGCATGGCTCCGACGTCTTCGTCGAGATGTGCAACAAGCGTATAACGCATTTTTCGTCCTTGAATGAAAGCTTCGATCATCCAACTGAGAAAAGCGTTAAAAAATCAAGGAAGAGCAGTATCATCAAAGACACATACATCAAGCCGAGAAACGCCTTTTCTGCATCAGTTGTACCTGAATCTTCGTCCTTCCATTTTTGTTTAGTCCAGCCGAGAAAGGCTTCTATAGTGTGCCAGGTCTCCTTGTTGCACGAACGACGGACGACATCCCTGTTCCATATCGAATAGGTGAAGCAGATTAACGCATCGAGGAGCTCCAAGCGAGACATCAGGCCACCATGCTTGTGATAAGGCGAGCTGGGATGAGGGGGGTCGAGCAGAGGGCGGTACTCCTTATGGGAAGATGGATAGGTGGACCAGAAACGTGCATCGCCTGAATACTTGAGGAGTCGACCAGCATTGTGATATTTGTCGTGCAGAGCGTCGTGATGGCGAAGACCGGTCTTTCCTCTCTTTGGACGACGGATGGGGATGTCCATGGTGGGAAGGACCGAAACGACTGAAACAGTAGGACAAGGCTCCTCCCGCACCTCGCCGTCCTCGCATGGCTCAGCCCGCGAGGTGAGATGCGGCGTCGGGACCGGCTTGCGAGACGGTATTGAGGGGGCCTCTACCGGGGGCTGGGGTTGATAATGGGACTGATGGGACTGTTGTGGTGGCATTTGCTGTGATTGCTGTTGATGATGGTACCCGGTCGCGGGCTGGGTTGTCCTAGGGCGCTTTACAGCATCGGGATCGGCGGAGGAGTCGAACTTGCGCTTGAAGCCGGGGGCCGGTGAGGCGGGGCGAGAGGGAGGTGGGGAGTGCGGCAGGGTGGGGGGCAGAGGCGCAGCGAGGTCTGCGAGTATCTGGAGGGCGCGATGGGAGTGAGTTGAGGTTAGATCGAGATGGAGCACGGAGACGGACCTGGATATTTCTGAGAAGCTGTTCGCGGGTCCATCTCCTGTATGGAGTGTGTGAGAGGGATGACATGAGGCAATTGGAGTGTACTGACCGTCTCTTTGGCATTGCGGACGACGAGGAGGCGGTGTGCGGTGCTGCGAGGAGGGACGGAGGCATTGGGGGGGGAGGTGAGTGTGGTGGTGGGAAGAGGACAAGAGGAGGGCGCTGAGGCCACCGCAACAATGGAATTCACCAGAGCATGTCACCGAAACTGTCACCTCGTCACAGGGTCATCCTCATCTGGCCGCATGCCAAACACTCCCCAACACACCACTCCGTCTTTCCATTCGGCCTGCTCAATACACTCTTCCCCTTTCTGAGATTATTTCCCAGCTATGTCTCTACCACTACTCTACCCATGACCAGTACTGTATCTCAGCGCTGGACCGTGCGCGCTCTTCCTTTTGTCTGCGTACACAATACACCTCGACAATTAGTATCTCTTTGCACGTACCTGGCTCTCGGACACTAGTCTAAACCCAGGCGCTCTCTTCGGACATGTCTTGACCGAGTTAATTCTTCATTCCAACCTTCTATTCCCATTCTCTATCACTAGCCTCTCTCCTTCATTCCCTCCATGTTCTTAGAACTCACCTAAGCGATCACCACCGTCAATCGTATCATCGCATTGGTAACCCAACGACCGGGCAACCATCCAAGCGCAACCGCAAGCGCGGCCTCGGAATCGGAACCCATCTCTGATTCGATTTGATTTGATTATCTAATCGTCGTCTTAATCTACGCGATCGACCCATCAGGAACCAAACAACAAACGCGGCATAACCTTCCGAATCCGTGAATCTGGCCCGACCCGATCTCCAGATCCCCCAATCCCAATCCGGCCATCGTCGACTGCCTTCCTTCGAGCGTTATATCGGGGTCAGCCTGCTCTATGATACTGCCCATTCCTATATAGCTACAACCACCCTCCCCGTGGGGGAGCGCGTGTCTTTAGAGATTACATAGGCTCATGACACGGAAGTTGACGAACATAAGCTTTTTCCAACCCAATGGGATAAAGCCTGCGAAATGAACGACGCATGTTCGTCAGTACTATACTACTCGCGAACATCCGATGAGTCTATGATAGTGCGTGGGTCACATAAGTATAACATTCGACGCACTTCAGTCTAGAAATCATAACATTCGCACTAGAAACTAGAATATAGCCAGCTTGCAAAGCAGGCCAAAGGAAAGGATTCCTACATCAACTTCCCGCACAAACCGCGGAAGTACTAGCTAAAATCATATCGCCTGCGACTGGTCCGGGGTATTTAGAAATCCTATCCACCAGTGACCGTCCCAATCCCGTCCCAATCCCCACATGACAATCCACTCTCTCCCCTCTCCCTCCAGACCCAGACCTCAGCCTTAGGCCTTAGTCAGGCGCGCAAGCGCAAGATGAATAGCTCGCGTAAGTAAGTATGGCCCATTGGTCACTTGCCCAACGCATGTTGTTATGTCCATCTACATATAGTCATAAGCCATCATGCAAGGGCCAAGCAAACGCATCAAGGGGGGAAACGGGAAACAAATGACATCCCCCCGGACGAATTTCTATTCCACGACAGCGGTTGATTTGATAGACGTCAGGATGGAATAAGTTGACTCGCAGTGGAGTCCCCGCTTGCATCAAATCCATTGACTTCGTGCACTTTGTACACTTTGTGTGCGATGACCACTGACAACATTGACATCCCATCCGATCGTGGCACGTCAATCTCAATCGCATTAGGGCATCCTTCACTTCCTGGTCTGGTCTGGTGTGGTGGGGAGATCCGGTTTTAAAATCGGAGGTTTTGGTGGGGGGGGGTTCTCATACATAGGTCACTAAGACTAAGAATTAATCAAAATCAATTGTGCTAAGCTAAGCTTAATCGCCCTCCCATACCCATAATAAGCGTCGGGATGCAAACAACATAACTTCATCTCCCAAAGGGTTTTACAGGGTGAAAGCTAAGTGGTAGGTGCATCCTCGCGAGCAGGAGCGAACAACGGTATAGCCGAATTAATCGTAAGTAATCGGTCATAAGTCGGACTCGGAGCATCATTACAAGTTTAGGCGCAAGGGGTGCGTTTCCGTCAAGCTGTCGAACGCACCACTTTGCCTGCCGTAGGTAGTTTTAAGACAGATAGACATGGGGAATGCCGGCGAGTGTCCGAGAATAGGACGAGGTGTTCTGATGACATTTGCGGGGTGCGGAGAAACGGCGAAGCTTGGAGATGAGAGGTTCTGTATAACATTGTAACTTACAGGGACTGGCGTCGGGGGAAGAAATGCACATTTCCCGCCCAATGAACGAGATACAAATGAAGAGCCGGTGGTACAAAGACTCCTACCGACTGCATGCGAGCAGGTACGCGAATTGATCCCTTGTCTGAGTTTGAGAACCTATTTTCAACACCAACACCACTCTCGGGAATGTCCAGACAAGACAGACAGGTCAACTCACCGAAATATCCTCAAGCCCCCGGGATTTCCACGCCAGTGCTTCCTGCGTGTCAAAACACGGGAAGCTCAGCACCGCCAAGGTCGTTTGACAATGCTATCCAAAAAAATACACCTGGAGTCCTGTGATGATTCCAGCAAGGGAAGGGATGCGGAAGCAAGGAATCATAGTCATACATGATATCAGCGGCGTTTCTGCAGTTACGATACGAACATGTGAAGACAAGGCTCGCAACAACCGCACCCAGCCTTCGCAACAACTGCGCAATCGCAATGAACTACCGTGACATTGTACCAGCGCCGCCCTGCACTGTGTGTTAAACAAACAGAAAACAGAAAACAGAAAGATTGTGGACGTCCGCATCCCGAAAGCAGTTTAGACCGCGTCACGATAAAGACATCCGAGTGGGGCAAGCGCTCAGACAGACAGACACGCCATGCCATGCCATGCCATGCCGATAGTCGTCGCACCGTACCTCATGTCGTCCCGTAAGCAATTGTGGAGGGCGTACGTAGCTCATGGCAATACATAGCGCATGGCCAAGGAGGCGGAGGCGCATCTGTCTGGTGAGAAGAGGTATACCAGTTTCTTCCGGCGAGTCCTCGGGCTCGGCCTTCGAGACGCAAGCGTGTACGAAAAGAGACAATTCAGGCGGTCGAACGAGTATTGTGGATGCCCGTCCAAGTGCAGCGAGAACGAGTGCGTCATACTCTGGACGTCATGTGGAAGGATCAGGTGTGCGAGAGAAAAAGAAAGAAGAAGTGGGGTGGCTGAATGGCTGA
This sequence comes from Crassisporium funariophilum, assembly GCA_014925845.1. Lineage (NCBI taxonomy): Eukaryota > Fungi > Basidiomycota > Agaricomycetes > Agaricales > Crassisporiaceae > Crassisporium > Crassisporium funariophilum. The sequence continues at coordinate 1,542,264 of JACGCL010000004.1, forward strand.
ATGGGTGCAAAGGGACGCAAATGAACAGCTGGCGGTGACCTGACCTGGCGGGCTCCGGTGCGTGCAACCGGTGTTACGCGATGGGCTTTGGGCTTGAGACCCCTCGTGGCTTAGCCGAGGGCGTGCACCTGGGGCTTATATCTTGATCTTGGTTTGTCAACTGCAGCCCTTGTACATGATTCCCTGAAAACCATTGCGATACGTCGATAAGAAAAGTAAACGGCGGCGGGAGAGAGAGAACGAGCAGGAACAGAGGGAATGGTGACATCCACGATCACGAGGCGTGTGGTCACAGTCACGTGTCATAAGAAGTCCTCTGAACCGACGCGTCGATCTACATCGATTGTCGACATCTCTCCCAAAGACGCGTCGTTATCCCTCATTGACCCAGGAAGAGAAGCACAAGCTTGCGCAATCCCAATAGTGTATACAACAATCATTATCCCTCTAGCTATGGAACATATGGACGGATGACTATACAACAACAACAACAACAAAGATTCAGACACGATTCGACAGCTCGGATGGAATGGGAAATAGGATGTATGTATACTCCGGGGTACAGGTGTACTTGTACAGATAGATGATAAAAAAAGAAGAATTCCAGAGGAGACTGAGACTGAGACTGAGATGACCGAGACCGAGAAAATAATAAGTAATGTACAGATCCAAGACATTGCGATCCAGTTATAAAAAAATATACAGATATATGAGGGAAAGGAAAATGTTCATTTGCCTACTTTACTTCCTTAGCACACTTTTGCTCGTTTGGCTCTTGGCCGCGGTTTCGTGGATTTGGTGAGAGCTTCCTTCGTCGCGGGGGTATTCGCTCGAGAAGAAGACGTGACGCTGTTCGGGCAAGCGACTGCGTCGACTAAACGAATCTTTGAAGCTCGGCCGCGGGTGACCATGCCTTCTGGTGGACTCGATTCGGGTTTGTCGACGTTCTCTGGCTGGTCGAGCTCTTCGATGACTTCCGCTTTGCGTTTCTTGGGAGACGATTTCTCGACAGCGGTATCGGCGGAGATGACGGACGCCGAGCGACGTTGGACACCTTCCTCAACTAGAGTCTCTGCTGAAGACTGAGAGGTTGAACGATTTCGAGAATGGGACAGAGCTGTTGATGATGATGGAGACGATGGAGAAGGTATTGGGTCAGGGAGAGTTGGCGTCGTCGATGAAGAGGAAGAGCTCTGGGCTTGAAGATCGGTGTCAACTGTGGGAGGGGAAGGTTCGTCTGGGAGGATGGTAATTCGAGGAGCCTTTTTAGATGGAGAGGTCTTCCGTCGGACTCGGGTGCTAACCCTGGGTCCAGTCGGGGTGTCTTTCTTGGGCACCGTCGGCAAGTCACTCGATTCAGACGAGATGTCAACAAGGGTGGGGGATGTGGATGTGGATGTAGATGTGGATGCTTCAGCCGTCGGTTCAGCGACCTTGGTTCGCTTCACCCGTTCCACCGTGGGAGAGGTCTGCGATTCCACCACTTTCTTGACTGATCGTCGGGCCCGTTTCCGCGGAGGTTCGTCTCCGTCAGGAAGGTTGGTGAGGTCGTTTACAGTTTGGTCGGCAGCACGATCGCTGCTTCGCAGCATCCTCTTTCTGGGTTCAGATTGCGCTGAGGGGTCGGTTGGGTACCACTGGCGTTTGACATACACATTAAGATACTTCTCCTGGAAGCTGTGCACGATACTCCTGTATTCCGTGGTGCCTATCCATGGCACATTCGTTTTGATGAGCCTCGGCTGATGCACTACAACGATATATGGGTAGTCAGCAAAGTGCTGTTTTACAGCATTTGTCAAAATGAATCGACGTACGAGCTATCTTGGTCACGATATCGGCAGTGCATTTGTATACTGGCTTTTTCCAGAACAGCCAATGAACGTTATCGTCGAGGTTGTAGATAACGTCGAGGGCCGCCAGTGCGAACACGACCTCGGAGGGTGCTCGACCCAATTTGTTGTTCTTCCTCGCCTCTTTGAGATAGTCCTGTACTTCAGGCAGATCTGACGAGCGAAGGTAGTTATCCCCGTCTCGCCAGACGCCATCAATGATCTTGACTGGTGGGGGTGGTGCTGTGTAGGCAAGTGGCGGACTGGGAGGCTGCGGCGATGGGCGGACGATGGTGGGGGGCTTCCTGGGGGTTGGCAGAGGCTCTGAGCGGGCATCTGAGGTGTTATATTGCCAGCGGGCATGGCCCAAGCTTTCGTGTTCCATTGAGTAGTGCGATGGCGCAGTGCTGTACATCTGCATGATGCTGTAAAGAGAATGGGAGGTTGAGCCAAGGGTCGAAGCGGGTACTTTATGGATTCGCTGTAACGATGTGTGTATATTGGGAGATATGGAGGTCTGGAGGAGCCGTTTGGCAAGGGATATGTATGTTGTGCGGGAAGTAGGTGGTTGAGTTGTAAAGGAGCCTCTGTGTGGCAAAGCAAGGCAAGGACTCGACAGGCGCAATTTCCCTTTTGGGAAGGGGCATTTGCCTCCACTCGGTTTGTCCAATCCGTGGGAACTTAAATTACATTGTGCTGTACTCTAGGAACATAAGGACTAGGGCGCCCTGCAGTTGTCGTCGTTTCATCGTTCGTTGTAAGGTCCCATTGTCTTTCTTTTTTCTTCACTTCAAGAAATAAAAAACATCGTCCTCACATCCGCGATCCCGAATTCCTTGTCTGGAATCATCAGATCCTTGGCAGATCAATAATCTAATCAGGGATCGTACATATACCCATTTTGAGTAACCGGTCGGTCAATTTCAATTACCTTTCAACTTGTTGTTGGCCTTTTGTCTGCTTTGATTCCTTGTCTTTCGTAGACGTTCACAAAGCTGGCCATTGAGCTCTACATAATAGAGATTGGTGTTTTCTACTAGTCTCAAGACGTGTCTGCCTCGTGTGCGGGACATTATTGACGCCATCAAAGTTCCCACCGAACATGCTGTGTGCCGGAAAATCACTTGCGTGCAAACGAAATACTACATATCGGGAACCATCAGGCTTCTTACCGCTCGCGCTCCTGCTCTTCGTATCGTTCTTCCTCTTCAAGCACGCTATTCCACATTTTGAGATCCAAGTCGGCAGCCGGGGTGATCAAGATAGCACGGAGCACCAGGTGCTTGCTTATATGGAAGGGTTTTGTGTGTTTGGGCACAGCAGGAACTTGCAAAGGCATCTGTACGACAATCATATAGTTGAGCTCGAGACGCAGCCGTAGTACAGTCTTATACCCACAGCCGATTGTTCCAAGTGTCCGATCCCGATAATCGTGCTCAAATGTTCAGTCGCCCAGGACCGCGACTGTCCATCTAAAGCCATAGAGATATCAAGTAGCAAGCCATATGCTCCATCGACTAATATTATAAGACCAGACACGACATCGTAAGATAAAACTCTATGCACGCCATCGCCTATAAGTCTATGATGAAAGCCAGTGGTAGAACATGTTGGCACATACTTTCCAGCGACCCTTAACTTTTTCCCAAGGAGAGAATCATTGATCTTGCATAGTTGCTTTCGAGTGGCAGAGTCTGTCTGCTGGGGCATGTATCCGTCAAGTGAATATGAGCTTGATCAACTTGAGGACTGAGATCACATCGCGAACTCTTCAACACCGAGCGAGTCCTTCGCGCGCGTCTCAGTCACGTGGGCATATTTTGTGAATGCCGATGACCTTGGACCCTGGTACCAAACACCGGCAGCGGGAGAAATTTACAGGTCCGCGAACACGTTACTGAGCCACAATCACCGCATGTCAGAAAGTCAACATCAGATTGGAATTAAGATGAGGTAAGTAGAAAGATGGATATGGGTAATCATTATAGTCAGGTTTATAGATTGCTTGAGATTGCTCGTGAAATGGGGACAGATATGCCGCTGCGTGGATATCACTTGGTGCTGCTACGTTTCTTGGATTTTCGCTCTGCATCTCTAAGCGTTACTCGAACACCATACTTCGATATATTCTAGGATTTTCGGACGCAATTAATTATAGATTCAATGAAAACCGGAACGTAATAAAACATACCCTAGTCAGTTCAGTGGATGGTTCCAGACCAGGAAATTCTCTCGTCGAGTAGACCTTGAATGGACCGCCGTACAGTTCCGCCAGCACAGGAGAGTCAGGATTACCACGAACACCAGAAAAGATATCGAAAACTCGGTAACGCAAGATAAAGGCTCCTTCTCGTCTCACTGCGAGATCCTTTCGGTTATTGGTCAGCGTCATATATTACGTGCCATTGTTTCTGACCAACCAACTCACACCAAAGACGAATACAAGCGCCTTCCTTCCTTTGTAGTCCACCAACGTCGGTTCCACAAACTTCTCCCCGACAAGGGCGGGTGTAAGTTTTGAGGACTCAGTGACGAGATGATTGCCAATTTGGAATACCACATCGTGAAGAACGTCGGTGTCGTGCAAGTGGCCAAGCATCGGTTGCCTGCGGGGGATCTGAAACGGGGGCAGAGGCATTTGACTACCGTCGGCATCCAAGCTCATGTAGGGGTGCAGGGGGAAGTACGTTAAAGGATATCTGGCATGTTGTTCCCCATATTCAGCTTCTGGATACACATAGGGAGAGCCCGCCGAAGAGCCCTGGCTAGCAGGGGACCGTGGTTCAAGAACATATTCTGGTACTGGAAATAAGTCGACAGTGCATATGAAGCCAACATTCTGAACATTCCTACCGCTCGAGTGAGTTTCGTTTCTCAAAACGTTAGACGATAGATTTACTCGTATAAAAGCTCTCTCTCCCAACTCCCAACACTACTGTCACCAGCCTCCAACAGGCGGAGGAGGACAGCGGGAGGTGGATCTAAGGGACGCCGATCGACTTTTGCATATCTAGATGAACAGGTTGCTAGTCAGTCACTGAAGACATCCGCTCGGGTGGCGTTACACCTACTTCCTCCCGGAATCAGCCTTTTGCAGTTCTTGCAGCTCAACACGTATTGTGCGCCCAGTGAATTGGCCAGACGTAAAAGGCATAGGGTGGCCAATGCCGCGCTCTTGAATTCTGGGGGTGGTCCCAGACTGGGAGTAACTGGCACCAGCTGTCTGGCGGTGATGGGGATGCATTGATAAATCCATGGGAAAAGATCACCACCGGCCCTCAAAGGTCGCAGACGTCACGGGAAATTGGCAGAGATGCTAGAGTTGCTAAATACTCTCCGAGCAGATGGTGCGTGTTGTTGTTTATCGTAAGTTTGAGTACGCTGAAAGAAAATGAAGAGGTGGAGTCGGATGGGTCTCCAAATGACCTTCTATATACTGCAGCAATGCAGCAACGACAAGTTCCTCCTTTTGCCCTGGTGAGGTTCGTAACGGGTCGATCCGTTGGTTAAATTCAGATAGACTCAAGATTGTACCTCTGTACAAAGCATGGTCGCGGACATTGTATTCTGATTAACTGTTGAAGATAGCAAGGAGCTTACTGGAACTATGAACCGGACCGTAATATCGTGAATGGCGAGAGATTGGAGTATATCCGACAGCGAAAGCGTGGAGATGATGACCGAATGCCCATCCTGCCCTGCCTCGCGGATCTTGTCCACCTCGCACTCGATCACGAGGATCGGGAAACTCTTCCCTGACATAGACACGAATAGAATAAAACAGGGCAGTTTCCTCGAGCCTTGAACAGAAGAAGTTTGGCTTTTGCAAACAGCCTTTATGTCCGAGCACCGATGGGTCTGCAGGCAGAATCACGACATCGGTTTGGAACTGTGGGTACATGATTGTTGCCAAATGGGCATGAAAGGATGTTGTTCTGTCATGCCTGTAAGAGAGATGAAACGGCTGTGCTGTGGCGGCCATTGACAAAGAGTGGTATGTTGACATGCATTCATGGGACGATCAGCGTCCTTTCGTCATCCGGCTAGCTGTTTTCAGTTTGAAGACCTATGAAGTGAGGCGCCATATGCGTCTCCGAGACATAAAATAGGATCTCATGACGAGGCTTCAGTTGCCTCGAGGGGATTATCAGATGGAAAATTCCGTAAAGATGAGTTAATCAAAGGATGGAAATATAATACACATATGAACCTGCGCGGATGATCAGGATCCTATCATGAGCAATGACGATAAGAAAAAGTCATACCACCAAACGGTTTTCAATGTCCCATAAAACTCTGCACATCAGCGACATCCGGCTTGAATGTGTCAGATATCAAATCTACGAACAACCACTTTTCCGGCACGAACAGTTATGATCCGTCTCTCGTCGAATGACACTGCGTCCTTGGTACATTCCTGATTTAGGTCCATAGCAGTCATACATTCGTCAGCAGACGCAACCTCGGCGCCTGTTCCCCCTTCTAAATCCCATACCCATACACTTCCGTTAAGACCTAAACTGACGCATCTTCCATCGGCAAGAGCAAGTGCCGACACAGGGCTTGTCTGCCCATGTAGTGTCCTTACGAAATTTAATTTAGGTGGTGACGCGGAGATGGCGTTTGATTGGAATGGAAGAACGAGTCGATATAGTTGAAGGCTGGTGGGAGAATGCAAGCTCGAAGAGACAAAATCATGAGAAGCAGCATCTGAAGGTGGGGAGGAATAGCCGGAGGTAGACGGGGAGGGAGAGGGGCTGTGAACTCCCTGAAGCGATAGGGCAACATCCCCTGGAGCCAAGACTACCCATTTCCCGTCCGTTTGAGCGTCTGCAACGTTTAAAATCTTGCGGCTCCACTGCTCACGCATCGCCCGGAGCTTGTTTTCGTCCACCCAACCAGAAGGTACGTCAAAAGCACGGATGCTTCGGCTCGCTGTCACACTCATTGCAGAAGGTATTGAATACCTAAAATCTTCTGAGAACGACGGCAATGAAGGATTTGGTGGAGTATCGGTCGGGCGGTCCGAAGTTTTGGATATCATGAGCTCGGTTGCCCCTACGGACCAATGCCCCGGATAGACAGGGACTGAATAGGCAAGCACCAGTTTGTATGAATCCGAGGAAGAAGGTGCAGATAAAACGAGGGATGCAGGAGGGTAAGATGTGAAAGAGCTCAGGGTTTGCGTATGACGTATTGGATTTGCCGAAAGGTCATAAACGCAGAGCGAAAAACTTTGGGAGAGCGTCACAAGGAGTGGATGATAATATGCGGCCTGGATGATGGTGGATGTCCTGGGTGTACGTCTGGAAGGTTGATAGGTAGCCCTCTTGGAAGGTCTTGAAGGAGCTGTATGGTTGAATTGAAAAACGGAGAACTCTCCATTTGACAGACAGCAAACAAATGACAATTGTCCGGAGGTTGGAGGTGATTGATCTAAAGCGAGGGCTGTAATTGAAGACACTCCAGGTCGAGATGGTTCATGCATCAGAATATGTTGCTCTTCTGACCGTGGACCTACTAAGACCATCGTGGGTCGGTTGGAGGGCAAGGAGGAAGCTCTGATAGTCCAAGACCCAGCAAGAATAATGTGTGTCGCACGGTCAAATTTTCCACTATGTGGATGTGGACTCGTGTTGATTGATATGGTGTGCAAAGGTTGATCATATGTTTCGACAAGGCAGCGTCCTTGAACAATGTCAGTTGCGTCGACAGTAATCTCAAGGGGAAGAGACAAACCTTTTCTCCAATTCGAGCTGATGCGAAACATCCATTTCCAATCTTTGAATTCGTCGGTTTTGGCGCGACCTGGCAATGGCCTCACCTCTCGTCCATCTACGCGGCCGATGAATCCTTTCGCCCCACGCAATCGGGTACGACCATATTCTTTCAAGTATAGATTCCTCCATATCTCGTTGTCTCCGGCAAGCCTGCCCCAGTTTCGGTTGGTTGTCTGACTAAGGCAAAGATCCATCCAAGAAAGGTGAGAGAAGATGCAAAGGATGAGTTCATCATAGAGAGAGTTGTCAAAGCTAAGCTTCTGGACTGGCAGATGTACATGGTGCCTTTCAGTGTGCAGTCGCTTTGCAGGGGGTAATGGAGCCGCAGAAAGACTTCGCTTCAACATGGTTAAAGTCAAGTGCTTACCGACAGCGGGCCCAAAGCGGACCCGTCCAAGTCTGAGGTCGGTTATATAAATTGAGTTGCCGAATGACTGTAGACGCGCTCAGGGCCTTAGGCCAGGGTTCTACCGAACCAATATACAATGGCTCCTTCTCGTGGGCCTCAACCACTGGCACGAAACTTACATGTATCTCTTGATGGACATAAGGGCGCCGTGAATGTTGCAAGATACTCAAAAGGCACGGCAAAATACATCCTCACGGGAGGCCAGGACAGAACCGTTCGTTTGTGGAATGCCAATCTGGGGACAGAAGTCAAAAACTTTGCTTCTCATGGATATGAAGTGCTCTCTATCACGGTGTATGTTTGCTTCTATGCCCAGATCCTGATCAGTCTTACATATTCTACGAAGATCTGAGGATAATGCCAAATTCGCCTCGTCAGGCGGCGACCGTTCTGTATTTCTCTGGGACGTGGCTACAGGTGCAACTACAAGACGTATCCCAGGGCACATGGGCAAAATACACGTTGTTGAATTCAATCAAGATGCAAGTGTAGTCGCAAGTGGTGATTATCTCGTTCAAAATCATCTTGCTTCATTCATTGGAACTTTATTTCCAGGCTCTTTTGATTCGACTGTCAGACTTTGGGATCTTCGGTATATCAATTTTTCGTACTCTGGAATGACCGGCAGCTCATTCACTGCTCAAGAGCTCAATCACGTCAAGCTATACAAGTACTGGATGAGGCACGCGATGCGGTGCAAACACTCCATGTTGGTGCCACATACTTAGTAACTGGTTCTGTCGACGGCCATGTTCGCACATATGACCTTCGCATGGGAGAACTTCGTTCCGATCTCATTGGACGTGCGTGACTTTAGTTTACTTATCTTCATCTTCCAACCATTGAATAACTTCCAACAGATCCCGTAACTTCGGTGGTACCAACTCAAGATGCTCAGACTCTTCTCGTTACGACCCTCGATAACCACATCCGGTTGATGGATTGTTCAACAGGAAAACTATTGAATGATTTCACCGGACATATTAACGAAGCGTATCGCTGCCGCGCTTGCTTTGGGCATGCCGAGGCGAGTGTTATATGTGGGGATGAAATGGGCCAAGTGTGGGCTTGGGACCTGCTCGACGTGAGTTCTTCTTCCACTCCATGAGGTTTTCTTCGATTCCAAGATATCTGATATCTTTGTAGGCCAAGATAATGCAACCTAACCCGCCTCCCAAAGCGCACGCAAAGATCATCACATGGACTGAACACCACCCTTCCGAGCCGGGAGAGATGATCACAGCCAGTGCGGACGGAACAGTGAAAGTTTGGAGGTATCCTGATCCACATGGGTAGATCTCTTGGAAACCTTCATACTTCTGAGTGTAATCATGCTCTCCTTGTGAAAGGTAGAATATATCCGGGGAGTGTTGACGCAGACCAACACGCGGCTTCCATTGGCGTCGAATTGCTAACCTCTATGTTGCCACACACGGATCGGTGGCAATTAGGTATATTGTGGAAACTCCAGTTTATTATACAAATTTTGCAGAATAATGTATCAAAGGAGACATTGCCAGCTATCTTTTATTCTGGTTGAGTGCCTCTGAATATCAAGTAATGTAAGTCAGTTCGTGCATTCACGTTTGATTTATGTCTCGTTCACGTACCTCGCCGTGTCGCGTCCTCTAGCAATTGGGTATCGATATGTTCTGCTGGTAGTTGCACATATCGGACAACCGATCCACGAATAAAGCAATTCTTCACAGCCATCTACATGCCGATGTGAACATGTGGCTTAGGAATAGGAAGCGTTGCAGGTAAACGCACCATGTGAGGATGTCTTGTTTCGTCGGCGACCTTTATGTTGTCAAGTCGGATATTCAAGAACCTGCCAGGGTGACTCGGAGTCGCAGATGATCGAGGAGCCTTATATAAGATAGTGCTTACTGGTCTACAGATTTCAAAACCCCCGTGATGGAAAGGTCATTTTTGAGCTCGACGGTGACCTCTTGATCAGTAAGGGTCTTGAATACTGAGAAAATGAGCTGGTTGGATACTGGTTAGCAAACTTGAGGTCGACGCGTTTAGTTGAACACACGCCATTGTAATCCGTTCGAAACTTGATCAACACAGAACGAATTACCGAAAATAGGCCATGCTTCATGTTTGCTTGACGGTGTTAGGCATTGGCATTAGCTTTCGCCCGAATAGGTTGCATTGGCCCTGGGTGATCGCGATGTGGGTCCAAAATCTATTCGGTCTTCTGGGTTTCTCCTGTTCATCAAACAGCTATGTTCGTATAATTTGTGTCCCAACTAGGCTTCCTTGAGAGCAATTCGGTGTCTGCGATATATATTGTCATGACAGCAAGTGTTTTGCTCTTACAAAGCACCTACTACAGGGTATCTACTCTACCATATCGTTGAGAGCTTTTGGATTAATGGGTATGTGACGGTATTATAGAAACAAAGTAGGTAACAAAGCAACACGCAATGATACCGGTAGTGATTATTTCTGTGTCAAATGTCACCAAGAGTTTTTCGGAGGCCGTGAAGAAAGGCCGGGTACCGACTGGCGTGCTTTATCTCACGCCTAGCGATAGGTTGTAAAAGTGTGAGAATGAAGGTTAATACTTCATGCAACTTTCGTATTTCCTTAGCCTTTAGGTTCGGGGCGCGTCTGAAAGCTTCCGAAAGCTTGGACCCAAGGGATCCAAATCACTGGATAAACTCCGTGTTCGCCACTAGGTCAACTCGACACTGCGGAAGGGGTTCGAGCAGAGAGAGTTAGTCCTGTTCTGGCTGAAGGAGTGCGGGTCCATAGTGATTCAATAATCGTCGTGAATTCGTGGCTGTCATCGGGATCGAAAGATGATTGAGGTTCCTCCGGCCTCACTAACTTTTGCATGCTGATTATCAATCGGCATCCCTGTGATAGGTCTGAGCAAGGCAGACGCGAGGCATTCGAAGGCTGCTCACCACACACGACATGACGGAAACAAATGAGCTTCAATGAAATCAGCACCACGTTGCATACCGGATTAATAGATAGTTCAACTCACGGGAAGACGATGTGTGCAGATTCGTGCAAGTACCCGAACCGAGCGTAAACCATCGTTCCGATCAGGACAGCTGTCGGAGAATATGTCAAGAAAGTACAGTCATCCCAGCGTCAAGACGTACACATTATTATCGTGAAGGTCGTGGCTCCGTCTCGGCATAATAACGCGACCAAAGGCGTCCTTGCCCATCCAGCTCGAAATGCAATGAATTGTTTGAAGAAAGTGAGGCCAAGGATGATGCTTTGCATCATGAATTCTCCAACGCTGAATAAGAGAGGCAGATCAGGAATATGCTGGTAATGAAAATAAGGCTGGTACGCACATGAAGCAATACATAACCACAGAGGGTACGATATCGTTGAGGCATGCGTCATTGAATCCTTGAGTAGGGACAGTCATCGCGGCACTGGCACAAGAGAGCCCGACTCTGAAGAACAGTAGAACTATCATCAAGACTCCTATCCACCGTTTCCTGTTATAGAAGGCATAGACTAGGATGGCGTTAGGACAATCTGAGAAGAAAGGAAGATAATGGAATCTCACCTCTAATCATCAATATGAGATCCACTGCTCCCAACAACGAATATACTGTGAGGACTTGATATGTGAGCCATAGACGACATATTCTTTCGTGGACAGGATAACGGGTAATCAGAATGCCTGATACCACAGAATTATTACTTTTTGTCTGTCAGTCTGATGGCAGAAAACTGGCTGAAAAGTGCATACATTTGTATCCCCAGGGCAAAATATCGGACAAAGAAATAGAGCAGCTTGACGATGGTTAGTTTTCGAGGTTGACTGCAGCGAAAAGCCCCGGGAATTAACGCAAGACTTGCATATTTAACGTGGAGAACTCACGCCCACATCAAGTCAATTTCATCTTGAAACGTTATGAGGATCTCCCAGCATAGGAATGCCAATCCTGCATCTACGATATCTTGTTAGACAGGCGTTATCATCGTGATAGACAGAAAACGGACAGGAAGCACCCTGCAAAGTGTTCATGAAGAAGTGACGGTGCCACAGCAGGATGAGCAAGGATTGCTCCTGAACAGAAGTGGTTTTCCTTTGTCGATGAACCAGGATCGGGGCTTACCACCGCAGCAGGCCGCCTCAATGCCTGAGATCTCGGGCTCAGAGACACACACACGGGTCGTGATCTAGTTTACCGGTAGTACAACCAAGGTAATGGGAATTCCCAACAGTTCGTACCCATTCTCTTTGCAAGGATGAGACCTGTTCTGAAACGGCAACACATTCATATTTATACTTGTAGCCTGTCCCCAGGATTTTCTTACAGTCGTGAGAATCATGTTGGATTAATGAAGACGATCCCTCGGAATCTGAAACTAAGAAAGTAACGATTATCATTGGATGGTCGGAAGCATCTTGAAGGTTCGACAGTCAACACGCAACTCGAATGTACCATTACACTGTTGGGATTTTCAGAGAATAACGGTTCATGGTGTAACTCAACTGGAGCGAAGTGGGAAGAAACGTCCTCGTTGGCAAGCAAACCTTAGTGAACTCCCAGGAACATTGTACAACGTCAGGTGATTTCATAGTGCTTGGAGGCATATATTTTGGTAAACATACTGATGGAAGCATGGTCGTCGTAGGCAACGTTCATTGAGAAGAAAGGCGCAAATTGATTATGATGCTTCAATCCAATGAACGTTTGAAAGTATGAACAAGAAAAGAAAATTAAGCGTGAGCATGCTTTTGCTTTCCAGTCCTCAGCTTCCTGAGATAGAACTGCAAGATGTCGTAAGCATAAATAAATACCCCTGTGAATTTGACTAGACTTGCCTCAAGCTCTTTCCCCTCGAGAATGTACCCATCAGCACGACCTGATTGACCAGGTCGGCTGGAGATGGCAGCGTAAAGGCGACCAGCAGCGAATTGACTTTCAAGCAGAGTGTCGATCTTGGCCTCTTCAGTGTCTGTTAGCTCAATTCATTTGACTAGGTATTATGCGACCCACCTTTTTTCCTCTCTTCCAGGCTGCGCTGGGCGTGGTTTGAAAGTTTCACTTCAGCCACGGGTTCAACAGGAGCTTGAGTCTTGCCCTTTTTGGTGACTGGTTGGGCATACTATGATATTGGATTTTTAATCAGCAGAGATTGGTCTGGAGATTTGATTGTTACATACGTGAGATTCGTACCACTGGCGGAAGGGAGTAGCATCGATTTGGATAATGGCGCTCTTGACGAGGGTGTTGGTTCGTACAAGCTCGTTGTTGGATGCATTGTAGACCTGTGGCACCGATTCCTGAGAATTGAGATGACTAGAGGGATTGGACAAGACATACGACAGAGATAATTCTTGTCTTGCGGGTAACGTGTTCCGATCCCCATGCAAAGTTACCGCTTTCAAGACGAAGAGCCCGGTATTTCAGGTTTCCTCCACGCACACGGACAGTGTGGACACGTTTGGCACCGAGTTTGGTGCTGGCTGGTTGCCGACCAAGCTCGAACTTTCTCTTCTTGCGGTAGTGGGCGCGTTGAGCACCAGTCTCCGAGCGTTTATGGCGGGATGATCGAGAGATACCTATAGAACAGTCGTACTTTAAGAAAATGGGACCAGACAACAGATTTACAGCACTTACCCATGTCGGAGAGTCTTGAGGATGGCGGTCTTAGTCTGCGGTTATAGTTTGTGATGATACCAGATAATAAGGTTTGGCTGGGCTTGAAACTCCGCATCGGCAATCACCAGAATCGACGTCCGTCGGCCCCTTACTGTCCGGGGCGTCCCTCATCAACCTCCCAACCCTACTCACCTTTCCCCTCCGGATTCACCGTTCTTCATGAACCCGCAGCCTAAAAGTGAATTACGGGGTCTACTGTCGAGTCTGGAGAGCGAGGACATAATAAATGTTCCATACAGTCACACACTGACGTACAGTGCTCCGGCGTTTTAAGCTTGCGAACTTGGTGGACGCTGAAGCGATTATCTGGGATCTGGGGTCATTAGCCTGCATGTTGTATGCGAATAGAAACAACGCACTATCCGGCTGTTCAACTTGCCTCGTTTCCAACGCATGGCTGGACTGGACTACATAAATACTAGTGTGCATGTACTCTGTACCGGATATAAATCTTCCAGAGCCTAGTTATGCCTCTATTCAAGCACCCCATGCGTCGTTTCCGCCGTCGGGTGGCGAAGCCCATGACAACTATCGACCCGACGGGAGGACCGACCTCCAAAGCGCTGAGCAATGAGCTGGATCGGCTTGTCAGGACGATACCGGATCCTCATTCGAAAAAGGTAGGAACAAATATTGGCATTCGAACCAGATTTACCGAGCCTTGTAGCTATTCCATGCGGAAATGCAAACATTTCTTGACTTGCACACTCGATATTTGTTAGAGAAAGCCAAAGGAGAAGTTCTGTAAGCATATTGAAAATATGGTGTCTGTCACGGCGTAAGTGCGTTTAATGAATGCCATTTTGAAGCGACTGGCAGAAAGTCTGCGCTCCTGCAGCGGAGCAAATCATCCCGTACGAACATTTGCCGAATACAGGTACTCTAGCCATGAAAAAGCTCGCTGTGCTCAAGGTCAATGGAGGTCTGGGTTCTACAATGGGTAAGTTCCTTGTTGAACCCCGACGACAAATTCACCAATCTTGAAACGCAGGGTTGGCTGGAGCAAAGAGTGCTCTTGAGGTGCAGAACGATCTTACCTTCCTGGACCTCATTGTTCAGCAGGTCGAACACTTGAACACCAGTGAACGTGTAGAGGTACCCCTCTTGCTGATGACATCTTTCAATACCGAGGAGGACACGCTGCGAATTGTGAAAAAGTATGCTAACCGAAATGTGAAAATCACGACCTTCAATCAATCGAGGTATCCACGCCTCTTGAAAGATTCCTTAGTGCCGTTTGCCAGAAGCGTGCAGGATGGAAAGGCTGCGTGGTATCCTCCAGGACACGGCGATGTATACAACGCGTTACATCGTTCAGGCGTTCTCAAACGGCTGCTGTCGGAAGGGAAAGAATACTTGTTTATATCTAACTCTGATAATTTGGGCGCTGTGTCAGTAACACTTCCTTTATCGATGCAGAGTCATCGGTGCAACATACTTACACAAGAACAGTGTTGATCCACGTATCCTTGAGCACATGGTCGAAACACAATCGGAGTTCTTAATGGAAGTTACGAACAAGACCAAGGTCGATATCAAGGTATGTTATCACATTCAAGGTGAATCAGATAATCTGACGGAAATCATTAACTGCATCGATTTAGGGCGGGACTCTTATCGGTATTACTTGCTTGCCTGCCAAAATCCTGGATTCTAAGATTGTATTCCGCAGACTATGACGGGACTATGCGGCTTCTTGAACTTGCTCAGGTGCCTGAAGAAAATTCCGAAGAATTCAACTCTGGTATGACATTGCAGTCCTCAATATAGCTCCCCTAACAATGCTTCACTACAGTCCGTCGATTCAAGATATTCAACACTAATAATCTCTGGATAAATCTCATCGGTATGTGAAACCAAATCATGTTCTTTGGAAACCCTCCCATTTTCAATTTTAGCACTGAACCGTGTCATGGAGAAGGGAGGCATGGAATTGGAGATCATAAGTAACTCCAAGACATTGGATGACGGAAGATCCATTGTGCAGGTTTGTATCCATTCTCCCTCGAAGTTTGGCCGATATGTCTGAACTACAAACAAGCTGGAGACGGCAGCAGGGTCAGCTATCAAGCACTTCGTGAATGCACATGGAATCAATGTTCCTCGCGCACGGTTTCTGCCGGTAAAAAACTGCTCAGACCTTTTGTTGGTGAAAAGCGACATATTCATCCTTGATCGTGGTCGTCTGGTCATCAATGAGAGTAGAATGTTCGGTACCATGCCCGTCATCAAACTCGGCGGGCATTTTAAGAACGTGTGTTACATTCACTCGACCCGCTTATTTGTACTGAATCATATGAATTACAAGATCCAACAATTTCAGAAACGCTTCAAGCAGATACCGCGCATCCTCGAGCTTGACCATCTGACTGTGACTGGTGATGTGTATTTTGGCCGCAATGTCACTCTCCGTGGCACCGTCATCAGTGAGTTCCTCGTATCTTTGTGTATATGTGACTAGAATGGACTCTACGCAGTTGTTGCGAACGAGGGACAACGCATTGATATTCCGGACGGGTGCATTTTAGAGAACCGTGAGTTGACGACCATCATGCCTTGGAGATTCTATTTTGATCATTGCTTCACATCATACAGGCTTGGTGTCGGGGAATCTCAATATGATTGTAAGTCTCCCGCTATACTCTCACACAGCATTTAACGTTATTATTTGTCACAGGAATTGTGATTTTAGATTTCTACTTCTTTGCTGGAATGCTTGGATTTCGGTTCAGGGCAATGGACCTTCTATTACTAGCCTGCCATTGAGGGGCCCCATTTAGTTTATCTTACTCGTATTAGCAGATAATGTATCCTTCAGCGTTTCAAACGGCAATGTTCTAGTTTGCAAGTCATTTTCTGGAATATTTCCTCTCCGTTTATTGAAAAGAAATGTGAACCAAGAGGTTAGAAGAGAACTCTGAACATCGAATGACCTTGGTCGTATATGTTCATGCCAATGCCTGTGCACTTGCTGCACGCTCGGATATCCATCGGATCTCCGATTACAGAATCCAAGACAGGTCATCAAGGTGTAAACATGGACCCACAACCTGCCCACAACCTGCAAAATTGCCTCGGTAGTAAACTTCGGACGTTCATCGGCGCATCGTATCAATGGCGCAAACGTGCGCGAGCCATCGATTGTGAACCAGACTTCGTTCCGAACATCCCAACGGAAGATTATTCCTCCGGTTCGGGGGCAGATCAATGAACCCGTTCCATTGTTCCGGCCTAGCGAACCCATCGCGAACGTCATCGCGAACCTTGGGCGTAACATTTGGCTTTATGGATGGAAAATATGGACTGGCGTCCGAGTCCTAACAAAATACGAGCGCATCCGGGAGAAAAGTAAACGCAAAATCTCTAGGTATATATTCATATCATGATCAACTAAGGAATGAAATATTGTAGGTGATTAAGCAGTCGGTCAACCGCTCAGCATCACAACCAATCACCACTACACCGACATCAGGGCGGCGCCGGCGAGGTGGGTGAAAGGCAAGGAAGGAACAAGACGGGGAGAGGGACAGGGAATAAGGACATCGCAAAAAGATATCGCGTTGGGGGAAGAATCAAAGGAAGAGAGTGAGCACTAAATAGCTTGGTATGTACGTCATGTATGTGTCCATTTTTTCCTCTGTTGAGAGATCAAGAAAGTCCGTAATCGACCCCTCTGTTTACACAGCTGGGAGATTTTCCGTCTAAAAATTTGGCACCAAAAAGAATGTTTCAAGATCGAATCACAATTCCTACAAGAAAAAGTGGTCAGCCATTTGGCTTGAGATCAAAAGCGAGAAAAACGACGTACGATCATGTTCAAGTTGCCTGACAGCAACCTGTTCTCAAGGATACAACCATCGGGGATGTCGATCCTCTGTCCCTCGTTGGCTACGACTAATACGGAATGAGAAAAGTTCCAGGAATAAGTAGAAGGCAGAGAAAGACACACCAATAACTGTTCCACGAAGTGTTACGTTACGACCGAAGTAAACATCTCCAGTGACTGTCAAGTGATCAAGCTCCAAGATCTTGGGGATCTTCTTGAACCTCTTCTGGAATTGTTGGATCTGCATCACCATGATTAGCACAGCACATAAGCCACAAGGGAAAGCGCATATACGCACTTTCTTGAAGTGGTCTCCAAGTTTGATGACAGGAGTGGTCTCGAACATCCTCTGCTCGTTGATGACAAGCTGACCATGTTGGAGCGAGTAGATGTCACTCTTGATCAGGAGGAGATCGGAGCAGCTCTTTACGGGCAAGAAACGCTTGCGGGGCACGTTGATACCGTGCGCGTTCTTGAAGTGCTTGATGGCAGCTCCAGCAGCAGTCTCGAGCTGGATGACGGCATGGCCATCGTCTGTGGTCTTGGGGTTGATAATGATCTCGAGTTCCATGGCGTCGTTGTCCATGATGCGCTTCAACGACCGCAGGTTGACCCATAGGTTGTTCGTGTTGAAGATCTTGAATTTACGGACTATAGCAATAGGATCAGTGAAGTGCGAAGGACAAGACAAGCTGAGACTTACCAGACTTGAAATCTTCAACATGCTCTGATGGAACCTGGGCGATTTCGAGGAGACGTATCGAACCTTCGTAGTCTGCGGGAATAGCATGGCTCGATTAATGGCGGAACAAACGTATTGATATATTAGCCTACCGATGAGGGTTCCTCCCTTAATATCAGCCTTGGTCTTGTCAGTAACTTCCATCAAGAACTCTGCTCCACTGTCGATCATGTGTTGCAAGATGTTCTCATCGACACTAAAATCCATAAGCACAACTTCGATGGATGGAAAGGAAGGGCAACTTACACGGCACCCAAATTGTCGGAGTTGGAGACGAAGAGATACTCTTTGCCCTCAGCCAACAGTTGATCGAGGACACCCGAGTGAAGGAGGGCGTTGTACAAGTCACCGTGACCAGGGGGGTACCAGTGCTTCTTGTCATCATCGGCGCGTTTGGGGCAAGGGAGGAGGGTTTCCTTGTAGATACGGGGATAGCGGGACTGGTTGAAGGTGGTGATGCGGAGTTGTTGGTTCGCGTATTTCTTGATGATTCGCAGGGTATCGTCGTGGGTGTTGAACGACGTCATGAGAATAAGTGGGACATCGACGCGACTTGTCGTGTTCAGATGCTCGATCTGACGGACAGTCAAGTCAAGGAAAGTCATATCGTCCTTGACTTCCAGAGCACTCTTGGCACCCGTCATACCTGATCATATCAGTTAGGTCAGGGCGATTGAGGCGAGGAATGAAAAAAAACTCACCCATCGAGGTACCGAGACCTCCATTGACTTTGAGAACAGCAAGCTTGTTCAAAATCCTTGGATCTTTTGCCTGGGGGAGATCGGCGTATGGCACAATCTGATCAGCAGCTGGGGACTTGATACGATCCCAATCGCTGCAGATGAAGTGTTAGATGACTGTAAAATGAACCGAAAACTGATCCAACATACAGATCAACGCTTTTAGCACGCTCTGCCAGGTAGCGAGTGAAAAGGAAGAAGAATGACTGCATCTCTGTGTCAAACGCCTTTTTGGTAACTGGGTCCTCTACGGTGGAGACGAGACGGCTGATTTCATTCCTCATGGACTTTGCTGCGACGCCGGTGGTGGCAGTCTTGAAGTCGATGTGACTGGTGCCGCGTACACGGGCATTGAAGGAGTCGCTGCGGGGCATGAGTGAGCTGGACATGCTGGAGATGGCGGAGTGAGTAGAAGGAGAGGAGGAGGAGCAAAAGTGAACCGACCTGTGAATATGAACTGGAGCGGTTGTGGTGGTGGAGATGAGCTGGGGCGCAGAGTTTGTGCGGGCGAGCGGGGGTCGGGGCCTGTGATGACGTCTGAGCAGCTCGCAATCCAATTCAAGCTGGGGGTCGGGCTCTTCGCGAATTGGCTCACAAATCCAGGAGGTGCGGTGTGCGGCGGGCCGGGGGTCTTTGGGGATGGACTGGGATGCGTTCGTCGTGGCCTTTATAGAGAATCTGAAATGGCTGCTCGTCCCGTTGTCGTCCAGCAAACGTGCATGCATAAACGAAATTGCGCCCCTTGCAAATGATTTTGTACGTATTTCCCCGTCCCCGTCCGACGTTCCTTGCCTCTCTCGGCTTTTATACCCTGTAACCTATACCACTTTCTTCAATTCGGATGAGCCACATTTTTGGTATCCTTCTTATCAGCGGTGCCATGCAGGCCCCATCACTTTCCGATGTTACACCCTTACACATGTTCTTGTACTCCATACCAACTCCATTCCGTCTTGTGCCGTTCTTCCGCTTTCCCTCTTATATCGAACCTTCGAATCACTTGTTAGCCACCCTCGATCTCTACCAATTTATTCCTCTCGTGTTGTTCAGCTTGGTTTTCGCGTGCCCCTCCAAGCCTTGTTCGGATTCGTAAATCCTAGCAATGTGCTATCTGTCACCCCTGACGTCTGTCTGACTCCCACAGCAAAGCCTGTTCGCCGTCTTTGCAGGTCCAGACAATGTTCTATAAAAAGACATCCTCCTCAAAGCTTATTGGTCGGTCTTCTCGCTTACAAGCGTCTCGAGGAACTATCACGTCCGGGCAACAACAAAACGGAAGGAAGGTGATCATGATCAGTCCCTGACATGAGAGATGTTGCAGATTCTGATCCACGACACGTAAATTTTGCATAAGAACCGGCGATCGCCTAGAACCTGGTTAAACTATTAATACACGTCTTACAGACGCCCCCATAACACATAAACCAATCCAACGGAACGCATGTTGTGAGCACCTCGTCGAGCCCTTCGTCGAGGGTCACAGTGTCTTCATTTCGTTACGCCTCCGTCTTTGCACCCTATCTCATGTATCCTGGGGATGCAGCGAGTCACCATCAACCCATGAATCTGTGACAAGCCTGATAGGATGTGAGAGCTGCAGCGGGATCAGAAATGATGATCGCGTGTTGGGAGGTGTCAGTGTGAGGACCAGAAAATCCTATCAACGCGCGAGACGCGGACGCAGCGTGTCAAAATGTGCAAGGAGAAGTATTGTTCCGTCAGCTGTGAGCAAAAGGTAGAGAAATAAGCTGATCAAACCTTGACGAGTAGATTACTGACACTGAAGCCTCCGGCTGTGACTTCAGCCCAGCATTTCACCTCTCCTTGCCAATCAAGACAGATGTTCTTGTCCATTTCATCGGCTGCAATCTTTTCTTGTCCACAGGCATCCCCGTTCACCGCCAATGGCGGGACTGGCCACATTTTGCCCACCCCCAAAGTAAACGTCCTGAACCGCCTCCGGCCGTTCACCTCCACTACCACTTGCCGCGCGATGGACAGCCGAATCGCATAGGCACCCACTACAGACAGGCGGCGATCAGTTGTTTTAGGATGATTGACGTTCGGAAGTTGGAGGAGGGCGCTCGTGGGAGGAAGTAATTCGCGAAGGGACTTGAGAGAACTGCTTAATTGAAGATGGAATGGAATCGTGTCTGTGAGAGCGTATGTTTGCACTGAAGGTATGAAAAGCTGTTTTTGGAAATGCATTGTAGAGTTTCTTCCGTCAGCGTTATTTCAAGATGTAAGCTTTGTGCGGAACAGACGCACATGGCAGTCGATGGGTTTCTCCCCTGAATTGGGGCGGACGCTCATGGATGTCACTAGTTGCGTCCATTCCTCGGGTACAGGCTTTAAAGATGCAAACACAGAATCCAGCATGACAATCGGGCGATGCGGACGCGTCCGAGGGCGGAAATTTAGCATCGTGATATACCTGTGTAAAATAAATCAGCATCATAGGTTGGTATTCAGTAATGCGTTGAATTCGCTCACGTTTTATTCGTTGTCCATTGAGCGACCTTATACGACCGCGTCCTTGTTATAGTTATACTGAGGGTATAAATGCATCTCGCGAATAGCGCCGGGATCCCCAGAAAGGTTGCTTCAAAGGAAGGCGGTAAGCGCCAATGTTTGCCTTCTTCTGCTTCATAGGTATATGGGAATTGGAAGTAGATCGGGAGGATGGAAGGACATCGTTGGTCGGCCGAAGAGTCGTCTTCGTCGTGCTTCCAGAGCACCTGCGTTTCTGAGAGGAGTGTGGCGCACGCTGATCCCGTGTCGCCGACAGAAAGGCTCATGCGGCCCAATAACTTATCGTATAGAGAATTATCAGTATACAGTCAATGGTCCAGATTGAGCAATGAACATTTTTGCGTCCATGAGGACAGAAGCACTTGTGAACCAAGACCTCACCTTTATTGTCACGCGAACCACCTTGTCCGTATTCGCCACACCCAATTCACCAATGACTCTTCCACCTCTTCCGTACATCGGCAATCGCGCGTCTTCGTCTTGGTCCTTCAGTATGAGCGTGGCCTGAGGCCAATGCCTCACGAAATTCCCATGCGGTGTTGTAGCTCCCACCCGAGGGGTGAATGCTACGGTCTCTTCGTTGGCAAGCGGTTGTATTGAGTATGAAGGAGGTCGGATAGGGGTGGCACTTCCAGATGCACGTCCCCCACTATATGGGGGCAGGGCTAAAGTTGCCATGCTCGGATGGGATGGGAGGAAAGAGGAGGGAGGGGTCCTGGTCGATGATCAATGCCTTTGTAAATATCTGCAAGGTCTTGAAGACGTGATTTCAGTTAACGGCCGAAAGATCTGTTTCCGGTGGATGATTGTGTTGTGTTATTGGAAACACCCCGTCTTTATGATTGATCAGCTTTTCTAATGTTCACATTGTGAATCCTGATGCATTACCAACGTAAGTTGAATTAGCGCCAGTTCATTAACATGGCCAAGCACAAGGGCCTATGTGGTGGAAGAGATTACGAGTGTAAGCCCGCCTGTGCAGACAGATAGTTCTCACAGCAGCCATTCGGCCGCAGGTAACATAGAGATACCAAGTTTAAGCCACGGTCAGCTGAGCGATGGTCAAGTGTACGACATCCCAATAAAGGCAAGCCGAAATGAGAGTTTGAGATAAAGAGCGCAGTCAGTGTCGTCAGTTGGGATATGGAGACTTCCAGGGCAGATAGGCCAAGTCGTTGCCAGAGCACATGCAAGTTCGAAGGAACAAATTACCTCTGCCAAGCCTGACCAGTGAAGGGAGATCTTAATCACTCCTTGTGCCTGATCTTGACCCCTACTTGAGTACCCCTGCCAATTCCACAGGCCAACGAGGGTCAGTCTGGTTAGGTTTGGTTATGTGCCAGAACCAACCTATGGCCAAGGATTCATCAGAATCACATTGCTGCGAGAGATGGCCGTCGCGCGCGATGCACTATTTGAACGAGTTATGTAAGTCCAGCGAGCAAGAACTCGTATTACTTAACCTCATAATTAATTTCTATCAATACAAGTCCCAACAAAGATCGAATGAACGTCAAATGTACGTTCATTGGTAACAAATGCAAGTCCGTGTCTCAAACGTGAAATGGTGATATCACTTTGTAACTACCCACCAAGTAATCAAAATGAATATACCCAGAGGGAATATCGCAATGTCCCTGACATCCCGTATTGACGCTCCGAACCAACCTCTTCTGTGCAAGCCGCTCTGTTGCGATATTCCCGGGCAGAAGAATGACAGAACGTTTCTTGCGCTGTCAGCGAGTGATTTAGGGTCGTAAGCCAGCCGACGTTTCTGGCCTTGAAGAGTGAATGTCCAATTTGAGAATGGCGAAGAGGATTGGCGGGGATTGTAACGTTTGCTCTGGTTCACCGCAGATATTGGTGATGGAAGTCCCTGAAATGTGGATGTATAATATGGGCTGAGTAGCTCCCCGTCGTGCTGGTCATCTAGGTCTGCGCTATCTCGAGATTTCGCATAACTCGTGGGTTGTTGGTAAGAAACTGGACTGGTTGGATCATGATATGCCCGGGAAGAGCGAATGAGGTTGGAGAGGAAGACAATTAAAAGGCTTATTGCAAGGATCGGGAGATATACGTTGAGGTAGATGTGTAGTTGGTCGGGAAGAAGACAAGGTGTATGGTCATAAGTTGGGGTGTCATCGGTTCGGAGTTCTGCAGGTGCCAGTGATAGTAGTTGGAACCCAGGTCGCCGAACATTCATTACCATGGATAAAGTCTTGACGGTAATTTCTTGAATACTTCGGGGAGGCCCATCAGGGAAACGGAGTTGATGGGTGTAATCACAATAGTCATGATCATCACCACTATTCAAGTCAGGTCAACGTGCATCCAAAGGCCTGCCGCAAGCTGCAACTCACCTGAATACCGCTGTCGGTATCAGTGCTTCCAACAGTCGTTGAGTGGAATGCTTTTCCAGCGTATTTTGATACCCATGCCCAACGCCAGGTCGCAATGTGCCACGTTCTCGCAGTGGTCCACAGCCTTTCCCATCCGATCTGTACAATGGTATGTGACTAAGTAGGACAACGGGGTCTGTCTGCTTCTCTGTCACGTCGGATACATACTTGAGATAGGGCGTATGACGGATTGAAGACGACTCACCTGCGGCGAATTTCTTCATGAACTCGAGCGCCCCACCAGGCATAGCACCCCACTTCTCAAAGGATTTTCTTTGTCCGTGCCGCTTTGAGTCTTCGTCAGCATATCCCGGTGCGTCCAACAATACGAGGGAATGGTTGGCGACTGAAATTACATAATTGGGTGAACCGAAGTGGGAGACGTAACGAGCATAGGCATATGGAGAGAAGGATGTCGATAGACCGAGGCTAGCAGACAAGTTAATATGAGTGTGAAAGTTAATGTGAACGGAGTGAACCTACCCAATATCATGATTGCCGGGAATGAAATGATGAGGAATATCTTTGTCTGGCTTGAAGATATCTCTGAACCGTTCATAATAGCTCTCATATCTAGCATCAAGTCAGATCAATACAAACCCGGTCGTCATACAGATACGTACTCCTCGTCTGACATGCTAAGCCGACCATTGTCCATCATGTCACCCAGGAATACGACCACATCGGGCTGCTTGTGCAAAGCAGCATGCCAGTTCTTGCGCAAGTTCAAATCAACCACGATCCTTGTGAGCCAGGACAACAGGGCTCCGCGACCCGGATACGAATGTTGGTCGAGGATTTGGGGGTCTGCCACGAGGAGGACATGGGTCGGAGCTGCAAGAGCGGAACCAGCTACACTGTTAGCCTTCGCCAGTGTAAGTAACTCGCTTATGGGACTTTGCGGATGACGCACATACCGGGTACAAGGTTGCGTCTGGCCAATTGCAGACCCAAGCGGTGGACATGAAGATACCATATTCATACCACACAGTGAGCAGCACCCAGAGTATCCTCAGCGCATTGACAATGAGGCGACGTCTGGCGAAGACTGCCATGCATTCCCAGACGAAGCTTATCCGTCGAAAATGTTTCGCGAGAGGTTAGGAACACGTTCAGTGTAGATGTCAACGTGGATGGTCTTGAATTCTTGACAGTGCATTAGATCGGGTCTTGTGTTGAACTTTGTGTGAGAAAATCATGGCAGTTCGGACATAAAAGGACCTTTGCTCGATGTCAAGGATTGTACTCGGGATGCACCTATGTATACTTACAGGTACTTGTTGTGGTTTAAATATGGTTTATCTTACTGGTCAAACCCCACATATTTCCGTTGAGCGACGTGAGAAAGAAACTCTGGAAACGCGGCTTTGATCTCGGATTCACATGGAGAGCATTTGACGGGGTTTAACGTGGGCATAGGCAAACATAGGAACCACTCGGAAACATACAGGTGCGATGCAAGCTGGCAACTTGAAAGGGTAAAGGCACATCAACGGGGTCTGCTACAAGTAAGTGTTGGGCGAGATTGTGGATGCCCCAATGTTCACGATGATCAGTAAGTTTGCCCATGCACTGCAGCCGGACTTTCGAAGTCTCTACATCGCACGCTTGTGGTGGAATAAAACAGGATGTTTTGCCTCTCTAGTATTAATGATGCCCTTCGCTGTGTCCATGCCCATGGTCATCTCCGAATGAATGTCTCCCCTAAGTCAAAGGTTCAGCGGAAAGACGTTCTTTAAGAAGTTGAGAGCTTACTATGAGTTTTGCACCGTCTTGTCTGAGGATATTCGGTGAGCCTTAACTTGATACTTCCGGTAACGCAGACGAACCTGACACGGTAGAAGATGAAGAACCACATGGACGCTCCGAGAGCTTTAGCAAGGAAGTTGTATCCAGCACCTGGAAGGTGTGGGTGAAAGCCTGGTGCTATAGAGGTACATAATAAGCCATTGTAGAGCGAATGAGAGAATATGACATACCGCCTCCCGCCATGATGTCGAGTGTTCTAGAGAGGAAGAGTATTTGGCTATGTTTGTTCAGACGCGCCCTCTGTCGCGATCGTTCCCAAAGCCGTCTTGGTCAAACCGGTGTTTACGTCTTTTTTCTCGAATTCCTACTTCCTTCTCACTGCGACGCGATGGAATCCAAAAAAAAGCGCAAGCTTGATAAGGTGTATCCAGTAATCACCTATGATACAGAGACGCGGACTTTTGACCGCCTTTTCAAAGGTAATAATACCTACAGAACTCAAGGAACGATAAGGCGTTTAACTTACGGTGATATTCAGAGGAGTCGTTGAATGAGATGAAAGATGTAGTGCGCAAGAAACTGGGCTTCTCTGACGCTGTGCCCCTTGCTCTATCTCAGATGCGTGATGGCAAATTCGTGGACCTGGAAGATGGTATTCATTTCAATAATCTGTCCATGTCACGGAATTGAGCCAACTATTCTCAAGATGATGACTTCGAGGCTTTCTACTCCTCCGCTTATGCCTCTTCCGCCGCGAAGGTCAAAGTTATCGCTGGCGGAAACCATCATCGAGTGGACACACCCGTGATCAACGTCGTAGAGGTGAGCTACATAATAATATTATGACCTAAGCTGACAACATCGCTTGAAGTCGTTATCCGCAAAGCGCAAGAGAAAGAAGAAGCGCAAGTCTGGTGTAGATGCGCAGGCTTCTCCTCCTATCGAGGAAAGCAGTCCCAGTGGAGTTTTTGCCGGTAACACCGCCATGCTTGATGGCCCACCCCCGGCCAAGAAACGCAGGGTGTCATTTGTGGAACCCCCTTCTCAGTCAGTCCCCGGCCATGGTGTTCATTCAGAGAAGACAAACAGGAGGGCATCTATGGGCAATTTGGGACACTCGTTCACCGCTCTTGAGCTTCCAGTAGAAGAGACTCTGCCTGCAGAGATCGTCGGTGTGACGCAGATGGTTAACCCTGAAGAGCAACCAAAGAAGAAGAGGAAGAAGAAATCTCGAAACCGCGATTCAGTGACGGAGGAGCAAGCCCCGACAGAAGGACTACCATCGATACCATCCGTGCCTCTGGTGGAGTCGGTCAAGGAGTCAAGATCGGCAGAAGACGCTGAAGATGTCGAAAAGCTACTCAACAAAAAGTCGAAGAAGAGGTCCAGATCAAGCGTTGTGGAAGAGGCCGTCGGTCAACCATCCAAGTCCGTCGGCGAGTCATCGAGTAGCCTATCTGTCGCCACTTCACCGGGTGCCTCTTCAACACAACCAGGTTCAGCAGACAGTGTCGTTCCTATAAGACCTTCCAAAAAGTCAAAAGCGAAACACACAGATACCAATGTGGAATCAGTCGTTGCAATCCCTGCGGTTACTCCAGCTCGGAAAACTAAAAAGACGATAGACGTCGTCAGCATTGAAACTGCCAAGCCATTGGAAGTGTTGTCGACTCCGGCTGCCTTACCAAAAGCAAGCAAGAAGGTTGACGACGCACAAACGCAGAAGGAATCGAAGAAAGCAGGCAAGAGAAAGAGTATTGTCGAAGTCGTCATTGAAGTTGACCAGAATCGGTCTTCAGTTGCCTCCAATTCTGCCAAAACTACGGCTGCCACTGCAACATCTCAGCCTGTTGACGCTGCCGAAAATGCTGAAGAGAGCGACTCAGCGACCCTTCCGGACAAGATTTTGGCTGATAACATTGTCGCTCCACCAACAAACACCACGGAACGTAAAAGTAGTACGCATCATCTTTTTTCTGAAGACATAACAGTATTGACAGATATGGTTTGGTGTCAAAGAAAAGGCGAAGAAGACTGCAGACATACGGAAAGAATCAGAGGTTTCAAGTAAATCGCCTGCGGAGACAACTGGTAAAACTGGTAAATTGACAATATAGTATTCTCTCTCACCATCTGACCTTGTTTTCCACCCGTTCATTAGCTGAGGTCGATGTAGACAAGATTTCTTCTGCTGCACCCGCCGGTTAGTGATTCAGACAGTTATTTGTTCTAGTGTTGACAAAATCCTTCGCAGGCAAAACGCCTCGTAAAAAGTCTAAGAAGAATGCGAAGGAGGGATCTGCTGCAGGCGATGTCACTCAAGGTCAGTTAAACTAGAAGTGACAGTGTGTACTCTGTGTCGATTGTTTTCTTGTATCCTGGAGGTAGAAATGGCCAAGGACTCTGAAAGCATCGTCTCTTTGAAATCACTGCAAGCGGCAACACAATCTGCGGTGGCAGCCATTCTTGCAAGGAATGCGCTTACACCCGCTCGTGCTGGCGTCAAATCGACTAGTGTCCCTCCTGCCGCCATGGCTGCCATTTCACTGACTCCCAAATCGACTAGTGTCCCTCCTGCTGCCATGGTTGCCGTTCCACTGACTCCCAAAGCATCAGCCGAAGCCGCTACTCCTACCTACCCCAACGATTCTGTACCACATATACACAGTAACACCGTCACTTCCGCCATTGCATCGCACAAAGTATCCAAAACTCCCTCAACATGTCCTATCTGCAAGGAAGCTCCGACTCATGCTCGATCCCGATGCTCCGTGATCAAATCGGGTATCAGGGCAATGCGAAAACGGATTGCCGAATTACAACAGGATATCTCTGATGATGTCGGCGAAGAGCGCTCCAATATCATTGTTGAGTTGCAGGGCTATATTGACAAAAAGACAAGGAAGCCAAAGACGCCCGAAACATTGACAGTGGAAACATATGTTACTCCTGCGAAGCCGCCCAATGTTCCTACACCTGATTCGATACCTGCAGCAAAGGCGACTTTACCTCCCCCTACCCCTGCTCCACCAACGAGTTCCAAATCAACAGCGGTCGAACGCAAGAACATAGCTCCCCCCACCTCCCTTTCCTTTGATGCGAATTTTCTGAGTTTTGGTGACATTTCCTCGTACACGGATAAAGACCTGGAAGCATTGATTCGCGGGCCAACCGTTCGCGTGGCTGATGTTCGTCTGCCCGATTCAAGCGACGACGATGACGAAGACGAAGACGACGACCAAGAGACTAACGACAACATGCTAGAACTGGATGAAGATATACCTGAAGGAAAGCCGCTGCGAAGGTCGGTTCGTAATGACGACTACCCGGATTCTTCAGACGAAGACGAAGACGAGGATGAGGATGAAGCTCCTCGGGTTGTTCGTCCATTTCCTAGTATTCCGTCAGTCAACAGTGTCGCTGCTGTGCTACTGGATAAGAGCGAACCCACATCGCGACCTGGATCGGTCGATGAAGGCAATGTCTCCTTCAAAGATGCCAATGCCCCGACGAGCTCACCTGAGGTTGATGAAATGGGAGATACCGCTGTTCAGGAGGCATATGCCCTTGATCTTGCACCTTTCGATTTGGATTCACCCTCAACCTCGAAGGAATCAACCTCAGAGGAAGAGGATGCCAATTCTGAAGTTGCTCCAAACACCCCAGTTGCTGTTGAGCAATCTCAAGATACCCAAGCTATCTCGCAGCCGAATGTGCTCGAAGCGACTGCAACCTCCCGAATGCAGATGATCCAAGAGAATCAGCTGACTACCCAGTCAACTACGCTCGAGCGTGCCACTACTATAGTGAAGAGCACGACATTGGAAACCTTGGCCATTGACACTACTCATCAAACGTCACCAGTACAGCCCGTCATGGCCACGTCTCAATCAACGATCGAACGTGAAGTTACCACTGTAGTGTCACAAGTCCAGACAGTCCAGGAGAGCCAGCCTATGGTACAGACAAGCGTCATTGATCGTCCAACTACACCTGTATTATCGCAAGTACCCGACGTTGACCCTATTGAGCCCTCAGAGAACCCCAATCCTGAGCCTCCGCGGCCCAGTCCCATCATCTCTGACGCTGAAGACATCCCTCCTGTGCACTCGACTCCCAAGGTTGAAATAGCGTACCGTACGAGAAGTCAGAGGAAACTCCCTGCCCTAGTCACCCCCGCAGCGGTCATTACGCCTCGTAAAGAATCACAAAACAGTGTCAACGGAACCAATGATCTTCAGATGACGACACGGAAGACGAGAAGCCTCACGCGAATTTCTGAGTTGCCGATCCCTCCAAATCCATCTGTGCGAGTGATCCAGGCAGCGACACCCAAAGGTCGTCAGCCGGCAGCTGGAAAGCGTAACGAAGGACAGGAGGAAGATGGCGAGGAAGAACCAGGTGCAACCCAGGCATTGGCCAATACTGCTTCGAACAATCGGAAGACTCCCGCTGCCAAGACGCCTGCAAAAAATGCTGCGAAACCTATGACAAGGGCGACGAAAACTTCCGCAAAATCAGCTCTGAAGGCAACGGTCAAAGTTCCAGCCAAAACTCCTGCTATTAACGGGACGCCTGCCAATGCCAATTCGGTTACGTCCGTGCCAACGAGCCCCGCAGATGCTGATGCACATGCTCAAGCAAATGGATCGCTTGCTTCTTGGGCTGTTCTCCAGGACTCTTCCCAGCTGGAGCATGAAACACCTGGGATGTTGGACGAGCTACAATCCAGTCCTGTTTCTCACCCTCTCACCTCGCCTCCATTCACTCAAAGATTTCAGAGCCAAAAAGCAGTTATTCCAGATGTGAATGGGTCTTCGCAGGATCCTTTGTTCTTATTCAGCGAGACCCAGCAGTCTTTTCCCTACTCCCAGTACCCAAACATTGTCCCGAGTGGCGCTGATGTGTTTTCGCCTAACGAATCCGACGATGAGGAAGAAGTCGAGGCTGCCATTGTCGATGCCCCATTGGTTCCCAGAAGACCGGCGAATACCTTCCGCTCCCTGACTGAAATCGCGAGCCAACCGACACTGTTCACGCCGACACTACGACCCGCTGTATTCAATGCGAATGACAAGGTGACGAATTTATACGGCCGAACTGGAAAAGATGGTGATTCGGAAGAATCGGACACTGATAGCGATTCGGAAGCCGAAGAGAAGGCTCAGGCATCGCATATCCCAAAATCGAGGCAGGCAGGGTCTTTAGGGAGGCGAGGATAATATTACTTTGGTTCATGCTCTGACTTTCTTGCACTGCACATTATTATTCACATTCATCCAGCTATCCTTATCTTCTTGATGTACAAATAGGCAACTGACACTCTGTAGCATAGATGGTAGCAAAGGACTCTTTTTGGACTCTTTAGCAATGCTTTCGAATATCGTACCAGCACCTGTCAACAAACCTATCAGGAGTCAAGGATTTCATTTTGGGGGTGTGACTCGATGGTATCACCGGTTACATAATCTGCGGAGATAGAAAAAAAAGCACGAGGGAGCTCATTTAGCTTGAAAAAGGTCCAACTAGCACTCTCCCTCGTTAAATTTTATCCTCCTCCCTCTCTCAACTTGGAGACCTCCTCCTTGTTCATGCTCTTCACGCAGAATACCAGGGACGAGTCAGTACCACATTTTTGAGCCGCTTACCACGCGTTATTGACGGTTTTCAACCTTTTTTCTAGTTACCTCAGTGACCTCGTATTTTCTCTCCTGAATCTCTGAACATCTGCCCAGCATGTTTACTCGTTATATCATCCGTATCCCTCAAATGTCCCGGGGCCTCGCTACCCATGCAGGAACAACTCTGGCCACCCCAGCCACCCTTCACCTGAAGACCGGTCAATCCTTCTATGGAAAGTCTTTCGGTGCTCCCAAGAGCATCTTTGGAGAGACCGTCTTCTCCACTTCAATCACGTCATGTATGTTATTTTACCCTTCTCGTAACGATCATCGAAGCTGATCGACATTGCTTCAGATACTGAATCCATGACTGACCCATCTTACCGTGGTCAAATCCTGGTTTTCACCAGCCCCATGATCGGCAACTATGGTGTGCCGAAGAACACTGCACCATTCGATTCACAGGATGTTGGTGTCGTTCTCGAATCTGCGAATATTCAGTGCGCCGCGGTTATCGTTGGCGATGTAGCGGAGAAGTTTTCGCACTACGCTGCGGTTGAATCCCTTGCCGCTTGGTGCAAACGTCACAACGTTCCTGGCATTACTGGTGTTGACACCAGAGCTATCACCCGACTTCTACGTGACCAGGGTACCACATTGGGTCGCGTCGCCATCGGTGCAGATGCAACGCTTCCTTCCCCTGAGGCCTCTCAGTATTGGGATCCGTCCGCTGAGAATCTGGTCGATCAGGTGTCCACCAAGACTCCCTTTACGTTGAACCCTTCAGGCAGCATCAAGATTGCCGTTCTTGACTTCGGCGCGAAGGCCAATATCCTCCGTTCTCTCGTTCGTCGTGATGCCGCAGTCACTGTCCTCCCATGGAACTACGACTTCAACGCCGTTCGAGATCAATACGACGGTCTATTTTTAACAAATGGACCAGGTGACCCGGCTCATTGTATGGAAGCTGCTCTCAAGTTACGTCGCACGTTACAAGAGTGGAGCAAGCCCATCTTTGGAATCTGTATGGGACACCAGATCATTGGTATGGCTGCTGGACTCGATGCCTACCGCATGACCTTTGGTAACCGAGGCCACAACCAACCTGTTCTGGCGTTGGCTTCTGCTGGGTCCATCAAGGCTGGCAGAGTATATGTGACGAGGTATGTCTTATTCCTTACGTTGCGCTTCTCATCACTGACTTGTTTTTCTCACAGTCAAAACCATCAATATGCTCTGAAATTGCAGGATCCATTCCCACAAGGCTGGGAACCCTTCTTCATCAACTGCAATGACTCGTCTGTCGAGGGAATCAAATCCACCCACGATTCTGGCAAGAAGGTCTGGGGTGTCCAATTCCATCCTGAGAGTGCTGGCGGTCCTCTCGATACCATTGAGGCAAGTTCTCACCGTCATGCATCTTGGATCCTTTTTAACCATCCCCTTGCAGATGTTCACCGACTTCGTCTCTGAATGCCAAGCCCACAAAGCCCAGCATGGATACACCTCCTCGCGCAATATGAAGACTACTGCGGAAGTTCCGTTGGATATTCCCTTGACGGTGACAAAACGAGTTGCTGTCGCTGCTTGAAGTTTTGGTCAATATGAAAAATGAATCTCGGACTATGACCTTCTCGTTATATCTGTACTGTATACCTGAATCTTGTATCTTTTGTGGCATATCGTTTCTTGAAAATTGAAAGTCTTTTGGAAGTAATCGGGTTCAGTCCATTCGTGGACAAGTAAACATTGATCGAGTGATCTTGAAGTGATCATCCTCATATGTAAACGGTTCATCCCTTCTTCATTCCTCAATCATCCAAGTTCAACCTGTCACAAATGAACTTTCTCGACACTTACGACATCACCAGGTCAGCGACCCCGAACCCCAATCAACCTGAGCAGCCCACTTTGAATGAGGAGGTCAATCAAGTGATTGGCCAGCTTGGCCGTTTCTGGGGAGGCTTTCGGAAACAGGTACCTTGCTACATATAAGCATGAAGGAATCCTCAATCTAAACTTATTGCTTCAGAGCCAAACAGCGTTGGAGTCTGCTCGAAAGGACTTTGGAGAAGTTGTTGTTCAGGCACAGAAGGAACTTTCAAAGCTTACTACCACTGAGGAGTCGAAAGAGTCTGAGGTTGCCGATGCGACCGACGGTGCTGCTCCTGAGTTAAGCGAATCCACATCTACTACGCTGGAAGACAGCTCGACGTCCCTTCCTACCATCCCCGATGAACCCGTCGCTTCAAGCAGTTCACAAAGTCTCTTCTCCCGCCTTCAATCTGCTCTCCCACCCAACATCGTCGCAACTGTCCAGAACAACCTCCCTGAATCTCTGAAGCACGCTTCAGAGAACATTGACTTTACCCAAGTCCGCACGAACCTCCTATCTGAGTTCCAGCGGGTGCAAGGCGTTACTCTTGCACAGGCCGAGGAGTATGTACACAAGAGTGAGACCTTGTTGCGTGAAGCCGTCAAGGAGGCCGGTGAGGTCCTTCGCGATGCCGTGAAGGTTCTTCCACCAGACGAGGCGGGCTCAAGTGGTGGAGGGTCAGGGATGATCTGGGATGGTACGGACATGTGGATGCTACCCACTGACTCTTCGGAAATGTCTGGTAGCACTAGGCACGGGAAGGAGGCAAGTTCCTCCTCACGGAGCGGGGACATGCAAAGTGCGCTCGCAACTCGTGCCGAGGCTCTCCTGCGACGTTTGAAGCATGACCCTTCTATTCTGAGGCACGACCCAGCGGCGGAGGAGCATGTTAAAGACGAATATAATTTATGGCGGGAAGGAGAGGTGGACACCATCGAAGGCGGCATTGATGGAATGGAATGGAAGGTTAAGATTGCCGCTATGCTGGAGGAGCCGATCGATGGGCAAGCGCTGAAAGAGCTACAGGATACTTTGGGTAAGTACATTCGCTTTCTCCTCATAGCGCCTAGGGGTGTTGCGGAAGTCCTTACAATGATTTTAGTGCCATCCGAGTTGACCAAGAGCGACTTTTGGTTACGATTCTTCTTCCGAACTCACCAAATACGCAAGGAGGAGGAGAAACGCAAAGCCCTGATACTCAGTATGTATCCACTCTCACATACGCTCTCGATTATGCTCATCGCTGTAATGCAGGCTCTACGAGCAACGATGAAGAATTCAGCTGGGAGGACGATGATGAAGAGACCTCTGCCACTAACAGCAAGACAATCACAGCGGACGATGTGTCTTCACAATTAACCGTTAAAGCGCTAAAGGAGACCCAGTCGCAATCATCGCCGTCATCACGGCTCAATACAGGAACTCCATCTACACCTCGTGTAAGCAGCGAAGACAGCTTTGACTTGGTGTCTTCGTCTAATAGCGCTGCTGGTGATGAGAAACCTCCGAAGGCTAAATCCAAGGACGAGGATGACGGGGGAGACAGCGATTGGGAGTGATGAAATGGTTGTTCATTTCTTGTGTAATTAGCCCTGAGGTGGTAATTTGATGTATATATTTTGTATTTTAGCTCCGTTACGACTTGTAAGCTCTCAGTGCCAGTTCTTACCATCTGAGTCCTTCACTAGCAGAGAAAACTCCGAAGCACATAGAAAACTCCCAAAGCAGGTGTTTCCAATTGATATGCAGGCAAGGTAGTCGATGCCAGGGAAGTACTTCGTGCTCACTGATCTCTGGCAGCTCCGTGCAGAACAACCTCCGATTGATCTCAACGCATCTTCTGTTCATGGACGTACTCGTTCTTACGATTACTAGCGTGCGATGATTCAAATTTATAACAACAACAGACTAACTAAGGCCGGTTCTGCAGGTAACTAGTAATGATACGATTGCTATTATACACAGTCGATGGGGAGAAATAACGCCATGAACCCATGAAACAAGGTAAGACCTAGATGGTGTGGTAGAAGCCTGGTTGTCCCTCAAGCGGGCCACATTTGCCCTCTCGGTAGGCCTTGTTGCGCTTCGTGAACACATAGGTTGTGAAGCAAAGGCAGAGCAACATCGTGAACTGGCAAGCCAGAGTAGCCCAGATACCGGGAAGATATCTACAAGGGGACATCAGCTTGTGAAAGGAGGGTTGACGGGGAGTGAATATACCTTGGGAAGTCCTTCTGGCGGTAGATTGTTGTGGCGAAGATACCGCCAATACCTCCAGCTGCGATGATGACAGCTGTCGAGACGGCTCTCTTAGTGTGGCTAGTGATGTTATTTGCGCTCTATGGATGACCATGAGTTGAACTCCTTTGGATATCAAAAGGAAAAAAACGTACATATGCGAGCACGCCAGGAATACAGCCGGATGCACCAGCGTTGACCAAGAAGAGACCGAAGTAACGGGCACCGTTATTTTTAGTATAACCGGTAATGACGAGGCCAGTGATACAGATAAGATTTTGAACACCAAGCCAAAGCGCTCTCTTCTGAGTTTTGTCCGAGATGACAGCGAAGATGAAAGTGGTGAGGGCCTAAAGACACAATTGATATCAGACCAGGAAGACGCTTTTCAAATTCCTGCTTACAGCGAAGACATAGGGCGGCGCGGTCAAGACGAGGGACATTGTCGTGGTGTAACCCATAGACCTCAAGATGATCGTAATGAAAAATCCAATGGCGTAAGCGGGCATCGTTGAGGACATGAACATGAGAGCCATAACCCATATCATGGGGTCGCTCAAGTGCTTGAGAATTTTGGCGCCGGTCATTTGATCGGGGACAGAATCACCACGATCAGCCTCAACTCGGTCAAGGATCAGCTAAAAGCGGATGTTGAGTGAAGGGCAATTTGGGCAAGGAGTCGGAAAACGAACCTTGCGCTGCTCTTCGGTCAGGAATCGGCTTCTGTCGGGGAAATCAGGGACGAAGAGCCAGGTGAGGACACCAAGAACAATGGTGAAGATTCCCTCAATGATGAAAATCCAGTTCCAGCCATTGAGCCCACCCTTGCCTTTCAAGAAAGCAATACCGAAAGCTAGAAATTGTAAAGTCAGGAAACGTGTTTGGCGAAATATTCATCAAGGCCTACCGAGGAGAGAACTGAAACCACCGAAAACGATGGAGACGAGGTAAAAGACAGCAAGGCGCTTTTGCACTTCATGGCGCTTGTACCATGTTGTGATGATAAACACAAGTGCGGGAAAGAAGCCTGCCTAAAAATAGTACGCGATTAGTTTGACATAATCTGCCATGATACGAATCGCGCTGACCTCGAAAACACCGAGCCAGACACGACAAAATACTAGCCATCCCCAAGTTGGGACGAAACCCATACCAAGTTGAGCAATACCCCAACCAACGACACAGATTGTCAGCCAGCTACGAGCACCAATCCATCGTAGAACAATGTTTCCAGGAATTTGACTTATGATGGGATATTTTTAGCACAAAATGAATACTTCTCACGAAGATCGTATAACTCACAGTAAGATGTAAGGGATGAAATAGATCATGGAGGCGATGCTGTATCTCTCGCCTATGTACAGTTTCTAAAATTGACATATGTGAAGGTCAGCTACGCGTCGAACATGAAAAATATTAAAAGCGCACCAAATCAACTTCCATTCCAGCCGTGCGCGCAATACCCAGATTGGTACGATCAATGAGCGCTATAGCGTACAAGAGACCGAGAAGGGGAAGCATGCGCCAATCAATGAGCCGCCTGTGTCATTATTGGTAAGTATGTCATGGTGAAGCTGGAGAAACATACAGAGTCTTCGTTACAAAGACCGGATCATAGTGTGCGTCCAGTGCGGGGTTCAAAGCGTCATGCTTCTCGACGTCCTCGACCTTGAGATCTGAGCTATGTTTGGAGTCGGAGGAAGCCATCTGTAGAGACTACGGCGTGGGGAAGGACCTGTTGCGACTTGCGTCTTCCTTTTCCCATCTGTAACCTTTTTATACAGCAGGTTTCATATGACAGGCACATTACGATCCATCATACAAGATTTGCCAAGCATCAACATGTAGGGCTGCTCCGACAGCTCAATCCCTTCCAAGAACATTCCATTCCACAAGGCACCTATTTGGCACCTATGGAGGAAGAACACCGCCCGATCAAAGTATACCCGCCATGTGCGAGCATGTGTGTTAGACCCTCTAGGGCTCCGAATCGTCACCCGACCTTGACAAGACTCGATCCCCCAGTTTACGGAAGCAGAGGGTGCGACGGGTACAGTTCATGGCGACGGCCAGGATTGGTTCGGGAGTGCTTCCGTAACGCAGCTCCCTGTAGTTCCTTGTTGATGCCCTTTCAATTCTGTCGAGTTTAATCACCAGCCTTCGCTATCAATTCATGATGGGCAAAATGTTATACTAGCCCCGACCCTTGTTATCTACAGCCCTCTTATATCAATATGGGTCGTAAATTGACGAAAGAAAGATGTGCGTTTACAAATTGCTTTCTTTTGGGGTCTTTGTTCTTCAAAATTATCGTTAAGCCCAACCTGAGTCTTCCTAGGATCGCTCAAGGTCATCAACAAGCTCATTCTGACTTGATTGATACTACAGTCTTGAAACGCATGAAGCTTCGGTCTTGGTGGGACGTCGGGTATAGAATGGAGCACTTTCAGCACCTTCCCTTTGACGGTCTTGGAGATTGGGATTACCTGTACGATAACATTGCAATCCGGGATGAGGCACCGCATTTGCGGGGCCCTCCACTGATAAAATTATAATCGACAGACAAACCAAAATTTACCCCACCCAGATTGTTCTGGGTTGTGCGGGGTTCCGTCTGGACAAATGTGGTCATCGCCACAAGGTATCTAGTCAATCTCTTCGGTGTACTCAAGTTCATACCTTGACAGTCCCAATAACCTATCATTGTGCACCCGGACACGGTCACTTGAACCAGCACCCGAAACGCAGAGATATGCTGTTGCCCAAATTCGCAGGTAATTGGCAGTTCATGTCGTTCCCCGGCGGCGGTTTGAGTAGCGCCCTACCCACGGGGCATTTATGATTAGTTATGGAGGAAGTACCTTCGATGCCCAATGTCCACGGTATTGAGCAGTATTCTCGCATTTCATTATGGAGGATTCGCGGGAAGCCTGTCACGCAGTGATTGCATGCGAGTGAAGAAGCAATGGGAGCATGATCGTGCCATCAATTAGAGCGCAACCGTACACGCCAAGCTGACGCAGGTTGACGCCCAAGACTGCTATATCGATCAAATGGCTCATCTCGTTCCCCAAGATTGATGCAACGTCTCCAGACCCCGCTCTGTTTATTTCCAAGCACCGGGGTATGCAGTATGCCGGGTGCCGGTAGAGAGCGGTAGGGATTAGAAAGTTATTAGAATTGCCAGATGCACAGATGTGTTGATGTTGAAATTGCGTCGATGCAAGATGGCGTAAGTCCAATGTGGCCGAAAAATGGTTTTCGGTTTAGAATTAGAAGCTCGATCAATAACTCGATCAATTTGAAAGAGGAAAACTTGCAGACCACTATCACGTAGCTTTCATTCGCTGTACTTGGAGATGATTGGGAGAGCCCCAGGAGTGCGTCCGTCTTTTCGACTCTTTTCAATATGCAAGACCATACCGTCCAGCTTGAGATGGAGGTCACTGCCAAACAAGACCC
The DNA here is from genome assembly GCA_014925845.1 of Crassisporium funariophilum. NCBI lineage: Eukaryota > Fungi > Basidiomycota > Agaricomycetes > Agaricales > Crassisporiaceae > Crassisporium > Crassisporium funariophilum. Next base: position 1,581,127 of record JACGCL010000004.1, read on the forward strand.
TGTCGAAATAACATGACGGATGCTTTTGCTCCAGAAACGCGCTTCAAACAGTACCACTGGGTCCTCTTCTACACCCGTCTCGAACCTAAGTATATCTGCCAAGCGAGTTTGGTTATTCGCAACGAGTCTAAAGTCAAACTTGGCTTTCCAGCTCTTATCGGAAAAGGCACGGTTATCGCAGATCCTCTCATGTTCTGGTAATGCTGTCGGAATTTCGCCCGAACCATTTCAGCACGGCTGCACGAAGTGGCTTGCGTTCCCATACTCTCGTCACTAATGCGCTCAGACTATCGTGGGTCGTTGTTGTCATCATAGGGGAGCTTGGAGCGTTCTTCTGGAGTCTATCGGCTTGCAGATGGCCTAAACTCGACCTCGGACACGTACGTTCATTACCACCGTCATGGCCGCTCAAAATCCTTCACCGTTTCACCCGTTAGAAAAATGTCAAACCAACACATGTGCTCCTCCTTGCTGATACGCAAGTACAACACGTCGCGCTTACGGCAAAAGGGAGCTGGGGAGCGAATCCCATCCGTCGCGTTATGTTTGAGTTGAACTTGCGGAAGAGCTGGCACGTCACCTCGCGATTGAAGCCCCATGCTGTGATCTTTCTCGGAGATATGCTAGCTAATGGGAAAGCGGCACGGACGGCAGAAGAGTAAGCACTTTATTCGATTAAGGAACAGTTACTGGAGGTAGCGCTAACTGGATTAGGTATAAGCAGGCTACTCAAAAATTCAAATCCATCTTTCCGGTGGACCCGGGTGCATCTGTGCACTATATTCCTGGCAACAACGATATTGGGTACGCGTTGTCTCATCTCTTTCTTCAAAACACCATCATTCTGATTTCTTGGGCTGCAGTCTGGGTCAGGTCCCATCGGTTACGAAAACGCTACGCTCGTACTATCTAGATTCTTTCGGGCCATTTCACCAAGACTTCAAAATAGCAAATCACACATTCGTGGGTATAGATGCACCAGGAATCGTCGACGAGGACTATCAACGCCACGCCAAATACGTTAGTTTCGATGACTGGAAACCCATCGCCAATGGCCCAGTATCTTTCGTCAAAGACGTCGCTGAATGTATCTTCTTCATCATTCTTTTGGTGAACTAATCGCTGATCCGCTGCCGCAGACGACCCAAGCTATGTAATTCTCCTCAGCCACATCCCGCTTTCGCGATCGGAGACTGCATCTTGTGGGCCTCTCAGAGAGAAGGGCACGATACGGAGAGGTGCTGGACCGGGTTATCAAAGCATGCTGGGAAAGCAGACTACCAATTTCCTGCTGAGGAACCTCTCACCGTTGATCATCTTCAGGTATACATTTGCCACATTGATCTGATCTATATATGCTAGCTCACACCGGTTCATCCGTCTCTCAGCGCAGACAATCGCGACTATTGCGATTATACCCATGTTCTCCCCGGTGACCCGAACGATTCCTACAATCAAGGGAACAAAATACGCGAAGTGACATTGAAGTCCTTCGCCATGTCCGTACACATCAAAAGGCCGGGCTTCCAGCTACTATCCCTCATCGATCCTACAAAAGTAGGGCACGAGGGATCACTTTCCTTTGCTGACACACCGTGCTTTCTTCCGGACCAGTACCGAATATACACATCCTTCTATACTCCTGCAGTGCTCATCACTCTACTGATGCTGGTTTTCTTGAATCTTGGTCGGACCCGGCCCCGTCCTCTACGGAAACTAGATAGCGCATCACGCACCCCGTCTCCTCGCAGCAGCGGGCGCAGTACACCCATCCCAATGGGTAATCCAGACTCGGCGTTATTCTCGGCGACTTGGTCACCGTACTCGCCCGCTGTACACGTCAGTCCGCGCGGAACTCTGCCGTCGTATCTGCGTACTCCCCATACGCCTTCGGGCTCGACGACGATGCTGGTTGCTTCCCGCCCAGGAACACCTACGCCTTCTTCGCCTTCTTCTCACACCATGCTGACACCCTTTGGTGATCACGATGAGGAAGAAGAAGATACGATGTACCCGACGCAGTATGCGGTGCAGCGGGACGGACATAAACATCGCGATGAGGATGATTGGTCCCATGTCAGACATGGACGAGAGGAAGATGAAGACTTCGAAGCGGTTGCTCAGGAAGCTGGGTCTTTGGCAACCCGGATGCATTCACAATTCATCTCTGCGCCGGACCATCGACACAAGAGTCGGAAATGGTTGTGGTCCTATTCATTCGCTCTTATGGGCCGGAGAAGGAGGGTAACACTGAGGCTTCCATCGTGGAACTCGCTGCATAATTTGATAGATCTATTTGGGTTTGGGGGCCCTCGGGAGGTGGGTATCAACATCGTCGGTCGGCGACGGCGAGATGGTTGGATAGTGATTTTGCTAGACACTCTGAGTGTCTTTTGGCCTGCTGTGGTTGTATGGGTGATCATTAATTGGACAATCTTATAGACGCGCTAAGGACTATGCACAGTGTGCTAATTATATTTGTTACTTGTCACATACGTTATAGAGAGATCGAGTGTCCATATGTATGATCATTCATTGCAAGCATTGTCCTTCCATCATTCAGGTTTTTGCCGAGGAGTTTTATCTACACGTTGCGGCTCTACCGTTTGGGGTTGAGAAAGCACGTCAAAGACGGGGACTTGGGTGATAGCAAAGCTAGCGACTCCGAGGACTACGAGATTCTGGTCAGAAGAAAGCAATGGAAGAGGAACGTAACACATACGGAAGCCGGTGAGTTTCTCGAAAGGAGAATGAAAGTATACACCCGTGGTATAGATAGCAAATAGCCAGATGGCAATCAACACGATGTTGGAAGCAAGCGCCCATTGGTGCACGGACGACCAGCGTCCCATCTTGAACGAGGGCCGCAGCTGGTCGACAAGGAAGAGTGTGGACATGGTCAGGAGGAAGATATGGCCTGAGATATCATGCCCCATCCTTAACCGTGGAATGAGACGCCATTCTGGTGGAATAGCAAACGTCGTGACGAAGAGGTCGGGATGGCTTTGTTGTGTGATCGTCGATTTCGAGTAGCAGTACTCGTTCGGAACCGTGATAGGGTCGCCATTGGGCAATGCAATGACGCATTGTCCCCCCGAAGCGACAATGACGCGCTCAAGGAGTGCTGGGCCGAAGAACCAGCTGGTGAAGAGAAGCCAGACGGCCGTGAGGGTCAGGTATTTGAAGAACCGTTCTTTGGTCCGTACTTGAGCGGGGCTGGTCAAGTATGAGAAGAGGAAGGCGAGGGATGTCCAGCCCCATGCTTTCTTGATGAAATAGACATTGAGAGGGTTAGTTTTCGTTGCGAAATAGTGGGAGCCGGAGAGTGCGTGGGCTAGATGCGTGAGGAGGGGGTTGGAGGTGTCCAAGTAGGTGTTATACAAGACTGAATATCCGGTGCCAAAGAGCAGCGTTACCGCGATGACAACGATGGTCTGGTACCGTATGTCCCTCATCGTAGTAAAAGTTCAAAGGCACGCAGGTGGTGTGCAGAGCACATACGCCATTGATTATGTAAGCATCTCATCTACTGGTACAATTTATTAAGCTAGCTAAAGCCTATAGCCATTCCAAGAAATCGGGTGTAAAGTACGTCAGAATAAGAGTGGCACCTATGCCTTTCATCAGCGGATGGTCGGGATTTATTGTTAGGCGGAACATACCTGCGCGGACCATGCCTTCTACACTCTCAAATGCCATCGTTTTCAAATCGTAGACTCCGGCAGCAGCTCCAGCGTGCACCATCGCAAACTCACCGCTCACTTGATAGCAAGCTATCGGATGGTCGGGTGTCAGTTGTGCTGCATCTGAGATGATATCCAAGTAGGGCATTGCAGGTTTGACCATAATGATGTCAGCGCCTTCGTTCGCGTCTCGTTGCTACTCGGAAATAAGCATGTGTGGGAAGAGTTAAACATAAAGTCCACTCACAATGGCTCGCCTTGCAAGTCCGCGTGCTGTAGGAGGCAGTTGGTAGCATTTGCGGTTACCGAAAGAGGGAGCACTTCCAGCGGCATCTCTGGAAACCATACAATTAGCCAGATAACCTCTTCTGTTTCCTTCAAGAAACATACCTGAAAGGGCCATACAACGAACTCGCAAACTTGGCAGAGTAGCTCATAAGAGTACACTTATTCCCCAAACCAGCATCCATCAACCCGCGCTTGATTGCCTTTATGCGTCCGTCCATCATATCGCTAGGAGCGACGCAATCCGCACCCGCCCGTGCGTAGCTGACCGCCACTTGTGCGATGCGGTCGACGGAAGGAGGGGTGTTGATGGTGCCGTCGCCGTGGAGGACACCGCAATGTCCGTGATCGGTGTACTCGCAGAGGCAGACGTCGCAGGCGATGTAGAGAGATGGGAAGAGTTGGCGGAGCTTTTTGATGGCGAGGATGACGGGCCCGGAGGCGTCGTCTGCTGGTGTCCCTCTAGCATCCTGTGCATGGAAGAAAGATGAAGTCAATAAATGAGCAATGCGGAATTGAATGACTACGCGCCTTCGCACAGTTCATCGGCACCCCAAACAGGATAACGCTCTCCAAACCTTTCTTCACCAACGGCCCAATGAACTCTTCCAATTTATTCACACCCCATCGTCGCTGTCCAGGCAGAGTCTTGATCTCGACGCTCGCGTCCGCGTCATCGGTGATAAAGATAGGGTACATGAACATGGCTTTGGTCAATTGACGCTTCGCTTGCCATGTTCGCGAAAGGGGGTGCGCGTAGCCGCCTTGGAGGATGGAACTGGTAGATATGAGTGTTAGTGGACGTTGCGTCACGCCGCTGGGAGTAGATTGAGTTGCTCACGAGATGTCCATTGAGTTAGAAGCCATTCTTATGCTAAATTATGCTCAAATTTACTGGCTCGACGATGGAAGTGGTATACAAGCAACTGAGCTGAGCAATAGTGGGGTATGGAGAAAGCGGAGGAGAAAGAGATGGACGAGAGCGGCTTTTCACGACTTTTCATAAATTCCGATCATATTACAACCGGCTCGGGAAGACGCGCCCATCGCACTGCAATCACGGTCCCAGGTATCCAGTTAACCATGAAACGTGTCCTCTTTCTAGTCGCTGGGCTATTACGCCGTCCCCAGGCCAATCGCAGTGGGATTTTATACCACTTGTTTCATGACCGCTTGATAGGTACTGGGTAAAGGGCAGCAGTACAGGCGTGTCGGGTATTCGGTCTACATGTCTTCCGATCTTCGGGTTCCTCGAAGACAGTTCTTGTCTTCCCATCGGCGTGCTTCGATGCGCACATATGGCGCTGAAGCGCCGAAGGCCTATTCGCTTATTGGAAGAACGTGGCAATTCTGTTAGAATGTCGGGGCAATGTCATGTCGTGTCGCAGGTTTCGGGGTTTAGAGATGTCCACGACCACACCGACATTTAGGCATGTTCTCAGTGCTATTTTTGACTAGGGTGCTCAAAGGGTATTGTTACCAGAGCATGGTTAAGAACACGCATTTGTAGTGCAAGCGTAACTTGTATCTGACAAAGGCTCAGGCTGGTAAGCTCAAGAATAATGTTGGGGCCGCCATGGCGCAGACACTCGGCGTGTGGAATCGTTGCAGTGGCCCTGATCCTTTCAAGAAGTACTCTGCGTCGAGAAAAGTGGACTAGATTAGTTCCGACTTCAGGGCTACCTCATGTCCAATTTAATGATTTTCAAGAGAATCTATGACTACATACTGCTGAATTAACCTTGGTCGCAGACTATTCTTCAATATAAAGGGCCTACCGTGAATCAGTTCCTAGCCAGGTGCTCGGCCTCCATTGTTTGCATCCATCCTCAACCGAACATTGCCCTCGTGAGTCCTCGTATCTATTCCTGTCATGTCTTCCCGTCGGCAAGCTTCATCATAAATACACCACCGGCAATCTGCTTTCGAATACATCAAGCCAGCTGACTGCTTTGTATACTATGTAGCTCGACCACCAGCATCTCCCTCTTGCAGAGAAAGAATATCAAACGCTGACTCGGTGGTATCTGATGCGATATGTCGATTCTGAGCAGACCACATTGGCGCATTAATGATTGTGAATGTTCTCGGGAGGCGCCAGGTGCGCTGAGGGCGTCATTTTGAGATAGCGATCGTGCCTTTTGAGTGATCGTGCGGACGTCGCGCTAGCCGATCGTGATCGGTGTGGCGGACCCCGATGATCAGAGGATTCGGAACGTAACTGAACGCATTGTGCATAGTTGTACATAGCTGATTGTACGAACCTGGCTTAAGCCATACCATGCTATGGATTATGGGAGTGTATGATTTATGACAAATTCGACTGCAGTAAATTGTGGCGCGTACAACACAACTTGTATGAAATGGTCTATGGTCAAAGATGTCAGCGTACAAGTCGTTGATCCTTTATGCTTGGATACTTTTAGGGAATGCACCTTCTTTGATTATATCAACATGCACCGAAGCTTGCGGGCAATGGTTCTACATAGCTCTCAATGAACGCGGGGTAATGATGTAGAACACAACTCAACGGAATCGAGGCAACTGAATAAGATGCCCGGATGACTTCACTTCTTCATCTGATGATTCCGTTCGCAACGCATCCTATAGTGATAGAGATGTCTGATTATGATTTAGAGTGAGGGAACCATCTCATGATAGAGTACTGAGAGAGATTACAAGATGATTCTTATGTTGCTATATCTTCCCAAAAAAGGTATGAATATACATGAATAAAGAGGGGAGCGAAACGCGTCGGTGAAGGCTCGAAACGGACGGATGCTACACACTATATACATGTTTATCTCGTGCAAACCAGATTCTCAAGTAGAAGAACACGAAGCTTTTTGTGGATGCCAAAGTGCATCAGGAACATACTGCTTTCGGGTGATTATTAGTGCATGTTGAACACCCCTGCCAGATATTGTGGCGCAGCGATTTCTGACGGGGAAGGAAAGGGGTCTGGGCCTGAGTGGAGTCAGTTGGGCGACAAACAATGGAGTCCTGCAACGTCCCACGCACACGGACGCTCAACTGCGAGACTCGTGTTACATTCCGCTAAGCATCTGAGCGTTGTGGACAATACTGTTTCAGAGAGACAATGGCACTGTCAAGCCCGACTAGTTGATAACAAATAAATATTTCGGTTGCGTTAGCAATGACGAGTGAAGAAATCTTCGACAGGGTTACGAAATGACATGGCAAGCGAGCCATTGTTATATAGTGCTTGTGCACAGAGTCGGATACAAGAGAAATATAAGCCAGGAGTCAGGAGGACAATAGGAACTCTAAATCGCTGTGGGTACGACTCAGAAGGGGGAGCTGGAGTCAGAATGATGACAACGGCGCGATACCTAATGCGGATGGCGAGGCTCAAGCGGAAGCAAGCAACGCGGTCACATGACCTTGTTGAAAGCCGTTGCTGCGTGAGATTCAAAAGCGATCACCGTCTCGCCACATTTTATTTATTTCCCCCCCACCACCGCCCACGACCTAGAGATATAATTCCACGACGAGCAGCACAATAAACGGTTTGGAAGCTGCTAGACCACCGCAAGACAGCTACGAGCTTCACTTTGATCTTCCGGTATCCAAAAGTAAACGCCCTGACACGCGTCTTGCACCAACACAGCTATCAAACGCTCCTTCTAGATGATGCTCATGTCCACTCCAACCAAACTTTACGTCCACAGAAACACACCATGCGATAACAGCATGTCTCCCAAATACCACCATCGCAACTGCACTCCCCCACGACCTTACGACTCCCCAATGCTCACCCCGTCTCCCCTCCGTCAACGTCCGCTTTTTCCGCTCAGTACTAGTGATGATGACTTCCTGCAGTCCCCGTACAGGTCCCCAACAGCGCTGGCGCCTTTATTCAACCCCTTCTTTGCTCCGAAACCCCAGGCAATCGACGACGATGAAGGGTCCATTTTCCTCTCGTCGGCTGCTTCTGGCTCCTTCACGCCCTTCTTCTCCACCTCGGGATCCCAACCGCTGCTTACGCCTGTCAAACAAGTTCACCGTGCCCCCAGTCGGTCTGTGCTCGCAATCAAACCTATGAACACCATCTTTGGGTCTGCTGCGCCTTCCGCAGAGCTTACCAACACCACTCGGGTTGGGGTCGGCACAAAGCGCAAATCCACCTCCAATGCCACTCCCTTGCGTCAGCACAACCTGACTCCGCTGAAAGTGACTCATGCAAAGGAAGCACCCATCTCTCCCTCGTTTGATCGGCTCGCACCGCTTCCAGCGCCTAAGTTTACAGCACGCACTCCTCAAACAAAGGCGGAAACGGACGCTTACCTCAAGAGACAGACAGCGACTCTGATCAGGCTCCAGATCTCCGATAACAACAGTGGGGCGAACTATCTTGACGAAGCAAATGACTCGGGGTGTGAGATGGATGAAGATGATACCGGCAACGCTTTGTTCCTCAACAAGCCACGGCTTAGTGGTAAGGTTAGTCAGCCCCAGAAAACCTTGGTCTTCCACCCACCTCCGGCAAAAGGCAAAGAGAAGGAAGAGGTCGCAGAAGCTATCTCCCCTGGAGGACATATCACCAAGCGTCGAGCACGTTCTAGGCCCGTCTCTGCTGAACTCCTCGAGCAATCTTTCAAAAGCCCCAAGTCTCCATCAAAGGTACTTTTTTCTAGATTCTTACTTGTCAATTATGCTCATTCAAAATCGCAGTCTGCCAAGGTGACAAACAGTCGACTACGACATGGAGGTGCAATCATATTCCCCGGAACTTTGCATCGAGGCCGGGCCTCTCCAGGTTCCTCTGGTTCCGACGCAGGGTCACCTCGACCAAGACGTCGAATCAGCGGAGGCCCCAATCTAGTTCGCCCTCGGGCTGACCAACATATTCAGGCTTACCCATCCCGAGCTCCCCTGAGCCGGATTGAAAGCGTCAGCTCCGCTACACTCTTCTTCGGTCCCCCCATTCCCGCGCCGCAAGTTTCAGCACCTGCCGGTCGTTCCCGTACCAACTCCAATCTCTCCTCCTCCACCCCAGCGCCAACCTTCCGCCGACCTCGCCTTCGTCCCTCGTTATCCAACCGCCACAGTTATGCAGGCCCAGGAAGCTTTTCGAATGACTTGCATGCATGGAACACTGTTCAAACACGAAATGTATCGCCTTCACCTGCTTCGTCACCGCACAAACTGCCCGATTCATCTCTTCTCCTTCAAGACACTGATATGGATGACGACGAGGATATGTTCTTTGCACCCGAAGACTCCTCGTTCATACTCAACGTAACAAGGGACACACCCTCCCCGAAATCCGCACCGGTGCTACCGATGAAGTACAAGCATCGCGATTCACTGATGGGTAGCGACAACGAGGATGAGATGCTATCTACTGGTTCCAGTGTTGGTGGAGATTTCCTGCATGTCATGCCTAAAGCATCCACTAGCGTCAGCTCCATCTGCTCCGACGAGGGTCTCGTGACACCGGGTGTCGCACCAGAAGGCCACTCAGGCTGGCCTAGCGCCCATGTGTATAATGGCGGAGAATTCGAGGCTGCATATGGCGATCACCATTCTTACGGCCTTTCCAGAGATGAGGGTGTTGATGTCGATGATTTCATTATCAAGACCCTCGCTGCGGCATCGAAAGGACAACAGATGCTGCCGAAGAAGATTCCGGGCACCCCAGTGAAGAAAGTCAGGATGAGCTATTTCGGCCATGAGAGGCCTTGGCAGAGTGCTGTGGCGTCCAAGGTTGGTCTGAAGGACGACTGTGATTTCAAGAAAGTGCCACGGAAGAGTCTTCCAGCTGCTTTTCCTCCGGCGTTTCCACCCATGCGAGCAAAGCTGGGGAGAGAGCACGACACCGAGTCAGAGGATGAGGAGGAGAGTCCTAGCACGCGTCGGAATAACTACACAGGTCTCGGATTGGGTCAACCACCTCTCCCCATGGGGAGGAATGGTGCTTCAGCAATTCCGCGCAGCCGTTGGTTAATGCGTCGAAGCAGCAGTGGGGCTTTTTCAAGTGGCAGCGACTCGGCATCTCTCGCAAATACCCCAACTCGCGGCAAAGGTATCGGTATGTTCGCATTTCCACCTCATGACCGTATCTGTTGAACTGACGGGATCTCCATTCTATTCTTTGATTGTCATTGACAATGACAGATTGGCAGCTCCCCAAACCACGAATCCCCCTCAGGCTGTCTCCATCCAGCGATTCCATCAACATCTCTTCGCGATCTACCTCGGGATCATCCAGCGGTTCCTCTATGGCCACTCTCAACTCGCCCACCAATGGCAAGCAGCAGCGGCAACTGGTGGCTCCGCGGGCAAGTCTTGCGACGCGTCGATTCTCGGAGCCGTTCACGGAGGAGCAGCCCGGGAGGTTCGAGCGTGATTTTGACGAGATTGAGGAAGTGGGCAGCGGGGAGTTCGGCAAAGTGATCAAGGTACAGAGCAAGAAGGCGGGGGATGTCGAGGTGTATGCTATCAAGAAGTCCAAGAGATTCGAAGGGGCTAAACATCGGTAAGTCTTTTTTTGATTCTATTCAATGGTGCCTCTCTTGGACGTGAATACAACGTATTGCACGCGCACATCACTGCATGACAAGGAAAAGCCCCATTCCGAGATTGTGCATCTGCATTCACTCTATGCAGCGACCTCTCATATTTTTACCGCGGACGTTGGTTGCTATGGTATGCTAATTTCGATGCGATCATGTTTAGGCTCCGATTGCGGGAAGAAGTCAATATCCTAAAGCATCTCTCGCAAGCCGCACTATCAACCGACAATGATGGGTATGGCTACGGCTCGTATGGGCACGGGCATCCCAACGTGCTCGCGTACATCGACAGCTGGGAGGAGGACGAAGCACTCTTTATTCGTACAGAACTCTGCGAATCGGGCAACCTCGCCAGGTTCTTGTGGGAGTACGGACGTGTGTTCCCCCGGCTGGATGAAGCGAGGGTTTGGAAGATCATCGTTGATCTGAGTAACGTAAGTCCCAGATTTGGCTTTCATTTATCTGTTCGGTTCCCCGTTCGCTCGCTCCCAACTGTGAACTTATTCTTTTCTTTGTTTCTCACACGATACAGGGTCTGAGATTTATCCACGACTCCGGAGTGATCCATCTCGACTTGAAGCCGTCGAATGTGTTCGTGACCAAGGACGGGCGGTTCAAGATCGGCGACTTTGGAATGGCATCTCTGTGGCCTCGACCGAAGCCTGCAGACGTTGAAACAGGTGGAGGCGGTGGTGGGTTCGAACGCGAGGGGGACAAGTTATACTTGGCACCCGAGGTCCTGCAAGGGCGGTACGGCAAAGCTGCTGATATGTTTAGGTGAGCATTCCGTTCTTTGTGGTCGCACGGTTCAGACGGGCTGTTCGTTTAATGTTTTCTCACGTCGTGTCGTTTGTTTGGCGATCTTAGCTTTGGAATGACGATCTTGGAAACCGCGTCCAACATTGTGGTCCCTGATCAGTTGAGTTGTTTCCGGACCGTTGGTCCCGTTACTGTTTGCTGATTGTGTCTGACAGAGGTGAAGCCTGGCATCGGCTACGGCGGGAAGACTTCTCGCAGGTGGATCTGGATGATAGCCCTGAGCTACTGGATATCATCCAGCAGATGATGCGCACGGATCCGGGGTTGCGGATGAGCGTGAAAGAAGTTTGCGAACACCCGGTTGTGAGGCGGGCGAGGGGGGTGATGGAGCGCAGGCTTGAGGAAGCGCGGATGAGCGGGGGTAGTGTGTTTGCAGCGTCGCCGTTGGCGAGTGTCCCGAGTGGGTTTTTGGAGGAGATACTGGACCGTGCTACTAGTGTTGGCGACGAGGGGGCGATGGATACGAGTGTTTGACGACTTTGCTTCTTTTTTGAGCAGTAGCCTTGACGCCCGACGGTTTCTGGATTTTCTACTTGGGACAATTTTCATTCTTTTTGATGTATGTATGACCGCCTAGTGGTTCTTGTTCCCTTGACTCTTTATTCTTATGATTTGCTGCATTACTTATTACCACCATGACCTATCTAGTAGCTAGAAAATATGTGCATAGCCTTATTTGATGGATTGTTATCAAGCGAGGATGCCCGATCTGTGCTAGTTGTTCCTGGCAACACGGTTCGGTTTACGCCCACCCACCGTTCCTTTCGCCCTCTTTTCTTTTTCCCGTCCAGTCCATGTTTGCTTAAAACATGCTAGATCCACACATTCCTTCTCATACACACATCTCCTACATGGGCTTCCAAATCCCTCCCTTCCCAAGGAACATCATCCAGGACCCAGCAGCAGGCGACTTCCGCGCTTTCTACCCATATACCCCCAACGAGGTCAAGCACAGGAAGAGGACCACCAGCGCACAGCTCAAGGTCCTCGAGAGAATATTCAAGCAGGACACAAAGCCCAATGCCGCCCTTCGCAATGATCTCGCCGCAGAGCTGGAGATGACCGCCAGAGGTGTCCAGGTGTGTTGCCTGCTTTTCCTCCCTTTGTCCACCACTCACCTCGCCACGCGCATCAGGTCTGGTTTCAGAATCGGTCCGCGCATAGCCTTTTTTCTACTATGTTTACTGACCCTTTTCTTTCTGTAGGCGCGCAAAGGAAAAGATAAAGGCGGGCAAGTACCTACCTGGTTCAAAAGGGCCAGGAGCCCCGTCCAGCACCAGCCCGATCGATTTGCCCAAGCAGGAGATCAAAGACGAAACGCTCGCAGACTCCCTCCTCTCACCCACAGACGACTCCTTTGACGCGTTCTCCCACTCCTCCAGCCCCTCCATCACCTCCCCACCCCAACTTCATCTTATTACTGATGCATCCAACTTTTCGTGGCAGAATTCCCCCGTCGATCCTCCGGACAGCGCATCCTTCATCTCTCGCCCAATCAATAACAACAACGATCTTTACCCCTACCGCCGCGGCTCTCTCCCAGTCAACGCCTTCCCCCCACCAGAGCCGTCACCCGACACCCTCGCCAATGATTCTTTCGATCCCCTCGTCCGTCGCAGGTCAGTCGACGCTAGCCTGCAACGGCTCCATTCCAACCCCTTTGCCAGCCTCGCAAGGGCAAAGAACAGCGCCCTGTACGGACCAGGCTTCGGTGTTTCACAGCCAGGTCGTCATCATCAGCTTAATCGCTTGCCCTACACCGGCTACCCCACACAAAGGCGTGGCTTGTCACAGCTGGCAACCATGCCCCAGCACGCGAGCTTGCGTCGTCTGTCTATGGACTCTCGATCAACTCGCTTCCCGTCGAGGTTGAACCAGTCACCGTCTCCCTCGCCGCTTACGCCCTACAATGCTGTCGTTAGGGCTTCTCTACCCGATCATCATCTCTATGCTGTCACTTCTCGGTCAGTTGCCTCACCCATCCCTGGACCTCTGCCGTCCCCCGGATTCTCTTTCGGTGCTGCCAGCACGTCGTCCATGACCTCGCCCAGCTCTGGCGACAGCGAGCGCAATTCTCCGGATTCCCTCCGTTCGTTCACGTTCAGAGGGGACGACGAGGACGGTGCCATTTCGCCCTCCTCCTACGACGCTTACTCTCGCTTCGGCTCTATTGCCTCCATCGCGACTAGCGAGTCCAGCATCAACAGTTCATACTTTTCGGAGATCGGGGGTCAGGCGGAACACTTGGCGGGCGATGTCCGCGCCGAAGATAGGCGAGACTCTTGGTATGTTTCTAATTTGTACAAATCCAGACAATGCAGCTTATGCGAGCGTGTATAGCGCATCTGGTCAATTTCTCGGCCTGATGTCAGGACTCGATGTGGGGAGCCACATCGAACATATGCCGCTTAACCTGCCCACGTATTCGCCCCATGAGGATTATGCATTTGCACGGCAGGGTGATGGGGTGGAGCTGATTGGCGCTAATGAGATGCACCACCGTCATCACCAGCAGCAGCAACAGCAACATCACCAAGCGGAGGGTTCTTACCCTTCACCTGCGTCGACCATCTCTCCGCGCGGCAGTCCTCATGTGCAAGATGCGCCCACATCTTCCGTTCCCATCTCGACGTCTAGCGAGCTCGCGTTCGCCCTCGAAAGCAAACCATCAGATCAGGTACGTTTGTTGATCACTTTGGGACCTCCCTAAATTTTTCTGATCGGCGTCGGTGTTTCCTCTCGCTTCTCAAGGCGCCATCTGGAAATAGACAGGAACCGTACATGACATACGGCGACCATCATCAAAATCACTCGGAGACTTCTTCTGCAGGTCCCCTCATTGCCCATGGGCATTCGCATTCTGGCGCTGACCACACTGCGTCCGATCAGGAAGGCGTGCCGGCGTACTATTCGCAGCAGCATGAGACGGAAGCGCCGCAGCAACAATCTAACGAAGGGCTATCTGCACCCGGGGTATACCAACACCAACACGTCCACCAGCAGCAAGAGCCCGAGTGTAACTCCGTTCCCGCACGCGGACACGGACATTACGTCGCTTCGTCCTATTCAACACTCGCGGATGCGTATTCGGATCATCGTCAACAGCAGCATCAACAGCAACAGCAACAGCAGCTGGACTATGCACGTTCCGTCAGCGGTGGGCACGGCGTGGGCGGCTCTATCCCCGTCTACCCCGCGTCAGCGTACGGTGGTGGTGCTGGTGCGGAGGGCCTGTCGTTGGGTCTTGCAGGCGTGGGCGTGGCGCAGATCGATAACGTCATTCAGAACGTGGAGAGCTTTGGCAGTTATTCGACATGATCTCCCCCCACCCTCGCTGTCGCCGCTGCCTGTACGACTACCGCAACCGCAACCGCTTTCATTCATTCATTCGTTGCCGCCACTGAGAATTATGAGGTGGCTTTTGCGCGTCCTACCTCCGAAATTGCCCGCGCCGTCTGGGTTGTTGTTCTGTTGCCACTATCTCGCCGTCTATTCTTGTCGCTCATTGCTGTAATCCCCCCTCCTGCTGTTGCCTGCCTGTCTGACTGCGCGTTGTTTGTTGTCCGTCCTAAACCCCACTTTCATTTGGTCTTGTTCTTTCAATCTTCGTCATCTCGATACCCTAGTCATTCATCTATCGCTAATGTCCATACCACCATCATCGCAACCAACCGACCATTACCACCACAATCACTTTCTTGCCGGATTACAATCGAAACAAATTCGAATCCTTACCCTCGTTTCTCGCTCTCATCGCCCAAAATCAAAACCTGTCCTTCCTCACCCCGTCACTCAACTGGCCTCTACTCTCACTTTCCTTGGCTTGACCTTCAACCTTTGTTTCTCTTCGTCTTTCCTGTCCTTGTGTGCTCTGTTTGTTTCGAAGATATGCTAAATGCTTGTAGTTGTAATTCACTTGTTATATTCCCTCTTTCCTCTCTTCTCTTCGTCCTTCGTCCTACAATTATTGGTGTAAACTCGCTCGTCTATCCTTCACCCTTCCTTTTTGATTCGTGTTTTTCTTTATCTTACAAATTCAAGCTATTTTAGTTCAGATACCTACTATATGTTATACCTGTAATAGCTGCGTGCTTTGCACTCATCTGCCAATTCAAAGAAAGAAATCATTTGTGTTTACTTGCTCTTTTGGCATTCATTCGTCAGTGGGCAGTCTTTGCTTCCACTCCAGAATTCTTGCATATATTGATTACCCAGTTATTGCCCTTCATTAACCCAACCCACCTATCAACCATTGCATATGCTCAGTTGTCGCATTCAATCAAGGAAAATGTCCTATATTTGCATATTCTTGAGAACAACACCTCTCGTAATCTGATGTGTGGGAAGGGAATTTCTGCAAAGCCGGCCCAACTGACCTGGTTCACGAAATCGGGTACGATGACCCCGCAACTACGTAACGTTTCAACCTTTCAGCGATCGAACGTCGCTTCGGGACAAAGTTCAGTTCGTAACGAGATTAGGTTCTTCTAAGAATCCAAGGTGCGGGTGACTGCGAACCTGTCTGTACGACAGCTGTGGAAATTTTATTTTTCCTGCGGTCCAGACGGAAAAAGAGGGATGACCGCGGGTAGATGCCGTAGGGTAGAACATGGGACCTAAACTTGACGTTACGTACTGCGAGGGCCGTTTGGAATCACGACCGCGACGACGATGCGCGAGTGACCAGTCGGCATTCCGGGTCTTTTGCTCCCCGGCGCGTAGTGAGCTGGGGTTTTTGGTCGCTGGTGCGATGAGAATTCGTGAATTTCGAACTTGTGGTTGTTGTTGTTGCACTTGGCAGGCGTGGGGTAGATGGGGCGAGTTCGGTGCGGAAGCGCGGGTTCTCGTGGCCCTGGCAATCCAGTGGCGAGGGATGGAATTAGCCAACAAGTAACAGCTGTCCAGAAAATCTGGAAATTGCGGGCCCACAAGTGCATGCGCGTCTTTCTTTTACCTTTCCGTCCCAACGAGCCACATATATCGTTTGATCACCGTCTCCGACGTCAAGCAGGGTAAGCGCTTAGACATAGCACTTTGGTTTAAAGGAGATAAATTCCACCCGTGAACCCGTGTGTCGTAAACACGCGTCGTAGACGCATCGTGTAGTGTTCGCAATGTGGCGTAGAAAACTAAGAAAGAGCTGCTTGGCTTTTGAGCTATACCTCCGCGGACTGTGGACAGAGATACCATGATGGATGTTCGAATGGAGTCGGCACACCCCGCAGGATGGCGTGCCAAGGATGCCGATTTTTATTTTGAGGGTATGCTGAGAAGGGTTTGCGGATGATGGGTGGGGGAGTGAGTGAAATTTGTTCCGTTTTGGAGCTGTACTCGGATTGGCTCAGTGACCATGATATTTCGGGTGCAGGACAACTATGCTTGGAGATAAAGAAGACCAGTCAATTTGACTATGTCATATTTTGGATGAGAGTTATTCGGGGCGACTCGAGAGGTGAAGCTATTCTAGAATCTCCTTGGATGTCGCTCGGAATTCCTCGTCGAAAACACAGGGGAGCGGACGGGGAATTACCGTAGCGTGCGAGAGTGGCTTCAGCGGGCATCCAGTGAAATCACTTGTGATGCGCACTACCTATTTGATGTTAGAGGGGAGATATTCGACATCCAAGCAAACAAGATCCAGCATCAGATCAACATGTAGGTACCGAGGTCAAATCGGCTGCATGTCTGTCATGATATGTCATGGTCGACGGGTGACAACGATTGGCGGCCCTCAGGAAGGCACCAGAGCGCTGCTGAGCTGTAAAAGCATATTGATAGCGACGGCTACGTTCTTGGCACTCTGAACAGTTGTAACAGCCACGCAAGGAATCCAGGAGATGAACACAAGAAAGACAGACGCCGGATGGCGCACAACGGCGACAGAGTGTGTACGGACCTAGATTGGAAATGTGGGGAAAAGTGGGAGTAGAAAGGGTCGAGATGATTTCTTTTTTCCGCAACAGCAACGGAGTAGCAACGCAGTCCGTGACGACCAGGAAAATTCGACACATCGACGGATATGGAGAGGCTCGCGCTTGCAATCCACAACGCCAGATAGATCTGTTGTGGTGATGCTCTTTTACGGCGCTCTGCTGACGACTTGTAAGTTGGCTTCTAGTGGATCTTGATTCGAGAAACCATGCCAGCCTGCGCAGCCAATTTTACTTTGAAGGGTTGGTTGCTCAAGATAGACAAAGATTGCGCCTAATGAAGAAGCGTAGCGCTCTAACCCATGATCATGCGTAGGGGCTATATGCATCACGATGGAAGCATATTACTTCGTGGAGATCAAGCTTACGAGGTCATCCACAAGTAAAGAGAATTTGCCGAAGTTTGAGTTTTACATGGGGGAGCTTCGGATGACTGCGGTTGATGGTGGCGCAATGATTGGTTCTACAAGTCGGTTTGTTTGCTCTCTGGCTCCAAGTCTCGATAATTTTATCGAGAAGACATAAGTAGCCTAGCCTCTTTGAATCAGACATGACGAATAGTGACAACACGTCGCTCGCGGACGAACGTTCACTATTTTCGATTTCGGGCGGTGTTGGTTTGCTGCTTGCTGCTTGTCTTGAGGGCATATTGCCAGTTGTACCAGCAAACTGGTAGTTTTATTGTTTCTACTCTTCTCTCATATAACCCCTGACAAGGTGCCACACTTCAAGATGTATTCACTGAGTTACCATGTAATCCAGTCAGCCAGATTTGTTACCAATCACCCCATCTATCCTTCAAGGCTTTCCAAAATGGTCTCGGTGACGCGTAAAGCTTGCATACTTCAAACCGTCCCAACATAAACAATTCAATGCGATAAAAACCCTCGTAGACCTCAGAGATGCAAAGGAAAGACGCAGTATTTCTCCCTTTTGACTCAAAACTTCGCCTTTCCCTCAGGACTTGCAACCGAATTCTCGGAATTATGGGCACCATCCGGTCCCAAACTGTTCTTCCGCGACGGTGAAGCGGATTTCGCCATTATTTCGCTTTCCCTCTTCTGTGCTGCAATCTCCTCTTCGCTTGATATTCTTCCCCCAATTTCTTGTTCCACCTCTCGAGCAACGTCAGCAAGCCATAGCTTGCCTGCGCCTTTGTTTCCATCGCCCTTGGAATCCAAGTCGCGGCCAATCAGGCTAACGAAAACGCCTTTATATAGGACTGGATAGGAGCCGACTTGAATCCCATGAGGCTTCAGCCGTTCCTGTAGGGATGTCAAGTAAGGGGCAATCATCGATTCAGGACGGCTATTAGCGAGAACAACAGGTCAGAAACCATACAAGTAAGAAACGATGACACGTACTCTGTGAAGATTTGTATACGCAGTGGTCGCTCATTTTTTGGTGGGAGGGGGATGAATGGTGTTAGGCCATACAACATCTTTGTAAATAGGGCGGGTATTCCTGGGAAGATGCATATTTTTCCTTCGAGCCGAACGACAGGCTAACAACCAAATCAAATGAGCACGATAAGTGAGAGAATTGATGGGGCCCCATGCGTACCACCCAAATGTCTGTCTCGACGTAGATGATCTCAGCGTCCTCGGGAAACAATGCCATACGATGCGTCGCGGCGAGTTGTTCAGCATTCTGTGTTCCAACCCATTTGCGATACTTGCTCATTTCTTTCATGCGGCGGATCGTTTCTTGATGATGTACCAGCTTCTGGTTGAATGATTTAGCAAGGCATTCATACGTGATGTCTGTTCAACAAGTTATGACAGGCTCTCGCTGCAATGACAGGAAACACGACATACCATCATGCGTTGGACCAATTCCACCACTTGTTATAACGAAGTCGTACATGCTCACAAGGCGCCTACTGGCTTCGATTCTAGAAAGATATGTGAGATCTTGCGACATAGCATATAGACTACACGCACATTTCTTCTTCATTGTCGGCGATCACCTCTATACGCTTCCTGCAATTCATGCACTAGATTCGTTAACAGTAATCATTCTTTGGAAGGGTTAATAGGCGTACAGGTCAACTCCATGTTCGAAGCAGTACTGTGCGAAGCAGTGGGAATTCCGGTCAAGAGTTTTGCCGTTCAATATCTCGTCTCTGAGGTTGTGATTTAGTTAGGGGTGGATCCAGTAGTCAACAACAATGCGTACCCAATGATAAGTGCAGCAGCCGTCCTTATATATTTCCCTTCACCTAGTGGATTCTTGGGGATCGGGGAAACGGGAAACGTTACTTGTGGTTGAGGTGGAGTCGTTGGTAGTATCGCCGCAGACGACGAGGATGCGATTGGCGAAGACGACCCCGACTTCGTTGACATGACGCGGCTGTACGTTGTCTTTGGAAAGTCTCGCGAAAGAGTTTCAAGGGTCGGTGTACGGATTTGAACTCGTGCGGGTCGAGTTGAAGATAGTGCAGACTTGAAAGTGACTGTGGACGCTCTGAGGAGGCGCATGCCAGAATAAACAAAGACACAAGAACTTGAAGATGATCTTGGGAAACTTAAACCCCAAGGAGCTGGGTCAGTGAGAGAACTGGCAGGTCATTCGAGTTTGGAGGTGTTGTTGACTTTCAGCATATGAAGCAGGGTTTAAAGCCCGGCACACGGAACACATAACGGGAGCGGGACCCTGCGGGACCTTTTTCGCACAATCATACACTCAACTTTCCATTCCTTTCAATATTTCATGGTGGAAGCTGGGCGGCAACCTTGTTACACGAACAATCCACCTGGATACCTGTTCAGTGGCCTGGATCCTACAGAAGTTTATTGATCGTCCTGGAACAGTTTGCAGCCCCATGTACTACAGAAATCTTGAACGGTTGCATCTGCCCTCGCTGCTCCTCAGTTCGTAATGTCAAGTAGTGGCAATACTTGGATCATACCCTCAAAATATGTTATGGATGGATCGCACCTCTCTTTGTTTGAGATAACATCTTGTCTAAACAATCTTTTTCCTGGATCACCTCAAGTTCTTTTCATCGCCTCGCAAGACACATTCATGCTGTCCAAATCCTACACAGTCCTGGCACGGTGAGCACTTTTTTCTACGAGCATACGGAGAGTTGATATATTTCTCAAGTGTTACGGCCATCATATGATCCTCATGCATCTCCTGTTTCCAATGTTGGGTAGCTGTTTCATTTCCAGGTTCTCGTCGGGCTCTTGGATGTAAATGGTGCTCCTGCGCGCTCGTGTCTCTATTTTCGCCAGGTTTTCTCCGCATATACTCTAGGCAAACGTTGTACTGGTGAACTGCTAATTACTAATTGGAAAGCTGACCTTCTAACTTGGAAGAAATATTGAAGGTCACATTGTGGTCGTTTACCGACGTGTTCTGATGTCAGAATAACAAGCTGGTTTTACTCTTCACCCCTCAGAACCGTGTCTCAGCATTGTACATGGTTAGGCTACAGGACATTCTAGGCTGCTTTCCTTTGGCCAGACGATTATCTATCGCGCAGACGTCCCTGGATCCCGTCTGAACACTGGATGGAATAATTCTTATCCACAGCACAACCGGCTTTAGCTCAAGGTCTCTTTGATTTGTTTCACATCTAAACTATGCCGACTCCTACACTTTGTTGGAAAAGACACTGCGAGCCCTGAAACACCGCCAAAAAGTCGTCTTCCAAATCGAGACAGGCGTTTAAGGTTAAGGGATTCAATCGCAGGAATCACCATACAAACACCTCAAGCAATACATCACCGGCCTCGTGTTGTTGACCAGGAAAAGGAACACACCCTCCGTCGCACCTCTCACCACAGCGGATACACACGGTTACTCCACGCTCCTGCCATGCATTGACCTCGTGCATTGAGGCCATCCATTTCTGTAGACGCTGTGTACACGAAACGAGAAGGTGTTTAAATTGAAATGAAAGGATCTCAGGCTTGCCTCCCTTCTCCCATCCAAGCTGCTGTAACTGTGCTTTCCTCCCTCTCGATCAACCCAGCGCCGCAGGCTATTTTCCCTATCTTGCAAACCGATTTCATTTTCTCATACGCGGTGGCTTCCTATCTTCTGCACAACCCCTGAGACTATCTACTCCAAACATGCCGTCACATAAAAAGCGTCAGCCTCTACCACGCAAGGGTCAGCAAACTAAGCCGACTATCGTTATCCCACCGACTCCAAGTAGTGCTACAGCGAAACCTTCGGTGCCATCTGATCAGCCTTTGACCAGGCGGGGTTCGCAATCCAGCGTAGCTTCACCGTTTCAGACGCCCCCAACGTCACCTTCACCTTCCAGCAAAGATCTTGAATCCGAGGCTCTGCCAGAAGAACAACCTCAGCTGCCATTGGAGGCGCAACCACCAGAGGAACAACCTCAGCTGCCATTGGAGGCGCAACCACCAGAGGAACAACCTCAGCTGTCATTGGAGGCACAACCACCAAAGGAACTACAACAGCCAGGCATACTGCAACCTTCTGTGGAGCTTCGAGCGCCTAAACGGACTATTGCCAATGAGAGTATAAATGCTAATGACATTATGTCTAAGGATATCGTAGCTATCGCGGATCTCTTCTCTGCCATGAAAAACGCTTTGGTTACAATGACGAATGCCTTTGATCGACTTGGGAGCCAAACGGAGCAGATGGTTTCTCTCAGTCTGGATATCAAGGCGGCAGAGCAGGTATGTTATCGTACGGATCCCTACCATTCCAGACACTGATCTCTTCCTCCAAAAATCCCCAGTTTAAGCGTGTACAGACAACACTGGATGATCAAATTTCAAGACAAAAAGTCGAAATTGAGGACCTACGAGGTACACTGGAGAACAAGATCAAGGACGCAGTGCAGGAAAAAATCAGGACACAATTGTATGACATGGTCAAAGAGTCTATCACGCAGAAAATCGAAGCAAAAGTTCGTGATGAGGTAAACTCCCTTTCCCTTGACTCACCGAGGTTGTTGGCCCATGCTGAAATATCGCGATTTAGCTTGCCATCCAAATACCAGAAGATCTTCGCGAGCAGGTTCTTTCACATCGCAGACAAATCTTGGAAGTCAAAACCAACCTCCATAACTCGTAAGCATCCTTTCACACACTATCATCGTTCGTTGACTAAACTTTGGCCACGAATATACGACAGAGAAGCGCGGCGGTATAACGCAAGTCTTCAGTCTTCTTCGAATGCACCGTTACGTCCCCTGCTTCGCCCGCTTCCTACCCCAGAGCAGTCTCCAGCCGTTGCTCTCACCAAATCAACCTCGATGGATAGCTCTCTTCTTGGGAGTCCAATGTCCGCATTCCCCAGAGTACCTGCACCAACACCTATCAAGAGATCGACATCTAACCTATACAGGGGAGTCCATGTCCTTGAGACTGTACCACCAACGCCATCGCCTTTGTTTCCTCGTGATCTCAAATCCTTGTTCAAGCTTGGTGCAGGTGATGCTAGGGCACTACTACAGCAGTATGGGTTGATCAGTGCAGTATCTTCTCCCAGCACCGAGCGACCCAAACATAGAGGACTTTCGAATGTCAACGAGGAAGACATCACGTCTGCATTGGACTCACATACAGAGGTTGTTGATGACGACGAAGTCGCTGCTGCAGGTTATGCAGAGGATATGAACAAGTTCATGGCTCACATCGGAGTACGCCAACCTCTTTTCTGATCTAAGTTTTCCATATAACCGTTTCGTTAATCTTAGGTTCCGTTCTTGATGATTCCTCCACCAAAGTCCAAAGACGACCAGTCGCCAGCCTTGTCACCTACGAGCCGGAGGCGGATGTTAGCTCCTCTGATCATCAATGCTGGGCCGAGTCTATACTGAACCTCGAAAGAGGCCTTGCATGCCATGTAGATATTTCATCGTACTTTTGCTGTCACCCTTACGTAGTATTCCTTGTGCATTATTGTAAATCCCTTTGTACATATACCACGCTCTATCTCATCATCTGGTAAACAATACTCGAGTGAAAATTATGACAGTCAGACATGAGTGCATTTCAAGTGCATTTGGTTCGGTAGTGGGTCAAACGTGCGGCTGTGTTGGTCTCCATATGACCCGTCACATCAAACGGGGAAATATCACCACGGATGTGACAGCGTTCTGGGTTATAAACGGGGGTTGTGAGGAAGCGGTCTCCTTGCTTCGTTGCTGGAACAGCAAGCCCTCCTCGTCAATTCTTGAAGCATTGTATGCTCCCTGCTGACACCATGGCCCCACTCTTCCGACGCCCAAGATCGACTGGAATTCTCCTGATTTCCGTACTTTTCTGTGCCCTGGTTTTGTATGCAATTGTGCAGAATCAGTACCAGCTCAAGAATACCTTGTCGTACGCGACAAGGCCCTTGTGGGACAAGAGTACCGGACCCCAAGAGGTGATTCCCCATTACTACGGAGAAGGCTTGAAAATGGACGCCAATACTTGCCAATTGCACGGATGGAAAGAAAGACAAGAGTTGAAAGATATCAAGGTGCTCGATGCTGTGCTGATGAGCAACGAACTTGATCTGCTTGAGATACGCATGAACGAGCTGGACTCCGTCGTCGATTACTTCCTAATCGTCGAGTCAAATACCACCTTCACGGGACTACGCAAGGAAACATATTTTGCGGATAATCGTGCAAGGTTTTCTAAATTTGAGCACAAGATTGTGTACCAGTTGTAAGCATGAACATATCTTGACTTATGGCTCTCAGTCTAAAACTCCTGTCAGTTTGCCAGGATACCCTTTGCGCCCAGGTCAGTCCCCTTGGGATGTGGAAGCCAACACACGCAACACCATGACTATGGTCATTCGCAACCACATCTCCCAAATCTCCGCAAACACCATGAGCATGGTCATCATGTCAGACGTTGATGAAATCCCCGCACGTCATACCATTGACCTGTTGAAGCACTGCGATTTCGGGAAATCAATCCATCTCCAGCTTCGCGACTTCTTGTACAGGTTTGTCTAGGTCTATCTAAAGATGTCCGCAGACTCTTACGGCCCTAAAAAGCTTCGAATGGTACTTAGGACTTACCAGCTGGCGTGCAAGTGTAGCCATCTGGAGCCAAGACAGCTACTACCGTCACTCGAAGAGCGGCGAAGCTATTCTTGCAGATGCAGGCTGGCATTGCAGCTACTGCTTCAGGACCATTCCTGAATACGCTGTCAAGATGCAGGGCTTTTCCCATGCCGACCGCATTGCTGGCCGTTTGAACCTTTTGGACCCAAAAAGAATTCAAGATACCATATGCAAAGGGAAGGACATCTTTGGAATGTTACCTGAGGCATACAGTGTGAGTGCCGCATTCCGACCAATGGAGATTCAACTAAGAGCTTACTTTTCACATAACAGTACGTGGACTTCTTCTCGCAGATGAGCCTACAACCGTAAGTGGAATTCAGCACACCACTGACCTTGTGTTGATAACATTTGGTAGTATGAAAAGCGCAGTTGGACTGCCTCGCTTCCTCATCGAGAACTTCGACAAGTTCCGCTTTCTGCTACCAGGTGGTTGCATTCGGAAACAGTAAGCCTGGGTTAGGGTGTTCAAGAATTGACAATAACCTGTCAAAACATCAGAGCCCAGCCAGAGCTGCTTGCGAACCACCAAGAAGGACAAGATACTTTTGAATCCTAGATGGCCGCATTCCCCAGTGTAATATGGCGTGCGTAGCGACGAATCAGTTCCGGTTGTGGTACCACAATTAATTAGGAAGCGGAGATGTATCATAACAAGCACGAGATCCCTCAATGTATACCAATAATGTACACTCTTATATACCGTTTTTGCTCATACTTCAAAGCCCTCCGGTGAAATTTGAAATTTTGATGCAATATTATAGAAATCCGGAAAACATGTAGCAATTGGTAAAATCATGTCTTCAAAGAATAAAAAGAAGTTGAAAGCTAACAGGTATCAATAATGAAGGTAGTCGACGGATATCATAGATTGCGGAATAGTGAAGGTAGTTTCGTAAGTTTCGTAAATGGGAGAATCCAGTTATGATGCAAAAAGAAAATCAGGGTTTTATGGCTGCTGTCATCATGTTCTTGCGCCTTCTGGCCAACTCTAAAGGCGGTAGAGCGTCGTCCATTGTAAGCGCTGTATTGCGTGTGATTAGCTCATTAAAATGACTGAATGATGGGTGTTTATACACTTACATGACGTTGAGCCATCCATGGATTGGTCTCCGTCCCCGTCCTCGTTTTCTGCATCTGGAGGGAAAGAAAGCTCGGTGGGGAACATCTTTGGTAGCATAGAGCGGCGCCGCTATATAACAAGATATACATTAACGTAAGAAAGCAGAAATCAAGATCAACTCACCTTGTTAATTCCTGCCACGTTCATGCCTTCAAGGTCGACTAGGAAATCCGACTCGTCTACTCGCTTTCGTTGTTCTACACATTCTACGACCCAAGCAATGCCAACGACCAGAGGTTTTGGATCGCGTAATAATCTATAAATGATGATTTCATTAACCGGATATGGCGGAATACTCAAATATAATTACCTGTAACGTGTGAGGGTGCTCATCAAGCCGTTCTTGAATACAAGATGTGTGCATGTCTGTCCAACCCGTGTCAAAACCTGGATTGTGAAGATATATATGAGACTTGACTCCATAAACGACCTTAAGCTTTGACTTACCCGAGCTCCAACCCCTTCCAGCATCTCAATGAACAAGGAGCCGGCCTCGTCGCCGTCGTCTGTCCTGACATCCACAGATATGACGCAGTCATTTAATATCTTCAAGGAATCTGCGGCAGGGTTGGGTACTGCAGCTGCTTCGGCGCCTCCTTTCCTTCCAGATGATACATGTCCATCAGTTCCTCCTTTGATCTTCATGAGTGCACCAGGAGCAGTCTTTGCTATCCGAGTACTGGCTCTCGTCCCCACTAATGTTCCTGCTTGTGGTGGCGAGTCACCAGAGGCTGTAGTCGAAGGGTAACTGCTGCTCGAACTCCGTACTCCTGTGCGTGCGGAAGCTGGAGGTGTCGCTGGAGGTCCCATCTGCCCACGGTTGGTGGTTTGAGCAAGAGGCAAAGCACTCAAAGATTGAGAAAGGGCATGCGAGACCATCGAAACTCTTCTCGACGCATTCGAGCCGTGACTCGTAGTGGCTTTCTCTTTGCCCTTTCCACTATCAGAAGACTTGAGGTCCTTCATCACAACGTCGTCGTTGCTGTTGACAGGAGCCATAGATAAATCGTCACCGCTTGGGTCTAGCGGCAAAGTCTGGTCCATGTTATCGCCTTCATCGGCCATGCGTTCATCTAGTCCTCCCTTCATTGGACTAGCCATCACGCTCGGCAAGCTCGTCTTCTTACTTATTGTTCGTCTGAGACCACCCCCGATACCGAACATTCCCGGAGCCTTTCCTGAAAGACCTGCTGTACCTCTGGCATGCATGATGGCCCCACCCAAGTGGGAACCTCGTGCAACACCGGTTTTGGGAGGCATGAACATTGTGAGTGATTTTTGTACGAGAGGTTTTGTTGCACCGGATGCTTTGCTTGAGGAAGCCGCAGCATTTGCATTCGACCCGGTTGCCTTGAATCCAGCAGCTCCAACAGTGGCTGCACGCTTCAAACCTCCGTCAGGTCGGCCCATCCCAAGTGAGGTTCGTCCTATGGTTTCGTCATCCTTGCTTCGCGCATGACCCTCAAAACAATCATCGTCGCCAGGTGCGTCTCTGTTGAAGCCCATGCTGGTGTTTGGCCTCGATGGCGCTGGCATGCTTAGTTTCTCAAGAGCATTCGACAACGTAGACAGAGAGGACCCCGCTCCTGCCTGCAATTGGGTCATGTCCACTGAATATGTACGAGTCAGACTTGCAGCTGGGTGGTCTGGAATGTACAGGTTAGCAAGATCTTCAATATATATGAAGGTCGAATAGACTTACCCAACGGTGTGGCAGCAAAAAGCGAGGTGGTCCTGACGAGTTTCGATGGAGATGGTATATATGTAGGCTTCGTCGGAATTTTTGACTTGGTCGGCGTCTTTGTTAAAGAGAGGGTTCCAGCACTGTACTGCATTGTCTGCATTCCAACTTTCGTCATGACAGGACTCGCAGCTGTCTTGGCTGGGGAACTCAATTTCATAGGCGACCCAGGCGGTAACCGAGGCTTATCTATAGGTTTATGCAAGCTCGGCACTGTGGACGATGGTTTCACTAATCCTGATGCAGTTCGTTTGGCAGGAATGGGGGCAGGGCCAGGAGCAGTAAACGTTACAGGTTTCTCGTGTGAAATTGTGGATGTCGAGGCTGTAATGACTTGATTAAGATAGATAGCAGAACAAAACATCATTCCCACTTACCCGCCTGAGAACTTGATAGGTCCTCACCCTTCCGCCTTGAGGACACACTACGCGTGACACGACTGACAGGTACCGCTGACAGTGGTTGACGCTTTTTACCAAGAGGTAGCTTGGTTATCTCAGCCTCCTGTGGGTGAGAAGATTCTGGCTCGGAGAACACTGCAGCCTTATCTGCACTGGTGACCTCTACGGCTTCTCCGCCCGACGGCGGGATTTGCATGCGCTGGACCTCATCGAAAGCGTTGGCGTCAGCAACATGAACCAGAGTCGGGTGTACGGTGACTTGAATCTGGACAGGCAAATCCTGGATAGCATGGTCATGCGCGTCCTGCCTCGCCATCGTAAGTTTATGCCCTGACGAATTTCCGACCGCCTCTTGCTCTTGGTTATTCAACGGGTTAAGCAGGATCGCAGCTTCAGAAGATCCCAAGCCAGGCGGCATTGAAAGGAAACCAGGCTCTGGGGAAATACTGGAAGCCACGAAGTCTTCAGTCTCGGGTTGATCAGCCAGCTCGGACTCAAGTCTGCCATCCTCGTCTTCATCCTCGTCTTCATCCAGAGCACGAACAGGCAGCAGGGTCTTCGAGATTTTGGCTTTCGGTTTCGGTTTCATCTTCAATTTTGCGCTCATCTTTGGTTTCCCTGGTGCTTCTCTGACCACTTCCTTCTCTTTGGATAGAGAAAATAAAGTTGAGGCGCCCGCTCTAGGTACCTGAGCTAGAGGCTTCTCCGTCACCTTTCTCTCTTGCATACTGCCCTGTTCCAATCGTGGTTTAAGCTGTGAAGGCTTCCCCATCAAGACATCGAATGCATTTCGCCTCGGAGCAGATCCTATGTCCTTCTGCAATATCGCTCCTACCTTACCTATATTGGAGGTGCTTTGTTTATTAAAGGCGAAAGATGCGGGTATTGTCGGTGGTCTCATTTTTGTGGTATGCTTTGTATTGATGACAGGGACCGAAGAGTCTAGCGATGGACGTGGCAGGCGACTTTTGCTCGCGGAAGGTGGGATGGTTGGAATAGGCTCTAGGGTTCGCTTTGAGCCAGCGAACTAAAAAATGATCAGCATCATGGACAAACGAAAGACGAAAGTATCAACTTACCTCGAGTTGAGGTGGAGCACCCCACCCTGCGTGATCCGTATACCGATCTTCATTAGAAAGAAGCCTGGCTTGGAAAGGCGTTTCAGGCAATGGCGTCAAAGGCGACATGGGTATTAGCTTGTTCAATGAATGCTTCGCGACTGGTGTGGACGGAATGTTGGAGAACGTGGTTTCCAGAGCCTGTGGTGTTGGCAGAACAATGGAGCCTGTGTCTCCTGTTGTGATATCTAGAGGTTCAACCTCTCCAATTGGCAAAACTGCTTTCTCTACAACGATCCCTGGTTCCTCGACGACATCCATATTCGACGCAGCTTCATCTTGTATAGTGACTAGTCCGGAAGATGGTGCAAAGGCTGTGAATACTATCCGCAGTTTGGGTTCACGATCCTTCGAAGGTGAACGTGAGCGGGATCGCAGGCGTTTTGGGGATGGCGGAGGATTTCTGAAGTCGATACGAGTGATGTTGTCGGAGGTGGCAAAGAGGGGCACTGATTGCGCCCTGCTTTTCCCAGATAGGCTAGCGGGGGAGAAAGTCGTTGGAGTTGGACTGACACTGACCGTTGAGACAGGCTTCTTGGAGGTGATGACCGACCGCTTTCGTACTGAGCGCCTTCCAATAAGCACATCAGAGTCTGAATGGTTCCTCACATGGCCACGAGTCGACCGTTGGTGAGGCGAGGCCCTCGCTTTATGACTTCTCCTGTCACAATCTTCCATTGCCAGTTCTCGCTTCACCCGCTTGAGTTCTCTGTTATCCGACGGAGATCCAGAGACAGGAGAGTATTCGTCTTCAAAAGGCGGGGATGCAGATCGTTTTGAGTTACTATCCGTTCGCATATACGTTTCATTCTTTCCTGGCGATAGCAAGAGTTCGTCGTCGGTTTCGTCCGAGGGCGTCTTGCTCGCGGAACTGGAGCCATCGACTGCGGAATGGTTTCTAAGAGCCGTTCGCGCGTCTTTCATGGGTGACCCTTGTGGCAGTTGGAGTATATCATCTGGCAAAATGAGCTGAGAACGCGTTCGTTTCTCGGAAAGCATTGTTTCAGTCATTAGGGCCAGAGTTGCGGGTGCATGTATGACCTGATGTGCTAACTCTTGATCAGAAATAAAGCACAGAGTGAAGCTCTTAGACTACCTTCACGGTTTACTGAGAAGCCACTGATGCCTGCAACTTTCTAAACCTTCGATGTTGACAACTATGTTTCTAGTAGTGAATGGGGACAATTCCAGCGACGCGACTAATGGTTGAAAACAAGTCCGCGTGCCACGTGACTGTCATCCCCACTTTAGGACTTTGAGATCACGGAACTGTGCCACCTACGATCGCCCAAAACTGTAACCCATACCGCAACAATGCTTGCGTCTCTTCGTCGCTGTCTGGCCTCCAGACAATCATTCTTGAAGCCTACCACCCCATACATCGCTCCTTACAGGCATAGAATAGTCGCAGCACTGCCCCGAAGGACTTTTGTTACCGAAATACCTTCACAAACGTTCGTTTTGGGATCTCTGACCTCTTGTAAATCACTTGACTTCCAGGCGAAGACAGAGGTGGAATATTCGAGAAGCCTCCAAAGCATATACTCATCGTCAACAAACTCCGTACTCAGCCTGTTATACTCGCCATCGACGCGTTTCTCGAGTATGCTACCTTTGACTTAGTCATTCTTGCTCAGTGCTCATGCACAATATATTCAGACATGTTCATCGAACGTATCCTGGAGTCCGCGTTTTTCATGAAGACAGAATAGACATCCCTCACGGCGCTGAAATCTGGAAACCAGGCGTGTTCTTGCTCCGTAATGGTGGTCCGACTTCGACCTAACATCTATTAGGTGCCGACGCGGAAAAGATCGACTTAGTCGTGACCTTGGGTGGTGATGGTACCATCCTCCATGCTTCTTCGCTATTTAGTGCCGGTGCGGTCCCACCAGTCTTGAGTTTCTCCATGGGCACTCTTGGCTTTCTTCTACCGTTCCGTGAGTATGTCCCTTGTTAAAAGTTTGCATGCTTACACCTCGAATAGACATTGACGATTTCGACAAGGCTTTGGAAAGTGTATATCAAGGCAAGGCTACTATCCTTCATAGAATGCGCCTGGCATGCACGTTCTACGACAAGGATCTTGCAAAAAAGGGCACAGACGGAGATGGTTTGCCATGGATTCCTTGAATGTGGTTTTCTCCACGGCTGATGGTCAGCGACTAGATTGGCAGGTCATGAATGAAATTGCGCTACACCGAGGCTCGAGTCCACACCTCAATACGATTGATATCTTTGTAGACGGTCAGCACCTGACGGAGGCAGTGGTATGTAAATTCGCTCCGCTTGGTTTTCTACAGTTTAACATGATGAAATAGTCTGACGGTCTCATTGTATCCACCCCAACCGGCTCGACGGCATATTCGCTTTCTGCAGGAGGACCTATTGTGCACCCATCCCTCAGTGCACTGGTATTAACACCTATTTGCCCAAGAAGTCTTTCGTTTCGGCCCCTTGTGTTTCCATCATCTTCAATCGTCACATTGCGGGTATGCCTCACTATGGCGCTCCACATAAAACAGCCGCTTATTTGCCAGTGATATACAGATAGGAGACCGCAGTCGTGCCCCGGCTGGGATTTCCATGGATGGGCGCACTTCACACGTGCTCAACCCCGGCGAATCTGTCGTTGTTCAAGCATCGCCTTTCCCAGTACCTTGTATCAACCGATCTTCGATCATGACTTTGTCAGACGCTCAAGAGATGCAACACAGCGAAGGCGCTGGACCTGGCAAAGAAGACGATTGGGTTCGCGACATCAATAATTTGCTGCAGTATAACGCAACGTTTAGGAGCAAGGCGCTTCTTCGCCACAGTCGAACCTGATGAAGTGCATTAGGAAAAACACACCTATCCATGGACATTCCTAGCCAACCGGTCAAACAACGCAGCCCCTCCTTCTAGGATACATCTGATGCAGTGTTAGTGCGGCGCTATCGCATATTGCTTCGCACAAATGGTATTACACAGGGTGCTTTCGTACATTATGGGACAAGTAAAGCTCTGATACAATTGTATACACGGGATAAATGAATTGTCCGTCTATCTGGTTCGTATGTTATGAGATTGGGAAATAACCATGATATAAAAACTGCACAACAGCAGCGTTGCATACTGGAAACAGTGGCGAACGGAGTCAAGTTATTTGTTACCACTCCTGAATATCGAAAAAATGCTCGATTGTGATTTATCACTACAATTCGAGTATTCTGAAGTGGATCTTGCAGCAGAAGATGAAGCTTTGGGTCGAGGGGGGCGTATCGGACCTTGAACTTTTGATGATCCACTCTTACCATTGCTTGACGAGGAGGCTGGCACTTCATGGTATTTTGGAGGGGCCAATATAGTGTCTTCGTCTTGGTGAACGGAGATCCTGATGATTGAATATCTGGGGAGATGTCTGGTAAATTCCGCCCATGCACCCTCTGATATTCTGACCAAACGTTGCGATGCTGGGTCGTAAGATGCTGCCTCAACATTGAACTCTAAACGATCGCGAGCTACGTTCGCAAGTTCTCGGAATTCCTTTCGAGCAATGTCAATCGCTTCCTATTCCACGGTGGACAGTCAGTCTCTGATGGAGGCCGCGGGCGATTTCATACACACCTCAAAGTTTGCTACAGGTTTCACAGCAACCCAGCGGTCTCCAAATTGAAAGACGAGAATGTTTGCCGTACCAATCATTGCAAGTTGAGGAGGGTAGGTACTAGCATTCTTCACGAATAAATCATAATGCTGCAGTTGGTTGCGATTTTGAGCCATGATACTGTGTTGGGTGGTTCCTGTGTATTTCTCAGATGGAAAAGAAAGTCTGAGTTCTTTAAGTAAAAGGGCGCCTCATGCCACCGCCTCCTGCCACACTGTATCACGAAGGCCGTGCCTCATCTGGGAATTGAGGCGCTAAGGACAAGGCCAGGGCCAGGGCATGGAGCGTACGCCCCATCAAGGACACAAACAGGCCCTACAATGGCAGTGCTTGTGTAGCAAGCGCGAGTGCCGTAACGATGATCCCTTGATAATGGCCTTTTGTGGCATACGGGAACGGTGTCCAGCGCCCATCTCTAAACTGATGACAGCTGATCTTGTTCTCAGAAGGTAAGAAGGGATTGAACAACGCACTAGTTGAGATGCTGTGCTATTGGACAGATACGTGGGGTATGGCTTTCTTGCTGTGAGTATGATTGGCGCCAATCTTGTTCTCTAAGTTGATGTTTATCATGCTATAAATGATGAATATGTCAACGGAGTCAAGGCCATTATATTTAGCAGTGCATTCATTGTTCACTTCTGGTCAGCTATCTGTATCCATGACCCTCCAATGTGTTTCCATGACTCACTGCGGGCACCCCTGCGGATTATCTCTTGAACGTGATAGAGGGTGGATGCAGTGAGGCATGGAGGAAATCCTGAAAGGGTCCCCAGGTTCGAATATGTGTTGTATGATTAGTACAATAAAGAAATGTTGAAGACGGTAATACAAGAATCTGTAAATATAGTATAAAGCCATCCGATAGAACAACATGTTACAAACAGTCGAATGACAATAAACAAGACGTACTTCATAATCGCCAATTCAGACCCCGTCCAACACACTCTATAGATCATCCATATCACCCAATAAATCGAACAATCCTTTACTCGGAAGATCCTTTTTGAGCCCCTTTCCTCTTGTAGGCGTCACTGCTTTCTCTGCCTTTGGCTTCTTGCTTTTCTTCACGCGTTCTTCTTGGAAGACATCGTTCAGACCTGTTTCTGTGGCGTCCCAGATCCCGCTTGGGAGAGGTTTCGTGCTGTACGATGTTGCCGTCAATAGAGCATGAAACAACTTCCCAGACAGCTGATGAGCATTGAAAGGAACACGCCGAGTGAGCAGTAAAACTTGCGAAAGCTGTTCGATCGTGTCGAGGGCCATCAAAACTTGTGCCATAAGCTGGATATTACGGTCCAGAACGGGAGGTGGATCCGAACTGACATTTGCAGTAGCAGATTCCTCACAGGACCCCCATGTGAACGAGGCGAG
Organism: Crassisporium funariophilum; assembly: GCA_014925845.1. Lineage (NCBI taxonomy): Eukaryota > Fungi > Basidiomycota > Agaricomycetes > Agaricales > Crassisporiaceae > Crassisporium > Crassisporium funariophilum. Next base: position 1,614,846 of record JACGCL010000004.1, read on the forward strand.
GAAGCAGCGTGCTTCATTCCTGGTCCACCGTTCTTTTTCTCGCTCCTTGCTGTTTGTCTCTTGCCAACGAACATGGAGAATGTTGATGACCCAACGAACCGCGAGAACCGCAAGAACAGTTTCTGAAGGCAGCTGCCGGACGGATGGCAGGTCGGATCCCAAGATTCGAAGAAAAACAGTCCAGCGATCATCCTCGGACCTCAGAGAAAGGGGAGGTGCGTCGTCTGTCCCATATTCTGGAAGTTGGATTGAAGAGAGCAGGTCGGTGATCGACTTGACCAGAACAATTTCGGACGCGATCCTCGTCCCTCTCCGGAGGTACTCTGTTACCGTCGGAAGACCCAACGGGCGACGTCGATGAGAGGTTATCGAGGTAGGCGGCTCTGTCGCATCGCCTTCCGAAGAATGGAGACGATGCAATTCCCCTTTCAAAGGTGCCAGGAAATCAGTAGAATCTTCGCTTCCTTCATCGTCGGACTCCGCAACATCGATAAGTTCGTCATCGTCCGACTCGTCAACCGAGTCACCCCTCGCAGCACTAGAATCGGCGTCATCCAGTTCGACGGGAGGAAGACCGACAGTATCATCCAAAATAGCAAAGATCCATTCTCTAACCGGCCTCCCGATGCTCCGCCCGACGGTTTCTAAGTCGGGGTTTTCCAAGAACAACCGACCCCACGACGATCCTGTGCTAAGAATATCCATGATTTTAGGGGAAAGCAGCCCGCTTCTATACGCATCAAGGTACTGTTCTCGAGCTTCGAGGAGAGCCGGATCGGGGTGGGCTGATTCCTCTGCTTGCTGCATTACCTTGCGAGAGATAATCGGAAGGAGCGAGCACACTTCGGGGTCGTGCAATGCACAGACGCTTGTCGCCCAGAGCCCCTCTCGCCCCGCGATACCACCATGTTTTGGTATCGCATATTGTAGTGTCGCATTGACAATTTTATCCACGATGTCTTCTACTTCCCCTGACCCCATCGTGGTCACCAACCGTGCCAAGAGAGCATTGACTGTTCTGTCAATGAGATCCATAACACTTCCGACTTGGTGTTTCGCTTTGCGTCGCTGAGCTCCAGGGGTTATGACAGAGTGCAGAGTATTTGCAACTCGCTCAATCCGTTGAATCAAAGTAAGTTGTCTGTCGAAGAATAAAGCCTGAATTTTGCGAGAATTTGATTCCGATTCTTTTGAGAAATCATTCCCAACCAGGGCTCCTAAAAGGGGCAGGAGACTGACAGGGATGTTGAGGTGCTTTGCCAGGGTCTCTGGGCTATAGGTGGTGAGCGACAAAGGCAGCTCGATGTAATTTTCTGGGGGTACAAAGTTCGCTAGAGATTTTTTGGGCCCATTGACATCCTTCCGCTTCGCTTTTGGTTTTCTGACAGTCTGAAAATCGCCATCATCGGCATTAATTGACGATGTCTCTTCTGGCACTGGTACCTGCCATACCATCTCGCCCATTGGTATATACCCGAGATATCCGTCCGAGTTCAGGATTACGAAGTCAGAGTCGTTGCCAACCACGTATCCTCCAAGCCTGCCTGCTAATTCCACAGCGTAAGGATCACCTTCTTCGTCCGCGAAGTGAATCTCGAGCCCGTCAACCTCAGATCGGAGTGCCTCCAGAGCATGCAGACATGCCGAATATGCCAGGGGTGGAAGAATTCTATTTTCATTGAGGAATCGTCCGGTAGATCGGGAGACAGCTGATGTTCGAAAGAAGAGCTGAGCAGGTTGAATGTGGGATTGGCCAAGGCGCGAAATAACGGTTGGGAATTTCAAGTCCGGACATGCACCTACATTGAGATGAGATGCAGCACCAGCAAAGTGAGTTTAGCGTTCACAAACCGTCAAACACGAACGACACTTGCAGCCCAATCTTGATCCAGGCTCGAACGACAGTCGTTACAAGCCTCGTGAATTCGGCGTATTCCCCTCCGTAGACCCAAGGCAAATTTGAGGTGTTATGTAGATCATAGATGAAGCTTTCTCACTTATATTAGGGCAAATTCAATTTGCAGAACAAACTGACTCACGACCAGCCGTCTACAACAATAGGAATCGAGGTGTTGGAAGACGACGACAGTACAATTGACTTGGAAAGCAAGCGCTTTTTTTCGCGAAGATAAGTTGTTAGGCCGTGGACTCCCATTGCTTCACGTACGCAGTAAGCAGAGGTGAGGTTTTGGATCGCAAGGCGATGGCTGCATGAGTGGGCAAGTGTGAGAGCCTGTCGGCATCGTCTAGTATGACTCCAATTGACATCGTTCAAATAAATCCCGCCGTTGGGTTCAGATCAGGAAAGTATTAGCGCGTCGTATTTACCACCAATGATTGAGACACATGGGCAACTTGGCCGAGTGGTCTAAGGCGCTGGAATTAGGTAGTTCTACCCATCCAGTCCGAAAGGGCGTGAGTTCGAACCTCACAGTTGTCATCTGTTATTTTTTTTCCTTTTGTTCAGGCTGTCTGCTTTTCTCTTCAATAGCACACTGATGGATGATCTCAGTTTTCTGAACGCTTTTCTCAGTTTTATTTGTCTACGACGCGCCGCACCCATCTAGCAGAATCCAGTATACTTCATCAAAAGAGACCTATACATACCCCTACCCTACCCCATCCTGAGTTCAGTGAATACGTTATTCTCCCAATAAGACGTCAAAGTGCCAACTCGGAAAGAGTTGCCAACAAATCGGATGTCAATTACAGGAACCAGTGGTCGTTTAGGGTGACAATGCAGCAACGTTTACATTAGGCAAAATACTTTTATGAGACCAATGTTAATGTTTCAATCAACCGTGGTAGGCGTTACTGAATATTTCTCAAAATGTATTTGGAGCTACTATGTATATGCACAATCATGAAATAACAATATAAATGGGGCAAACGTACAATAACCTTGAGGTGATGAGAGTCGGTCTAAGTAAGAGTTCGACTTGAAAATTCGAGGCTTTCGCCTTGTTTCTACTATTGGTGAGGTGGTGTGATTAATGTCAAAGGAAATTGGTATCCATGCAGTGAATGTGAGATGTCGCTATGTAGAGCCCTTTTTGCCATCGTCCTCTTCTGGTACGTCCCTATTCTTCCACTGCTCATAAGCGCGGGTGAATGTCCGTTGGGCAAGGACGAACGGCTCCCCCGTCTTGGATTTCTCCCAAACACGCTGAGCAAACTGCTTCTGTTCCCCGGAAGAAACGCTTTCTTGCAAGATACCAAGAACTTGATAGGATGGTGCAAGTAGTTTGTTGATTTTCTCCCAGATTGGAGGGAAGTCAGGAGGTAGTGGTACCAAGAGCGAAAGCGAACTGCGGGAAGTGATAGTTTAGAAAACGAGTTGTACACTCAAGGAAATATGAACGCACCTTGTGTCAGGTATCGGCTTTGAAGGAATGATAGGGCCCCACCACTTCCCGTTTGTCTCTGGTTGTTCGCTTGACTGATCACCGGCACCATGCTTTAAATGTTCTTGATAGTCGTGCCACACCTCTTTCCGACGTTCGCGCATAGTCTCGGCTTGTTGTTGCTTCTGGAGGTCGAGCATCATGTTGTCTGTCTTTTGAAGCATAGCCCATCTACTCTTCCCTGTCCATAGATAGCATCCCTCGTCCCAATACTTCGTTGATCCAGACGAAGTTGCTCTCGATTGCGATTGATCTTCCGAGTCATTCTTGGATGTTCCACCAAGTATCCGAGGAAGGTTAGAGGATTGACCCTCTTTAGGGAGAGGATACTTCGCCTTTCCATCAGCACCTAACACCTGATGTCTCTTGAAAGACAGGATGTTCTGAACTTCATGAGGGAAGACTTTGCGAACGCATATAGAACGGCAATTCGGTTCTTTGCTGTGTATACGTCCGCTTACGGATTGTGAACAATATGTGAAGCACCATTCATCTGTCTTTGGTGAGAATCGACCTTTGATATATTCCGTCAGTCAATGATTACAGAAGCCACCCAAGCTTGACTCACCCTGAGGCGGGGTTAGGATCTTTATTGTCGGCCAGTCAGCGAAAGGTGGTTTCCGAACTCTTTGCTGTTGCTGTTGCTGTTCCGAAGAAGCTGGAGTCTGTTCTGTTGAAGACATGGTGGGTGGAGGTGAAGACAGTAGGAAGACTAAGTGGGGACGATCCTCCGATCGGAAATGGCGGTACCCTGCCGGCAACCCACTCCACGCCTGTCCACGTAAGCAGCCCAACTATTTCGAGCGGAGCTTGAACTCGTGTCTAAAACCTTCTCGAATTTTAACTTTTTTTCTTCTACCGTGCTGTTTGAAGAATCGTTATCGCAGCTCACACCCAGAAAAGCTCTCCGCTTTTCATCTTCAGCTGTGGGGAAAGTCCCCGGAGATACAGAGCATATCCTCGACTATTTAATGGAAAGCAGCCGGCTCTAAGCACGACGGTACTGGTCGGGGATGGCGAGAATGATTTGCTCGGGGCTGGACAATCCTTTGGCTCCTTGCTCCATCTCGTGCACTCTGTTGCTTATTTGACGGTGGTCCTTCGACAAAGGCGTGGTTGTGCGAAGATATGAGCATGGCCGTCGCTCGTTGGTATCATCTGACAATAAGCACTTCGTTGCTCATAGACACAGTTATACGATTGACGACCTTTCGTGGGTTGTTAACTCAATGGGGCTCACTCTCAAGCAGCACCTATTTTTCCCTCCTCAGGAACTTCGTCGTTCCTTCTGATTTACAGCAAATCCTTGATATGGTGAGCAAATCTCTTATGGTCATTTTCTTATTTGTATTCTCTTCTTTATGCATGATGCGTTGGATCTTTTTGAATTTCTTCATGGTGTATACCCCAAGACCAAGGTCATTGGGGGCGAGCTCCAGAAATTTTGACACCTCTGATACCTTTCCTGGCGTTGTTATCCTGCTTTTTATCATTCAATCACTAACTATCAATATCAAGCAGGTCGCTTTTCAAGGTGCAGTGTTTTGTCCTTAGTTGCGAAGAGCATGTGTCGAGTCTTGAGATGTGGTTCAATAATGTGTTATGACCTGTTTTATTGAAATCTACTACTTGAGCCACTCAATTGAAATATCATGATATGCAATAATATAACTTGTTCATATGAATAGTTGAGGTATCATAGTTTCGCGCTGATGTTATCATCGTGAGGATCTCTGCCTGCAAGTTCCTCCTTGGCTCTTTCCCGAAGTTCTCGTCTGAGAATCTTTCCAGCAGCGCTAAACAGTATCGTTAGGATTTTCGCGGGACATTTACGAAATGGGACTGCTACCTCTTGGGAACAACATCAATGACAACAACACCACCCCTTAGGAATTTGTGTCGTGCAACCTTCTGCTGTATCCATTGACTGATGCTCCTGGCAAAGGCAGCCTTTTCAGCCTCTGTTCGTACTGCGTCTGGTTTCGCATGAACAACGTATGCTCTAGAAACAATTGAGCAACTGATCTCGAATCTATCAAGTCAGATTCAATTATACCTAGGAAGTTCAGTTGCCTCCTTGGCACTGTCCACACCAATCACGGCTGCGTCTGCGACGTCCGGGTGGGTCAGCAGCACACTTTCCAGTTCCGCGGGAGGCACTAATAAGTAACAAAAGCATTTAGCTCAATTATTTTGCCCCTTGTAAAAGTTATCACCTTGGAAGCCCTACAACCAGGATTTGTGTCAGTGGCAGCATCACTTGTGACCCAAAACTTGACAATTACCTTATACTTGATCAATTCTTTGCGACGATCAACAATGTAATAGTAGCCTTCAGAGTCCCTGATTGCAATATCACCCGTCTTGAACCAACCATCAGTTGTTATCGATTCCTTGGTCGCTGACGGGTTGTTGAGGTAGCCCTAATTTTGGTCGGCATCCTGTAGAGAACTTGAGATGTAGGTACCCACTTTCATGATCGTAGGGCCTCGAATCCAGAGTTCTCCAGCCTTGCCCTCTTCTGCTTCGATATCTCCGTTGCCGTCGCCATCAACCAAAAGGCGAGCTTCGAGGTTTGGAAGCAATATCCCAATGCTACCCATTTTGTGTACACCATCTGCTTGGGGGAGGAGATGTGTAGTGGGTGAGGTTTCGGTAAGTCCGTACCCTGTTTTCCAGCAAGAGTCAAGAACGGTGTAAAGTCCGGGTGCGGCAAACCCTACCTTGCAAGATAGTGACAGGGCCTTTTCCTTTGCGTTTGATCAAGAGCCTGCTGGCCACCTGATATGTTGTTGAGTAATTGAACATGCGATGGGAAGAGTTAAAAATCACCTGCTTCGTCAACGCTGCTCCAAGAGGTGCTGCGCCTGAAAAGAGTGTCCCTAAGGAGGACAGGTCATACTTGTCTACAACTGTTCATGGCGAGTTCAGGCACAATGATAGGTAGAAATGCAGAGGAATTTAACATGCTTGGATGACGAGCAAGAAGAACCAACACAGGTGGAACAACAAGCGCAGTTGTAATTTTGTATCGATCGATATTAGCGCAGAATTGCTCGGGGTCAAAACGCGGCATTACTGCTACAGGTGCTCCAGATCTGAATGGGAAGTGAAGGAGCTTGACAGCACCTGCTCGAAAGTCAGTTCAAGAAAAATCATCATTTACACGTAGTCCTGACCATAAATGTGGTAGAATGGAAGGAATCCGAGGACGGCGTCAACCCCTTCCGTCATTCTTGGGAACGCGGGCATAACCATTTCCAGAACCGACGTGATATTTTTGTGGGTAGTCTAGGGGAGCATGTCAGCTTCTTAACTGAAAAACAATCTAGCTAGGAAGGCCGACCTCGACGCCCTTAGGTTTTCCCGTCGTACCTAGGACAATCAGCAGTTAAGAAACACGCTTCAGACAGGTACGTAGGTAGAAGGTCACATACCTGAGCTATAGCACAGATACACAGTCTCATTGGCCAGTTCGCCGTCGAATTTCTCCTCCTGCTTTAAGACACCGAGCTTCAGCAGGTCGGTCACAGTAACAAGTCCATCGAGTCCAGGTTTGCTCTGAGCAGCAGGCCCCCCTGCCCACTCAAGTCCACTTTTCATCACGATGATTCTCTTGTTGGCTTCATTCTCGCTCAACCCGCAATCTTTGAGGGTTTCGCGCACAGTAGCGATGCCGTCCTCGCTCGTAAAGATCAACTTCGCTCTACTATCCATATATTGGAAGGCAAGTTCCCGGGCATTGTAAGCATTGTTAGCGAGTGTGCATCTTACGCCGGCGGCAACTAGAGAAGCACAAAAAGTCAATCAAAAAACTTAGAAGTCAAGATCTACAGAAGCACTGACCTGCACCAAAAAGCACCACTGGCCAGGTCAGAGAGTTCTGGGAGTAAACCAATACTGTGTCCCCTCGCTTGGCAGACGCTGTAGGATGATTCTGAAGTCCATAGCCTAACGAGAGCGCGAGCTGCTTCAACTGAGCACGTGTGATGGTCGTACCAGTCGGTGCATCAATGAAGGCGGGTGCTGAAGCCGTAAATCCCCCGACATTGCCAGTGGAATCGGTGGAGAAGAGATGTGTGAACACTGAACAGTCATACAGCGTTACGGGCGGCAAAGGTGAAGTGTAAATTTTGGGCGCCATTGTTAGGAGCAGTAAGTTGGTGGGGGGTTCAACAGTTCAACGGAGCCGTCCTGAGCGCTTTCAATACAAAGTGACGGGGGAATAAATCTGGCGGCTTTGATGCCTGTTACCCCTGATTGTGTGTAATTGATATCCCGGACCGACTCATTACCGAGACTAAAAGGATCTGGGGATTAGTTGGGGATTCCGGGGTTGACACTGGTTGACATCGGGTTTGTGTGCACATGCGGAGGTAAATGCTGGAAGTAGACAACGATGACTGGTTATGCGACATGACGGCATTGAAGGCAAGGATGAAATTTGTAACGAACTTGCAATCACGACAGTTGGGACACCCATAACGCAGCCCCTGATAATGGCTTTTTATATGTTGCTATGAGCGGTGAACAACTTGAGACTCGGTCTGCTAGCATCAGAAACTATACGGACGGGTCGAGTTAACGAGTGTCTATGGGTAAGAGGGGTTCGATTAACGGCTGTATCCATCTTATGTAACTTTACAACAAAATTTGTGGTATGGACCAAGTATGAGCAAGGTATAGGTGTTTTGCACAACGGCTCCACGACGATTATAGATGCTTTTCGATGTTTAACTCGACAAGGAAAAAACTTCTTTCTACAGAGACGTTCCCTTCAAGTTCCTTGCCAAATACTTGCTGTGTGCAGTCGGTTTGCAAAGTACCGGGGCTCAATCACGACAGATGTTGTAGGTCAGTCGATAAAGACCTTAGGTGGGTATATAGAATGTTCTGCTAATCAGGATAAAAAAGAGCGCAAGTTGAAGGCTTAAGCACAATGACGAAGGATGAGATCCCGCAAGCTGTAACTTGGAAATTTCAACGTAGCGTTATCGGAGCCAAAGCAAGCAATACAGGACAGTTCAAGATAATTAGCGACTTTGCGAAAGTTTTCTATACATGGAGTCAAAAGCGGATTTTTGGAAACGTCCAAGTGTCAAATAAGGCGCAGGGAATAGATAGCATAGAAGAATGCACGAAGATGTAAGGAAAGGAGAAGAGGCATAGAGGCAAGGTTGTCAGGAGGATATTGGAGTTAGTCAATGTCCATACGGCCATTTCCTCCATTTCCACCACGCCTACCACCGCGTCTTGAATTTTGTCCCCGACCGCCACCTCTTCGACCTCCGCCTCGCGGTTCCGATGGTGCTGGAAGATAATCCGCGGGATTTGTGCCTGGTGGCGACAACAATACTTGTGCACGAGGATCTGCACGCAACAGAGAGTCTGAGCGCATTTTCCTGCAATTTCACGAGATTTAATTGGTAAGACATATCGAAGAGACATCCGGTCAGACTTACGACCCGCTATCATGGTCTGCGTCCATGAGCACATCAACGCTGCCTTCCTCTCTTACCAAACCTAGTCCGTCACGACCGCCCAAGCGTCCACCAAGCGTCATACCAGTCGATGAACTGCCTATGACCTTCACTGATAAGATTTTGCCATCTGCTGGTTGGTTGTGGAATTTTTGCACAGCAGTGATAGCTGCTGCTGGCGTCTTGAACGTTATTCTGATGCGCACGTCCTCGGACCTCGTTGATGTTGCTTTTTGGTCGGTGATTTGGCCACAGCGGCGAAAGATTGCCGCCACGTCCTCTGCTGTTGTCCCGCTCACCAAACCCGACACCTCAACAACATTACCCTGTGAACCTGCGCCCTTAATTGACAGGGCAGAGTCCGAACGCGTGATGCCCGTCGCATCCTTGATGGCTTTTTGAGCGATGTTGCTGAAGTTTGCTTTCGGTGCACTCGGGTTATTGGATAGACGCGCAGAAAGAGAGTTGTGGGATTCGTAGAGGTCATGGGACCACGTCGACTCAACATCACCCTTTGGTGTCCGGTTCGCGCGATTCTGAGGTCTGACGTTCAAGCTACGGCCTTGGAGGACAATGGTTTTCACGCACGTATGGAGCTGCTGCTGTCCCTCGACTTGGCTGAGATTTTGAACGAACGGGACCAGAAGAATTCGCAGGAAGGTTCATTCGCTCGAGCAAGGAAGCCATATTGTCCGAGTGGTTTTTCGTGGACGGTTTTGAGAAATATCACGTCACGTAGCAATATATGTCGAAAAGTCGAAAAAGGTTGAAATAAGAGACTGGGAGATTGGACGGCTTATCCGTTCTTTGACACCTTGGTTGATGAGTCGAAAGGAAGAACAAATGTGGCTGTGTCTACTTAAGCACTGTTTGTCAACAACATGCCCAGCAAACTGTCACGCCCTAAGAATGGCAACTGGCAGTCGTTTCCCGACAAACCACTTACTCCGCCTTTGGTCGACAAATCGCAAGTATCTTGGGAACAATCCCAATCTTTATACCTTGTATCCCTATTCTGAGGACTGTAACCTTCGCTGGGTTGGGTGTATCTGCCTAAGACAACTGTGACTTGATGTCACGAGAACGTGACTTACCATTACGGTGCCTGTTTTTCGCGAACATCATACGCACGCGCACTCAGGCTGAAGTTCAACGTTGACGAGTATCATTTACTCTGGTCCCAGCACTTGGACCCTGGACAGTACAAGGAACTCAGACCATACTTTCTGCTGCGACACCTCGAAATATAATCAGCAATGAGTGGTGAGTTTCCTCTAGCTCCACGATGCTTCTCATATTCACTGAACCGCACAGGGTGGCTATTTCTCTTCACGGTTCTCTACTCAGCCGGACTGCTTTTCGGTATGATCTTTGTTGTCAGTCCTTCTCGACACTGGGTTGCGTATACATTCCTGAAAACGCCTCCAGGTTATAATGTTTTCCGACCTCGAGAGCGACTATATAAATCCCATTGATTTCTGTAACAAACTCAACTCGGTAAGTTTCCGATCTACTCATATGAGTTCGACTATAACTCCGAGAACCTGCAGTTTGTCATCCCTGAATACGCTGCACACGGATTCCTCGCCCTGCTTTTCCTTCTCTTCGGACAGTGGACTGCACTGCTTTGGAATTTGCCTCTCTTGGCATGGAACATAAACAAGTGCGTGACATTCCAGGTTCCTCCCTATATTTGACCAACCTCCATGGTGTAGGGTCATGAACAATGCACACATGTACGATGCGACAGAAATCTTCCGTTCTCTACCAGGACATCAGAAGGAGGCATACTTCAAAATTGGATTTTACTCGGTGTCTTTCTTCTACTATCTATACCGGTACGTACACTTCCTTCTTCTTTTGTGGACATGAATCTAATGTCTCTTCAGGATGATTGCTGCTTTCGTTGCTGACAGCGAATTTTGATAATGTTGTATACCCTACAGGCTACAGCTCCAAGCACGATTACGAGGTTACGTCATGAACATGTTATATAGCCTACGCTATGTAACGGGGAGGGTATAAATTTGTGGGTTTGCTTTCCAGCAAATGCCAAGCGAGTGGGGTCAGCGACTTTAATAATATGGATGTATATCACGCCTGTATCCCATATCCTGTTGCATTTGCCGCAGAAGTTGCTACTCATCGTTGCTGTTATTCGACCCGTGGATGTAACGATAGGAATTGCAGGTTGACACGGCCCAGCGCCAGACAGAGAATGGTGAGATCTGGTGAGATCATGGCAGTGACGCGACTGGGGCAGGGACCGTGTGACGGCTTCTGTGACCTGAGCACGTGCCCGTACAACGTCACCAACTGTGGCTGGCAATCAACGTCAACCCGTGTCGCCAGCCTCAGTCGTTTTCCTTCATAACCATTGGTCGCTCTCTTGCTGCTCCACTTAGCCAGCTTTTGGCTTGTGCCCCTGCTTTCTGACCGGACGCATATTTCTCTTTTTTTACGAACACATTCAAGACTATCTCACGAAATAAAACATGGGAGGCGCTGGTGCGTATTTCTGTCTTCGCCAAGTCAAAGGTTTTCCTTGCTAATGGAAAACTTCTCATGCCCCTTACATTCCATTCAATATCTAAACCCTTCACCCGAATCCATGCTTTTGTGCTTCGAATATCTCTCGCAATGCCTGTCTCAACAATCTTCACGCATTGAAACCTCCTCACTCCACGCTGGCCATCCTCTACCCTCCAATAACTGTCTGGCCCACAACATGTGCGGAAACAGGATGGTTATTCTTGTTCGCGGTCCTCATGGCTGCTGGTCTACTGTTCTGCATGGTGTTTTTCGTGAGTCTTGTTTCATCATTCTGCTTCGAAGATCTGGTCCCGCCAGATCATGGGAGGCTTGGCTTCTTTCATTCGGCAATGCGAACGAGAAGTACGGAAATGCTGACTTCCCTACGTGTTCACAGATTATAATGTTCTCTGATCTAGAATGCGACTACATCAACCCAATAGATTTGTGCAATAAGCTAAATCAGGTGGGTCGTCAACTTCCCGCAAATTCACCTATCACTCACAGTCTCCTCTTCCAATTAGTTTGTTCTACCAGAAAACGGCGCACACGCATTCCTCACCCTGCTTTTCCTCCTTTCTGGTCAATGGATAGCCTTCTTGCTTAATCTGCCGCTTGTCGTGTTCAATGCAAACAAGTAAAGTCGAATTATTTCACCCCCGAATGAACTCTGAACAATATCCTAGAATCCGGAACAAGGCCCATATGTATGATGCTACCGAAATTTTCCGGTCATTATCAGGTCATAAGCAAGAGACATTCTTTAAGCTAGGATTTTATCTGCTTTCGTTCTTCTACTATCTGTACAGGTGGGTTGTCTTGGTGTGCAGAGAATCATAGTTCAAATCAAGCTGACTTCTTGTCTTAGAATGATTGTTGCTCTCATTGCAGAAAGCGAGTGAGGCTCGTCTGGTGGATTTGGACGTTGTCACTGCTCTGGATCTATATCTACTTAGAAATTAATTCATTTGCGTTAACCATATCCAACCAATGCTCGCGCGAGTCGTCGCGGCTGTCTGTATCGGCGTTTTTTCTTGGCGGATCACGAACGTCGTCAAATGCAAGAAAAAACACACAACATCGAAGCAGTAGAGACGGTTATTTGGATTCATAAATTTATTAGGATGCCACTTCAGCTATGTGTATACGTGTCGAAACAATGTGCTAGAAGGAAAGATAAAATAGGAAGCTGAACAGGGAAATGTACGGAACCACCGACCCATCCTCTCTCTGAAGAAAATCGTGAAGAGACGATAAGTGGGTACTAAGACGTCCGGTTTTTCAGAACACAGCCTGACACTCGAACGACCGCTTGAACAACCCATCGAGATGGAGAGAGCAGTCATGAGCAACATGGGGAAATGACATGGCCGTGCTGCCGCACTGAAGAAACCGAAAATTTGCAAGAGGAGGCCCTATATATGGGAACCGTGGTAAAGTTTAGGGCAGGTACTGGGACGGCCGATTCGAGATTCACCGCTCGGACATCAAAATATGATTCTGCGCAGTGCGCTTGCCTGTTCTACACTATCGCGCCGCACAATAAGAGGCACTTCTGTTCTTCTATATGCACAAGATTGAGCAATGTGCAAAGCCTTGGAAGTCCACTCAATCTAAACGATCCATGTGGGATTGATATGGACGCGCCTTTGATATCGTATGGTTAGAACCGCTCAAATGACTTATACACGTATGGGTTACTCACATAAATAAGCTTCGTCTGCTGTCAAACAATAGCCATCACGCCCAGATTCCTCTGGCTTCCAGTCTTCGTTGACTATGTCTCTTTATCTCTGCGTCGATTGCGGTGGATCGAAGACCGCCGCCGTTATCTCTGATGCATCTGGTACCATCGTCGGCCGTGGCTTAGGTGGACCTTCCAACATTACCTATCTTACACCCGATGCCTTCACGAAAGCCGTCAAAGAGGCTGTTGGTATTGCTCTCAAAACCACCGTCTCTCCGGCCTCTGATGTCCCGATCCCGCTTCCACCTGCGGGCCAGAGCCCATTTGCCGCGGCCTGGTTCGGGATATCTGGAGCAGACTCTCCAGCGGCGATTGCCAAAATCGCCTCACCACTTTCTACTCTGCTCGGTATTCCAATAGGGCCGCATCTTGTCATTGCGAACGATACACATTTACTAGCAGCTCCTGTCCGCATGCACTCGGATGTGGCCCATGCAGTTGCAGTCATCGCAGGCACGGGATCCATTACAGTCAGCTTCAAAGAGGTCGAGGGAAAGATTGTAGAACTCGGACGTGTGGGAGGGTGGGGCTGGGTTCTCGGAGATGAAGGAGGAGGTTACGATGTTGGCCGTGAAACTCTTCGCCAAATCTTGATGGAGCAGGATCGGGCTTCCGTAACTGGAGTCCCACCCCCGCAGAGCAAGCTTAGAGAGAGCATTTTGGAAAGATTTGGAGTGACGAACGTCATGGAGATCTTGACAGGAGTTTATCTCCCTGATCCCTCGTCAGGCTCAGTGGCTGCAGCTGGAGAAGAGAACGCCTTGCACAACCTTCCTCGCGAAAAACGCATATCCACGCTTCCTCCTCTCGTTTTCGACGCAGCCTTCAAACACCAGGATCCTCTCGCATTGAATATCCTGAAGACGAGTGCGAAGCATCTATCGTCCGAAATCGCAGTCCTCTTAGGGGAAGGCATCGAATCAAACGCGCGGGTCGTGAAGGCTAGTGAAAGTGTGGTAGCGTTCGGGGGCTCTCTTGTTGGAATTGAGAGTTATAGGAACATGATCTTGGAAGACCTCGCCCAGCGAGGGCATGTCTTTCGACACGTGGATTTCGTAGATGATGTCGCGGCTGTCGGTGCAACCGGTCTTGCAGCTTCTTACAACCAGCCCAGTGCTTAATCTTATCAGAACTCCAGATCGCCATATTCTTCCCTAGTTACTAAAGTTACAACTTTTTATTAACCTTTGCGACTGCAAGGAATGCAACATGCATCTCAACGACCTACAACAACAGCTGAAAGAGGACAACAGAAAAAAGGGCAACAGCACCAGCGTTGGGGACTGGGCGGAACCAGGGTTTATACTACTTACATGCTACTAGATATTATGTACGCTCCGGATACAGAACCGCACAGAAGAAATCAAGTTCAAGCAAACATTGAACATCCGTTGCATTTGTTTTGAATCACTATCTTCACCGCTTGTTTCTTACTCCAACTGGCGATTTGGCGCGTCTTCTGTTCCTCCCGCTCTCTGGCGATCTTTTTCTACTTACTTAGGATTTCTATAACCTGTCTGGCGTTTAGGTCGCATCCCTCAGGGCGAGGTCCATGTTGTTCATAGGGCGGGGAGCGCGGCTGTTTCTGAGAATCGTTCAACTATGCGCCTTGACTTTCGTTTCCATCTCAGTGTTGTTTACCACAAACCTACTCTTTATCTCGCCCATGTCTGCCCTGGTCTCTTACTTCCTCGATTGTTTCGTACGACAGTCTCCTCTCTGGTGGCTAGCTTCGTCGACAATGAACTCTGATCTGGAAAAAATATCGAAACCTATCTATCATTCTCTTCCTGGTGCCGAGCCACGAGGTTCTCATTCTGCGTCTGTCTTGTCCTGGACTTCATCCGACCTTACACTCAAATATAACCTTGGACACTCTGATCCAATTAATGTCGATGGAAAGACCTTTCTATCGAAAGCATTCGCAAACTCCAAACGCCCCAGTAATATCACTCCCTATTTCTATCGTGCCAAGGGAGATTTCGACAAGGATGAAATCACAATTACCACCTTAGTTACTAGCAATCGCTTCGAAGTTTTTTCCCGCTTAGTGGAGAAATATCAGGGTCTGCCTTCAACTTGTTATCGCCACAGTCCTAAACTCAACGACTGTCCTGTTTAGGGCCTATCTCTGTTACGGTTCACATCAAGGATGTTGCAGAACATGTTCAAGAAACACTGGAGTCTCTGCATGAAATGTACATCTCCTCAAAGACTATGCTTGAATATGTTGATGTCCACCTCGTTGTTGACTCATTCGATCGTCAGTTCAACACTTGGCGGAACATTGCGAGATTGTTTGCACGAACGGACTTCGTGATGATGCTTGACATTGATTTCTATCCCTGTACGGATTTTCGTTTCTTGATCAAGAGAGGCTTTGGACTTTCCGAGAAAGTCAAGGAAGGACGCGCGGCCTTTGTCGTCCCAGCCTTCGAATATGTGGATTACAATGAAGGCACAGATTATACGACATTCCCAACGAACAAATCGGTAGGAGCCTTTCGTCGCCATTCGACACATGTACTAATGGAATCCCAGGCTCTGCTTTCTCTTGTAAACGATCACCGAATAGATATGTTCCACGCTTTCTGGGGCCCTGGTCATAACAGCTCGGACTACAAACGCTTCCACTTTGCATCCCCTGGCGAAACATACAAAGTGACGCAGTATCAATCAGCCTACGAACCTTATGTCATCTTCAAAAAAGATGGACCTCCTTGGTATGTTTCCTATGTGCATACATTTTTCTCGACCTGATTTTCAATAAGGTGCGATGAAAGATTTGTCGGCTATGGAGGCAACAAAGCTGCGTGTCTATTCGAGATGTACTTGGCGGGTGTATCATATTATGTTCTTGCCGACCACTTCGTGATACACCAAAATCACTTGTACGAAGAAAATGCACGCAGGAGCGAGGTTTGTCCTGATAGCCATGATATGAAATTCGGCGGTATTAACGGGTCGCTGCCCCAATCCTAGCGGAAACATAATCGCAAGATATATATAGACTTCAAAGAAGAAGCTTGCTTGCGGTAGGCATCAAAATACTCATCCTATTCGCATCTCAGTGACTTGTGTCTAGATATCTGACAGAATATCACGATCGGGGAATTCTCAAGTCAAGTCTCGCTGAGAATGCTTTGGTCGAATGTAGGAAGATCAAATCTGTCACCAGGATGGCTGCACAGGTGAGGGCAAGTTCTATCGAGGGTCTGTCATCAGGACCTCAGAAACTTTGTCTAGTACTTTCGTGTGGGTCGATGAGGGTATATTCATCTTTCGGCTTGGGATGTCGACATATTGCTCCTTTGGTTCTTTACCAGACAGTGTCTGCGCCGCTAGTACGTTCTTCGAAGGCGGAATGCCGTGATGTCTCTCTCGAGAAGACGCAGACTGAATGCAGCGTTTTCACACTCGGCTGAAATTAGCATGGTCGTGATCATAAGTCCGAAACAGTCTTCCAATGTAAGCCAAGGCTTCGAGCTGCAGGACCATCAACCTGCGCTTGGATTGCATACCAGATATGCTTGCTTTTGCTGCAATTTTGCTGTCCCAACAAATCGTGCAAGCAATGAAACTGATCAATTTTCTGGGGTTTACATTACGAACTACAAAGACGTGCGTCTTAGAAGATTTCCCGCCAATTGACCTGTCTACCTAGTTCCAGCAAACTGGGTAACCTCGGAAAGACTGCTTCGCAGCTTGCTCCCTCGCTCGCATACCTTCGCGGCGAGTTCCGTTGATCATGTTCTCCAAGTTTGGCTGATCACCAACTCTTCAGAATTTGAACAGCATTACAAGCTTTGGGTGATCGTCTCAGTGTTGTTTTTGTGTGAGGCCATCTCTGCACAATATACGTGAAGGCCCTCTATAGGCGAATTATCCCGGTTTGGCAGGCTTGCTAGCAGGATGTATAGAAGTTCCCGAAGAGTTCTGACACGCCAGAACTTCGCCCTCAATTCCAGGTTACAAAAAATATGCGGATGGCTTGTCGGATTTCGATTGGGTTACCTGAGGTTCGTCATTCTCAGAGTTTAGCCGAAGTTTATCTGATCGCAAGATCATCGTTCATGCTGCATGTTTTTACCCAGGTTCTATCGAATGATCGATTATCATCGGTATATGAGGTTGGTTAGAGAAGATGAGGAGTTATTTACTTCTAATGCCACAAAGGCAGCCTCGGATCGTGGCTGCAATGCTCGCCTCACGCAGGTATTCGTCCATTTCCAGGATTGCACTCTGTGAGTCGATGTGAATGCTACGGTTGTTATTATACTTAAGCAACAACTCCCAGGCACCACATCTGTTCGGGTCGGAGGTACCGTACCGTACCATACCATATACTCATTGTTCCTTATGGCCGCTGAACAAATCGGCTTTTCTACCACTCGTGTGGGTCAGCAATAACATTAATGCCTTTTACAAACGTGCGGCTAGCATCGGATTGAAAACGCCGTTGATGAAGTGTATGCGTGCGTTGATGGGTTTACTCCTGTCGGAAGTCTAACCGTATCTTCAGGATGTTGCGTTTCATTCCACACTGTCGATGACAATCAAGCTATACAGTTGGTGGGTTCAGATATGCATGTTCTGGTTATGTTCATGAGACTATGACGGCAAGACTATGTCGCCCCAAATTCGAGAGATTCGGCGGCTGAAGCGTTGAAGATGAACTGATGGACCCATGAAGATATTCTTATCATGTTCTTTTCTTGACCCTTCATGGAACCCCTTCCTTGAATCTGCTCTGCATACGCCGCAGAAAGAACGTCGCACGAGTCTTGATATCCGCAAGTCAGCTGGACTCAAAGGCCGGGATCCTATGATTCAAACGTATCCCATGATGTATGCATGCTGTGCTATCTTGTGCTATGGGTTTAAAAGACATCTATGATTCCGGCCGGAAGTAGGTGCAGCGGCCCGGTGAATCTTGATGAACGCCCTCTTCCGCGAATCTACTGCCCATTGATTTCTTCTTCAACCATATAGTAAGCGATCGCTGGCATCTTGCGAATGAGCCATAGTCGCGGTTGTTGAATATCCAGCCAGACTTTCGGCGCGAAGACCAGATACTCAAAGGTACTTAAGCTGTCATTTCAGAACTACCCGCAATTCCGAACCTACCTCCACTCAACATGACATTGCCGCGCGTTTTAATATGCAGTAAGCACATGAAAGCACATTTGATTTCAATCGAGAAATGAACACGCCGTGTAGGTAAGATAGTATGGGCTCACGATGATGTCAAGACTCTCCTCGGAGACATCGCGGAAGTGATTGTGAGTACCACTTTGTCCTCTGTGTGTTAACGGCAGGGCTGACGGTACCAGTACGTTGATTCCCCCGATCGCAAATCATTCCTGGCAGACTTCGGCCCTGGAGGAAAGTACGAGAACACCGTTGGCATCTACAGAGAAAACGACTCCGCAGCAAAAATTGGAAGTTTTGACAAAGCGCTTATCGATGGGTTGCCATCAAGTGTGCGTTGGATAGCCCATAACGGCGCAGGTTACGATCCGGTTGACGTCCATGCGTGTAAGGCCAGAGGTAAGCATTCACTTCCGCTACCTCGTGCACTCTTCATTATTGGAACAGGAATCTATCTTTCGAATACCCCGGGAGCTGTAGATGACGCCACGGCCACAACGGCTCTGTACCTACTCATCTCAACACTTCGCCAATACTCAGTGGCGGAACGATCCCTTCGTGAACTGAAGTGGAAGCCACCTGGGTTGAACAAGAAGACATATGATGTGACCGGAAAAACGTTGGGAATTCTTGGACTTGGTGGTATTGGATCGCGTTTAGCGACGCTTGTTCACGCCTTCCCGATGCGTGTCATTTATCACTCTAGGAATAAAAATCCGGATGCACCCGACTTCTGCGAGTATTTCGGGAACGTGGAGGAAATGCTTGCTCAAACGGATGTTCTGAGCGTCCATGTGCCTCTTCGCCAAGAGACCATAGGCTTAGTGGGTGAAAAATGGATACGAGCTCTGAAGCCTGGTGCTATCTTGATCAACACTGCCCGAGGAAAAGTCATCGATGAAGATGCTATGATCAGAGCCCTTGAAGATGGACATGTTAGTTAATCAACAATGTTTCTGAAGGAGATGCTAACCAAAAGGTGCAAACAGCTTGGAGCAGCAGGTTTGGACGTATTCCCTAATGAACCAGAAGTCAATCCACGCCTCCTCGATTTCCCCCAAGTCACCCTCCTACCACATATGGGTACCGAGAATCAAGATACTCAAAGAAATATGGAAGTACGAGCATTGACAAATTTGAGGGATTTCTTGACCGCGGGAATGGGAAAAGACCTGGTTATTGAATTCAAGAGTGATACCACCAAGGTGAAGCAGAAATTGTAGTAACAATCATCGGAGGACTGATGTTTGTCCTTTGACGCATCAAGTCGAATTAACTGCGATGGACGCAAGGAAACCTGTGGATAGGGAATTTTGCATACAAGACGCAGAAGTGTATTTTGTAGCGTCGTGAGCCTATTTATTCTTGCGTTTCCACCCGATTTCAGATATACTGTAACGGGAATGCCACGAGGAAACCGCAAGGCCAAGGCATTATAAGCCTATATGAGAAGTAGAGTCTGCTGATCATTATGTCTTCCATGCCAGAAAGCAGCAAAGGACTTGAAGCAAATGATATGTCAACAGTCCTTGTGGAGATCTCGAATAGCCTGAACGATTTGTAGGTGGAAATGCAGAGAATAATCCATTCTCTGACTCTGGTTATAGAAATGGAGCCTTTACCATCCTCGACAAGCGCTCGGATGACTTCAACGATCTGCAACCACAATCAGTGAGGAATAATCAAAAGCTAGATTCAACACTCACGCTATGTAACAGGTGATAGCCATGGAAGAGTTGGGATCCTTTCGCCAAGAAATTCATAAGCATGAAGCAAAACAGGAGAAAATCCTTGAGACTATCAGATCAGGACTTGAAGATGACATCAAAAACCAAATTTCAGCTGCAGTAAAGTACTAGGCCTGGAAATTACCTTGGCCCTTCTCAGAACTCATTCCGTGCGACAGGAATGATATTGGCCGAGTACTGCGAGCTGAAGTGGCGAAGCAAGTCAAGGAACAAGTCGATGTGCAGATCACGGAGCATATTCCTGTAAGCCTACAGCAACAGGCGGAAGAGAGTAAGCATCAGCTGCAGGCAATCAAAACATCTCTCGCCAATTCGTGAGCCATTGCGATTACGTCGGGTTGTCCAATGTCTGATCATGTGTCCAGCGAGTCGAGGTTGGCAAATTCGAACATCCAAAGCGGAAACCTCGACGATCCTCTGGCTTCCATACTGACTTCCGATGGCAAAAAGAGCGACTTTTATCCTTCGAACTTGAGATCACTTTTTGTGTATGACCGTAAGAATGCTCTTCTTTTCCATGTATTCTTGCGACGCTGATGCGGCCGTAGTCGAATCAGCCAGGGCACTGAACAGGGATTACGGACTTGTTGTAGCTGACACAGTAGAATTGAACCTCAAGCAGTTCTTGGCGCATATAGGTAAGCCCGTCTCGAGATTTTGGGCGCTGTAGGTTTGAATTGACTATTTTTGATCCAGGTACTCGGGTAGAGCTTGTGATACATTGACAAGGCAGATTCGACATACATCAAATCTTTATTTCCGTTGGTGAAACGCTTGTTTGCCTGTCTCCTGTACGTACCTGAAATGTCGCTGGAACCGAGTGAGTAGAACTCGCCAGAGCATATGATGGAACTGGGAACATAAATATCACAAGTGCCAGAAGTAATCGCAAACACGAAATTGACATACTTTTGATGCGGATCAAGCAAGTGGCAGAGAAGCATGCGTGCGATAGTAGGTCGCCTATTGGACTTCGAGCATCCACCGACGTTCATCTGCAATGTCTTTCTCCTCTCAGCCACCAAGCCTCAGAGTCATTTCACCAGACAGCTCTCCCGAGCGTAGTGCTGAAGCAATAAATGACCTGGCTAGGTCAGCGAATAATGTCGCAGCGGGCATTGGAGAAGTGCTGCAAGCTTTCGTAGCTGCAACATCGAGATCGACCTCGAGACCTATCATGGTTGAGTTCGGCAACCGCACGATGGCCATTGGAAGACAAAGGATGGCATCCATGAACGGAAGGGTAAGCCGCTCCCTTGATGGTTACAGTGATCTTGAGAAAATAGTCCCTCTAATGTCATCTCTTGTATTAGAACGCATTTTTATACATGAAGAGCAAATTTGGACTGCTGAATTCGACGATTGCCTTGTTTTTGCAAGCGACGCTTGACAGAAACGATGAACAATTGGTGGAAGTCGATTTGGATTCATGGGAGGAGCTGGTACCATATATTCATAGATTACGGATAATTAGCTGAGGAAATAAAAGATCAGCAAAGGTTACGTCGCTGGAAGCTGTTTAAACTCACCATTTGATAAGTCTTGGCCGCCAGCTACGTACCCAAAGAACAAGTGGAAGTACAAACAACAGTTTTATTTAGCAGATTCAACGGAAATGGAATTCGAAGAACGCGACACGTGATGCCGACAGTGGCAAATGAATGAAGAGCCAGCTTGAACAAAGGGTGGTTTCAACTTTTGAACTCCAAGTCCTTTACATCATAGGCGACAGGCCTATCATACAAGTTCTGCAATAAACGGCTTCTACAATGGCGGTAAGCTTCATATATTCTTCTCTTCTCTTTCCATTGACCCATATTCCTTATTGGTAGCAGGAAGTCTCCCCAATAACGCAGGTTCACAGGGCCTATCAACGACTCACACACTCTGAACTCGTTCTCTTTCTCAAAGTTCGTAACCTACCAACCTCGGGGACTGACCCAGAATTAGCCTCTCGACTTTCGAATCATGACCTTCATACGTATCACTTTCCAAACACCGTTCTGGATCAGTCCTCAACATCGTCGCCTACATTGACCTCGAGACACGGGAAGCACCGTCAGTCTATGACACCTGATCTCCCAGTCGAGATTCTTGCCGACATTATGGACCATGTGGGAGATTGGGAGCTTGCAAAAGCCGTCGGGGTTCCTACATCTTTGTCTCAGCCTTCAGAATGGTCTCGGGCAACTCGCACAGACCGATCTGTCATTACAGGTTATTTGCCTGTCATTCGGAAAGCCAGCCCTTGTCCAGGAAACGCGCTGACGAAAGTCGGTGCCATCCTAGCCGTTCGATTCGGTTATGTGAACGTCCTCGAATATTTTCTGGCCCACCATCACAAAATGTTCCTCGAGGCGTTCGAAAACGATCTCATCCCCATCAAGGCGTCTCGTCATGGCCGACTCAACGTTTTGTCCTGGTGGAAACATGGATTTGAACAGCATCCGGACCTTGTGCCGCCGCCCAAACGAAGTTCGATAGCCGAGGCTGTCGATCGTGCTTCAAGGAATGGCCATGTCGTTTCCTTGGATTGGTGGCTAAACTGGGGTCATCCATTTGAGTACACAGAAGCTGCACTGGAATATGCAAGCGCAAAAAATCAGATTCTAGTGCTGGACTGGTGGAAACGACAAAATAAACTTCATGGTCATGGTCTTCCACTCAAAATAGGAAGAGCGATGGACATGGCAAGCGCAGCTGGTCATGTAGAAGTGCTCGAATGGTGGGCTAGGTCGCAACTGGAGCCAAAATACGATCGGCACGCTTTGCAGCACGCTAGTTGTCACGGCAAGGTGGAGGTTTTGCAGTGGTGGTTAGGAAGCGGACTGCCATTGATATTCGATCAGGAGGCACTTACGGGTGCGACAAGACATAATAGACCCGAAGTGTTGGAGTGGTGGGATATGTCTGGCTTACCGATCCAATATCGGATGTGCGATATCGAAGAAGCCTTAGAGGAATCCAATATTCCGGGGGACGGGGCTAGAAAGTGGTGGCAGAAGAAAGGCGTTGATTTCAACGCAAACGACAAGGAGTGGATGAAACTTCAAACTTTGAATTGATTGATGTTCTGATTCGCTTTCCGCTATGGTTCCGCTGCTTTCGGTTTTAGTTTACGTTACATCTCGTTGCTTTACGCAGCTACTTACTTTCCGATTTTCATGTGCACATTGTATTCTTACGCAATCTATCATCTTTCCTTTCAGAGGTATTCAATTCTTTGAAGGTTGAATTTGGGGTTAACTATACTATTAACACGAGCGTCTAAGTTTGACTTATGGCATGGCTACTGAAACTAAATTACTTTATACAACTTGCAAGTTCTCGCTACTGGTAATTAAATACTCGTCCTCACCCCGAAGATAAGCCCTTTCCCAACTCGTGTCAACTCTTGCGAGGGAATTTGAATCTTGGGCCGCGTTGAAATGAGAGAGTACACCATAGGATAGAGGATCAGAACTCTTCGCCCATGCTCGAAAGATGGATGAACTTTGACCAGGCAAACTTTCCGCTGGAAGGCTGTACGTGAGTACCGGCACAGTGGGATTTGCTGAGGAGCCTGTGAGAGAGAAAGCGAAGTGGATAAGGTTGGGCATATATTCGAAGGGGACCTTTTCCACCCAGTCAGGAACTTGATTGGGAGCCAGGGTGGAGGCTGGTTCGCCCGAAACCCAAACTGTGAGGTGTGTGAGCTGTCTCAGAAAAGCGAGACCGGCTGTTGTAGAAGTTATCGGATTCCACCGGGGAAACGTCCCTGCGAAGGTGGCCCTTTTGCATTGCCATTGTGGTAGACAATCTGTGTACGCGCCGCCCAAAACTTCGTACAGCAAATGCAGAGAATTGAAATTCAATCCTAACGTCTTCGCGCGGGAGAATATTGGATAAAGAATGTTGTAATTTGCGTAACGACTCGCAGTGTGTTGAACCAGGGGTTCGAAGCATTGTGTGCTCCAAATGCGGTGTATGTGTTCTTTGTAGTCCAGCCGGAGGCGATGTCCAACGCTCTTGAAGTTCTCTTGCTGTTCTATTGTTCGAATGAATAGATTAAGCTTCTCCTGTGTGCTGAGGATAATCGTATGGAGAAGGTGGGGCATAACAGCATCGCGAAAAAAATGTGAAACTTGGGCGAGTGATGTTGCTGTGTTATAGACTTTCTGATCAAGAGGGTGTAGTTGAGGGGAGGCTGCCAGGTGCAGAATTTCGAGAGCTAGCTCGAGAGGCAGTTCTGAAAAAAGTGGAAATTCCATGAGGATAAAAGCGATACAAATCCGATTCGCAAGAATTCCTCTCTTCTTATATCGGACAGGAAGTCCGGACTGCTCAAAGGCACCTTTTGCGAATCACCAGTACAAATCCAGAAGTATAATGGGCAGGCAGAATTGTTGTTTTCGGCTTAAAACAAAATGAACGTGGCAAAAAAAAATTCAAGAGTTACATGGCGTTTGAAAGGAAGAACAATGAGATCTGTTCTCGTGGAAATAGACAGGACATGAGATCACCGGAAGGGACAGATGAATGAATGGAGAATACTCACCTCAGCGTACAAAGTACAATCGCCAATAATAGACCGAAGAGGCAGGGTACATAAGCGACATACAGTTTAGGCTTTTCTTGTATTCTTGCAAGCATCGGGCGTCCTGATGACCTCTAGTTCAGGGTTTACACATCTCCAGAATCGGGTTCTCCATTTGACTGCAGTTGTTCTCACCAATACCGATATCCGGCGTTTGATGCCATAGATAAGTATCTATGAAAGGGAGGAAACGCATGGATAGTCATTCTCCGACCGTGACGACGCCATCAAGAACTGAACAAAAAGAAAGAATTGCCACGACTTGGCTCGAGTTGCACAAACGCCAAGTTAGAGGCCTCTATGACTACCTGCATGAAGGCGAGGAAGCTCGTGGTTGTTGTAAGTCTTGAATCAAACTCAGCAGGAGCAGGAGCAGGAGTCTGACTCGGGGGTTTGCTTTCGGTTCTGCTTCATTCGGCCTTTCCTTTGTGTGGTGGGAGAGAGGGACAGACACGGACCGCAACAGTCCGCAACCAGCTGCAACTTGTTCTCTCTTTCTCTCTCTCCAAATGTCCAACTCAAAAATGTGGTTTCGCTTGGATTTGACTCAGAACACATGAACCCCTTCATTCTGGCCCATGCACAAGAACTTTTGACGAGCCACCGTACTTCTAGGATATGGTCATCTTTCTCCCTATTTCAGGATCTGTGTTGGTCATCCTGAACGAAGAAAAACTCGTCACATGGTACTGTACTATCTTCTACAAATGCTCGCGATATATCTTCTGACTCCGCATATCAGCTATTGTTAGTCAGGTCCCCTTATTTGTAATGCGAACTTCTCAGTTTATCGCGATTGTGGGGAATTTGGGTCTCGGATGAGTTAATGCAACTTCGGTTTATAAAAGCCTATCAGAATTCAGGACATGAGAAAGTCCCCCAAAGCAACCTTTCACCATGTCTGAATCAACGAAAACGAAGGTTCCCTATGGTACGCTGGTAATGTTGGAATCTAAACTACTCTAACGATTTATATTCAGTGCGTCTCGGAAACTCGGGTCTCAAGATATCAAAAATCATTCTGGGGACGATGCAATACGGGAGTGCAGAGTGGCAAGATTGGGTGCTAGGAGAAGAAGAAGGTATCAAACACATCAAAGCAGCGTAGGTCCATATGCCTGTTGTCTCTTACTTAACTCAATTGTATGGACACGGACAGATACGATGCTGGTATCCAGACGTTCGACACGGCCAACGTAACTCGCACTCTTGTACCGTTGATATCTCATCATGACATGCATCTCATAGGTTTACTCAAACGGTCTTTCGGAAATCATTCTAGGGAAAGCGGTCAAGGAACTTGAGCTTCCTCGCGACGAGATTGTGATCATGACCAAGGCATGTCAGACTACTACTCCAAGAGCTTCTCGCTCATTGTCTCTCCAGCTTTACGCCACCGTTGCTAGAGAATACGGTACCAACTTCAATAAGTCTGGCCTCAATCCTGATGAGCATCACTACATCAACCAACATGGGCTCAGTCGCAAGGTTGTTTGGCTCCTACTGCTTGTCTGTTTGCGGAAACTTACTTGATCCGCATGTAGCACATCTTTGAGTCGGTGAAGCATAGTCTCAAACGCCTGCAGCTTGACTATATTGATGTCTTGCAATGTATGTTTTCATGCTCCCAAAATCTCAGTATCTTATACAGACCGTGAAGGCCACCGCTTTGATCCCACCACCCCGATTGAGGAAACAGTAAGACCTCGGTTTGCGCAATATACGGCTTGCTAACGACTTTCGGTGACCTAGATGCAAGCTCTGCATGACGTCGTGCAGGCTGGCTACGTTCGTTACATCGGAATGAGCTCTTGTTACGCTTGGCAATGTAATGTGTTCTTATCTTTGCGACAGCACTCCCTCTGATGAAGTGCCATGTAGTTCATGCTATGCAAAGTTGGCAATCTATATCTCATCCGTCAAGTTCAGTTCATGATCTGAAACGCAGATTATGCCATCAACAACAAATTGACTCCTTTTATCTCCATGCAAAACCACTATAATCTCCTGTACCGTGAGGAAGAACGCGAGGTTATGCCCACTCTGAAGGTAACTTTTATGCGACAGAGTTCTACGTTCGAGGTAGCTAATTCTACTCTATCATTTTAGTTGTTTGGTGTTGGGTCCATTCCATGGTCGCCTCTAGCCCGTGGTCTTCTCTCTCGCCCGTCGAACAGTCAAACCAAGCGCGGGGACACTGACCAGTAGCATCCACTTGACTTCTCATGTATTGGCAAGCTCTGATGTATTCCTTTGCAGGTTTATTTCGATGTACAACAAGGCTCAGGGAACGTCTGATATTACCGCACGGTATGAGATTTTCTCATGACTTCTGTACATGAACTTGATCATTGACGTGAACTTGCGCAGAGTGGAAGAAGTCGCCAAGAAGCGGGGCATCAGCATGGCCCAGGTAAGTATTGCTTGGCTCTTATCGAAAGATGGTGAGTCTAGCTATAAACCTTACGACGTCTTTGGATCATATCTTCAAATATGTTAGGTGTTACTGCGCCAATTGTCGGGACAACCAGCCTCAAGAACCTCGAGGATATCATCGGTATGTGTTTCATGATAACATTCTGCAGCGGGTTTGAACCTGCGAAAATTAGAGGGTATCAATGTCAAACTCACAGAGGAGGAAATCAAGTACCTTGAAGAACCATACAAACCGCAAGGCATCATAGGACATACATGAACAGTCAAGTAGCAAGTAGCACTTGGTTTTACAAGCATATGTTGAGAGTGCATGTAGTTCCGAAAGAAACAACAGTCAGCTCTGCTAATTGTCCAGATCTTTTCGCAAGGAACACATTAAAAAATTGAGAAGGACGGTATGCCAACTTGTAGCATCTTACCAGAAACATTGGTTCCAAGAGATATTTTGCATTGAGCAAGTGAATGACAGTAAGGGGTCATTCGAACTCCTGTCGAGATATTCTCTTGACTTGATCCAATCACAAAAGCATGACGTAAGCTTAAAGGTGGCACTTGGACTCGGTGAAGACTTCAGGATGTCACGCATCCGAGTCTGTCTCTTGCCCGTCTATCTTCACTCGATCCAACGAGGTTTTGGACCTTGTTTGGACCATACAAAGACTAGCTTGGTCACCAGCAAAATGCTTCCGTTCCAATTTCCATTCCTAATTTGGATCCGTCGATCACTCTCACCTCACCCACAGAGGTACACAGAGGTACACAGACGCTCACAACACTTCGAAAGAGTGTTAGCTTCGGTTGGCTATCTTGCTCCTGTCGTCTCACGCTCTCTCGTCCTCTAACCGTCACCTTACTATGGCAGACCTGTACTTCGATCAAGATCTGAA
Organism: Crassisporium funariophilum; assembly: GCA_014925845.1. Lineage (NCBI taxonomy): Eukaryota > Fungi > Basidiomycota > Agaricomycetes > Agaricales > Crassisporiaceae > Crassisporium > Crassisporium funariophilum. The sequence continues at coordinate 1,642,807 of JACGCL010000004.1, forward strand.
GCTTGAATATTCTCCTTTTGATGGAATCTACATGCCATCAGAACCTGCCCGGTAAGGCGTTTAAGCTTGGTTTAAGCGACCATCATGGCTAATGCCTGAACTGTCGATAGACTGTCAAGTAACTGGCCGTCGCCTTCTCGTAGGTCGCCTTTGAATTACCGACAATTGTCGATCGACTCTGGCCGATATCCACCCGAGCATTATGGAGGAATTAACAGGATTTGGACCGAACATGGGTCTGTAGAGCTGCCCGCTCATCAGACCATCGTGTCCAATTTGTTTGGGAGAAGCATGGTGCGTCGCTCATAGATCTCATGACATACCATAATTTAACCCTTCACTAACCTGCAGGAAGATGCCTTTGGTGGTCTTCGCCTTTTGCATGCTAGTGGTGCCAAATCGCCGAGAAATACTCCTTCCTTGGCATCTGATGATTCCCATTCTCAACCCACGTCTAATGCAAGCTCCCCAGTTGTCGCGAATGAACCTGAACCTGAACCACCTTCACCTACTCCGCCAAAATTGAATATTGATGGTTGCATTCTCCAACTTGTGGATGAAGGGACCCCGTTAGATCTAGCAACTCAATCAGTGGAGATCGACGAACCCCCTGCCCAACAACAATTATCTACTGACATATCTGGGGACTCAACTGAGAACCACGAAAGAGATATCGTCCATGCCACATCAAGCGTACCCCACCCACCTCTGGAATTAGGGGCAAGTGGATCCAGTCTTCCATTAAACGCGCAGTCTATACATACAAAAAGATCCAAGAAAATCTCAGCTAGTACCAAGTCGCGGACCCTAACACGAACTCCCGCAAGCGTTGTGCAGCCACATTCGAATGACGACAACGTTGATAGACCTCCAGACTCGTTCGCCGATGAATGCTATGCTCCGGCATCAGGACCGCAACGCCGAAAGGTTAAAGCTTCTACATCTTCGAAGCGGCAAGTGCCATGTACGATGTGCGCCCGAACGTTCACCCGGCCCTATGACTTGAGGCGACATATAAAAGAAATTCACCCCGATCCAAGCGAAGATCGCGAAGAGAAGTTCATTGCTCAAACATGCGCCAACTGTGGTGTACTTACCCAGTCGCGGTGGGATGCCTTTATAAGGCATCGGCGTAACGTTCCTCAAAGCTGCAACACTTTGGCATCCAGGAACAATAAAGAAAGACCCAAGCGACAGTCGCAACAGTTTTACCAGCAGGTTCGGGATGGGATAGTTGTCTATGATCCAGTGAACTGGCCGCCGGAGACTCTGTGACAAATGATGACAGGAATTTTGGCCCGACATTCCTCTTCGACTGCCAGGTGACCTGCAAAGTGAATGCCTTACAAGGTATCGCTTCGTTCGCCTCACCAAGGAGCTGCTTGGTCGAATTCGGCATTTACGACAGCAAACCTACTTCAACTACATGACCGAACAAATGTTCAATATTATCTGTAAAAGGACTTTAAACAAATGATGACCAACTTCGTGAACTTAAAGATATGGTTTCGGTGAGTATCCTTGTGCAGGCTTCAAAAAGCTCACTACCAGTAGTGAAGATGGACGGTATTGTTAAGTGACTTGAACACTGGTGGCAGCTCTGCTTTCTGATGTGTGAAATACATTACGGGCGGGGCAATGAAATACCCGAGACCTGCCGTGCGAATATGATCTTACACTATTCTAGAGCAGAACACAGAGAACCACCCGCTGTTGCGTCCCCATCCGCTTTGTTCATCTCTCAACAGAATGCCTATTTATTCCTGCATCTAAGAGTTACCTCTGCATACTTACCGTGAAGCACCCCACGTGTATACTTTTTGTGAGCAACGATCCGTATATCCAGTAAGGTTTTTTGGTGCCGCTACTAAGCTGGAGCTCGGATCACAGACCCACATCCTCCTCCGGTCGGGTGCATTGGGAAGATTTGTATTTGGGACCTCAGTCAACTAGTAAGTATAGGTGTTTTCCATCCGCAACTTCATTGTATCTTTAGGTAGGTAACAAATCTCGATGTTTTCTTGCTCAGCAAGACCCATGTGGTGCTGAATGTTTCCAAATTGTGGTGTTGGGGAAAAAGATGAACATGGGCATGCTCAGGAGACAAGCATCGATTGAAAATACAGATGGGCGTTATAATGGAATTGAAAAAGTTACAGTGGATAGTGCGAGTCAGCTGATACGACAACAAGGAGACAAAATGAGGCAAGATACGCAGGGTAGAACCATCATCAATAAAATAGGAATGAACGGGTTTTGTTTGAGCAGTAAATCATGAAGACACGCTTTAGTGGAGTCATGCTTCTTGTTCGTGGAGATGCCTGTGAATTAGGCATTGAAGATAGAGCTACTTCAGAGGAGAGTATGACTCTTACTGTCCCAGAACTTTGTTCATCTTGAACATGTCAATCTTATCGACATTGAAGACGGCACGAAGACTTGGATCACACAAGATCTCGCGTTTGTTGTCGGGGTTTTGCAACTCGTTTCCTTTGATGTAAACCCAGAGTTGCTTGACTACTTGCAGCCGTGACAGTTTATCAACTTGCAAAACGGCCGCTAACGGTTCACTGGAGGGTGAATAAGCTTCCGGAACAGCAATGTAAGGATAGGAACTAACCTCAAAGCAAATTCCTTTGCAAACCCGCCCTTGGCCGTTCCTCCGGAGGCTTTCTTCTTGATTTTCTTCCCAGAGCCGACATTGTCGCTGTCGTCGTCAGAGTCTATGGTCGCGGCACTCTTCTTCTTCGGTCGGCCAGCCTTCTTCCCTGAAGCCGAGCCTCCGCGACTTTTGCCACCGGTCCTTGTTGAGCGGCCGTTTATTTCGCTGGAGAGTTTCCGAGCCAACTCTGCATCACTGAGTTCTCGCCCATTCTTAGCTGGCTTTTTCGATTTCTTTGGCGGAGGAGTGTCCTCTTCAATCGCAGCATCCTCTCCGTTATCTTCTGCAGTTTCGTTGTCCACCTTTTTCCGTTTGCGTGATTTATGCTTCTCCTCTGGAGGCTCCGCTCCGTCGTGTCCCTCCACCCCCTCGGTACCGCTCACCTTCTCAAACACGCTTGCTATGACGGCATCCACTTCTTCCTTGTGCTCCTTCAAGAAATCTGCTGATAATGAAGGGTCTAGCTCGAGCAGTTGTCGCCTAACGCGCTTCGCACTGATTGTCGACAAATCCGTCCCAGGCGCAGAGAGAATTTGGTGAATATGAGGTTCCAGAGATCCGAAGTCAAAAGCCATGGCAGGGCCAATAGATGCGGTATATGTACAGAATAAGTTAAGAGAAGGTGATGGTTTGACGTTGGGTAGTCCAAAACTCCGTCCAATAAGAGTTGTAATGCGCGTCAAGTTATGCGAAAGTTGCAGTCCAATTTCAGAGGTTCCACGTGAGCAAAGGGTATTGAAGTTAAGAACAAGCAAGAACAAACATCCTCCCAAGCTTTCCTGTCCAATTCAATATATTGTGTCTACAAAATCTCAATATACATCTCATCGGAGGATAGCCCAGTCATTGCGCGCAGGATCCCCAGGTAGAGGAAACACCCCTCCGTTCCCATTCGGTGCTTGCTGATCACCTGCTTGTCCTTGGTCACGCTGATCCCTTCGCATCCTTTCCACGATTCGCGTCCGGATGTAAAGAAGAATCGAGATCACCAGACACAACAGGATCAACACCATGGTCTCCCCAAATTCGTCAACCTCCGCTTCTTCACGGTTGCCACCCCTTGCAGCGCCGTCGAAGTAGTCTTCGGGTCCAAAATCGCTATCTCTTTCCCGTTCAGCATCGCGACGTTCTCTCGCCCACTGTCAGATTGCTTGAGCGAAGGATGAGGTAGGGTAACAAGACACACAAACCTGGATAGGATCTTCCTCCTCTGTTCTTCGGGTATTGATACCCTGCGAGCCGCGCCGTCGGTGGAACTCCTCTTTCGCCTTGCCAAAGTACCATGGCCCATCCTCTTCTTCCCGATATCCCCGATCTTCTTCTCGAGTATCATCCTCTGCACCCTCAGCCTGCTTTCCATCTTCTAGATGTCTGCCCTCATGCGGACGAGCTGCATTAGATTCTGGAATTGTACATTGCCACTCAACAAGCATTTCTTGGTATGTAAGATTGTAAACACTCACCAAGTTCGTCTTCGTCAGGCCCCCAGATGTTGAGGCCGCCTTTACCACCCATTAAAGTATGCCATATACTTCTGGCGTAGAGCTTTCCAAGTGAGAGTACCACAGGTAGATAAGCCTCTGAGTTAGTTTCTAGAGCTAAATCGTAATGCCGCTTCGCGAGGTGGAAGTCCTAAGCACGCACAAAGACATTGATTTCATGAAATGTTTAATTGAATGGAAAGTCCAGCCACACACCTGAGGCACACCGACGCCATTCTCATACATCCACCCGAGATTCCACATTGCTAGAGCGCTCAGTTGTGTATCGGAAGCTGACTGGTAATATCTAGCTGCTTTTTCGAGTCGACCTTGTTCTGATTCATCAGCCACTCCGAGCCCATGGTAGTAGTAGTCTCCGACTTTGACGAGGGCATCGATGTTGCGCTGGGCTGCAGCGCGAGTCCATTGGGTGAGAGCTAGTCGGGCAGTGTCGTTTGATGGGGTCATGGGGGAGAACCGTGTGAGGCGCAAAATGCTCTTGTCTGATTTTTTCGACAAAAACAGGGTGAGTTTGATGCACAGTTCAATACAGTCAATCATACCTTGATCCAGAACATAGGCCAGATTATTCTGTGCAATCTCGTAGCCTCGCTCTGCAGCGATCCACCATTTCAGCATAGCCACTTGCTTGTCCTGATCGCTTCCGGCCATCCACGCAATCTCAGCATCTCGCAAGAGGTCGTCATCCCATACACCTCGTTCTGCAACTAGCTTGTAGAAAGAGACCGCCATTGCACAAGAACTTGACACCACATGAGGTGGTGTGTTGGGATTCGATGCCTGCGCTGAATAAATTTCCGCGAGGTAGTAGTATGCCTCAAAGGGAGAACCGTTGCGGACCGCTGTCTCGAAATACGGTGTTGCCAATGCGAGCTCTCCTCGATCTGCACAGACCTTCAGCAACCACAGCCAGAGAATGGTACACAAGCACACTTACTGAAGTGGTATTTGCCAATGTTAACTTGAGCCTCTGCAAGTTCTTGGCCAGCTGCTGCAGTGAAATGAGCCATCGCCAACTTCGAGTCCGCCTTGAAGCCAGGTATCAAACCATCTCTATAAATAATGGCCAATCCATTATGGCATTCACGATCTCCGTGCTCGGCTCCTCGTTCGAACCAAAGTTTAGCCATGACAGGGTCAGCTTTAACACCCTCCCCTCGAAGATACATACGGCCCAGATATGCAGCACTTGCTGCTGCATAGCCAACCGGTTTGTGCTCGTCCTTGACTTGCATAGCATTTGGTGGATCGTGGAGCCACACTTGACGAGCAATTAAAGTGAAGTATTTTCGTGCAGATTTGTAGTTGCGGGGAATGGCTCCAACGCCTTCGCTTCCAGAGGCAATTCCACCGGCAGCGGCGTATATACTGCCTTGATAGAAGATTTTACCGAGACGGTACGCAAAATCGATCTCGCCACGGTCTGCATTGAACTGTTGACAGGCGGTATAGAATTGTCAGTTTCTGAATGAATAACTGATGAATGACATACAAGATAATATTCAAGGACGTCTTCCCATGTTTCTCCTGCAGCACGCGCGACGCCAGCTTTAATAGCCGGTCTCTGTGTGTTCAGTCCTGTCGAAGCCACGCTTGCCCCTGGTCCATAGACGCCACCTGCTAGGTCTGATAAACGTGTTGGAGTCTGAGGCAAAGTACGCCCCCCTGGGGGGCCGGAAAGAAACTTCGCCATCGCTAATTTCGCACGTACGTGTCAGATGATTGATGCGTTTTGAAAGATGTCTCCTGCTTACATTGCTCCGCAGCGCTGCCATACCACGATAGTGCACTTTCGCAACTTTCTGACGTACCAATACCACTCCAGTAACGATATCCTAAAGCCATTCGTGCACCTTTGTCGCCGCCGTTTGCAGCAAAGGTGGAATAGAGCTGAGCTTTCCCTTGATCAACAGAAGTTACTCCTTTAAAGCCTGTTGAATGGAAGAACGCCATGTAAGATTGAGCAGTTGCATTTCCCGTGCGAGAAACGTGGGTAGAGAGCGAATGGTAAGCCAATTGAGGGTCTAGCGAAAAATGTTGGGTCGGAGGGAACTAAGAAAAGGAATAATTTCGATTACAGATAGGAAGGAAACAAACGGTAGAACACACCAAGGAGACTTGTGCAAGCGTGTACAGCGCATCCATGTTCCCCAGCTCAGCTGAATGCTGGAGTAGGTCGACAACCTTGATCGCCTTTCCTCTCATTTCCTCTTCATTCTTTTTGGAACCCAATCCAAGGTTTTCTTGACTGAAGGTATTTCCAATACGACTGAAGGTATGATGGTGGATCTTCATAACGATTCGAACGACACTGCCGATAGGCCCCTGCCCTTGTAAATTTGGCAGGAAGGAGGAGAATATTGATTTCGAGTTCCCATTACCGCTTGCGAGTGCTGGATCGAATGTATGTTGGGGAGGGTGGGCTCTGAGAGCTGTCAGTGTCGACATGGCTTGCTTGTATGCACGAGAAGCTATGACGAAAGATCTCAAGTCAATAGATATTTTCCGGAGTAAAACTTAAACACACCTTCGGCTGCTTGGTCCAATTCATGCTGCGACAAAGATGTTTCCTATGAGTGTGTGAGTGCCTGCGTTCATCTAAGGGGTCATCTTCAACGACTGACAGGTGGCACGCCCGGGATTATCTTTGGGTTTATAGTATTGTCAGATGAAGTTGGCGGCAAACTGGAGGTTGTCGCATGCGCAACGGCCTGCCAGCAGAGTATTGTCTTTAGTTTCAATAATGTGGTGGTACGTTGTCCACTTACAGGGGTCTCATCCGTCGCCGTGTCATGTCCCGAGGAGATAGATGCAAGTGCAATGAGGCCAAAGGCTAGCCAGGTAGCCTTCCTGGCACAGAGTTTGTTTCCCGATCCCATTTTCGTAATGTTTTCAACGTAGATATCAAAGGGAGATTCAATAGTGTCGGGGCATCATGCGATGGTGGCCTGACGTTGTGCGAAACGATCTGAACGTCAATTATTATTCAAGCTCGCCCACCAATTCGACTTTGACACGCACGCGACGTCCACGTCAAGAGTCACGTGGAATTACCCTTCCAGCGCTAGTTCAAACACTGTTTCTGCCGGGACCCCAGTACTGGTTTTCTCTCTCTCTCGAGCTCTTGAGACTGAATTACTCCCAGTCCAACTCACCACAACACCAGTTTGCACTGCACTTACATGAAGTGTACAATCTTACTCCTCAGCAGGATTAGCACAACAAGGCAATATATTTGTTCACAGTCCCAGAAGCGATGTGAATAAAACCTGCACTCATCTCGCCGATCTACATCTATTGACACATATCCTCACATGAGGCGCGGTAGACGCTCTGATGAGCGCCAGATTGTACTGTATCTCGACTGAGCCTATTATCCAAACCTAACAAACGCCAGCCATGGCTTTCTCTCATGCGTAATGGTTTAGTCCATTCGACCACGTCAATATAGAAACTGTGTTGATCTACTATCGTTCTCGTTGTCTCGAGATATGCAAGTACTCCTGCAGTCAACCATGAGCACCGACAATTCTCTACTGAGCGTTTTATTGCATGTCAAAACGGGTTCGTGGTCGATAATCCTGTTTTCTCGTACTGCTTCAGAATTCGTCCTATTGTATGTATGCTTTGTCCTTTGCAAATTTGTTTATTTCGCCTACCTATAATGTCTCTTCGCCTCGCAGTCAGCCAACCGAAAGTATCTGGTTGTATCATTCCGTTCTAACCCATTCCTTCTATACCACCCTTTTTACGTTTTCCGCTCGAAACAGCGTCTTTTGATCTCACCTAAAAGAGGCGCTACGTTCTCCATACCTCCCATTTGCTTGATTTAATTTGACTTTTGCTCTTATATTGTGGTTCTTCAAAAGATACCACTCAGCTTCCAGCGATGAAATATATACAATACGCCTACTCACGGCTAACTTAAATTCGTTACATATCAACTCAGTTATTTCCCCGGGGGGAATACACGAGAAACTCCTTATGGTCGGACTAGTGGGAAGGGACAGTGATATAATCCCACTGTGTTCGTATCTTGTGCACATGCACCACAAATTTCGATGCAGGATAAGCGTTCCATTCGTCGACTGTCAATGAGCGTTAACAGCTCTCTCGGCTCTGTTGCATCGTACACCACGCAACAAGTTGTTTTTCAAATCGGTTATCTGTCGATAGTGCCTGTGCCTCCACCTGTTCCAGGATCCTCGAGCGTTGCTCAGTCTGCGACTTCTCAAGAGTAATGCGCAGATACATCCATAGCGATTCATGGGATGGGAAAGCAGTCAAAAGTGCGAGTGAGTGATTCGATAAATCCGATAAGCTATTGCCTTCCTCCACCGGTAGCATCTCCATCTTGACCAGGTGATGCATGACTTTCTGGATTTGACATATCTGGTGCATTGCAGAATAATCGGAAACATGGTGGTCCAGCCAGCTACGCAGGCGTGCAAATTCCTCGACCATAATGCCAAGGAAATCCCGCCGAGTGATAGTATTATCGGAGGAGTAAATTGAAGCGAGACAGACGTTAATTGTAAAGTGCCAGTGCGCCCACGCATGATAGTTCCGTGGAGAAGCCTCGCAGGTAGCCTGTAGGATGCTTAACTCGTGTCGAATGTCAGCTGGGATTAACTTCGGAAATCTTTCTATCTCTTCGGAGCTTGCCCATTGTTGTAAGATAGGAGCAGATGTATTGGGTCCGTGTACGCCATGTAGCCTTACGAGACACCATCTCCGGTGATCCCAGATGATGGACTGCTTCGCGCAATCAGTCACCCCGCGCACCAAGAGCTCGGTTAATACGAGCTCCTTCTTAGGATCCAGATAATTCCGCTGAATTAAGCGTTTTCGAGTATTGAGGGCAGTTTGATGAGCGGGATTCAGGATTAGAATGACGCAAGAAGCCGCAGCTGCATCATGAGGATCCGCAGTGCGCAAGGGTATGGCGATAGCTACGGTGTAGAGAGCGTACAAGATTTTCTTTGGTATGCCCAAGTTCCCTTCGACAAGAACAAAAGGAAATCCAGGATGCGGTTTTGTTGAGCCGGGTGGCAATTCTATAGACTCCCATTCGTTAAGTCCACCTGGTAGGATCTCCAATGAAGTCCTGCAATGTTGATGATGTTGAGTCCTCACACATATCTCAAAACTCACAATGATGCATAAGGTGGGGCTTGGAGTATTTCAGACAGCTTGTACATCAACTCTTTGGTTTTCAGAGAGCTAGCCATGCTGTATGATTGATGTGCTGATCAGAGGCTCAGTCAAGGGTCAAACCAAAGGGCAAACGCGCCCCGATCGCGTTATTTGCTCCTGCTTGCTAGCCGAAATTTCCTCCCCGCCTTACCTCACTTCCTGAAGCTCCTCCAGACATACTTAGCATTGTATGTTGGGAGTCTTCGGTGGCTTGCGATTCTGCAGAGGAGCTTCGACGCGTATCTCACCCTCCAACATCCTCCCGGTACTAAGATATCATTCCAGGATGGCGACAAGACCTCTAGACTTTCACGACGGACCACTGGTATGGGTTGACTGTGAGATGACTGGTCTGGATCCGCGCAAAGACAAGATAATAGAGATTGCAGTTCGCACTGCTTGTTATATCTCGGAAGTCCGTTTTGCTGAAACAAGATGCAGGTCTTAATCACGAATGGCAACCTTGAACTCGTTGATCCTGGAATCCAGTATGTGATAAAGACGGACAAGAAATTATTGGACGGGTTGGTGTTCTTCAATGCTGAAATAAGAACAAGAACAGAAAGCTGACATGTGGAGAGAGCATAGAATGGACGAGTGGTGCACAGAGCAGCATGGCCGTGTATGTTCGTTTCTCCCGATACTCAAGGGCTTGAGTTGACGAAACGATTAAGTCAGGTCTAACAAAGTCCTGCATAGAATCCCCTCACACAATGGAGTTTGTGACTGGTCAAGCACTTGCTTACATTAAAAAGTGGATACCTACTCCCAGGATCGGTGTTCTTGCTGGCAACTCTGTCCACGCTGACCGAGTGTTCCTTGCTTCGGACATGCCAGATATTGTGGAACACCTTCACTACCGGTGCGTAAACTTCTATGATTCTCGGAGGATTCATTTCAATGAGTCACTGTAGTATTGTTGGTGAGTAGTTTGCAATATTGTCAATAATTATTTACGACCAAGTTGGATTAGACGTCTCATCCATCAAGGTACTCCGATGTTTGCATGTCGAATTATGTGATGTACAACTAAAAACCCTTGGACAGGAACTATCTCGTCGTTGGTATGCACAGCAAGGTATTCCGCCTAAGGTTTCCGAAAGCAACCACCGGTATGCTGATATCCCTCATCTTTTTGTTACGCTTGAGCTAATCCACATTAGTGCCTTGGATGATATACGTGGATCAATCAAAGGTGAACGCACACCTACACTTACAATGATCTTATCTGATTCATCACATCAGAGTTACAGTGGTATCGGCAGAATATATTCATCTCGCCACCTACTTCGCTGAGAGAGCCACGGAGCCTTTTCCCCCCGCCTCCGTGATAATTGTGCCTATGTTTCGATATATGCGAGCACCTAGGTACGGATATGCATGTGTATCTCCGTTCCAAAGCTTTTCGGCATCATTGTCCGTTGCTTGGCACATTTGTCGCCTCCTTGATATCTTAAACGTGAAACCATTTTTGACTGAAACTCCATCTAGGCTGAGATGATTTATTGCATTGATAAGTTCTCCTTCCTTGAGTCCCCGAGATCAATAAGGATACACAGAATACATCACAATGAAATATGTATAACATTATAATTGGCAAATATCAGAAGTCCCAAAGGGTTCCCTAGATGAATATGAACATTAGATGATTAGCCAGCCTGAACTTCCGTAGGTGTGTGACGTACAAAGGCTGGGATGCCTGCCTCCTTACAACCTTCCATCATCTCGCGATTCCCAATAAGATTCGAGGTGATGAAAACAACCTCAGCATTCCATGAATGATATGCTTCTCTGATAAGCTTCATCACGTCTGGTCGTCCACCTAAAGTGGAGAAAATCAACATCGTACAATTATAGGTCCAACAATTGTTCAAACCTCGTTTTTTGGAATCCCATAGTGTAACACGCTCAGGACCCAAATTCCGGTGAACAAGCGATGAGATTGTAGGACCAAATGTTTTTTCCTGGTCCGAGCCTATCCAGATGAGATACCTGACATTGTTGATGAATACACTAAAAGCAAAACCTGAACCCTGAAGATGACTCTTACCAGTCTGGACTCTGCAAGAACTTATTGAATATCTTTGATCAATCTAAAAGTAGTATAAAACGTACCTGCAAACAAGTTGACAAAGCAGCACCGAGGCCCGTACCGGTACACACTCGGATACCGCGTTTGTAGATCGCGGACGTGTTAGAGACGCCTGCGAACTGCAATGATCAGTTAGCTCTGGCGTGATCTCCATTAAGATAGAGGTACCTTTAGTTGTCGCGTCCAGAGACTACGGGGCGGATTTTCCACAAGCGATCGAGTGAAATCTCCTTGCACCCCACAGATAAGATAGTGTGCTTTGGCGTGTTTCCCTTCACTGACACACAAGATGAGGAAATGCCGTGGTTATCGAGTCACAAGTAAATACATACGATATAATTCCGAACGCGTGGTATTCCATGATAGAACTTCGGCTGATTCTCGTTAGCAGCCCTTGTTGCATTCCGCGTTCGAAACGGATAATTGCCACTTTGGGTGATGGCTTGGTTCCGTGAGTTCGTCATTCCAAGGAGGAAAGAAAGAAGTCCTACTATTTCAATGTCAACCTTAACTTCTCGGATAGTGAACCATGGGATTAGAACACTACCGAGGAGGATAAGTCATAAGACTTTGGATTAATTGAGCACTATACCCACAATACTGTCATGCCAAAAGCGAACCAGAAATCTTGCTGTCGGATGATGTGAAAGCCGTCGGGGTTCCATGAATGCGTCTCCAGGTCGTAACTGTCCCCAAGAACAACAAATATCCAGGCTAAAATTTGGGGAGGCAGTAAGAACAGCGCCAGGTATCATAGTCACCGATATACTCACTGGCAATAAGGCCCAGCCTGGGGGCCAAACAAGTCGACATCGTGAGTGAGGGCATCTGAAGAGAATTTGGTGCAATCCATACCATCCCATGAACCGATGATGTCTCTCGAATACACTGCAAAACCCACATGGTCAGAATGGAACAGGGACCTGGCGACATTTGATTTACTGACTTATGGTGTGTGTTCCGAACCCATGGAAATGCGGATGCTATGGAAATACCAACTATGACATTGGTGATAACGCCCATCACAAGAATAGAGTCGTGATTGTTCTTATGGTCAATCAAGATGGAGGCCACTTTGAAAATGAGCCACAAGAATCCTGATGTTGCACATCCCGAGTGTATTCCACCAATGTGTTGCAGTATAGAGGTGCACCCCAAGCGGAACTTCAGAGGAGGCCACTTGAAATCGTCTTATTTAGAGCTTGACACCACCAAGAATGACCATAGCTTACCTTCGCAAACAGGGTATTTACGAGGAGGTATAGAAAGCGTCCAAAGAGTTCATTGCGCATAAGGATAGCCACCAGTAGATTTCCTAGGACAAATGCGCCAGTGTATCGACGGGGATATTGCCAGACGTTGAATACCGCCAAACAGATACCTGTGACGTTGAGGGACATGACGGTAACGAAGAATTTGCTAAAGAGGCAGTGTAAGGGTATCAAACACGGCCGTCGACGAAGAACTGACCGATAAGTGTTGAACCACAGCTGGAACCTTATCCACCGGGAGGCTCTCCGTACTACACGCTTTCGTGGCGGGCGGGTCTGAATTATTTGCTCTGATATAGGGCGAGGTGGTCTTGATTGGCGCTTCTCGTCTCGAGGGATAGCCGGCAGGGGTTTCGGACAAGGAGTCGATGTAGGCCTCTCCGCCCAAGACATCCAGTGGGCTACATCGAGATAAGTAGACACAGTAAACGGTTCCTGTTCTCGAATACCCCTCTCCGCGTCGTCAATATGGGAAGGCAAAGCCATTACGAAGATAGCAGTGATGGAGTGACGCCGTAAATTGACATGCTTGACTTGGTGATAAATACTTGTTATGAATAGGCGTGTAGTTCCCAGCCGGTTTCAGTGTGGCGTAATATCTCGGGGTAGATAACACAGAGAATTCCCCGAAGAGGATGGGCAGGTTTGTTCACCCGAGGTCATGGCGAACACCCCAGTTCCGCGTGGCCGATATTGCCATGCTCCATGACCCAACCCGAGACGGAGGTGCTCATAGAAGGTTTGTTTTGACTGTGGTATGAGGTAGCCGGGCTGGCCTGGGTCCTTCGTGTCCGCCCAGCATCCACGAGGCTAGCCTTGCGCCTGTTGTCGAGATACTGAATCACGGAAAGTCCACGGCGTTTGGTCCATTCACTTAAGAGTCCTCCATTGGAATCGAGTTTCGGATATTTAATCTTCGTATTTCAAATGCGAGGAAGGAATACCGCCAAAGCTTTCGTGGGGATGGAAGCGCGGATGAATCAGGAATCGCCGCAGCCGCCGTGTTAATCATAAAAGGCATTGCATAGACTAAGAGTCGTGAAAGTAAGTGTTGTTGTCCGCGTACAATTGTAGGGACAATGGTAGGGCGATGAGCTTCCCGGACCTACAAAACGTTGGGCCTGGGAGAGTTGGTAGCCAATAAAAGCAGCTTTTCATGATGTCGAGCATTTTTAGCATGGTCACTTCTGTCATGTCTAAACGGGAGGCCAATGGGGAAGAACGTGACGCAAACACTTGCAGGTTAAGGCGTGGTTCCAACCCGTCATAGCTCGTTTATGGATGTTCTTTATCTCTCCATTGTTTTTTCTAGTTTCATCACAAAGCATCAGCCTTAATGTAAAAACAGGTTGGAGTTGTAGGCTCTTCATGTTGCCAGCGACTTCCTTGCCGATACCATTGGAACGACAGATTGGTGTACCACATGTAAAAATACATCGGGAATAGACATGTTCAGCACTACATAAAGCTAAGATATGTAGCTGACTGACATTTTGGCATAGCATGTTAAGAAGTCCATACTCTTGCTCCGGTGACAACATAGACAACCCCCGCATTGATTTGCAGATCCAATGATTGTCGGAAACTTTGCGGCAAATTAGAGTTCCACCCAGGAAAGTCAGTCGCACGCAGGCCTTCCTATTCGAGATCATGCTTGATGAAAATGGCATGGGCTGCACGGTTTCGAAGGGTCAAGGGAAAAGGTTGATTGAGATCGATAACGAGGATTTTCAAGGCTTGCAACGCATTTCACGATGTATTGGCGAGGTTTTGTAATGAAAATGGCGCCCTTGGCGTCTGGACTTCCACAGATGTAAAGTCAACCTGGTTGTTGGAGCCTGGTCGAGGCACAGGTACGCCGCGGGGCTACAGAGAGTGCCTTCATCATACATGATGATGATGATATGAAGGTCTCTATGGGATAAAGAAGTAGCCTCAACTGATATCCGGCTACTGACCGATGGACAAACCATCCGTCGATGAAAGATTGCTGTCGGGCATTCGTCGGCGGAGTGTTCCGTTATATATGAAGTTCTGTAATGGGGTTGACTGGCCGTCTGGTCTCGAGTGGCCGCAATATACATGTTATCAGCATATCTCCGTAAATTGGATGCAGATAATCCCTTCGAGAATATCTTGGTGACACTGATAACTCTAACTCATTAGTCTGACGCAAGCCGTGCATTATCAAAGGTATTGTCTTGACTGACCATTGTCAGTCATTACCGCCTCCTTTACTGTGACTCGGGAACTTATGAGTAATGCCTTGGAGTTGTATTGCTTCCTTGAAAGTAATGGGTCCGAGAAACCCACGTACTTTTATTGACTGACAGTCCCCATAGATAATGCGTCAATATCTTCTTCCTTTCTTCCAAGGCTTCCTCGCTAGTTACGAGGATGGGTAATACCAAGGACTTCTTAGGACCCCGTGAGATAATTGGACGACTTGGAGAAACAGACATAACCCACAATCGAGTTGGTTGAGATACTGCGCATGATCGAGCAGTCGATTTTCACGCGAACACACGAGAGCAGTAGATGTCATCCACGCTTTCGACAAGTCTGATAGTCTCACGAAATAGAGATAACTCCTGGGGCCTAGCCAAAATCAGGACACGGCTGGAGATTGTGTGAGTGCTCAGTAGTCAGCGATTATTGGCTTGTTGGCGAGTTGAGCAAATGCGTGTTGATAGTGATTTGTTCTTCCATTGAGCGTTGCTCGACAGCATAGCGTGGGCGTAATTCACCCAACTTGAAAGAGCTCTTGAAAGTTGAATTGAAGATGAAGGGAGGAAACCAAAAGCCGAAAGTCCGACGAGGCTCGTACACGTGATGTAAAGGAGTCAGAATAAGAACCCGATTAGGGTTAGGTGTAAATAGAAAAAAATTGGGAGCTCAAAAGTTTGACACTAACTAGTACAGGCTCTCATTCGACCTCGCAAGGGCAAGCTACCCATGAGTCTCTTTCGACTCCAGTCCGTAGGGACACGGAGTCTTATCCGACCATGCGTCCGCTCATTTCACACCACTCGAGCCTCCTACTTCGCCCTCTCCCAGACGAAACCTCTACGCGCTGTAGCTGCGCCTGCCGTTGGTTCTTACGCGCCAAAGGAAGGGGAACATGTCCTTAACTCTCCTTCAGAACTCGCCAGGAAGATATCGGCCAAGGTGCTTCCAAAACTCCCCCGTCCCGACGTGCAACGAGTCGTTGTCGTTGGAAGCGGAGGCCTCAGCATTGGCCAGGCTGGAGAATTCGATTATTCTGGTTCCCAGGCATTGAAGGCCCTCAGTGAAGAAGGCGTTGAAGCTATCCTCATCAACCCCAATATTGCGACATGGCAAACCTCCCACCAATTGGCTTCAGAAGTCTACTTCTTGCCTATCACAGCTGACTACGTCGCATACGTCCTCGAAAAAGAGAGGCCAGACGGAATTCTCCTTACCTTTGGGGGTCAGAGTGCTCTTAATGTGGGGATCGAACTTGACCGCATGGGTGTCCTTGAACGGCTTGGGGTCAAGGTTCTGGGTACTCCTATCAGGACCCTCGAGGTTTCTGAGGATCGTGACCTTTTCGTACAGGCTCTGAAAGGTAATTACCTTGTCAAATTCAACGAAGGTCAAATATCGATAGACCTTCTTTCCAGAAATTGATATCCCGGTCGCACAATCTACGGCTGTTTCTTCGGTGAACGCTGCCCTTGAAGCGGCGGAGCAGATTGGTTACCCTGTTATTCTGCGTTCTGCATTCACACTTGGTGGTCTTGGCTCTGGCTTTGCTGAAAATGCGGACGAACTACGAGATCTATCTGCCAAAGGTTTAAGTTTGAGTCCTCAGGTCCTCATTGAACGCAGCATGAAAGGCTGGAAAGAGCTGGAATATGAAGTCGTTCGTGACGGTGCCGATGTAAGTCTGATTGCAAGAACGGCTGCATTTCATGAACTAAACGTTTACCGCTATAGAACACTATCATTTGCTGTAACATGGAAAATTTTGACCCTCTTGGAACCCATACCGGTGACTCCATCGTCGTGGCACCTTCGCAGACATTACCCGACGATGAATATCATATGCTCCGAAGTGCCGCCCTCAAGGTTATCAGGCATTTAGGAGTTGTCGGTGAATGCAACATTCAATACGCGCTCAATCCCACATCCAAGGAATACTGTGTCATTGAAGTGAACGCTCGGTAAGCACGGTTTGGCCTTACCTTACTCTGAGTTGAATGACCTACAATGTTTTCAGGCTGAGTCGGTCAAGGTTTGTTTGAACGCCTCTGATTCTGTCGCGGTCCCCTTATATTTGCTTGCAGTGCTCTGGCTTCCAAGGCTACCGGATACCCTTTGGCATATACCGCTGCAAAAATCGCTCTTGGACATACCCTGCCTGAACTGCCTAACGCCGTTACAAAGACCACAACTGCTTGCTTTGAGCCGTCTCTCGACTACATCGTGACCAAGATTCCCAAGTGGGATCTCGCAAAGTTTTCGTCCCAGGTCGACAGGGAAGTTGGCTCTTCGATGAAGTCCGTTGGTGAAGTCATGGCAATTGGACGTACGTTCGAAGAGAGTTTGCAAAAGGCTATCCGTCAAGTGGACCCGCGCTGGAAAGGTTTCGAGGCTGTCATTGAACCAATGGATTTGGATAAGGCTTTATCTCGCCCCACGGATATGAGGTTGTTTGCAATTGCCTACGCTATGTACAAGAAGAACTACACTGTTGACCGCATCCACGATTTGACAAAGATCGACAAGGTTTGTACATCTCCACTGTTCACCACTTTGGATTCCAAGCTCAACACTTTTCTACATTAGTGGTATCTCTACAAGATTGACAACATCGTACAGACTCACCACGCGCTGAAGGCTGCAGGCTCTATCGAAAACATAGATCATGAACTCATGAAACGTGCTAAGCGCATGGGATTCGCCGATTCTCAAATTGCTGACCTCGTGGAATCGACTGAAGACATCGTCCGTGCAGCGCGTAAATCGCTCGGCATTACTCCCTTCGTCAAACGTATTGATACCCTTGCGGCCGAATATCCTGCACATACCAACTATCTTTACACCACCTACAACGCATCAGAGCATGACGTCGACTTCAATGAACACGGTACTATGGTTCTTGGAAGCGGCGTTTACAGGATCGGAAGCAGCGTCGAGTTCGATTGGTGTGCTGTTACTTGCGCGCGTAAACTCAGAAGTATGGGCAAGAGGACAATCATGATCAATTACAACCCGGAAACTGTGTCGACCGACTTCGATGAGGCCGACAGGCTTTACTTCGAAGAACTCGGCTACGAGCGGGTCATGGACATCTACGAGCTCGAGCAAGCGCAAGGTGTCATCGTTAGTGTTGGAGGTATGTTGATCATTAACTAATTCTTCATTCTACATGGCTGAACTCTAAATTGATCAGGTCAACTGCCTCAAAACATTGCCCTTCGACTTAAGCACAGCGGGGTGAACGTGTTGGGCACCGATCCGGAACAGATTGATACAGCCGAAGATCGCCACAAGTTCTCTTCTGTGCTTGACAGAATCGGTGTTGATCAGCCTGAGTGGACGGAAGCCACATCTCTGGAAGCTGCCAAGGCCTTTGCGAATAAAGTATCGTGAGTTCAATCCTTTCATTCGAGCATAGTCTTCCTCCAACAACGTGGTCTCGCCCAGGTATCCCGTTTTAATCCGGCCATCTTATGTCCTATCAGGAGCTGCCATGAACGTCGTCTACGAGGAATCCGCCTTGGAGTACAATCTCTCTGCCGCTGCTTCCGTTTCCCCTTTACATCCAGTGGTCATCACGAAATTCATTGATGATGCCCAGGAAATCGACGTTGATGCTGTTGCTCACAACGGCAAACTACTCGTTCATGCAGTCTCCGAACACGTCGAAAATGCCGGTGTTCACTCCGGTGATGCAACCCTGGTCCTTCCTCCATACACTCTACCCCTCGAGGATATGGCTCGCCTGAAGACCATCGCGGAGAAGGTCGCCGAAGCCTTCGAGATTTCTGGTCCCTTCAACATGCAGATTATCAGGAAGACTCCTGAAGGTGCTGAGGAGGCCGAGCTCAAGGTCATTGAGTGCAATCTGCGAGCATCTCGCTCTTTCCCCTTTGTCTCCAAGGTCCTTGGACACAACTTCATTGATACTGCCACTGCCGCAATCGTGAACCAAGAGGTCCCAGAGCCTGTTGACATCATGCAGGAACCCCGTGATTACACTTCGATCAAGGTTGCTCAGTTCTCGTGGACTCGGTTAGGAGGAGCAGATCCGTTCTTGGGTGTTGGTGAGTTGTTTCCATCTTTTATTTTGGCAGGTGGCTGACCTTTGACAACAGAAATGGCGAGTACTGGTGAAGTTGCCAGCTTTGGGAAAGACATCCATGAGGCGTACTGGACATCTCTGCTGAGCACGACTGGTTTCAAGATTCCGCGAGCTGGCTCCGGTGTTCTCCTCGGTGGAGACATCACCAAACCTGAAATGGTCTCCATTGCCAAGCAATTGACTGAACTAGGATTCAAGCTCTACTGTTCCTCCCCTATCGTCGAGGAGTTCTTGAACGACATTCCTCATGTCACCGCGAAAAAGATTTTCTTCCCCAAGACCGATAAGCGGAAACTCCGCGAAGTGTTTGACGAGTATGAGATTCAGTGTGTGATTAACTTGGCCAAATCTCGAGGCATGGACTTTACGGATGAAGACTATGTTGCTCGTCGGTGAGTGCAAACCCGCGTTTAGTCGCTTATGATGATGGCCTATCTAATACCGATTTCTCAGAAATGCTGTCGACTTTGGACTACCGCTCTTGAACAACGCCAAGACAGCCCAGCTGTTCGTCGAGAGTATGGCCAAAAAGATTCCGCAAGGTGGTTTACGTCCTTACACGGAAGGTCACATCCCTTCCGAAGTTCGCTCATGGCGAGAATTCGTCGGAAAACGCGCGTAACCCAATCAAAAAATCATCCGACCTTGGAATGTGTTGTCGTAAATCTATCAAAATCTAATCAAGGTCTCAAGCGAGGGATCACTATTAAACCTCTGTATGTTTTACTGCAAATATAGAATTCAACAAGGGACTTGCCCTTCATATCGCGCATACTGTTGTCCCACATTTGGACTCCGCATCGCTTCAAGCATCATTCACAACAAGTACCATCCTTTTCTGCAGGACTACCTTACTGTGATAATTTTGTATGCTGATCCATTGACAATTTGAATGAATCAGTTTCAAGCTTTGCAAAGAAGTTTCTAGTCAGTTCTATTGTTGTAATATACGGCTTATTACTTTACTTCAGTCCCTTAGGCACTACCATGCTGGTTTGGTATAATGGGGCGATTACTTGCCCAAGATGATAAAAAGGTTAAACACCAAAAGTCACTTTTTCCTATCGTTCACAATGCCTTGTTTCAGTTCACCACAGAAATTTCTAGATGCAAATCCTCTGGGGAACAAAGTTGGTCCAAGTCCAACTTCATAGCTGTACCTGAGCGGGAAGCATCATGCGTCAAGGTCGTCCTGTCGATTGCGAATTTCTTGACAAGGACATCGTCTAATTTCTCTTCCACAATGTCTGCTACAAGGCGACCTATGACCGGAAGGAACTGAAGACAATGATTAGAGTTTACTGCGTCTTTCGATGCACGGAAGGCGCGTACCTTATACGCGTGTCCACTTCCAGCTGTCGCAAGAATTAAAGAGCCGTCCGATGGGTACCGCCCAATTACCCAATCTCCATCTGGAGAGTCGTTATACCTTGTTTACATGGTATTCCCTTGTTAAGAATTTTGTGCAAATATTGACTCATATATCATCTCTTACCAGCAAAGTCTTGTTCCAATAAACGGTTTCCGAGCAAGATCTGGGAATACGTCTCTAAGATGTGTCCGAAGATCCTGTAGAGCGGGTTTGGGGATGAGCAATCCGCGGATTGGATCAGATGTAACCGTGTGGGGGGTGGATGACGTCCCTTTAACATCGTCAATGTACGTATACCCAGCAGAATGAATGGCCATCTTTACGACATTGCCTTCGTTAGGCTGGGTCAAAGGCTTCGTATCGAAAGATGTTTCAACGTGAATAGGTTTCAGTACTCACGGGAAATATGTAGAATCCGGTGCTGAAGTCGAGGACGACTGGACAATCCCTATAAACTTCGGCTTCTTGTTCAGAGAGCTGAAGCATGGCAATACTCTGCCTATATTCATGTTGCATTGAATCCCGGATTCTGTTCACCTACTTTGGGTGGCAGCTCACCCCGTAGCCAGACACACGCGGCCCAGGTCAAGCTCAGGAAATGCAGAAGGCGTCCAGGAACCAGTTGCAATAATAACTAAGGCAGACTTGATGACCGAGCCATCAACACATTGGACCCCAGTCGTTCTGCCATCTCGCCGAAGAATTTTGCTGACACCCTTGCCCGGAAGGACCTTCCCTTTCAGGTCCACAACTTCACGCAGCATTATGGACAACCCTTGGCGCGCATTCGCCCAACCACCATCGCGGTTAAGGTACCCTGTACACTGTTCGAACGACGCTGTCTGCACCTGAGGCGGGAAAATTGAGCGAATAGAGTCGCTGCTGTCCAAAGGCTCTACAACGGCACCCAATGCTATGTCGTTCTTGTACGATTGGTCTACATATGTCTCTCCTGAATTCGAGGAGCCGAGAACAAGCACGCCGGATCTTGTAAATCTCGTTAGCGAGAACACAAAAAATAGACGTGTCTCGTGGAACTCGGTATCGAGTGGAAATTCATAATGAATTCCGGATCTTGCGTACTGAGGTACTTACTCATGATAACTGTCACCCCAGAATTTCTTGTCCTTCCATGACCGAATGGCCTCTCTCGCGAATTCAGCATAGAATCTATCAGAATACGAGCTTCTGACAACTATTCAAGTCGGTCATCAACAATCCCAGCCAAAGTTAGCACCATCGAAGCTCAAAGGAAATCCCAAGCCAAGGCAGGGGATAAGCAGAACCAACTCACTTCGATTTAAATCGTTGCTAGCCGCATCTGGGGCAGGTAGGGTGGCAGATCGGTCAAGAATAGTGACATCTGTGTAACCCCTGCGTAGGAGGTGGTGTGCAGTGGAAACACCAAAGCAGCCGGCCCCAACTATGATGATACTTTCGTTCTTCGGGAGGATCATGGTGTTCCTTAGGGTCTCGATAAGGGAAGAGAAGAAAATACAACAAAGTGAGGAGGTAAATACACACGTTACATTGAGTGCAACCAGTATGGAACCTCTAACAGAAACTGTGCATTCTTCAATCGCAATCTTATCTTTGTTGTCGTAGATGTAGATCTGATCCGAGAGAAAACCAATGTTGCGTTCCGGAGTCCGATTCTCTACACTGCCAACAAACATTTGCAGGTATTGAGGAAGAATGTGTATATATACATGATATGCGATGGAGAGATTTAATCAAGTCTAGTTTACTTAAGTCGAATTATGATATGACGAAGTGGTTATCTAATATCAAGTTCTTGCGAGGCATCAAAACCGACAGAATCAAGAGAACATATTCACGACGACGGGCTGCATTTTCCCATCCCGGATAGCCTAGAAACATTGGAGATGAGCGAAAAGTTCGAATGAAGCTGAACTGTAAAAGACGTACCTCATGTATGAGCGAGACGTTCTGACCGATTGTAACATCTTCCACACCCAGCCCGTTAACGAACCGATGGTAATTCTCTGATCCGTGCATCCTGATACCGAGAGTCACTCTGACAAATTCGTACAAAGGACGAGTCTTGTTGAGGAATTTGCTTGCGGGAGCTGGGCCGCGCGCGCCCGACAAGTACTCCTGGCGGAGAGTGTCAAGTAACACCGTCGTCCGTTTAGCAACTTGTGAGCGGAATGTAGGGATAGAAGTCAAGGCAGGACCGATCGAAGCTGAATTTGTGAATAAAGGTCCGGTGAAAAAATCGAGAAGCGGAGTAGTGGAAGAAGCAGCGACTCTCTGCATGCGCTCCGTAGCATCCATAGTGCTGGTGGCATCAAAAGCTTCATGCATGATCGAGGAAACCTGCGACTTGATGGATTTTGACTCTGCTTCTGACAAGACCGAGTGGAACGCAGAAATAAATTCTTCGGAAGCGATTTTGGTGAGCCCTTCGTGGAATTCATGCTGCAGAGATCGAAGGTCCAGAGCTATGTAATCAAACCGGTAAGGAATTGTCCATATACATCATGTGATGACGCACCTTGGCACAGAGCATAAATATAAGAAGAAGTCAAAATGGAGAGCACTTCTAAGGAATTGATGGTCGCGCGGGCAGAGATCAAAGCCAATGAGCTATGGATAGGTCAGCACCGAAGTATCGTAGATATAGGTCGATAACACATACTTCACAGCCTGATTGTGCATCTCGGCAGATTGGATGTGCGTGGAAACAGGATTTGCCAAGTATCCCAGCTCAGCAACATAGGCCGCAGAAGCGATATCAATGCCTTTAGCATGGTAGTCGAGGGATGGATCGGTGGCGGCGAGGGAAGGAGGCAAACCGCGATTCATCGCGGGGTTGATGAGTTCAGCCATCTGGGAGAAGAGAAGCTTTCCAAGATGGTGAAGGCTGAGACGCGTTTTTTCCATAGCGTTGGTGACAGCCATCGCTTGGAAGTTACCACCGTGGTGAATCATGCCAGTGTCGCCGTCAACAAGAGGATTGTCAGTTGCTGGAATTGTGGTCGTCAAAATCAATTAAATCATACATGAGAAATACACTCACTCGAGTTGCACTCGATAGTGATCGTCTTCAGTGACTGAAGTATGTCCTCAACTTGGGGGCCGATGAACTGCGGCGCCGTTCTGAGGGGATATCGGTCTTGTCGGAGGGTGCCCTCGTCCTCCTCAATTGAGACCTCTTCTTCGTGTGTCACTGCAAATTTGCTTCCTTCCAGGAGATCCCATATGTTCTTGGCTGTTTCAGTCTGGAAGGGTAAATGGTGAGGAATGGGAAAACCAAATGATGATCAGCACATACCTGACCCGGGTGAGGACGAGCAATTTGATTGATGAACGGGTCGAAAGAAGTACGAGTGCCAGCGAGAGCTTCAGTACCCATAGCGGTGCAAACTTGTGAAAGAAGCATGAGGTGGACGGCATCGTTCAAAGCTAACGCTGCAACTGAAGCAGAAAAGGCGGTGCCATTAAGGATTCCAAGGTGTTCCTTCGACGCAAGAGGGATAGGCGCGATGCCGTGCGCATCTAGGGCTTTCCGCGAGGATACAATCTCACGACCAGCAAAAGCCGCGGCGCCGTCAAAGACCCTTATGGAAGGGTTTCCAATGAGAGTTCCTGCAATATAGGACAATGGAGACAAGTCTGCAACGAGTGAATTGAGAAGGGAAAAGACAGTGAAGATTATCGCCACATACCGCCAGAAGCAGATATACTCCCGCGCAAAGGCACAAGAGGGGTGATATTGGCCTGGAGGAGTTCGCCCATCTTCTCAATTAATTCCCACCTGACGCCTGAATGGCCTCGGATAAGAGAGTTCATGCGAATGAGGATGGCTCCTCGAACCCATGATTCTGGCATACTTGTTGAGCTAAGAGGGTCCTGCAGAGGAAGAACGTCGAGGGGTTTCATGGACGATGGGAGGACGCCACTGTGTTGATGTTGAAGGAGAGCGTTTCCAAGAAGGATAGGTTGGTCAGTGCGAGTGTCTGCGCTACCGCCGAACCCTGTCGATACACCATAGACACTGATACCTGATTCAACCTTGTCGGCGATCACCTTCCGGCTTTTGGCTATTTTGGCCTTGAGGGAGGGAGACTGATCAAGCACGACAGATGCATGATACCTCGACGCTGCGGTCACCGCTGCGATAGAAAGGTTCTGACCGTCGACAACAACCTCTTTGCCGTTCCTTCAAACCGGAGATCAATATATCGCTTTAAAGCAGACTTGCAAAACAATTTACTTGTATTCCTCGAGGTCCTTGAATGACCGAATGAAGTCTTGGACAAGAGCAGTCGCCTTTGTTCTCCGCGGAATGAGCTTTGACGATGACCGTACAGGCACTGGTCGTATCGATTCTGAATCGGGCTTGGCAAGAAGTTTGACCATACCATCGCGCAGTATGTAGCCTGACGCAGACGACGACCTCCGAGGAGCAGTTTTAGTTTCAGACGATATGATAGTCATTGCGTATGAGAACGAAAGCCCAGGGATTGATATGATTTAATGGATAAGATTAGGCCTCTGTCAAGAACAACGTATTCGAGGGTGGACGGGAGGATATTGTGAGTCATTGGTGTCGAAAGGCTGTTTATATAGCACTGGTCTCCGAGAAAACATGGTTGTGCATATAGATCCGAAAAGGACATGGGCCCACGGGCACAGAAACTTGATTCAGACTCAAAATAGAATCCCGGGATTCATGCTGGAATCCTAAATCAGTTTCAGCTTTGACACCACCCCCAAACCTTATCCCTCTCCTTTCGACCGCCCTAGTCTGGTCGTTTAGGCTGTTACTATTCATTTACGGAGCTTTTCCGTTTTTGTCAAGAAGGCGCTTATCTTCTGCAAAGTGTTCAAGTCATCGGCAACTTGCTCAGTGGCTGTACTCATCAGTCACATATACCTGGTGTCCACAAGGCTCTCAATTCTTGGAATCCCTCAGATGACCTTCAGGGCGAGCGCCATAGTTGATTAATTATGCAGTGCCCCGTCAACGATACATCGACTTGGTTCACTTTACCATCTTGAAGCCCGGAATGTGCCCTGAACACAGCCGCAGCGTTTTTGATCTTTTTGAAGTCCCAGGTGAGTCATCGCGGAATCCGCTCCAGATACTGTATCTCCACTAACTGCCACCATGTTGATTTTCATGGGACGATTGTGCTTCACTGCGAGAATCCGCCGTACAACTCCGTTATCAGCGCATTGAGCAACTTGAAACTTCTCATCTCTCGGCTGCTTCAACAGCTAACTGCCGATTGAGGCGAGAGCATCGCCAGAGCTTATCCATAGTCATTACACTGTTCTCGATAGATTTGAAGATGACTCGATAACGTCGCTTGTTGACCTCATTCCGTGAGTCCTTCGGAAGTTATTGACGGCAAGCGTGGATTTGCGCGCCACACTTTCGCTGTGCGCACGACCCTGTAATATTACGGAAGAGAGTGGACTGTTTTGCACATTGATCAAAATCATCGCAATGTAAGTGTAGGACATGAATTCCGAATTGTCATGATTGAGACGCCCACTAACGGCGGAATTGCGACATACAGTTTGGTTTTTCTCTCTCTCCCGTGTCTTACGGACCTTGATACCATAACTTCAAGCCTCGAGGTCGGCAACATTTACACCCGACTGCTTGATTCCCAATTTCGAAGACCTCAATGTCCGATTCAAGACTAGCGTGCCTTTGTGTCCAAAGTGCCATAGCTGCCCTCAAGTTTTTCATCCCAACTGTGCTTTCCCGATAGAAACATCCACAGAATCATTGGAGGAATGCATGGCATACGTTTTACTGTTCGTCGGTAGAGGTGTTCGATAGTTGTTGGGTTATTATGATCTACACGTTAGGCACGAGCACTGTAAATCACATTTCGTCTGTTAAGACGTACATATGTAGTCCTAGATAGCAGTGCTCCATCAATGCTAGTCAAACGACACGAAGTGGTGGAATCCTCCGAATCTTTCGTTACGGATTCTCATAGCCTGGAAATTTGTGAAACAGATGTGCCAAAGCGTTGACAACCCTTTCAAACGGTACCGTAATGATGAAAGTCCATGATGAGTCCACTGATCTCCGACCTCAAAATCTAACTTCAGAGCTCTTGGAGGGCCGATTAGCGGAAGATCCTATAAATACGTTGATTACGTTAGCAGTCGCAACTTTACGACTCCGTTGTGGCAGTGCCAATTTTTGCTCTATCTCTTTCCTGTTTTAAAAGTCTTTCCGTACTTTGGAGCTCTTTGTTGTGATGGTGTGTATCGGCCATCTAATATGACTTTGATATCATATTGAGTATCTCACAGGGGAAAGCTAAGAAAACAAGAAAGTTCGCAACCGTCAAACGGATGTTGAATCCAAATGATATTCGATTGTAAGGATGATAGGCCATCAGCCTGCACGTCGTTGGCAGATCACTCATAATAGCTTCATTCTTTCAGAAAGGAGAATCAGTTAAAGCAAAAGAAAAAGGAAGAGGAGGAGAAAGCAAGTCTTGTTCGCCGAGTGTGCGTTCTTGTTCAACTACTCCGTTCCGAGCTTCATCAATACTGAGCCATTGTAGTCCTCAAGTTGCGTCCTCGCTGTTCCTGGCACACAACACAGCTCTAGTGCCTCCGTATCGTGTTCTCATCGATACCAATTTTATCAATTTCAGCCTCCAAAATAAGCTGGAATTGGTTGCCGGGATGATGGACTGTCTCTACGCAAAATGTAAGTGGCGAAATTTGTATATCTATCTTGCTTGACAAGAATATGATTGGAAGACTGGTAACTTATGACTTGACTCATAGGTATCCCATGTGTTACAGACTGTGTGATGGCAGAATTGGAAAAACTAGGTCATCGTTACCGTGTTGCCTTGCGGTGAGTCAGACAATAGCATCAACACCGCATGTCCCTCGTTCTAAATCAATGGTTCCAATTGACTAGAGTGGCACGCGACCCACGCTTTGAGCGTCTACGGTGTTCGCACACAGGCACTTACGCCGATGATTGTCTGGTACAGCGAGTGACAGCACATAAATGCTACATCGTGGCTACATGTGATCGAGAGCTACGTCGCCGGATTCGCCAAATACCTGGTGTACCTTTGATGTATATCGTGAAGAGACGATATGCAATCGAACGTCTACCCGACCAAGGTGCCCCCAGTTAAAGATATGTGCAACACCGCCCTGCACTACTTCATTGGCAGGGATATTTCTACCATATCCAGCTCTTGTACTTTGTAATTGTGAGTATTTCATCATTGAAATGCTCAGGTGAACTTTCTCCGTGAACTGAAACTAGTTTCTGAAAAGATAATTATACTTCTTTCGCGCTGCGGCCTACCATCGTTCACTCCGGGTTCACTGCCTTTTGGCGCTCTTCATGGACATCACTATCTCAGGCTATATTTAGCACGGACTGCAAGTCAAGCAACTTTTCTCTCTTTCTCTTTTCTTCTCTTCATCGCCAATAAAACCAGTGGCGAGACGTCACGCTGGTCAGCGTACGTCAAATGTCGTGTTCGGTGGGAGTGACTGTCGTGATCATGTGTGTCGCATTTGCTTCACACGGAGTGCGGAGAACTCAATTGGAAACCAACTGAAGCATTGTATCATACACACATGGGCACTGACACCCTATGGCACCTCGCCGTCATTGGTTGAACTCGGGAGCTAAGGTCAGCACCCTGCTCATAGCAGCCTAAGGGAAGTGAAAACCTAGGATTTCTGGATCTCTACACGAAACCTGGGTGTCTCCATATGGGCGGTGGGTAGACAGTGTTGTCTAGTGCTGTGGATGCTCCGGTGCCGAACTAAATGAGCAAGGATAACCTCCCACATGTATGTGCGGCGTCTATAATGATAAGCTGCGTTATATTGGGAGAGCTCGGATCTTGACGCACCCCAATTCTTGAACTGAAAGAATGGGAGCCTGTGGTGATTGGTTCATTGAAGCATAGAACTACTTGCCATGTGAGCACCGCGAAGACGATTTATCCGCTCGTGAAGATTATGTGTTTCTGTCATGATTGATCCAGAGTTTGCATTCGTCAGTTTCTCATACATGCTCGCAAGAATCATCCCATCAATTCTCTGATTACATTAGAGATTCGTAAACACGTCAACACCTCACAACAACACGTCTCTTTCCTGACGCGCTCATTCATCGGGCACACTATAATACACTTCACAGCAAGAATGTTAAACGAAGACGCACTCGATCTTTATTATAAGTATGCTTGGACCGAGGGCTCTGAACTTACGTTACAAGACTTTCTGAACAAGGTAATCGTGAACTATTCTGCCAGCTGTAGCGCCAATGACCATGACCGGCTGTTTTTCTGAACAGTTCAAACCATCAATGGTTCAGAATGATGGTTCCAAGCCAGTAAGCGTCTCACCATAGTCTGAGTATTGTGATTCTCACGAGAAACAGTGGATTTGGGTCCGGGGTTCTTCACCTTTAAAGGAGGACAAGGGTGTCGATGCTGCGGTTGAAGAAGCAACGAAGTTGTGTAAGCAACCTGGCCCTTGGTTATTTCGTTATTGAAAGCATCTATCTAGTGAATGAAACAACAGAAAAAGTAGAAAGCATCAAGGTGATTATCAATTCGTATCATTGAAGGCGTTGTGTATGAAAAGGGATAGAATGACGAAACAATTCCAATTCGGTCTAACAAAAAAACAGGCGCTAAAAGCAAGAAAGAATTACGAGAACAGGTAAGCAATTCCACTCAAGTCTCCTAGATCATGGAGTTTAGACTTCATAGGTACAAGCAGAAGCCACGGAGAGATTGAAAGAAATCTCTATCAAACATGGTTATGTATCTGGGAAATGGTGAGTTTGCGGCTCTTCACAGCTTGGTCACTTACTAAGTTGCTCTTAGGCTCCTTTTTGCTGCTGCGGATAAAATTGACGCGATTTGGTCAAGCATTGCGAGTTCGTTGCCAGCCTTCAGTGTTGGGTTCAAACATAACCTCCTCACATAGCTTCCCTCGTTTCGGGGCCACTCCACTCCACTTCTGCTGATCAGGCTAAAGTTTCGACTTCTTCTGAGCAAGAATCACCGCACCTCGTTTGCATCTATATTCCAGACGTATACGATAAGGCTAGCGTTACCGAGGTAGACTTGATTTCGCCATAGGACCAAACGAAGCTCGTTAACGCGTTTTGAATAGGTCATGAAGATTCTCTTACGGAATCACGGGGTCAACCTCGCTGGTGTCAAGTCAAACCTATACACAAGCATTGGTCGGTCTTCATAATTTCCTGACAGCAGCAGCACTTGCGAGTTTAGTTCCACAGGACTCGATAGCAAACATGCAAGCGGTATCCCTTCTACGGTCAATCTCATTCTCAGAGGATATCAGGAAAATCCTGACCTTACCTTGGTTTAGATTTGGAAAAACACTGCAATCTTGCCTGATAAAGAGTCGAAGGTAAAAATTCTCATGCATTATCTAGTAGATTGACCTCTATCTTGGACTATTCATAGGAATTGAAGGATGCATACTTTGCCGACCTGGCATTGAATAATTCCGCACCAGCGGCAAATGTGGCAGGCCCCAGTGCTGCTGCGGAAAAGGTTGAAGCTCCTACTGCTGTCAAGACCAAAGCCAAGCCCAAACTCAGAAAGAAGGTCGCTGACGATCCCTTTGCATCCGACGACGATGAGGATACCAATAAAGAGCCTCGGAAGCCATCCAGGAATGCAGGGTCCAAAACTAAGCGATCCAACAAAGACGACGGCGAAGATGAAGAGGAGGAACGACCCAAAAAGAAGAGATAGACAGGAAATGAGGCAGTGGTCTGTTCAACTTCGACCCAGATTCATTTCCACGACGATGTCAGGTTGCATTACAGAATTCGAGATATGGAACGATGGCAAAAGATGCTTGTTTATGTTACAAATGTTTATATCTGGTTCGAATGGCTGAGATTATGATTAAATGATATACAGAAATTCAGGTCGACTTGTCCATGCTTGATGATTGTAAGCTAGGTGCACTCATTCGCGTTTTGAGCTTCTTCGGTTTATGGTTGTCAGCATCATCCCTTCCAACCACTTCACTGGTTCTCGTTCGTTTCACCCCTCGCTTGGACTTCTTTTTACGACGCGCCGATCGATCTATTTCGTCAGAATCTTCTTCAAGTTCATGGTCAAGTTCAAAATCAGCGTCGAGCCGCTTGCTTCGTTTGTTTCTGAGTGGCCAAATTCCTGAAGCTTGAGACGATGGCGGTCCCATGATTTTGGGTTCGCTTTGGTCTGCCGGAAGGGACATTCTTGCACGCTTCGCGTGAGGCAGATCGTCTCCATCGCTCGGAACGGGCTCTGTGTCAGACAGGATGGAAGATGCCCTACCGGCCTCCAGCACTCTCCGAAGTCCAGATGGAGCCGTGGAAGTTGATTCTGCACGAGAAGATGGCTTTACAGACCCGGGGGATTGAGCTGAATATGCAGGAGAGCCTGCGTAGCTGGATGACTCTGCTCCTCCGGGGATTCTGGCCATCGCCACCTTCTCAGCGATCGGCTTTCGTAGGGAAGCCTTGCGAGGAATCTCTTCTCCAGGCGCAGGCAGGTAGAAAACCTCCTGTTCTCGCAGAATGTCAAGCCCTACAAGCTGCCTTAGAGTTCCAATAAGATAGACGTCAAAATCCAAGAACTCGAAATCTTTGATCATCCGTAAACTATCTTGGTAGGTCGCATCCCCATGGTCCTGGATTTCTTCCTCCTCCATCAATTCTCTGTCATTGAGGGAGCACCCAGGAACGAGGAAGCAGACACGGGGGCCACCTTCCTCTTTGGGCAGACTGATTCTATGATATCGGCAATGAGATCGAGTTACAGGAGAATTTGATGATTCAGCTGGCGGACGGTGAGCAGGCGATGGAGCAGCCTTGGGGGGAGAGGCCTCAACGGTAGGAGTGACGGCATTGGTCGTGGATGCCTGCGATGGAGCGATATTTGGGAATGGGACAGGAATGGAGAAATCGTGCTGTTCGATCACATGCGGAAGAGACTGGACTCGCGATATCTGAGGTTTTGGAGGTTGGTTAAGAGGTCTAGGCAATTGGTACGAATTATTGCGCTTCTGGCCATGAGCGTGAAAGAGAGAGATGGGTTGAGATATCGAGTGGACAAGTACATGTGGTTTGTCCACAGTCGGAGAAGGTTGATTCACGGTGGATTGTTCGCTGGGTCCCGAGGACACTATTGATGGCGAACGAGAGCTTGGGCGCAGCATTCGATAGGCAGCACTGGCTCCTGAACTTGAACTTGTTGTCGAAGTTATCGATGCTTTCCTTGAAACAGCACGTTTCGCGACAGACTCGACAGCTTTTGGTTTTGGCCTGGGTTTGACATAGATAGTCGCCTCGCTGACAGGGGGCTCTTCCACTACTGATTGTGCATCTTTTGCTTTTCCCTTGCCCCCCTTGGATGCTCGTCTGCCCTTTGCCTTTCCTGGTAGAGAGGGGCCGGGTTCTTTGGTAGCAGGCGAGGAATCGCGTTTTCGCTTTGAAGGCTTTGCAGCCGTTGGGGTTGTTGGCGTCGTTGAATTACTTGGTGTATCACGAGCTATCGACGTTGTTCCCTTTACAACCAAGTCTTTGCTCAAGAATACATCCTTTCCGAAGTTTTGGCCAGCTTCGACCTCTGTCAACACGGGAGGCACTTGAGTACTACTTGTCATATCAGTCATCAGCTTGCGGAGCAAAGATGTTCAGGTATAACTCACGCCGCTGGTTGATCTGTCGTAATATCTTCAGGCTTGACACTACTTGGGATCGTCCCTTCAGCATCTGTGAATGCAGCAGGAGCATCGGTGCTATCAATACCCTTCAACTCGAAGGGATCCTCTGTTGTTTGCAATTGCGTCGGCAGTTGGTGCAAATCGACTGCAGGATTCTTGCCGGTGTCTACGTCGAAAACAACATCCGCAGCTGTATCGACGACTTCCTGGGAGGTTTTCGCAGGACAAACAGCCTCTACGGCAACGTTCACAATGTTCTCCGCTGGCATGGGAGCTGAAACATCATCCTTTGCTTCAGTGATGACCTCCGATTCTTGGGGATACTGCAATTCCAATTCTAAATCATCCATGTCATCGAAGACACGGGCATCACCCTTCTCCTCCAGCTCTGCATCTTTCTCCGCAGTGGAGATCGACGACATAGAATTATCTTGCTCGGTATCTTCTTCCGATGCTTCGTTGGAGGGGTCTAGACCTACTCCTGGAGTCGAAAGACTGATTGGATATGGGTCCGAATAAAGGATGGGGTCTGTGGGCTTTCGACTAAGAGTCACCCTCATTGAATTTGGATATTGTCGATGAGTTATTGAGGTCGAGTTTGAAGGTGTATTGGCCACTGAAGTTTCACGATCTGCAGGTACGCTGGCGGCCTGAACGTCACTAAACACAGCGCTTCCAGCCGAATTACTCGCCACCACTTTCGGTTCTTGTGACGCCGACGTAAGAGCCGAAGTTTGTTGGGGAGCGGGTTGAGCGGGTGCGCTAAACGGATCAACAGTGGTTTCCAGATGATTCAAAGCATGCAGGCCATTATCTATAGCGTCATGATGTTCCTCTCCGCTGGAAGAAGCAAACGGCGTCCCGAAGAATGCTTGAGCCAATTCAGTCAAGAGGTGGCTATGAATATCCTCGGACGGCGGCTCTATAGGCGTCTGTGTAGCAGAAACCTCCGCTGAAACCTCTGCTGGGGTGAACAAGCCATCGCCTTGCACCGTAGCCGGTGTTTGGCCCTGTCTCAAAGCTCGCAGGACAGACTGAGGGATAGGAATGGATACTGGTACTGGTTCTCCGGGTAACCGCGGGGTCCCTGTTGGACTGAGGATGAAATTTGGAGTACCTGGCAAGTTAAGGATGAAATTCGGGTGCCTTGAGGGTGTTTGGGGACGACTCGTTGGATCGGGCACATCGGCGTTGGCGGTGACGGGCATAGGCACACTTTGGCGTACTGGAGACTCAGCGGTGCCCTTGCGGTCTGTAGCATGCAATGAACCCTTGTTACCTGTGAGACTTAAGCTTAAAATCTCAGTATCAGTCTGCGGTGGCGTAGGTTCTGTGACTACAAGGCGTTCTCTGCCAACCTCAGCAGAGGGAGACCTGTGTGGCACGTCCTCGTCCATCTCGGCTGTGCGACCTTGAGGCAAATCTGCTGCGTGGTCTGGTCCAACGCTGACGACTCCGAGGCTGGTGGCACGGTCCGCAAGTTCCTGACAGATATTGGATGAGTATGTAAAAAATCGAATTGAGTATCACTCACTTCGGTCAATCGGCCCTCTGTCAGCGGTTCCTCAACAGTATAATCCAACAACTCATCGTCCTCGTCCTTACGCCAACTGAGCATGTCGTCTGACGCGATGCTAACCGAGAGAATCTCAACATCAGTATCAACTTCTCCATCCGCATCCTCGTCTGTGAACCCATCACCCTCGTCATCCATAGCTTCAATCACTGAGTATTCTTGCCCTTGCGATGCCTCGACGTTCGTCTCAAAGGCGAGTTCAGTGGAGGTTTCAAGAGCGGGTTGCAATAATATGTCATCTTCATCGGGGACTTCTTCCATTTCGACTCGGTGCTTTCTTGTAATGGGCGAATTGTTGATTTCCTCATCGTTGACTTGTGGCAGTTCAATAAACTGAGCTTTTTCGGATGGGGGAGTGGGTAGTTGCTCAACGTCATGAGTGTACGGATAGTGAGTCTGGGTTGAAGTGGTGGCAATCGATTGGACTTGATTAAAAGCCAGGGATAGACTTGGAGCGGTGGCTGTGGATGTAGTTGCCACAGGCTGAGACTGGTCGACTACTACCTCGTCGCCAAGGGCTGATGGAATATCAACAAGATGGTTGTCGACATTGCTAACATTCGTCACTTGAGCATCCCCATCCACTTGAGCATCCATATCTGCGCGTGTCATGAGCATTGAACAAGCGATGAGCTCAATAAATCGTACCGGTATGTTCCTCTGTTTCTTGTGGACCCAAAGCGACATCCTGCGATTCCTGTCGTGCTTCATCGGAAACCACGCCAGCTTCAACGGCAGGTTCTGCTTCGTGTATCGTCTCCTTCTCTTCCACAGCTTCTGTGGTACCTTTTGAATCGACTTCTGCTGTAACGTCCCCGGTCTGAACCAGAATTTTACGTGTTTCCTCGTCCATAATATCTGGGGCGTGGGTGTTCAAGGCCGTTGGAGCTAACCCCCAGGTGAAAGACACAGACGCCTCTACTTGAGTCGATTCCGAGACAGCTCCTGTAGATGCAATCTCTTCCCGGATGTTGACTTCAGGACTTGCTTCTGGCTCAACAACTTCCGTCGTTTCCCTTTGCGCAAAGGCCATGAAGTCGTCTTTGTCGGATGCAGATACTTCCTTGTTCTCCATTCCGAAGAAGTCGGCCTGCTCAACCATGACTTCATCAGCAAAGGGTTCTCCTGCAGCAACAACTGTGTCAGAATCGACTTCAGTGATTGGGTCATCTTCCATGATGGGCAGCGATTCCGTAGAAGGCGTTGCGAGGTGTCCAGGTGCAGATGCCGGGATTCCAGCAGGGAAAGCCGGAGGGTAGTTCCAGTCCACTAGACTAGAAATCACTTCTACATAAGACAAGGGATGAGCATATGTCCACGGATTATGTATAAGATGGCAGGCAACATATCACTTACCGGCTTGGTCGGGAGTTTGACTCTCACCATTGTCGATGTCCCCGTAGAGCAAGTCGTAGTCATCTGCAGCGACGTTGGCAGTAGCTTCGAGTGACCAAATGGCAGTGGCATTGTCGACTTCGTCTGGCAGAGAGAGACCTCCTGCAGGTGGAAGTATGTCATCCTCGAAATTCTGGATTGGTCCTCCTTCCAACATCTCTTCGTCCCCATGTTGAAGTTCATCAAACTCGATCCCTACAGCACCACGCTCGTCATCCTCATTCAACTCGTCTCTTTCCTGGTCCCCCTCCGGCCCAAGCGCTTGTTCATCCTCGTCTGAGTCAACACTGATGAACTCAGGATCAACAGGTATCCGGTTATCGCGCCGCGAATACAGGGAGGGAGGCTGGATGACCCGCTCATCCTCATCTTCGCCATACAGTACATCGTCCTGCTCGGCATCCGAAGACCCTTGCTCGTCCTTCTCGATTCCGTTGGGAGTTATCACTCCTGGAGTCAAGAATCCGTCGATATCGTCTTCGTAAAGGCTTGGGTCTATTCTTTGGTCGGTTGCGTAGAGGATATTGCCGCTTAGCCCCTCAGTTACAAGACTATCTGCCCCAGTTGCTTGGATTTCGTCATCGTAAGGTCCAAGATGGGACGCATCTGGGCGACTACCAGGAGCTAGACGAACCTCTCCTCCTGCGTAGTAGTCTTCTGCATAATCACGAGGACCAGACCAAGGATCTGGTATTTCAATGTGTTCGCGAGCTGGAGAAGAGGCGATATGAGGGGGGAAGGCTGTGTAAGATACGAGAATGAGTGATACATAGCAGTAAAGATGTCAAAAAGAATTTACATGTGTCCTCGTCGGAAGGTTGTGAGTCTTCGATGTCGTCATCATCTTGGACCATTTCAGGACTTTCCTCGTCCTGTTCATCTTCAACGTATCGGATATCATCCTTCGCCCGCGGGCGTCGTATGCGAGGAGAAGGATAGATGAGCTGAGAAATGCCTTGGCCCTCATTGTCTTCGCCTTCTTCATCGTATTCTCCGGACCCCTGCGAATCTTCTTCCCATTCTTCTTCTTCGGAATGTCCATCCTGGTGATTTGGATCTCCTGTAACCAGCTCATCGTCCTCGTCTGAGATGATGTCAATAACCTCTTCTTCAAAAGGCGAGCGAGGAATATATTTGACATCTTCCTCATCATCGTCCTCGCCTTGGTAGTCCTCCTCAGAGTCATATTCATCCTCAGCAATAACCGGAATCCGTTCCTTGTCCTTCTTCGGAGGTCCAATTTTCTGGGATGAACTCTGGCCTCTTTCCCAAGAATAATCGTCATTTTCCGAAACCTCTTCCTCCTCCTCCTCTTCTGTATCGTAATCGTCCTCTTCAACCGCCAGTTCAACTTCCTCTTCCTCCTGCTCTTCATCCGAGGACGAAGCAATCTCAATAGGTTTTGCACTGTCTCCTGCTCCGAATCCAGGACCCTCTCGAGGGTCGCGTGCTTTTCCTTTGCCTAAGACGCGACGCGCCTTGATCTCGGCAAACGAATCATCGACACCCTCATCCTCGCTTTCATCTGCAGCAGCGACAGGCCGATACCTTAGCACGCCATTCTCGGCGGTAATCTCTTCCGGCTTCTCGATCCGGGTGTGTTCATCCTCGTCTTCTGCTTGGCCAAGGGCGCGTTTGAGGGCAGTAGTGATGCCACCAATCCAGGCGTCGAATTCGGGTTGAGAGAACTTATCATATGGGTTGTGAATAGGCGGCCTTTGCGAGAGTCGATTTGGGTGGTTAAGCGTCGCCGCAGAAAGTGGTGTAGAGTGTGGAGGTGCAGGAATGCGTGGCGTGAAGTGGTAAGGTGCCGACATATCAAGTAGGTAGCACTGAGCCGCGTAAGAATAGTCACAGATATCCCAGGTGTCCCTTTGTTTTAGGCAGTGAGAAATGTCGCCAGGACTGGAGAATAGGCAGCAGCAAAAGATATGAGACTTGACAAGGTCACGGTCGTCTCGATGGAGCACGCCGCCCAATTCGACCCACGTGCCCTCCTTCCTCATCGGGACAGGCCCATTGTCACTTCGCTCTGGTCTTGCTCTGTCTTGCTCTGGTCTTCAATGGAACATCATTGTCTTCTGTGTATTGTAACCACTACCCTTATAGGTATGGCAATGCCCCAATATTTATTGTCTCACAGTTCCGGGCACGACAAAAACTTATCTGTTGCGTAATGATTTGCATCTCACACCCAACTCACGCCTTGTTCACACCACAATTCGAACTGTGGGATTGTCAATCTCAAAAGATGCCGACCAGCCCTGACTCGGGGTACGGATGTACAACAACAGCAAATCAGATTGCATAAACCACTCCATCTGTACCGACAAGACAACTCCATGTGTTCTTTGACATGTACGAATCAGGAATCCTGCCGCCCAAGTCACTCCGGAAGGGGCACCCTGAGCACCTCACGCATTCTACTCAATGGGCCTTCTGGACCGTCGCAACATTAAATCAGCCTCATTTCGCTTTGCGCCGCGTTCCTGCTTTCCCTTGGGCTTGGTAGCTTGCTATATCGCTATGCTCTCCAGCCCATCTCGATAACAAACTTGCACCCGTACACTATGATGGCGGTTCGTCTGAGCTCTAGGATCAACCCAGGCGACATCCAAAACCTGTTTGATGCTGGTCAGAAACTTGAACCAACCGCCGTCGGAACACAAGTCCTCATTATGACCATACTTTCAGTCAGTCTGGCTCTCTCTAGATCATTTGCGCATACCTCAGAACTTTGCAGCTTCTGACGATCATAACGTTCAACTTGGCGCGTCCAGGCAATAAGGTGGGCTCTGAGGGCTCGCATTACCGTCCTGGCTAAACAACGTTGTAGGTTATTTACGAACCTAAACTGAAATATCATGCTGGCGACAACGCCCCACCACACATATCAGACTCCTTCTGTGGCTGGCTTCCCCCACTCATACATACCAAACAACCAGAACTGGTTCGCAAGATCGGTCTCGACGCAGTTGCCTTCCTTCGATTTCTGCACCTCCTACGGTGGCTTTTCACGCTCACAGCCCTGATAGGATGTGGAATTCTTATTCCTCTCGACTTGCTCTACACGTTATCAGCCAAACCACCTGAGTTTAATATCCTT
Organism: Crassisporium funariophilum; assembly: GCA_014925845.1. NCBI lineage: Eukaryota > Fungi > Basidiomycota > Agaricomycetes > Agaricales > Crassisporiaceae > Crassisporium > Crassisporium funariophilum. The sequence goes on from JACGCL010000004.1 coordinate 1,681,052, forward strand.
AGTGCCATGACTATTCGTGATGTGCAAGGACCCCGCCTGTACGCCCATATTGGAGTCACATATCTGATCACTTTCGTGCTCCTTGTTCTCGTACACCATCATTGGCGAGCTATATACACCCTCAGGAATCAATGGTTTAGGTCATCTGAATACCAACGGTCCTTCCATGCGCGCACTCTTTGTATCACACACATTCCCCATAGACGACAATCTGACACAGGCCTTTACAATCTCATGACCGGGATGCAGTTACCTTACACCGTGACTTCAGTTCACATTGCCAAGTCAGCTGGCGCGCTTCCACAGCTAATCGAGCAGCACAACAAGACCGTCAAGGAGTTTGAGAAGGTGTTGGTCAAGTATCTGAACTCGAACAGCGCAGGGAAGCGTAGACCTATGGTAAGAGTCGGCGGTTGTTGTGGGTTGGGAGGGACGCGCATGGACGCTGTCAAATACTACACGTATGTGCACACAAGCGCGTCACACCGCCCTATGTTAATGCTATATGCCTTCGTTTTTTCCGATCAAGGTTGAAGCTGAAACGGACGGAAGCAACTGTACAGCAATATCGCGCCCAATTAGACATCCACCAAGCGGAGAATTATGGATTTGCTTCATTGGATTCCATCTCTTCCGCTCACAGTGCAGCTCGTGAGCTGAGGGGCAAGCATCCAAAAGGAACAACCATCAAACTTGCCCCCAACCCGAAAGACATTGTATGTGCCCTCCATGGTCATCATCCCTTCTTACATTGGCACCTGTTAGATTTGGGAAAACATCGGTAGATCAGAGTCGAGCGTTAAATTTCGAAGATGTTCAGGCTTTATTCTATTACATTTCTTCTGCGTTCTGAGCCTTGTTCCTCTCTTTCCGGTGGCTTCACTTGCGAACCTCGACGCCGTAAGTTTTTGACAATAGATTTCAGGAATTCTACTCCCTCATCGCACAAATCTTCAAGTTAACAGGCACTGGCTACATTCCCTTCCTTCAAACATGGTCCGCCCGCTCACCCACCACGTATTCCGTGGTCTCTGGCACTCTACCACCGGCAATAGCAGCTATCTTCAGTTACTTCCTCCCGAGACTCATGCGGTGGTTGTCGAAATATATGGGCGCCACGACCCAAACAAGCTTGGACAGAGTCGTCATTGCGCGGTATTTTGCGTTTCTGGTGGCTAGTCAACTGCTAGTGTTCACCTTGATTGGGATAATCTTCAGTAAGTCGTCAAATTCCCGACATCGTTACAACGATTATCTGAATGTGTGCTACTTTGTCCAGATTCTGTTTTGGAAATTATAAGCGCTGTCAAGACGCAGAACGCGAGTCTGAAGATTATTTTGGAGAACCTTGACAGTGCGTTGGCTGATTGCATCCTGTATTTAATTCGAAATTCAGTATACAAATCTATGAAGAACTACCGGCTAGCATAACGCGGACATACGTTGATCAGTCGTCTTTCTGGTTGAAATGGTTCCCGTGTGTGGCTTAGATAATGCGGTTCAAGTTAATTCTGACATGTGTACCTGCATAGCATGCGTGGATTTCTCGTTCTGTTTGATTTGGCGCAGATCTTCAACTTGCTTTGGGTTTCTTTCAAGTCTCGGTCGGTTGAATTTACAATCACAATAGGCATATCGCCTAGACTTTGTTTAGGATGCACAGACGCACTCCTCGCGACATCCGTGAATGGACGAAGCCACCTGCTTTTGAGTACGCCATCCAATAGTAAGCACTATTTCTATCTGATTAAGGCTGTACCTCTAACGCGGAAACTATACAGCTCGAACCTCGTAAGTGCTCCACTGTCTCAAACCAGATGAGATTAAATGGTCACGCTGTCCTATGCAGCTATTCATGGCTGCAGTAGGCTTGCTGTTCGCGCCTCTTGCGCCTTTGGTGGCCTTAGTCGCTGCCATTGTCTTCTGGCTTAGTTCGTGGGTGTACAAATACCAATTACTGTTCGTTTTTGTTACCAATGTTGAGACTGGTGGGGTAAGTTGATAACATCATCTCACAATTTTCCTAAAATGCCTAATTCTGAATCCAGAGGTTGTGGAACGTCGTAATAAACCGGCTCTTGGTCTCGGCCATGTTCATGCAGGTGCTGATGATCCTCAGTACGTTAGCGCAGTCGCTTTATGCAAGACAACCTTTTGTTGATGTGTGACCATAGCCATTGGTTTCCAGATTCATTTCAAGTCCGTACAATGCCTCGCGGCCATCCCACCCTTTCTCGCCACGTTGCTCTTCAAGATATATCTCAAGAGAAGATTCACACAAGACTTCCAATATTTCCTTCCTAGGTATGAAGAGTTGTCCCGAGCCATAGTGCATTCCGAGGATCCTGATACGGCTGGAAATAAACTCGAAACACGGTATCGACATCCAATGTTGAATGTCGAAGTTTATACACCCATGGTGCACGCACAAGATATGCCATTACTGCGACGGATCTACAAGCGCAAAAATGGCCAGCACGAAGATTTAACCCGCGGCATCGGTACGGATCACAGGAAAGGCAAGATTATGGAAAAGAATGGCAAAGATGAAGATGTGATGGAAGGGATTGAATTCAATCCAATAAGCGAGGTGCGTTTCGAATTGCGCAAACCAATATAAAATCTAATTGTGTTCTACTGCTGCGCAGAGTCAACTGGAATATGATCCCGCGCTTTACAAACGCGATCGAGGAGAAGTCGAATGCGATTTTGACTCGGTGACTTCTTCATCTCCAAGCTCTGTCACCGGTGAAGCACTTTCCCCACCTCGTCCAACGCTTGATTACACTCGTGATCGTTCTGGGACCATGCCACATCGGGGCTCCGGACATGAACTGTCCGATCGTGTAGACCCACCCCCCACTCCGAGAAGTTTGCTCGCCGAACGGTTAGAGGCATTGCAAGTGCGACAAGCAAGGGGCCGTTCTGTGCATGAACGTCGACCATCTTTGTTGGCAGACCCTCCTTCGTATGTGGCATCAGAGGCTCGTGGCCGCGGCCATCGTGTTTCCCATGATGGGAAAAACATGCGTCGCAATGAACATGATAATACTCGGGGAGCGTTCGGCTACCATTCAAATCGGCAGGATGCACCATCTGGTCGAGCACATCAGGCAGTTAATAGCGGGAGGCAAAATCAACATCCAAGTCGTAATCAGGCTGTCCTGGATCTCTCTGCAGTGCACGATCCTCCTCGGCACCGATCAGAGGACAATCAGCGTGGACCTAGGAAAAGTGCGCAGCATGCACATCAAGACCATGCCTAGCCCTCCCATAGCCCTGACCAGGAAGTCTTCAGCATACAATCTAAGCGTCCGACCGTAGCAATAATTGCTTTCGCCTAGACCATGTCCTTAATGTAATGATTTTTTATGTAATTTACCTTATGTAAGATAACAATCTGAATTTCTCCCAATGTCATGACGCTGCACGTCCTCGTGTCCTCCTCACTATCTCTTTCCACACTGCGGAGGGCTGGATTGTTGAATGAATTCAGAATCTCAAGCAAAGCACGTCTAGCATGGAAGATGTCTCAACCAGATCCAGAATCGTCCAATATTTCGAGTGGCAGCTTGGATTCCTTTATTGTATCTAGGCGCCCACAACCTGAGCCACTTGCTACATCACAAGAAGTCCGCGAACGTGGATCCATATTCGTCGCCAGCATCTACCACGCTACAACTCTAGACGAGGCGAAGGCACGCGTCAAACACGTCAAACACACCGTTCACCGCGCAAAGCCAGCGGCTCACGAGATCGCGGCATGGAGATGCATGATCCTGAAGCACGGCCGAACGGGATTGAACGGTCCTCAAGACTTTGAGCTTATGCAAGGCAGCAAGGATGATGGAGAGAGTTGGGCAGGGGGTAGAGTTTTGAAAGTCATGCAAAGCCTAGCTATCATCGATGCAGTGGTCATCGTCAGCCGTTGGTTAGTTGGTTGTTTCTTGGACCCTTTGCAATATTTGATGTCAATGATACTCAATAGGTTTGGTGGAACTATGCTAGGACCTGCGAGGTTCGCACATATAGAAACCTGTGCTATGGAGGTTTGCCGAGACTTCAAGCAATCTGAAGAGCTTCGGGAATGTGTGACAACTCTGCATACATTAGATGACCTGCTGGGTGATTTGCGTGCAGAGTTGGCTACTCTTACAGCTGATTCTTCGGACGCCACTCCCATAGGACATTCCACAGACCGAGGGATCAAGAAACCCGACTACAAAAACTTGGACGTATCCAAAGCAAAGCGCCTTGTACAGGCCCGGGAGAGCTCTTTGAAAAGTGTCAAAGCTCTCATCGCAAAGAAAAAGGAAACCGTATAGCTTTTGATCTTGTTCCAGTCCGCACAAAATCCTGCGCAGCTCGACGTCGCACCTCAGGTACCTTCCCGGGGATACATTTACTGGAAATTCCCTTGTCTTATCTTCTTGGCCTCATGTCTTTGCCCATCGTGCATCAGGTGGAATGCCTTAAGGCCAATTTGGACAGCAAGATCTCTTTCACGTGTAGTGTCCCTGCCCTTCTGGAAGGTCTGGAGGCGGAGTTCCAGGACGATATAGAGTGCACACCCTACCGAAACCATGCCAGGAAACAGTCGCCATGTCACACGTTGTGCCCATTTTTCGATTTGTGGAAAAGCGAGGAATATAGATTTTCTGGCCAAGTAGTAAGGCATTCACACAGGCAATAATAATAAGAAGAGTGGGAACAAGAAGGAAGGGTTGGAGTTGACAGTTTTGCAGGCTGTTGGGCTTCCTTAGGCTTCCTGAGAGTTCTGAAGACAAGCAGGATGACTCGGGAACTCGGTAGTTTAGTAGCAGGAACAGGCTCTTTAGATCCTACAATATGGGATTTACTTTTGGCATGGGAGCCCCAGAACGTGACTGATGAAAATAAAAAATAATACTTGTAGGCTCTCATTGTGAGGGCCCTGCCTACCATCAAAATGTGTAATGTACAATGAGGTTGAAACATTTGTGGATTGGCTATTCAATTTGAAACCCTACTGCATAGATTTATAGGTGGTATAGTGTTATACTCAGTAGGCGGTGCATACCATGACTATTGTCTATGCGTGTCTATGCCAACTGAAGCTACGGCACGCCATTTTGTTGTTCCACATCATATCTTGTTTTGGTACAATGCCGCGTGTGGTCAGTGCAACACTTTGCGGCCCCGACTGAGAACAAAAAAATATTTCCCTTTAATCTTAATCAGATACGGGATGGGCAGATCAGAACCAGTTTTCTTGAAGAGACAGCTATTGGTATTGTTGCTCAGGTTCGCCTAACTTTCAATGCGCACACAAGACTGGCACAAATCTGCAGGGGTTTCTCCTTTAGATTCACATCAACATTTCGACTCGGGGAACGGTAGCTGATGAGATGCTTAACGGAATTGAGAACGGCTTTGAAACTCAGACAGGGTTATGGAACTAGAGAAAGAGCGAGAGGTTAATCAAAAACAAGTCGAATAATTGAATAATTGAACGCCAGCGCACCGTATTTAGATATGCCGACAAGCCTATCGGAAGATCGGGAAATTCGTCACTGGACCCGATGTATAGGCCATTGATAGTAGACAGGTCGTGACAATTTGATTTCAGCTTTCGATGTGGCACGTCAGGGCCTATGGCACATTTGCATCATGGTTTGGTTGACATTATAGAAAGAAGGACCCAAGGTAGAATTCAGTCACCTGTCTTCAGTCCCAAGGGGTTAGGCAGAGGCAGGCGGTTGAAAGCAGGTAGCGCGTATGATGGGTGGATTTGAAGTTGGAACTTGAACCGTATGAGGTATAATGCGTCAGTCGCGATTCTTGCCGGGGTGACGCGTCCCCCTACCCGCTTACTTTGGTTGTCTTTTTTTCGACATCCCAAGGCAACAAAAACCTGCTAATCACTCAACGGCATACAGCCCTTGTAGTCCGGAGATGGACTGAAGCCTCAAGGCCATATCAATCGGAAGTCAAGTGCGACGGCAGTCATCGAGAACGCCGCCCAACGAGAAGCACCACTGAGCGGGGCAGAGAAACCGCAAGTCCTCCCAAATCTGATACCCTGCATAAAGCCTTCGGCCGTGTCATCCTTCGGAAAGTATCGGAAAATAACACAAACCCTTGAACACCGGCTGGATATATGCCTTGAATAGAGTAAAGTTTCTAATAGAAGAAAGAAATACGAAGGCTCGAGCACCTACACGGAGTTGTAAAAGGTAACTTGAAGGTTGACACAGATGAGCCAACCGACACGTGTGGCAGGGTTCATGTGGGCGCTTGTGGCAGCTTGTGGCGCCTACAACATACTTCAGCAAGGGGTCGAGATCTCATGCTGATGCATCTTAACCTTAACCACCTGAATTTGACCTGAATTTCTTAAAGGTGGCCGCAACTCACCTAGATCCATGAATTTCAAATTCCTGTGACGCGGACGTTTGGGAGTCCCTTACCTGTCAACGATCATCTTACGCAATCAAAAGGTAAACCAGGCTTGTTGAGTTGCGGTTGTCGTCTAAATGTGAGAAGACCGAGTAAGGTAGGGATGGTCGTAAACCGGTATGTAGGTCCCGGCGAAGGATAACGATTCGAGACGAACGTGCATTCACGGCCAAGAACCCTGACTATGGTGCTAAGCTACCGAATAAAAAATAAAGAAATAGCTATAACGACTCAAGATTATGGTATATCCTTCCCCCCACACCGACATCATAAGTCCATCAAACGGTCAACCCGACCTGCGCAGATATACATAATCATAGAACTTCTACTTCGCACCACCGTAACGCGTCTTGCGACCAATATCAAAGGGAATATACTTGTATTTTATCATATGTCTGCGAGGTCCTCGGTCGTGAGAATCGTGTGAATGAGAGAGAAAGAGATAGACGAACTGTATTTGTCTACGCATCGTGAGCGCAAAGAGAGTGAAGAAATAGACAACGAGAATTGGCCAGTAGACGGGAACATCAAAGACCTCTGAGAATGTGCAGAAGAGAGCAACAAGAGTCGCTCGGGTGGATGAAAGCCTTTGCGGTAGAAAGCAGGGATGGTCAGATTCGTACTCGAAGAAAGTTGGGCGGAAGACTCACCAAAACTGCCACTCGGGCAACCGCCTCACAAACGGCCTGAATTCATCATCCCGTTGGGAAGGCAGAGGACTTGTGACAGGGTCACCACCTTCTTCAATCTCGTCCGCCATTAAATCATCTTGCAAAGATGGATCAAATTTTGGCTGGAGGAACGCGAGTAGGAGGTTCAGCAAGTATATTGCGTGAGCATCTACAGGGCATGGTTAGTCAGGGAGGATGCAAATCCATTGATGGATAGGAACGTACAGCACACTGCATTATCATGACGATTTCCACCAATTAGCAGAAGTCTCGCAGAGTAAAGCAGAAGAACGAACCAATGTACCACTGTGACAAGACGTGTCAGTATGACGTTCCTCCAGGTTAAGCGAATAGTAAAATGTACTGACCCCTTGCGCCAAAACAATTCTTAGCAAGAAGAGAGACAACAGCCCTGCACTTGCCAACCACCGATGGAGCATATACGGTGTCCAGCGGTCCAAAATTTGTTGGTATTGGCGCTGTATTTTTGCATACTGGGCGGTAATGTTCTGTACGGGGGAGGGTTCAACTCCAGAGCCAGAATCAGACATCATGACAGGCGTTAGAGACGTGTGGGACGGTGGAACGTTCTTTGAGAGCGGCGACGACGAACGTGTTGCTTAACCGTGGACTGACGAGGACGTGTAATTTTGCCAGGCACCGGCTGCGCTTTCAAGCGGAGTTGGAATTCGGCTCAGGACATTCCAGGACATTCCTCGGCTGGGCGATCTTGGGACGATCGGATCCTTTGCCTTGCTCAAAATGATGTCGGACTCGCTTGACCTCATTGCGAACCATGTTCTGGCAAATCTGACGCCAGGAAAACCACTCTGTGTTGCTGTACAGGGGCCCCAAGGCTCGGGGAAAACATTCTTGTCTGGTTGTTTACAAACTTACCTGGAAGCGCCTCCTCACTCGCTTCGGGTTGCAGTATTCTCCATCGATGACATTTATCTGCCTCACGAAGGTCTCCGATCCCTTGCTAATTCACATCCTCAGAATGTTCTTTGGAAAGGTCGTGGTCAACCAGGAACTCACGATGTTAATCTCGGGGTTGAAATTTTATGCGCGCTAAAGAGCGGAGCGCGCCCGGTCGAGTTGCCCAGGTTCGATAAAAGCTTGTTTGATGGAGAGGGTGATCGCCTACCAATAGATGGATCTGGTACGGTGGTGAAGCAGCCGCCTCCCCTTGATGTTATCATCTTTGAAGGGTGGTGCGTCGGCTTTCGGCCTATCTCCAACGATGAGATTGTGCATCGTTGGAATGGAGTCTGGAAAACAGAGCGAGAAAAGTTGGGTTTACGAGAAGAGCAAATGGGAAGACTGGTCGATGTCCAAGCCGTTAATGAGAAGCTGAAGGACTATGTTCGAATCTGGAACCATTTTGATGCTTTCGTACAGGTAGTTGGATTATTTTGACATAATGGACAGCCATTTGACAATTCGTAGCTCAAACCAACCCTGCCAGTGTCCGAAGGCGCCTCCCAGTTTGACATCGTATATAAATGGCGACTGGAGCAGGAACACTACATGAAAGCTCACAACGGTGGACGAGGCATGACCGATGCAGCTGTAAGATCGTCAGTCACCATTTAAAGCAGGGTCAACGTGCATGGTGCTGACCTTATTCCGTCAGATTCGTAGACCGTTATATACCGGGATATATCTTCTTTGGAGACATACTATCGCCAGCCACTGGCGACAAGGACGCGGACGAAGCGCCTAAGAGGACAAGAAAGGGTTTGACCTTGTTTCTTGATGAAACCAGGGCTGTCATCAGAACCGCTCTTTTCTGATCGTTGTTCGCTCAACAACATCATCTGTCGGTGCCCTGTTTCCTTATTATGACTCTGCTCTGGCTTAGTCAAGCCGAAATCACAACACACTATCCGAACACACCGTTCCCGTTCCTTCTTCACAGTCGCGCAATTGTCGCACAGCCTTTCTCACTCGGGGAACGGATACCAGAGGAGTCTAGTCCATCCGACTAGTTGTATTGATTACAATTGATGTCGAAACAGTCAGATGTACGAGGAAGACGATATCCGGAAACCTCTGCCCAGGCACTCACAATGGTCAACAACAATAATATTTGGACAATCTAAACTCTAGGTATACGGTTACAGGCAAGTATGGGCCAGAAAATCGTGGACAGTGCTTGTCTTTGTATGTGACTTACAGCTCTGCACAGTGCAGACCACTTCCAATATCTACATGAGTACGGTTATACTTTCCTCATTGGAGTACATGGGTGTCTCTGCAGAGCATGGCCTAGTATTGTTAATATTCTCTACACCATGAACTTGTCTAAGATTACGGTCCTGGACGGTTCAATCGGATTACAGCTCTAGGGCTCCCTATGACGCTGAGAAGCTGGAAAGGGCGGCGAGCTTGCCCCTGCGCATTTACACCTCAAGCTCCGGCTCCCTTACCAGGCGCCTACTAATCGAAAGATTAACGGGCTATTCTGGCATACAATTGGTGGACGAATGTGGAAGAGATTGCCGATGTGCTTTCCCATATTGGCTGTCTGGCAACACCAGTGGCGTCCTAACGCGTGCGCCACATGGAAAAGGCTTCCCTCCTTCAAGTATGATGGACAATTTATAGAATGAGGGTCCTAACGAGCATGGAGCTGACCCACATAGATGATGACAGATCAGTGAATTATCACACCGGCACTGCACCTGTCGGGGGTGGTTTGAGGTATCGTCCGAGAACACTGGGGACTACCATATGCGTACATTCTACACGGAGTGCGGAAGTATTTGCCAGAGTGGCGCCAAAAGAGACGAGTCAAAGATGACCCCTGTAAATCACCGTACATTACCTTTGAACGAAGGATAAGGGAGTCAGGAGAACAAGCACTGAAGTGAATTTAGCCCATTGTTAAATATCAGCAAATGATGGATATTTCCAGATGCACAGCCTCGTTCCCGAGTATCCCTTCCTAATTCGCACAACATCAATGTGTGGAGTGAGTCAAACGGCTTTGAAAATACACCAACAGGCCTGCCTGGCCATTCATGTAGGCCGTGGATACTTCCTCACCCGCTAAAGCCGTCACGGTGAAAATTACTTCGATACAGTGCTGATCATCCAACGTTGGTCGGTGCTTTCACATTCAGGACTTCAGACTTCATTCCACATGTCATTTGTGCAATGGCAGCTCGCGAAAGGCGGATATGGTGAGAATTGTGGAGATAGAACGCTGCAGGAAATTCAGGAAGAGCGGGAGGCTGTGAATTAATACTGAGATAGCCGAAAAAGGCATTCCTTCCTACCTACTTGAATAAAGTAAGCCTACATAATCCTATCAAATGCGAGAAGGCGGCCCGGGGAATGCGACGGCGACCCAACGTTGAACCACCCTATTGATCTGATCTGGATATACAGCGGGTTTAATCTTCAACCTGGTCAAATTGGAAAGGGAAAGGTGCGTGTGAGAGAGAGAAAGGTTGAAATATTCACTCACCACTCAAAGCCACAGCCTGCTGTTCTTTTGAGTGAAGGTCATCAACCCATCTGGTCTCTGGTACCATACCTTCTTCTGGACAATGACCGGTAATGTCTGTGGAAGATTAGTAGCCGTTATCAAATAATGGCTTCATCTCTTCGTTGATCTTGACCACGCTGTTGGCGATCGTCTTCAAGCTCAGCAAGAACGGCGACAAAGATGTCAGCTTACGGGGACATAAAACGCAATCGATCTGTTGCGCAGCTAAAGTCCACAGTCTGGGGCTCTCAATCCGCTCCAGACAGTGGAGATAACATTGTCATCCACCACCTGACATTGACCACAGCCCGCGCTTTGCCCGGATTGCTGGAGTACCTGGGTGCAGTGTTTGCCAAGGAGATCGAGGATGGACTCACGTATCCTCAAGAAGGAGAGATGGGACAGGAGACATTTGAGGCTTACTTCTTCGCGGCCGATGTTTTCGTTGGGGTTACCGAGTTGTCTCCAGGAACAGCTATAGTAAGCGAGGCGCAGCAGGACATCGAATTAGAGCGACAGAGGAGTGGGAGGTCGTGGGATGAATGTATTGCTGGATACTATTATGTGCGTAAATCATCTTGTGCGGTGGTTCACTGTATGGCGACCTGATGCCGTGTAGATTAAACCCAATTATCCAGGCCGTTCATCGCATGTGAGTCAGGCGTTGCGGTGACGACTTCGAATTTTGAACGATTGACCATGATCAGATTTGTAATGCTGGCTTCGTTGTCCCGCCTAGACAGCGAGGAAGAGGCTACGGCTCCCTCCTTGCTAAGTCTTACATCCACTATGCACCCTTGCTTGGGTATCAAGCGAGCGTGTTCAATCTGGTCTACGTGAACAATGTTGCTTCGGTGAAGTAAGTCAATATTCCACTCTCATACAATTACCACATATCTCTCCTCTTACGTGCTTGAATCACAGAATGTGGGAAAGGCTGGGTTTTACTAAGGCTGGATTGATACCCCGAGCAGGCCGCTTGCGAACGAAAGATGGCGAAGGAGAAGAGTACATTGACGCATTTGTTTTCTATAAAAGCTTCACAGAAAATTAGATGCAAGCACCTTTATTGGTGGATTGATTACTGCGCAATCTGGATGCCCCGGGTTACCGAAATTCGGATCTTGTACAGCCTACTTTTGAGTCATACTGTTTGTGATCATATGAATCCCCTTTCAGTCGTGAAACTAGGAGTAATTTGAACTTGAGCTTCATGGATATTTACAAGGCTCTCATCAATGCAAGATAGTCCATATTTGGAGTGTGGCGCACCCACATGCGGGGTTGAGCCTACTCGCAATCCTCGTGGGCACTTTTGAACTCTACCTGCCGCTGGCCTTATTGCAAAAGCATTGCGTTAACTCCGCTGTCGGGAGAAGTTCTCAATGCATATATATATGGGCAACACAGCATTGTCCGGCGCTCAACTTGAAGGCCTTGACTGGAGTGGCTACTTTAGGCCAAAATGTACCGCGTAACATTCGATATGGCTTCAAATCCGTGCTGCGCCCGCATACTTGGCGAAAGCTGATATTGTAGGTTGGTCATGGATTCTTACTCCACCTGAGATTTGGGGCTCATAGCGACACGCCCCGAGTAAAAATTTGCGGCCCCATCACACATAATGCCTCAATGACGTAGGCGTCGCGTTTTGACGCTCGCCTTTCTTTAATGACCGATATCGTGGCAAGCTCAGTGACGAGATTCAGAGTGTTGCAAGCATATGCATCAAATGTGCACTTCTGTTAGATTTCCGATTGTAGGATCTGGCTATGACACACTGTACGAGAAATATGGTTTAGGACATGAGGAATGCGTCACGAATTATTGTCATTTTATCTATACTTCGTCAAATATTGACGGGGATGACACGGACAACCGCGCCGATTTTCTAGTCGGGAGAAGAGCGCTGAGTATGTGACATTAATCACAATCTACGTAGGGTTTCCATGATATGAACTCCTGCTTGTTGACATGATAACAGGACACGTAAAATAATGAATAGATCAAACGTGCACAATCAGGTCCGTTCGACACTGCAGGCGCCACGACAAAAACATGTTGTCCAAGATACACGACACATGCCGCACTGTAACAATTGTTGAAGGACGTCGCAGTCGATGGGAGGCAACAACAAAAGGTTGTTATGCCAGTTTGGAGGAACAGCAGGTCGCGTGATGTTCACATTGGGAGGTCCAACTGTCATGGGTCAACACGCAGATGAACCTAACCCGAAAATGGGGTTTAGTCTGCTCTCTCTCGCCACTGAACTTTTTCCCAAACTGGGTCTCCGAGACTGAAGACGTTGTTCTCACCCAGAACCTGTTAACGCCGCAGGTTGGTAGAAGCCAGTCACAGGTCTCCGCGGTGCTTGTCGCAATTCCTAAGCAAGAACGGCCACAGTAATTCCATCTTCATATAGTTTCGCGATAGGACATATCTTGATCCATCGATATTGGCCATGCAGTTCGAGGTTTACTTAGTCCAGAGCCTTCAGGTCAAGTTATCTGAAAGGCAGTATGAAGGGATAACGCTGCCATCGGATCTCATCCGTTTTCTCTACGGAGGAGCCGACGTGGGGTCAACCAATAGGCGAGCACCGGAAGTGGCGGATGATATGGTAGCCCGATTCCGAAGTATTGCCCCCTCCGCTTCAGTACTTGCCCTAGCCCGCCAGAAAAGAAGACATGAATAATGAAGTCATCGCAGCCAGAGGGGCAGAGAGGCGCAAAAGCAGTGCATTCGCGTCAGTTCGTCGATCAACTCCAACAAGGGGCCAGTGGTAGTATCAAAAGCTGTATTGAACATGATTGTCAGCGATAGCAAGATGGCATTGATGACGTCGAGATCACCAGAGATCACCTAAATCAGCGAATCCTTACACGAGGTTTGTTCGAAGAGCAATTCCTCAATCCCACGGAAAATAAGAGATTCTTGGCATGCACACTTAGCATGTCAAGGTTAATCGATATCAAGGTACCTGTACCAAAGAAGTCTGGCTTTCATGTTCGTCAGGGAAGCCACGGACCGTATTAGTAGATCGTGAGCCTGAAATTCCAATTTAACTGCTTTTTCGAACACTTGCGGCGTGGCAGAAGGGAACGTAGGTACCCATGCGTAATGTGCACTGCGGTTTATATGTTGGCAACAGATTAAGCGACAGACTCCTAGAAGTGGGAAAGCGAAGGGCGATATGGTGCCGAACAGTGTCACCTGTCTGAAGGTTCAAGGCATGCGAAAGCAACCATTATGAGGAGCACCGAGGAGTACAGACCTTCAGTCTGATAGCATTGCATCAAAACCACATCAAGAAGGTCGGACATGTTCTCCACATTAAAGATTGCCATCTTGTGTCATTTTTGGAGTTCCTTTGGACTTGGAGCAAGAACGGCTGCGATGGGTATGTATATTGCAATCAGCGTACTTAGATTAGTTGCATTACATTGAACATCACGGAGACAAGATGCAACAAGTTTGCGAAACAGTTTTGACGGGAGATATGGACATGTTTGGGCGATGCGTCCGGAGGTGACGTCGGACACAAAGGCCAGCAATGGTTCGGCGGTCCACACGGCAACTCATGTTGCACGGTTGCCAGACGTATGCAAACGCAAGCAACCAGCATTCTTCAGGGATCCAAGTCGTGGCCAGTGAACAGGGAGTGGATGGTCTTTCGGCCGAGGTGGATAAATTTTGCAATGAAGAGACTCGGAGTCAGGCTAAAATTTGGGCATGGTCGTGACACGAGCGACGCTATCGCTCCCCCGACACGCGGGATTTCAATCGGACAAGACATCCTTGAAGCTGTGCTCACGGATCGGTGTAATAAGCAGGATACATTCATATCTGGGTCCAATATCATCGGCAAGAGATGTCAAACCGGTATTACTATGATCAATGGTACGCACTGATGCAAGTATATAAGACACGGATGTGAAGAGCACAAGTCGCTACAAACCCCACCCTTCCCGCCATTTGGGCTCATTCCGTGATCGTCATCCGCCACTTACTAAATCCCCTGTCGCCCGTCAATCATCCCTATTATTTCAAAAGCGGTTAGGGCCCCCACAGAACAGCAGCGTCTGAACAAAGACTTGTAGGTAAGTGCGCGTGTCGTTGTCGTTGTTGCCGCTTGTGTCACAAAATGGGTGTCCAAATGGGGCAATGCCCCGATAGGGGGGCAGTCCCTTCCGTTCAGAAAAACTTTTTGTCCGTTGCTCAGCCTCATGGGCCTCTGTTCCCCATAGAGTTTTTGCGACTTCTTTTATAACGCGTCGTACTTTCCGAGTGGTGCCGCATTCCTGACATTTCTGTGTCCCAAGGTTTACCTGATCAACTCCATGGCTACCTCTCAACATCCAGGTTCCGGAGCCCCTAGACGTACATTTGCTGTACCAGCGGTCAGTGAATCCTCTTATTTTTTCTGCTTTCAAAGAGCTCATGTTGACTTACAGGCAGCCCCAACTCCCACGTCAAAAACGGACCCTTATCATGGTCAAGAATTTCTGGCAAAACTCGCAACTCGCTTTATTACACACCTTTTCGCATGCCCCGACTACCCACCATCATCAAGCCATGCCCATGCTAAGCTTCCCTATTTCATCGCGTACGCCCTGCATCGCACAAAACTGCATGAGGCGGTAACTTTTGCCGCTTTGGTTCTCCTCCAACGGTTGAAGGCACGCTTTCCATCTGCAAGGGGTTCATCTGGACACCGGCTATTCATCTCCGCGTACATGATTTCCTCGAAGGTTATGTGTGACGACACATATTCTAACAAGTCATGGTCCATCGTTGCGCAGGGCATGTTCAGCCTCCGAGAGATAAACCAGATGGAGAGGGAGATGTGCAACTACTTGGATTGGGAGCTCACTGCTGATGATCCAATACTTTCGGATTTCGATGTTGCCGTGAGGCGGGATTTCGGAGAAACGAAACCTACCTATCCGAACTACCCTACCTCTTTCGTATCAAAACGCGCCGCCCGAGCCGAGGAATCGACATCCAACACTCCTTTCGAAGAACATTCATCCACTACCAGTCCGGTTCCCGGTTTTACCACACCAAAACGCGGCGCTGTCACTGTCAAAACACAAGGAGGATCCGGCACGCCGGTCAAAGCTGCATGGGGAAGCGATCCAAATACACCAGAAACACCCTCGCCGAGTTACTCGAACGCCGCTTCGCCGACGTCCTCCGGATCTCCTGCCACTCCAGTTGGTGGAGTTGATTCGAACGCAAAGATTCGGGGGGTCGACACGTCTCCAAATTTCGGTGTCGTCGAGGGTCATCCAAATGCCGTACATCCTCTGAAGTCGAAGATGTTCGCCTTCGCGATACCTTCTGGCTGGTAACGCCTGGCTCTATCCTCTCCATGGCTCCTCCTTTTTCCTGCTCGCATTATGATGCGCAAGTCACTCGTTTTCTCTTTCTCTCCTCTGCTGCATATCACACTGTATCACCAACACATCGTCTCATACCCGCATTTTGCTCCTCAAATACCTGCAGATCACTGCGATCACGGCATATCTATTTCACATCCTCATGGAGAATACGTCCTGCTTATATTTTTTTGCATATACTTACCGACCTATTTCTCACTGACTTTGACTTTTCATACTCACTTATCTTTATTCACACCAAGATCTCTCATTTACCCATTACATTTACATACATACCCCACTGTATCGAAAGTACACGCAGAAACACAAAGTGCAATAAACATGTTATAGATTCATCAGATGGCTGGGGATGCAAGACAAATTCAAGAGGTGTCGTTTGAGCAGTCCCACTGTTTAGGAAGCATTCATTCCGATAAGTGCATTATCTCATCGGCTCCGGGTTTCCGTTGGCCCTTGAACGTGTTGACCACGCGACGTAGCGCGACGTGCAGGCTAATTCTTTCTACTATGTCGTTGTTCTCTTTCTGATAGAAAAGTCTAAAACACGAGTTGTCGAATTGCTTTCACCGACATCTACCTCCTGTGGGACTTCCTGGGAAACTGAACTCAGTTGTTTTCCTGCAACATCACTGTTTGGGTCCCCAACGGTTTTACAGACACCGACCGCAACAGAAAGATCTCTCTTCGGATGACATTGGCTGTCGAACGCTGGAATCAAGTACCCAACCAGTGCCATTCTCAAGGCAACACCGGGTGCACGGCCCTGTCGGTGTCGGCTTGGATGGCTCGGGGCTTTCGCGTCAAATTGAAATAATCATCTGACTTAATCATATTAAATCCGATTCTGAAGGTTACAAGTTGTCGTGACGCAGTTGCCTTCATCTTCCACTGTCAATCATCATCATGCACGAGGATCTCTCGACTTGTCCATATCAATCTTCAAGCTAATCATTAAGCCAACGTTGACTGTCAATGTGCGGCGATAGCAGTCTTTGGCAATCTTTCATACATACATAACGTGCCGGAAGAAGTCTTGGAACTTGCGTCGCGTTCAATCCCTATCTGGGGGTCAGACCAAATGGCGGAATCTGATCTTGACCTGTGTGCACATTCTTACCAATTCTAACTCGGATTCGAAGGCCGCGAGTGATAAGCTGTAGGACCCAGGTACCTACAAGAACGCAATCGACTGAAAGTCGTACCACCCCACATCGCGAACCCACGAGGCACATCATGTGGTAGAGCCCTGGAACCTTGAAGCAATCCGTCTCTTGCATCTCTCTCTCTTACCTTACAATCGTTGATCTAGCTTGATTTGATTGAAAGATTGGCAGCAATGAGATGATTGCGCCCGCGAACGTCTTCTGGGTAGGACTAGCCAAGTTGAGCCAACCACGGCCACTGTCAGCATCTGGTCAGCATTCGCTTGATATAGCGCGACAACGTGAGAAAGGGGCATGGTAGCGGACTACCAATGACCACGCCCATCGTGATCAATCACAATTACGATGGCGCTGAGTGATTTGAGTCACTGAGCTTGTGAAGGGCTGATGCTTGTCGCATGATGGTGGAAGTCACTGATCTCTACCGATCTCTACATGCCCGTCACCCTCCACAACTCAAATTTGAACTGGTCAGCAAACTTTGCGTCTACAGCCTTTATTTCTCCCTGATGCCGTTGTCCACAGCGACAACTTGTACCAAACCATTCGAATCACCCACATCCATCAATTCCAGTATGGTTCGCAAAACTCAGCGACAATTTTCCTCATAATGATGCGTTCGACTTGACCGACCTGAACTCTCAACCCAAACGCGACGTGCGCATGATGACAATTGATCCATCCGAACTTTCAATGGTGAAGCTTGAGGTTCGAAGCCGGTACATTTGCCGGCGATGCTACCGTGACTGGCTCGAAGACGGAATGTGCCGCCAAACTGCCATCCTGGTCCCGGGCATCATGAACCTCGTCGACTACCACGCTACCCAGCGAACTGCTTGCACTGCCCTTGAGCGTTATTGGAGATTCTTCTTGATCCTGCTGTATATCCTTATCCAACTTGGAGTGAGACCCATCTCGCACCTCCTCAGCTCTGGTATGTATGCGTACCCAAGTGCACCAGATCTCGCACCCCCTTCTCAAGCACCTGAAAGCACTCGCATTGTCTCTGGCTCTCACGATAAAACCATCTGGGTATGGGATGCGTGTATAGGCAACACAGTTGCTGGACCATTTCACACAAACATGGTCACTTCAGTTGCATTATCTCCTGGCGGCACAAGCATGACACCTTATGCAAGTGTGCTCCGTCAAGACCACCCCATACCGCCCGCCACGTTGTCACACCCGCTCCTCTGCCACGCGAGCCGTCGGATGAAATCCCGATCATACCTGTGAACACACCTTATTTTGAACGCAGGAATCTATCTCAGGCCAGCTTATACTTGCCTCGTCAGCCTCGCCCTGTCAATGAGGACATTGTATGAGCATAGTCCACAACCAGCAGCCCGCCGAGATCTTCGGAGGCCAAGACGAGAGACTGTTGGTGACTCTGCAACCGGCTAGCTCTCGATCCAAGCACGCATTGACCTCAGAAATTGATAATTGTGAAGAATGTTCAGTTCCACCATGCGCCATGTTATCCATGTGTTGAATTGGATGTTAACGCTCTGCCATCCGCCGCGAAGGAGCATAGAAGTCCAACGCTGTCCCAGCGCTTTCGTCATCGCGATGTATTGGAAATGCAATGTATGCATTTTCCTTCTTTTGGCAGGCAAGCTCAGGATGTGCCCATGTCTCCTTAATTAATTATGGGTTGCTTGGGGCTGCGAGTCAGGCTTCCAACGCACATCTTTGATGCCAACAAGGACATCAGCAATTTCAGATCTGCTATGGAACATTACACGGCGCTCCATAGACGGTACCCTATGCTATGATGCTATGGGAGGCTATGCAGCACTGTGTAGCGCCCCATAGAGGTCATTTTTTTGACCTTGTATCCCCGACTTTGCTGATGTGAGAGCCCTTCTCTTGAAAGTCTCGTCGGTATATTAGTATCAAACCGGTAGCATACATTGTTAGAATACTTGACGTGAATCCGATCGTAATCGAAACAAATCTACGATCGAGCGCGAAATGAAAGGCAAGTATTGATGAATAATTCGCGCCTGACTCAAGTATGACTGCATGAGCGCTAAAATGTGTCATCAAGATCTGAGTTCCTCGATTGGTATAAGACCGACATCAGTTGGAAAAGATATACTTGGAACTATCTGGGGAGGTATGGTACCTGTTCATACGCACATCTCATCCTTCCGTCTGTGACTCTATCAGTTGTCATAAGGTGGCGATGACGAGTTGACTGGACATCATTGATGTCGTGGCTCGGGAACTTTGTTCCCTCAGATTACATCCGTAAAGTGCGCCACATATCGCATGTATACATTGTCAGCTTCATTGGCATTATGTCTAGCAAGCACGGTATATGTGTTATGGCGTTGCGCTTAGAGCCCGATACAAACCGTCTTCAATTCGCATTCCTTGACGTGGGTATGTTAGGTTGGGTTCTCGTGCTTGACATCTTTCTAACTTTAAATTCGGAATCCAATTCCGCATATATACAAACCTGTGAATAAATCATCCATCACTCTCACAGCAGAGAAGGACGTCAAATGGGCAAGCTTGACCCACCGTTTGGATGTAAGGCAGCCTCTTCTTTCAGGTCGAGCATTCTAGAAACTGAAGAACGGTCCAAGAACGCACACATCTGGGATCCCCAAGCAGGTGGATAGTGGCAGTAGTAAATCCAAGAGTATATGCCTGCACTAATACATATCATGATTGCCCTGAACACTCAAGTGTATGTCGTGATTCTTGAAGGGGCTGAGACACCAAATTATGGCCGCTGGTTCTTTAAAGGTTGGAACGTGAGGGTGCCCAAAATGCACTGCCGGCCTGTCACGATCTAGAGAAAGCTTGGTTTACGTTGTGCTGAGTCGCACTTTCCAAATGCTTTTTCGAAACTAGTACAACAGCCCATTGACGTATAGGACAAGTTCAGAATATCAGTGTTACATGGCTGACTTAGTACAGTTTATGATTAGAAGTCAATGCGGGTCAAAACTAAATTAACCAACCAGGTAACCAATACCCCATTCTTCGCTGACAAAGGGCGCTGCGGTGGACTACGCTGGCGATCCATCCACAAGGACTTTACACTAGCAAAGGGGATTTAGAAATTAATCGAGCCTTGTCGGTGTTGAACCAATGTTGAACAGATTTCCGAATTCCTTTTGGGTGGACTGACCACGCTGAGTCATTTGCTTGGTGCTAATTGGCAAGAGCCACTGTGTCGGAGCTTGAAAGGTTTCTCGCGTTGGTCGTCGTTGTAACGGTGCTGGTCAACTCTTTCTCCAATCCTCTTATCATGGTCTTTGGTCTTACTATCGGCACAGAACGGGCAGCTGCATTGCAGGTACGATAAAAAGCCGCCTTTCAAGTGCTATCTTTCTCATCAATACTCTCAGCAATCCATCCAGGATGAACTCACTAAACGAGGGTACAGTCCAGACGCCGGTGCGTGGTTTTCTCCTGCTGTTGAAAACCCTTGTTCTAATTCGATTGTAGACCCTGTCATGGCTGAGTATATTACTATCATGGTGATTAACAATAAGACAGCCGGTAAGTGACGTTTTGACCGAGGGTTTTGCTACTTCAGCTGACTGTGCAAGTACAGCCCAAATTACAAGCGAGCTCGAAGACTGTGAGTTCTGTTTGTTCTTTTTCGCGTTTACGTATCTTACATAGCAATTTCAAAGTAATTGGAACGGATTTCAGTACGTGTTTCAATCATCAATCATCGCCACACTTGTAAACCCTGCTAACCATGCCAATAGATCCTAGTTTCACTGACTGGCTGTTTGAAGAGGCGGCGAAAGGCACCTCCGATCCCGAAATTACCTTGCTGTCACCTCAAACCAAGGCTGAACAGGCTAGTGAACCAGGACCATCGCAAGAAGCACCTTCCGCTGTTGCGACTGACTCATCACGGACGGCCCCGAACGTGCCACGAAACGGCATATATCAACAAGCCATATCCCAAGCTCTTCCATCCACTTCGAACTCTGCTCAAAAGAGAACTGCATCCGCGCGGTCTCCTTCTCCCAACCAACCCAATAAGTCTAGACGTACCGACCTTCCTACAGGTCCACGAGCAATGAATCGTGACGGAACTACAAATTTCAACGGCAACCCTCACCCCAACGCTCGAAGTCTGCTGGATCGTGTCGGCGGGCCCGCTGGGCGCCCGGGACCCAAGAACTTCCAACGTGACGAAATTCAAGCACGGATTGATAACATTGTTGGAAATTCTCCAGAACAGAATATGATGATGGCTGGTGGCTTCCCTGGTATGGGTATGGACATGAATGCTCTAGCTGCAGCAAACATGGCCACAAATCCCATCATGTTGCAGGAGATGATGATGAACCAGATGGCACTCATGGCGCAGATGGCTTCAACTATGGGGATCATCAACCCGAACACTGGGCAGTTTGGAAATCAAGGGTTCCCGATGCAGCAAGGAATGCTAGGAGATATGGGCATGTATAACAATGGGATGAACAATGGCTTCCCTCAACAACAGCAGCAACAACAACAACAGCAGATGGGAGGAAATGGTCAAATGAATGTTAGTGGTCGAGGTCGAGGTGGTGCAAGAGGCGGGCGAGGGAATCCGAGAGGGCGAGGAGGACCCTCAGGGGGAAATAATGCCGGCCCGTCTGCTACGGGCGCAAACCTGCCTTCAAAAGACGCACCGCGTGTGCCACAACACATTGCTGCACCCACTCCTGTAATTCATTCCCCAGCCCCCATTTCGGCGGCCTCTTCCCAACAACCAGCATACGCCGTCCCTGACCGACCCCAATCGCCCACTCTCTGCAAATTCTCTCTGAAATGTACTAATGCCCACTGTCGCTATTCCCACCCCTCTCCGGTGGCCACCGCAGAAAGCGGGGTTGTCCTGAGCAACGAAGCTTGCGATAAGGGGAAAGATTGCAAGGACAAGGACTGCATCAAGGCTCATGTGAGCCCTGCCGTACTCAACCCTTCTGGTAAAGTTCATCTTTCCCGGTCTTTGCATCATACTTACGCAGTTTCGATAGCAGCGGAGCAACCTATACCCAATCCTTCCGTTCCTGCGCCTCACGCACACCATACCCCGGTACCCTGTCGCTTTGCAGCTGCATGCACCCGGCCAGGGTGCACGTTCAGCCACCCACACCGCCC
Source organism: Crassisporium funariophilum (assembly GCA_014925845.1). NCBI lineage: Eukaryota > Fungi > Basidiomycota > Agaricomycetes > Agaricales > Crassisporiaceae > Crassisporium > Crassisporium funariophilum. Next base: position 1,703,349 of record JACGCL010000004.1, read on the forward strand.
ATTGCACAATAATCACTTTGCGCAGCAGTGTCGTTTCGGCGCCGGCTGCACGCGCGCACAGTGTCCGTTCCAGCACCCGGAAGGCCGGGTACTGCCCTCGTCCTTCCATCGCGGGTTGGCTGCGTCGGGGCCCATGGTCAGTGTGCCGACGCCGGAACCGGGCTCGATGGGGGGCGCGAGTCATAATAAGAGCATGACGTTTAATAATGGCGGTGCTAGTGCGAAGGAGAGGCTGGATCAGCAGATGAGGGAGGTTCAGGAGAGGAAGAGCGAGGCTGAGAGGGCTGTTAAGGAGGCTGAGGCTGCGGCTAATAAGAAGGATGGGGCGAAGGCTGTTCCTATCGCCGCGTAGAGTGTTGCGCCCTAGACGGTCGAAACCCCGCTCGCCGACGTATCTCTGTTACTTCGCAACGCAGCCTCCACCGATCCGGACAAGAACAATTTCGAATCAACGCAATCGTATCATCAACTTATACACCTTCATGTACTTCTTCGTCCTTCTCTCTCTCTCTCTCTCTCTCTCTATGTCGTACGGCTACGGCCTCAACCATATTTCATTTTTGTGACTTTATTTACCTACCTACATCGCTGAATCTCGCTCGTCTCCTGAATTATATACATACGTAGCTTCCATAGCACCGCATCGCTGGCTTCCACAAAAGGTGGATGGACAGACGGTGGAGGAGGAGTAATAAAAGAGACTGATTTGCCTGGATACCCCGCCTACAAAATGGTGGGGTGTCGATTCTACTCCCCTCATATTATGTGCTTCTCGTTCTTGGATTTCAGTCGGTCTGTTTAGTTTGGTGATAAAATCTAACTTGACTGCAGCGTTACATCAGAGTCGGCCTTGGTCAACATGGTCATTGGGGGTCGTCTGCTACCATTGAGCCCCCTGTTGCTGTTCTTAACTACATACCAATTTGTCAAGGAGGGACTAGCCCAATGGCTCAAACATATATGGGGAGTTGAGTTAACTTGAAAACAGGCTCGAGGCTCGAATATGAACCTGTATTGCAGCATCCCAACTGGCCTAATACAAGAGCTATATGAAAGTATATGAAATATATAGAAATTCTCTACATTGTCAAAGGGTATATAAAACGAATGTGAAGTAGTCGAGTCTACACGGATACACACACAATACACATCGCCGAGCCTACCGCTCACGAGTCCGAGTCCTCCCCATCGCGCGTCGCCATCAGCTCCGCACCGCGTTTATCCACTGAGAGGCGGATCATATCGCCCTTCGCGAGATCCTTGAACTACATAAAAAAAACCCATACACCTCTTAGTCGGACGAACAAAGAAAAAAGAAAAGAAGAGGGGAAGACAACGCACAGTCAACTCCCTCGTCCGATGCAGCGACTCGATCTCGTCCACGCGGTCCCTCACGCTCTGCAGGAGGTCGTCGAACCCGTCTTCTTCGGTGACTTGTTGGGCGGCGTGCAGGATGAGGTTGGAGTCGGGGCGGACGTTGTGGTGGATCTGTTGAGTTTTATGTAGGCATGTGGTTGAGAAAGATGAGAAAATGAGCAATGAGAAAATGGGAAAGAAAGTGGGGACTGACGTCGATGGAGATGATGTTACACCGGTCCAATTCTATCGAGAGAATTAGAGCGAGCTTAGGGGAAGAAAAGGGTGTTGAAACGAACCTTCCATAAAATCAGCCCTCGTCATAATAACACGACACTTCCACTAAACACCATTTCTTACTTCACCTCTGCAACAAGAAAGAAACAAGAGAATGACGAACGTAGGGTATAGAAGGCAACGGCAACTCCTCCGCCACCACCCCCGACTCTCTAACTTCCTTCAGCTGTTCTTCTCTTATCTTCACGAATTCGCGGAGGAGCAGCCAGGAGCAGGAACTCCATTTCTGTTCGTCCATGACGTCGTCGTCGCAATCCGGGATCAGCCCTGTATGGAGGAAGTGGAAGTGAGTGGAGGGAGGGGGGAGGATGGGGGGGAGAGAGGGGGGTACCGATTTGGGATAATAACCATGCCTTTTCGACTTCGAGGAGGTGTTTAGCCATGCCTACCATATCCCTCGACTTCGAAACCTACACTCCCCACAAATTACATCAACCCCCTTCTTCACACTCACACTCACACCAACACCGCACTCGCACTCGCACTCGCGCCACAGTGCGGCACAAGCGACAAGGAAAAGGGGCGGGAGACAAGAGACGCACCTTATTAAGATACGACAACCTTCCCCCAACGAGCGCCACCGCCTCGCGCATCTCGTCGGGCTCGGCGACGGTGCGGCCTGCGCTGCGGCGCATGCGGGTGGCGGCGTGCAGGGCTTCGCGGGCGTCGAGGTCGTAGATGGAGAGTACCTGTTGTGAGGGGTTAGTATGGGACGGGCAGAGGGTGATGAGAAGAGGGGAGCAGCGGGGAAGGGGAGGAGAGGGAAGGAGAAGAGAGGAGGGGGGAGAGGGGGGGACTTACGTGCATGCGGCTTGCGGATTTGCCTGGGTAGGAGTTGGGGTTAGTTGGCTGGAGGGGAGGGAGAGAGGAGGGGTAGTTACGCATGACATGGAAGGGCCAGAAGTCGTCTCTATAACACGTCGATACACGTTCAGTAGAGCACGATATCTAGAATAAGAGTAAGAGACGTACGAGCTGAACACCATCGTCAATATACCTACCCAAAAACCCAAATCAGCACGTCGGAGGAAGAAGGAGAAGGAGAAGCAAACGCACCACTAGCAGCCCACGACTCGGCCTTCTGCTGCAGCTGCAAAATCATATTCCTTCCCGCCTCGTCGTTCTGGAAGAAATGCACGTTGTTGATGATGAGCACGAACGGCCGGCCGCGGACTTTGGCTGCGCGGAGGGCGACTTTTTCTAGTTTGTTCATCGCTATCCTTGCGCATTAGCCATCCATTATTTTGGTCATGAAGAGGGAAGGAATGGAGAGGGAAGGAATGGAGAGGGAAGGAATGGCGCACCGCGTTCGATGTCCAAAGCGGGGCCGCCTTCGCGTGGGTCCCGACGCTGGAATAGGCCAGTTTGGGTGTCCTCGTTGTATTCAAAGTTGAGCGCTTTCCCGAGTCTGAGGCGGAACACTTCGAGGTCGGGGTGAGCATCGCACATGCTCACGCCCTCCGCCTGACATGCCCCCATCGAGTCGAATATCATAGTCCCCTTCCCCGACCCCTATCCGCTATGTGAGTAACTCATCTCAACTCAGCCACGGGAAGAAATGAGGAAGCACCTTGGGACCGAGCAACACGAAATAATGCCCCGACTCCTCCCCATGCACGATATGATCAATGATATCCTGCTCCTTCCTGCGCAGATTCTCCGTCCACGGCTCCTCGCCGTCGAACGGCGGGTCCTGCGCGTCCGCGTCCGTGCAGGGTTTTTTGGGGGTGTGGGACTTGGCGAGCTCGAGGGCGGGGTCGTAGCCTGCTGCGAAGGCGTTCTCGATCTGGAAGGAAGGGGGGTTATTAATAGATTTGAATGAAGGGAGAGGGTGGGGGGAGGGAAGGTACTTTGTCGAGGACGTCTTTTTTGTACCATTTCACGTATGCTATGCCCCCAACGAACACTATCAACCAATCCTATAATCAGCGCGTGTTGACCCATGCTCAATACCAGGACTCGCCTGCTCCAAGACCAATGGCAGTAGTGAGCATCGCGTCCAGCACCGGCGAATTCGTGAACGAGAACCCCCCGCCTCCGCCCTGGAACCCACCCCCTCCCCCTCCCCCAGGCGGGTTATACGGCACATTAAGCGCGGCGGTGCCCTCGTGCACTTCATGCCGACCCTGCGGCTGGATGAGCGGGGGACTCCTGGGTATGGGCGGCGGGACGCGTGGTTTGGGCGGCAGGGGTGCTTTTTTGTTGTTGTGTGAGGGGTCTGCTCCCGGCGGGTTGGCGCTGTTTGGTGTTGGGGTGGTGTAGGAGCGCTGGTGTACGTGTAAGAGTGATGATCCGCGGTGGGTGGAGATGAGACGGGAAGGGGGCAGGAGACGTCGGCGGGCGGGCATTGTCGTGGGCTAACCGATCAATGCGACAAAATGAAAATGGCTTGGCGGAATAGTATTAACTAACTAACACACGTGCTACTCTAACTTGACTCTAACTAACCGTCGTAGTCCTCGTCGATGATCCTCTGAGGAGGCAAGGGCACGGGCACATTATCCTCCTCTTCCCCAGACATATCATCATCCTCATCCTCATCATCATCCTCATCCTCGGCGTCCACTTCGACATTGGCGTCCACTTCGACATTGGCAACTTCGTCAACGTCGCCGTCGCTCTCATCATCTATGCCCTGCGCAAACAGATCCATGACAACATACCGCTTCGGCTGCCAATTCTCCTCCACATACTCCCTCCACTTCTCCTGCTCCTCCTCCCCCAATCTACCCGTCCCATCCCACAGCGTCCGGTCCACCTTCATCTTTCCCAGCACATCCCTCTCCGCCCTCCGCCGGCACTTCGCGATCTGCCGCACCACCCCCCTCCCGCGCTCCGTACTCGCGCGCGAGTACTCGAGCAGGTTCTGCAGGTCCGCGAATGCGACTTCCAGCTCTGCGCGCTCGTTGTTTATGGCGGTTAGCTGTCGGCGGAATTTGCGGATGGCTTTGGTGGTGGGGTTGATCAGCGCGGTGGGGCGCCCGTGCGTGTTAGATTGGCGGCGGCTGCGGCTGCTGGACGATAATGGGTGAGGCGTGCCTTGGCGGTATCTTTGCGATGTAACGCTGGGCCGCGAAATCGGTGAACGTGGGGCTGCGTTGACGAGTCAGATAGGATTCGAAAGACGATGAAGTCCACTTACTTAGAGGCGACAGAGGACTCCAGAGGCTATGGGAAGGCCCGGCCGTAGGGACCACGATCTCCTGCTCCGGATACACGAGGTTCATCGATTCCAGTCCGGGCGACCCATCGTCGTCAACGTCGATAACGTCCACCCTATCCATAGCAGTTGTCTTTCCGTGTATCCTAGTGGACCGCGAGCTACCCTCTATACTCGCCAGGATCGACCCCACTGCCGGCGTCGCATCGTCTTCGACGTTGATAGCGCTCACGCTATCCACAGCAGTCGTCTCTCCGTGTGTCCCAGTGGACCGCGAGCTACCGTCCATCTCCACCAGGATCGAAGCTACTTCAAGCCTCGCATCCTCATCAACGTCAATAACGTCCACACTCTCAACAGCAGTCGTCTCTCCGTGTGTCGCAGTGGACCGCGAGCTGCCCTCCATCTTCCCCAGGATCGACGCCGCTTCAAGTATCGCATCGTCCTCAACTTCGATAATAGTCACACTCTCAACAGCAGTCTCCTCTCCCTGTGTCGTCTCTCCGTGTGTCGTCTCTCCATGTGTCGCCTCTCCATGTCTCCCAGCGGTCCGCGAGCTCCCCTCCATCTTCTTCAAAATCTGCTTAATCATATCCGCACTCTTGCCATTAGCCTTGATGCCCAACCCCTACTCCCAGTCAGTCAGTCGGTCTGTCTAACAACTTTGCTTAAGGAAGGAAGGAAACGGACCTTGGCTAGGTCTTGCAGTTCTTTTCGCTTGAGGCCTTGTAGGGCGCTTTCGTCGTACGTCTGGTGTTTTGAGGCGCGTGGCATTGCTGAGATGTAATGGTATAGTGTGCTGTGCTGTGTGCTGTGCTGTGCTGTGTGCTGTGTTGGGTATGGAATAGTATGACTTGAAGGCTTTCAAAGCAGCGGCAAAGTACTATTCCTAGTCCTAGGGATAGGGCAAGAGACAAGGTGGTGGGTAGTATTCAAGCGACAAGCAAAGCTGTTCAATCTAAAGTACACAAAAACAATACCCAATCCTATTGTACCTCGCTTTAGGAAATAGGAATTGGAATTGGAATTGAGGGACTTAGGAACCTTAGTGGCCCCGCCCCCCGAGGCCTATTTGGGCCTTTCGACTTACCGCCTGACTCGGGGTTGCGTTGTGCTTTGTGTTGTGAGCAGACAAGACAAGGTGTGCCAAGAGATTTGGCGAGGGGTTGATGCATGACGATGTTATTGTGGGCGTTGTTGTTGAACTTGGGGAGGTGGTTGCGATGCGGGTGTTATTCTTTATTTCTTGTTCTTTATCGCGATTATTGTCGAGCTCATGCATGTATCGTCGGGTATTATCGTCAGACTTGGGCACCGTTCCAGCCTCCACACGAAGGCAACGAGAAACCCTCAAACTCTACCCCCAAGTTATGGCTCCTCGAACATCTTTCCACCTCACATCTACGAAGAACCTTCCAATCGCTTCCAGCTTCCATCCCCCTCAAACCAGTGCATCTCCACCAACCCCACCACCCATGCCGTGGCCCATCGCTGTGGCCTCTTATCCCTTATTCTGATCACTATTATTCCCTTTCCAGGCCTCCTTATGATCGCCGGATCTCTTGTCCGCATTAGGAAGGTTTCTCTTCTATTATCTATTATCTTGCCATTATCACTTCTCCAGCGTTGTTGGCATCCTCGTTGGTGCACAAGTACCACAAGTACCACAAGTACAACGAGTACAACACAAATTGTTGATAGGGAATAGGAAGATGAAGTGCGTGTTGACTTGTACAGCTTTGTTAATGTAGTGATATCGGCTAGATGCGATTTGGAGTAGGAGAAAGTCCGGATAAGGTGGAGAAAGGTCGTGTTGTGGTGATGGAGGAGAACTTGCGTTGGATGAGGTGCGTATTGGAGTTGTACAGCCTTGCTAACGCTAACGTAGTGACGTCGGCTAATGAGATTTGTAGCACAAGACAATCCGGATAAGGCGAGGAATTCGACGAATACTTGACGAATACGCCGCGTCATGCTTTAAGTCGCGTTTCATGACTTTCGTTGTTCCAAAATTGCAGCATTTGTTGATGGAGAACAGAAAAACCTGTCGTTGTATGTGGTGCGTACTCCTCCAGTTGTACAGCCTTGCTAACGTAGTGACAACGGCCAATGATATCTGGACTAGAAGTAGAAGGAAAGAAGGATGAGGAGAGGAGGGAGAGAGAAACACCGTTCATGATCACTCCATCACAGCTCGCTAAACAAGCATGCACGGACCCCGGTTTCCGTCTTCCAAATTCTCCCGTTGCCATGATCCTCCCGCCTGCGTCCTCGACACAAAGTAGCCGTGCTGGTGCCAAGCCGTAGCACATAACGTGCTCGCTTCTTGTCTCGTTCAGGACTTTCACTTTCGCGGTCGGGCTATTATTCAATTCCAATTTCATTTTCAATGGCTCGAAACTCTATTGTTGGCCCTTTTTGGATTGTGGGTTGGAGGGGGGCCACATGTCAAATGGGGCGCTTAGATCTCTTGTTATCGTGTCTTGTCTTGTTCGGGAATGCTGTTGCTGCCACTTGTTTTTGTTATAAAGCACAGGAGTGGGTATTGTCCCTCCAATACGTTATTCCACCCACCCCCACCTGTCCGCGCCTCCAAAAACCTTCACTCGTGGTACACACCCTGACTTCGACTTAGTGCCTATCTCCTGCTTGATAAGATGTCCTTCACACGCGAAACACTTGCTAAACTCAATGTCAAAAATCTAAAGGACTTCGCTCGAGTCCGTTCTCCCTTTCCGTCCCCCTCTTATCTTATCTTGCTCATCTCTCCTTGTCATCTGTTAGGAATGCGGGATAATGCTAGAACCCACTTGGAAGAAGGATACGATTCTCGAAGCTATCCTCGCTATGCCAGAGCGGCATGATCTCTTCTCGTAAGTCTTTACAGCAATATGTTAGTGCTGATAACTGATGCTGTCGTGTCTTCTAGGGAGGAAGATGAGGAACCGGAAGTCGTCGCTGAGCGTCCGCCGCCGACGAGGAGAAGCTCGCGCATGCGTGGGGAGTCTGCTGTGCCACAACCTGCAGCGCCCGCAGGTCCTTCCCGTACAAATGCTAAAAACAAAGGCAAAGCACGAGCACCTGCCCCATATCGTGGTACGTCCCTTCCTTTCCTGCGTCTGCACTGCACATTATCTAATCATATGAACGACTTCTAGTCCTACGCAACAATCGCAGCGCGGGAGCCAACCTCGTATCCCCCCAACTTGTCTCACCCCGCTCGACGCCCGGATCACCTACACCCCCTCCCTTAAGCTTCAGCGGACCCTCTTTCCATCCCGTGCCTCAACCTGCCGCAGTCGAGGAAACTGTTCCTCACGCGCTGGTAGGTCCTGTGCGCACTAGTGCTCACAACAAAGGCAAAGGCAGAGCATCCGATCCTTACATTCGTCGTACGTCTTTCTTTCCTCCTTTCTGAAGCTCATAGTCTAATCAGATGAATACTTTCTAGGCCCAAGAGACAAGTCTTTCGGCCACTCCCCCGACGTACCCTACCTCCCACCTCACATCTCCGCCTCCGCGGCCCCCAGTGCCCCTCCAACACGCCCCCGCCTTGCTAACCGCCGCTTGCCACCCGCCTTACCACACCGCTCCCCCACGCCCCCCGCGGGGTACACCCTCCCCGACGCACCCTACCTCCCGCCCAACATCTCCGCCTTCCCGCCCCCCAGTGCCCCCCCAACACGCCCCCGCCTTCCTAACCGCCGCTTGCCACCCGCCTTACCGCATCGCTCCCCCCCGCCCGCCGCGGGGTACACCCTCCCCGGCCACAGCCCCTACACCTCCCCCTCCCCCTCCCCATACCACCCGGACCCCGACGCACCCATATCCGATGTTGCCGCCACAGTAGCCATGATCGAGCAGGTCTCCGTCGAGAACGCCAAGCTCGCCGCGGCCGTAACCGACATGCACTCCTCTGGGGAGGAGTTACGCGAGGAGGTGGCTGCGTTGCAGGCGAGGCTGAGGGCTGAGACGGCGCGGAGGGAGCGGATGGTGCTGATGTGGTCTTGGTGGAAGTGGGAGCCGATGCCGTTATCTTTTGAGGTCCTGTTTGGCAAGGGGATGGATGCGTTCACGATGGACGAAGGGACGGAGTTAAGTTTGGAAGAGATTGAGACGGCGGTGAGGAAGTATTTGAATAAAATTGGTTTAACGTGTGTTTCTTTCGTCTTACTTCTACGGTTGTGGATGAGATCTGATCATGGGTTTTCTTTCTTTCAGGGTGGGTATTCCGGAAGCCAGTCATCATAAATTGACTGAGCGCACGGTACGACGCCTGATGAAGCGTATAATGTCAGTCTCTTTTTCTTTTCTCTTTCGTTCCTCATGCTCACGAGAACACAGCAAGGGGAGGCTCGATGCTAAGGGTTTTGCTGCTCCCACAGTATTCCCGCGTCTGCTATCTGAAAAACAGCTAGAAGCACTGGCAGAAGCAGCCAAAGTCGCGGAAGCAGAAGCAGCTAAAGTCGCGGCAGCAGCGGCTGACCCGACTGTAGCAGCCCCACCAGCGATACCAGCGCCTGTCAATGGAGGAAGGCCCCAACCGCCCCCGCGCCGCGCACCACAAGCGTCCTCGTCTCAGGTCACCCAAGATCCCCGACGTCGTCCTCGCTCCAATATGGCCCCTCCTCTCTTCACCAAGTCCCCGCCTCACCTACCCGAAAGCGACGATGTCGACGAGCTCGTAGACGATATACTCACGACGTATACGACGCAAGGCTACCTTGGCTTGTCAGACGGGCCTCCTCCTGGGGAAGCCTCCTCCTCTTCCCAAGTGGCATTAAAACCAACAGACCACCCGTCTATAAAGGCGAGTGGCAAACGCCGCCGCGCAGACGACGACGACGGCAACGCAGGCGAAGAAGGTCGGCCAAGCAAGCAAGCCCGCCCAACCTTCCTCGACAGACTCGGCCTCGCACATGGTCCGCAGCCACAACTCTTCGGCGCCACCCGCCCTGCGAATCCGGCGATGTGGGCGCACGAGCACAGAGACCACCGGATGACCACCAGCCCGGACTCGCCCCCACCTGATTCGGGACCGAGTCACAGACCGGGAACCGCGATTCTGCCGGAGGAGGATTATATGTCGGAGCCAGAATACGTGGACGAGGGAATTGTGAAGGAAGAGGAGGAGGAGGATGAGTGCGAGATTGTGCCGCCTTATTATCCTGGATCGGAATAATCGTGGGCAGGAGGAGGCGGGCCTTTCGTACTCGCCGTTCGACCCGTCGAGGAGGTGGAGGATTCTCTTCCGGATGGTTTGGACGTAGCGATGGCGGCAAGGGGCTGTTCTGCGCGAGAACGGCGCTGCGATTGATCGTCGTTGCTGGAGTGTACCTCCGCGCGACGTAGATGTATCTGATGACATCTCCAGCGGGATTGTGTAATTGTAATTGTCAGCTTTCGCGTTTTTTTGTATCTGTTGTATTCTGTGGTTTCTAATACATAATAATCCTAGACCGACTCCTACTCTTCTGCAACGAACGAATATGAGGGACAGCACCGCAACTATCTTCAGTTCTACGAAGCGAATTCTTAGGGCCGCGCGGCTTGTTGAACATGATGCACAAAACAAACCATAGAACATCGACAAGACGTGATATTGATATTGTCGGCGGTACATATCATGATACTATTCTCTGAGAGTATTCATCTGCGTGAAGCTATGAAAGGACCCCAACCTCTTGTCCTGTTCGACCACCTGCATGGTCCAACTAGATACCCAGCTCGTGCCAGTGTCTATCGCTGCCTCATTTCAAAGCCTGCTTAACTGACACCATACGTACACAACAGCAATACCTTATCATATTATACCTCGCATTAGAAACTGTAGCTATTCCCCGCCTGACTCGGGGGATGCGTTGCGTGATACCGCAAAGCAACGATGCCAAGAGATTTGGCTCGGAGGATGTCACGTTAATGGGTCCATGAGGACGCCGTCCCTTTGATTCTGCTTTTGTGGGCGTGGTGTTGTTTGAGAGGATGGTTGCGAAGGATCCTCATCCTTTTTAATTCTTGTAACGAGAAACCCCAGAGAAAACCCACCAAACTCAATTCGACTGCTTAAACATCATGCCGCCAAGTCCCTTTACTATCTACTCTACGAAGAGCATTCTGATCGCTTCCAGCTTCCATCCCCCTCAAACCAGTGCAACTCCACCACCACCATCTGCCGTGGCCTGTCTACTTCCAGGAGTTTGAAACATTTTTGGCAGAACATGTATTCCTCCACAACCATTAACCCTCCATCCCCCAAACCTCGTCAGCACATCTAGCTTTTTGTCTTCTACTTGAATATAAAATTACTTGCAGAAAGGAACATCTACAGACTACAGCGGAGCATTCCCGGTCGTAAAAAGTCGACCATATCAGGAGATTGAAAGCCTCGTCACAGAAAGTCACAGCAAGATTTTCATATTCCGCACTCCGGCACTGTGGGCGGCCGCAATGGTCATGCAGGGAGGATTTCGCAACGTGCTGGCGTCACTGCCGCCGTTATTTTGCCTTTGGTGCGGAGCTCCAAAATTATCACGTCTGTCACTCTTCGTAAACACAAAATGAACTTTTTTCAATTTAACATTTGAATGAACACATCCTTGAGTCCAAGGTTTTGCATAGCGAATGGCTTTGTATTTAGGAATGTTGTCCAAAAATCCCGAGGGTGAATGAGCAGCCCGATCCACATAGATCTGGGACGACATTCGGTTACATGCCACTCTGAGACCAATGAAAATGCCTTTTCTTGGTCTATTGCTTGTTGCACTTGGAATCCCCTCAATATTTTTTGATATTCATTGATGTATAGTATGTATGTATCACAGTACAGAATTTGAGAGTGAGATACTGGAAACTAACGGAGGAAAACGAAGATTTCAAACTCCTGGGACTTTTCAAACTCCTGGATTTGGATAGTACTGTGGCCTCCTATTCTCCTCTATTGATCACTTTTATTTCCTTTTCGGGCCTCTTTATGATCGCCGGCCCAATCTCTTGTCCGCGTTAGGAAGGTGTCTTCTCTATTATCACGTCTCCAGCGCTGTTGTGATCCTCTTGGTTGCACAAGTACAACAATAACAATTTCTTGATGGAGAATAGAGAAGATGAAGTGCGTACTGAATTGTACAGCCTTCACGACGTTATGACATTGGCTAATGCAATTCAGACTAGAAGAACATCCGGATAAGGTGTCCAAAAGTCGTGTTGTGGTGATGGAGGATAGGAGAACCTGTGTTGGATAAGGTGCGTACTGTACTTGTACAGCCTTGCTAACGTAGTGACATCGGCTAATGATATTTTGAATAGGAGAGCATCTGGATGAGGCAAGGAAATCGACGAATATGCCGCGTCATGCTTCAAGTTGACGTTTCATCACTTTCGTTGTTCCAAAAATTGCAGCATTTGTTGATGGAAGATAGGAGAACCTGTCGTTGGATGAGTGCGTACTCCTCCAGTTGTACAGCCTTGCTAACGTAGTGACATCGGCTAATGATATTTCGACTATTAAGGAGAAACAGATGAGGAGAGGAATGAGAGAGAAACACCTTTCAAGAAAACTGGCGGAACAACGCCCACACAGCAATTCTGAACTTCCGTCAGGGCTTGCTAAACCAGCGTGCATGGACCCCAGGTTCCGTCTTGAAAATTCTTCTGTTGGTATGATCCTCCCACCTGCGTCCTCGACAAAAAATACCCGTGCTGGTGTCAAGCTCTAGCAGATAACATGCTCGCTCTTCTTGTCTTGCTTAGGACTTTCACTTTTGCACTCGGGCTATTTTAATTTAATCGCTCGGAACTCTGTTGTCGGCCCTTTCTGGGTTGTGGGTTGGCGGGGGGCCACCTGTCAAATGGGCGCTTAGATCTCTTGTCCTATCGTGCCTAGTCTTATTCGCAATTGCTGTTGCTGCCACTTGTTATAAAGCACAAGAGTCGGGGTGCTGTCCCTCCAACACATTATATTCCACCCATCCCCAACTGTCCTCACCTCCAAAAACCTTCACTCGTCGTTCACACCTTGACTTGTGCCTATCTCCTGCTTGCATAAGATGTTCTTCTTCACAAGAAAAAAGCTTGTTAAATGCAATGTCAAAAATCTACAGCACTTCGCTAAAGTCCGTTCTGCCTTTCCGTCCAGCTCTTATCTTACTCGTCTCTCCTTGTCATCTATCAGAAATGCGGAATAATGCTAGAACCCGAATGGAACAAAGATGCGATTATTGAAGCTCTACTCGCCATGCCAGAGCGGCACGATCTCTTCAAGTAAGTCTTTACAGCAATACATTAGTGCTGTTAATTGATGCTGTTATGCCTTCTAGGGATGAAGATGAGGAAATGGAAGCCTTTGTTGAGCGTCCGACGAGGAGAAGCTCGCGCATCCCGCCTTCGATGTCTGTTGCTGTACCAGAACCTGCAGCGGTTGACGATGATGCTGTGGCTCGCGTGTTCGTAGGTCCTTCCTGTACCAATTCTAAAGGCAAAGCACGAGCACGAGCACCTGCCCCATATCATGGTATGACCCTTCCTTTCCTGCGTCTGAATTGCACATAATCTAATCTTATGAACAACTTCAAGTATCACGCAAAACCCGCAGCGCCGGGGCCAACCTGATATCCCCCCAGCTGGTCTCACCCCACTCAACGCCCGGAGCACCCAACCCCCCTCCCTTCAGCGGACCCTCCTTCCACCCGGTGCCACAACCTGCAGCAGTTGAGGAAACTGTTCCTCACGGGCTGGCAGGTCCTGTGCGTACTGATACTGAAAACAAAGGCAGAGGCAGAACATCTGGTCCTTACACTTGTCGTACGTCTTCCTTTCCTCCTTTTCTGAAGCCCATAGTCTAATCATTTAAATATATTCCAGGCCCAAGAGACAGGACTATTCGCCACTCCCCCGATGCATTCTCGCGCCAGCCCTGCAGCTCCGCCTCCTCGCCCCCCAATGCCCCCCCAACACGCCCCTGCCGTCCTAACCGCCACTTCCGACCCGCCTCACCACACCGCTCCCCCACGCCCGCCGCAGGGTACACCCTCCCCGGCCACACGCCCCACACCTTCCCCAACCCCTCCCAATCCGTCCCGGACCCCGACGCACCCGCCATGGACGACCAGTCATCCACCGAGACCGCCAAGCTCGTCGCGGCCGTAACCGACTTGCGCTCCTCTGTGGTGCAGTTACGCGCGAGGGCGGAGGCGTCGGAGGCGGCCCTGAGGGCTGAGACGGGGCGGAGGAAGCGGCTGCAGCGGGTGTTGATGTGTGAGTTGATGAAGTGGGATTATGACGAATTGTTTGGCGGGGGGTTGGAAGCTTTTACAATGAATCTTGGGACGGAGTTGAGTTTGGCGGAGGTTGAGACGGAGGTGAGGAAGTATTTGATTAGCATTCAGGTGGGGTATGTTCGTTTCTTCTTCCTTTTGCAGTTGTGGCTGAGATTTGATTTTGTGTTTTCTTTTTTTCAGACAGGGTGCTCCGGAAGAACATGCTGCCATGATTGAGTACAAGGTACAATGCATAAAGTGTTGTATAAGGTCAGTCTCCTTTTCCTTTTCTTTCCTTCCTCGTGCTCATAAGAACACAGGGAGACATACGACGGTGAGGCAGGAGCAACTGAAGACGCAGTTGGCTCCGATATGCCCCCTCACCCTCCTCCCTACACGATGCCTACGCCTCCCCTATCCGAGACCGACGATGTCAACGAAGAAACCCGAAGAGCAGCCTCGGTGTTCCTAGACACATTAGTCACGACGCTCGAGGAGGAGGATCACGTTGACTTCTCAGCCGGGCCTTCTCCTGAGGAAGCCTCCTCCTCCTCCCAAGTGGCATCAAACCCAACTTTCCACCCGTCTATAATGGAGACTGGCAAACACCGCGGCGCAGACTCCGACTCCGACCACGGACGCGAAGAACGTCAGCCAACCAAGCAACCCTACCTAGTCTTAGTCGCCGGACCTGGCCTTGCGCATCCCGTCTTGGATTCCTCCAAAGGCTTTTCGGAGGCACAACTACTGGATCCAGCAGTGGAAGCCTTCGGCGCCTACCACTCTGCGAATCCGGCGATGTGGCCGCACGAGTTCAGAGACGATAACGCGATGATCGTGGACTCGTACCCACCTGATTCGGGACCGAGTCTCAGACAGGGAGGCGCGCTGACGTCGGAGGATGAAGAGATGGCAGAGCCAGAATACGTGCCGCCTAATGGCTAATGGTTAGGTGGACGGGGATTGTGAATGAAGAAGAGGAGGAGGATGTGCACGAGATTGTGCCGCCTTGATATACTGGATCATGGGCAGGAGGAGGCGGGCATTTTATACCCGCCGTTCGACCCCGTCGAGGAGGTGAAGATTCTCTTCCGGACGGTTTGGACGCATAGCGATGACGGCGAGGGGCCGAGAGATGGGTTCTGCGCGAGGATGGCGCTGGGATTGATTGTCGTTGCTGGAGTGTACCTCCGCGCGATGTAGATGTATCTGATGATATTTCCAGGCGTCTTTTAGATGATAGGTTACGCCGTGTGTATTTTTAGAGATGGGTTTTGCCTCTGTAGTTGTAGATTTGGGTCTTGTGCTTGCTGCCTCAGCTTCGGGATTGTGTAATTGTAATTGTTCTTGTCAGCTTTCGTGTTTTTGTATCTGTTGTATTCTTGTATCTGTTGTATTCTTGTATCTGTTGTATTCTTGTATCTGTTGTATTCTGTGGTTTCCTTTTCAATACTATTCGAGACAGTAGGGGTTGATCCAGATTGTTATGTATTACTCGACTAATACATAATAATCCTAGAACAACTCCTACTGTTCTGCAAGAGACAAATTTGAGGGACAGCACTGTGACTATCTTTAGTCCCTACGAAGCAAACTCTGAGGGCCGTGCGGCTTGTTGAACTTGATGCACAAAACATAGAACATCGACGAGATGTGATATTGATATTGTTGCGGTACATATCATGATACTATTCTCTGAGAGTATTTATCTTCGTAAAGCTATGAAACGACCCCAACCTCTCGTCCCGTTCGACCACCTGCATGGTCCCATTAGATACCCAGCTCGTGCCAGTGAGTCTCTCACCGTCTCATTATTAAGCTGCTCGCTCTCTGACACTGTACGTACGAGTACCCCGAACGTTATCGTCGGCTGGAAGCATTCCTCGGCAGAGTAACGACCGCGAGCTACTACCGGTACAGATCCACAGCGCAAATCCACGAAGAGTTCCGCAAAGCCCAGCTGGAGACCGAGATTGAAGCTATGAGCGCCAACATCATGCAGCTCGAGAAAAAAAGGAGGGAGTTCACGCTCATGGAATTGGTAGAATCCACAGCGAAGAACAAAATAATCCACAAGCGATTCCGAATCGTTCTCCCGGCTTCGTCGTACCTGCCATCGACGCACAAGTACTACGGGACCTCGAAGTGCTCGTCGCAAGCGAGTAATGTCACCGCGAAAACGCTCATGCTGGAGAACGAGCGGCAGATCCACTGGGCGAAGAAAATCCGCGCGAACCTCAGAGCGGCGCTTCGCCTGCGGGTGAAATTAGAGTCGCCTGTATACCGTGTTCCTCTGGAGATATGGAGTCACATATTCATCTTCTGTCTTCCGACTGAGGACGAATACATCGATCCCACTCCGTCCGCTGCTCCGCTGGTGCTTTCCAGGGTAAATGGCATGTGGCGCGCCGCCGCAACTCAGACACCCGCTCTATGGACCTCGATTCGGATTCGTCTACAAGGGCAAGTCCATCGAAGGACTTTACTGGAGATGTGGTTCGCTCGCGCAGGGGACCTCCCGCTATCCATCCACATCGTATGGGGCCCGACGCAGTCGCTGCATTTCCACGACAACGCACTGGAATACATCCACTCACTCGCCCATCGGTGGCGGCGTATCCGACTCTCCGTGTCCAAGGGGCTGGTGTGGCAGAAACACGGTTTCCCTAGCCGCGGCCGCAGGCTCCTGGCGCAACACATGCCGCGTCTGGATACGTTGGAGCTGGAGGCTGGGCTGTCGTTTGGGGTCACTAATTTGTTGCGGGAGAATGCACCTGGGTTGCGGGTGTTGACGCTCATGAATGAGAGTTTGAATCCCATGCAGTTCGTTTCGAATTCGTTGCCTTCGACGCAGCTTACGCAGTTGAGCTCGGGGTTTCCGTTGGAGATTACACAGGCTTTCGCTATTTTCAAGAACTGCGCTAATCTGGCGCGGTGTGAGATCTGCGTGGCGTCGTGCCCTGCGATAGCCCCGCCCAGAGTGACGATCCGAATGGCGAGTCTACAAACACTGACTATCAACGAAACCAGCGCCGACGTCCTGGATGCGTTCTTCCACTTCCTCGAGCTGCCGGCGTTACACGAGCTCAATATAAAAGCCGAAACGTGGTCTCTGTACGGCAGCGCCCCTTGGACGGGCAGCGAGCTCATGTTCCTGATGCATAGGTCTCTAGAGGTGCAGGATTTCAAGTTGAAGACACTGCGTGTGATGGGGTTGCGGTGCGATGAGAAGATGATCAAGGTGTTGGTGTTTGGGATACCGAGTCTGGTGGTGTTTGATATCAGGCATCGCGGGATGGAGTTGTTGGGGAGGTATTGGGTGGAACTGGTGAGGAATAGTCAGAGGACGATGATGTCAAAAGGGGTTTGAGTTGCTGGGACTTTTCGTTCTTGACTTCCTTTTTTTGTTTTTTTAACTTCCTTCTCCTTCATGGACGATTGTATGGCTGTCATATTTTCAATGGATGTTATTGTATGGCTAGTGAACGGACTTACCTCATATGTATTATCGCGGACGACGTGAATTCAGATCGTACTATCTATCGAGACATGTGGTTCCTGCTTTACATCGATGGATAAGATATGGCGGGGCCAGGAACACTAGTGTGAAATGAGTCGCAGGTTTTTGCGTGAAAACTTTCGATTGGAAAGTTAAAACTGCATGCGGGGTGAGAACCTAAACATTTAGGTTTAGATGTGAACCTTAGTCTGCGCCTCATGGATATCGCAATGGTAGATTCAGTTGGTTCATGCATGGTGGAAATGGGCGTCTCCAACTACACCCGCCAGTGTGTGGTGAATGAGAGAAAGGCCTATTTCAAGATATTAGGTTCCGACATCAGGCATGAGGGAAACGCCGTACCATATCATGTATTAGAGTTATAGATAGGTGCTGCGCGTGCTTGGCATGCACACCCATCGTTGCTTTCAGGACAAGGAGGAAGTTATGTACCGGACACAAGTTTGGGTAAAATGTCAGGCTACCGTTGGTACGCAGGCCTGAGAGGGAAAATTCACAAAGATCAAGCAGACGTCGAAAGTGGCAGTTGGCTGATTCGGTTCCAAGAAAGCGCAAACGAAGAAGTGATGTATTTTAACGGCATACTTGGCTCTAGTGCGAGCCTCGTTTCCGCGCTGCAGGACAAATGCAGAGTGAATTATATTTACGTTCATCCTGTTTCCTCGAATGTTCATCAATATACGAACGAATGAAACGTATGATCATTTGTCAAGGAGAAAATAAGGCGGTGCGGAAAGATTCCGAGTATTTTGTGATGACGAGGGCGGGCAACCCTGACGACACGTACATCATTTGCTGCTGTTCATCCGGGGTCCCAACTAGACCCAACACATAATTGTTGGCCATTCTACCTGCAAGATCTCATTTTGACAGCACGAGTAGTATTTTACGAGTATGGCGGCAGTAGTGAGTTGAGTCAAGACGGACCCGGATATTGGGCGGAGCCGGGGTGTCTGGGGTCCTGCGTGGGAGTTTTTTTGGTGGATTGTGTTGTGTGCGCTGTTGTTCTTGTCCATCGTCCTTGCCTACAGGACAGACATCTCCTCTTGCCGGATCGCTATCCCCAGCGTCCGCTGCATTTTATTCTTCAGTCTTCGCTCTTCCAGCTGCATTCTCGCCTGCTGGCAGGTCATTTTTGACGACCAACCCACACGCGACTCAATTCCAAAAAGCAAGTTCAAAAAAATCAGTTCTTTCTTTGCGAAATTCGTCAGTTTTCTTCTCTTTTTTCTTCTGCTTTTCACCCTCCTCATCACCCCCACAGAATGAGCAAATCTTCAACTGCAACAGCACCAAAGATTCCGACTCCGCTTCCAGCAAGGTCAGCTTGGGCAAGGGGCCCACCGCAGGCAGCAGCGACAGCGACAGCGCCTTCTCCTCGCTCTCAGTCTCCAGCTCCTCCTTCCACTCCCGTGCACCAATCACACTCTCGTCGTCCAAGTACACTCGGCCAAGGTGTGCCTATTAAAGATGGCGTCAGCATCCCTCGAAATAACGTAGGCGCTGTTAAACAAGGTTAGTCATCGTCAAGCATCACTTTCTCGTTTCAAACTTTAACCGTCTTTCACAGGCTCAGCGGTGACTTTTGGATCAATAGATGACGTCTCGGCGCCAATATCCTCGTCACCTGCCGCCGCACCGTCTATCAAGTCTGAAGGCGTAAAATCCTTTGGATCAGTGCCTGCTACAGGTCACGTCAATGGAAAATCCTCCATCTCGTCGAGGTCTTCAGTGGTACCTCCCGCATCATCTTCATCAGCAGCATCCACGCCCCCCGTAACGGCAGCTGCAACGCCTGTTAAGCCAAAAATTGACATCAAGAAGATGTTCCAAAATCCCTCATCAGCGCCCTCCTCAAATCCACCATCAGACTCATCCTCGCCCTCCATGCGTAACGTCAGCCTGCCATCGCAGCAGCAGCAATCGCATCAAGGCCAATCGTCACATCCTCCACCATCGCAACTCGGTGCCCACTCTTTCACACCCTTCGTCCCTAGCGGCATCAGGCCCCAACAAAATAACGGTCCAAACGGAGGTCCTCCCCGATCGCCTCAATACCAACGACAAATGCCTAACGGCAATGGTCCACGCTCAGGTGGGCAAAATGGTGGACCCCCCGCTGGTTTGTCAAGTCCTCGGCTTGGGCCTCATCCTCACAACGGCCAGCCTTCACAAATGCCCCCTCCTCCCCAACATATGCAGCCTCAAATGCAACCGCAGATGCAACCTCAAATGCATCAGCATATGGCATGGCCTAGCCCTTACTATGTGAGTATCGTACTTTTGTTATCTTTTCACATCATATCTCATGTAGACTTCACAGGGATATGCCCCTGATCAACAACACTTTATGCCCTACCCATGGTACCCTCAAATGCAAATGCAACCTCAACCTCAACATCCGCAACACCAACCGCCACCGCCCGGTCAGCATCTCCCCCCACACCCGATGTCACCGCGAAATCCTCCCACCTCTCTTCAAGGCCCGGGCACCCCCACAATGTCCCACGCCCATGCCCTACCTAACCATCACGCCCCACACCCACCGCCTCTTTCACATCCATCTAATAGTCTCGGCTTAACGTCCCCGCCGCCCACCCCATCCACTGCTGGTCCCAATCGATTGAACGCCGGATCAAGTGCCTTTGTTCCTAGAACCGAGCGAACGACCAAGGTCACCCTCAAGAGAGAGGATGGCATTGAAGTTAATCTCGGAGACCTCACAAAGAACACTCCGGCGCCAAGCACCAATGCAACAGCATCGCCGCAAGGCACCGTATATAGACAGGGCAGTCCTGGGACACCGCACAAGAGACCTCAGAGCATACGGATAGAATCGGAGGACCAGCGGAAGAGCCGGCTTGCGGAGGAAGAGCAGGAGAAAGCTAGAGTGAAGGCGGAAGCCGATGAGAAAGCCAGGAAGGAGATGGAGAAGAAGGAAGAGGCCGAACGCAAAGTGAAGGATGCTGAGGAGAAGGAGCGTAAAGAGGAGGAGGCTGAGAGGGAGCGTGTCAAGAGAGAGAAAGAGGCCGAGGAGAAGAAGATACGACTACAGAAGGAAGAGGAAGAGCGATTACAGAAGGAAGCCGAAGCTCGTGAAGTCCAGCGTCTGAAGGACGAGGAAGAACGCAAGGTCAAGGCCAAGCAAGCGGAAGAGGAAGAGAAACGTCTGGCAGAAGAGAAGACAAAGAAGGAGGAAGAGAGACTGAAGAAGGAGAAGGAGGCCCAAGAAGAGGAGGAGCGGCTCGCGAAAGAGGCAGAGGAAAAGCGTCTTCTGTCAATCCAAGAAGAAGCTGAAAAGGCCAAAGTTGCAGCGACGATCGCACAAGACAGTGCTGATGGCAAAGCTGCAGAGGATGGGGAGATCGCAGATGGGAAAGACTCCGAGGCTCCGTCTTCCAAGGATGACGGTAAGGACAAAGCCAAGGAAGCTCTTCGTATCAACACTACCTCCCCTACTATCTCAAGACCGCGACCCGGACCTCTCGACCTCACAGGCGCTAAGAGCAACAACATTGTTGCACCTCCTCCCAGTGCCCTCGCAACCGCCCGTATCATCTCCGACATCGCTACGGTGCAATACCCTGAGGGTGTTAGCAGCCCTCGACCAGAACTCAACGAGGGTGTCAAGGATGGAAAATTCAGGTATGCTTTTCGCAACTGTATACATTGTATCTTTTTACTGACAAAATCAATTCTAGATACGACCGCGAATTCCTTCTGCAATTCATGTCTGTTTGCAAAGAGAAACCTCCTATGCTTCCTTCATTGGACGCTATAGGCCTCGAGCCCGTTGATCAAGCTTCATTCGCCATGAGCCGAGGTGGCTCAGGCCGCCACCGCGGCGGTTCGGGAGCTGCCCCTCCTTCTCGACAAGGTTCTATCGGGCTCGGAATCGCATCGTCTGGGTTCGGCAAGCCTGGTTCTACCAACCCCTTCAGCATGGGCAACTTCGGCACCATCGGTGCAAGCAAACTCAGCAGCGAAGACCGATTTGCGATGTCTGGAGCGAACCGTGCAGCGTCTGTCAGCGGAGCTCCCGGGCAGTTTGGTAATCGCCCGGCTACGATGCAAGTGCAGCGCACAGCGAGCCAAGGCGGACCTGGTGCTCCTCTTCAGAAGCGTACCAGGAGTCGACGTGGCGGAGAACGTTCCGAAGGCAACAAGGTGTCGTCTGGCGGAGGACAGCAGGGTGGTCATGGTGGTGGATACAACAGCTACCAGAACCAACAGATGCAGAACCTCGAACCGGTTGCACCTCTTCAGGCGAGCGAGAACCGATGGGACAGGAAGTCAATCCAAGTCGACCAAGATTCGCCTGAGCTTGTGGACCGCAAGGTCAAGGGTCTCCTGAACAAGCTTACTATGGAGAAATTCGACTCTATTTCCGATCAGATCATCGCTTGGGCCAACAAGTCCGAGAAGGAGCAGGATGGCCGCACTCTCATCCAGGTCATCCGACTCGTTTTCGAGAAAGCCACGGACGAAGCTGCATGGTCAGAAATGTATGCGCGTCTCTGCAGGAAGATGATGGAGCAGATCAGTTCGAAGGTCCAGGACGATGGTATCAAGAACAACGAGGGCAAGCCCATCGCCGGTGGTCAGCTCTTCCGCAAGTACCTCCTCAATCGATGCCAGGAAGATTTCGAGCGTGGGTGGATGGCGAAGGAGGCTACTGCTGCCGCTGCCGCTGCCAAGTCTATGGAGGACGGCGCTGCGAAGATCGCCAATGAGAAGACGAAGGAGGCCGGAGCTGAGGAGGTTGTCCTTTACTCGGAGGAGTATTACGCTGCTCAGAAGGCGAAGCGACAGGGTCTGGGGTTGATCAAGTTTATTGGTGAACTTTTCAAGTTGCAGATGCTCACGGAACGTATCATGCACGAGTGTGTGAAGAAGCTGCTTGGGAACGTCAATAACCCCGAAGAGGAGGAAATCGAATCCCTCTGCAAGCTCCTTGCGACCGTCGGTGGCCTGCTGGACACGGCGAAGGCTCGCGCTCATCTCGACGTTTACTTCTCGCGGATGAAGGAGCTCACCAAGAGCCCTAACGTCAATTCTCGTATGCAGTTCATGCTTCAGGTTAGTCTGCTGTATGTTCAATTCCAGTCTTATTTACTAATATTCCAAATATCTAGGACTTGCTCGAGCTCCGTGAGCGTAAATGGCAACCACGTAATGCCGTTGCTGCTCCTCAGACCATCGCACAAGTCCATGAGAACGTAAGTGTATTGTCATGTTCTTAAATTTTTACGTGCTCAACAGATGCATTGTAGGCTGCCAAGGAGAAGGCTGCTGCTGACAAGGAGTCTTATCAACGACAGAACAGCATGCCGATGTCTCGTGGTGGTTCCAGACGTGGCGGAGAACGCGGTGGTGACTTTGCTCAAGTCGGCCCCGACGGATGGGCGGTTGCTGGCAGTGGTTCCGGCGCTCCTCGTCCTCCTCCTAAAGCTGGTGATCTGTCGAACTTCGGTAAGATCAGCAAGGGCCAGCCTTTGACGTTCGGACCGAGCAGTGTCTTTGCCGGCAAGAAGGGTGGTGTTGAGGGCAAGCGGGAGTCGATCTCCCGGACAAATTCCAACTCGAACATGTTCTCGATGCTCACCAACCAGAGCGTTGAAGTTGGTGACGCCGCTGCGAAAGGTAAGCATCAATTCGGTTAGTTCACTACTCCTGCTGACGACTATTTTTTTGTATTTCTTGAAGATAAAGCTGTTGCTGCTGCAGAGCCCATTCAACGAAAACGTCTTGTTCTCCAGCCCCGTTCGGTGCCTGTGGAAGTCGATGCCGCCGACACAGCGTCACCTGCCGCGGAATCTGAGAACGGCGTCTCCGACACTGAGGCTGCTGCTGAACTGACCGAGGGCGAAGCCATCAAGAAGATCGCCGAAGACTCGAAGGAGTTCTTTGGTGTTCGGAACTTGGACGAGGCCGAGGTCTACTTCAGCACCCTGCCTGCTCAGTACCACCACAAGCTGGTCGACAAGCTGGTCTCGACTGCTATCGAATCAAAGGAATCGGACGCCAAGCTTGTGGCCGACTTCTTTGCTCGGGCCGTCGAGAAGGAGCTGTCTTCACCTGCGTCTTTCGAGGAAGGCTTCTCTCCCATCGCGGAGATCATCGATGATCTTGCCATTGACGCACCGAAGGCATTCCAACTATTCGCGATGATGATCAAGGGTGCCGATTTGGATGAGGGGAGACGGTCGAAGCTTGCCTCGAAATCCATGGACAGTGACAAGCTTCTTGCGCTCTTGAAGTAGTAGTTTAGACATTCCCTTAATCATCTTCCACGCTCTCTGTTCTAGTATCGGCTTGCATCTACCTTATTATCGGTCTGTTTCTTCATGCTACTCACTATTTCCACATGCCTCTTTTCTTCCATTCATTTGTCTTTTTTTCGGCATATTCTTTCTTTCTTCCTTGTTGCATTATTTCCTTCCTCCACCACTAGTAGTAGCTCCCTTTTTAGTCTGTTGGCTGCATATACTTCTTTCTCATTGTCTAGGACTTGCTTTACGTTCTGTGGCATGTGCATAGGTCTTCCCAGAACAAGATATTAGCATTGAATGACTGGCTGGTGTGATTTGGAAGATCAGGATGAGACAAGTGCATTTTCGTTGTGCATTGTGAGGCTGTGATGCCTCCTCCACCATTTGCTTCCAGTTTCACCCAAGTTGTTCGGTTTTTGACACGAGGCAATATATTTCAAGACGCAAGGTAGGAGTTGCCTTATATCAGTACAACTCGATAAACAGTGTTGGGAGACTAGGAGGAGCCGCTGAGCGGAATGTGCCGACGGAGTTTCGCTCCGACGGCACAACCGGATTCCCAATCCCATCCAATTCCTCACAACATGTTCTGCAACTCGCGCACTGGAAACTAGTGGGTTCCTGTTTCAAAGGGTTCATGAGTCTAGGGTCTATGCTACTGGGCGAGTTCTCTTCTACTTTGTCAACACCTTCAATTGTCGCGGTACCCACCTCTTCATGCACGAATTCATGGCGCCGTAAGTGCTTTCATCCCTGCAAGGAAGAGCTCTATTGAACCTCTATCAGAATTTTCTTGCCTCTGTAGTTCCATCTTTTACTTTGAAATATGAGATGTGAGGTGTGCCAGCGAGTCGGAGTCCGTCCCATGAGTCGTCGAGTGGGATGGTAAATTCAGACTCGTTCTCAAACTGTCGGCCAATCCGTTCGCCCTTCAGATCCAAATGGAGGGGTCCGGGCAAGCCCTAGCCAGATCGAAGTTGTTGGTACCCACGAATTCTCTTGTCACAAGAAAGGTTAAGTAGGTTGAGGTATTTAAATATACTTTCTCCCTTCCTCTCAGATAAACGCAACAGTTGTCTCATCCATCATCCCAGTCTCAAGTGTGAGCACCATTGTAGAGAGTTACCTTGACTTCGTTTCTCCTACTGGTTTGTAAACGGGATCGGCTATATCGAAGACTAGCGCTCAAAAATGTATGTGCACTTTTACCCCGCCGCAGACAAGGAATCTGATCAGCGACAAAAAAGCATGCCAATGTCTCATGATGGTTCACGACCCAGTGGAGAGCATGTTAATGACTTCGATGAAATTCTCTTCAGACGCGGCAAACGACGATCTGAAGGCAACAAGGTGGCTTCTGGCGGAGGTCAGAAAGATGGTCATGATGCACCCGTTGGACCTCTTCATGCGGGCAAGAACCGATGGGACAGGAAATCTATTCAGGTCGACCAAGATTCGCCTGAGCTTGTGGATCACCAGGTCAAGGGTCTCCTCGACAAGCTTACTATGGAGACATTCGATCCCATCGCTGATCAGATCATCGCTTGGGCCAACAAGTCCGCACAGGAGCAAGACGCCCGTACTCTTATTCGTGTTACCCGAGTCGTGTTCGAGCAAGCCACGGACGACGCTGCACGGTCAGAGATGTATGCGCGTCTTTGCAGCAGGATGATGGAGCAGATCAGTTGGAAGGTCCACGACGATCGCATCAAGGACGACATGGGCATGCCCATTGCCGGTGGTCAACTGTTCCGCAAGTACCTCCTCAATCGCTGCCAGGAAGAATTAAAGATATATTGGATGGCGAAGGAAGCTACTGCTGCAAAATTTATGGAGGATAATGCCGCAGATGCTGCCAATGAGAAGACGAAGGAGGCCGGAATTGAGGAGGTTCCCCTGTACACTGAAGAATACTCTGCCGCGCAGAAGGCCAAGAGACAGCTCCCGGGGCTGATTGAGTTCATGGGTGAACTGTGCAAGTTGCAGATGCTCCCGGAACGTACCATGTACAAGTGTGTGCAGCAGCTGCTTGAGAACGTCGACAACCCAGAAGAGGAGGAAATCGAATCTCTCTGCACGCTCCTGGCCACCGTCGGTGGCCTGCTCGACGCGGCGAAGGCTCGCACTCATCTCGATGTTTACTTCTCGCGGATGAAGGAGCTCACCAAGAGCCCTAACGTCAATTCTCGTCTGCAGTGCATGCTTCAGGTCAGTGTCAAATATTCAAATAATGCCTAGTTTACTGAAAGCCTAATTTTCCAGGACTTACTCGAACTTCGTGAACGTGAATGGCAACCACGTGATGGCGTCGCTGCTCCTCACATAGTTGCACCCCCTCCCAGTGCCCTCGCGACCGCCCGCATCATCTTCGACATCGCTACGGTGCAATACCCTGAGGGTGTTAGCAGCCCTCGTCCTGATCTGAATGAGGGTGTCAAGGATGGAAAATTCAGGCCAGCATTTTGCAACTGTTTACATTGTATCGTGTTACTAAAAATATCAATTTCAGATACGACCGCGAATTCCTCCTACAGTTCATGTCTGTTTGCAAAAAGAAACCTGCGATACTTTTTCCGTTGGACGCTTTCGGCCTCGAGCCCGTTGATCAAGCTTCATTCGCCATGAGCCGAGGTGGCCTAGGTCGCCACCGCGGCGGTTCGGGAACTGCCCCTCCTTCTCGACAAGATTCGATCGGGCTCGGAATCGCATCGTCTGAGGAGTCTTATCAACGACAGAACAGCATGCCGATGTCTCGTGGTGGTTCCAGACGTGGCGGAGAACGCGGTGGTGACTTCGCTCAAGTCGGCCCCAACGGATGGGCGTTTGCTGGCAGTGGCTCAGGCGCTCCTCGTCCCCCTCCCAAAGCTGGTGATCTCTCCAACTTCGGCAAGATTAGCAAGGTGACATTCGGGCCAAGCTGTGTCTTTGCCGGCAAGAAGGGTGGTGTCGAGGGCAAGCGGGAGTCGGTTTCCGGGACAAATTCCAAATCGAACATGTTCTCGATGCTCACTAATGTGGGGTAGCCAGTTGGGCTGGCTGAGCAGAGAGCAGATTGACGAGAACAACGACACGACACACACACCTTCACGATCATGACATCACGATACGTAGATTAGATTAGATATCTGATTTGCCTCATGCCTTTCTCCTCATGTCCCCATTCCGAGGGATCTCTTTGTTCGTACATCCTGTATCATTCGTATTCGCATCGTAACACTCGTATTTGCATTTCGACGAGACACTACGTAGCGAAATATATCTCACTTGTCCCTTTTGACACTCTTGCTTTTCTCATCTCAAACCGCGACTCGATATCGACTTTGCGGTCCAGAGCCCCTTTGTTCTACGTACCCGCTCCCTTTCAAGATCCCACATCTGGAGCCCACCGCGAGGGAACAAAAAGCTGCTGGAGCCCTCATCATATTCTCGTGCTGTAATCCGCCGTTCATCCATTCTTCACCATTTCCTTTGGTCGACCATCGAAAGCCCCGTCGACGGGAGGCAAAGGGTGCGCTCCGTCGCCGCCGCCGAGTAGGATACTGCCGCATCGCGACGCAGTCACTGGATCTTCAACAAATTGTCCTAGATACCGACCCCTTCCTGTCCGACCACGTTACCTATTCCCCGACGTTGTTTCGTTGTCAGCAACTATAGACATCAACGCTGAGACTCAAACATCAAAGATACCAGAAGAAATACATACGCCAACACAAACCCCAACCCCGACCCTCGAAGGAACATTAACATCCCTATCATCAACACCGTCCTCACCAATCTCATCATCAACACCGCAACCAACCTCGACACCACCACCGACAACACCACCGCCGTCGCCACAAATGGCAACAATACAACCACCAAAAGGTATCGCAGGCATGCCAGTACCAGGAACAAAACACGCGCCATACTTCAATGGGAAGGATCCTAGCGAGCTCCTAGAATTCTTCGACGAGTTTGAAGAGCTGGCGAAGGATTGCGCACTGACAGGAGTAGAGAAGGTAAAGATGGTGGTTAAGTATGCTAACACGAAGACGAAGAAATTTTGGGCCAGCTTACCAGGCTACGAGGAGCAGAACTATGGGCAATTGAAGAACAAGATCCTCGACACGTACCCAGGAGCAAAGAAGGGGGAAAGGTATACACGAAAGGATTTAGAACGTATTATTCGTCGATATGAAGCTCACCGTATAAAGACAGAAGCAGATATCATCAGCTATTACCAGGAATTTTGTCCGGTCGCTGTCACTCTTGAGACCGACAGTCAGATCAGCGCCAACGAGAAGAACCGCATGTTCTGGGAAGGGCTGCACAAGAGCGCACAGAAAGCAATCAAGAAACGACTCGAGGTCAAAGAGGGTACGGCGTACTTGCGTTCGAAAGTCCCCGATATGGAGAAAGTGGTGGAGGCAGGACGGGAAGTGTTCGCCGACGATGCATTTGATGCTGAGAACAGGAAGGGGAAATCAAAGAGGAGAGGGAAGCGTTGGGATAGGGATTTGTCAAGCGAGGAAAGCAGTGAGGAGAGCAGTAGCGAGGAGAGTGAGAACGAGGAGTCGTCATCAGAAAGTGAGGAGGAGGACCGGAAACAGAAGAAGAAGAAGAAGAAGAAGAAGAAGAAGGAGAGCGGACAGCGGGAGGTGGCGACGAGGAAGGTGGTGGTCAAGGAGAGCGGACGCAAGGAGATGGTGGACGAGATCGATGAGCTGTCGAGACGGCTTGGTGGAATGAAGGTCGGTGCGTACGCAGCGAGTTATGTGAAACTTGCAGTCCTGGCCCCTGCGGCAGCACAGCTCCTTCCGTCCCCTTGGCAAACTGCATCCCCTACAACTGTTACAGCAGCAGTCCCAGTACACCAGCCACCTCAGAACCAACAGGCACCCCCTCAGTCCCAGTATCCATACCAGCATCAACATCAGCAGTGGAACCGTGGTGGCGGAACGCGGGGATTCCAAGGGCGCGGAGGATATGGATACGGAGGACATGGAAGTCATAGCCGCACTGTCAACTCACCATACGACCCTAACTGTACATGCTACTTCTGTCGGGGGATGGGACACATCTCGCGTAACTGTCCGATTGCGGGCGAACACCTTCGGGCCGGACATATTCGCTACGACGGAGCTGTATGGGTTTGGGCAGACAGTGGAGAATGTATCCCGCACTATCCTGGAGGCATACGAGCGGCGGTCGAAGAGCAACACGGGATACTGCCAGCACCAAACGGAGGAGGCGGTCCAGCTCAGATACAGGGCCCCCCTGTGCCGCAGCCAGTTGTTGCCAGAGGCAATTTTCTTCAAGTATTCGTACCAGAGGCGGAGTCATGTGCGGTTATCGAGAAGGTTGACGAGAGGGTGGAGGCGGAAGTCGAGGAGGATGAGGTTGTGGTGTGGGGCGCGATCGAGGAGTTGGAAAAAGCGGCAGCTGGAGTCACGTATGCGACGAGGTCTAAGGGAAAGAAAGACGAGGGTCAGCATGATGGAGAGAAGACAAAGAAGAACGAGGGAACCAGGGTGAAAGAGAAAGAAGGAAAAAGAAAGCATACCGTCACTGAAGAGGAAGAGAAGAGAAAGGAAATTACAAGAGAAAAGGAGAAGGGCGAGGCGAGCGGAGAAAAGGAGAAACAGAACGAGTACTTACAAAATCCCAATCCCCAGCAACCAGCCTTCACATACGAGTCCAAAGCCGCCGATCCTGCCGCCCCACAGAAATTTTACCGTCGTATTGTCGACACCATCGTCCCAAATATCACTGTTGGCGATCTACTCTCACTCAGCGGGGAACTTCGAAAGGAAATTGTTGAGAATTCACGTACGGTGCGCGTTCCTAATCCGGTTTCACACAACACGATAGCCACCGCATTGCAAGCGCAAATCGACTTACAGAATATACCGCTCGATTACGTGACGCCATTGAGGGAGATTACGGTTACGGTTGCAGGCGCTAAGGAGGATGTGTTGTTGGATGAAGGATCGGAGATTGTGGTGGTGCGAAAGGACTTGTGGGAGGAGTTAGGATTCACAGTGAATAAGAAGCGGCTGATGACAATGGAAACGGCAAACGGGGGAAGAGAGGCAATGAGCGGATGTGCAGAGTTCTTGGAGATCGAGGTGGAGGGTATAAAGACGTGGGCGCATGCCTATGTGGTTCCGAACGCACCTTATCGACTGTTGCTGGGGCGGCCGTGGCAGAAGAGTGTGTTGCTTGCTAAGGTGGAGACGGAGGTGGGGGTGCTGGTGACATTGAGGGATCCACTGGACAGGAACAGGACAAAGACTGTGTTGACGAAGGAGAGACCCTCGGGGAAACGGGCGACATCGTTCAGTTGCGTGGAAGAGGTTGTGGAGGCGTGGAGGAAGAGCGAGATAGGGATAAGCGCCGAATCGATGAACTCGACACTGCCACCTGTCATAACCATCTTGGGTTTAATGGATCTCACATGTACCGGACCGATCGCGATCACCAACATCTTGCTAGCCTCGACATTCGCAGTTGACCCCGTTACACGGGTCTTGGTCTACAAGAAAGTCGCGAATAAAATCTTGCCGGTCCCCACAACAATGCCCGATTTTGCTAAGATCCATCGGCGCTTTCCTGAAGACCCATTGATAATGTTACCAATACTTCCAATCTTTCCACCGGAATTTGTACCCGGGGTTTGATTGACGAAGGAGCGGATGGACGTGATTGGGTTGATGACGAATGAGTTTCTGTGGGAGGAGGAGAGGAAGTTGGTGGCGGCAGTGTTAATGAATAGCGAGATGGCGTTGGCATGGGATGAATCGGAGAAAGGGCGGTTTCGAGAAGACTATTTCTCACCAGTGGTAATTCCAGTTGTGGAACACGTACCGTGGTCGAGGAAGAGTTTGCCTATTCCGCCGGGGATACGTCAGAAGGTGGTGGATTTGATCAAGAAGAAGGTGGCAGCAGGGGTCTATGAACCATCAAACAGTTCGTATTGACATCAGTGGTTTTGTGTGGCAAAGAAGGATGGAAACATACGCATTGTACATAATCTGGGCCCACTGAACAGCGTTACTGTCAAGGATTCAGCCCAGCCCCCACTCGTTGATCAATACGCGGAACAGTGCTCAGGTCGCGCGATCTACACTGGCCTAGATCTTTTTGTCGGATATGACCATAGGACCGTCGATCCCATCTCACGCGACCTCACCACATTTGACACACCTCTCGGAACACATTGTCTCACAGTACTTCCACAGGGCTGGACCGGGTCACTCCAGATTTTTCATAACGATGTAGCGTTCATCCTTCAGGATGAGACAGAGATCGCGCCGAATTTTTCTGATGATATCACAGTGTTAGGAGGGAAGTCAAGGATGGAGTTGGCAAGCGGAGGATACCAGGTGACCGAGGAGAACGCGGGGGTGCGACCATGGGTGAGAAAGCATGCGGAGGACTTGAATAGGGTGCTGCATAGGTTGAGGCACGTGGGGGCGACGGTTTCAGCATTGAAGTTGCAGTTGTGTGTTCCAGAGTTGATGGTGGTAGGGCAGTTGTCGACATACAAGGGGAGGGAGCCAGATAAGGGGAAGGTAGTGAAGATAAAGACGTGGCCAATGTGCAAGACATCGACAGATGTGAGGGGGTTTCTGGGCATGGCTGGGACACTTTGGGTCTGGATTCGGGACTTCGCGCACATCGCCTATCCACTCGTAGAGCTCACAAAGAAAGATGTCGAGTTCATCTGGACAGACAAACACCAAGCCGCTATGGACGAACTGAAGCGTGTCATCATTTCCAGTTCAGCCATCCGCACTATCGACTACATCTCCGGAAACAAGGTTATCCTGTCTGTCGATTCCTCGTATCGCGCCTGTGGGTACATTCTCGCGCAGCTGGACAATGACGACAGGCGCCGCCCTGCTCGTTTTGGCTCCATTTCGTGGAACTCGGTATTCACAGGCAAAGCTCAAGCTCTACGGCTTATTTCAATCCCTAAATGCCACGAAAATTCATGTAGTTGGAATCCGGAATCTCACAATCGAAGTGGACGCAAAATACATCAAGGGCATGATTAATCACCCCGATATTCACCCAAACGCTGCAATGAATTGGTGGATAGCCGCTATCTTGCTATTCAATTTCAAACTGGTGCATGTGGCGGGGAAGAAATTTGCGGGGCCAGATGGGTTGTCGAGGAGGGAGAAGACCGTGGATGAGGGTGACGAGAATGGGGACGACGGCGAAGAATGGGTGGAGGAAATCTTGGGTGCGGGTATATGGGTGGTGAACGCATTAGTAGCGGCAGAGAACGGGGGTGTCTTGAAGGTTGTGCGAGAGGGAGGAAGCGTGGCAGTATGTGTGGTAGTGGGAACAAGCGGCGGAGAGAGTGCAGCTGGGGTAGAGGTGCCGTGGTCTGAGGAGAATGAGCGACGGGAAGTGGAGTTGAGGGAGATAGAAGCATACCTGACAGACTTGAAGAAGCCCAAGCTAGATACCCCCATACTCAAACGATTCCTAAACCGTGCATGCAAATTTTTCGTCCGTGGTGGTCGTCTTTGGCGCAAGGAGAGCGGAGGGAGACACCAGCTTGTTGTTTGGAGAGGGGATAGGCTTCGCCATTTGCGTGCAGCACATGACGAGCTCGGACATTGTGGACAGTACGCCACCCGCCGCACAATTGCAGATCGCTTTTGGTGGCCAGCACTCGACGAGGACGTCAAAGGGTATCTTGAGACCTGTCATGCCTGTCAGTTGCGCTCGCTTGAGAAAGTTATACTACCACCCACTGTTTCGACCCCGGCTGGACTCTTTGCCAAGATGTATGCAGATACCATGCATCTGCCAACGTCGAATGGGTACAAATACCTTGCGCAGGGACGTTGCAGTTTGATCGGATGGCCAGAGTGGAGGAAGCTGAGGAAAGAGAACGGGAAGACGCTGGGGTCGTTTTTATTTGAGGAAGTGCTGTGTAGGTGGGGAGCGATCGAAGAGATCGTGGTCGACAACGGGACGCCGTGGGTAGCAGCATTGGACTGGCTCGCCGAGAAGTATGCCATTCGCCATATTCGCATTTCGGCCTACAACTCGCAGTCCAACGGTGTCGTAGAGACGGCACACCGGCCTATTCGAGACTCACTAGTGAAGGTCTGCGGGGGAGACATGCGTAAGTGGTCCGACCACGTCTCCTACATCTTCTGGGCGGACAGAATCACCACTCGAAAGCGATATGGACACTCACCCTTCTTCGGCGCTACGGGAACGGAACCTCTCTTACCCTTTGACATCACCGAGGCCACATTTCTATTCCCAGACTTCTCAGCTAAACTCTCCAACACCGAGCTCATTGCCAATCGTGCTATCCAGTTGGAACGTCGTGATGAAGATCTTGCGCTTATTCACGAGTGAGTACTGGCTAACCGTTATAAATCCATCGCGGACTTTGAGAAACGCCACCAGAATATCATACACGACTACAATTTTGCGCCAGGCGAGCTCGTCATGGTCTTGAACAAGAAAATCGAGCCTGATGTTGGCAAGAAGTGTCGACCTCGTTATTTCGGCCCCATGGTCGTCGCACAGCGCCTCAGGAGCGGAGCATATCGTCTTGCAGAAGTGAACGGCGCCCTATCCAAACTTAAATTCGCCGCATTTCGTTTAATTCCTTATCGCGCCCGCTCTAAGAATGTTATCGAGGTCACCGAGTATGTCGATGCCGCAGATTTGGCGGGGATCGAGGATGATAATTGAGGAGGTTCATTGAGTTGGGGGATCAACCAGGGATGGTTGATATCTAAAGGTGAGGAGGAGATGTGGGGTAGCCAGTTGGGCTGGCTGAGCAGAGAGCAGATTGACGAGAACAACGACACGACACACACACCTTCACGATCATGACATCACGATACATAGATTAGATTAGATATCTGATTTGCCTCATGCCTTTCTCCTCATGTCCCCATTCCGAGGGATCTCTTTGTTCGTACATCCTGTATCATTCGTATTTGCATCGTAACACTCGTATTCGCATTTCGACGAGACACTACGTAGCAAAATATATCTCACTTTTCCCTTTTGACACTCTTGCTTTTCTCATCTCAAACCGCGACTCGATATCGACTTTGCGGTCCAGAGCCCCTTTGTTCTACGTACCCGCTCCCTTTCAAGATCCCACACTAACCAGAGCGCTAAAGCTGGTGACGCCGCTGCAAAAGGTAAGCATCAATTTGGTTTGCTCACTACTCCTGCTGACGCCCATTTTTTTGTATTTCTTGAAGATAAAGCTGTTGCTGCTGCAGAGCCCATTCAAAGACAACGTCTTGTTCTCCAGCCTTGTTCGGTGCCTGTGGAAGTCGATACCGCCGACACAGCGTCACCTGCCGCGGAATCTGAGAACGGCGTCTCCGACACTGAGGCTGCTGCTGAACTGACCGAGGGCGAAGCCTCCAAGAAGATCGCCGAAGACTCGAACATCAGCGAAATGTCTCGGATGTTGTAAGCATGATGTAAGCACTCGCAGCCGGGTTCCGATCATCATAATCGGCCGCAATCGTTCGCAACCTCTATAATCTCTCGCAACAGTTGTATAATCACACGTAATAAATTACATTCGTAACACAGCGTTTGTAGCCATGTTATGTCTAGATTATGAACCACAAAATAGGCTACAACAAGTAAAATAATTATAGATGTTGCAGCAGATTGCTCCAGTTATGACCTGATTATAGCCAAGACGCAGTGAGATTAGTATTGGTTTGTAAATATTGCAAAATTCTCAATAATTCATATAGAATTGGCTACAATCTGCAGGCTGGCTTGACCCGAATCACGCAAATAATAGAAAAAAGAATATATTTGATTATAGACGAGGTAAGCTGAATCATGGTATACTACTGGCTTCCCAACATCATGATTGTTGGTTGTTACTGCTCCCGGCTGCTAGCTTGGTCGCCATTTGAGTCTTCATTGCGCTGGCCAGTCCAGACGGCAATATGTCATTGAAGTCGTCATCGCTATCTTTGATTTTGCCGAAGATCGTGCTAATTATGTGCATGGTGAGTCATGGCATCCAGCAAGAGGTGTGAATCACCTACTGATTCCACCACTCTAGTAGGTTTTCGATATACTCTTTCAGCATGTTCTTCATGGTCTTCACGAGCTCGTTGTGAAACCGTTCGTACGGCCAGCGTCCCTTCTGCTTCCCACCCGCGATCAGGGTTGTTTGATCAGACATGACGAACCGCACCTGTATAGGACACAGGACACATAAGTAGACGGCTCCTGATGAGAACACGGCGACGTACAATCGTTGCTGCGTACGCGATCGAGTAGATTGTTACCGTCCAAATGCTGTGCATAGCGGCATTTCCCTTTCTTGTTGAGCCGCCACCATTGGAGCCTTCGTGTGCCGACGTAGGACCAATGAACAGATGCACATAAGACTGGCAACACGAGTCAATGAGTGATACAAATTACCCGAAAAACACGAGATTCTTACCCTAACAAGAATGTCCCCTTTGAGAAACCCATCAAAGAGGTCAGGGTGGACCCTCTCATCCTTCCACAGGAATAGTGGATAGTCGGTAGGATTAGCGATTATGCTGCCGTCTATCAGACCTCGGCGAACGCTATGCAATCGTGTACATAATATATCAATTCTTCGTGTTGAATGTCAAACATTGACTTACTTATCGTCATCCCAACTCAGATTGGCAGGGCACAAAAGTCTACCTGTTGATTCATTGTGGAAGCCCATCTTGTGACGCTGTGAGGTTTCCAATGGAGGGCTCCAGGATTTCCACATGTGGATATGCATCTTCATGCTGCTCACATCACTTGCCCGGGCTTTTTGTCGCCCATATTCGAGCTAGCAGATGGTTTGATCAAAACTACAATAGCAATGTGAAAGCTACTTACTGCAGCTGCAGCGGCTTGAATGCCTTTTTCCCCGGAGGTGAGAATAAGGTCCGGAAGGAGCGGAACGATGTCAACCAAATTGCGGTATACAGCGTGCACAAGCCGGCTTGGAAATAAGGGGTAAGCGTGTGATCTAATAATATAAATGAGACCTACCTTTTGAGGGTATGTCCCCCCTGGCCAGCATCATGTACCATCCCCTCTTCAATTATGGGGCGTATTGGCTTCCACATCACACGATAGCGACCAACAATGCGGCCTTTACTTTTTAGATACTCCGGACTACTACACAAGCAAATATAACAATGAGCGCAACACAAATAGATGTGAAAAGAATAATACCAGTTCGCGACTGATATGTTCGTGTCCGGTTCGTCATTGCCTGTATCGGTAGTGCCTGAAGACCGAGGTTGTCGGCCAGTGCCTGTGGGTCTTGAGTTCCTAGATGGGAAAGGCTCGCCTAGATCTGTTGCTGATCCTGACGACGATGAGTGGCGCGTGAGGGCATGGCTTGAGGATCTCGAATTCCCATATTGGAAAGTTTTGGCCAGGGTATCTGATGGGGTTCCTGAAGAAGATGAGTGGCGTGTCGGAGACTGGCTTCGACCATTCCGGACACGGTGATAATCACCGCTGCTATCACCGCTGCGCAGTCCTCGTGGTGATCCAAATGTGGCCCGATAATCACCGCTGCGCTGTCCTCGTGGTGATCCAAATGTGGCCCTGGTTGATCCAGAGTGCTGCTGGCCTTGAGAGAAATGAAGAGACATCGTAGATGAAAGATATACGAAGGAGGGGTTTGCGTAAAATTTTCCATGAATAAAAGCCGACACCTTTGTTGAAAGCTTGCAAACAAAGGCAAAGATAACTTTGCGTCGCGCGTTGGTGGCACGTGAGCCTTAATGTGACGCGACGTGATTTCTAAAAATAGTTTCCGGTACATCTGAAGAGAGATCAGTGTCGTTAAACTCGTCTTCCATATCGTCATCAGGTAAATCTTCATTGGGGCCAGCTGCTCCAAAACTATCAGCCTGAGGTCCTGCATGGTCTGGTGAGACTATGTAAAACTCTCCAGACGGCACCTCCTTGAGTTGTCCATCCTCTCGTGGAAAACTAGGTGCCTGGCAATGGCCAACACCAGACCCTAAGTAGCGCATCATCATGTCCCGATCAACAAAGCTGTCCACGTTAATTACTATAGGTTGAAACATAATGAATCTCTCACCGATTGACATAGTAATTTTCCCAATCTCCTTCTTGCGAGTCTTGAACAGTTGAAGGTCCCAGCAATCGGAGACTCCTCCCTACATGGAATGCAGGAATCAAATGACATGCGCGAATAACCAAGGCCGGATCCAGAAATCCAAATGGATCAATTTCGTTGCTTGGAACATATCCGAGACAATTTAGACGTAATGCAGAGGGGCCGGATGACCATTCCATGTCCTGTCCCAGCCAACGGACCCATAGGAAGTCAAAACGCTCACAATCGAGCTGCCCTGGGAAGAAAACATTGGCATGATATATCCCAAGTACTTGGGCATACCAATATGGGTGCTTGTTAACTGATGAATCCTCAAAAGAGGGAAGCATAATGTCACGACGACCAGAGTTGACGTTAACGGTGTCTTGGTCGCGATGAAGATCATATGTTGTGTAGTTAAACACTGCTGTTGCATGCGAGAAAATAAATCGATCTTTGATGACAACTCGGGAAAGCTCAGCCTCATGGTATGAAGGCTCATCGCCTGGGACTGCAAGACCATTTCTCCTGGA
The DNA here is from genome assembly GCA_014925845.1 of Crassisporium funariophilum. Taxonomy (NCBI): domain Eukaryota; kingdom Fungi; phylum Basidiomycota; class Agaricomycetes; order Agaricales; family Crassisporiaceae; genus Crassisporium; species Crassisporium funariophilum. Next base: position 1,740,855 of record JACGCL010000004.1, read on the forward strand.
AAGGATATGTCTTTTAAGACAAGGAACGAAGTTCTGAGAATGCATTAGTACTTGTAAAGACAGGGGCAGCAAGCAGAATGAGCGCGTACATGATAGGCAGGATCGCCACGGTTTTCCTTCAATAGATCAGGTAAGTAAACTTTCTCCTTTTCGTTCCGTGCAATGTGGTAATTTATCGACAAGTCCAATGCTTGATTACTATGGTCTTCTGTCTGAGGTGCTGATGTGTCTTGAAGCTCAAGTTCTTCCAGCTCGTACACCATCCGAGCATGGACAGCATCTCGCACGTCCATGTTGATTATCTGGGGAGTAGCGTTGTTGAAATTCGAGCGGCCATTGTGGCCTTTGAGCTGAGTATGTCGACTTTCTCCCTATAATCTTTCATTAATGACGGATTCGGTTGGCCGCCAACAAAATAACTCACCACCTGGGTTGACATACAATCCGTTGTACCGAAAAGCTCAATCTGATCAGGATAATCAGGGAAGAAGTGCGCTTTTGGTGTCGACAGATTGTACACCTTGCGCTGTTTGCCTGAACTTGAGCCACTGGTCCTACCGTCGGATCGTTTGCCAACCCGAGCACCTTGTAACTCAGTGGGCGTTGGTTCCGGAATAGTTGTGGTGGGAATGGGAAGATCACTCGGCGCAGTCTGAGGATTGAACGGGGCCTTGGTCACTCTCCGGGCAGTGGCACGATTGCGTGCCTGATATTCCTTGTCCGTCTCAACAGTGTTGAAGTGTTCGCATGTCTTGCGGGCGAAGTAACGCAAACTGTCACCTAGAACCGTGGTAACCTGGCGAAAGACACGTAGGGAAGTGTCGGTATGCAATTGGAGCTTTGCCAGTGAGTGCCAGTAGTTCATGAGATATAGAAGATCGAGAATGGTTTCGTTGTGGGGAGAAGGTAAAAGGCCCTCAAAGCATGGGATGCAGCATTCGAGAATGTCCTCATAGTCACGGGCCGCTAGTTTCGTTAGGTCGGCAACATTGTATGGAAACCTTCGAATGGTTGATTGTCCGAACGATGCGACTTGACGAAACCTGTGTCCCAGATCAAGAGCTGCAGATGGAAGAGATATTATTGAACTCACTGCCGATTGAATTCGTAGATTGCGTTTGAGCCTTGCGTGTAGAGAACGCGGATAAGATGCTGGAGAGCAGACTTCCATACCCCAATCTCCCACTCATGCATGAAGTCTACGACAATCATATCGAAAAAATTGAAGCCGAACTCATGCAGCCGTACAGAAAAGGCATTCTGAGACATGTACTCAGCACAAACATTCCGCATAAATATCAGCCCACTTACTTCTGTCGGTACCAGGGAGTCTTCCTTGAGCAGATCGTCTACATGACTGCTATTGACCACGTAGCCTTTGTCATAAATGAACGCACAAGCTGCGCGCACCCGCTGCTGCCGGCTTTCGTCATCCTGTCGAGCCGTATTCTGCCTTATGAGCATGTCTGAAGGTGTTCCGAAATCGCTTATTTGTTCCTTTGTAATCTTGCACCTTGGACAAGGACACTGTCCCTTATCCCTAATGGTAGCAATCAGAACTCTGGATAAACATGATTCAACAATAATCTGTGGGATCCAAGGAGAAATTGACCACTCACTTTTCCGGATAATCAGCAGAATAGATGAATATCCGCGGGTAGATTCTGCGGCGCACGCCATCTCCGCAGTCCACCAAAATACCATGTTCGTATGCATACACAAAATCGTCGTCGAGAATGGCTTTCCAGCACCCGTGAAATCACGCTTGCAATGCGCCAACAGCGGTGCAGATACCTTGCTAGAAGGATCATTGAGGATGAAATCCGTAATGGAGTCAGGCAGCTAACGTCATTTCGTTAGTTCTTGCATCAGGATATATCTAATTGAGCATTAACGTACCGATGGCAAGAAGGCAACATTATACCCCGCCCTCGCAGAACGTCGGCCATGTTCGTACTTTGACTGATTTCCAAAATAAAGGTAGATTGGCCACAGCTTTGCTTGACCAAACTGAGCCACATGTGTGGCGTCAGAATAGAACATCATGGCAGCTATAGAACGCGGTAAATCACAGCCGGGCTCCGGGGGAAGGTTGTGAAGTGCACGGTCTGCGTTGAGAAAGGCTTTTGAAGAGAAGAGATCTCCGTAAATGTGCTCAGTCGCGTCCTTATCCCAAGGAGGATTCCAATATTCTTCAAATGGATGCCAGTGAAAAGCTGCTGATTCCGGGGCAGAGAATGCCTCCTTGATGATATGGACCAGAGAACGGTGGTAAAAATTGGGGACAATGTATTTACGACCAGCTATATAGGCCGTCTCGGCCTCAGAGTTGTGATCTTTGTGATCTTCCGAGTCGGTAGCAGCTTGTGCTTGTCGTCGTCAAGACGCTGCAGCATCTCGACGTGAGGCTTTCGTTTCCTTCTTGCCAGTAGGGATGTAAATTGCAACATCCGATTTCATCCAGCCGTTGTCTTCCACCAGACCCCCTGGATTTTGGGCCAGCTCTCGATCGATCCGGTCGAAATTAATGCCTTGTATGTCGTCTCCTTTGAATTCATTGTGGCCGACAACATCCCTGAGAAATTCCTTTCGCCCTCTCTTGGTTTTCTTCTCACCGTCCCAGTGCCATCGGTTGTATAGGAATGACGAGATGTTAGGGTATGGATGTATTATGCTGGCAATGCTTTTCGGTTCAAGGGCAGGTGGCTGGCCTGAGTGTGGTTGATCATGAGTGGGTCGAAGATCGTCCGCTAAAAAATGCGAAAAGCCCGTTTTTGGGACACCACTTGGCCGACCGTGGTACGACCTCACTAATCCAAATTTATTGACGAGTGTCTTCACGATCCTGCAAATGCGGATGCGGAGTGGAGGAGGTGATTGGATATCGTTGTAGGTCTCAGAAAGGGTGTCGGTGTTGCCTACGTCCGAGTCCTCATCGTCGTATTGTAAATCGCCAGGTCCTTCGGGCAGGTTGTCTTTGAGCATGGCCTTTGCACGTTCAGTGAGACGACAAACACGTTTAGGGGCTTCGTGCCTCGGCGACGGAGGTCCAGCTGGAGGTTGACTGGATGGGAACTCCTCAGCTCTTGGACTGTACATCTCCACATCCGCATCGACGGCGCTGTCATCGAAAGCGTGAGGCGGTGGTGCATCATGCTTAAACACAAAAGGCGATTGTTAGCACTCAGTGTCATACAGAGCTGGCATTATGAACTCACCATAGCGGATATCTGCAGCCGTTCAACCGTTGAAATGCTAGATTTCTTGCCCTTCAGCTTGCCCATGAACCGATTAGATTCCAATTCCAGTTCACGTTCTGTTGCTAATTCCGTGTCGTCAATCCGACGACGCTTGGTGTTCGATTCTTTGTCTCCTGATATGGTCCTCCAGATGGCTTTGGAGTGTTCCTTGACTGTTGAACAAGTTGTCTCGTGACGACGAAGATATTTGACTTCGGAAAACCGCCGCCCGCAGAGACATTGGGGCATCTCGAGCTTGAGCAGTAGGTGTATAGGATGTCGTAGGGTGTATAGGATGTCGTAGTAGGTTGTCGTTGTGGAAATTGGCGCGGATAATCCGTACCAATGACGAGTTGTGGTGGTGGTTGTCGAAGTGGAAGTTGGCGCGGATAATCCGTACCAGTAAGGAGTTGGTAAGTGTGGTGTATACTATAGCAAAATGCCCTGGATGATCCAGAACATTGGGAGCAACGAGCTTTATACAACGACGATGCCCTGGATGATCCAGGACATAGTGATGTTGAAGAAGAAGAAAGAACGTCAAGTCCGAAAACGTTGGGCGAGATTCAAGCTCCGAACAAAAACAGTAGTAACGTGACCTCAATGAGGTCCAAGCGTTTGTTGACATTGCCTTCCACTTACAACAACGGGCGAGATTCAAGCTCCGAACAAAACAGTGGCCATGTGACCTCAATGAGGTCCAAGCGTTTGTTGACATTGCCTTCCACTCACAACAACCACCCCAACTCCTCGCCCTACCCACCACAACAACCCTCCACCACGACATATAACTGGCACGGATCATCCGCGCCAGTTATCTCACCCACATTCTACATCCCTAACTCGCACGGATTATCCGCGCCAGTTATCTCCTCCATCGTTTCTTCTCCTTCTTTTCTTCTGCTTGGGATTATCCCTAACAGTGGGCCGCTCTCTCGATTGTCACCCCTCCTTTGTTTCTTCTGCTTGGGATTATCCCTCACAGTGGACCGCTCTCTCGATCATCCCTAGCAGTGACCTGTCTCTGTGCTAAACACGCGTCGATAACGAACGTCCTGTCGTCCTGTCCTGCTATCCTGTTGTCCTGTCCTGCTATCCTGTTGTCCTGTCCTGCTATCCTGTCGTCCTTGCTACCCGTATGTGCCTATTCTCAAAGTCTAAGCCAACATTCAGCTGATTTCTTTTCTCCAGAATGGCACCCCCAGCTTTTGACTATTCTAACGGAAGGGCTGTCGTTCAACATGGGTCAATATTCTACTCGCCCAACTGCTCTCGGCCGGTCGATATCCCCCAAGAACCGGTTCATTCTAGCGATCCGTTCAGGTGGCACCGTTTGGATGTCTCCATGTTTAAACAGCCAGTTTGGTGGGATCAAAACTGGGCATGGTGAAGCTTCATCCCGCTGGCACCGTCTTTCCTCTTCGCGCCTTTCAAGCCTCTCTGCGCAATGCCCCGCATTGAAGAAGTCAGGTTCTCCTTCCCCGCGCCCTCCGGCAAAATGGTGACGCAAATCCGGTTCAGGTTGCCTGAAGATGACATCAGGCGATGGCTTTGGGCAGAAGATCTCATTGTAAAAGCTGCCTACGAGCTCAGACTGCGATACAGTATTGCTGGGAACAGCCCTCCCAAGCCTTCGTCATTCCACTTTGACCGCGCTCACAAAAGTCATCCAATTGCAAAGCGCATGGCCTGCCTTGCTCGGGATTGGTTCGCAGTCTGGATGGGATACCTTGCATTCATCATAGCCAAGTCCGAGAATCGCGTTGCAAAAACCGCACCAGCCGATCCTTCGTCCGCAGCTCCCGACTGGTACAGCTTCCTGCTGAAACAGCCCGAATTCGATGAACTCTGGCTTGATGGCCTGTCCCAATCTGCCGTCTGCACCTTTGACTGGAAAACTCCACAAGCTGGCATTATATTCCAGTGGTCTGTCAACGACCGCGACCGCGAGCCAATTGAATGGTATTCCAAGCACAACATTCCGTTGTGGTTCATCTGGTCAAACAGGGAGGAGCAGGCCATCTGAAACAACACGGATTTGAACTTCCTTCGGCCACCAGACAATCTCATTCAGGAGGCGCTAAACATTCTGTTCGCCGCCCCGGGTCTTCCTCTGGCCAGTCTCATAATTCAAAAGTACTTTGCGCTTGGAAACGACCCCATCACCAACAAGACCATAGAGTTTCTCCGACTCCAATACGCGCCCACTTTTGTTTTCGAGTATACCGCCAAGAGATTCATTAATCAGGAAGCACTCCTTCAGGAAACGGAGGTGACCGCAGATGCTAGGTTGGAAGTGTTCAAAGTATTGCGAGACAACACTATCAAGGCAACTGCCCACGCTGCCTCCTCTTACCCATATCACGGTTTATCAGCGACAGCCGCTCCCCACGCTGCCCCCTCTGTTCAATCTCAAGATGTACCCGCAACCGTCAGAGAAACTGGGAGGAATTACAACGAGTTCTTTGCTGCACGCGAGAAGCGCCAGCAGGAGATGATAAAGCTGGAATCTGCTGTGGACCATCAACGGCGCGAATCACGGGAGCAAAAGCCGGGCGTAGTCAACGCAACAATATATGAGTGGGAGAAGACCCAATCGTCTGGTGGCCTGGAGTTGTACAAGCGGGTCAAGGTCAACAAGAAAGCAAATGAGACTGTCTTTCATAGCTACAGATCCCATCAGCGGCTGTTCAATGCATTCTCAAATGAGTGGGATCTCTGTGAAGACTTTCAGTTTGGGATTGTGGACAACACCTCCTACTCTGATGACGGGTACGACTCGGGCAATGACGACGTCTACCCAGTCAACGCGGTTTCCCAACCGACCAAGGCTCCTCCTTCGGCTGCACCAATAGACACTGATATGGGCCAGAGTTGGTGTGAATATTCCCGAGCCCCGCTCGAAACAATGTCCCTTGTGTATGGGTACGTTCCGCACGCAGGTGAAAGCGACATTCCTCCGACGCTCAGTTGGGAGAGAATGCTCAATTTTATGGGGTTTGTAAGAAACCTGGAAGAGCTCGATGTTGGCAAACCCGAGAGGAGTGCCATGATGAACTTCTTCGCAGCTGTGCTCAATGCCGTTAATACCTATAAATCGGACAAAGTCGTAGCCAAGAACTTCGAGAATCTTTCGCTCCTCTTCCAATTCAAACATGTCCGACGTCCTACGGAAGACCTTTTTGTATTCTCTTCCCCAAAGTCAGATTCATGTCGCTGGGTTCTTGGTGTTCATTCCGCCACTGCAGCGCTCTACGTTTGTTGATACATTCTCGAAAACCCCATGGCACATACTATCGTGACCGTGGCACATTGCCTTCTTGACCGCGGTATTCCCTTCCGCACCCTACTGCCCCTGACCTGCAGTCCACGACAAGTCACCATCGCTGAGCCGTACGTGCCACAAAGTTATAGGCTTAGTGATCACACATTCACGAAGGCCGACTTTGATGTGGCAATGCTGGCTTGCCGGTCTGTTTTATCATCACCTCAGGGACGGGCGGCTTTGCTACAAGGTGGAATCGTTGGACGCATTGCGAGGGAGTACGTCAGCAAGGATGGGGTCTTGAGTGGTCCCTCAATTGAAGTCACTGCACACCGAGTGGGTTACCTTGTGCCGTCTGGTGACAACAACATCAAATTTTGCGATGACCAACTGACGGCCAACGAAGTCGCTATCATTTGCGGGACGTACTCGCTTCATACGTGTAAGGATTTCTCTCCCTCTATTGCACTTTCTTTACTCATTTCATTTTATAGCATATAAAGGTCAAGTCGCTGTGTGGACATGGTTTCCCCCTCCAGAAGCCTGGGTACACAATCGCACTGGTTGCCACTGGCTTGATTGGACGGAGCGATGCGAGGATATCTTCCAGAGAATCCTGACTGGCATTCACGACGGCACCGGCCGGCCACGATCAACCACCCAATGGCTCACCCATTTGCGCGGACAGAATATCTCACGTATTTTGATCAAACACAATGATGTACGTTTGCAACAATTCATGGATGCAATGGTGCCAATTGGTCAATGAGCTTGAGTCGGGTTTTTATCACTACCATAGTTCCACATCCACATGTTTCTTGTTGTAGGGGTAGTTTCTAGCTTCTGGAACCATTGTATATTCTTTTTGCATTTAAATGTCTATTTACTTGACCGCGAATGCGGACGCCGCTTCCAGCAGTAACAATGAACAGTGAGAAATAATATAGTGACAGATGACAAATCAATCCGGCAGGTATCTCTAAAGTTGCCGGTGTCGCAGCCTCTCTATAATCCTCCCATAACCTAGCCAAGGGGTTGTGAAGGGTTGTGATCAAGTTGCAACCTGTATGATCGGTTAGTCAGATTAGATCATGGTTGTAATCTTTTATTTGATCGCAACCCTTCGCAAACCTTCGCAAACTCCGCAATCAATCACAATGCATTACAACTCTCAGGACAATTTGCTGATGAAGGAGTTCTTTGGTGTTCGGAATTTGGACGAGGCCGAGGTCTACTTCAGCACCCTGCCTGCTCAGTACCACCACAAGCTGGTCGACAAGCTGGTCTCGACTGCTATCGAATCAAAGGAATCGGACGCCAAGCTTGTGGCCGACTTCTTTGCTCGGGCCGTCGAGAAGGAGCTGTCTTCACCTGTGTCTTTCGAGGATGGCTTCTCTCCCATCGCGGAGATCATTGATGATCTTGCCATTGACGCACCGAAGGCATTCCAACTCTTCGCGATGATGATCAAGGGTGCCGATTTGGATGAGGAGAGACGGTCGAAGCTTGCCTCGAAATCCATGGACAGTGACAAGCTTCTTGCGCTCTTGAAGTAGTAGTTTAGACATTCCCTTAATCATCTTCCACGCTCTCTGTTCTAGTATCGGCTTGCATCTACCTTATTATCGGTCTGTTTCTTCATGCTACTCACTATTTCCACATGCCTTTCCTTTCATTCATTTGTCTTTTTTTCGGCATATTCTTTCTTTCTTCCTTGTTGCATTATTTCCTTCCTCCACCACAAGTAGTAGCTCCCTTTTTAGTCTGTTGGCTGCATATACTTCTTTCTCATTGTCTAGGACTTGCTTTACGTTCTGTGGCATGTGCATAGGTCTTCCCAGAACAAGATATTAGCATTGAACGACTGACTGGTGTGATTTGGAAGATCACGATGAGACAAATGCATTTTCGTTGTGCATTGTGAGGCTGTGATGCCTCCTCCACAATTTGCTTCCAGTTTCACCCAAGTTGTTCGGTTTTTGACACGAGGCAATATATTTCAAGACGCAAGGTAGGAGTAGCCTTATATCAATACAAGTCGATTGTCAGTGGAGACTAGGAGGAGCCGCTAGGCGGAATGTGCCGACGGAACGAACTCCGGAAGGACAACCGGATTCCCAATCCCATCCAATTCCTCACAACATGTTCTGCAACTCGCGCACTGGAAACTAGTGGGTTCCTGTTTCAAAAGGTTTATGAGTCCAGGGTCTATGCTACTAGCGGAGTTCTCTTCTACTTTGTCAACACCTTCAATTGTCGCGGTATCCACCTCTTCATGCACGAATTCATGGCGCCGTAAGTGCTTTCATGCCTGCAAGGAAGACCTCTATTGAACCTCTATCAGCTAGTTTTCTTGCCTCTGTAGTTCCATCTTTTACTTTGAAATATGAGATGTGAGGTGTGCCAGCGAGTCGGAGTCCCGTCCCATGAGTCGTCGAGTGGGATGGTAAATTCAGACTCGTTCTCAAACTGTCGGCCAATCCGTTCGCCCTTCAGATCCAAATGGAGGGGTCCGGGCAAGCCCTAGCTAGATTGAAGTTGTTCGTACCCACGAATTCTCTTGTCACAAGAAAGGTTAAGTAGGTCGAGGCATTCAAATATACTTGCTCTCTCATCTCAGATAAACGCAACAGTTATCTCATCCATCATCCCAGTCTCAAGTGTGAGCACCATTGTAGAGAGCTACCTTGACTTCGTTTCTCCTACTGGTTTGTAAACGGGATCGGCTATATCGAAGACTAGCGCTCAAAAATGTATGTGCACTTTTACCCCGCCGCAGACAAGGAATCTGATCAGCGACAAAAAAGCATGCCAATGTCTCATGATGGTTCACGACCCAGTGGAGAGCATGTTAATGACTTCGATGAAATTCTCTTCAGACGCGGCAAACGACGATCTGAAGGCAACAAGGTGGCTTCTGGCGGAAATCAGAAAGATGGCCATGATGCACCCGTTGCACCTCTTCATGCGGGCAAGAACCGATGGGACAGGAAATCTATTCAGGTCGACCAAGATTCGCCTGAGCTTGTGGATCACCAGGTCAAGGGTCTCCTCGACAAGCTCACCATGGAGACATTCGATCCCATCGCTGATCAGATCATCGCTTGGGCCAACAAGTCCGCACAGGAGCAAGACGCCCGTACTCTTATTCGTGTTACCCGAGTCGTGTTCGAGCAAGCCACGGACGACGCTGCACGGTCAGAGATGTATGCGCGTCTTTGCAGCAGGATGATGGAGCAGATCAGTTGGAAGGTCCACGACGATCGCATCAAGGACGACATGGGCATGCCCATTGCCGGTGGTCAACTGTTCCGCAAGTACCTCCTTAATCGCTGCCAGGAAGAATTAAAGATATATTGGATGGCGAAGGAAGCTACTGCTGCCAACTTCATGGAGGACGGTGCTGCCAAGATCGCCAATGAGAAGACGAAGGGTGTCGGAGCTGGGGGGTTTGTTCTGTACTTGGAAGATTTATTTGCCGCGCAGAAGGCGAAGCGACATAGTCTTGGGTTGATCAAGTTTATTGGTGAACTGTTCAAGTTGCAGATGCTCACGGAACGTATCATGCACGAGTGTGTGATAAAGCTGCTTGAGAACGTCGACAAGCCAGAAGATGAGGAAATCGAATCTCTCTGCACGCTCCTGGGTGGCCTGCTCGACACGGCGAAGGCTCGCGCTCATCTCGATGTTTACTTCTCGCGGATGAAGGAGCTCACCAAGAGCCCTAACGTCAATTCTCGTCTGCAGTGCATGCTTCAGGTCAGTGTCAAATATTCAAATAATGCCTAGTTTACTGAAAGCCTAATTTTCCAGGACTTACTCGAACTTCGTGAACGTAAATGGCAACCACGTGATGGCGTCGCTGCTCCTCACATAGTTGCACCCCCTTCCAGTGCCCTCGCGACCGCCCGCATCATCTTCGACATCGCTACGGTGCAATACCCTGAGGGTGTTCGCAGCCCTCGTCCTGATCTGAATGAGGGTGTCAAGGATGGAAAATTCAGGCCAGCATTTTGCAACTGTTTACATTGTATCGTGTTACTAAAAATATCAATTTCAGATACGACCGCGAATTCCTCCTACAGTTCATGTCTGTTTGCAAAAAGAAACCTGCGATACTTTTTCCGTTGGGCGCTTTCGGCCTCGAGCCCGTTGATCAAGCTTCATTCGCCATGAGCCGAGGTGGCCTAGGTCGCCACCGCGGCGGTTCGGGAACTGCCCCTCCTTCTCGACAAGATTCGATCGGGCTCGGAATCGCATCGTCTGGGTTCGGCAAGCCTGGTTCCACCAACCCCTCCAGCATGGGCAACCTCGGCACCATCGGTGCAAGCAAACTCAGCAGCGAAGACCCGAATCGTGCTGTGTCTGCGAGCGGAGCTCCAGGCCAGCGTACCCAAATTCGAGGCGGAGGAGAACAATTCGAACTCGACAAAGTGTGGGGTGGATACAACAGCTACCAGAACCAACAGATGCAGAACCTCGAACCCGTTGCACCTCTTCAGGCGAGCGAGAACCGATGGGACAGGAAATCTATCCAGGTCGACCAAGATTCACCTGAGCTTGTGGACCGCAAGGTCAAGGGTCTCCTCAACAAGCTTACTATGCAGGAATTCGACTCTATTTCCGATCAGATCATCGCTTGGGCCAACAAGTCCGCACAGGAGCAAGACGCCCGTACTCTTATTCGTGTTACCCGAGTCGTGTTCGAGCAAGCCAAGGACGACGCTGCACGGTCAGAGATGTATGCGCGTCTCTGCAGGAAGATGATGGAGCAGATCAGTTCGAAGGTTCAGGACGATGGCATCAAGAACAACGAGGGCAAGCCCATCGCCGGTGGTCAGCTCTCCCGCAAGTACCTCATCAATTGGTGCCAGGAAGATTTCGAGCGTGGGTGGATGGCGAAGGAGGCCACTGCTGCCGCTGCCGCTGCCAAGTCTATGGAGGACGGCGCTGCGAAGATCGCCAATGAGAAGACGAAGGAGGCCGGAGCTGAGGAGGTTGTGCTCTACTCGGAAGAGTATTACGCTGCGCAGAGGGCTAAGCGACAGGGTCTGGGGTTGATCAAGTTTATTGGTGAACTTTTCAAGTTGCAGATGCTCACGGAACGTATTATGCACGAGTGTGTGAAGAAGCTGCTTGGGAACGTTAATAACCCGGAGGAAGAGGAAATCGAATCTCTTTGCAAGCTCCTTGCTACTGTCGGTGGCCTGCTGGACACGGCGAAGGCTCGCGCTTATCTCGGCCTTTACTTCTCGAGGATGAAGGAGCTCACCAAGAGCCCTAACGTCAATTCTCGTCTGCAGTTCATGCTTCAGGTCAGTGTCGAAATGTTCGAACAATGTCTGGTTTACTGAAAGCCTTATTATTCAGGACTTGCTCGAGCTCCGTGAACGTAAATGGCAACCACGTAATGCCGTTGCTGCTCCTCAGACTATCGCACAAGTCTATGAGAACGTAAGTGCATTGCCATCTCGTTGGTTTTTCACATGCTCAATTAAATCAACTGTAGGCTGAAAAGGAGTTCTATCAACGACAGATCAGCATGTTAATGTCTCCTGGTGGTTCCCGACGAGGGCGGAGAACGCGGTGGTGACTTTGCTCAAATCGGCCCCAATGGATGGGCGGTTGCTGGCAGTGGATCGGGCATTTGGAGAAAACGTTTTGTTCTCCAACCTCGTTCGGTGCCTGTGGAAGTCGATACGCCGAGACAGCGTCAACTGCCGCGGAATCTGAGAACGGCGTCTCCGACACTGAGGCTGCTGCGGAACTGACCGAGGTTGAGGCCACCAAGAAGATCGCTGAAGACTCGAAGGAGTTCTTTGATGTTGGGAACTTGGACGAAGCCGAGGTCTACTTCGGCAACTTGCCTGCTCAGTACCATTACAAGCTGGTTCTCAAGCTCGTTTTCAAAGCTATAGCATCAAAGGAATCGAACGCCAAGCTTGTGGCCGTCTTCTTTGCTCGGGCCGTCGAGAAGAGGCTGTCTTCACCTACGTCTTTCGAAGCAGGCTTCTCTCCCATAGCGGAGATCATCGACGATATCGCCATCGACGCACCGAAGGCATTTCAACTCTTCGCGGTGATGATTAAGGGTTCTAATTTGGATGAGGAGAGACGGTCGAAGCTTGCCTTGAAATCCATGGACAGTGACAAGCTTCTTGCGCTCTTCAAGTAGTAGCTCACATCCTTTTAATCCTCTTCCACGCTCTCTGTTTCAATATTCGCCGCAACTACCTTGTCATCGGTCTGTTCTTTCATTTTACTCATTATTTACTCATGCATCTTCAATTCTTTGTCACTTTTCGGCAGTTTCGTCCCTCCACCAATAGTAGTAACTCCCTTTTAGTCTGTCGGCTGCATTTACTTCTTTCTCATTGTCTAGGACTTGGTCTTCCCCGAACAAGATTTAAGAATTAAATAACTGGCTGATGTGAGGCAATACCTGTAGCATTAGCTCGTGTTTGTTTCTCACCCAAAGTCCTTTGAGCGATGGCACATTTGCATTACGAGCGGTCTGGGGTTTTGTTTTGGTAAAATGAGTCAAATAGGTATTGAAATATGTGTATACTATTGGCCTTGTATTAGCGCCAGGTTACCTGAAACCAGTTTAGCTAGAAACTCTGGTGAGGTTGATCAAACGTTGATTGAGAAAGAATCTGAACATAATTTTCGACAGGGGCTCAATCACAACAGTATACACATATTAGGTGGCCCTGCAACGCCCCGGGTGGAATGTCCTGCATTGTTTTCCTTCAAATTTCGTGCTTCTGTTGCTGCTCAAGCGTTGTTTTCCCTGTGGCTTACACCTCTTCCATAATGAATCCCAAGACTTTTCCAGACAGATTAGAGCAATCAATTTGTAATGTACACTATACAATTATGACCAACTGTGTTGTGCTGGAGCAATGTGCTTTCCAAAAATGCCCATAAATATTCATGGCCAAAATCTTGCTTCATGTATGGAATTTGGAAATTATGCAACATAGAATACAAATCAAATTACAGTTTGAATAGCTTTCTCTAACTTCAAGTGCAAAGTGCGCTTGTTAAACCCAGACCAAAGTGTGCCATATGTTCAGGCTGAAAGCTCATTGCATAAGCCGACACTTTTGGCAGGCGATTGCCTCTCTCCAGAGATAAGGATAAAAAAGCATCAATGGGAGTGCGACGTGAATGGGCAACGGAATTACGAGAAGTGACGTTACCACTTTGGCAGAAATGAGAGTGGCCCCGCTTGGCTATTCGCTAAAGTCGGCTTGCGATGTGGCCATTTGGTGGCCATCATCCGTTCTGCATTCTTATTATATACCCATTGTGGAGATCCCATTCAAATGGTTGGGAAATCCTGAGGCCAAAGATATAAAGGTGAACGGCATTCTGAAGATTTGGTTCCGTCCTCGCTTTGCAGAGACCACCGATCTCGTCGAACGTTTGCGCCAAGACTTGGAATTGGTTTGATTCCTGTCGCCAGCGGACGTACCACCTTCTGGTAACTCCTTCAAAGCCAGGCTTCATAAGTCTCGTTCGCTTTCACATTCTTTCCTTCTCTTTCTCCACCACAACCCGGCTTTCAAATTCGCTTAGCGGTGCCTTGACGCTGAGCTCGCGCTTGGCATGACTTCACTTTTATCTGACCTGCCAGCGGTTCGTCTCGACGATATCTGGCACTTGCGAAAGCATCTCAACTTTTATCGAACACATATTCTTGTTTTGTGAGTGGGCGGCGTATACACCTCATTCCTCTTGTGACCTCATACTGATCAACCGGTCTATCGCCAAACCCTGCAACTCTAGCACCTTCACTCCGCTTATTTTCTCCGGCATCTTTTATGCGAGTAATGGGCAATACAAGATATCTTACATCGATTCGCTTTTCAACTGCGTCAGCGCCATGACAGTCTGTGGGTTGGCCACCGTGAATCTGAGTAGTTTGACGGGATGGCAACAGACGATCCTGTTTATACAGATGTGTATGGGCAATCCAGTGAGTTCCTTTCACATTATCGTCTGGATCTTTCGTCTGAAGCGGATTCAAAAGGTGGTTGTATCATGGGTGATGGTCTTCATCCGCAGGTGAGCTCACTTGAATGTTTCCGTTGAGTTTGGGGTCTTACGGCTTTGTACGGTTCAGATACTTCTTTGCGAGGAAATTCCAATACATACTGGAGGCGGCGGCTGCCAAAAAGGCTGCAAGATTGCTTGCTCGGGAAACCAAAGAGGGCAAGCCATGGCCCAACCGGATAGCCGCCCTCGTGACTGGCAGAAATATGGATGTTGTTGGTGAAGATGACTTGGAAGACGAGATGCAGAAGGATAAAGGCAGCGGAACTCGAAAAGTTCGAACAAGCATGATCCGTCGAATGGATGATGCGCCCATGCTCGTCAACCCCAGCGGTTGGGTCAGCGAGGGTAGGCCACCATCCATACGGAAAATGACTTTCCTAAGTCCACGCCTCGAGAACAACAAACGGTCCCTTTCAGTGACTACAAGTTCCACCCAGGATCCCTTGCCACATAACCCTGTGCGCCGAAGTGCTTCTGTGGATCTTAGCAACACCAGGTGTGTCTCGTGTTCACTCATATGCACAGCCGTATTGAACGGCCGTATCTTTGTCGGTTTGCAGCAGCCGTCGCAGACGCTTGTCTGATCCAGGACACCCTTCCAGACCCACGTCTCCCATTTCCAGTATGTATCTTTCATTGGTCATTTGCTTCTTGATCTTACTTGTGAGCAGCTCCCATGCACAGGTTCGAAACAGTTGCAGAAGCTACTCCCTCTCCTTCCGGATCTCCGAAGCGCTTTGCTCGAGCTCAAACAGTTGAGTTTGCCCCTGCCCCAAGGCGTCGAGGACGTATGTCGGCAGTAGGACCTATTCGGGAAGAGCCCCAGTCTATGCTGTCACCCGAACTTCGTGAGTAAAAAGGTCAACCTACTTAGCCAATTCTGGATTAAAGGATTCTCTTAGGATCCATACGCAGCCGGAGGCCGTCAATAGGAGCGCCGAATTCTGTCCATACGAATGCAACTGGACATACACATCACAGCCACAAGAGTCTGGACCAACTTCATCAAAGGAGAAAAAACCGCGGATTTGGAGGGTTTCCCATGCCTTACACTATCATCGGCGAGCTGTTTTCCAAACTGTTCCCAAACATGGGACGGAAGTTGACCCGGACTGTCACCATACCCGTAACGACGTCGTTGAACCCAATCCCGGGAAACAAAAAAGAACCGGGTGTCATATATGCACCATACCTCAGTTTCGAAACCACAGTAGGCCCCAATTCGGCTTTCAACGATTTGACTCGTGAACAACGGGAAGAGCTTGGTGGTGCGGAATATCGGGGTTTGAACATCCTTCTATGGATTGTCCCTGCTGTGAGTCCCTTGCGACTTTCAGTTTTTATAGGCTGACCTCCCGTTGCAGTACCATTTCTGTGTCCAGCTGATTGCATTCGTTGTTATTGCCCCATACATTTCAAGGAAGAGGTGGAAAAGCAATTTTGAGGTACCGCAACAGCTTCGCAACCTCCACGTTGTTTGGTGAGTTGGTGAACTCGACCCGAGAACTGTTTATTCACAACAATCGATCAGGTTTGCCGCTTTCCAAGTTGTATCAGCATATACAAATACGGGAACATCCTTAGTCGACCAATCCATGCTTCCCTTCCAGAAGGCATATCCTATGATCACCGTCATGATTATCCTCATCTTGGCCGGCAACACTTGCTTCGTGAGTGTAATGCTCGAAATCTATTTTTATCGTACGCTGACATCATTTCTGACAGCCTATCTTGTAAGAAGCTATCCCCTGTCTGCTGTCCTTCCAAGCTTACTGTCTCATTTGGCGCTGTAGTCTACGGTTTACGATGTAAGCATATTTCATGTCTTATGTGTTTCGTAAATTAATGCACTTTCAGATGGTTCATCGCCCAGGTCGTTCCCCAGAGTTCAAGAACGCACGAAACATTGCGCTTCCTCCTCGACCATCCTCGTCGATGCTTTATATACCTTTTCCCCTCGCATCAGACCTGGTTTCTCCTCACAATTGTGGTGTCGCTCACGTACGCTATACCTTCATTGCTATCTTTATGCATCACGTTCTGACCTACAAATTTCATAGCGCCATCGATTGGTTCTTTTTCTTGATTCTGGATATCGATAATGCTACACTGGAACAGCTTCCAGTGGGTGTTCGTGTGCTTAACGGTTTTCTCCAGGCTGTTGCTGTCAGAGCGGCCGGATTCGGAGCCGTTCCTTTAGCGGCTCTTGCTCCTGCTGTCAAGTAAGCCATCTGTCTCACTCCTGCTTCATGACTTCTAACCCCTTTGCAGAGTCCTGTACGTGGTGACGATGTACATCAGCGTCTGTAAGTCCGTCTCGATTCACAGTCAGTGCGTAGACTGACCATAGGTGACATCTAGATCCCATTGCCATGAGGTTCGTTTACATGCCGAATTCAGCAGCTGCCCTAACTAACCAAATATCTTCAGTGTACGTTCCACGAACGTGTACGAGGAACAATCTCTTGGTGTTTTCCATGATGAGGATGAGGATGAAAACGATGAGTCGGGATTCGTGGCAGCCGGTAATCGCATAAATGTCTGGAGCAGATATTTGGCGATGCATGCTCGAAGGCAGCTTGCTTTCGGTAAGGCTTACTGAATCGGACACTCTCTATTTATAGTGCTGAGTAAATTTTCAGATATGTGGTGGTTGGCCTTGGCCCTGTTTTTCACTTGCATAATTGAGGTGAGTCAACGAGCATTCTAAAGATCTCAAGGACTGATGAACATGACTTCTAGCGGCGTGGTCTGGAAAACGCTGCAGACTTTGGTTGGTTCAACATCTTCACAATACGTATGTCCTCATCATCTCTGTTGTACGGCGTACCAATGCTGACCTCAATGTTAGTTTTCGAACTGGTATCAGCTTATGGTACCGTCGGCCTGAGCCTTGGCATCCCTACCGTATGTCGCCATTCTTATTTCAATAATCATTCAAATTCTGACCATCTTCTAGCAAAACTACTCCCTGGTTGGTTCATTCAGACCATTGTCGAAGCTCATTGTGTGCCTAGTCATGCTTCGGGGTCGTCACCGGGGTCTTCCTGTTGCCATCGATCGCGCTGTCATGGTACCTGTTGAATTCCGAGAGGACGAAACCGATGAGGCCGCCAGTGAAGATGGGCCCCTCCAACCGGAAAAGGCTCCTAGTGTGGCTCAAGTTTCCGGACCAGTCAAGACTCAGAGTCAACAGTTTCGACATTCCGAGACAATGACTAGCCAACGAAGACTGTCGACGAAACGGGTCATTCCCGACGACGTGTATAATGCTGCTGAGAACGGGCAATCCTGATCCTAACAGGATGTCGCCAAATGTGAAATCTCGAAGCTCGGCGAGCGGAGAGTTACATCTATTTTGGGCCTTGTAACCAGCTTTTTCTTCTTTGGATGTGTTCGCGTTTTCGTTTCTGCATTTGTATCTTACATTAGCTATCGCACATTGCTATCTCCCAGCTATAGACATATACACTATCTATCACAACTACTGTAACAAGGACACCTATAGACATACCTTCTCGTTTTGTTGCATAATCTTCGAGTTTGAATTACCCCAGCCTGTCCTAATTTAGTGGCACCAGCAAAAGCGGCTCCGCAACCTTGCCGCAAACCTTCTCCATCAACACGACATTTGCATACATACCGCATGTCCAAGTCCATAAATCTCGAATCGACTGTCTCCGTCACTGAATCAGTACCACAAGAGTCTGTGAGCATCACTGTGATTTTAGCTGAGAGTGATGCTTTGACATGTTCGGCACGACATAACACCGCAAACGCAACGTTCACGCCTTCTAGTGCCCCATCTCCACGGCCTCGCTCCCTTATTTGGGCTTACATCGTTGAATCTTGGGGCCTGATAGAGCTTATCCAAGGATCTCTCCTGTTTCGAGCCTTGAGGTAGAGTCATGCGTCATACACGAGGTTGCCAATTCATTGTGAAACTGGGCCATGTGCCCCGAGATCGACACTCCGTCTGCAAATACAAAAGCTGGGATATTGCGCTACTGGACGCTATCTAACCCTCTCCTGGCCCCCTTGAACTCTCTGTACTGAAGATCCGTAAATCAATACAATGCCTTACGCGACACATGAATCGGAGGACCACTTTGGAGTCATTGGTCATGAGGTATGCCAGTCATATGTTTCCCCAAGGATGACATCTTGTTCTCTATATTGAACTTGGAATCTGTGGATAATCTAGCGCTACTCCGATGACATGGATCTGTGTGATCTACTGCAAACTATGAAGCTTGATTCCGCGTACGAAAAAGGAGTGAGTTCTATATCATCGTTTCCCGTGGTCTCTGGACGCCAGGGCTTACTCCTGGACCTCTTGGAGAAAGAAAACCGCCGAAAATGTCGTGCATATCGTATCCCCTCAACCTCCGCCAACCAAGGTCCAAGACGACCACATGTCAGAAGATCCGAGCTATCAGGTAAACCTCTGTCCATTTTCAACGGCTTTGGATCTACGGTCATACTCATCACGCTACCACGTCCGCAGTCCGACGCGGTATCGGAATGCTCCGCAAGCTCCAGCACGAATCACGAAAGGTCATACGGCTGCGCGTATCTCCAGTCCATCCGGTCACAGTTCGAGGACTACCCTACCACCGGCGGGGAGTACCTCGATGCCATCTTCACCCATCGCGAAATTCTTTACTCGTATCCCGCCATGCACCAGGAGTGCGCGCGCGG
Organism: Crassisporium funariophilum; assembly: GCA_014925845.1. Classification (NCBI taxonomy): domain Eukaryota; kingdom Fungi; phylum Basidiomycota; class Agaricomycetes; order Agaricales; family Crassisporiaceae; genus Crassisporium; species Crassisporium funariophilum. The sequence goes on from JACGCL010000004.1 coordinate 1,760,124, forward strand.
CTTCAGTGATCTGGCCTACCTCCTCGAGAAGAGAGCATGGAGGGCAGATCGAGAGGCGGACATGGAGGCTGTGTCATCATTTCGACATGAAGCATGGGTCATTGCCTCTTCGTTGTAAGTTCAAGATTTAGATTCTTATCTGAATTGGATCTGACCTTTGCGCCAGTGCGACCCCCACGGCTTCAAAGCCAAAGGATCCTTTGCAGAACATGGGTCATCCGGCTTATGTTTGCGTCATGCCAATGATGTGAAAGCATTTGCGACCTACCCATCCGGTCGATCGCGGTGCTTGCGCTTGGGGTGACTTCTGCCTTCAGGCTACCAGCTCGTATACGTAGTGACCCAGTCTATCTGTCGCGGTCACCCAAACTCTTAACGCGATAGCCAATATTATGCTGCTCTCTACCCAGTTATGAGTTCATACCCTCCAAAATACCGTTCGCTCTTCCGTGAATAATCGGAAGCTGTAAGTCTAAAAATAGATCATGCCGTCCCTTGACAGCGCCCAGCGCTAACGCTCGCGGCCTTATTCAAGTTCTTCGTGGCTCCTACCTCACTTGAAGCAATGTACTGTTGAAAAGCTACACAATCCACCCTTGAAGTTATGCTAGCCCTCCGTCGTTTCAAAAATTACCCTCCTCAAGTAAGGTTTGCCTCACCTCCATTACCGCAACGTGAGTAACTATTTCGCCGAAATGTTGGTAAGGTGGGAATTTCAACCAAATTATCGATAGGCAATGAGACGTCGATTGGAGGTTTGTCGCTGCCGCAGGTCACTCAATTACATAGGACCCGTAAGTGCTAGAATATTTATCTTCTGGAATGAACCAAGAATGAACATTGAATGAACATTGGCCATCGTCGTGTTGCTTTCAGACACCCAAGAGGATCAAGACAAGGAAGATGAAGCAACGAGGCGGGAGGCCATGCGCGACCTGGTTGAGTCTTGGATGGACAGACTACAGCTAATCAGCGTTATAGTAATTGTTTCCACTACTTTCATGATCAACATGGTGAAGCTAATTGTCATGCTTTACAGACAACCTTTTTTGCGTCGACAGAGGCTGGCTTGCTCTCGATAACGACTCCGAGCTTTCCTCCAGGTGGCCCAGTCTCGCTGACTTCTGAAATAGCTAATATAGGACTAATGGGTGCACTTGTCGTGCATACAAATGCTGGTGTGTACTCTGCCTGTTATCGGCATCTCACTCAGATATGTCCTTAGCTCTGATTGACCGTGCCGTTGATGTTCTACTCTATTTGCCCAGCTATTATCTCATTCCTAGCTGCATTCTTTCTCATCCGATACAAGCTCACAATAGCCAAAAATGAAGAAAAACAAGCCGCCAGTCACGACCAGAAAGAACTAGTCGATTCACCTACCTCCATGTCGCCTAGTGACCTCGAACGATCAAACCCAGCGCTGCCACCTCACATTGGTCACCAGACAGATCCAACACCTGGACTTATAAGGGTCAACGACTTCACCGGGGGGCGGCCTATCTGGTCGAGGAATCCGCATCTGGTGCAAGTTGGTCCCTTCGAACGAGAACCTCCCACTCATTTGCTTCAACGATGCCATTCTCTTTGCATATTTCTTTCTGTGCTTGGATTTGTTTTGGCGCTCATGGGCATGCTTTGCTTTGCGTGGGATCGTCTACCCTTGAGCGTTGGCATATCTTCGAGTTTCTTCATGGGTGTGTGCGTTGTTGCTGGAGTGGTAATTCTCGTCCTCCCGGAACCGAAGGAAGGAAGTAAAAGATCACACATATATTATCAATAAAAGTTCTCATTGAGATGCTTTTCACAAACTTCAATTCAATCTCTATTCAACAAGTTGAATGAGGACTATACAAATCGAAAGATTCTGAAATACAATGTACAGAGTCGTCCACCTGATATCCCAAATTACAACGCTCATAAACTAGTACGTTGGAGTAGAAAGGGCGCCGAATGCGAGGTAGACCCATCACCGATGGTGAAGAGGTTCTGGGATGCGGCATAGTGCGCTGTAGCCGCCCACACACTCCTGAACCATGCAATAAAACACGAACAGAAACCACGCAGCGCTTTGAGACTCGTAGTAGTCGAGTAGGTGATCATATCTTGGGAAGGAATGGGGCGAGAAGGCTTAGGAAGCGAGGTGGCAATCAGGGAGAACATGCTGGGACATGGAGTAGATGCATGTTCGATTCTAGCTGCGGATACGAGTGCGGTGCTGGACGGGCGGTCACTCTTTGACGCCTTCCTCTGATAAAGGGGCCAAGTGTCACCGAGTAGTCCCGTCACCAACTGATCTATAACTTCGCCGTAGGTGGTAGAACGTGTAGATGGTTCGAGTACAATATCTAGAGTTGGAGTAGAAAGACTATTTGTTGGGACTGTTGGTGGAATTTGAATGTCGGTGGAGGAACTAGCAGGCCGATTGGATGGCTTTGACTGAGTAGGGCCTGGGGTATGGGCTGGTAGAGTAAACAAAGGCAGTTTTGCGGTTTCTTGTGGACAAGCAACATCTCGCAGAACAGGGACAGCAAGAATGAGGATGAGAGCGAACGTCAGAACCAGTCCAGAAAACCCAAGCAGAATAAGCCGATTGAGAGCGTGTTTGATCAAGCTCTTCTTCGTGTAATGAGGCTTGTACTGAACCGGCCCCATGGGATGTGGAAGCGGTTTCCCAGTCATTGAAGCTTTGAAGTTCTGGCGATCAGCGCGACTCCATCCTTGGAGCATGATCATCGTGTTGCCGAAACTTATCACCGGTATTTCTTTAGTTGCCTCTTCAGCGAAGTGGTGCGAAGTTGGAGCCTCCAGAACTAAGATTTGACAGATTCGGGAGCCTTTGATCTTCACGGCGCATTGCGAAAGGAACGCGGGCGATTGGAAGAAGGGACCTCGGATATGTACTCGTTCAGCGGGAAGCGGGATACGCCACTTCTGCATATCATGCTGGTCGACGAGACAGATACCATCCAGATAGATCGAAGTTAGGTTAGTCCAGGACCTGAAGAGTGCTCGAAGTTCGTGGTAGAGACCAACTAGACGCAGGTCGCTGTTGTCCGTTGAGATCCACTCAAACCGCTTAGGTTTGAAGCGGGAAAGGAAGCGAAGCCATGACGCATCGGAGACCGGCCTAGTGGCCCTAAATAGCGTGTCGCCGCTCAGAGAAGCCACATTACAGTGGTCTGCTTTTATACGAATGCCCAGACTGAACCGAAAGCGCACAAGCTCAAGGTTAGGGCAGATGATCGCAATGTCTGGGTACCCCAGCTTGAAGTTGTGCGGTAGGAACCCCAGCTCGAAGCACTTGACGTTTTTTCCGAGCGTATCGCTGTAAATAGGGCTCAGAGGAGCAGAGGCGAGGTCTGCAAGCGCTTCTGGTGTCCGGAGGACTAGTGTGCGCACAGCGAGAGGGAGGCCAAGCCGAGCAAGTCTTTTGTTTACCAGGCGGGTTTGACAGAGACTTCGCGTATCACAATATCGCAGAACGTGACTCAGGATGTCGTCAGGTAGACACAGTATTGTAGACGCTCCTTCATGAGGCAAGATGTGGCCTACAGGAGCTGCTTTGCGAATTCTGCGAAATTATCTGGGAATTGATAGATATGACTATATAAGTGATGACTAACTTGAATCGATAACGACCGTCACGAAATTCATAGAATGGCGATTTCCTTCTACGCGGCAAGCCTTCGCGCGGGGTCGAGAAAGATGGGTGTCGCATCGCGTGGTTCCGTCCACACACAGTCTCGGAGTCGGGAGGTGAATGTCCACAACGCAGCGCCCTCCGATCGAAGCACACGCAAACAACTACCCGTCACCTCCGGGTAACAAATTTAGGCCGCGTCAAATTCCCCATCCATCCATTCCCATTCCTCTCAGCCGCGCTCGCTGTGAAGTCGGTGGCTGCTACGCTTGGCGATGTCGACCATGAACCCGAGCACGAACAACCTTCCGTGCCGCGTGCCCATCTGGGCCGCGGGGAAGGAACCCCTCCCGCCTGGCCTGACAGAGGAGGACAGACCGTTTTGGGAACAGAATAAAAGATGGGAGGGGTATACTGTCATGGCTATGGAATCGTGTGCGGTGAAAACCACGATGGCTGGAGGCGCTGGTGCGTTTTCCTCGTTCCTGTTATGCTGTTTCGGTTGAGGTTGACGAAACGAGCGATGTAGGTTTCGGTATTGGCGCGTTCTTCTCGCTCATGTCGGCGTCTTTCGCGTATGAAGATCCCTATCTGCGCTCGCAAACGCAAGCGGGCATGAACACGACGCAAAAGGCTAGCCAGATTTTCAAGGAGATGGGTAAAGGTATGTGGACGAGTGGGAAGAGTTTTGGGAAAATCGGTGCGCTGTTCGCTGGAATCGAATGCGTGATTGAGGGGGTGCGTCTTTGCTTGTCGTTTTGTTTCTTGAGAGTGGTGTTGACTGGTGTATACAGTACCGGGCGAAGAACGACATCTACAACTCGGTTGGGGCAGGGTTCATAGCTGGTGGTGTTCTGGCGCGGAATTCGGGCCCCAAAGCTGCGCTTGGTGGTGGTTTAGCTTTTGCTGCCTTTTCAGCTGTTATTGACTTGGCTTTCATACGACGAGAGACGCCAGAGTATGTCGTTTCCCCACTGTTTTGCTTTCGTTTACTAATGCCTCATTTCGTTTTCAGGGAGGACTAATCGCCACTGCTCACTTATGCTTTACTTAGATTAACTTATACTCCCCATCTACTATGTATCTATATAATTGGAACAAAATTCATGAAGAACCACACCACTCATCGTTAGCCTTCGGCCAGGAGTCTTGGTCAATCACTGCAGCAAGGGAGATAGATTGCATGTCGTAGATGCTATGATATTAACAAGGTGTATGCAAGCATTAGCGGTCGTCCTAACGAAAAAGATGAGCAAAACAAAGGAAGGCATGTACCCAATAAATGGAAGGGTATCAAGGAAATATACACAAGCTGGATCCAAAGCAAGCCATCCACCAGAAAAGAACCACCAATACCAAAAACAAGAAAAAGAGAATATCCCCCTAGATGACGTTAACGCCAATAACAACCGGCTTCGAAGGAGACCCAACATGATACGCAGGCGGCGCCTCCCCATTCTCACTCTCCTGCCCCGAAATCAACCTTTCAAACAACGAACTCGAGCGCAATATCGACTCATTATAGCTCATCTGCCTCAACGACCGCATCTCCGCATTCACAGGGCTCGTCTCCGCCGCCGACGCCCCCGAGTCCGACGACTGTCTCGTGGTCATGCGCTCGAGGGCAGCGGAGATGTTGTGGGGTCGGGAGGCTGATGAGGGCATGCGCGAGACGTGGCAGGGGCAGCTGGGGGTGATGTCTGTCGAGTCGTCGAGGACGGCGCAGTAGCGGGGGAGCGATGTCCATTCGGGGTTGCACCGGCACTGTTTATAAGTGAAGAACGTAAGCACAAACTGCTCAACAGGGTCCGGGTCATCCGCTCAGATGACGACATCCCACCAGACTCACCGAAAGGATAAGAACCGGCGTCTGCACGACGATATCAAACAACTTCCTCTTCCCCGTCTTCCCATCCACATGCAAATCATCCCCGCGCTCAACCCGCATCACAAGCTTCAGCACATGCGTCACCGTAATATTACTCCTCCGATTCCTATTCGTGAACTTCATCGTGTCGCAGCTCCCCGGCAATTTCAGGTCCTGGTGGAACGTCCAGGGCCCGGGGCCCATGAGGGTGGACGCGGTCTCGGAGAGGTCGGCGGTGGGTGAGATGAGCGCGAATAGGGGGGAGTTGCGTAGGGCCTCGGGGTCTTCGGAGTCGAGCGGGAGGATGGGGTCGGCGCCTTTGCATTCGCCTTTGATGGAGAGGAGGGTGAAGCGGGTGATGGGGTCGGAACGCGCTATGCGTCTCATATTGGTATAATAATCCACTCGTTCTGCCAATAACCGTTAAATTCCTGATTCAGAATAAGAGATGGAGAGAGTACACACCTTCCACATACACCGACAACCGATAAATCTTGATCTTCGCCAACGGCATCATCGTCAGCGTAACAGGCACCGTCCCCCCCACATAAAAGCTCCTCCCCGAAATCGATATCAAATACTGCAACTGGCTATCCCAATGCCGCTCAACAATGATATTCTCCGTGTCCTCCGTGTCCTCCTCCGTCGGGCACGCGATGGTCACCACCTCGCGCACGGCGGTCATTTTGGCTTTGAACGCGCCCGGCCGGTGCACGTTGGCTTTGAGCCGCCAGGAGACGGTGCCGTAGTCGCAGGTCATGGTGGGGGGGGCGTTGCCGGGGATGCTGAAGGATATGGGGTAGGTGTAGGTTCCTGGTCGATATGGGTGTGAAGTCAATACGATGCTGGTATTACGAGAGACAGGGAGATACATACCTTTTTTGAACTCCTTCCATCCGTCTTTGATACCCTTCCCCTTGTCTTTATCCTTCTCTTTCTCCTTCACCCTGTCCTTATCCCTCAACATCCTCCCAATCACACCCCCTCCCCTCTCCTTCGACTCCCTAACCCTCTCCCTCGACTCATCCAGCACCACATCCACCCCCGCCCCGCGCTCCATCGTCCTCCCCCTCGCATCGCCCTCATCCAAGCTCTCCCTTTGATTCCGCCTGGGCAAATCCAGACTCTCCCTTCCCTTGCCCCTCTCGCGGGACATCTGGAACTTGCCCGTGCGCGGCGAGCCCGAACGGACGGCGTCGATGAGGACGTTGGATACTGCTGAGAAGCTGAAGCGGGAGCCTTTCCGCCCTCGGGGCTGCTGGGTCGAGGTTGACGTAGAGGTCGAGGCGTGGCTGTCTAGGGGGTGGTAGGTCGATGCGGAAGGGGAATGGGTCTGCGAGCGCGGTTGGGAGGGGGTGGTTCTGGAGAATGATTGTGGAATCCGGGAGCTGAGAGGAGGCGTGGGCGAACGGGCTGTGGATGGAGAGCGAGGGGTAGGGTACTCTGGAGTCCCGTACTCTGGGATGACGTCTCCCAGACTTGAATGGCGGGAGAGCGATTGCTCTTGCTGTCTCATTGAGCTCAGGGAGCGCGCCGAGCTACTAGCAGGCGGCGAAGTCGCCTGGCCTAAAAAACAGAAGTCGCGATAGAAAGTTAGCAAAGCGATCACCCTTCATTGAGTTTGACTACTGACCTGGTAGCTGCCCGCTTCTCAGCTCTGCATGCAGAGAGTTTCTGAAATCTTCCAAGCTATGTGCAGCTAGTGCGGGCGGGCCGAAACTGGCACTATTTGGCACTGAAGACGAGGCAAACGGGGAATAAGGGGGTATAGGAGCGAGCCGCCGCTGCTGGAGATCCACCTCGCCTTCCTCGTGGTATGTCTCGTATAATGGCATTGGTTGGAAGTGGGAGTTGTCGACGCTGACACGACGGTTGTACCTAGAATCAGCGAACGACGACCTAGGGGCTGGGAGTGGCATCGGAGAAGTAGTAGCATGACCAGAACGCTCAGTGGCAGTGGCATGTCGTGGATGTGGGAATGGGAGTGTTTCGCTGTTACTCCTGCTAACACCCGGCGTCGTCCCCTCCGACACCGACTCATCCGCACGGCCGTGGCCCCCACGCACGTCGTCCCACGGGTCGTCTGGCTCGTCGAACTCGTCCCCTATGTTGTCGTTGTCAAAGGCTTCCGCAGCGCCATTGTTGTAGAATATCCCAGGCCCGATGGAGGCTGTCCGTCTTGAGTGGGAGGTCGTCTCTGCGTGGAAGAAGGTGGAGGATGCGTGGAAGACGCGGTGTTTCTCCGTTATCTCTATGCGACTGGCGCCGACGCCTGGTCAAAGACACCGCAACATAAGAGCATGAAAGAAGGACGAGAGAAGGAGAATACATACCTTCCGGCCACGCATTCGAGGTAATAGCAGTCAGCTCAACATCTATGCTCGTTATCTTTGTCGCTTTGACAAGATCGAGCACGAGCAGCCCGCGGAGCATAGCAGATCGTTGTGGTTCGCCATTATTGCTCCTCCTGCTCGACGGCGCCCCGTCCGTCCTCAGAAACACCGCACTTTCCGTAAGTCGGATCGAGAGCGAGTTCTTCGTATTGGGTTTGCGAGAAATGGTATAATCGTGCATCGACTCCATGGTCTGCGTAAATGTGGGGTATATCAATGTCGTAGAACCATATACACCAGCGGCGAGTCCTTGGCAGCGCCCGGTTACTGTCTGATCGCACTCGGAACTGTTGGGTTGGCCTGGGTGTAAAGTTCGGGAATAAACACAAGAGGGATACCGACCGTGGGCTATAAATAATCCCTTCTAGAGCGAGTCACTCTGCCAATCTAAACTAATGACCGGATCAACCTCCGTCCCAAATAACCGTCCATATCTCTCCATTCAGCTTTCCACTCCCGCAAAACATACCCAAAACATACCCGATTGTGCTTCGACATGCCCACCCGCACTGATATGTTCGCCGCTATCTTTTCCGATCATGACTGGCTTTCCCAAAGCACACCTCTGCGTCATGAATCATGAAGGTCTGGACGGTCGGCCGTGACGAATGAATGGAATGCTGAATTCGGATCTTCGCGACTGGCCTGGACGGAGGCACGTTGTTGAAGGTTGTTACTTAGCTGCGATTGGGTGTGCCACATGATTGGGTTCTTCCGACTCCGTCCAATCTCCGTTGCTCCAAAGATATAGATATTTGGGTATGGACGAAGAAAGTGAAAGGCGCACCAGGGCGCACCCTGGCGCATCAGGAGAAGGAAGAACTCGGAAGTAAGACGGGTGGATTAGGGATTTGAGGTGGTGAGTTTGGTGGGCCAGTCATCGTAGTGCCAGGTTTACAATTATTAACGGACAGCAGTACATTATTGGTACTCCTTGTCATGACGTCGGCGCATGGCGTGCGCTAAACGCCGCGACATCAATATTCTGAATGTTATTGGGCAAAAATATATGCCCTGGACACAAGGGCCTTTTCTCGCGACGCCCTTTGCTCTGCCATCACTGCAACCCAACTCGCAGGTCTCTGGGGGCCTCTATGATCATGGCAAAGAAGGTCGGGATTCTCATCATACACGTTTCCGTGGATCACCCACGATGTCGGAAGGCGTACATGTACAGGGCGCCATCAATCGGAGTATTCTAGATGAAAGCTAGAAAATGTTGTCGACTTGGCCATCGTACCCTCCTCGCTGGTATCTGTGCTATCCTCCTCATCGACATATTCTCGAGCTCGACATGCGCTGTGGGCCATGTCCAGGCAACGAGGATCCAACAAACTGGGTATATTGTTGATGCAAAGTGATGTCATTCACACCGTCATTGATATGCTTCCGAAGACGGCTCAACCAATGAGAAAGCTTATCTTGTAAAAAAACGCGCAGGGATACGTACATGCCATTCCCTTCCCCTTCTGCTTCTTCGCTCCAGGAATAAAAGAATCAGGCCCGTCAAGCCCCACTTCCTGCCTTGCCCACTCCCCCTCCCTCTCCACCGCCACAGATTCCCCTTTCAACCATGCGCTCCATCGCACTCTTCGTATGTCCTTTTGACTCTTTCTTTGTTATCTCTGCTTAAATGTATGCGTGCAGGTCTCCGCCCTCGTTGCGTCCGCGTGCGCGAAAACGATCGTGATCACCGTAGGCGGTAATACGACCGACAATGCAGGAGCCGTGTTCGATCCCCCGAGCGTAGTTGCCGACAAGGGCGACGTTGTCATGTTCAACTGTGAGTCTTTTTCCTCAATCACAAAGATCAATACCAACACCCGCGTTTCTAGTCACACAAGGCAACCACACAGCGACCCAGTCCACCTTCGCCTCCCCATGTACCAGAGCCCACGACACCGACTCCACCATCAACGGCTTCGACTCGGGCTTCCGGAACGCGAACAACGGCACCTCCATCACCAATCTCCCGTTCACCGTCACCGACAACACGACGACCGTGTGGTTCTTCGACTGGAACACGTGTGCTCAAGGAGGCGTTGGGGGTATTAATGTTAATGAGTCGTCGTTGGAGACTTTGGATGGATTCCAGGTTGGTGTCTTCGTTTTGTTTTGCGCGTGGACGCGTCGTTTCGGGTTGTTGACGCGTTTTTTTTTGTTTGGAAAGCGGAATGCGGTTCGATTGAATGGAACGGACTCGACGGCTACGTCTAGCTCTACTACGAGCAGCAATCCCAGCACCACGAGAACCTCCACGACTTCGACCCCCACTAGCGCCGCGAACCGCGCCATTGTTGCTGGTGCCACGGCACTTCTGCCCGTTCTGGCCATGCTGCTCGCGCTCTCTTTCTAGTCTAACAGAGACTGTTGAAGGTGGTTCTGAAGGGGTACGGTGGTGAAAAGACACCTATGTTTATTATGTGAAGAGGACGTTTTGAATGAACTCGGCTACATCGGACATCTTGTTACGATCTCCAGACATTCTTTTCTCCTGCGAGACTTTTTCGTGTCGGCACCACATTTATACCAGTCCCTGCTACCTCCGTCCTTCATTTTCCTGACCTTTTCTTTTCTTGGTTTTGTTTGCTCTCGCTACTTACCACTATCTATTTCATTACGATATCTATGGTTCCCATTGCTTGCCCTTGTATGCGTCGTCTACTCTCTACCGTTGCTTACAGTACAGTGCAGTACTTGACTGTACACATGCGTGTAATCTTGCTTTCTCTATCTCTCATGCCTATAGACTATTACCACCTAGTTTGTTAATTCACTTTATCTTCGTGGAAGCGAAGTAGTCGAGTCTTGCCGGTTCGCCACAGGTACCGGCCTACACGGCCAAGTTGCGAAAGCGGCAACGGTCCCTAGCGATCCCTCCATACTTGACATAAAAAATTGTCTGTGGACCCTACTTCTCCCTACTTACTATACTAGCCTAGTCTCGTACCAAGATCCAACGCATGGACGGAGAGACGGAGAGGGGGTTTCAAGTTTAATGAGTTGAGCCCAGATATTGGGAAGTAAGCTTTCCTTGTATTTTAGCATCAAAAGCATCAAAAGCATCAAAGGCATGAAGCAATTAGTGAAATATGCAGCTCCGACTAAACGCGAGCGGCTAGCAACGGTGCGGACAAGGTGCGCAGCTTCCATTGACATGCAACGCATTTATTGGGAAGTACATAAGGTCCAGGAGAGTTCTTTGTATTTTAGCATCAAAAGCATCAAAGGCATGAAGCAATTAAGAAAATATGCAGCTCCGATTAAACGCTTGCGCGGCTAGCAACGGTGCGGACAAGGTGCGCAGCTTCAATGGATAGACAACGCAATGTTATATTTTCATGGAGCATCGCGGGAAGTCGTGAGCTCATGTTGTCAACGGTGCGTTGAGACCTTATATTCGATCTTCGATTCCCTGTCTGTAAACGAGCTCGGGGTTCAGAGAGTTTTCCTCCTGTTCCCGTGGAATTCATGCGCCGCGCCTGATAGTTTGGGCGGCTAGCAACGCCGGTGTGCACAGCTGGACGTTATATAATACAAACGCAATCAACCTTTCATTGCTACTAAATAGCCTGGAGAACAGGTTGCCAACAATGCGTCGAGACCTTATATTCGATTCCTGAGTACACTCGGGCTCGGGGAACCGGAGCCGCTGGGATTCTTTCATCATGTTTCCATGGATGCATTCTAAGGTGTTATCCATCTTCGGAGATAGCCTGCGAGTCACCGAGATACATTCCCCTCCTATTTTGAGCTTCATCATAGGGAGTGATATACGAACGCAAGTGATATACGAACGCACCTCACAATCCACGCTATTCTCGACTTTAAGCGCCCACAACCACCTAGAAAAAACATTTTCTAACCCTAAACATAGACTCCAGATCACCTTTCCAGAAATCTGTCAATCAAGGAATCAAATCAGTTGGTACGGCAAGTACAACAGCTCATCCAGAGTTCATCCGCGAGAACAAGGAACTATAAATAGCTCAAGGTCGTGGGGCGAGAGTTGCGAGCACGTTGATATCAAGTTGCCTTGATTAGCGTTAGGTGTGTGTGAAGGTCGCGGATTGGTAAATTTATCTTGTGAAGCTCGTGTGTGATGTTTATGGGTGCAAGGATTGAGCGCTGGACTTCTGTTCTCGAAGTTCGAGCCGCAACCGAGCCCTGGACGTGCGTAATGATGGTCGATTGGCTAGAGCTTGATATCTGCTAGACAGACGTTGTGATCTATGATGCACCTACTGATTATTATGAAGGTTGTGGGGGCGAGAGTGGCGAGCACGTCGATATCAAGTTGCCTTGTTGGGCGTCGGGTTTGTGTGGTGGTCGCGGACTGGTAAGGTACTCGTAAAGCTTGAAGTAATATTTGTGGGTGCAAGGATTGAGCACCGGACTTCTGTTCTCGAAAGTCGACCCCGAAGAGCCGTAAACGAGCCCTGGTTGTGCGGGATGATGATTTTGATTGGCTAGAGCTTACTCTCTGCTAGACAGGCGTTGATATCTGTGATGCAGCTACTGATTACGATAGGTGGCTGCGGCTCTATCAGAAACTTGACAGAGACATTCGACTGATGGTCCCAAAGAAAGCTGCCACAAGGGCTGCCAGTAGGTGTGCCGACAGGAAAGGAAAGTCCAAACGATGCTTGCTATCTATCGGGGTAAGCTTCTAAGATGTGCTTGTGGTAGCGCGTTCGGCTGTGCTAGACGTTCTGTTCTGTGAGCTTTCTAAGGTGTTATCATCTTCGGAGATAGCCTGCAAGTCACTGAGATGCATTTCGCTCCTATTCCAAGCTTCATCATAGGGAGTGATATAGACCGCAGCACACACCACGCTATTCTTGACTCTTGAGTTTAAGCGCCCACAACACAACCACCATGCTCATGCCACACCTAGAAAAAATATCTATCAACGCTAATCATAGAATTCAGATCGCCTTTCCAGAAGTCTATCAGTCAAGGAATGAGATGAGTTGGTACGGCAAGTACAAGAGTAGTACAAGAGCTCATTCGGGTAATTCATCCACAGTGCATCCGCGAAATACAAGGTGGCTATGAATAGCTCGAAGGTCGTGGGGTGGGAGTTGTGAGCACGTTGATATCAAGTTGCCTTGTTTGGCGCTGGGTGTGTGGAAGGGTGTGTGAGGCAGATTCATCTCATGAAGCTTGTATGTATTGTTTGTGGCTGCAAGGATTGAGCGCTGAACTTCTGTTCTCGAAGTTTGACCACCAAGAGCAGTAAACAAGCCCTGCTTGTGCAGAATGATGGGCCCGATTGGCTAGAGCTTACTCTCTGCTAATCAGACATCATTATATGTGATGCACCTACTAATCACATTATAGGGCTGAAGCTCCATCAGTTGAAAGAGACAGAGACATTCGACTGATGGTCCCAAAGAAAGCTGCCACAAGGGCTGCCAGTAGGTGTACCGACCAACAGGAAAGGAAAGTCCAAACAATGCTTGCCATCTTTCGGGGCAAGCTTCTACGATGTGCTGGTGGTAGCGCGTTCGGCTGTGCCGCACGTTCTGTTCTGTAAGCTTTCTAAGATGTTATCATCGTCGGAGATAGCCTGCAAGCCACCGAAATGCATTTCGCTCCTATTTTAAGCTTCATGATTGGGAGTGATGTAAGAACGCAGGTTGCATCCACGCTATTTCCGTGTTTGAGTTTAAGCGCCCACAACACAACCACCATGCCCTTGCTGCTCCCAGAAAGAAGATTTACCAACGCTAATCATAGACTTCAGATCGCCTTTCCAGAAATCTGTCAGTCAAGCTCAAATTAGCGGTACGGCAAGTACAAGAGTAGTACAAGAGCTCATTCGGGTGATTCATCCTGAGTTCATCCGCGAGAACAAGGAACTATAAATAGCTCGAAGGTCGTGGGGTGGGAGTTGCGAGCACGTTGATTTCAAGTCGCTTTGTTGGGCGTTGGGTTTGTGAAAGGTGTGTGAGGCGGTCGCGGATGGTTAGATTATCTCGGGAAGTTTGTATGTAATGTTTGTGGGTGCAAGGACGGATTGAGTGTTGGACGTCTGTTCTCGAAAGTCAACCCCGAAGAGCCGTAAACGAGCCTTGGCTGTGCGTAATGAAGGTTTCGATTGGCTAGTGTGGCTAACTCTCTGCTAGGGCGTTGATATCTGTGATGCAGCTACTGATTACGGTAGGTGGCCGCGGCTCCATTAGAAACTTGGCAGAGACATTCGACTGATGGTCCCAAAGAAAGTTTCCACAAGGGCTGCCAGTAGGTGTACCGACAGGAAAGGAAAGTCCAAACAATGCTTGCTATCTTTCGGGGCAAGCTTCTACGATGTGCTTGTGGCAGCGCGTTCGGCTGTGCAAGATGTTCTGTAAGCTTTTCGTGAGTGATCCTGGATAGAATCAAAAGTACAAGGATCAACGGTGTAAGTAGATCATCCGCGAAAAACAAGTATGTAACTCAGCGGGCTTCACGCTCGAGGAATATGGTTTGGGCGTTCCCTTTATCGGAAGAAGCACCAAGATGGGGTGGATACACATGCGGCTGGTAATAGAATTGATAGAATTGAGGAGCGCGGGATTCGAGCGGGCAACGAATTATAATTGGGTGGGGCCGGAATAACTCACCCAGTGATAAAAATATCGCAGGCGTTCCTTGTCAAGTCTTCATAATCGTGATTTTAAATTTAACATAACAGGGTTTAATGCACGCCTGGGAGTGACGTCCTTATCCTCTGTTGGCTGATGCCTTTATTCCAGTATTCTTGAAAGAACCTCCCAAGCGAAAATATTTGACCGTGCTTCCCGAGCCTGTAACAAGAGAGAAGGCCTTTGAGGAGGGCCACAATATATAGTCTCGATCGAGAACAACGACAACTGCTGAAAATAGTTCCGTGTCGAGAAACCTGAATTTGCGTCCGCCTCGTTTTTTAGGGAGGTACCTGACAGTATCAAACCTGAAGCGCCTCGTTCCATGCATTGGATCACGTCTGATGTGTTTGAGATGGGATCACAGCATATGGACGCTGGACAAGTCTAGAGTTGAGATAGAAAAGTTCAGGAAGGACAGTCATCCGGGCCGCCGATAAATGAGAGAGACAAGCTCGCATCCCAAAGGCACTACAGAATTGTTGACCAAGGCAAGGCAGATGCCCCGAGCCAAAAAAAAAACGTCAGAATAGCCTGATGTTCCAGCTCCGAACATCAGCGCCATAACACCGTGGTAGAAATTCGTTGATTAGTATGATGCCGACCCATGGAGCAAGTTGACAGTTCCTGAGTGAGGAACATAAGCACGCTGCCTGTGGGATTGATTAGGGTGTTTCCGAGTCGCAGTCTGGGCTATCAATAAAACCGAAGTAATTGGGGCCAAGTTGATGATAAGTAACACTTGGAATCAAGTCTGATGTGAGGAGATCAGAGAAGTTCGGATACACACCGTGTCAAGGACGAGAAACGCTTTTGAAGATCAGAGGACGGGATAAACAGACATCTGAATTAAGAACAAAGTGCAGCGTCCCGAATAGGAAGTGTGCTTGTCGAACTGCCGTTTTTGGACGATGATGCGCATGCATAGTGCAGAGTACAAGACTTGGCCGACGCCAATCCTTCCCATCTCTCCCACCACACCCAGTTCCCGCAGTTCTATCTCCGTCCATGGCACTTCCGTCATACCCTTTCGGCAGTTTCCCTTCCGGATCGCCCATCCTCCCTCACAGAACAGCCGGCAGCACACTCTTTGCCGCCTTTCTTGCCTCTGCCGAAGTGTTGCCTCGAACTCAATCAACGACTCGAGATCTCCACGATCCATGTCCCTTTCTCGACGGTTTGCCTCTTTGGGAGCTGCCTTGTCCCTCTTGCCGTCCGCGATCTCCTTCGCGACCTCTAATCCTCATGTATAAATCCAGCAAGGTCGAGGAGTCTTTTCGATCACCCAACTGTCTACCTTTCCAGTTCAGTCAACCAGGTTCATCTCATCCTAGCCTCAATACACTTTCGATTCCTTCACACTCCACACAAACCTAAATCACAATGCAATTCAAACTCTTCTCCGCTCTCGTCCTCGTCTGCAGTGAGTCTCTTCTCTTTACATTCTCGGTGTCCATACCCAGTGATTAACACGATCTTTTTCAGTGACAGTCCTTGTGTCTGCTGCACCAGTACCAGTCGTGACACCCCCTCTCGATGTGGAATCTCGTGAAACTATCGTGCGTCTTCTCTCTTCTTCATGATTGAATCAGCAATTAATTTTTCTTCAGGCTCGTGAACACAACACCGAAGTTGCTCGTGAGGCTTCACCCGACCCCATGTGCACAAGGTGGTCGTGCTTCTAAAGGGCTTGCAATTCCTGCAATGCAGCTAGCTGCGTGCAACTATGCCCCGCGACTACCTGCCATCCCAATATCCAACCCCATCAAAGATATCTAAAAACGCTACTGCCTCTTAATCGCGCCTTGCGAAGGCAGGCGCCCACGGTCCCTACTCGTTGTTTATCCATATTTTTTGGTTTTACAAGATTCCCCGGATTCTCCACTTGTCTTCATCATTTCCATTCGCTTTGCCGTCTAGCGTCGGCCGCCTCCACACTCCTTTAGGCTTTCCTGCATTTGTTCTCGACTCCACCATCACCATTCAGCTCTACCAGCGACGCCTACCCACCACCCGCCTCCACAACCCAATCTCACCTCCTTTCAATGTACAATGTACACTGTACACTGTACACCTCACCCCTGTATTCCTGTGCTGGCACGCGGATCTGGTCTCAGAGCTTTCCAATCACCCAGACAGTTGTTCTGTATTTTGCTACCCTGCCCGTTCTGTATTTCACCCAACCCCCATCTGCTACCACCCACCCTCTGTTGTTTTTATGTATCGTACCGATCACACTAGCTGTATCAAATAGATCTGGATTTGGCCCTCGTTATGGTCTCCGTAGACATTGTATTCCTAGTTTCGCTTACTTATGGCTCTCATCTGTTCTAGCTTCGTCAATTTGAATGTATCATCAATTTCGAAGAAAACCTTGATTATATTCTATTCCAATGAAGTAGTATGAGCGCTGAGATCTGAGAGCTATGGTCTGGAGCGTTGCTTGAACTTGATAATTATTTTCCAGGTAACCTGAACAGTGATATCCACCAGTCCGTCTCAGTTACTTTATGTATACAGTATCAAGAGACAAAAGTCCGTTCACAATCTGTCCATGTGCTCCTCTTGAGACGCGACCCACCAATGTTCTTTATAATTGTCCAGCCCCAACGGCTTAATGGCAACCTTTCCAGCAAGACTCGGAGTCAATTTCTTCATCAGCCTCATAAGGTCTTCATCAACCAAAAGGTGCCTTAGTGGATGCCCTACAGCACGACGGGAGGCTAGTACAGCATTCATGGCTCCATTGAACTTTGTAATATGGGTTTCGCGGATCATGCTAACGGCCAAGGTGTGGAGATGGGGCCATTGCGCTCCTACCATTTCGTTAAGCCGCGTCGCGTTGAAGAAATTAGCGAAGGGGAGATGAAGGTGCTTGATAGTAGGAAAGGCCTTGGGGAATCTATTATGTTGGTGGAATGCGTACGATGGGATGGTGAGGTATTGCAAAGCCGGAAACTTCGTGGGTCCTGCCATCTGTGGGGCATCGAAAAAGGTGCTGAAACTATCGAACGAGCAGTCCAGCCACAAGGATTCCAACTTCGGTGCAGACATGGACAGAAGCATCTTAATGGCCATCGTGCCGTCGTCCAAAAGGCGCAGCGACCGCAGTTCCTTCAGGACAAACTTGGTATGCGTGAAATGTGTGTGCCAGGTCGCTAGGTTCATGCATCCTTGGATCGAAAGGTTCTCGAGCGAAGGCGGCGCAGTGATAATCTGAAGGAAAGATATATATGTCAAGTTCAAGACGGCTGTGAGCGAGTGCAAGTGAAGCGTGGTGAGGTTCTGTGACGACAGCGGCGGTAGGCAATCGGGAAGGTCGGTGTCCAAGAAGGTCAGGAGCGGCATACCCCCCTTCAAGACTCTGATTCCCCCATAACGGGGTTCCGCTGTCGGCAACATACGGTCATACTTGACAGTCAACCGTTCTAGAATGGGAGCCGAATGGTTGACGAGTTGTGAGAGAATAGCAAGGAGGGTTCTCTCATTGAAAGCGAAAATGAAGAGGCTGCGCATGCGATGAAGTTCGACCAGGAGCGTATTGGCCACTAACTGTACGAGCACGAGTACTCCCGCAGTGCTGGACGCTCGCGACTTGTATTTGTCCCTCCTGTATACATCAATACGCACATCCAGAGGCATCGGCGCAGATCTTCGCTGATAGGCACACGCCCACTCGACGGATCGAGGGGAATATATGTCGATGCGGGTCCACAGAGCAGGTGTGGTGAGGGCAACCGCTCGCAGACGCGAAGAGATATGGCTCAGGACGACCTCGAATGGGAGTGTGTGAGGGAATCGGTTCTTCGGACGTGCGAGGACGAAGATGATTGCGAGTAATTCTGCGGGCAACGAGTCGAGGTTCGCGGGTTCCTCCTGGGGTGCTGGAGAAACGCTCAAGCGATCGATATCGTTGTCGTCGAGGTTCATTGCGAGGGAAATGAGAGCTGTGGATGGGACGCAGTCAAGTCAACTTCCAGCGGGAACATGAGGGATACGTTGTGCACTTGCCTTGCACGAATCAAGGGAACTGATCAGATCCTAACTCTGACCGAGTTTGCTAGGCTTCCTGAGGGCTGCTTCGCAATGCGGATAACAAGAGCCGACCACTAGAGCGCGATTGTTGGAGCTAGAGTAAACGTCCAAAACCGCGACCTAATTCGCAGAATTGGCAGTTGACTGGATGGTTGAGGAGCAAGACGCGCAGTCATCAGCGGGCGCTTGAAGTCAAGTAAACCTTAACCGCACTCCACCGCAAGTAGACAGCCTGGGTATTCATATGTTCGTGTTTGATCGTCGTCGATACTGGGAACTGTCATAGGCCGCACAGCTTTCCGGAACCAGGTCTGTCTTCGTCTTTGAAACTCAAATTGTTCTGCGAAGGCGCTACTCATTTAACTGTGAAGTTGCTTGCGGAATGAAACGATCGACGAATTTAAGGTTCTGGTTGAGTTTAGGTTGAGTACAAAATTGTTAAGGTGAACTATGGCCTCGGGAAACCAACACTGCCGCCTCCAGCTGCCTCCCATTGCTTGGTCACCTCGTTCCGGCGACAAAACTAGTGTTATGGGGTGTGTGGGTTACAATGGAATTATAATGTCGAAACCCTCAAGATGGCATCTACCTGCACGAGTCGACGCGAACTAACTAATATCTTAAGTTTCCGTTGATTTTCTTCGAACCTTGTAAACACTGGGAATGGCAGCTCTGCTCAATCCTCATCCTCGAAATAGGCCTTGAATCCAGACGTCTGGATACCTAGAGGCAAATCTTGGACCAAACCAAACGCGCTGAGAGAATGCCACTTACCAAGCTCCCTTTCTAGCCACGTCTTGGTCCGCTCCTCATGCGCTTCCTCCATCAGCTGGACGTCTTCCAAACAGACTTCGTTGCTAATGAAGGAACCATAATTCCTCCAGCAATCACGTAGGCACTGGGTGATGACTAAAAAATCGCGAAAGGTGTCTGATCGCCGTGAAACGAGCGTACAACCCAACGCCATATCATTATCACGAAGGATTTGGCCGAGACGTAGTGGAACATTGAAGTCCTGCCTGTGGTGATCAGCGAGTTCAATTCCATATTTCTGTTTGAACCAGCGGCGCCCTTCTTCATTGGAAACTAGGAGACCGGCATTGATCGTGCCGCTCACGCAAGGTGTACCATTAGAGTCGGTAGGGGGGCCATACCACGGAGAGCCGGGCTTGCGATGCGCGGCCATCATGGCGGTTTAGAACAAAACAAGTTGTATCGGGATTGCATCCATCGATATACAGGTCGAGAGGGTTGAGTTTGATATTCATGTAGCGTGTCATTCCCACATGATCTGGAGCATTTACAAAACAGCGTCACGTGTAGCTCTTTGGCGCGTCGCGGCACCATGGCTTTATATCGAGCATCGCTCATATAGAGTATAGAGAACGGCCATCGGTCTACAGTCCAACAAAAATGCCACGATCAAGTCGACTTCGTCGCCGGAACCGTGTAACGAGTATCCTTCTCAAACGATGCCCCAAAGCGGACGCTGTTCTACGTCCGCAACATGCAAGACAGCATCCCAAATGATGAGACCCGCACCAGACGACAAGCTCAACATTGGTCTGGCACCACGACTTCGTCGCCTTTGTCCATCCTCAGCATCGGGCTCAACGACAGCGTCACCGCTCTTTCCACACATCTGCCTCTTACATATGCCCACCTGGTTACGCCGAACTCTTATGTGCAGCGCGCGTTGGGCTCTTTTGGACCTGGCTCTCGATGCGACATCGCAGTCGAAAGGCAGCGCGCTCGTCTTCTGTGTCTGCCCATTTAGTGGTGGGATAGGCAGAGGAGAGGCATTGGTGGCCTGGTGTTAACGGGCGCATCAAGCCAATGTCATCTTTGTGGAGATGTCGGATGGGGACTAAGACCTGGGAGGAAGGTCGACGGTCCAACGTATGTTGTTTTTTTGGGATTTCTTCAATCGGATCCAATGAACTGTAATCAAAATGACTCAGGAGCTTCTTATCGTCAGGCCTGGAAGGACAAGAGGCGTCATTGAGTTGGGAACAGGCGATGGAGAATTCATCTTGGAAATCTTGGGCTTATTCGAATTCATTGACATAAGAATATTCACAGATCTATACAAGTCAAGATAAATGTCAATTTGTAGAGAACTCAGCCTCCCTTGCTACAAAGACAGAATGCCATTCTAAGGCATTTTTGACCATGCTTGCTTTCCCCTGACCCAGGTACTGAGAACAACTCCTTGCCTATCCAATACGACCAGGTCCGCGTGAGCTCCTGGTCGTAAAGTGCCTTTCTTGTGCTCAATTCCCAAACACCTGCTCGATCATCGCATGATTAGATACATCTACGCCTTCGTTCCAGGGAGAAAATACGTACTTGGCAGGGTTGTAAGTGGCGCACTTGATGGCTTCGCCCAGAGAGCATCCTGTAAACCTCGAAAAGTTCCGAACGCATTTATCGAGAGTGACGACACTGATAAGAACTTGTGAGAAATTGAGCCACAGAGATTGAAGCGAAGAAGTAAAGACATAGTGGCACGAGGTCGTCCGTTTGAAGCGACCCTTGTGCGGATGACAAGTATGAGATGCTTACCTTCCCGCAAGAGTATTCGTTCCTTCCAGATATAATTTGTCCCCTTCTTTGACAAACCGCCTTCCCTCGCGCCATTCGTGGACCCCATCCCGAAGATTTGGATCAAGGATATGCATAGCTGTCAAGACACGAGAGTTGGACTTGGCTTTTCAACAAGTTGGTTGTGACTAACCATCTGTAATCAGAATACAGCCTTCAGAGTGCGAGGAGTAGGCCAGCTAGTGGATCCGCATTGTATCAAATTGGTTGGACAACGAGATTGGGGTAACGCTTACTCTAACAGAGTTGGGGTGACAATGTATCCCATCTACGATCAGCCCATAGTAGGGCCGTTCGAAAGCCATATCTGCAATATACCCCTTGTCGAGGTGCAAACTAGGTCTGGTTTCCTTTCTACTCGGAAGGTGCAAAGGGGTGGTACCGCCACTGAGGGATATCGCCGACGCCGCCGCTAATTCTTCAAAGGCTTCAGATGTTGCCTGAGGCAGGTGAGCATCGTAAACGTGACCGGAATCAGGCAGCTCTAAAGGAGGGACTGTATTATGAATGTTGCAAGGAAGGTGGGCAGTCATGGGAACCACAGGCGTTGAAAGATGCGGAGATGCTCCAAGAAGACCTATGATAGAGGGGTCTCTATGGTGAAGCTGAGGCATCGCATTGAAAAGATGGGTAATCAAGCGTGCCCCATGCTGCACCGCCGTTGTGGCGACGTCAGAGCTGGCAACACTGGCGAACAAAGCGATCAGAGAGGTCGAACCGCAATGTGAATTGACCAACCTGTGACCGATGGAGAAGACGATACCTCTTTTATTCAGCTCATCTAATGCGTCCATGACTCCAGGAATTTCAGGTGCAGCTGTGACCAGTCGAACAGCAGGGTTCTCGTCTCCAGACATTATCCAATCTTCGGCCTCGACAAGGTTTTCAGCGCCATAGACCTCCTCAAACGATTTGAAACCATCCTGCGCTGCGAGAAGAAATGCAGGTGCATGTGCTCCGCGCTTGGTAAGGTCTATGAAGGGGCCCTCTGCATGCCACCCCAGAAGAGTGGCAGAAGTTGGAGTAGAATATGGCTTCAGGAGACTCAATAGCTTAGGATATACGGATTTTTCTTGCGTCTGATGTCACCAATCGGTGAGCTGGCAACCACACGGAGGAAATGTTGTAAGGCATACAATTACGGTAGGCAAAAGCCTGTTGGTTCAAAAGCAACAATCAGTAGTTAATCATCCTAGAGATACGAAACCGCATTACGAAGTAACCCCGGTCTCTATAATCCCTTCAGCGATCCTTTGCAGACCCTTTCTATATGCATCGTCGTCGTTTTGATAGACTGAGAAGTCGAAACCATAAGCTCCATTAATTTGTATATCCAAGAACCCAGGGCTAGATCATAAAGCGTCAGAAATATCTCCCTTAAGCCACTATCGCGTAGCCGGAGCATCGCTGAGATGCTGCTGGTGGCCGAGTGTGCATTCGTTCACAACATGCCGACATACCTTAGAATGTTCCCGCCCAAGTCGATGATTCTGTCCGGCCGTTCTTTTCGCAGAAAAAAGGTTTTCTTGTCGCCAGTTAGTATATCGATACTAAGCGATTGCGAACATGTATACCTGGGCATCTAAGATGAGGCCCCGCGTTTCGTCAATCCAGAGGTCCTTTTCGACCAGACTACCATCTTCTTGTGGTAATAAGCAGTTGGTGAAACATACAAGGCCGTTGACAGAGGCCATCGTTATGTCGTGGCGAGAATGACTCGAGGAGTCAGAGTAGGCTTCTGAACCATGTCCTAACTATATGCCCCATTCTATATTCTATTTGAGGATGGTCCAGAGAACATACAAAAGCCATTTGACCACATGGCGCATGTGCCATAACGCATGCACTTGATTGACCTCTAAGAGTATCTGCATCGCTTGACTGTTTTGTTTGTTGTCGTCATCGTGCACGTTTGTCCCAAACACCCTGTCCGTGTCGGGGACTAGTTCCTGGACTGTGAGAGAGAGCGAGAACAGAAAACAAGTTGAAATAGTTGAAAGCCAGCCGGAAGTTCGTCACAACACATCTCGGCTTCCACTCCTCCACCACCACCACACTCCTCCGCAGTATGGTCTTTTCGAATCATTATTTTCAACAGCACATGGACGGCGCGCATGCATACGGTTTACATTTGTACAAGCCTGCATATCAGCATGTGCTATGCAGTAAGTTATCCCCAGTTGTATAGTGGATTTGGATGACCGTGGCGTAATCCGAATATGATGGGAGGTCCGCAAAGGTAGCTACACTCCGTCTGAGTTTTTTTTCAACTCGTTTTTCTGTCGTTCGCTGAGATACAATCGTGGTACGCCGGTCTACTCAGGGAATGCGCCAAAACGCCAACATGTCATCTGGGCTGTTTCCTTCTTGATGAGGCGCGGGCATCACAGGCCTTACAAAGTAAAACCAGGTCATGCATGTCGCTTATGGTTGCATGGGACGTCTTCCACAACCACGGCGTTGCCATGACAAGGTACATGCCGCTTGTTTTGGGGGTCCTCCGTAGTGGAAGATTTCTAGAACTGAAATGCTAAGAATCAAAATTCGCTATCGATCACTCGAATGCGCACATTCTCCGCACATTCCCAGAATCTCTAAAATGCAACAAGGCGCAGGCCTGAATGACCTTTCAGGTTCGAGATGAACGGTACGATAACGGTGGGATTCCGAGGGGCCGCACAGTCCCGCGTCAACGGTGTCCGTGTGGGGGCGCCTGGGGACACCGTCTTCACACGAGGTGTGGCGGC
The DNA here is from genome assembly GCA_014925845.1 of Crassisporium funariophilum. Classification (NCBI taxonomy): domain Eukaryota; kingdom Fungi; phylum Basidiomycota; class Agaricomycetes; order Agaricales; family Crassisporiaceae; genus Crassisporium; species Crassisporium funariophilum. Next base: position 1,784,042 of record JACGCL010000004.1, read on the forward strand.
GGGACTCTCTCACAGGAATCCTCAGAAAGACACCATTTTAGACAAGTCAGTTCACTCCTGCGAATCTTGCAAGAAAAAAACTTGTGCTACATACAAGTTTCAATACTCTCAGGGGCTGCTTGGATATCAGGCGCATCAGCGATCAGTAACCGACCCAAATTAGCCGTGTGCAAGTCTTTCTGAACCAGGTCCGGTCAGATGAATGTTAGAGACCCGCTCGAGCCGTTGACGCTCGGTTCGCATGCCATACGTCAGGGTTTCTCTATCGAATCGCAACGATATCGGAAAAATCCCTCAAAGAGGTGATAAATACACGGCTTATCATACTCCCTAGACCGACTCGGACTCGATTTTTCAAGAAAGGAAGAGGTGAGGTTGAGCTGCAATCAAGAAAAGATAATGTTTAGGCTGGATCGTGGGCTCAGCAACTATGTTCATGTTCACATTGCTACTATCTCCTCTCGCTGCGAAATGTGGTATCGAACATTAAATGCATGTGCATCCTTATGCATATGTATGTCGACCTTGGGTTGTGAGCCGTGAATGAGCGCAACCATTTTCCATATCAGAGAATCAAAATTCAGGATCTTAAAGTTGATCACATACATAGGCTTTTGATACAGAGTAATAAAGGACATTATATTTGATGAGTGCGTTTTACGGCAGTATGCTAGGGTAGTCTAAAGAGTGGGGCATATGAGAATACAGTGATACCCAGTAGCGATGGTACCGAGTGGGTGTGGGTTCCTAAAGAGGGTATATAGATAAAGGAGGACTGCGGGTGGGTCGCGGCGTAGGGTATGTTACTTTTCATGGTATGAAACAAACCGAAGATGTGAAAGGCGAATGGGTATCGAAGGAGGACGGGGGTAAGTCAAACGCCAAGGCGGCGCGATGGGTTGCCGAGCGGATCGAATAGATGAATGTTGAGGTTGAGAGAGGAAAAGGAGGATGAATGCTAGTAGAGCGAGGAGAGCATGGGCATGGCGTTGGTTGATTGGAATGTTAATACAGGATGGAGGTGGGACAGCAAATCGACGAAGCAGTGAATATAGACCCTAGGAAGAGACCTGGAAAATAAAATAGCGAACGAGAAGGGGTATGAAACACGAATAGAAAGAAGGAGTTATAAGGAGTATAAAGGCCGTTCCCGGTACGTCACCATAGAAGAGGGAGACATAGGATTAATTTTGCATATGTTCAGAAGCGTTCAGCATATTTGAACTTCCCACTCGCCACCTTCGCCACCAGCCTGGGGCATGCTCTTCAGTGCTATTCTCACTCGACGTTTTCCGCCATTGCTGTCTGGAATGTTGTACTCGGAGCCGAGCCCAAATGTGGGATCTGAAAGTTGCCCATAGTCATAGTTCAAAGCCATAGACTCGTCCATGTTGTCATACATCGTCATAGGGGCGTCCGGATTGAAAGGGATATCGTAGTCACTCGATGGAACACCCAGGAAAGGATCCGAAGATGACGTTGAGAATGATGTCTTTGAGTTTCCCTGGGTTGAAAACGAGGCTTGGAAACTTGGTTCAGAATCCGATCCTGACCACATCGCTAAGGACGACGAGGACGGGGACATGTCCGGCTTTAGGCTGGTGTATGATGCTCCCGGAGAGGCCGAGCGCGAAGAGGCCGTAGATGACGGGTGTATCCGGACTCGGATCTTCCCATCATCCGAAGGGGATGCGTCAAATGATATGTCCAAACCGCCGAGGCCGCCCAACTCCGCAACATCTGCGCCCGTCAATTCCAGTTTCCGTGTTGTCGCTATTGTGTTACGATCATCCGAATAATCCATCAGAGAGCCGGCAGTTGCTTTCGACCAATCGAATTCATTTGGAAGAATTGAACTGTAGTCGAAAGTGGATGCCGAGGATGTGGGGAATGGATTGGGTATCGCGAAACTGGTAGGTGCTGTTGATTCCATTCGCATCGAAAGCAACGTGGGAAGAGCACAGAGTAATACCTGGTTTGGATGATAAGTTAACGTAAACGATACCTATATTTAACGACTCACCATCAATCCGAGGCTGGCGCCTGATTTGTGAGCTGATGGCACTGTCGAACGAGGAGGCGATGACAATGAAAATTGAGGCTCCGTTGCCTCGATTTTGATAGGGGCCTCCCGAGCAGAAGCCGTCGACAGCAGCTGAGCACTGAGACTGCGTTCCCGCTCTTTGGCAGCAGCGAGCTCTGCCTTGAGCTGCTCGACTTCAGAAACAAGCTTGGTGTCCGATTGGGCTTGTTGCGGCGCCGAAATTGAATTGCCGTTCTGGGCAAGTGCAAGAAGTCTGGCATTTTCTTGCTCCAATTCGGCAACACGTCTGCAACGTAAGAAGAAGAAGAAAAGGTAAGTACTATGTACAGAAAGGACAGGAGGCAGGATGAATGAAAGAAACGTTACGTACACTTCCATGCATTCAAACTCTTCACGCTTGCGTTGCCTGCTGAGGAAAGCCGCAGCACGGTTCTTGACTAGTCGTGCCTCACGTTTGCTCAAGCCGGAGACATCGGGGGGGATGAAGTCCTTGCTATTGATACGCTCGCCTACTGCGCGCTTCTTAGTAGCACTGGGCGCGGGACTTGCCGAGCGTTTGGCACCACAGGAGGCGATGCTTGAGTTGGGACTGTCGGCGTCCAACGGTAAACTGCAGTCAGCACCAAGCGATGGGGAGCGTGATGGAGGTGTGGGAGGGCGAGCGACCTCTGGGAAGTCGAAGACTTGGTGTGTGGGCATGCAGAGCTGCTCGGAGTCTGTGGAAGAGGCTGGGCTCATACGCATCTTGAGCATCCTGGAAGTTGGTATAGGGGAGCCCGTAGAATGAGAGCCCTCTGAACTAGGCGGAGAGGGAGGTAAATTGTAGTAACCGTAGTTGAAGTCTGCGGTGGGAGAAAAGAGCGGCTGTTGGATATCCCACTGGTGGTCCCCTCCGACTGGAGAGAGCAGAGGGGCGTCGCAGGCGATGATTTGTGACATTGGAAGCGAAAGTGGGTGCTTGGCCATTTGAATAAGAAAGCAAAGTGGTTGTTATAAAGAGATACGGAGGAGTAGTGGAGATATTAGGGAAGACGAAAAGAAGAAACTGGATCAACTTTTTTTGAACTGCTTCCAGGGTTGTCCGGATTTATATCGCACTTAAACCCGTTCGTTCTGGCTCAGTTCACGGCAACCACCCCCTTTCGGTTATCGCATCGCGTACTTATTGATATCTTTTGTTGATTTCATCACGGCATATCATGCCCAAATTATGCCTGTATATTCATGAATGTTGCAAGAGAGTTTCCTCGAAACAGTCGTTGCGCGACCGTTGCCTCTCAGCTCGCTATCTGGCTACTGGGAGGCAAAGCCCAACTGGAACAGTCTATCGTTGGATTGACTCTCCGAAAACCGCCCGAGCTACCGACAATTGCCTCTACTCGTCGCCTTAAACGGTGTGCATGGATACACGGTAGGCGGGGCAAAAGGCTCCGTCGGTCACCCAGTGTCTGCAAATGCCATATCTAACCTCCTCCTACTACTTTCTTGATCAAGAACCTCGTTTGGATCCATGAATACGATCCGGATCACCTCAGGCAACCTGGCCAATCCTCGGAAGTTATGTCAGTGTGTTGCGAATGACCACCCCTCTATTTTCCCCACAACCTTCCCCACATCACGCGCGATCGTCTCGAAGACCCGTGAACACCCCTTCCTTCTACGGTAAGTACGATCGGTCCGCGTCTATTTTCTTTCGTCTCCGTTCATGCGATTCTGACCTCTTTAGGCTTGTGTTGGATCACTTCGCCGGTACAATCTTGACTATCTTCTGTATCTCAGGTTTTCCGAGATACCCCCGCTGACTAACTGAATATTTACCTTTCGTTGAGCTTCACCCTTCTTCAGTGAGCCTCGTGCTCGCTCACACAATGCGGTCCTTGTTCGCGTCTAATTCTATCACGCAGCCGGTTACTCGCAAACCATTCCAGCCCAACCCTAATCACGAGGCTTGCGACGCGACGGTATTTGCTCTGCTCTGACAAGCCTTTCTGGCAACCTCTGCACCCTAACTGCGCTCAACGATATTCAAAGACACAACATCCGGCATCACATGCGACTGCCCCTATCCCGACGATTGTCTTCATTGCATTCCCTCTCACAACAATTCTTGAGCAGCTTTCGCGCTTGTTGCAACGCAAAATCTCGTAGATCATTGGAAGCGATCGGCGTGTCATGACTTCAACTAAATTTCTTTCTATTCAATACACCAACCGATCGAGCTTCAATGAACGCCTTTATCACCGTTCTTTCTGTTCTATTCTTATAACAGTCCCAATCCTCCAGGCTGCGAGACGCCCCAACGCATGGCTAGATTGCCCTGTCGCTTCCTCTTTGTCTCATGACCTGCGAACACAATGATGGCTATGACTTGGGAGGTCGTATGTTGTCGGCATCCATCGGAACGACCTGCTCCACAACGTAAGGGGGATCATGTTACGGCTCGAGTCGTGATCATGATGAACCATCGAGTTGAAGCTTCTCACTGCTCTGAGCCTGCTTTCGGCAATGCTAATGTTAGACAGCCTTTTCTCATTTTACCAATGCTCGCTCAAGGAGCGCATTGTGTCCTCCAGGTCTCAAGTCGGAAACCTCAGGCCCCGTATTACTCGGGGGTTCGTTCCTATACCTTATCCGATCAAACCCAGCCTGTATGCTTGCAATGATTGCAATCCATCGGACCCATGTATATGTTTCTGGTATTCAGAACCTTAACTTATCTTGAACTCATTTGTGAAATGGTGATAGGCAACATCGCTCCGACGACACTGTCTGTAAACATTGAGCTGTTATACGGTATGACGATCATGTCGAAGTGGAATCAGACGCTGCATCAACGACATAGCTCGCATGCTGATGTATGCACAGATTCATGGATATTTCATATCAGGAGCGTTGTGGGATGATACTGAATGTTCCAGATGTATATGTTCTGCAGCAGTCTGTGCAAGCACTCTCATACTTATTGCCCATGAGACCGTGCTTGTCTGTCAAAATGGAGAGACGAAGTTGATCGAGGCAGTGTGTGTGTTATCTCAACTCTTTCCAGTGCAAGACACATCGAGATACCGTCTTCATCCCAAGCTAAACTAGCTGGTAGTTTGAGCAACGGAATTGAAAACATGTACAACTCGCTGAGTCGTCCAAGGCCCAGTATTCCGAGCTGACAACAGAGCATTACAGGTGTACAATCGAGGTAGATCGCTACGACAGTCCTTGGCCTGAGAGCAATATCCTTTTCGTGTACAGTCCTGTCGTATTCCCCCCACCAGCGAGCAAAACTTGTATCCCCTGCTGCCTTTGATTAGGACGCCATCCGCAGTTGTTTCAGCCGAAGCAAGCCAAGCGTATGTACATACTTAGCGCATCGTCTTCAAACAAAGAACATCGTTATCATTGAACATGTCCGGAGTGTTATCGGCTGTTATCGAGCGCGCCGAGGAAAGGAAGACTCGATACTCCTTACTACTTAAATTCCTTGCCGTTCGCCTTACCCCACCCCGCGGACCACAACATGGCCACATGCTGTCACGATTGAGTAGTAGCCTTGGATGCACGAAGATAGCTCGGGGCATAAGGCCCAATGGTGTCATAGGGCGGCTGGTGCGAACCTGCGAGGGCATCTTTGAAAGATCTGGTCCGGGCCGTGCTTGATAAGTTGTCAAGCTCTCGGCAAGCACCAAGTAGTAGTTGGACCTGAGAACGCGCCTCGAGTATCGCGGGAGGTCTGAGTAGCTCAGATGATCCCCAATTTCGATTTGAAGGAAATACTATTAAAGAGGTCTGTTTGATAGCTACACGAAAAATGGATGTGCACCAGCATTGGCATGTTTATCCCTTCGTCAGCGCTTAGTTGTCATCTTGCAGGGACACAGGCTGTTGTATACATTGATAAAGTCTGACAAAGGAATTGATTGGCGAAAAAAATTAACGGGACATATCCCAGGATCTCCAATTGGCTTAACATAAAAACCAGCAACCCTTCTCCTGCCATACTGAAACAAATGCCGAGGACGTTGGTTGGAACCGGGGAAGTCAAGGGAAAGTGAGGGGCGCACTGGACACCTGTTAGCGTTGTAGCGGTAATCTGGGTTGTCATTTATGTTTCTAAGGTCTGTTTAAACAAAGGCATATTGCTCCATGTCCTCTACGGGACAACCGCACCGCGTCTAGGACTATTACACGACAGATTCCCAGGTGCTTCCTCGTTGATTCCTCGACCAGTAAATTCAATATTGGAATACATGGAACGGACTTGTGAATGGCCATTAGACTTGTTCAGGAAACTGCCGTGGACAATGGTTTCAACTTGCCAAAGAACGTGCAACAATTGAGAGTAACCAGCATACCGACCCAGATTTTTCATGCCACCTTCTTCTGGATCCATGTTGGACTGAGAACGGCCTGTAGCCTGTGACTTAAGAAAGAGTGTGAACGGATGAAAATTCAAGCTCACTCACCAATTGATTTGGGCAGCGCAGGGTTGGCAGATAAAGCTGCCAAGGCGTTCTACTGGGCAGCGTGCAGCACAAGCTTCTCATGGAACCCATGGAATCAATCTGAGCATGTCAAGGAGAAAGAATCCGAACAAATAAGGGATTGGGATCTTTGCATGTCGTTCTGGAATTTCCCCGAGCTATCGACAATTCCTCCGAGGCTGTTGTATAATTAACTCACCTTGCTTCCTGAGGAACAAAGTTCTCAGGTTTATTACGACCCCACATGGAAGGATTTAGAAATTGAAGAGTTTCGGTGATCCAAAGCACGAGGGAAAGTATTGCATTCGTCTGAGATACTGCCATCTTGCAGCTTTTGTCTTTGGGGCATATCATAATGTACAGGGAATGTCTATTGATAATGTTGTAGAACCTCACAAAGTGTAGAGAAATCCAGGTTGACCCTCAAGCGGCTTAGTGCGTTTTCCTTCCCGCATCAATCGGTTTAGTCGAGTGAAGTGGATGGTGGTGAGAGCGAGAAGCAGAAGCATCAATATCTGGGAACCAATCGTGACAGCGAGACCTATTTCCAAGATATCACATGAATCTCTTTGTTGGAAAACTCAAACTTCGCCTGAAAGCACGAACCTGGAATGTAACGAGGGTAGTCTTTGGCGCGGAAGACTGTGGTGGCTAGAATGCCTCCAATTGCTCCTAGGGAGATAGTCATCGCAGTTTGTACTGACCTGTCAAGCACTTTAGATCTTGTCACTATGCGATCAAAAGAGAATTCAAAGACCTTTTGCTGTGCGAAACAACATTGTTTGAGCTCTGCCAAAAGAGGGTCCTCAGTAACTGAATAGCAGTCATTTCAATTGACCTACATATGCAAGGATCGTAGGAATCGCCCCAGAATTTCCAGCGTTGATCAAAAACGCCCCTAGAAGTGCTTGGTTATGGTTCACATCTCAACCCTGATTGTCGGATACATACCGAAATATCGTACTTCATTTTGCTTTGCGAACGCCGTTAGGCAGAGTCCGATAAGACATACGAGCGTCGTAAGAACGATGAAGCCACTCCGATGCTTATGTTTGTCTGACAACCACGCGACAAGAAGAGTGGTGAGTATCTAAAAGCTCGGAGTTAGAGTGGAGGTAAGTATATTCGAGTTACTTACAGATGGTCCATAAGGGGGTGCGCTCTGATTGTCAATTAGACAGCGTTTGATCATAAGCTTTGCAGCATGGACGTACGAGAAGGAGGGATGCGGTTTGTGACCAGCCCATACCTCGTAGGATGATGGGAAGAAAGAAGGACTGGGCATCTTCGAGATAGATTAGATTAGAACACGAAACTTGAACCCGAATACAATACCCACAGGAGGGCATGGCTGCACACATGAACATGATGCCTAGATAATGCCTTGTCAATAATCATGCACGTATATCGTAGTTGAGCTTACCATATGCCCATAGGGTCCAGTCGCAGAGATGACCTACAACCTTTTTAAGAGTCAAAGCATCGGGCACTGCATCTCCGCGGTCCTCGTCAATGCGTTTCAAGACAAGAGCCGTCTGCTCGTGTGTCAGGAATGTATTTTGATCAGGGAAGGCGGGAATGAAGAGCCAGGTCACTGTCGCCAAGGCAAGCGTGATTGCACCTTCGATAATCTATAAATTATAAAACGTCATGAACGACTCTCATTGACCTGGAAAAGTTGCACTTACGAATATCCATCTCCAACCAGCTATTCCTTGTTTGCCACCGAGTAGACTAAACACGTAGGCCAAGATGGGGCTCAGCCCTCCTGCAGTAACGGACAGCAAGTAAAAAACTGCCAAGCTTCAACCCTCCATAAGCTTAAAGTACAGGATGATGAATAGAGTAAAACACACCGTGTGTGAACTTCATGACGTTTGTACCTGAAGATATAAACATTTATGGTCATGAATAAGCTCTTGTAGACTCACCAGGTAGATATGATGAACAGGAGGGCAGGGAAGAACGAAGCCTGCAGGTGATACATGTCAGTTTATCTCCAATGCTGACGCCGCGTTAACTCTCACCTCAAAGATACCCAGTAGGACACGACATAAGGCCAAGTACCCCCATGTTTTCACAAAGCCCATGCCAAGCTGTACAGCTCCCCAGGACGCCACGATGAAAGTCAACCAGTTGCGAACGCCGAATTTCCGCAGCACAAGATTTCCAGGTAGTTGCCTTCAAAAACGGCATCTCAATTCTGGCAGGATATGCATTGACTGGTTTCGACTTACAGAAGGATGTAGGGAACAAAATATACGCAGCTCACAACACTGAACCGGTCACCCGTCAAAAGTTTCTGTCGATGAGTGAGTTCTTTAGGCAACACCGCGATTATGGGGAGATAATACCAAGTCGACGCCCATCCCAGCAGTATGCGCTGCACCGAGGTTGATTCTGTCAATCAATGCGAAGGAGTATACCAGAGCAAGCACAGGAAGGATTCGCCAATCCACGTAACGCCTGGAGACAATATTAGCAAACCATGCAGAAGGATATCAAAGCAATAGTACATTGTTCTGCGCTCGAAATCCACATCATGATATGAATGAGTTTTCTCGATCTTCTCGTTAATGGACGAATCTTTCGAAATATCGGTATCCTTGACGTCCGAGTCAGAGAAGGAGTTGTGTTCCGACATGGGGGTATCGGTTCAATGCAATGAAGGCTACAGACAAAGATGGTACTAGAGACACAGAATCCGAAAACATCGTACGGGCTTTTAAAGATGTGGCATAGGAGGTTGATTGAGCCCTAATTGAGCCAGCTGGGTGGGACAACACAAAGAAGAGGTCAACCCTGAGTCTATGATGGAGAGGGACTGTGGTAAGATCGGGCAGCGATTGACAGAAAGGACCTTCAATTCAAAGTTCAATATGTACCAAACGAATGCTTCAAAGGTGCCGAAACTTACTTGTAAAGCCGAAGTAAGCTTATTCTACTCTCCTTTTCGATACCTCAATCATCAACCCAACTTTCTTGAGGGTTATTTGGCGGAGTAAAGCAATAGTCAGGTCAACTTGGAAGGTCACTGATCCTGCCGTCCACTTCTCTTGGAAACCTGAAGTACAACGCCAGTGACTGCGGGTACAATGAGGGATGTCAGTTTATCGAGATTGCCTGCGAGAATTATGTCCAAGTAGCTGTTTCGACGCTGGTGAGAAACCAGGGGATTGGAGGGGCTATGAAGGGACGTGCCATGAGGGCGAGAATTCAGGGACATATTATACCGTTATGTCCATGTGTGGGCTTGGACTCCAGTATCATCTCAGATACTGAGAAATTGCAACACACTACAAATGTAGCTGCCCATAGCGGGTCGATTCTGCCATTGCAGTCGACAGACCATCAAAACAGAATGATAACCCGCAAACATTGATTATGTGCTTACTGATGACCTGTATTCGAGAAAAGGACTAGGGCAGACAAGTTTCAGGAATGATACCGTGCATGGAGTTTTTCTACCAAGCTTCTTCCCGAGAACTCTGATTACCTTTGACCGAGGCGACATCGGGGGTGCGTCTTGCGCATTTGGTGAGTGAAAATCGGACTCCATGGCAGCAATTGGACTCTCGGCTATCTGGGATTTCTGCAATTTCGCACAGGAGATGACAGATACATCAATCTATCACCTACCTATCTTGATAGACGATTATCAACGACAACGTGCGGCGTTTCTTCGATTCCGTGTATAATTAAAGGGTGTACAGAAAACCAACTTGACCCTCTAGAGGCAGTGTCGCACCCGTCCCTTCATGTATGCTTTTGTTTTGACGCCAGTAATATGTCGTTGTGATGGCCAGGAGGACCAACATTAAGATCTGACATGCAATCGTCGCATAGATGCCAGGAAGATACTTTGGAGCATCTGCTTGACGAAATACAACACTGGCAAAAATCCCTCCAAGGCCTCCAAAGGACACGATGATAGCCGTTGAAACGGCCCTTTTGGTGTGGGAGACAATATTATTCGACGACTAAGCATTGCTCCATTAGTAATCCAAGAATGGCCGGCATCATTACAATGACTTACATATGCAAGGATTGAAGGGATACATCCTGCTGAGCCAGCATTGCTCAAGAAAATGCCTAGATTTGGTACAACTGAGATAAGAAGGTGCCTTAACACTTGCTTGACACCAACTTTCATACCTGCATATCGCCAACCCGGCTGAGGCGCATATCCTGTCAAAAATAATCCGAGTAGGGTTATGCCGGCCTGTACAGCTATAACCGCGGCCCGCTGACGATATTTGTCTGATATCCAAGCGAAGAACATGACGCTTACAGCCTAGAAATGTATACAGTTGAGCGAAGATCCTTGTCTGTCAAGGTCAGAAATTCGGACCGCAAAAACGTATGGAGGCGCGCTCTAACAATATGGTCAGCCCATGGTCTAACTTCCTTGGGCGTACAAGAGCGCACCAATAACAAGGACGCGGTTACACTCCAGCCCATCCCACGCAAGATGAAGGTTACGAAAAAGCTAAAACCTCCGTTAAGCTTTCAAGCAGAGAAACGTAAGTTGAATCTTTAATGTACCTGATAGCATAGGCGGGCATCGTCGCGCACATATACATGACACCTTTATCAGACAGCAAAAAAGGATTAGCGTCTGCTGTCTATGTCACTGAAACTGCGTGCGCCATACCAATTGTCCAAAGTTTCCAATCCAAGAGGTGATTGACTAACTTCTCTATAGAAAGTAGATCAGGTACCGAATCACCACGATCTCGCTCGACCCGTTGTAACATGATGTTGGTATCCTCTTGCGAGAGAAACGTGTTTTGATCAGGAAAATTGGGCAAGAAAAACCATGCCACAATGCCGAAGACAATGGTGATAGCGCCTTCAATGATCTACGTAGGTGTCATGATCAGTGAAAGAGTTGATGGAGATGATAACCTTGACACTCACAAAAATCCATGCCCACCCAGAAATCCCAAGTTGCCCACCAAGCAGAGTCAAGACATATGCGAAGATAGCACTAAAGCCACCAACGAGAATGCCGACTACATAGAATGCCGCGAGACTGCAATAACGTAGTGTCAGGTGCTGATGGTTTCACCAAAGAATACATACACACCGCTTCTGGACTTCGTGGCGTGTATACCTATCGAGGCAGGTTATTCAAGAGGTGCCTTTCATTTGGGCCATTGGCCCCGAAAACGCACCAAGTTGTGATAATATAGACCAAAGCAGGGAAAAAGCCAGCCTAACAAAGTGGTTATAATTCGAGCCCTCCAACCTCGCTTAATGTGTCAAGATACAAACCTCAAATGCACCAAGCAGCACTCTACACAGCGCCAGGTAACCCCATGTAGGAACAAACCCCATAGCTAATTGTACCGCGCCCCAAGAAACAGCCAAAAATGAGAGCCAGTGAGTAACACCGAGTTTACGCAATAGAAGATTGCTCGGAAGTTGACTGGAGCAACAGGGTAGGTCAGGTCCAGGTCCCATACCCAAAAATAGAGAAAAAAATAACGTACAGAATTATATAGGGGACAAAAAATATGCATGAGAGGATGCTGTAGCGCGAACCGACGCTGAGACCCTACGCATATGTCAGATTAAAGGTGAGCCAGTATGCTGATTGACATGAAGAAAACATACGAGATCGTGATCCATGCCAGCCGCGCGGGCTAACCCAAGATTCGAACGATCGATCAACGAAAGAGCAGACAGCATCCCTAAGAGAGGGAGCATTCTCAAATCAACCTTACGTCTAATCCTGCATGTGAGCACCTCTGGTCCGACTGACGGAAATCAAAGACGTACATGATGGACTTTGTTAGCTTATCCAAGTCTGCCACTGGCAGGGCTACCGTTTCGACATCCGCTTGCATTGACACTAAGTCTGCTTTATTGTCGACCATAGTTTCAGACGTTGAGGGAGTGTGCGAGTTAGCCATTCCTTGTGGGTGACTATTCGTTTAATGCTGGTTTATTGCGCTCTTATAGCCCCAAACCGAGTCCAAAATAGATGAATTATAAGAGAAGTAGCTGGCAAAGGGCTCGAGAAGGTAAGAAGGCATCCCATTCCAGAAGCTAGTGATCAACTCGACCGCATGCAACCAAGGAAGCGTCCGTTCTCATAAAGTACATCAGCATCTTCGCCGAGTTTCCGTACTGGGATAGAGGGGGAGAGTGGACTATTAGTTAAAGGCTTCGCCAACACAGTTTGAAACAACCGAAAAGACCAGTCGCATCATCTTTCAAATTTGTGGAATGGTAAAATTTTGTCAAGCATTCGTAGAGCGCAGGTCCACGCAGGTACCAACCTGTAAAGTGACAGTCGGAATTTTTCAGGTGCGGGCTCGCTGATATCTTCTCCGGATCCGAATAAGCGCTATGCGCCACGGTCGCGCTGGTTCACGTGCCACGCGAGTGCATGGATGATTCCGATTATCTTGGCCCAAAACCTTGTCGAGGAAAACACTGCTTCCAAGTGATTCAAGTCTACGCTTATGGATTCTTTAAATCGACGTACCTGACACAAATAGTGACTTAATTGTGAATTTAAGCCTCGTTGACCCCAGGAGGCAATCAACTTACTTCGAAAATCCACTTGGTAAGCGGACGCGAAAGTGCACACCGTGTTACTTCAGCGGCTCGGAGTGCACGGTTCCTGTCCTGCTAGAACCGAGTGACCGAGGAATTGTTTAGAAGAGTGGAGCGTGCATCAGGACGATAAGGCGCCTCTCTAAATGATCCACGTCAGAAAAAGAAATGGTGCTGGCATGCGTGGAAGTCCTGGTATCAAGTGCCTGTCCTGCAGTCCTCCAACTGGTAGCAAGCTCTCACAGCTTGCGAAAAGACTACATCAACACAGGGTTTTCGTCATTGCAGTGCGCTCACATTACGGAATAACGTCAGGATGAAAAGTGAAGTCTCCTGTAGCTCCACGGATTTTGATGTATCTGGCAAGTAAGGAGCTGAAATATAACCAAATACGAGATTGAACAGCCAGTCCTGACCACAGGAACTATAACGCCGCGATCGTTGTGTTCCTCTGACAGTGGCAATGTCACGGCCACTCATGCTCCGTTGCAGATTGCATCGCATGAAAAATCAAGTTCCTTAGTCCTTAGTGACCTTTCCCTTTCCTTTCGAATGTGCTTTACATGTGCATACATAAGGTAAGTCACGCATGGAATCTGGTATTTAATTACAGGTAAGACCTTCTTTGTTGCAGAGCGAGAGCGAATGAAGAATATACGCACGTCCTCCACCTCTATCCCGCAGACACCGATCGCACGCTTACGAAACCTGTGAAATTGAATCCTTCTTGGGCGCACCGCCGCTGATATCTCTTTCCCTTTCTTTTCCCTTCTCTGAACTGGTATTTGCCGAAATGGTCGTTTCATCTTGATATAAACCATTTTGTTCTATGTAATCCACAACTGAATTCGGCAGCAGGTAGCGGACTGAAAGCCCTCTCCTCAGGAAGAGGCGAACCTGGGAGAAACGGTCAGATAGGGTTTTTGATATCTTTGCGAAAGGCTAATATTCACCTTCGTGCTAGAAACATCATTCTGAATGAGTTGTGATATCAGATAGATATTGCTTCGCCAGCGAGCAAGATTATCTGTCGCTTGGTCCATTCCAGTTCCGGCGCGCTCGACAATCAAGCAGCCATAGCGACCTAGGATGTGGTCAAGCTATAGAGTTTACTCAGATAAGTTCCGACTGGAGTAAACTTGGCAACAAACATCGGAGTGACTCCACACTCCAGGTTCGCTCATCGTCCCTATCAGGTCTGAACCGGCCAAAAGCATGACGCGAACACTACGATGTTCCCCATCCTCTGTGTGTACACCCCCAAGGACAGTGTTGATTTCGTGATCAAAATGATCCAACACAATGGCTGTGCGTTGATACGATTGGAATGCTTCCCAGGGATCAACCATCAGCCAGGTATCTGAATCCTCTGCCGCCAAAGTACACATGTTCACCCTGTATACAGACAGTCAGGCTTGAAATCTACATCATGAAAATGGGAAGGCGAAATGAGGGCAAATGAGTCAGGGGAGACGAAGAATGAGAGAACGTCATGAATCCGGAATTGATTCCCGAAAGCGGATATTCGGGATCATAAATTCCTGCACCAGATGCGAGCGTTCCGGTACTGCAGCTGCAGCGCACATGCACCAACGACGTATAACCCCTTATATTGCTTGACTGACAAAGAACAGGGCCGGGTACTCACCGATGGCGAGCGCTGAGCAACCCTGGTTTCTTGTACATGTCGCTCACAGGGCTAAGATATCCCCCAAGAATTTCGAAGTCGGTGTTTTGCCTGACATAGTCTTTTGCCATTTCAAACATGCGGAGATGGAGGTATGTGACTGGACTGAATGAACCGCATGCGACCAGAACTATAGGCGTTTTCTTTGGATTGCGTAGAACTCTTGAGAGACGGTGGAATGGGAAAGCATAGTTCGGTGGGTTCGTAAATTTCTCCGTGAGATGGTCAGATAGAGCCATGGCTTGAGGGGGGAGTCAAATACGATGGGCGTTAAAGGAAGGGGTAGGGAAATTAGAAGCAGTAATGTATGAATAGAGGACGGATTGGCGGCATTTGCAAACAAAGTCACGATGAACCCTCAGTCTCATTATGAAGCAATTCGTTCCCACGCTTCCTCTGCCTTTCCGGCATTCCTTTCCGCAATATTCACCGCAACGAATCCAATCCAATCATATCACAAACGTTGTCACTAGCATGTTTCTATTTTCTTCTCATCATCACTCTCCAAATATAAATGAAACTTTCTCTGTCACAAAGCAGGTGATCCGAACCAACTATGATCCTTATCTCCAAGCCTGGTAGATGGTATCCTTCCATCGAGATTCGAGCAATGACAGCCGCAATCCACCAACCTACCTTTCATGCCCAACCCCTCGCAGGCTAGTACTTCAAGCCCTCGATTAAATAGAGTGGTTGGCTTTGTTGTTTCAAGGAAAGTGCAAAAATCAATGCATCCCATGGGCGGCCGCCTTCAAGAAAGGTCAGGGAATTGCCGTGCCGCCCTGCCGGCTTGGGCGAAACATGTGCAAATCAATACGGTCATGACTTGGACTCGGACTGGAATTGAAGCAACACGCATATCACTTACAATAATTAACGACGGCCCAACGCGTTTCTTGAAGGATATGCCATTTAAGCGCCCATCGGCCGCGTTACGATCGTCATCCTCGTCGACTAGTTCCAGCACCAGCGGCTCAAGGTCTCATAAGCGCCGGCGATCGAATTCTTCGTGTGCGTCCGACTCCTCCAATAATAGACCGCTGCAAGTGTACATAGTGCAAGAGAAGCTTGACGAAGGCACTGCTCGTGAGCTCGTTGGGCTACTGGAGTCGTACGCTCAGGGACACCACTCCCTGGCGTCAAGTCAAGCTCTTCATCTGGAGCAATGCAGTAACGTCCAAGATTCGGACATCATAATCACAAGCATCAGGATGCGAAAGCGCCTCGAAAGACATGTTGATTGGAGCATCGCTGTCAGTTACTGCGAAGGATTAGTAGACCCATACTGAAACCCATATATTCCTCAGAAACAGAAGGCTATCGTTACTCCAGATTGGCTTCGAGATTCCGTCAAGCAGAACCACCCAACTGCATGTGGAGACTACGCTGCCCTTGAAGAATTGCACGATGAAACGGTGAAAAACTGCCCGGAGGATGATTGTGGATCGTCAGAGACAGTCAACGCTTCCCCAAAATCGTCAGCGAAAGGATTGAATATTCCACCTACATACAAGGTCCCAATCGTCAAGCCAACAAGCGCTCGAGTATTCAAGAACTGGGCCTCGAAATATGCGTGCACACGCGCTTCACCCCTTGTCTGCATAAATCAAGCACTTGCAGTCGAACTTGGAGTTTTGTGTCGCTCACGAGAACTCGAAGGCCTAAATGTCAATGCGTTGAGTTATGAGCGTGTTTGTGGGGTATGTTCTGAAATAAATCCTAAGGCGCTAGCTCACATGAAGTCTAGATGATTAAATGTGATTCCATCGCATCTGTCTTGTGATGTTAGCGCTGATGGTCCATGTATTCCTCATGGGCAGCTTATCCAAATCTCATCACACGTGAGACATTCGAAAGAGATATCATTAAATTGCCAGGCTTTGGCAGTAAAATGCTCTGGAAGGTAAGATATGAAGGCATCGCAGACTATGTATCTTTTAATCCCACCTCAGATTGAAGAATTTCTTGACAACGGTTATATTGAGGAATGTCGTAAGTTCATTTCAAGATTTCTCCCTTGCATTGGACTCCCATCCCAGGGCAGGAACAATGAGTGCATCTGAACGTTATCAATCTCTCTCACTTTTTGCGACTATATACGGCATTGGCCCCGCGAATGCACGCAAGCTATACGATCTGGGACTCCGCACGGTAGAGGACCTGGAGCGGTACTACGACGTCCCACCTGGCACCGACATCTCATCACTCGAAGCGGAACTCGTAACTCCTAACGGCCGAAAGATAGAATCAAAGGATAAACTTCCAGATATGTCCATCAAAGTGGCGCTCGCTCTACGGCTGGATTTGGAAATTTCCATACCGCGCGACGAAGTAGAGGAAATGCACGCAATCGTTATGGCGGAGATGGAAGTAATACAGCCGGGATGCGTTAGCACCATAGTCGGCGGGTTCGTGACCAACCTCGTCGTACACACAGAGCTAGTGGCTGATTCTGTGCCAAGGTATCGACGCGGGAAGCCGCAAAGTAATGACGTCGATATTGTGATAAGTCACTCTGACCTCCGGAGTGGTGCAGATCTAGTCAAGGGGTTGTGCGCGAGGTTCACCAAGCACTTAGTCGCCAAGGGTATGTTGCACTTCCACGAGAAAGGTCGGATTCGACTGACTTCTGCATTAGGTTTGGTGACCCACGTCATGCGTTCGTGTCGATCTTGATTCTGCATGGGGCTTATAATCAAGGGAGTCAACTAGATCTTTCCGGATTTCACGCACATAATGCATTACGCACGGAGCATTGGGACTCTCTCGAAAAGGCGCTTACCGTTTTCGTTTTGCCCCGCAATAGCAACCGCAAGCGTGTTTATCGACGTCTGGATTTAATTTTCGCTGCTCCGGAGTCGTATTGGACGGCGGTAATTGGATGGTGAGTAATGCTTTTGAAGGGACACCCTCTCGAGGAAAGAGTCTATTAGAAAGTGATCTTGTTACTGATGCGAGATCTAGGTCAGGATCGAAGATGTTTCAACGGGATTTAAGGTTATGGGCAAAGGCAGAAAAGTGAGTCCGTGTTCTGAATTTACTCTCTGCCCCTTGGACTGATGGCATTCGAGGGGCCTGAAATTCGATAGTTCTGGCTTGTGAGTGGTCTGCGCCAAGCTTGTAGATCAGTACTAAATTAACAGAAAACAGGACTCGTCGACACGATTCCAAACTCTTTGTTCCACGGAGCGAGCAAGAGGTCTTCGATATCTTGGGTTTAGACTGGATTGATCCAACAATGCGGAATGCCGATGTGTGATTCCTTGAAAGTGGAATAGGACACTGTTCGTAATTATAAAAACACATTGTTCCATGGACAATAGTACATAGTACGCAGTCGTAGTTAGCAACTAGCCAAGGTTACCGTAGTATGGCTTGATTAATTGGCAAAGGCGGGGATATCCGTTAACGCCTTGCCCAAGATGAGGGCATGGATATCCTGTGAAGAAAAGGTGAGGTTTTGGGTTTTTGTCAGGCCATCTGACCAGAGACCGGCGCTTACGTTTGTCCCTGAAATGCAATGACCTTGGATCAGTATCTCCGCCGTTGAATCGATCAGGAGAGGGCTATACCTTCATATGTGTTCGTGACTTGCAGGTTGGCGACGTGACGGCCAATATGATACCTGAGCGGCCAAGAATGAGAAAACATTTCTTAACAATAAGTTTATCACCAAGACTAACTCATCGGCGCAAGCGTTTCCTCCTAATATGTCAAGGACGACACGCGCATGTTGCAGTGCCTTGCCACAGTTATTGCGCTTGATCATGCTAATCATCTCAGGCGCCAATTTACCCTCGTCCTTTAGCCTGCCAACCTGTAAGCTTGCCTGCAGACCGAGAGCCACCTCGGTCTGAGCGTCGACGAGTTTCTTCTGCACAAGCTGGAAGGATGCGAGAGGACGTTTAAATTGATGCCTTTCCAGTGCGTAGTCCCGTGCGCGATGAATACAATCTTCAAGAGCGCCCATCACACCCCAAGAAATACCGAACCTTAGAAACAGTCAATTAAGGGCGTTGAACGGAAAAGAAATGGCCCACCTTGCTGAATTCAAACATGAGAAAGCAGATCCAAGACCCTTCGATTTCGGGAGAAGTGCATCATGCGAAACGCGCACAGAATCCATGAAAACGGAGCCTGTAAGGGAAACACGAAGAGCAAGTTTGTTTTTTATTGCTGGGGCAGACAAGCCTTTGAGACCCTGTATCGAATAGAGAATTTGAGTTAAATTCATAACGCTGGATTTTGTCATGCCATCGTACCTTGTCTAGAATAAACCCACGAATACGGTTGTCCCATTTACAGTTCGCCCATATAATGAATACATCACTATGCAACCAATGAATGGCAAGGCAGACATGTCATATTATTGACTCACGCGACTGGGGCATTGGAAATCCACGTTTTACTGCCATTCAATATAAAGCCACCGTCAACCTCTTCAGCGGTAGTTTCCATTCCTGCAGGATCTGATCCATGGTTGGGTTCGGTCAGACCCTAAAACACAGTCAATGGCATGATTATATCAACAGTCTTGTCACTTACAAAGGCGCCGACAATTTCACCTTTAGCTACGAAGATCCGCCGTTGAGTTGACCAGGATGGAAGTAAATAGAGTTTATAGCATACCCAGACGAGGCAGATATTTTTCCTTTTGGGCATCCGTCCCAAATTCATTTATGGGATGCATGACAAGCGAGGATTGGACAGAGGCAGTCGAACGATAGCCAGAATCCACTCTGTTCGAAATGCAATGTAAGTCTAGTCAAGCTAAGAATCACAGGTAATTCCAACCTCTCAATTTCTCGAGCAATAAGACCATACGCAACGTTACTAACACCCGCACAACCATATCCTTCGATAGTTGGACCGAGCAGACCCAGTTTACCCATCTCCGGAAGAATATCATGGTTGAATTCTGTAAAAACAGAAGGACATCAGTATTTTCGATGACATAAGAGTAAGCTCGTGGTAGACTAAACCTTCTGTGCGCCACCCTTGCAGTACGCGAGGCATCAGATTTTCCTACGGAAATATCCGCGTTCGCGTTCAAGAGAGCAAAGAGTAAAAGCAGAGTTACTCACCTGACAATATCCATGTGCAGTATCTCTGTTACGTTTGGTAAACACTTGCATCAAAGCATAGAGAACTTTACTGACCTGATGGCAATTTCCTCTTCCATGAGTTGGGATTCTAAGTTCAATGGATCCTGCAGGAAATGTTAGACTAAAGGCCCTGGCCGAGGTGGCAACAACTTTCCTCCCATTTGAATTTCACAAGACCTGGACAGTTTCTTAGTTCGTTTGACTTCAAGAGTGTATACCGACTTGAGAACTGACCGGAAGCTGCGCGACTATGAGATGGAGCATATCTTCTGACGGCTTGATTGGGACCGCAGGCACGAACAAGACGCGTTGAACTTTGGCGAGGCAGAGAGAACATGACCCGGTAGAATGCAAACTTGAGATAGGAGAATAAGCAAGAGCAACGGAAATTTCTAACGTTTCCCCAGGACGTGGAGAAGATCCGGGTGCATTGAACCCACTTTGCCGGCGGTGCGTGGGAATCATTGATGTGGTACCCCACGTGAACGCGGAGAAGGCAATCCTCTTCCTGAGCCCAGGGCCCGCCCGCCTGCTCGAACATCGAATCATTCCTTGTTCACGACTTGACATTCACTAGAGACACGCTAGGACACCCTCTTCAGTATTCAACTTCCACCTGGAACTTGCTCCCTTTTCATTGGCAAGCGAAGGATGTCCTAGCGCATGATGGGTCCTTACAGGCTTACCCAAATTGACTTCAACAATGCCCAGATAATACTTAAATATAGAGAGAAAGCCTCAATTAAAGAATGTCCACTTGATGATTGCCCAATTCCGGAGTGAATGCTTGAACATCCTGCGCCATCAACAGGACTAGATCACTCGTCCAGTTTCCAAATGAAGGTATAATGCTCAACCGCATTTTAGCGACATCTTCATGAAAAGCTCGGAGTAACGTCCCAAAAGAGTGCAACTTGCCAAAACCCTTCCAAATGCATGGAACTCTTTGTAGCCATGCTGGTACCGAGGCATGAATCGAACCCAGACTGACAAAGGAAAAGCAGGCCAGAGATCGGAAAGGTTCCAGCTTGTGGTTGCGGACCATAATCACGGAAGCGCATGCGGACATGTCATATTGCAACATACGATACGGAGTGAGAGAGAAAGCCATATGTACAGACGTGAATTAGATCGTCGAGGGATAGAGCATCTGGAAGGACATCAGCAAGCAGTCTAATCAAAGACAGCAATGAACGCACCACTCGGACACTGGCACCGAATGCGCGCGGAGGAAGGTTGCTACGGAATTTTGATTTAACAACGCCTGATGATCCGTGTGGTCTGGTCACTCGTCTAGTGCGATTGAAGTAGGTTAAGCCATCGAAACGCAGTTAAGCAGCAATGAACAGCACTCACCCCCAGATGACACGGACTTTTGAGCCCTGGATCTCCCTCTTCGCCTTGTACACAAAGGCAACACGCTTTCCGAGGTAGAATTGCGCATCCTCCTTGGTTGCGACACCCTCGATTTGAATCAGCGATGTGTTAGGGCGGGTGTTGCGTTTGGCGCGCTTGTGGCCCAGGACTCGGCCTTTGCTGTACAATCTATAGGTTCATAGTAGAGTCAGTCAACCGTTCGTCAAGGGTAGCCACATATTGGAGGGACTGATATGTAGGGGCGATTGAAATAGCAGGCAGAGTTGAGCTTCCAGCGTCATCCGAACTTCGTGCATGTAATCCAGCCTCTTCCACTTCATTCCAACCAACATGTACCGTCCCATATCATCCTTCATCCCTCCGAAGAGCATAACTCACCTAGTTGAGCCCATTTTTCGACTTGTGGAGTGCCGGCGCCGTTGATAATCTTGAGGGGGTTGCTTCTGGTGCACAGCCAAAATCGTGAGCAGGCGGGGTCCATCACTATGCTGACAAACATTAACAAAGGTCCCGCGGTCCGTGACACATTGGTTACATAATCAGAGGCTTCAACTTCTGAATGTGCTCAATTGCATCTCAAGTGTACAATCATTCATGGAAGAATGGTGTTATTCCTGCTAATAGGAAGCATTATTATAATGGTAGTGAACCCGTGAGTTGCCTCTTGGCTCATCATAATGAGCACCCCGGAACAGAAACGCGACAGTAAATGCAGTGGGTAAAAGGCATCGTGACATTCCGACGCGTTCAATCAGCAACCTCACAACTAGCGTCGGAAAAGGCCCCAAATATTGTCAAGTATCCCCTTGGGTTGCGGGGCCTCTTCCTCTTCTAATGGTGGTAGCTCGACGCCCTCTTGTTTCTCTTGGATTGGTGCTTTCTTCTTCTTCTGCGGCTTTGCCCTGAAACTGGACATCTTCGCCTCCTTGATCTGTCTGAGTAAAGCCTTCCGTGTTTGTATCTCTTCCTCTGATTTCTTCTGTGTCTGACTGGCGGACAGAGGGGGAGGTGTTTTCGAAGTTGGTGTTGGTTGTGACTCGGGTTCTGACACAGAAGCGTTTGCGATAGGTTCCGTTGAGGCAGAGTTTTCTGAAACAGACAACGAAATCGGTGCACTTTGCACTTTTGTTGTGTCGTCTTGAATCAAATTTGCAGGCGCCTTCCAGGAGTTTGCCTCGGCAGCGACAGCGCTAGGCGCTCGCGGGGGTCTTGGTGGACGAATAACAGCAGGGTTGGGGAGGCGAGTTCTATTAGAGCATTCCTGCAGAGCTGCTCGCATGCGCACATGGTCGAGATCCGTCGGGCCGAATATCTCTGCTTCACTAATGTGCCGAGACGATTCGATAGGCTTCAGCTCGTGGAATCCACCCCATGACATGAAAGCTCGCATGACTGGCTCGCGTTGGTATTGGGGTTCATGTTCGAGATGAGGAATTGTATAATAGTCTGATGCTGCAGATTTAAAGGTCAACAAGCAGCTTTAGAGAACGTAATGGCTGAATTTACTTGAAGCGCGCTCTATTCGAAGACCTATCGTTCTCTGAGAGTTGCTATCTTGCATGGAGGATGCAGCGGAAGGTAGTTCAAAGTACTCGTCGCGATCTGTGCTCTCAAGGAGGTGGCCAATGTCCTCCAAGCCAATTCCACCAGGTTGCTTCGAGACATTAGGCGCAGGAATGGCAAACGTATGTCCTTCCATGGGTATCCGTTGAAGTGATTCGGGTTTCTCAAATATGACATATGAATAGGTTTGATATCGATTTGGCATCTCAAAGTCCTAACATACACATTAATACATGTTCGGCAACGCGAACATCTAGACGGAGGACTGACCTTGAGGAAATGCGCCTCCACTATTTTACCGTACTTCCGTTCTAGCACGCGCAGAAGAGCCCAAGTGTCCGCTATATTTTGAAAAGGTTCCCATGTTTTAACAAAGGCCGTCCGCCTATCCTTCGAATTGAGTTTTGTCAGGCTGTCGGAGCGTTTCCATTGGCCTGTCGAAGTAGACGCATGTCGAAGGGTGAGGTGTTGGTGGAGTAGAGACCGGCATGGGGCAAGCCGGCGCGAGGCACGCAGAGTTGGAGAGAGCATTTATGGTGCAATGGAAGGACTGCCCGCGACGCGACGTTGAATGAAGGGAGAGTCCGGGCAGTTGAGAGTCGTGATCGCTGTCCGAGTCCGACTGCCGTGGATTTTTTTGGGCTCGCCAAAGTTGGCTAAAACATGGGGTTAGGGTTTGTTTAGCTGTTCCGGGGCGATGGCTTCGGGAAACACACTCATCGACACTCATGACCTCGGAGCCAAAAGGACGTTTTGCGGCGTACAGAAAGACTTTGGCAGCCATATCAGCGCGTACAAAAACGCCTCTTCCATCTCTTATTCTTTCCTTCGGCATTCTACATGAATTAACTGCTGTGGTACCCCTTGTGGGTGTGTTCTACGGTGCACGGGCTCTGGGCGTCGGAGAACGCGTCGTATCCGCCATAATTGAGGACGAACAGAACTCAAACAGCCAGGCTGGGGGAAGTGCCCTTGAATATGAGAAGGACGGGTTCAGTTGGGCTAGACGGAAGATGAAATCATGGGTGGAAGAGGGTGATCGTTGGTCCATCAGGATCGGGAGACGCTATGGAGTCTTTGGCTATGAGAAGCGACCGCCGGGGACTGTGGACGACGTGGAAGAGATGGCTGGAGCTTCTGGACACATTGCTGGCGATGTGGCCAATGCTGTCTTCGCGTATGGCGTCACGAAGGTGAGATCTTGTGAAATGCTTGTAGTGTCGGGCATATATTGACTGGTCTCTTTCTAAATCAGGCTCTTCTTCCACTTCGTATCGGAGCTTCTGTTTATTTCTCTCCCATGTTTTCTCGAACAATAATAGAACCCATTCGGAGGACCATAATCCAGCCCTTCCGCCGCAAACTCTGAAGCTGCAGGGACCTTGTTTGATCTGTACGCTCGCATTGCTAAATTCTTATCTAACCCTCATTATTCATTGGAGTATAGATTTACCACACTCTTCTCGTTCTGCGCTTTCTTTTCTTTTTGTGCAAGCTCTTCTAGTGCACTCGAGGACTTCATATTTGGGTTTATTTGCGTGAATGTGGAATAGGAAGGACAACCAAACCAAGCTCCTCCTTTCCGCTCGCGTTCATGGGACACCGTGCTGTTGGCTATCTCTTGTTTCTGAATGAACAAGCTGAATCTTAAACGCACGCCAGAAGAAGAACGCCGACATCGAATAAGAAAGGAAAGAAAGCGAGAACAAAAACGAAAACGGAAGGATCCGAGTGACGAGGCGGGACCCTCGGGCGCCTCGAAACGGTTCCATGCAGACAATCTAAACGAAGGCATTCAACGTAAATGGGCATCTAGTGATGAAGATGAGGAAGAATATGGTCCACAGCTGCCAAAGTCCTCCGAAATGCCTGATACCTCACAGGCTCACAAGCCGGATTACGATACCCTGAAGGCTGAAATAGAGGAACAGATGTTTAGAGCGAAGATGTTCGATGCTATGGGAGATGATGAGAGGCTAGACGCAATAGAGACGCAATTCAATGACTTTGCACAAGTGCCTGACCGGTGGCGGACGGCAGGTGCTGGGGAGAGAAGAGGAAATATGGTTGAGAACGACGGTTATCTGAAGATGGATCCAAGGCATATGGATGACGAAGAGTATGCAGAATGGATAAGAGCTGGGATGTATAGGTGAGGGATTCCGCTCATTATTTAAACCTTGGCTGATTTTCGTTGACTTTAGGAAAACTCATGCCGAGGAGTACGCCGAGCAAGAACGGAAGAAAGCTGCCAAGGCCGCTCGACGCGCTGAGGAGAAGGAGCGGAGAGCGGAGACGGCTCGATTGGAGAAAGCAGCGGAGGAGGAGCGGAAACGAAAGAAATTGGAGCGCGAATCCCGCCGTTGGGATTATGCGAGAGAGGAATATGCTGCTCGTTGGATGGCACTACTTTCCGCAGCTGGAGACCAAGGGTCGGCTGATTCGAATATGCAATCCCTCACGTTCGACGATATACCTTGGCCGATCGCTGCTGCGCACCGGCAGAAGCCCGAGAAACGGCGTCATAGAGAGGAGGATTCGCGTCAACGCATTGGCGTCGAAGAGCTGACAGCAGAGGCTATCGCTACATTTTTGCTGCCATCTGTCGGTGGAGCAGGTGTTGGAGCGGTAGTGCCAGAAGAGGAAAGGAAGAAAGAGAGGAAGGACAAACTACGGGAGACTTTCCTTCGTTTCCACCCTGACAAATTTGAAGGGAGATTTATAAAACGAATAAAGGAAAGCGAGAGGCAGAAAGTGAGGGAGGCGATTGGACAAGTCAGTCGTGTGCTCAACACGCTGATGGGAGAAGGAGCTTAGCAGAATAATGCCATTGTTACTGAATACACCGCTTTACATTGTTTACCGATGGACAGTGTAACCCGACTGATGAAGGAAAAATTGCAGTACGGCGGCCCGAGATTTCCGAAAGGGGAAGAATGTGGAAACAACAACCGCTTGTTGTTTGACACTGTCTTCCCTACTTTCCTCCACTGTGACTACTGGCACTGCTCCGTGGTAGATCCATTCTGGCCTTCCTATAGCCAACCCATACCGCACTCCCTTACGCCTTTCATTCTTTTTGACGACCTTTTGCCTACCCCCCGACCGCAAGCGTTCACAAACCCAGTCGCTTAAGTTCTCCTTGCCGACCTAAGAAGGACCCTTATAGCACCACTTCGTATTGATGTCAATAATCATCGATGGAGACATTTTCAACGACCAATCGCGGACGCTGGCGCCCGCAGCGGTCGGCTCCCAGGTCGCGCTCATGAGCGTGGTGTCTGTGAGTTCTAATTCTGTCGATAACATTGGAATTGCCTTTCTAAAGCCACTTGGCGGCGCCCCTAGGTGGTTACCGTTCTGCTCTTCAACTTCTTGCGCCCTAAAAACAAAGTACGTTCAGAACGCGAACATTACTAGTAGAGTGGGATGAATGCAGGGCTTCTGGGTTCTCATTCCTTGTGGAGGAACCCCAGTGCCTGCCACGCATAGTCCTGCGAATTTCGCCATCATCGTGTCTGATATATTGCCCCAATCATTTTATAGATTATCTATGAGCCCAAAGTCAAGTACCATGAAGGCGACAAACCTCCTCCCCGCATATCCGACTCGATTTTCGGCTGGCTCCCTCCTCTCGTTCATACCAAAGAACCAGAACTACTCGACAAGATCGGCCTCGATGCTGTGGCCTTCCTTCGGTTCGGGCGGCTCATGCGCTGGCTCTTCACCGGCATAACTATCTTAACCTGCGGTATCCTCATCCCCATCACCGTTGTTTACAACCTGCGAGAAGTCGATCCCAAGAATAGGGATCTCCTCAGCATGCTCACTATCCGCGACGTTTCTGGCAGTTTCCTCTACGCCCATGTCGTTGTCACGTACCTCATCACTTTCCTCGTCGTCTTCTGTGTGAATATGCACTGGAGGGCGATGATCCGGCTACGTCACAAATGGTTCCGATCCCCGGAGTACCTGCAGTCATTCTATGCGCGCACACTGCAAGTCAGACGCGTGCCCAAGAAGAACCAGTCTGATGAAGGCCTCAAGGCTATCTTCGAAGTTGTCAAAGTGCCCTACCCCACGACCAGCGTGCATATCGGCAGGAAGGTTGGAAGATTGCCGGAGTTGATTGACTATCACAATCAGACCGTCCGTGAATTCGAGGAGGTCCTAGTCAAGTATCTCAAGGGCGGAAGAATAAAGGCGAAGCGACCTTCGATACGAGTGGGTGGAACTTGTGGATGCGGAGGACAAAAGAAGGACGCAATTGAATTCTACACGTGAGTCCCAT
Source organism: Crassisporium funariophilum (assembly GCA_014925845.1). Classification (NCBI taxonomy): domain Eukaryota; kingdom Fungi; phylum Basidiomycota; class Agaricomycetes; order Agaricales; family Crassisporiaceae; genus Crassisporium; species Crassisporium funariophilum. The sequence continues at coordinate 1,811,151 of JACGCL010000004.1, forward strand.
CATTTCATTCAAGGCGAAGATAGTTCTCATGTCGCATGGTTTAGTGCCAAACTGAAGCGCACAGAAGCTGCTATTGAAGAGTACCGTACACAAATCGATACCCGCAAGGCTGAGAACTATGGATTCGCTAGTATGGCTGCGGTCCCGTATGCACACATTGTCGCCAAGATGATTTCCGGCAAACATCCAAAGGGAACGGACGTCGATCTTGCACCTAATCCCAAAGACATCGTGCGTTTCGTTCCAATTTCATGAAATACATTGGCTGACTGTTGTCCTGCTTTAGATTTGGGGTAATATGGACAAGACGGATGGCGAACTGGCTCACAAGCGTCTACTTGGGTTCTTGTGGCTCGTGGGGATTTGTTTCTTCAACACCGCGCCTCTCCTGGTCATTTCAGTTCTGGCTAACTTGAACTCGGTAAGTATCTCCACAAATTAGTTGCGTTGTTACAAGTTTTTGACAATCACCACAGGTCCGAGCATACGTTCCGTTCTTGAACGACTGGTTCGTGCAATCCCCGGGTTCTTTCGCGTTTGTGTCCGGTGTACTGCCTCCCGCTGTTTCTGGATTGTTTGGTTTCTTCCTGCCTATCGTCATGCGATGGTTGACCAAGGTTCGTTCATTCCTATCATTTATATCAGGGCTTTGGCTGATGTGCCTTGGCATTTGAAGTACATGGGAGCTCTGACACATTCTAAACTTGATCGAGCGGTAGTGGCTCGCTACTTTGCTTTCTTGATCATCAGTCAGCTCGTGATCTTCACGCTTATCGGTGTTATCTTCAGTGCGTTGTCTTCTCGTACTCTTCGTTCGAGTTTGGTCTGACCTTCGTTGCACCTAGACTCGGTCCAGGAACTTATCAAACAGATTGGCAGGAAGGCGAGTTTCCGTGAGATTCTTGATAACCTTCACGGTAAGTTTTCATCATTCCTGGAAACTGAATGTTACTTACTTAAATTTCTTTATTAATAAGGTCTACCAGCGGTCATCAACAGCACATATATCAATCAGTCTTCTTACTGGCTGACATTCTTCCCGTATGTTTGATCATCAATTTCTGTCAAACCGCAGTATGCACTGATGCCGGTTTCATCTTTGTCAGTCTTCGTGGTTTCCTTGTCGTCTTTGATTTGGCTCAGATTATCAACTTGGTCTGGTTGTCTTTCAAGACTCAGTACGTCAATCACATCTCTTGTTATGGGTTTGCTCGATTCTGATATTGGCTGTTTTCAGTGTCTTCGGCCGGACACCTCGTGATATTCGCGAGTGGACGCAGCCTCCCGATTTCCAATATGCAGTGTACTAGTGAGTAATTGATTGAGTCTGCTGCGTACTTCTTCGTACTGATTATATCCTATCCAGCTCAAATACCGTATGTTGTTGTGTACGTTTCTTGGATATCGGACTAATTCACATTCAAACGTAGCTGTTTATGGCTGCTGTTGGAATCGTTTTTGCACCTCTAGCGCCGTTGGTTGTTCTGGCAGCCGGCATTGTTTTCTGGATGAGCTCATGGGTATACAAGTATCAACTCATGTTCGTGTTCATTACGAAGGTTGAAAGTGGAGGAGTGAGTATTGTCTCGCTATCGAAATCCACCTTTGACAAATACACCAACTCTTCTAGCGTATCTGGAACGTTGTCATCAATCGTCTCCTTGTATGCGTTGTGCTCATGCAAGCACTGATGGTCTTGAGTAAGATATACACCTCTATGTCGTTTTCACTTCGATGACTCATAAATCCCTTTCAGCAATTGGACTCCAATATGGATTCCGGACTTTCCGCTGGCTGTCTTGCGTCCCACCTATCTTGATTATCTTCTTCTTCAAGCTATACATCAACCATGCTTACGTGCCCGTCTTCAACTACTTTTCACCTACGGATGAGGAGATTCGGATTGCTAAAGTCCATTCGGAGCGCTCGGATGCCAAAGGCAACAGACTGGAGAAACGATTCGGACACCCTGCGTTAAACACTGAGCTATTCACGCCGATGTTGCACAAGAACATGATGCCGCTGTTGAGCCAGGTGTATCAGGGTAAGATTGCCCGCGAACAGGCTAAACTGGATGAGTACGGTGGTGCGCAGATGGAGGCACAAGTTGTTCCTGGTGGTATCAAGATTGCTGCCATTGACCAGGTGGGTTTTATTCGGGATAATAATTTGGCAGTAACTGATTGGAATATGTCGTTGTTGCAGAGTGATCTTGAATACGACCCTGCTCTATATCAACGCGATCGTGGCGAGCTTGACTGGGATCAACGCTCCATTGCTTCCACCAACATGCTTGATCACGGGCCGAAGCTACACGCTTCCAAGTCACAATACTATGCCCATGGCTCGAACAAGTCCCTGGCAGGATATGACCATTATCTCGCTCAAGGACCGAATTCATCGCAGCCTGAAATAGAACTTTCGCGATTCGACTCGATGCAGGAGCCACTTCTAAGTCCGGGCGCAATGGCATTCCATCAACAAGGCTTCGTCTCTCAGCAATCGCTGAATCCTTCAGCACCCCCGTCGCTATACCAGAATCCCAACGGCAGCACAATATCTCGCGAAGCTCCTATCCATAGACCTCAGTTTGACCGAGGTTACTCTCCAAGCCCAAGTTACGTATCCACGGATAATCTCCACCAAATGTCGCATGGCCAAAGCAATTCACCATTAAGCCCATACCCTAACTCGGCTGGGTCCTCGCAACAGTTTATTTCCCCAGCCCAACACCAACGACAAGGTAGCGGCAACTTGTTGGCCGGCCAACAATCGCCATCCCAGCAATACCCACCCCAGCAGCATGCAGGTCAGCAACAACGGGCGCAATCGCCTGGCCCACAACAAGCCTTCGCACAGGACCACACAAGACAGCCCAGTGGCAATATGCTCTCTGGCCAACAACAACGTGGGCAATCTCCGGGACCACAGCAGATGTATTCGCAGCAGCAACACGCAAGGCAGGGTAGTGGAAATATGCTCGCTACTCCCCAGCTGCGGAATCAAACACCAAGTCCTCAGCCATATTCGCCTCAGCAGCAGCAGCAGCAGCAGATACACGCGAGACAAATGAGTGGTAATGCGCTCGGCGAATATCAAATGAGGGGGCAATCGCCTGGGCCACAGCAGATGTACCCACCACCGCAGCAGCAGCAGCAGCATTCGCGGCAGACAAGTGGGAACATGCTCGCTGAATATCAAGGCCAAGGTCGATCGCCGACCAGGTCACCGACTTCTCCTCCGTCATCATTCGCACAGGGACCTCCTGGAATTCAACAACAAGGCCCGACACAGCAGCAACAACAACAACACTCACGGCAGACCAGCAATAACAACATGGGCGGACGCGGCCCTCCAAGGGGATATTGATCAACTATGATCTCTTTTTTAATGCTTTGTTTGCTGGACTAGAAATCGCTATCTTTGTGCATCTATATAACATTTCCAGCCGCTTTCAGGACTCCATTGGTTCTAGTTTTACATATGCTTTTTCGTCGAGAAGGGGTCATAAGTACGAAATGACGGACTGTGTATTACACTGGTACTGTAATCGTATAGACTAACATTAATCCTTTCAACATTTCGCATATAGAGTTATTCAATGTCGCAATGCAAGCACTCTCAACAGAACACAGAACTATCAAAGAACTGTTTTCTAGCAGTGCTGAAGGCAAGTTTATCTTATCACCTCCGGCTGTTCGCGGACCGGTTCTATTCTGTGACATTATTGCGATTGACGCCGTCACGTTTCCTCTTCTCAACCTCTTCCCAACTGTTCTTGTCAAAACTGTACCCAGTCATTTCCGGAGTCTCAGCTTCTTGTTTCTGCACTTCGGCCAATCTTTGATAGTTTTCAACGAGGGTGATGAGCTGGTCCATGCTGCACCTATGACTTTTGTTTCAATCAAGTTGACGGGATAGTTTGAGCTAGTCAAGAGCTGGTGTCTTCTCGACTGACTCCTCGTCGGACGCGAGGCGCCCATTCTGTGCATGCAAAGAGGTGGCATAACGATGACTTAGCCAACAGCCTGGCATACGAAACGGTTGGTCCTTCGGCAGACTTTACCTACCTTCCATGACGGCGCCTGCAGAATGTGAGTAAAATCGTGTCATTTACCCTTCGGCAAACGATGTAAATTTAGTATCTTAATACACTTCGACAAGAGGCGGAGGTTCCTCGTGAACGCTGCGCTCTTGAATGACCGAGTCTGTTTACAGACCGTATCTTCTCTCTGATCTTCACTATACATACCTTTACCTTTCAACAGCTAATCTCGCTATTCGCAGGTCCATGGACTGTATCTACACGAGAGGGACATGCCTTGTCCCAATGTTCCGTCTTCTTATTTGTTGGAAGGACACATTCGTCGCTTTATCTACGCCCTACTGGCATTCCTGCGCCAAGTATTATTTTTATTGAACGTGTCCGCGTGCTTGATAGTATCACAATTTTAACTCGCAGACATTTGTTTATTCCGCGGACGACGGTTCTTCCTGCACAGAACACCGGACGTGGAAGAAATAGCTGAGAGGTATGATTTCGTTTGTTACATCTCTACTTTTGCACAATTGAACACAGGTTCTTCTTAGCACTAGACCTGCTCACCCCCTTTGTAGTTAGTTGAAATTCAATGTCCATTCGCACAAGGTTACTTCGCAAAAAATTACTGCCTTCATGAAGACTCTGTCTACGGTCCCGCGACGTGGAAGGCAGGAGATTTCGGTCCCAGGTATGATCTTCAAGCAACCGCCGTCACACGCGAAAGTGCACTATTTCGGGAACTCCTTCAATGCCTTCCCGTTCCGTCTACCCTGAATAACACATCTCCGTCACACACGAGATGCGGTCATTAACCTGAACACAACCTACACCCCTCTACCTCCGCGAATTCGGGGCTCACTCTTTCGGCTTTTGTGATAAAGCTATCGAAGCAACTTTCATCGCGATGACACATATCCACATCTAATCGGTTTCCCATGCAACTCTGCCCTCATGAACGGAACTTTGAGAGCCTTTATCATTCCGACGAGAAGCATCTTGGCATCTATTTCGTGGATTCGGGGTATTGCAACTTTGTTGGGGAGGCATCCATGTGCTTGGCATGTCGGCGAATACGTTTTTGACTTGGTCTCGCCCTTTCAGGTTCTGGAAGTTCTCATGATGAAACGTACGGTACGGCCGGGATACGAAGGTTTTCACTGACACTCTTCCGATCCTGTGAAAGTGGCGATCTCATGGAGATTCACGACCATCGCCCCACTTGATGCAACGAGAACTATCGAGAAATATATATTTTAACTTACACGTCAATTCGCTTTAAAGGTGAGCAAGATTCCTCCCATTGTTCTCCAGCTTCTCTTACCTATCCCACCTCAGCACAGTCATCTTTTCCAACACCGTCACTTCTCTTACTATGCCCGTCACTTACTTCTCCAACACTGAAAATGCTGCTTCTCCAGCAGAGAATGGTTCTGCAGCAACCACCTTAGAGACGGCGCGTCCTGGTGTCTACTACAATGCACGTCTGGACCCCAAGAACTACTTAGAAGGTCCTTTTTCAACCAACCCTGCCACTCGGCTCCGACAAATGCTCGCGAGGCCTGGTATCGTTGTACGTATATCACCTATCCCATCTCCGAAGCAGAGTCCAACCAAAGACCTCCTCGTACCTAGGTGGCTCCCGGTATTTGCGACGGTATCAGTGCACGATGCGCACTCGAGGCAGGCTTTGACTGTATGTACCAGAGGTCAGTAATCATAGATTCTTTACATTGGTCTGTACTGACCGGCAACATCGTAGCGGTGCCGCGACCACTGCTTCTCGCCTTGGACAACCAGACCTTGCCATTGCCACTATGAACGACTTCGTTGGGGTATGTCCAATATCAATATCACTCATTTTCTGAGCTTCCCGACTTAACCATATTTACAGGCTGCGCAAATGGTTTGCAGTTTAGACCCAACAGTCCCGGTCATCGCAGATGCCGATACAGGGTAAATAATTCTCTCCCAATCAAGAGCAAGGTTCTCAATCATGCTTCTATCAGGTTCGGCGGTCCCGCTAACGTTGCTCGCACCGTGACACAATATGCCAGGGCTGGTGTGGCCGGCATGCATATTGAAGATCAGGTTCAAACCAAACGCTGCGGCCACTTGATGGGAAAGCAGGTAGTGTCTCGCGAAGAGTTCTTGACCAGAATCCGAGCGGCCGTTATTGCTCGCGATTCGATACCAGGGGGTTCCGACTTTGTACGAACCCTTCTTCCCACATTCACCTTACTTGATTGACTCGATTCTGTCCAGGTCATCATTGGCCGCACCGACTCTGCTCAAGTATTAGGCATGGATGAAGCTGTTACCCGACTCAAGCTTGCCGCTGATGCGGGGGCTGACGTCTGCTTCATTGAGGGTGTCAAAACGGAAGACCTCCTCAGATCCACTGTTGCCGCATTAGCGCCGAAGCCTGTAAGGTTTTCTCCCCTACGCCGATGCTCGTACACCTTTGCTGACCGATAATGACAGGTCCTTGTCAACGTTATTTCGGGTGGTCTGACACCCTCCTTCACGTGCAAAGAGGCCGAGGAGATGGGTGCCAAAATCATCAGTAAGGTTAATCCCCAATGACCAGAAAGTAGTTCTCATGTTTGCCCTTTTCAAGTATTCTCATTGGTTTCTTGCGTTGCCATGCTCCACGCTGTCCGTGCTGCCATGCATTCCTTGAAGAAAACAGGCACCGACTTTTCATCGGCCAAGGGCATGGATCCCAAGTCCTTCTTCGAAGTCATGGGTAGGTCTTTACTTGATTTCTAACCATTTTTGAAGCTAACTCAATAATCCAGGCCTCAACGAAGTGGTCGAGTTGGACGCAAAGGCAGGCGGTTCTGCCTTCCAGGTCGTTTGATATCAATTCCTCCCTGTATCGCGACATGATGTGTCTGGACCGTAGATTTGCTGGAGAATACTCATGCGCGGACATCTCATAGTCATAACAGGCAACATCTATAATTGTAGTATACCCCATCATTAGAAGACATTCCAGCCCAAACATCTGCAGAAATTCAGAAGCTTCTGATCACTCCACAATCTGATCCATTAGTCCGTGTCATGGATCTCTTTTTTTGTCAGGCCCCAAGATCCCCAGTTCTCGCGTGAATCAGGATCTCCAATGAATAAACCCCATGAAATGGCATAATGCGCCAATACCAGGTCAAGCTCTTCCATTTCGTCCAAGAATTCCAGTTTCGAAAGTCTGTTATTAGCGTTAACGCATTGATTGCGAACAAACGTAATACCTATTCACGAACCTTTCAAGCTCAGCTGGATCGATGTAAGCTCTTCGAATCTCTTTCAGCGTCAACGCATGTGCTGCAGTAAATCCCGTTTGCAGGAATCTCTGTGCGAGACTTTTTTCGTCCGAAAATGGCTCCACGCCTGGTATTGAGATGTTTCTTTCCTGAAAAGACTTCTAGTTGAAAGACAATTTGTCGAAGTCAAGAGAAGATCTCACCTTTAGATTGTTCACCATAACACGTCCAAAAGAATCGTTGAGACCGAACATTTCATATACAACGCATCCCAATATACCGTCTGCGGATTCCTGGATGGTGTCGACAAACCACTGAAGAAGCCGCGAAGACGATGATGGAGACATATAGGCGAGAACGCATTCAAAGAGAAGTAGAGTTGGCAAGGATGTATCCAGGATTGGCGCCCCTCCTTCGTCAACTGCAGAGAAAAGCATTTTCTCAAGTGTCTCTGAGGGTGGAAGCCGAAGGTCTGCGGGAAGAAGGTGATACTTGGGAGAATGCAGGGCAGTCCCGCCCTGTGCTGCGCCTATAAGGTTATCATAAAATTAGTGGAGCAAAATAACCCACAGAGAGTGACCTGATCAGGATTTCCTAGGCTGCTCATCAGTTCCTTATGCTTTCGTATTGCCATCCCTTTCTTTGTCGTGATTTCTGGGAAATCAAGCTCGACATAGGTCTGGAGGTTATCCTTCAAGGCGCTCGCCTGTCTACGATGGCCATGAACAAACCTTTTCTGTGAAGAAGAGGACAGAAATTCGACGTGCCGCAATGCGCCAGAATCGAGTGTCGCTCCCTGCACCTAAGCTCACGATCTGACAACGTTGACCAGTACTGGCTGATAGCTGGAGCCATTGGTCTACCAAAGCGTCTATTGACGAAGATCTGACATATGTCCCGACATTAATTAATGGTGGTCGAGGAGGGAGCAGATGCGCGCGAGGGACGAGATATTTGAGAAAAGGGTCAACTAGATATTGCTTCTGGATTGCGGATAGTCTCGCCGCTGCCGCGTCGTTATCGGTGCCACGGATTGGGGCATCCCCCCCATGAGCTTGCGAAGGAGAAAACATTGGTGTGACCTGAATATGATGCTAGGCAAGATGCAAGTGTACAGTAAGAAGTCACCCGAAGTCACAGAAGCGTTTGTATAAAAATTTGACAAGTGTTGCTTCCAACATCCGTTGACTCCCATCCTCCATTTAGTACTCTTTCCATTGGTCCTTAGCGCTGCAGACATTGAAGCAGGTTCCATATTGGTTCCATAACTATGCACCGTATTCGTAAGATACCGATCCAAATTGCGTTTGAGCACTTAGTTTTTAACCATCATCTTCACAGACAGCTATATAGATGGATTCTGTGCGATGTGGACATATCTATGTTCTTGATGTTGTCGTTGCGGGTGCCATGTTTGTCCACTTTCTCTTGCAATTTTATAGTATCCAAGCTCGAGAGGGAGGAGATTTCGCTTCTCAATGCCGTTGTGTTCAATCTTCTACCTTGATCAGCAATTTCCTTACGAAGCCTCGCAATTCGTTGAGAAATTGTAGGTATCTTGTCGAACTGTACAAAGCAAACGTGTAATCGATGGAACGTATCACTGCGGGATGTGCCCCTAACATAGTGCATCATGATTATGACAAGACGTCAAGGTCCAGAGCGAGATTATAAGACCATGCTCTTTTCTCGAATGCCTTGAGGAAGGCATACCCTTTGGCAGTTTCCTCGTTGGCAAGGACTTTCACAGGTGGGCACAGGACCTCTTCAGAGCTGATCAAAATACACAAGGTTTTTGCTCGACTTATCGCTACATTCAAACGTCTGCGCTCCAAAAGAAACCCTAGGTCTGAAGTGGAACCTTGAGGCAAGGAAAACAGGCATATAACAAACGCAGCTTCAGAGCCTTGTCAATGGAAATTTAGTCAAACTTCCAACCAAAGATTCATAGGTTCATACCTTGAAGCCGTTCAATTGTGTCCACCGTGACCTTCGATTTGGGGGCATCAAGGCTAAGATGTAACTGTCCAAAGGTTTCTTCGAGTTGTTCTTCGTTTGCTTTCACTCTCGAAAGGGCAACCTTCACAGCCTCCCTCTGAATTCGATGGGGAGTAGCTACGAAGATGTCATCGTTCGGTGAACACCTCCGCAATGAGGCAACCAAGGCCGCCGCAACAGCAGCTTCACCATGGACATGCAACTCGTACCCGACATGTTCGGTCCGTGAAGACCACGTGTTAAGGCGGATCAGGGCAAGTGAGACTGGGCGGTGTGTAAGCGAGATATTGGAGGTCTCAGTAAACAGGCTTTCTTGCGGTATAGTCGAGTGAGATTCTGGAGCGAAAAGAACTTCTTGAGGCTGCCTGTACATTACATCAGAAAGTGCAATCAGGAAGGTCTGCACAGGTCCAAGGATTTCGGGGTGAATGCCGAATCCTTCACGGTCACTTGCAATCAGTCTGAGGGCTGCTGCTAATTGGCGGGCCTGTACTTTCTGAGGCTTGAATTGGCGGGCATAGATAGTCGACACGAACTCTCCCAGGTCAGGATTCAATCTATTTCGCAACATCAATCGATGAAGCGTCTGTCATACGCTGAATATCGTACCTGAAATTCTCCGTCAACTGAACGACAGTGTCCTGAGAGACCGGCGGCTCCAGATCGTCTAAGGGACTAGGAGTAGGATGTCCATCTTTGCTGACGAGCTTCTCGGATGCTCGTGAAAACATCAGACAGTCAAGGACTGACCCGAACAACGCATTATTCTTCAACTGGGGATATTGTGCAGTAAGAATTGGTGCGAGTTGCTCGGAATCGCCGGCGATGATTATTCTGCCAGCATTGCTAAGGGACCGAACCACAAGAGAGATCAAGCCCAGCGAAATTTGGCCAGCCTCATCGATGATCACGCAGTCAACTTCCATCGAATAACGTTTGGTAAAATTAGATAACTACAAAAGAAATGAGTTATGCAATATAGAAGGCAAGGTCGACTAACTTGATAGATGGTACCCGCATAAATGTTGATTGACGACCCAGTCTTACGAGGCGCTGGATGATCGTTACCATTGCTTACAAGTTCCACCTTCACGTCCTCGAGCCACTCCGTGGGCAACGAGTCGATAGCGAGGTAGGCATCCATCAGTCGAAGCAGTTTACTCCGACAAGCTTCAATCGCTGCATGCGTTATTGCTGTTATGAAAACAACCTTCGGACTCATGTCTCCCTGCCTGCGCTGGACTTCTAGCAGACGCAGGAGCGATAATGAAATGGTGTACGTCTTGCCCGTCCCTTCAGATCCCGATCTTGTCAGAACTTCTGTCCACAAATAAGAAAGGAGATTGCGCGATCACCTGGAGGTCCCCATATAACCGATAGTCTATTTGAAAGTATTCTCTGGGCAGCTCGATGCTGAGAGGCTTTCAGGACGAGGGAACCAGCGATATCATTGCCTAAACCCTTTAAATCACGGAAAAGCTTCTGCATTTCGTTTTCGATCCTGAGATATTCTTTCGCCATGTTTATTTTGTCAAATGAGTTCGGATCGAGGATGAGTTGCAGAAATGGGATGTTATGGTGGCCATTCTCCCATCCTGGATCGTCACCGTTTGCCGCCGAGCCCCAGAGCAAGTCCACTTCGAAAAGTGTGGACAGCGTCTTCGTTGTGTTGAAGTCGACAAGGCGTGGCGATAGGCGGTAAATGCAACCTTCATCGAATAAAACCTGACAAGTTCCCCAAGTTCTCAAGGAGACCATGGTTTCTTGTCTATCGCGATCAGTATACACATTTCGTAGATCAGCCACGACGAGCTCCCGTTGAACCCTAGAATCTTGTTGTTCCCAGTATTTTTTGGTGTATCTGTTGAGAGGGAAGACAAGGCCCGAGACCCCGAGGTCATCAAACAAGGCTTCAACGGGTATATCATCGTGGCTGTCTTCCTTACTTGATGAGGGGCTCGAATCCAGAACGAGAAGTTTGTCGTAAAACGCCATATCCTTGTCAGTCGATGGAACGTCAAGGTTGCCTGATACCAGGCGAAAGACATGCTCAGGACCATGCATGCCTTGCACTGTATTGCGATATTCGAGGGTAGGTGCGTCAGGGCACCCTTGTATACGAGATTGCCACAACTCTGTAAGCTTAGCTAGAACTTCAAACTGCAAGATAATGAGCAAGGATAGGTTAGGACAGTGTATATATATACCTGCTGCATGAAGAATAACTTCCGCAGATGAGGCTCCAGACAAACGTCCATAAATTTGGCTGAGAGGATTTTTGCTTCGTTTACGAGAAGTGAGTAGCCTGCAGATGACACGGCGCGAGCCCTCAAATTCTGTAAAACAGAATAGATGCATTGGTTCCGACGAACAAGCAGATCGTCCAGTGAATCGCCAGCATCCACTTTTTTGTACGCAGTGAAGATGTGTTCATCGCTCGGACAGACCATCGCGGATGACAGGAGAATGTCTGCACACTGTGGAAGGTCCCAATAACCAGGCAGGGGAAGAGCGAGCTGCCGTTCAACCTCCTTCTTCAAGACTACGATTCGAGGCAATTGACCAAATTCTTTGCGTCGTTCCTCCTGTGTTGAGGTCGCGGGATCATCTTGCAACTTTCGAATGGCCTCATCAATCCGTCTTCGCAATACTTCGACTGTTCCTTCGGTAGAAAGACCCAAACGTTCTAAACAAGCTTTGTATTCCGCCTTGTTGCGCTTTCCCTTTGCAAGAAAGCTGAGGAGGGCACCGGACAACAAGAGAGGTTGGAACGTGGTTTGGAGGAGAGACGCTCCTTGAGCAAGAGCGCCTACGCATAGACGAATGTCATGATCGTGGGCAGATGAAGTCAGAGCTGCGTTGACGATATGAGATTGGATCAGGGCTTGTTCGCCAAACGACCACACATAAAATTGTGTCTTACAACCTCGAGGGTCTCCCAGTTGCAAGACGGTGATGGACCGTATGAGACCGGCAAGCTTCAATATGAATTCCGTTCCTGGGCAATGAATGACAGGAGGCAGAGTTGCCTTATGAGAATAGATCGTTAAACAGAAAGACTCTCCGCCAGGGTTTGGAGACGATGGATCATGAACGACAGAGATGACAACTGCGATATCTTCTTGGCTCGGACATGTGAAATTGCGTCGAGGAATGAGCTTTCGATATGTATCAGTAAATCGAGAGCCTAATCTAGGCAAACAAACTAAAGCTCACTTCAACCATGTTAGTTCTTGAAGCTTCGAGGACTGGACTCAGCGATGAACCGTTGTTCCTGCGCAATTTTTTCGGAAGCGCGAGGATCTGCTTGGATTTCTTGACGAGGCCGGGCGAAGACGCAGCTATATTCTCGAGTTTCACAGGATTGGCAATGAGCTCGTGAAGTTCCTCTATATCAGTCAGTTGCTCGATTCGACTTGACAGACCGGATGTCCGATCCCGAGAAATCCGCAATAAGTCTTTCAGAAATTTTGCATCATCTATAGAGATGTTTGGCATAGTCCCAAGTTCGCCTGCTGTCTGAGCACGAGGTCGACATTCGGACTCATATTTGCAACCATGGCATAAAGGGTTATAATGCCATTTGACTTGTTCATGTGGTAGGGCGATTATTCTCGAGAGGTCTCTAAAAAGGAAAGCGTCCAGAGCTGGGGCTAAAAGCGATATGGAGATGCTCTTGATGTCATTCACGGATGGTAAGTTCAAGTAAAACCCGTCTTTTGGTGGTAACCAGACCCCAGCCGAAATAGCGCCATGAAAGAAAGGTTGTGAAAGCAGATATTCCAAACATAATGTGTAGAAGTAGATTTGAATGTGATGAGACGTCTGGAACATGACTCTTATCAAAAATTGTTTAGCGACTGAAGAATACAACATACTTTCACAAATTTCGATGCCTTGGCATCTATTACTCTCCACCTGACCCCCTCTTGCGTTCTCTTGATTTCGAGTAAGTCAGGTTTGGCAAGTCCAAAATTAAGTGGCTCGGTTCCCGCAGCAGCGAATCTTTCAGCCAACAGGGCCTTGGGCGGCCAGAAGGTCAACCCTGTGATGAAAAAGTGACTTCTGTCGTCGGCTTGAATATTTTCCAGCAAACTGTTGGCTTCAAAAGGCATTGACGGCACTTTCAAAAGCAGCTGTGACTGGTCCAGCCAAGAGTAAAGGCAAGTCTCCCAGTCGAGCCCACGCTTGTATTGGGCCTTCGCCAACTCTGAGGGGCCTGTAATACCCGTGTCTGGTGCTGTGATGCATGGTAGTGTCGAACCATTGTAGACATTGTGAATATAAAGGTCACAATTAAGGTGCTGGTGCACTGCGAGATTTGTGGCAGAAAGCGATTGTTTGCCACTCATTTCTTCCAGTAGAGGATGGGTTGCATGCTGGACCTTTATAGGCAGAGCGTGTGGTTGGAGTTGACTTTTTTCTCATTGAGTCCCGACTCCCCAATTGCCCCGATGACTCGAAAAGTCAGGATGATGACGGTTTACGTAAATGTTCAGTGGGCGTAATAAGTCGCACCTTGATGCGGCCCGCCACTACAGACTCATCAGCGCACAACTTGGGCACAACAGTCATGGCATTTCCGACACAAGCAACGTTACCGACCGAAGTCTGGAGTCAGATACTCAGGAATGTGCCGAAATCTCAGCAACCGCAATTGCTCAACGTCAATTCTCTTTTCCACGACATTATCATTGGATCCCTGTTTTCTTCAATCAAGATCTACTTCATCGGCGGCGAACAAGGTTCGAAAATGCTAAATACAAAACATACAGATTGGATAGAAGAAACTGCAAGAAAGCTGATGTGTAAGTCTTGGGAACTACTCAATCATATGGTTCAAGAACCTCGCTTCGCGAATGTGGTGAAAAGTATCACTGTCATCGCATTCGCTGATGGGTTATCTGTCTTCGAACGATGTATGTGTTCTTATCTGTGATCAGCGTACACTTGATTCAATTTTATTTTTATGTGGTATAGTGACTCTAGCAAACACACTCATAGCGCTTCCTGCTCTACGAACATTTCGTTGGTTTGGGACTGGACCAACCTTTGATGACACGGTTGCTGAATGTTTACCCGTTCACTTGCAAACCTTAGACATACAATCGTCAGGATCCATCTTTTTCATCTCTTGCTATGAATCAAAACTGATTTAGATTTTAGACAGTTTCCCTTGTTATCCCTCCAACATCTCCAAAAACTCACCACACTGCACCTTCCGATGCCATTATTCTATCCAGACGACGAAGAAGCACACGACGATGTAGTTTTCGACAACGAAATATCGCTATACTCAAATATTCTGGACGTCTCTGAAACTCTAGATTCCTTGTCATCGACAGATATTCGGAACCTGAGAATTCTTGCCACGCAGATTGTTAACGTGCCTATCCGAGTGTTCAACGTGTTAACAGCATTGGATATTTGTTGTACCACGGAACCACAAGAGACGATTGTCGGTTTGGATCTCATCTTTCACCATGCAACTGCTCTCGAGTCCCTATCTTTCATTGGTTCTTTCAGCCAAGAGTTGTTTACTTTCTTCCCTCGCAGTGGTTCCAGCTCCCTCCCTAGTCTCAACTCGTTTCGACTCTCATTAGACATCGATGCCGTCTTTGTTTTCTTTGAGATATACGCATGGGCATTATGCGATTTCCTCAAAGGTCGGACCGCGTTACGGAGACTGTATCTTCGCCTCCCAGCCATGCAAAACGGTTCTGATTTTCGAACTCAACTGATCGAGACGGTCAGAGATTTGCAGGGTCTGGAGGTCTTGGGGTTGCACACCGGACATGGTTCGCTCTCCGGTCATGATGTTGACATACTAGCAAGAAGCTTATCGGTCAACCTGAGAGCTTTGCATCTGGCTTTCGTCTGGGGCGCCGGTAGTCTCTTGGGCCTCGTGAGTTTCCGATCATCATTTCTTCATGAAGCTCTTTCTTACTTCATTGTTTCACTTCACAGGTGGACGTGATTGCCCAGCTTCCTCACTTATCTTTCCTCCATTTATATGGTGTCGAAGCTCGACTTCCTCTGCTCCTGGAGGACTTGGCAGATGAGGGCAAAAAATTGCAAACGATTGGCCTCAATCGTGCTTTGTGGACGATAAACAGGGTAGGTTCAGAAATTATCACAGAAAAATGGCCACGATGGAAGATCAAGTTTTGCGTCGAAGAAGACTTTGTCTGCGACGACGATGCTTGGCTGTTCAAGTATAATTAGCCACATACGTGCGTTTCGGCAAGGTGTTGAAACTCAAGTGTGATAAGCATCGCCATCTTGGAGGTGAGTTCTTGTACTAATCGACCTGTCGTTGACAGTTGCGCCTTTTCCATTGTCACTGGATGCTAGGCAACTTTTTCTAATGTTACCCATTCTTGGAATAATGCAAGTTGTAATTTTCTCAAACCCAGCCAAGATATATAAAATGCAACTCTAAATCGTGAATGTGGTAACAGCGAGCAGATAACATGGGGCCGACATGGGCGCTCTGATGAGAAAGGAAGACCAAGATTTCTATATGATTACAGTTATAGCTTGTTCTTGAATTGGGCGAGGGCGAGGGGTTGATCTAAAAGGAAGAGTCAGCCATTGTTGATTCAAACTGTCTATGAAAGTACGCACATGTCGTGTTGTACAGGTTATCTGCAGGTGTGAGGCCAGCATGAGAACGGAGAGCACTGGCGTCGACCATTTCAGGCACGATCTCAGCAATGGTGCGTGCGCCTAGGAGACGCATGTTCATCTCAAACTCATCCTGTCAAAAAGCGGGCTAAGTATGACATTCGTCATATATCAGGGAATTGACGCACCCGGAGAATCTCAATGGCCTTCTCAACACCCTCCTGGCCATAACTCGAGAAAGCGTACAGGAAACCACGACCAACACCTACAGCAGAAGCACCCAGGGCGATAGCCTTTAGCACATCGCTTGCGCGGCGGACACCACCGTCGACGAACACGGCGAAGTTGGGGTTGGGCCATGGTCCCTTCGTCTTGAGAGCAGCGACAATGTCGATCAGGTTCTCGAG
The DNA here is from genome assembly GCA_014925845.1 of Crassisporium funariophilum. Taxonomy (NCBI): domain Eukaryota; kingdom Fungi; phylum Basidiomycota; class Agaricomycetes; order Agaricales; family Crassisporiaceae; genus Crassisporium; species Crassisporium funariophilum. The sequence goes on from JACGCL010000004.1 coordinate 1,827,488, forward strand.
GCCGGAGCGACTTGTGTCGAGCTGACGACCACCGTGGTTACTCAGGACGATACCTTGGCATCCAGCCTCGTAGGCTAGAATGGCGTCTTCGGGGGTAGCCACACCCTTGAGGATGATGTGCACTTCGTAGAAGAGTAAGCTCGGAAATATTTGATTGAATGGTAGATACGTACTGTTGGTGATGCTTCGGAACCAGGGAATATCTTTCCAGGAAAGACTGGGGTCGATGAATGACTAGAAATCAACACGTCAAGGTGTTTTCAGGATTCTGATGATTTCTTCTTACACTGATAGCCCGGGCAACACCTTGGTCCTTCTTGACACCTGACTGGTTCTCCTGCACCTTTGCGCCGGCACCATCATCTACGAACTTCATACGCATGTCCTTCTCGCGACGACCGAGTTGAGGAGCGTCAACAGTGATGAAGAGGGCCTTCACTCCTCGTTTCTCGGCATGTTGAACGTATTTCTTCGTAATTTCTCTGTCGCGATTCACGTAACTAGAAGGAAATTATTCACACGAAGAAAAGTGGAAGAGCTAGACTAGGACGTACAGTTGGAGGAACATTGGTTGGCCTGGCTGAGCAGCGTCAGCGATCTCATCGAAGGAGCATGACGCTAATGTGGGAATCTAGCAATCCGTTAGACCATATGCTAGGCCAAGAGAAAGAGGGCTGACCATTTGGATGACACCGTGTTTTGCGGCGGCTCTCGTCAAATTGAGTTCGCCATCGGGATGCCCGAGTTTACCGAGGGCAGTGGCAGACTATCAGATGATGGGTAAATTGTAGCCTTTGATCGCGTAGGACTAGAACTTGACTTACAATATAGACCGGTAGAGAAGACTTACATCCAAGAATGGTCGTTGACCAATCGACGGACGTTACATCTCGGAGAATGCGAGGTCGGAACCAGACACTGCAATGAAGTTCAGCCAAGCCAATAGCATAGAAAGCATGGCAAACTGACCGCTGATAAGCAGCGCGATTCTCGCGAATGGTAATCTCATCGTCTGATGCAGAGGAGTAGTATGCCCAGGCCTTGTCGGGAAGAACCATTCTGGCTACAGCCTCATCAAAAAAAGCGTGAGATGGCTAAATTCACGCTTTAATTAGAAGAACCCACCTCGAAGTCGTGCAAATTGAGGATTTCATCGAGGGGTGGTCTGGCGTCCATCAACGCTTGGCGCCTCTTATCTGCTTCGGTCACTTCCTTGACAACTTTGACCACAGTATTGGGGTCAATGGCGCCAATGCTGTGCATAGAATGAATATCTGGATGAGGATCTCATAGATGAATAAACGCACTGTTTTTCGATTGGTAGATTGTTCTGAATGGCATCCGGTGGGTGGATAGGCTCATATGCCTCACTATCAGCAGTCGACTGTATTTCAAAAAAGGTAGCTGGCACTGAAAGATATAGTTATCTTACGTCGCATCCTTTCCGGCATATTTAAGAATGATTTTGCTTCCACCAGGATGTTCTACACAGGAACTACTCCGTCAGATATCGGAACCAAAGTGTCATGAATTGCCACTTGCCATCTAAGAACTCCGTAACATCGTAAACCTTGCCTATGAAGATGCATCTGATCAGCTTGGCTCGTCGCAAAGATACACAAGTGACTGACTGTGAACAATGATCCAACAGCTATCTCGGTTGGCGTGTTCGGCGACGGACTGTCCAGTTATTAGAGAGGACATGTTGGTGGTGAATTATGTGGAATAGATGGGTTACGGGGGCGAATGCGCGTGTCTCTCTTCGTAGATATAGTCTCACGGAATTCAGGGAGGGCCGAACGATTCTTAGAATTCAACGGGAACGACAATGGCGCCGCATCTTTGTCCGCATTCCCGTGGGTCCGCGAGCAAAGGGGAAATGTCAACATTGGGTAACGAGCGTCTGGAATCGGAGTTAGAGAGGAAAGCTTAAAGTTCATCCTCGCTGCAGGGAATGTCGCCAGAAACATGTAAATCCCGGAGAAGGTTGATGGCGCAGCCTTAACAATTCCCAGTAACACGGCTGTCCTCTGAATGCTACTTCTAATCATGAGATTAGATCAGTAGTTTACTAGATGGGAGTGTTATTCGAAACTTTCGAGTCTCGATGCACATGTCCTGTTGGCGAAACCCCAAATTAGCCGCTGGGTGGGAAGAAGCGGTTGTGGTTTTGACCAAGACTATCGTTGCATTGCAACTCCCACTCTAACACCGAGAATAGAGCCACGAGCATGTATCGCGCCAACGAGCCAAACCACCGACATTTGTGAGATACCTGGATCCGGAGGACCATTAGAGGAACGCGACTCCCCTGAATGTGACAGCGAATCAGAAGGTTTTCGTTGCTGATATTGGACTTGGCATGGAGATTGTACGAATGACTGTGTTATGGTCACAGCCCGACACGACCACTCACTCAGAGTAAGTACAGAAGCATCAGAGTTGTTGACCTGCCATTTTTGGTGAGGTTCATACTTGGCATTTCTGTTTCGTTGCCAAGCTCTGACGTCTCGTTTTCGTGTACCGATTCTTACTCGTGAGCTTGAAATAATCTGCACTGCCTCGCCGCGTCAGCACATAGGTGTTCAGACGTACATCGATCTGCACCAACTTCTTGCACCCCAGTGACTATCTCTTGGCGCTCAGTTCGACCCCTTCGGAACCTGACACTGCAATGCCAATGGCTGAACCGATCGACTAGGACGGGTAATTCCTAGGGGCTTTGCATTTTCTATCCCAAAAAATCTATTTATACAATCAACTCTGTCCTCTCGAGCTTAGGTATAAAGCAAGATGATGCAAACCTCCAGGAAATCATCAGCTACTCTTCAAGGTTACTTCCTCAGCTTCCTGCATCTACCATTCCATTTGAAGTCTCCTCCTCCTCACCTTTCAAGCAATGTCCCCAGCACTTGATTATTTCTCTCACTTTGAGGACAGCGATACTTCTCTTTCTCAGAATACCACCGTTCCCAAACGAGAGGTCTACTACAATGCGCGACTCGACCCTAACAGGTTTTTGCATGGACCCTTGTCGACAAACCCTGCAACGAGATTGCGTCAAATGCTTGCCCGGCCCGGCATTGTTGTAAGTCTTTCGAGTCTCGGAGCCACATAGCGGAGACACTATTTTTACATGCAATCTACCAACAGGTGGCCCCTGGAATATGTGACGGTATCAGCGCTCGGTGCGCCCTGGAAGCTGGTTTTACATGCTTATATCAAAGGTAGACATAACTTGCTTTCCTTCAAGCGAAGATTTCTGACAGCAGACCTCTATGCAGCGGTGCATCAACAACGGCCTCTCGACTTGGTCAGCCCGACCTCGCCATAGCTACGCTGAATGATTTTGTTCAAGTATGTATATCAACAATGGCTTTATTGTCATGTCGTTGAAATGTTATTCACAGGCAGCCGAAATGGTTTGTAGCCTTGATCCTGTCACTCCAGTTATAGCCGATGCAGACACCGGGTTCGTACAATGATGTGGATGTAACTCCTGTCATCGTATTAACAAATGATTTAGATTTGGTGGGCCAGCCATGGTTGGGCGCACAGTTAAACAATATGCCCGAGCCGGTGTGGCTGCCCTCCACATTGAAGACCAAGTGCAGACTAAACGATGTGGTCACCTACTAGGCAAACAGGTGGTCTCGAGAGAAGAATTCCTCACTCGCGTTCGAGCGGCAGTTTTGGCTCGTGACTTGATACCTGGAGAATCCGATTTTGTAGGTATCTCCCTACTACCAAACAGACAAATGCTTACATCCCATCCCAGGTTATCATTGCTCGCACCGACTCAGCACAAGTATTAGGAATGGAAGAGGCAATTCTTCGCCTAAAATTAGCTTCAGACGCCGGTGCCGATGTATGTTTCATTGAAGGCGTACGGACAAAGGAGCTTCTGGAAGCTACCGTGACTGCCCTTGCGCCCAAACCTGTGAGATAGTATTAGTTTGTACTACTGCTTCTGTTCTCACTTCGGAATCAAGGTACTTGTCAATGTGATCTCGGGAGGTTTAACACCTTCTTTCACAACTGAAGAAGCCGAACAAATGGGTGCCAAGATTATTAGTGGGTCTTTGAATATAAATCTTCTTCGTTGCAAGCTTACAAATTGAATGTTCAGTTTTCTCATTGGTTTCAAGTGTCGCCATGGTCCACGCTTGTCGCGCAGCCATGCATGCCTTGATGAAAACCGGAACCGACTTTTCCTCTGCCCAGGGAATGGATCCAAAACAATTCTTTGAGGTTATGGGTTGGTCCTCGATTGATTTATAAAAAGTCTTCAATACTGATGTCTCTTTCTGCTTCACTAGGACTGAATGAAGTGGTTAATTTCGATGCGTGTGCCGGAGGCTCTGCCTTCCAAACAATCTGACTTCTCAACAATAATACGACAATCTTAACATAGTCTTTTTCGTTCCTAGTTCTCCTTCTGAATAAGCTATCATCTATATATCAGATCAATGTCTTGCATAAATAGCAAATCGCCAGGTCCGAGATCAGAATGAGAGGCGCCCGGACGGTCTAGACATACTGACCTGATTGCGACGGCCAATGCTTCCCAGTTCAACCCTGAGCGCTGCCCACCACGATCTGGGGTGCAACTCTTTCTTTTGCCTTCCAGAAATCCAAATCGCATAATTTAGCTATCATCATCTCATTGCGCATGTCAGAGCACTCTTATTCAGAAGTAGGGAATCCAACCCCGTTGGGTGCAAATGATACTCGCGCAGTTGGTGACTCAGTGACAGATTTTCGCGAGAAACTAAGAGTCGCCCACGCGTAATCTTCCATGAAGTTTCCACCCTATCTCCGAAATTTCACTGGCAGTACAACATGAATCTTGATTCTGTTATCGAAAGAGAATCTTCTGGGATTTCCTTGCCGCATGCGCAAGCGTTGTTGTCAACGGTTGGAAACTTCCTTTCGGGTCCGGCGGGATAGTTTTGGTATCGCATGTAGCATTGTGTCTTTCAGAAAACATTGTGCGGGTACAATCGCGAGATCCACAACTCCTGGGAGGGCATCTGGGAGGGAGTTAAAGACGCAAAGACAAGATCGCCTCACCCGGCAGAGGCTTTTACAACTTCACTTCTAAATCTATTTTTCCGCACTTTGGTTCCCTGCTTTAATCCTACTACTTCGTTTCGATCTTGATTTGTCGGCCGTATGAGTCCACACGAAGGTGACTTCAATATGCAGATACATTTTGAAAACACATTTTCAAACTTCACAAGGGCAGTCCCACAATCACTATACATGGTAAAAGGTTTCTTTGGTATCAGCGTTAGATTCTTGAAAAACGATTTTCGAGCGGGTCTCGCTTCCTGGTCCAGTTGAAGTCGCAACAATTTTCAGGGGCTATTCCAATGACTCTGGTTCGATGGCGCGCAGTGAGCTCAAGATTATCTCCAGGGTGGCTTTGTCCATCATATAGAAAGTAAGGCCTCTTCTCTATAGCGCTGACGCTGTGAGGAATAGTCGGGGAATAGCGACCTTGTCCTGATTGGGTTATCTGCTTCAGCAGGAGCTGACCTATGTTTCGGCGTAGGGTGTTTCCAGATATAACACAAAGACGAGTGTCTTCAAAACCATCTTGGATAAGACCATCGACTCCATCATTCCTGACTTATAGTACCGAGAAATTACGGACAAATTGGAGCCTGGAGAAAAGTAGAAGATCAGAGTTTGTTTTGAGCCCATGATAGGTCAAGATACGAAGGACTAGCTCGGCTGACACAGACTGGCGGCCAACATCATCATGGGTGTTCAAAACGTTCACTAGACTGTATTAGTCAGGCGCTAATTACCCCCCGGATATCCGGCCCGGTCACTGTTCCTTTTTCCACATGGTTCCGCCGGCAATGGGTCAACATAATTCCAATGACATTCCGTCTACGCTCCTTCTCCGCATTTCTCACCTGACAGGGTCCCAACTGCCAGCTTGCAACAGCTGGGTACCTCTTGCTTGACATCTACGACCTGTTTACAACATGGTTCTTGAGAAAGTATTATCTGGACAGGAAGTCGCGAAGCATAATAGCCGAGAGAGCTGTTGGATCATTGTTCATGGCGAGTGCATCCATGGACTCTCTGCATGTAAAGGCTAATCCATCTTCAACTCCTCAGGCAAAGTGTATGATGTGACCGAGTTCCTTGACGGTACGCGTCGTAATGTTGTCTGGATCCTCGTAGCTGAAGGTCGAGTTTCCAATTCTGATCAGAGCATCCTGGTATGTCATATTGCTTTCTGTAAGTCGATCTCAGAAATTAGACGGGAAACTTCAGGCGGTAGCAAGATCATACTCAAATATGCTGGGAAGGATGCAACGTAATTTCTACCGTTACTTTCCACCTAGGCTCTTATCACTAACTCTATCTAGACAAGAATATGACCCTATCCACCCCCCGGATGCCATTACTACAAACCTTCCGCCAGAAAAACAGTGATCACACTTCCACTGCTCAACGTTGAATTGTTAACATTTTGATATAGTCTGGGACCTGTGAACCCGGAGACTGTACTAAAGGTCGAAGTCAAGGTCACTGACGAAGAGAAAGCCCGGCAAGAACGCATCTCGAATAGACCACCTTTGGATGAAATACTCAATCTCCACGACTTTGAAGTATGTCGATTCTTTCGAACTGGATGCACCTCTCTGATTCCTCTAGGCCATTGCAAAACATGTAATGCCCGAAAAAGCATGGGCCTACTACTCATCTGCTGCAGATGATGAAATCACAAACCGGGAGAACCACGCTGCCTACCATAGGTTGCCACTCTCAATCCACAACTAATCAAATGTAGCTTACGATGAGCACAGGATTTGGTTTCGCCCCCAAATATTGATTGATGTTACCAGGGTAAATTGGTCAACGACTGTTTTGGGCCATCGGTCAAGCATGCCAATATATATCGTAAGGCCTCTCCTGGGCGTTTCCTGAAAGCCTTTTGCTGACCTATGTATAGACCGCGACGGCCCTTGGGAAGCTGGGCCACCCAGATGGTGAACTCAATCTTACCAGGGCAGCAGCAAAGCATGGGGTTATACAGATGGTCTCTATCTTCTTCTTGTATCATTCTTTGTGGACTCACAGTCATTGGCGCTAGATTCCCACATTAGCATCATGTTCATTTGACGAAATAGTCGACGCTGCTCAGCCCGGCCAAGTTCAATTCCTGCAATTGTAAGCATGGTATTCATTTCTCCGAAAGGCACAAACCTTTGACCGACTTTCTCTCTCTAGGTATGTCAACAAGGACAGAAGTATCACCAAGCGGATAGTCCAGCATGCTGAGAAACGAGGCATCAAAGGTTTGTTTATTACGGTCGATGCCCCTCAACTTGGACGCCGTGAAAAGGTGAGGTTATTGACAACACATCACAGTTTGCCTATTAAACCGCGGCCTGAAAATATAGGATATGAGGATGAAATTTGATGCCGAAGATCCATCGGAAGTGACCAAGTCAGGATCCGGTGGGGTCGACAGATCACAAGGAGCAGCAAGGGCTATCAGTGTATGGGCGGTCTCCTGTTGTTTCGACAACTATTGGCTGATAAAGCTTTCAAGTCATTTATTGACCCGGGTTTAAACTGGGGTGACCTCGACTGGTTCAAGTCCATCACGAAAAGTCAGAATAACCATGGATTACGACCTGTATGCGAGCTCAAAGTTTATCCCTTTTAGTGCCATTAATACTGAAAGGTGTTCAACGGTGGGAGGTCAGTTGAACGCATTGTTTTGGCGAGAATACTTGCTTATTTTCGACGTGACAGGATGCTTTGAAGGCCTACGACTCCGGCCTGGCAGGCGTTGTCCTGTCTAATCACGGAGGTCGTCAACTGGATTTTGCGCGCTCAGGAATAGAGGTTCTTGTTGAGGTTGTTACCAAACTAAAGGAGAAGCGCGGTCTGAGTTTCCCGAATGAGAAATTCCAGCTGTTCGTGGACGGCGGAGTACGACGAGCAACGGACGTTATCAAGGCGGTAGCTCTTGGTGCAACTGCAGGTCAGTAACTTACTGACAGAGCACTGTGGCCATTGCTAACGAAGAACTTCATCATTAGTGGGTATTGGACGACCTTTCCTGTACGCGTTCTCGTCGTATGGGCAAGACGGTGTCGATAAAGCTCTGCAGATATTGAGTGTAAGAAATTTGGCGACACTCTGCTATGCTTATCCTCACATCCATTCTTTAGGATGAATTTGAAATGAACATGAGGTTGCTCGGTGCTCCTACAATCGGAGATATAAACCCAGACATGGTGGATGCATCTGCGCTTAGCTCGCATTCCGGGGCTATACCCGGAGATAGGTTGTATGACAGCAACTGTATGTTTCTATTTTTTTATGACATGTGTTTCAGTTCATTAATTTCGACGTTCGTAGATGAAAGTATGCAGCATGCGAAATTGAGGGAGGTGAAGCCGAAGATGTGATTGTGTCGTCTTAGACATTTGACTTGCATGAGGAGGATGGATCTTCAGCTATATTTTCATGTTCTCAATGGATCTTGTTTTCAGTTCGGGAACTTCTCACTCTGTGCAATCAGCGGTTCCAGATAAGTATCTCTAAGCGATGTACAGATAAATTACGAAACTTCTAAGACCAGGTCCTAGAACCTGTTTTGGGAAACTATCGTACACAGTGCACGCCCACTAACCATGCTCATACGACTTGGAACGCCGAACCGCCTGCCCGTGCATCGAGTTCAACGACCTCGTTTAACCCTGTAGATGCCGTTTAGATTGTTGTCTAGATTTTGAATATGGAATTGACCCACCCATAACTTCAAAGAATGTCTTTGGGTCCATTCCCTTGGCGGAAGAAAAGTCGGTACCAGTCTTCTTCAATGAATGCATGGCAGCGCGGACAGCATGAAGCATGGCGACGCAGGACACCAGCGAAAATACTGAAACGTAGTGACTGATAAGCAGATATCACTTATTTTTTCGAAGACCGACTTACTGATAATTTTAGCTCCCATTTTCTCTGCCTCTTGGCAAGTAAATGATGGCGTGAGACCTCCAGAGATAACATTGACAAGGACCTGTTGCTTCTTGTCAATGATTCCCATTACCCTGGGGCAGGCAAAGACTCACGGGCTTCGGCGCTAGTGCGGCAACAGTGGATCTGAGAAGATCTTCTGTCTTGACACCCTCGATAAAGCAGACATCAGCTCCAGCATCCGCGGCAAGCTTAAGTCGGGTTACAGCCTCCTCCATTCCCAATACTTGGGCAGAGTCTGTTCGGCCGATGATAACCTATCAAACATGACCGTATCTCAGTGTTAGTAAAGTTATCTCAGTAGAGATAACACATTAAGTCCGTACAAAGTCTGAACCCCCAGGTATTGAGTCGCGTGCAATCACGGCAGCTCGGATTCTGGTCAAAAACTCTTCGCGAGAAACGACTTGCTTCCCCATCAGATGACCGCAGCGTTTTGTCTGAACTTGATCTTCAATGTGCAGGCCGGCCACACCAGCCCTGGCATATTGTGTCACAGTACGAGCAACGTTAGCGGGACCGCCGAACCTGAGAGAAGCACAATGAGATACGTCTTTCCCGGTTAGGTGTGAGGACACACAACTTACCCTGTGTCGGCATCTGCGATGACCGGGACAGTCGGGTCCAAACTACAAACCATTTGTGCAGCCTGCCAGTCCAGGTAAGCCTTAATTCATGGAGGCATCGCTAATATTAACATACATCGACGAAGTCATTCATGGTGGCTATTGCAAGATCTGGTTGTCCAAGGCGAGACGCAGTGGTCGCGGCACCGCTATGGTTTTTAGAATCAGACAAACCCATGAATTTGAGTTTGATATCAATAAGCACCCACCTCTGATACATGCAGTCAAAACCTGCCTCAAGAGCGCAGCGTGCGCTGATGCCGTCGCAAATACCAGGAGCAACCTGTGTATCAGATGATTAATTGAAAGGTAGTTCATCGAAGATTACAATCACTAACCACAATGCCGGGCCTCGCGAGCATTTGTCGGAGTCGAGTGGCCGGGTTGGTAGAAAGAGGTCCCTCAAGGAAATTCTTTGGGTCCAGACGAGGATTGTGGTAGACGCCTGAGCGTGGAGCTTCGGTAGCAGAGTGACCATTGGTAGCAGCGGGTGCTGCAGCAGTAGGTGAAGCACCGTTTCCGGCATTGGGGAAGTAGTCAAGGCCAGGCATTATTCAGATAGAGCAGGAGATTCTATGGCAAGTGAATTTGCGAAAGAGGCAGGGTGAGTGTTTCTAGAGAACATCTCAACCCTTTTAAAAGAACAGGGACCCAAGTATTTGTTCCCAACCCCTGTTAAGCAAGACATATAGAGAAGGGACAATCAAATTTTACCAGGAATCATTGCTCTGCCGCACCGGATTTCTGTTCCTGTCTATAAACGGTATTTCGAGCGGGAATAACGGAGGCCGATTAATTCAGTGAAACTCAGTGATTGTCGGCATTTCTTCCTACAGGTTGGCTTCAAAGAGTTCTGACGTCGCCTTCACCTTCCATGGAGTTGACTGCATCGATTCAAGGACCCATACATGCTCTGAATGACGAGTCGGTGTTTTGCTGCACTTTCTCCCTTGACAGTATGCGGACCTAGCGGTTAGCACAGAGTACTTCACACGAAGTGGTGGAGTAACATACAAAGATAGAGTGAAAGGACGATTAGATTCTTGCGCACGGCGATATGTTACACTCGAGGAGTCCCGTGTGTGCCACATTGCCCATTTGTGGCAAGTGTGGGTGTTGACAGTTCCGTTTTCATTACAGATATCAAAGATTCTCTCGCAGGAAATGCGGCGGTAGAGTGGGGTTTCGTCGCAGCGCAGTACGCAGCATCGATTCGAACTGGATGCAAGATCGATCACATACAGACAAACGTCCAGAAGAGAGAAGGAGATCATGTCATGCATGTACCGTGCAAGAGGCCCAGAATTACTCATCATTCGTGAAGTCCAGGTTGGGAACAGATGTCGACTTTGCGGGATGAAACCTTCCCGACAGTCTAACCAATCGAGAATTGTATGATGCGCCTAATGTGACTATTTGGGACTCGCCGCGGACTGTCGGAGGTTGAGATTTGTTGGGGCCCCTATGGTTTTCGCTTAGCCACATTTTTATACAGCAAATGTGAAAGCATTTGAAATTTGTCCAGTGGCTGCGAATAACTTTAGGACCAGGCAAGAATTAGAGGTATCTGAGTGCTGTTTGACATTTAGAGTCGTTTAGCGATGGGGATGCGATGTGACAGCATGTAGCAGAGGTGGACCGGTGAATGGATCACTGGTCATAGTCATAGAGCTTCAAAGAGTCATGGTGGTCATGTTCACTGCGTGCAGATCCTTGGCAGATCAGACACCCGGTTTGGCAATGCCAAAGCCTGAATCTGAACTCCTGGTGTTGTTTGCCTAGGACATTCAGGTATAATACTGAGCGAGGTCTGCTACTGATTCAATTCAATATTTGTCCAATACATCGCAACTGAGGTCTCGCTGTCGATAATAAGCTTTATTCCCTTCTCACACTTTCACATGGTCACATATGGACTTTGAGACAAGAGCAAACCTTAAATCACCTAGCTTGTCTAGTAGTGAACTTGATATGTCAGTTCAGCTCGTGCCCAAGTATATCCAAGGATTCAGATCATCGGACCTCGAGCGTGCTATGGCCGTGTCGGTCATGTATAGTACACTCCTGAACTTAAGGACCGAAGTATTCTCAAATTGCGGCGGTTCAACTCTTGAAAGCCATGCTTGACAGCGGGGGGCTACGGAAGTATGACGTCCTCATGGATTGAGATCCAACCATTCCGAAGTGGACCGGGAGTGGAGTCGATGAATTATAGTTATAGCGAGGTTGATGAAATAGAGAAGCTTTAACTTGCAAGGACAGAGAATGCCGCATGACAATCTCGGGCTTTGAATCGGAGCTTCAATTGTTCATATAATTGGACCTACAACAAATGCAACTAGCCTCCAGGATGAATTCCTATGACATTCGCTCCGTCGTCTGCGTTCTCGATTTTACAAATCTATCAAAGTATGTGAAAGAGAAACCTCCCGGTGAAACGCCAATTGTAGACTTTCGACAGCTCTGGCAAAGGATTCCCGAAAGAGGTCAACGCGACGCCGCGACGCTGAGGCTCTTCAGACTAGCAGGGCCGGACATACTTTCTTTTAGGAGAATAAAACGAAGAATGGCTAGGCTCGGATCTATGACTAGTGTGGTCAATTTACTTCGAGCGGTACAACAAATCCACCGAGTTTTCACTCACAGAGTTTCCCGGTTTCTCAGAGATAAGATCAGTGTTTCTTGCTTTCCCTCGAACCTATATACAGCCGATTCGGAGCCAAATTTATACTTCTGGCTCATTAACTCTGTCTACTACTTCTGAAATTGAAGATCAAAAGTGGGAAAAGTGTCTTATTGGGCTTAGAAGACCGTTGATTGCTATGCTAGGAGAGATCTGCTTAATTAAAGGGCAAAGAACCCCGTCGTGAGGAAACGATGTCCTTAATCAAGATTGCATGCCCTATACCTCATCAAAGAAGAGTTTGAAGGGGTCTGCCTTAAGGAGACTGGATAACTTGCTGCTACATGTTGTGGCGTAGTGCCCTTCCGTCCACTCCACAAGTGAGGCCGGAGGTCCAGAGTTGGAAAGCAAAGTTGGAAAGCACCACACTCGATATGGCGGAATAATAATCCATTTCCACCAAACAAAAAACGTGTTTTTACCTCAAACTTTGTTCACTATGTGTGGTACATCGAGCGTATCGAGTTTCCATCAAACACTGATACGAAGGTAGTTCATTGAGCTAGACTAGTGTCTACAGCGTCTGGTATACGTAGTCGTCGTAATGATGGTAGGTAAATGTTAAGTAATTTGGAAATGATGAGAGTCGAAAAAAGTCTGTATGAAGCTGGTTCGAGCACGCTATGCAGACTCCAGCGAGATTAGATGAACGGTAATTGCAAAGAATCAAAGTGATTAAAAGCAACTGTGTTCGAGCGCTTGTATGTTGGTAATCACAATAAAAGCATCGCGACTCCTGCGAAAGCACCAAGTGCCACTGCTCCACCGCCGCTGCTGATGGCAAATGCCCCACTTTTCTTTGTCAAATCGCCGTCCCCATTCTGTTGATTCTGAGCATTCTGTGTAGTCTGAGCATTCTGTGTATTCTGAAGAACACTGGAAGTTCCAGAATCGTTTTGACCACAGATGTTGGTGGGCATAGGTCCTGCAAAAATGCTAGTAGGAGGATAGATGGTCGTGTATCCCAGCGAACCAGGGTACACAGTGGCTGTCACGCTGGTGATTGTGGCACTCGTAGTTTTGATGTCGCTGGACACTGTGGCACTCGTAGTTTTGATGTCGCTGGACACTGTGGCACTCGTAGTTTTGATGCTGCTGCTCACTGGGGCAGTCGAAGTTGCGTTGTTGTTGTTCCGTTTGACCACACCTGAGCTTGAGGAAGTAAGAGACGATGAAGTGACACGTGTTGTGGAGGAAGCAAGAGACGACGAAGTGATAAGCGTTGTCGATAAAGTACGAGACGATGCAGTGACAAGCACAAGACAGGAGGAGACAGGGGGGGTGATCGTTACACTGGATGGTGTAGCAATAACGGAGGTCGTGCCAACGGCCGTTGGAGCGTAAGATGTCCTGTTAACGGATGGTGAAGCATAAACGGATGTCCTGCCACCTGATGGTGAAGCATAAACGGATGTAGTGCTAGCGGAAGTTGACGATGAAACGCTGGACGTCACTGTCCTGGGGAGATGTCAGTCTACATGGGAGATTGTCCAGGAGGGAAATCTTACGAATTGACGCCTGTGGCGAAGAGGACGGCGGAAAGAGTTGTCAAATAGGAGATCTTCATGATTAAGGATTCAAGAAAAGACTGGCAGATAAGGGCAAGATGAAAGAAAGAAGGAACGACTTTGAGTGGTGATATTTGCAGGCTTAAATAGTTTTCGGTTGTCTCAACCAACGGCCTTGGCAAAGTAAGGTCATCCTTCGGGCAAAGAATGCCTTTCAGGGAAAGGAAGCAATTCAGTATATGTTGCTCGAGACGAAACAAGATATACGGTCATCAGGACCGCAGCGGTGTTGTATTGTGGTTTCCACGCGGAGAGAAGGCACAGATTGCCTGAGTTCGGGACGGGTCCTTCAATCCGATTGGCGACCTCCAATCCATGAAGATCACCAAAGATTTTCGGGCGAGGACGAAAGAGACAGTAAGTCACGAAAATGGGTTGTATATTAAATTTCGCAAATGAAAAGAGTAAACTCCTGCTTAAAATTAATGCAATAGTTCTTCGTGAACGTTAAAATACCTGCGTTTTGGTGAGTCATTGTATACATGTTATGTTGACACAAAAAGGGGGACCTACCGCAGTACATTTCCTACAGCGCGGCAAGTACCCACTCCATTGTCACCCCAACTAACTACCCACCGGCCAATAACCTCACCCTTCTCATTCCTGGTTTCAGCGACAGTCTCCTCGTGTCCGGGATCCGGGTGGACATGGGAGCCCGCTGCTTCGCTCCTAACTGGGGCAAGAACAATATTCTGGGCTAGTTCCCATCTGGCCAAAGGTCGTCGAGTTTCGATCAAAAAAGATGGGTCGTAGACCTTCATCATAACAAAGTAAGGGAATTGACTCCGCTGAGTGCTTATGTTATGCGGCGATGGCTCACCTTTGTAAATCGTTTTTGAAGGGCTAAATTGACCGTGGTCATTTCCAACTCGGTGCTGCCCGGTCCATCGGGATGGGAACGGCGGAGAGTTATCACGTATGGCTTGGCGCACCAAGCTACAAGTGACGTGCTAAGGCCTGAGGTTCCGAGGGCGATTGAGGTCAATGCAAGACGCGCAGACATAGGTAGAGCAGACTCTATCAAGAACATGAAAGGCGCCAGCGTCACAGAAAGCCCTAAGGATGCCAAAGAAAATATCTTTAAGCGACGGAACGTCGCACTTAATGGCCCATGGTATACATAGTTGTTTTCAGCGGCCGAATCTGATTGTCTCTTTTCCACATTCAAGGCTGTTTCCTTGCTCGACGAATTTGAAAAATGGTGCGTCGATGCAAAATTTCGAATGCTGATGACAGGTGCGCTTCTTTGAATGAAAATGGTTGACAAGACAGACAAAGTTAACGGAGCGCGTCTTAGACGGCCACAGTGATGAAGCCTGGTAGCATTTTGGCGTAGTAGCGATTGCATGGAGCGGAGGGCTTTCACAAGTAGAATATGAAGTTCAACCTGAAAACGTAATGAAATTTTGAGTAACGTGATAGACCTTCCAGTTATTCCCCGAATCGGACAAATGGCAATTATGTAGAAGGTGACACTGAAAGTGTGCTTGCACCTCTTCACATGGAACCACCGATATTTTACTCGAAGGCGGAATTCATCGAGACTGTACGACGCCTTTGAAACTTTCTGGGAATAATGTTGACAAATTCTCGTATTGTTCAGGACACAGGAAATAAAGTGTCGCGTCGAGCAACCATTGCTGGACCACAGAACATCATTCTTGGTGGCAAGACGATTATTTCTAGTGGGGCTATCATCCGCGGCGACTTGAGGCGTACAGGTCCTGGGCATGCAGTGGTTATTTCTCTTGGCCGATATTGTTTAGTAGGTGAAGGCTGTGTCATGAGGTACGTCGTAATTGCGTTGCGTGTCATGTCCCAGAGACTGAACAAAGGACTTTAGGCCACCTTACAAGACATATCGCGGAAATTTCAACTACTATCCCATGAAAATTGGCGACCACGTTCATATCGGGGCGAACTCTGTCGTGGAAGCCGCCCAGATCGGTAACCACGTTGAGATCGGAAAGAATTGTGTGATTGTAGGTGTCGGTTTTCTTATTATCTTGTCAAGTAGGAACTTATATAACATTAGGGCAAGTTTACAATCATCAAGGATTGTGCACGAATTGCGGACAATACGATAGTTCCTCCTAATACAGTTGTGCCTGCACTTGCACTGTTCTCAGGCTCACCAGGTAACTCCGATGCCTTTGATTTTGGTTTCATTGCTTGACTTCCTGAAAGGGCGTTTCTGCGAAGATCTTCCCGAATCTACACAAGAGATGGTTGAAGCTCAAACAAAACAGTATTATACCCGATTTCAGCCCTTTACGGAACGCTAATGCTGTTTGATGCTCGTTAGTATGTCGTTTTCGCTGAACCGCGTTGTTTGACTAAAGCATCTGATCTGTCAGGTCTTACGGTCGTATGGATCTATCACAGGTGTTGCTCCTCAAGTTTGGCGCAAATGGACTTTACTCCCAGTGCCAATGCTGCCTTTTCCCGACGTTACAGGAACCCGACCTGTTGCCGATGGTGTAAAGTGGCTATATTGTATGTGTATCATATACGCAATAGGCAGATTGCACGGCGTAGTTCACCCGGAAAACATGGGTTTTCCGTGGGCGTACGACGTTTGAGTATGTATTACTCTTTTTGAGGATCCAGGATGCTTTGGTTCAGGTCGTTATGAGCGTTCAATTAAATGAATAAATATTATTTATGATTGAAATGGATAAGGCCTGACTGATACAACATTTAAGCATAAGGAATGGCGTACAGCCAGCCATTTGAATCAAGAAGGGAGACTACTCCACGGTGATCATCCAAGGAAAGCCCGTATATGAAAGAAATATCGATGAATGGGGGGATGTTCAGAAGGTGGACGGTGCTAGAACATGTCTCGCGATCAAAGCTGATAAGGTGAAGATATACTCGGCCTTGCACATTCAAAACCAGTAGGACTTTCCTGCCCGAGTGAGGAAGAAGCATCAACTGCCATGAGGAATCAAGAGAGTCTTGGAGGGTTCCTGTCAGATTGACATGATGCGTGGCTTTGAGATGAGGTCGAACCGGCCGCCCGTCATTTCCGACCGTTGGACCTGTCCAAAAACGTATTTGCATTGTCGACATTTCGACATGATTGGTACCATCCTCTAGAAAAACAAATCTGTGCAGTGAAACTCCTGGAACTCCATAGTATGGATCGGCTGATAGCGCGCCCTCCGTTTCTAGCCTATCTGCGTCCCCTTGGCTCCAAATTGTTGCCGCGCGATCCTCCATGCACCGTAAAGATGAACTCGTAGGACACGACCGGTTGTCGTCAGTAGGAAGATATTTCCTTGGACAATGGTAAACATAAGACTCGTTTTTATGCTCCACAAGGATGAAAACGTCCCCGTTAAGCGTGGATGTTCCTGATTGTCCAGCAAACGGAAATCCCTAATAAGCACCAAAAAATCGTGGTTATCAACGATATCAGTTATCTGACATAGTCGGACATGCTTACTTCTCTAAGGATGTCCGTTGCGATAATTGTCTTTCTGCCAGTGGTATTGTTGAAGACAATGAGTTCGATTGAGGCGTCGATGTTCGTGATCTCCGAGTCGCATCGGATGACGCCAACGATTTCTTTGGTCATGAAGACAGCCCAGTGATACATGAATGGTTCGAAAGTATGCTGCAAGACAGCCTTGACAGTAACTTCTGGTTGATCGTATTGAATGCAAACTACAACCAGGATATTGTGTCTGGCAAACTGGCGTTAAGTCTTCGGAACATCTTCACAACAGCAAGCGCTCTCAATGCTCACAATGTAGGTTCTTCTCCATCCGAAGCCAGCAGCCCCATGGAGAACTTTCCGCGTTCATCTTGCCCGGGAGAAACGTCCAAAATCCGCCTTGCAACATAAATCGGCGTCGTGACTGCTTTCGCCTGTCCAATATCCCAACATGCAACCATGCCCGTAACTCGAGAATGTAAGAGGTATAACTCAGTTCCCGGCACCTGGAAGATAACATCAAGCGCGGGTACGCCCAACTTGACCGCCTTTACAGGCCCGATGATTTGAGGTTCGACAAGAGACCAATTGCGTTCTAGTCGAAGTGTATGCAGTGCGATCCGTTTGAGGCTTTGCAAATCATGCTTTGTCAAATCTTCGTGGAATGTGCAGGCAATTGGTCTAGTCAATCGTGCGTTCTGCAACGCGGTGATCCAGAAAGTTCGTTTTTGTGAAAGTGCATGGGTAGTAGAACAGACCTATGAGTGACAGCAGGTTTTAGCAAAATACTGCTGGATCGATACCCGCAAAATGTTTCTCACCAGCGAGAACGCAATGCTGTCGCGCAAGTCGAGGAACCTGAGGACATAGAACAAGACGTCACCTGGAAGCTTGGAGAGATCTTCTAGTTCCATGGAAGCTTGCAAGAGGACTAAGTGACCGTGTATAGCAATGCAACTTGAAGCTGTCTCGGAGTGTTAAGTACAGCAGTTCGGATTATTGTCCCCAAAGGAGAACAAAAGCATGTTGCCAAAAGAAGTCTTGTTGTTGGGCAGCTTATTACATTCAAGTCACATCCGATGGAATGCTAGATGGTGATTGAGAAAATACAATGCATGAAGTAATAGAAAATTAAGTTGGTGAGGGGGGGTTTGCAACAGATAACTAGCAAGATATAATGTACGTAAAACAGATGCAGAATACTTTTGACGTATACGGATAAGTCTAAGCATGGACAACAGCAACGAAAGGACGTCCGCAGACAGCCTGCATTAGGATGGCAGGCAAATCAATCGACCGGACAAAAGCGTCATAAGACCTGACGCTGGAAAAAAGGAAATAGAGGAGACTACTTAATCCTTCTTCTCTTCTTTGGGCTCCTCCTTGGGCTGCTCAGACGCCGAGTTCTCAGCAGCACGCTTCTCGTAAACCTAAGGATAAGGCTTAGTATCATATTGAGCTCATATGGATGACTTGTATACCTTCTGGAAGAGACCTAAGGAAGCAGTCTGAGTCTCACTGATCTTTTCCCTGATACCATCGGCGGTAATGGAGGCATCTCCGGTTTGTCCCTTGGCAGCGAGTTCCCGTAGTTCAGTGACGAGCTTGGTGACCTTCTCCTTCTCAGACGCGTCCAGTTGATCCTTGAATTCGTTCATGGCTGGATGTCAAACATTGAAGTTAGTTGGAATGAAAGTAGAAGGAATAATCTTAGACTGACCTTTCTCAGTATCAGCGCAGACGGAGTCAGCTTTGTTGGATTCCTCGATAAGAGCCTTGCGGGCCTTGTCGGTTTCAGCAAACTCCTCAGCGTCGGAGACCATTTTCTCAATGTCTTTGTCGCTGAGGCCGGACGACGAAGCAATGGTCATCGATTGGTCCTTTCCGGTAGCCTTGTCCTTAGCGCCAACGTTGACGATACCATCTACGATTGAGGATTTAGTAAAGGGTAAAGCGCAAGGATGTTGACTTACCAGCATCAATGTCGAACGTGATCTCAATCTGAGGAATGCCTTTGGGTGCCGGTGGGATACCGACAAGGTTGAAGTTGCCAAGAAGCTTGTTGTCCCGAACAAGTTCACGTTCACCCTGGTAAATCTTGACCTCGATGGCAGTCTGACCGTCGGCTGCAGTGGAGAAGACTTGAGACTTCTTGGTAGGGATGGTGGTGTTGCGGCTGATAAGTTTTGTCATGATCCCACCGAGGGTTTCGATACCAAGTGACAGCGGAGTAACATCGAGGAGCAAGATATCGGTGACATTGCCAGCGAGAACGCCTCCTTGGATGGAGGCACCAATAGCGACGGCTTCATCAGGGTTGACACCCTTGCTAGGCTCGCGTCCAAAGATAGTCTTGACAGTCTCAGCAACACGGGGCATGCGAGTCATACCACCGACAAGAATGACTTCATTGATCTCGTTGGGCTTCACACCTGCATCACTGAGCGCCTTCTTGCAAGGGTCAACAGTGCGCTCGACAAGAGATGCGACGAGACCTTCAAACTGTGCGCGTGTGAGTTTGGTGTTGATATGCTTTGGGCCGGAGGCATCAGCGGTGATGAAAGGCAAGTTGACTTCTGTCTGTGTCGTTGACGAAAGCTCGATCTTGGCCTTCTCTGCAGCCTCACGGACACGCTGAATCGCCATACGGTCTCCCTTCAGCGCAACACCAGACTCTTTCTTGAACTCGTCCAGAAGGAAGTCAACCAAGACAATGTCAAAGTCTTCGCCACCAAGATGCGTGTCACCATTTGTTGACTTCACCTCGAAAACACCCTTTTGCATCTCCAGAATGGAGATATCGAATGTGCCACCTCCTAGGTCATAGACGGCAATAACGGAGTTATCGGAACGATCCAAGCCATATGCAAGGGCGGCGGCAGTCGGCTCATTGATGACTCGCAAAACATCAAGACCTGCAATTTGACCGGCATCCTTGGTAGCTTGCCTTTGAGCATCGTTGAAGTACGCTGGTACAGTCACGACAGCGTGGCTGTATGTCACACAACGGGTTAGATTCCATTCGTCAAGGAAGCAAATTCTATGACAACTTACTTGACCTTCTTATTCAGGAATTGCTCAGCGGTCTCCCGCATTTTTGTCAAGACCATTGATGAGAGTTCTTCAGCAGACTATCCCTTGATTAGTCTCACATGTGAAACCAACGACGATGAATACATACGAGTTGTTGCTTTTTGCCACCATTGTCGACTTCCACTGCAGGACGGCCGTCAGACTTTGGCACAATGTGGAAAGGCCTGGCGAACGGTGAACACTTGAGGGACGAAAAAAAAAAGTCGTTCGTGAGAAAGCTTACCAGTGACGCATGTCATCTTGGACCTCCTTGTCCCTGAACTGACGACCAATCAACCGCTTGAACGCGAATACGGTGTTGGCAGAGTTGACCACGGCTTGACGTTTGGCAGGCAAGCCGACAAGTCGTTCT
The DNA here is from genome assembly GCA_014925845.1 of Crassisporium funariophilum. Taxonomy (NCBI): domain Eukaryota; kingdom Fungi; phylum Basidiomycota; class Agaricomycetes; order Agaricales; family Crassisporiaceae; genus Crassisporium; species Crassisporium funariophilum. Next base: position 1,848,267 of record JACGCL010000004.1, read on the forward strand.
CCGTGTTTTGTGAATGCGACGACTGACGGTGTCGTCCGGGCACCCTCGGCGTTCTCGATGACGCGAGCAGTTTTGCCCTCCATGACGGCCACACATGAGTTTGTAGTACCCAAGTCAATACCAACGACGGGGCCTATCAGAAAGGTAAGAATGTGAACGCGCAATTTGGCGCTGGCACGAACCGTTGACTTTTGAGTTCATGTTCCGCACAATCATGTTGCGGCTGAGACCCTAGAGACGAAAGTTATGAGTGAACAGAGTATGGAGTACGACCATGTTGAACTCACGGCATATTGGCCAGCCCGAGAAACAGAAACACGAAGGGAACGAGTAGCAGAGTACATTGTGGTTGAGGATGAAAAGGTAGAGTCTCAATTTTTTTTGGTCGCGTATGTAATCCAGCTTTCTTACCGACCGGCTTCGCCCGAAGCTTCGAGAAAACCCCCCTGTCCACGTCACATAAATGATTATGTAATTGCCAACTGCACTTTTGCTGAGCCGAACCTGGATATCCCTGCACACAAAAATGTGGTATGAGCGGATTGCATTATTCGCATACTTATATCATATTCTGTCCTTGATTCATGACTGGAAGATAAAATGGGTCCGAACTTTGAATTATGAGAGATTACTTAACAGGCGCAGATAATTCTTTCCTAGCACTTCACGGAAGCAATCAACGGAGGCGCATGCTATTTGCGGATGGAATCAAAACACTGGCACCGGTCGCGGGGTTGCCGATTTCCGAGGACAACCATGTTGACTGCAGCGAGAGCCTACATAACCTGCACAGCGGCCAAGGGTAGCGCTTCCGCTGTTTCTCTTCCTCATATCTGTTTCTCTGCGCATCTACTGTTCCTTTGCCATCAAACATGCCGTCTGAACCTCCAAAGATCGGCGGCGAATATGGTGAAGTCCGAGCGTCAATTGACATCGAGAAATTGAATGCGTACCTTGCCAAATATACACCTGGTATAAAGACGCCAGTCGATGTGAAGCAATTCAAGGTAGGAGCGTTTCTGGTAGAAGGGTATTCGCTGACGCACTTTGGATCCGTAGTTTGGTCAGGTACACGCTTCCCTCCCTTATTTTGCGGTCGAGAGTAACATGATATTCTAGTCAAACCCGACATATTTCGTGACCGCTGCGAAGTTAGTACAATGCATACCTGTGTCTTCTCGCAGAGGACGTCAATCTCATATGTGAACTAGCAAAACGCGTTACGTTCTGCGCAAGAAGCCTGCTGGTCAGCTTCTGTCCCAGACCGCACACCAAGTCGAAAGAGAGTACACCATGTTAGCTGCTTTGCACAAGCATCACCTAGACCCAGCAACTTCGCCAGACCAAAGGGTGCCCGTTCCTGAACCCATAATTCTATGCGAAGACGTTTCAGTTGTTGGGACACCTTTCTACATCATGGAATTTCTGGATGGACGTATCTTCACAGATGTGAGAATGTTGGAAGTCCCTGCCCAGGACCGGCGCGAATGGTACTCTTGCATCTCCCTATATCCTCCCCAATATTGAGCACGTCTTTAGTTGGCTCTCCGCAGTCCGGGCACTCGCTGCCCTCGGTTCCGTTTCACCAGCAGCAGTTGGCCTATCCACCTTTGGACCGTCGACGCCTTACTTCCCTCGACAGATCAAATCCCTTTCTCGAGTGTCCGCTGTCCAGGCAGAAGTAGTTGACATCGAATCTGGAGAAAAAACCGGAAACATTCCCTACTTCGACGAGCTTATTCGCTGGTACAAGCGAAATCTCCCAGACGAGAACAAAACTGGATTGAGAATCGTTCACGGAGACTACAAGCTCGACAACCTCATTTTCCATCCAACCGAAAACCGCGTAATTGGCATCCTTGACTGGGAACTGTGTACCCTTGGCAGCCCGGTAGGCTGATCTCCGTTGTTATCTCACCAGCAGTGATTCACTCTTGTTTAGCTTGCAGATCTTGGCAACTTAACCCAGCCATGGTCAATTGACATGAGGGACATACCCGGCGAAGGAAAGTTCTCAATGAGAGGGTTCAGGAACACCACTGTGGACGTGCCGATACCTCTTGAAGACCTCGAACGGGAATATTGTAAACTTACGAACCAACCGTATCCTCTTCCGGAAATGACCTTTGTTCGCAGCTGGATGTTCTTCAGGGTAAGAGCAAAGTTCGCTATCCGTCCTTGTCATTGACTGTACTCGCCAATAGTTAGCAGTCATTTCTCAAGGAATTGCCGCTCGGTATGCACGACGTCAAGCAAGTTCTGAAAATGCCTTCTTACACGTCTTCGGGTTCTCAATTATTGGCTCGATGGCCAAGAAGGTTTTGGAACGTGAAGGCATGTCGTTGGATCCTGCAGCAAAACTCTGACGATAAGGCTTGCAAAGTCTATTGTACAATGTATCTACTAGGTTTACAACATGCTCCAGTACAAGTATGTTCTCGGTACACATCGAATATGTGCTTCGTCGAGACGGGCGTAGTATTGTGTCCCAGAAAATTAGCTGCCGAATGGCACTATCTATCAGCTTCATCAAGCATTAAGGGTGTTCCTTGGGTATATCATGTCGCTCCCACATGAACATTCGTAAGAATTTTGACCTTTTTCGTTTCTCGCCTCTCGTTGTCACATTAGGTGCCGACATATTAGTACGTTTCATCATCGGATCTGGGTCGACAGGCCTATTCTTCCGCAAGACATGACTGTCCTTGCCGGGCGTAACAGTCAAGAATTCGAGGACTACCGACCAAAGGTTGTTGCCGCTGAAAGTATGGTCTTCACCTAGCACAGCTTGGTCGGCTATCTCTGCCAACTTCCTGGCTTCCTCTGTATCTCTTCGAGAGACAATACTGCTCGGCGGTGGATCCTCCTCTTCATCCAAAGCCCACGCCCAGCCCCATCCTGGCGAAGCAATCACATTCTTGCTCGCAACCGAACGGGGTGTATCCTTGTTGTCAATGTGCAACGCCTGGCGCAAGACGCTCAACCGCTTGATAGTGTCTTGCTTGGCATGCTCCAAGTTCTGACGACGGTGTTTCTCAATGGTCTTGACTGTGTGCGAGAATCTCTTTTGAAAAATCGCGCGATCTCGGAGGTAACGGTTGATTGTCTTGTCGGTGAAGCGCCCTATATGTTCCTTCGGCATCTGGAACGCATCAAGTTCAGCTTCAAGCTCTAGAGGTCGAACGATTCCTTTAGTCGAGACTCGTTCTCTTATCATTCCGCATTCCCAGGAGGAATGATTCTGATTGTTCGAGTTAGACAAATAAAAATAAAACAATCGTTGTGATATGGCACATACCGTGATATTCGCGTAGACAGCAGATTCGCCTGCAGTCCGCTCTGAAGGATGTTCAGTGGGCGTCGGCGACGTCACTGAAAAGCGTGGCCCCCCAACGTCGCTCGATGCAACGGAGTCTTGGTGATTTACTGGAGTCGAAGAGCCGTCATCCGAGGTGTCGGCGGTGGACTTTTCAAGGGGAGGGTCGCGAGCAGCTGGTGAAGGTTCTCGTCTAATAACGCTGCCTACGTACGACAATCGAGCAGAAAAGGCACGTGTCAATGATGTCCTAGACGTTCTTCGAGTGACCGTGGCTGGTTCGAATGACATTGATTTGGGCGAATCGACTGTGACAGCAACTGTGTCGGTTGGAAGAGGGGGGGCGGTGTTATCTTGCTCGCATCGTGGTGAAGATGATTTGAATCCAGCGAATAACGATTGTCGGCGGGACAGCGTGGGGGATTTGGTACTCGATGACGATCGGCCAGTTCTGGTGAGAAGTGGTGGCGTTGGGGTCATTTCAGTGACAAACTTCGAGAAAGTCGCCATTGCACGGAAACAAAACTTGGCGGGAGTGGTGAAGGAAAAAAGAACAGGTAAAATGTGGGGACTATCTAGTTTGGGAGTTAGCAGATGTTAAAGCTGAGAAGGTTGCAATATATACCATCGTAAACTTGAAGATGTACTGAAGTCGGTCCATATCGTTTTTCAATATCATTCAAGGCTGGATACAAAGCGCGTGTAGCATCCTTGATGGGATACATATCAGGACGGGCAGCTTTGTGTGCACTGCGTCATGAATTAGTATGAACTCAGGGCAACAAGAAATGGATCTAAACACCTGTATATCACCTCGTCTCTAAGGACTTCCTTGTCGCCGGCAATGAACAGCAAAGGGGGTAATCCACCGAGATAAGACGTTGCAGGGCTAACAAGAGGGTGACCCAGAAGACTGTTCTGCGTATAGAAATGCAGCTGCTCGTTGACTTCTACAGTTTCCCCGTCTTCCGTTTGAACGACGATTGTCTGCGTCAAGGGCTGGTTGGGTGTGGGCATTGGTGTCTGTACATCATCAACATTTGATGTGGCATTGGGGGCAATGGCATTGGCGAACTTGGTATCTTTTTCGGAGTAGACGGTTGATACAGGATTGAAACGTTGAGGCTCTTCTAGTCTGAAGGTCTGTCGAATGCGGAAACGAAGCGAAGCATGTACCCGATTTGAGATGTCCGGCGAGGGAGGAGGCCACAGAATGCTCGGTTTATGGAAAGATAACCCTGACTCGGGGATGACATCCTGTGTGTCCTTGTAAATAAAGAGCATAGGTTTGCTGAGCGGTCTACGTACCGTATGTGTGTTGATATGAATGCTTGGGAAAGAATGGGTTAGATCAACCCAAGGTGATATCAGGATACCACCTGCGGGCAACGGTAACCCGCTGTCACGAATGACCTGGAGCAATGCCAGCGACAGCCCTCCACCAGCTGAGTCTCCTGCAATGATGATGTGTGCAGGGTTTACTTTTTGATGATCAGATCCAGGAGGAGGCCGTATCAAAAACAGGTCTGCGGGAAAAGGTCAGACACAACCGTACAAGAACACAACATGATTGCCTACATGCTGCCACTGCATCTTGCAAAGCGCACGGGAAGGGATATTGAGGAGCAAGGCGGTAGTTTATGGCTGCAACGGATGTGAACATTTGAAAGTGTATAGGGGATTTTTTTGACGCACCGAAGACTCGACCATTGATTTTACGTGCGTGACGTTGGATGCTGTATCTGTTGCCAAAATATCAGTAGGCACACAAGGTCTGCAGCTATTAACAAACCGTTCTTGATCCACACTTCCAAAGTAATATCCGCCTGTTTACATTATTGGCATTGTAAGTAGAGCCTTTAATGCATAGCAGGAATATTTAACTCGCCTCCATGAAGGTATAAAATGCAGCGCATTGCGTCCATATCTTTGTCGTATTCCCCTTCATCCTTGACATCCTCAGATGAAGTCCGAGTTGGCAGACCATCTTGCTTTTGCTCGCGTTGCTTATGTCTACGCTTGGCCTCCTGCCAATCTTTCTTGGCAGTAATCCATTGTGCATCCACACTGTCGTAACCAAATCGCGTCAAGTATGCACACCTAGGCTTTTCGGCACCAACTCACCCGTTGACACCCCGCACTTGCCACCACTTGACTCCGCCAACCAAACGTCTCGCGATCTCCTCTCCACCGAGTGCCTTGATCAAGAACGAAGCAGCTTCCTCGCATGTCGACATTGGGACAAGCGTCCTGACAACGTGCGTCCATGGCGGAGACGGCGTCCGTGTGTTCGAGAAACCTGCAGGATCGGATTGAGAAACGGTGTGTTGTCTTGGCTACTGACGAGCAGTCTGCACACCTTGAAGTTCCTCGACCGTATGGCTGGGTAGATTGGGTTATTATAAACTATCAAGACTAAGTGCGCTTGCACTCACAAAGTTGCGGCATTCAGGAAGGACTTCATAAGATCAGATAAATGTCAAAGTGCAATATAAGAATAACTCACCTTGGCAATCGTGAAAGCCTCGTCGAAGAGGATGTCGTCTTCCTTTAGACGCGCCCCAAAGTCATTTCTCTGAGCGTCCTTCTTGAGACGCTCGAAGTAGTGTTTGACAAGGACCTCCAGTATAACAGGCCCCACCTTGAGTCCTGCCTCTCGCGTCAATGAATTAGCCAGCATGATGGACTTTGGCCGACAAGCGGGAAGATATGAGTATACAATGAGAGAATGCAAGTGTTGATATGTTCATGTGGCGCACAGCGCTATTATATGTCGCAGATGGTTGGAGTATGGTCAAGTCTCAAGAGGTCATCTGTTGTTGCTGGGTGCCGCACAGGACGCGCCTTGCGGCACGGTCGCGGCTTATCAGACCGCCCATTTTATGTAAGGCACGCACACCACTTCATCAAACACTATGTTTTGTAATCTCTTTCCCCACGTAATTCCGATTGTCTCTCAAATAACCACTTTCTATTCAGATCGAACATGATGGAACCCTCATTTACTCAAAGAACAATGCAGAAATGACAGTACCTCTGGAACTGAGCTCGTGCGGTGCGCGTCATCGGGCGCTTATCGTGTGGAAGTTTTTAGAGTGAATCAAGAATGAACCGCTCATGTAGGCTCATGTATCGTGCAGCGGAAATCCTTTGACCCTACGCCTTTCCACCACTTTGGTGTCTCATCTCAATGGATTTTCGTTAAACTCAAATATTGGCGCGAGACAATGAATGTTCTGAAAGGTATTCCATTGTAAACTTGTTGCAGTATGTATACTGTTCCTTCATCTTGTGGCTTTTGCTTGATGAACGCACTCTTGAGTATTACATCGATTGAAAGTTGGTTCAGCAACCCTTTATAGCCACCGTTACCGCAGTGTCTGTGAACACATGATAACTTATGCTTTCACAAGTCCGCTAAGTAAGATACGACAGGTGTACTACTGCTTAGAACCATCATCGCTCAGAGGTCTTCAAGGCGCAACTCGACCACTCCGAGTAGCTTTAGCAAGCTCGCTCTGTGCTTCGTCGCGCAAGTAACGATCATAGATCTCAGCAAGATGCTCTTTCAGCTGTGGATGAAGCAATCATCAGATTTAACTCTAAACCGACTTCAGAGCATTCGAAGATGCTTACACTCTGCGTCTTGACCACGCTATCGCGTTTCTCTACGAGGTCGGCGTAAGCTTTCCAAGCTGAGCCGGCCTCGCTCCTTTTGTAACTCCTGTTTTCTGCGAGGATATAATCCCTGACGATGAAGGGTGCGACAGCGACATCAACCAAGCTAAAATTTTCTCCGAAGAAATATGGTCCCTTGATATTCTTCCCGAACTTCTTCAAGAATTCATAGAACTCTTGTAAAGCTTCCTTTTGCTTGTCGGCTTCCTGCGATTGCAAGAGACGCTGGAAAGCGGGGATAAATTCTTTGGAAATGTGATCCAGCCACATACGAGCGAAGGCACGGTCGACAGGATCCGAGGGGAGGAGCTGTGGCTTGTGGGATGGGAACGCTTCTTCAAAAAACTCGCATAAGACCAGAGATTCGTAGAGAGCTCTCCCTTTGTATTCAACGGCAGGTACAAGTCCCTTTGGATTGATGGCTTTCGCATTTGTCAGAGATTCAATATGATTCTCGAAATGTAGTGCTTTATACCTAGAAAATGGGGCTCTTTCTTGTACGGGTTGACCTCCTTGTATTGATATGGTATTCCCTTCTCTTCAAGGGTAATCCAGCTGCGCTGGACGAACGGACAAAACTAGAAAGCCATTGGTGTCAGAACGTATGGTCTCTTCAATAACATTGCTTGACACACCCATCCTGCGTAAAACACAAGGTCTTGCGGTTCTTGATGCTTGGCAACAGTTCCCTCTGCAGCGCCAGTTGCATGAGGATAAATCTTCTCGTCTGGAACGCCCATGTTGATTATGGTAATGATTGTATGAGTGTAAGTGATAGGGGACAGAACATATTGCAACGAGAGCCTTAAAACATCTATGGTCTACAATTGCGTCACACTTCTAAGAATAGAAATACGTAGCCATCGGGAAAGTCTGGGACTAGGACGAGGGAAATAATCGATAAATACGAAAGCTCGACATTCAGTGCGATGTTATACAAGCGGGGAATGGATCTGGGTGGTAGTGTAATTTTCAGAGACGAAAACGGTGGTCGACTAGAAAATCTACACTAAACGAATTTGCATACCAAATCAAAAATGAATCGGCAAAAGGTTTGCAAATGAAGATGAGTGATGGATACAAAAGACGATGAGGTGTTACGATGTGGAGGATGATGAAAAGAGTTCGAAATTATGTGTCTATGATGCGACAAGGAGAAAACCATTCCATCATGAAGGTACTAGAGATTCGTTCGCAGAGGTTTATTGGAAGAGGAGAGATTCCACGAAGGGTATGGACCACTAGAACAGTACGTCGAGTCAAGGTGGCGATGCGAGGCAACATAAAGAGTCGCAGAATTAGGTCAGGCAGATTTGAATTTTCCACAGATTTGAAAATTCCTATTCCAGATAAGAAGGGTCCAAGAGGCAAAGGGCGACTTATGTTACTGCGTTTCAAGACGCCCGTACCAAGGTTTATGTTCCAGGTTATTGTCTAGCTATAGAGTCGCGTTGCTGAGGTATCCTTATCCGCGGGCGAAAGCTCAAGAGGGGGTGCTGAAGATTCAAACAAAGCATGTTCCCGGTTCCTGTTTCGGCGCGAGAGATCGACAAGCAGATCCCATCGTCGATACCAGTTTGTTGCCCAGGACGGTGTCTTGTCTCCTGAATCCTTGGTCTTCGGGTTATTAATATACACAAATTGAGACCAGCTCGATTTGTCTGAGAAATGCTGTCCAGGTGAAAGATGAGAAACTCGTACGCCACTGAGCACCAAACTTGAAGATTGCGTGAACTCTTGATCCTGGTCTTCCCAGATGTCGTCAAGTTTTGACGTTGGACTGATTGCCAACTTGCTATACTGCAGTAAGTCGCTCTCGCTTTCGCTTTCCACTAGGGTCGAATCCGAATCATCACTGCATCCAGTAGATGCTGAGGTATCCATTTCGCTTTCGCTTTCTCCGTCTGATGTGTCTTCATCCGCTTTGTTCAGCGTCTGGACTTTGCGTTCCTCGAGTGCCATGTGAACGTCATACATCCACAGGGTTTTCCCAATTGTCCATGTGGGCAAACTCACGAAGCATCGATCGATATGCAAGCAATACGGGTCGCGCAAGGCTGGTATATCCCCGCGTCGCGGATGTATTGTCATAGGGGGTAGACATTGATGTGCTGTGGGTCGTGAAGCGGCAACGTGTTTACCGGGTTCGAGATTGGGAAGACGCGCGACGACGCCAATGTTCTGAAGGTCCGTGTTGTAAGTGTCCCACTCATCCTCACGCATGGACCAGAACCATTTGACATTCTGGAGGGCAAGCCGCGAGTATCCATGTTCGCGATAATTATGGCGTTGGTGTGATGGAGATGGACGAACGGCTGGGACAGGGGACATCGACGAAGGATTGCACGAGTATTTGTGACGAGTAGGAGGTCGAACTGGAGGGACTTTATCACGGCGTGGAGACGGGGTTGTCACAAATGGGAAGCATAGCCGAGAAACAGGCGGAGGCGATGAAGGAGGTGATTTGAAAGGTACAATCGAGGATTTAACGAAGTCTTGGGCGGCGATGTTGGATGAAGACGTCAAAGTCTGGTCTTCGCTGTATGGATATGCAACCCCATGGGGCTCGCTATCTGGCGAGGTCGAACTGGCAGAAATTGCGGCCGCCATCAACTCCGACGTGCTGGCGGTGTGCGTCTTGATAGATGATAGTCGCAATCCAGGGATGCCAACGCTTTGGAACAAGCTGCGAGACCATTGAATAGCCTCAGAGCCCTCTGGAGCTTCGGAAGGCTTCTCAGCCAAAGTAGAACGATTAAAACCTAGACGGCTGGTTGGGCGTGATGGATAGGCTTCTTCATTATCATTAATTTCCACATCCTGGTGGGGATCAGAGAAGTCTGCCTCCTGTTCAGAGTCCGTGCGAGAGGCTTCCTGGATATTAAGTGTGTCCATTGCAGCACCAGAGGGACCCCGGGATGGAAACCTGAGGACTGAATTGAATGATGGGATGATGGTGACGTCGTTATCTGGTCTATAGGTCTAAAGGTGTCCTGTCAAATATTATGGGGACATACAGTCTATATGGTAATCGCTTTGGCGGTGGTTGTATTGTGAGCGCAACCAGGGCGAGCCTGTTGTCTCGAGGTTGTTGGTGGTGGCAAGAGCAAGACTATAAAGTTCCACAAATAGCTGTCATATAACCAAAACAGTCACGTGGTCATGTATTCTTATCTTTGGGTTTAAGTTTGGGCAATGTCATGCAACTTTGCTGTAAAATTGGCCAGAAGGTGATAGATGCCGACGGATCATCATTGAAACACAAAGCGTGCGACGAGGTGCAATGGTACGAGAATATGACAGCATTCAAGGCAATACAAGTATTGTACCCGAGCCTTCGTGCTCTTCTGAAAACTCTGTATGGTCCTGCGACGACGTATCTGAATCAGTGCGAACAAGAGCATGTCGCATATCTCGTCTGACATCAATGACTTTGACTAGATCCCCGGCGGAAGGGTCTATCGTGACCCCAGGTTCATTTGAGCCTGTAGTATTTGGAATTGCTTTTCTTCTATCCACGACCTTAATCCGCGGAGCCTCCACATACCCACATTCGATGGGTGTCATTTTCCAAATCAGTTTCTCTTCTGATCCCGGCAGCAGGACCGGAACGCGACCATTTCGAACACCTGACACAACAAAGCCATCCAAAGAGTCTGGTTCCAGCTGCACGATGACATTTGCTGAGCGCGTTGGGTGGTAGTTGCGGATAGTAAGGGTCAATGAGATAGGGACATGAAGTGATGCTTTTGGCGGCATGTCGAGCAAAGCTACAAGGTCGTCCAGAGGGGGCCGCAATGAAGGTAGAGGGAAGTAGGTTGTCGTCATAGGACCGTGTTCGCCATTTGGAAGTATCCTGCACCATTCGACGACATATTGGCCTGGACCGTCGACAGCTGCTTGAGGGACATCGTGTTCATCATCTAGAGCGAAGCTGATCCGGCAGTTGCCACAAAACTCATCTCCCCCAATGAATTCTGTGACATAAGAATGAGTCGCTCCTACTTGTTTGAAGTGTATAAGAAACCACTAACCAGCAGGAAACATATCATCGTCATGTTGGTCCGTCGATGAATCAGTGACCTTGGCATGTTTACTATCCTGATGAATAGCGATTATTTGAAGAATAAAACATCGAGTTGGCGAAAAGACTCACTCGTCTCTCAAGCTTTAGGCTTTGAACATTGAGACTTGATGGACCAGCACAGGCTATCGTGGTAGTAACAAGAGCCTCGCCGCCTCTCCTATTATCCCAAAATGCCTCGTCGAAAGTTTGAAGATCTGCCAAGCCCGACCAAGGATCCAATGCGCGCCTATAGACAACATCGTGTGTAACTTTGAGGGGATTGACAGCCGGAACAACGAGCATCTTAAGGTGCTCCATTGTATCATTGGCGGAGGTTTCCTCTTCCTCTTCGTCGTCGTCGTCGTCATCGTCTTCCTCCTCTTCACCATCATCGTCTTTATCCTCGCCCTCGTCTTTTGCAGCATTTTTCTCGACGGAAATTGTACGTGATTGCACAGAGACATCAATCATGCGATCGCCCCCAGCGCCTGTATTGAATAGATGTAGCGTCTTGACTGCACTTACACCTGGGGAAATGGCGCCTAGATGTACACCCTTGATGAGACTTGATGACCGTGCATCATCAACCACTATCCAATTCACTGTGATGTTTCGTCAGCATCTGCGAAGGTAGACAGCATTCGGAAACCCACATACCTGCGTCATCAATCTCCGTAGGTTGCAGGAGTATGTTAACAACAACATCCAGATCGCGTGTATCAGTGTTTGTGATTTCTATGACAATGGGATAATCTTCGTCCAGGTAAGCGGGTGTCTCGTGATGGAAGGAAACTTTGAGGTGATGAGCTCGATGCTTGACACTATGAACGTGGTCTTGGTAAATGCTACACTCTGGACGTAGACAAGAACGTACAGTGTCGAATTGTATTCAGTTCGCTTGACGGGAACAAACTCTGGAGCATCTATGGAGCTCAACCATCTCGGGGCAATTCCTGACCCCGAGCGCTTACTGCACGGTTCTGATGGAATGTTCACATGCCAGCCATTCTCCTCGACAGTGAGAACAACAGATGAAATCTGGAAATGCAGCTTGTTAAAGCAGTTTAACACTATTCAAATATAAGACAAAAAACCTTCAGCATTGTAGGCACCTCCGAAGAAATTGTTCCTGTGAAGACCATGGTACTTCCTGGCAGCCAGCGAAGATCGGCAATGACCACAGGGGGCTCCTCGGTGTCCGAAAACGTGGCATGTCCAAGGTCGACTCTTCGAACTGTGGATTCACTTTCCGAAGCTGCATGATCTACCACGAGAGGCGACGTTTTATCTGCGAAATGAATTGCGAGGCGAGAGAAAGGTATAGACGCCAGGCTGACGGTGCTTGGAGCTGTCATAATGAGCTGGAACGCAGCACGTTCGCCTACTTTGACTTCTGGTGACCAGAATACAACACTAGAGTCAACTAGGTGGAATGCAGGATTATAAGAGGTTTGAAGAACAAATTGCGAATGCTCACGTACAGATAGGCTGCGCCTCGACGAGATCGACAAGCAAGGTTTCGTCAGGCGACGACGGCACTGTGCTCTACGGGTAACGGTTAGTCGTCAATATCATCAGGAAAGATCACTAAAGTAAAACCTTCAACACTGCCACCAGATCTTCCTCCAAAGAATTTGCATCGTCAGACTCCGGAACATCTAAGAAGGGTGTTCCTTGAGTATGACTTCCACAGAAGATGGTAGATGCTACACACCGTGTCCCAGCAATTCGACCAGGAGTTTGATGCTCAGCTCCACGTCGCCTAGTTGTTGAGCGCAAGCGTACCATGTTGATAAGAGTGGTCGAAGCATTGAGTACCATCTTTCCCGTCGGTACGTCTTAGCTATCCGCTCAAAGAATCTGAAAGATAGATCCAGGTTCACATCAGCCCCTCAAAAAGATGTATGACCACATACCGGACAGCCATGTCGAATTTTCTAGAGTCATAATATGTCTGGGCAATACGATACGCAATCCACAATGTTAACCGTCCTTGCGCCTGATTCGAAGCAGGGGAGTGCTTTTTGAACAATTCATAGGCTTTCGTATAGAGCTTTCGCGAAGAATTAGGCTCAGCATCCACCAAGTGATATGTAGGATACATACTTCGTTGATGATTGTCAGATGTTCGACCTTCTTCTCGTTGGTAAATCCAGGGGACATCGCTATTGGTTTATGGCTAAGCTGACAAAAGCAAGTCATTAGAGAACATCACATGAAATGTAAATGCTCACCTCCGCCTCAGCGGCAGCTAGAAATCGTTCCCTCCGCATCTCCGTGCATCTTGCCGCCATGTAGTAGTAAAACCCAGGGTGTTGGAGCGCATGACTCGGATTTACACCGAGAGAACGCATGGTATCATATTCGACCCCAGAAGCTGCTCGCAAGTTCTGCTGTGATAGCGAGAGGTTCGAATTGGCCGCTGCGGGTTTATGGACGGGAATAACAAGCGTTGACTTTGTGCCTTGCTCCAACAATTCAGCGAGAACGCGATGCCTGGATGATAAACCCGTTCGTGAGCTTTGAAAGAAGATTGCGGGAATTCAACTTACTGTCTCGCAATCCAACTCCAGAACTCAAAAGTCTCTTCACCAATTCCCCAACCCCTGGAAAAATCGCCAAATTGACGGATATGCGTATTGTGATGAGAAAGCGCAAGAGCGTGTTCGTTGTTGTACAGATATAGCTTGACAATCTACAATGAATTCATCAGGGTCTGTAAACACGAAGATCATCAATAGACATACTTTGATGTTGATACAATCCGCAAGAACCTTGGCTTCAGCCCAGCGCTTTGTACGTGGTGGGAGTATTGCAGTTGAGCCGAACATGATAATCAACATCTCGTACGCATCCTGGTAATGTCTGTGAAACGCTTATTGAGCACATAATAGCTTGCTTATCGAGTCAGACAAGAATACTTCAAGGCAACCTCGTCTTCACTCCTGAATTCGGCAAAACAGGCCATCTTGTACTCGTATCGAACAGTCCATCCTTCCGGTCTAAGCGGTCGGGCAATGCTCAACCCAGTCAACCCTGCAGTGGTGTTAGGATAGCTGGATACGCTTTGAGAATGTCGATTGCGCTTCCGTCGGACGCGTTTCGAGTGGGCGGTATAGTACTCCAACGCGGGCTCGTAGAGGGCTTGCTGCAGACTTGAACAATGATGAGCTACGAGACGAGACGTTCGGCTTGGGAAACAAATTCACCTTCGGACAAACTCGTGGAGCTCCGCCGCGCTGACAGGACTCAGAACAAAGAGCGCAGCTCTGGAGTCGAGACCACTTTGTCTTCTTATGAACGTCAACCTTGCGTCCAAGGTAGGGTCGTCTGAACAGGCGTTCAACAATAGGCAGGTCTCCATGAGAAACGAGCTCACCAAGCATTTTCCTACTCGCCATTAGGACTACGGTGAGCTTGATGCCGCGGTCGTTCGTAATCTTCTTCCGCTGAGCCACATCTGCAGCCAGCTCCTGGTCGCGCCGTCTCTCTTCCGCCTCTCGATCACGTTCTCGGTCAGGATCAGGGAAATCCAGGGGTGTCCGTGAAACGTGCGGAGGGTATTCGTATATACGAAGAAACAGAACAAAGACAGAAGGTACGAGCGAGGTGTGTTTCCGGATCCATATGGGAGCTATCAATCCATCGGGATGCAGAGGCGAGGTCGGGGTAAGAGGTGACAAGGGTGAGTGAGCTGCAGAATATTGAGGGTCATCTGTAGGAACAAGTTTGCGAGGCGGGAATTTGACTTCTTTGTCCACAAGAATGACCTGGAATGATTTGTTCTTCTCCGGCTGCCAGATCGCGACTTTGCGTTGAACTAGTAGCGCATCTCTAAGGCGGAGCGTGAGGACATTGAATGCGTCTTGTGACTTTGCTGGTGGTACCACGGATGGCTGTGATGAAGATGCTGGAATAGTAGGAGGAGCATCGAGACCAGCGACAAACATAACTGGCGCAAGTTGCGCCAGAAGTTCAGGGGGATAGGAATTCATGGCGTATCTCTCTCGGCGTCGGAGAAAGATGGACTGTCCAAACCAGTTTACTGGCGTGTAGCCTTGACAAGAGCGCGATTAACTAAGAGCCAGAGATGTAAAGTTCTAAAACCTATGAAGTTGGACAGAAAGTAGGTAGACCTTGCACATGAAGTTAGCGGCCAAGACAAATGGGTAATTGCTCTATTACGTAAGGCGGTCCACAAGCTTGATTGCAAGCCTAGTGTTGTATAAAGATTTTACTACAACATAGTTTGATTCTACAGCTTACGACTGTGCATACGCCACACCTCAAGAACAGTGGGATCAGACGTGATGTCTGTTTAGGACGCTGAACGGGGGCGTCAACGGACTCATCGTGTAAAGGCGTTTCCTGCACCAACGACTTCTCCTGCGGGGAATAGGATGGGAGGGCAAGTGAAAGAGTGAATAAGAAGTTATTAATTGAATCCTCAGGCAAGAGTCTTCAGTTCGATGAATTACATGTAGTCCTCTTCGTTCATGTCATCGAGTGGGTAGTGCGCCACAGCCAGAGCCCGTTCGTCCGGATCTTCATCTTTCATCGCCGCTATTCCCTCCTCCTTCATCTCTTGGCTGATTCTCTTAGCCTCCTCGTAATGCTCGTTGGGCACCCAGTCGTCCGACCCGACGCCGACAATGTCCCGTATAGACTTTGAATCCCTGTCGGCTTCTGTCTGTACTTTGCACAATTCCTTAGTCTCGCGTATATCATCGGCATCGAACACTAAAGGACACGGCGTGCCGTGCCCCGTGAACTTCTCCCAATCCTCTGTTGCATGTATCAGCGCAATCTTCAGTTTGAGAGTTTCGCCCATCCATGGCGCACGGGAACAATCGAAAAGGTTGTAGCGGAGTCCGCCTACGGGGTCCATCAATACCGCGTAATAAAGGGGGTTGTACTTCTCCGTATTTTTGACATAGTGATAGTGAAGTAAACGGCGACGGTAGAGTCCCATCTCTCTTCTCTGCTGAATTTCGTCTAGTTCATCAAACTTCTCGGGCAATGAAGGGGTCGTCATACATTTCCAGCCTTCATCGTAGAAGTTCTGAAACGCTAAGGGTATACCGATGTGGAGATTCATGGGTAGAATCGAGGTGTGTTGCCAGTCAAGTAAACCCGCGACGACATATGAGCTAGAGTCGGGCGACCAAGAAAGCATGACATTGTCCGGGTGGAGATCGGGATGGCGGATGCCAAAGCGATTGAGCTGCGGGAACCTAGAGAGCAGCGACGGTGCAATGCAAATGTAGCGGTCCAGGTTCTCGATGTGATCCAATGGCTGCTGCTCCTGGTACTTGTAAGCGTCCCTCCTTTCGCGTCGAAACGGCAACAGTGGTCGACCGAACTGCCGTAAGTAAGCTTGCTCCTTTTTGGCTCCTGCGACCAGGGCTGCGTCAGCAGTCATATCTAATACAATCAGTCAGTTTACGGGAGTTGACCAGAAGGCATAGCGCAGCCTACATGGTCCTCGATCTACTTTGAGCTGCGACCTCTTGCCGTACCAAAGGGCGTGATCAGTCTCTGGACCGATGCTGAAACGCCCGTCTTTGATGGGGACACCTGGTCTAATAGTAGGCCCAGACGAGCTCCCGGCTAGATTTACCAGATCTTCGGTGAAGTACAGGCTTCCGCCAGCCGGGAAAACCATTGACATCATCTTTTTCTCCAGTTCAGCAAGTTGGCGTAGGATGGAAATGATGTCCCTTTCCCCTAGGTCAGGCAATACTTTGCCAAAAGTGGTGCCTTCTACAAATTCCATGAAAATATACTCGGTCCCTGCGTCATTGTCCGGCCTGTAGGAGTATCCGTATACCTCTGGTGTAGGCAGCCCAACGGAACGGAGAAAGGCAAGAGTAGCGACTTCACTAGCGACAGCGAAGTGCTTGGGAACTGTTTTTGGGTAAGGGACACGCGCCACCATTCGGAAGCCATCGCGCCAGGTAATGAGGAAGGTGCGGTTGTACCCCCCTTCAGCTAGTTTTTCTAGGCGGTCGATGTCATCAGGACTCCTCTTGACAGAGTCCGCCGCGAGTCGACGTAGCCCGTCGACGTTGAAGACGAGTCTGCGCTCTGCGTGGCGAAGCTCATCGTTAACGCTGAACATATTGGATTACGAATTAGACGTATACCCCATGAGATAGAGATTATGAGACTTACATCCACCGCCCAGACGTAAATTCAAAAAGATCGTTGAAACGACGCGCCGTGAGGGAGAATGCACGACGCGGCAGGCAAGTGGTCGGGTTGGGCAAGGGGTTCGACGAGGAAACGCGAAATGAACGCGGTGAAGAGCGAGCACGGCGCAGAGATAGTGAAAGTGGAGTTGCCAGTAATTCGAAGATGAGCCTCGTGCTCCGCAGACAGGACATACGTAGTCTTCCGTAGGCAGATTTCTAGGAGGACATACGTAGGTTGGGCGGAAGGAATAGAAAGGCCACACAGCGTCTTCTTCGGTGGCTGGGTCTCGCAATGCAAGTAAGTACCTGCTTTCTGGACAACCGGAGTAAGTAGTTCTCTGAGTCCAGGGTCGGCTGGCATGGGAATCGAGTGAATTTTCTGTAAGGTGGCTCCCTAGGAGCGCGGCTCACCCTTCTCTCAAGATCAGCTCCTTTTATTGTGGCTCAACATTGTTTTGCTGCAAGCGGGGTGACCATAGATTTGCCATGGATGGGCTATCCTTCACTGGTGTCTCAATTTCCACTCCCAGCCAAACACAGGTGGTAGGTACAAGAGGTGCGAGTAACAAGGAAGGGAGAAACGTCGTAGTCTATGACCAGGCTCTCGTTCTCAGGTGCGAGACCCTCATCGCATGGAGCATCTTCGACGTACGAGGAACAAATGGACTTGAAGGCATTTTGATCCGCAATTTGGTGAATTCTCATCGTTTGCCATACTCCTCCTCAGGCTCGAAGAGCGGTACCCTATCCGCTCATCCTCACGGATTATTTCATCTCTTGATCCATTAGCTCGGTCGTTGAGAGCACACCTGACCTCCTCTGAGGGCACCCTTGGTCGTCCAACGCCATCTCTCAGACTTGTTCTAGTTCATACACACACAGGCCCGAAGGCCGAAATGCAAAGTATGCAAAGACCCACTATGTTCCGCGCGCCCTGGAAACGCTGTACAATGCCATTGTCTCCGCCTCGCCTCGGTGGCTCCCAAATCCCAGCCACATGACCGACCCGAGCCCTTGTACTTCGCGCTCGCCACCTAATCGCCACCCGCTTTCTTCCTTTATGGGCTGAATCTTTTTGCATGAATGCACGTTGCTTGGAGGCCTTTGAGAATGGATCTTGAATGGATCTGCTGTCCTTGTATATGTTAGAACAAAGCCGCGCGATGGCAATGAAAGTGTTTATAAGGCGTATTCTGAGGGATGGGGAAAGTCAAGCCGTGCTTCATTTCCTGTAACGCCCGCCTAGTCCTCGCCATTCACGATCCAAGTTTTGAATTAAGCTCACGTTATACTCCTTCATACTTTCCACCTCTTGCCACTATTATGCAATTCCAACGATTGTTATTCCTTGCCTCCTTCTACGTCTTGGCGCTTCCCTCTGGTATGTAACCTCCTTCTTCAAGTTAGAAGAGGACCTACTTGCTAACCACTCACAACCAGTGCTCTCCACTCCCACACCCATCGAAGCAGGTGTACAGCCAATCGCGATGCAAATATCCAAGCTCGCCGTCGAAGAGGTATGCCTCGCCCCCATTTCCGTATCATACACACATCTCACCTTTCCCCCGTTCCTGTAGCAAGTCTCCAATACCACCGCATCATATAACTATAACACCACCTCGACCTCTTCCTCACCGGAGGGACTATCAATGATGACCCCATGGTCCATGGGCATCCTGACCGCGGGGGGCCTGTTTGTTACGCTGCTTTGAAGGGGGATGTTCCTGGAGAGCACCTCTGTTGACGATAACAATAACGAACTACATTCATTCATAATACATTCATAATTTCACCCTTTTCTTACGATTTCCCTTCTTTGTATAAAACTGTCCCTTGTATACATAGTATAATATAATCAACGATCGTCAAATCCTTGTTTCAATCCAAGTTATACCTACTCGAGGGCGACAAATTACTCCCTGGCTCGTCCATAGCCAAAGTAATCGCACTGCTATGAAGTTTGTCGGCATAAGCTCTGGCACAGCTATGCCGTTGAATTACTATGCCTATGCCGCGCAGCCTTTCAATATCGTTGTTGTCGATCTGCCCCTGCTAAGTCACATCTTGAGGATCACAAACTCGGACCTTAGGCTCGAATTGAACGAAATGAGCGACAATGTACCAGTATCAATACATTTCACGAATTCCGCATCCACCCCTCCGCAACCCACGGAACCGCACACACCACCCCCGCATACCCACCCAAAATCCCCAGCGCCCAAAAATCATTCGTATACATCGTGGAAATCGTCACATTCACCAACCCCGTCAACACATTCGCCTACATCCCACCAAATCAGCCTGGGTCAATTAATACAAGCCAAATGAGAAGAGACGTACGAGGAGGAAAATATCGAGCCCGTATCGGTCGATGAGCGCGAGCAGGCGGGGCGGGTTGTCGGACGCGGGGTCCGGAGGTGCCGGGAGCAGCTGCATTTGTGGCTCGATGGAGAGTTGGCCGAGTGGTTTGCCTGGCTTTAGATGCTGGGGCCTCCTTGGTTGTGGTGAGGAGAAGATCCCAATATCGAGCACGACCATGTACGCGAGTAGGAACGACGTGTTGAACGCGCACACCCAAAGGATATACGGGAGGTTCACCTTTAACCAACCAACCAATGAGCCTCCACTCGAAAAGCCAATAGGACGAGCATACCATTCGTCTCGAAACGCCGCCCTCCGCACCCCACGTCCCGTCTACCTTGAGAAGGCGTGTGAGACCGAGAAAAGCCCACCACACAATCGCATACGCGCACAACTCCGTCGCCGTCTTCCCCCTCTGTCTCGGCGCTCCCACATCGAAATTAAACTCCTTCTCCTTCTCCAGCACCTCCGGCACGGGGTCGCTGTTCCTCCTCTTCTTGTTCTTGATTTTGCTTGTATTTCTGTGGCTCGCGAGCGCGCGGAGGCGACGCGCGAAGAAGGAGGGGGAGGGGGGGAGGATGAGGGTGCCGGCTGAGAGGCCGAGGAGGTGGATGGCGAGGTAGCCTGTGGGGGTAACGGGTGAGTGAGAGAGGGTGAGCGTGAGTGGGGAGAGGGGGGAGGGAGGGGAAAGGTACCTAGGAGCGAGACGATGCCCTCTTTGTTGGCGCTGATTACGGAGGTTCGAGGGGCGGAGAGGACATATTCTTTCAACGAGAAATGGGAGAGCGCGATCTGTTGGGCTGGGAGATATCATTCACGATATTCGACGATTTGGAGTATATGAGCGTACCTAGGCCAATGATGACGCCGACGAAGGAGATGGGTAGACGGAGGAGGAGGGGATGGAGCGTGACTTGGATGATTGGGAGAAGTGCGAGGGTGATGAAGAAGTTCCAGTGTCGGCCATATTCCGTCTCGTGTTCCTAGCTCCAAGTCAGCGCTTTCTTTCACTTGATAAATAAGGAAGGGTTGTGCGTACTGGGTATTCAGTCCCCTTTACGAGTAGGACTCGAATGAGACCCAACCCGATTATAGGTAGTGATTTCTTCGTAACTCTCAGTAATTTCGGTCCAGCAGGCGCAGTGATATATCCAGGGTCCCTAATGAGCGGTATAGCCGACACGATCCCCTGAGAAAACACAAAAGACCCCACACCAAGGTCCATCTACATCCAAATGTCAGCCCAGTACAAGCGCCTTCTACAACTGAGGCCGCACCAGAGAAACACCAAACGTCTCGCACTTCGCCAACGACCTCGGAAAAATCGGGAAATCCACCGCGAGTATGGCCAGAACCGTCATAAGCATCATATGCGCCCTATACGTCGTCAGCGCCGGCAGCGGCGGGATGCGCACATACGGTCGGTGGACATACACCGACGGCGACGGCGGTTGGCTCGAGGGGAGGGGAGTGCCGCTTTCGGTTCTTGGGATGCGGAGGAGCAGTGCGGTGGGTATGAGCAGGAGAATGACGAGGTAGATGGGGTGGTTGGCGAAGAGGGTCATGGCGAGAAGCATGGGGAGGACGAGGAGGGCCCATGAGGAGAGGAAGCCGATGGCATAGGACGGTGGGAGACGGGTTCGGATAGCGGCGTAGAGCGCGACTGCAGCCTGTGGAGCAGCTCTCCGGTCAATATCAATTAGATTGCGAGGAGAGGTGACGAACGAGAGCGACGAGGGAGATGAAGTTGATGTGTGTGATTGAAGAGCCTCTCATGCCCGACACGAAAGCCTCCTTTTCGGCTTTGTATTCGCCCATCTTCCTTCCTTCCTTCCTTCCTTCCTACCAGAGGAGCGGCGAATAGTTGCGGTTGTGGTCAGCTTTCATGTTCGTCGGCACCCTTCAATGCGCGGCATCTCCGGCGCGCTTTCTCCGATCATTGGCTGTTCTCAGATTGGGCGTGGCTTGCTCTCATTCTCTTCCAACTCCCTCGACTTTCATATCAAGATTCTACAATGCCTCTCATCGAGCTGAGCTCAAACTTGGATAAACCATGAGCTGTCCTGACGTATCTCCTCCCAGGTCATCGGGGTCCTGGATAGACACGACATCGTTGAACACAGCCACCATCACTCCATCCGCTCCGAGTTCTCAACCACTTTAAAGTCAAAGTTCAACGGAGCAGCACATCGTGTTCAAAGTCAACAGAATGCAATCAGAATCATGTGTCATCAAACATTTATCCGTCGTAACTTTGCTCTTGCGCTACGCTTTTCACCGGGAACCGACCCACCATGCCCAAGGTGCCACTGAGGTCAGAGTGACACCTCTTGCTGCTCTCACGTATAATGAGGCCAGAGAAAACATGCACTCTTCCATCCTCACCCGGCGAATACACCACCTAACTGAGCGGCCCGGTGGCGATGATTGTTTCCTACCAAGGCAGGGTCTTCAAACCATCCGAACGAATCTAAAAATAAGTAAACACCTGCGCTTGGGCTTTACAGAGGTCAAACTACAGACTGACCTCACTTCTTGAGGAGACTAGTATGCTATGCCTATACACCTGACGACTACACCTGACGACACCACACGCTTTTCAAGATGCCCAACCTTCAACTTCTTCCGGAGAACGTCCGCTGAACACATCTTCGCGAAGATGTTTTGTTGTCAACTGACCCATGCGTCATGCAAATCATCTATAAAGCTTGAGACATAACTCTTCTTTTCTCTCGCCCCCTTGGTTATATCGCCGTCAAGTGGGATAGCCTATGATGAAAAGCTTGCTGCGATGTATCGTTTTGTTTATCTGCTCTCTAGCACAGGCGGCTGTCATAGTTCCAGGAGCAACGTGGACTGATACCAGCGGGAATGTCATACAGGCCCATGGCGGAGGTTTCTTGAAGGTCCCGTTCTTCAATTCTCTGCCTCTTCAGGGAGGGGTCATCTTGAACTCATGATTGTCCTCTGCAGGTTGGCTCGACATTTTACTGGTTTGGGGAAGACAAGTCCCACAATAGCGCCCTTTTCAAGGCCGTTTCTTGCTACACGGTGCTTTTCTTTACCTCAGACGAAGGCACCTTTAGTTTATATTGACCAGTCGGGCGACCTGACGAGTTGGACACGTCAAAATGATGCGCTTACACCTGTCAGTGGTACTATGATATCGACATCAAACATTGTCGAACGTCCGAAAGGTCAGACTTATGGGTGTTGTATATGGCTCTCGATCTGAAGCTCTGTGTATCAGTCATATTCAACACCGCGGTCAGCCCATCAAGGTCGTTGCTTTTATCCACACCGTTTTAAGATCCGATTCACAGAATAATGAATACGTGATGTGGTTTCACTCTGATACGTCCAAGTACGTTGCACCACTTTACCGGACTCTCTTACGCCCGTTTATGTTTGTCAAATTGGAAGTTATGGTGCGGCTCAAGTCGGCGTGGCAACAGCAAAATCCCCATGCGGCCCGTATACGTTCAAGTCAAGTTTCAAGCCCTTGGGTGCAGAGTCGAGAGACATGGGCTTATATCTGGATGGTAAATGGAATTTTTGTTTCGCAGTTCGCACAACTACTAACACAAACTCTGACAGACGACCGTAAGCATCTAATCCAATCGAAGATAGTAATAACAATATGATGAACAAACTTGGCCCCATGAAAAGCCGCTAAATCGGCCTACCTTTTGTATGCTTCGGACAACAACCAGAACTTCAAGATATCTCGGTTGGACGCAAACTACTACACCGTCGTATCTCAGACAAGCGTACTATCAGGTACAAATTCACTCTGTTTTGTACAAGTCGAAGTTGCTCACTGTAGATGCAATATCTCGTAGGGTCGACTTTAGAAGCTCCAGGGATCGTAAAGCGCAATGGAGTAGGTATTCGTGTTTGCAAACTTTGTTCTTTTCATTCATTACATCAAGGTATACTATTTGTTTGCATCACACACCAGTGGCTGGGATCCCAACCCCAACAAGTTTTTCACTGCCCCGGTATGTGTGTATGCTCTATCAAAGCACCCTTTTCATGAGCTATTTTGTCCTCTAGTCTCTAGCAGGCCCTTGGTCTTCCCAAGCTGACATCGCTCCCCAAGCCGTCCGAACTTACTTCTCCCAGAACAATTTCGATATGGCTATTAATTCAAATTTTGCGATCTACATGGGCGATCGCTGGCGGCCTGCTTTGCTAGGAAGCAGCAGATACATCTGGTATCCTCTTAGCTGGAACACGGGCGTACCTCAGATAGTTGCAGCCGACGTGTGGACCCTCAACCTCGCAGCTGGATCATTTTCTGCTGCTTCAGGCACCTCGTACGAGGCAGAAGGTGGAACTATCTCTGGGACAGCTACAACTCTATCTTCTTCTTCCTTTTCCGGGGGAAAAGCTATCGGGTTCCTGGGTCAGTTGTGCTTCTACTTTCATACCTCCTATCCCAACATAATGCTTGCCCAGGCAACGGCGGCTCTATCACGATCAATGGCGTGCAAGGGATTGGTACCGCGCAGTGGGTGTCTCTGTATTATGCGAACGGTACGTCGTTTATTTTCCAATTGCTGCCAAGTTGATGATTTCGCAGGTGATTCCGCTTGGAGGAACACTACAGTCAGGTACGTCTTTTTCGGCTTCCCGATTAGATTTTCGATTCAACACGAACATGTAACAGCGTGAACGGTGGTGCAAGTGTTTTGGTTGACCAGCCTAATACTGGAGGAGGGGGTGTCGTTTTGTCCGTTCCAGTCCGGCTCAACTTGAAGAGCGGTGCAAATTCGATCACCTTCTCTGCAAATCAGAATTGTGCGTCTTACTCTCCATAATTTCGGGGTCCATCCCTTGATTTATTTATTCAAATCAATAGCATATGCTGCCGACCTCGATAAGATTATAGTGTATACTGCGGTCTAGGTAGAGTGTCTTCATACATTCACAAGACGGACAACATGTCTGCCATCCTACATAACCCTGTCCATTCACTTCCTCTGCAGTCCTATAATAAATCAATCTATGTGTTAAACATGCATTCTACAGATAAGAAATGAGTGATTGCGGTTCAATGGTCTAAGAGGATTCTAAAGTGTAGACTTCCATGCTTTCTTCAATTGCTATTAGATTGTATCATTAGTTTTTCTAATCTTGCATATTCCGAAGTTCTTACTTCGTAGAAGACGAATAACAGGACAGTGTTAAGTCCTAAGCGCATGAAAGCTGGCGTCCAACCCTGGAACAAGAATTTGATTCCTTCTTCTCGAAAAGAAGTCTTCAGAACCTCAGTGAAAGAGGCCTTACAAGTCTGAAACTAACGATGAGTAGTTTTCGAATGCAAGGCGATCGAACTCACTGAAGCCATCAGCCGAGATCTTATTACGTCTGCAGGCGAGCATACAGCTTCAAGAAACTTATGAGACCACGAACGCAGAGGAGAGAAGAACGAATATCAATTCACTCGTAGCAAATGTGCCAGCAAGACAGCTTGAGAGAAGGTGAAGTAGTAGATTGTCGTGCAGTTGATAATCAATGACGGGTATTTGGGTGGAGGAGGGGTGTGCGCGCAGGTAATGGGGTGAGAGAGAAGGGAGGCAGTAGGAGTCGGAGTCGGAGTCAAAGCAGGAGAGAGGGCTGTGAGTTGGACCACCGTCAAGGGAACGAGTGGAGGCGAAGAAGGGAGCAAGAAGACGTGCTCTCGCATACGGAGGAAGAATCCGAACCCGAGAACGAAAATCCTCCTACGGAGGAATCGACTGACCGACGTCAGCCTCGACGCCAACGACATCGTCCAGGATTCGACAGCGTATTAGGCGCTCAAAACTGGGTCGAACTCGGACTCGGATTCCATGGTATTTCTATTTCTTGGTACGTTCGGTCACATATCAATGCCTTGATTGCTTGTTGTACTTTTTATATCTGACTGCCTTTTTTTCGTTTGTGCTTTATCTATCTATATGCATATCTGGACCGTATACCTAATTACGAAAAGATGTTTTCTTTGGAGTGATAACAGCCTACTTGCATCTTCATGACATACCTTATTCGATCAAGCGAATTGCATTACTTGCGTTGCGTGAGTGAGTGAGTGAGGCCAGATGGTATGATGTAGTCAATCTTACAATCTTGCCGCTGATGTGGGAGTAGAAAGGGAACGTCGCCGACGGGCTTTGGGTTATGATCTTGGGCAAGGAGAGCAGACGAACAAAGAGCGCGCTTTGGTTGTAAGATTTTGGATCACATCATAGTATAGCATCCATAAGGACTAACACCGTTAGATTAGATCGTAAGCAAATGCCCGCAGGCATGCCCTTAAGGTTAGGGTTAGGACCCAGCAAAGTCGGAAAAAAAAGCCTGCACAGCCAGAGTGGCCGAAGCAGGACAGGAAAATATTGAGACGATGCATGAGCCTGAGCCCATACAAGCCGCAGACACCCCCTGAGGACAAGGTCGCCGTGCTATGGGGGATCTCCACGGCCCACAAACCCAGGTAGTTGAAGGGGCTTGTGCCATCAAGGTAAGTATGAGTTGTTCGTATGTGGGGAGCGAGGTTATAAAGGGTGGGGGGCGCGCACGGACCATTGATTGGTGGTGATCGAGGCGAGGAGGTTGCGCACATGTCCCGCTGTGCTCAAGAGCTACAGTTTCGACGTTCAAACAGTCACGCAACGTTCGTCTTCCATCAATAGGGCTGCCTTCGGGAGACTATATGTTTGGGATATGAATTGTGCTTTTGTTGCTTTTACCTCGTCACTAAATCACCAAGTGGTGGTTTGTATCTTCATTTGTATCTTATCTACCTCTTCAACACACTCTCCTCAGGGTTTTACTCGCTCGCTTTGAGGCCAGGTGGTATCATTTGGCAAGTTCTTCCGGTCCTACCACAACTAGACCACAACCAATAAATGCATTCTTAACTTACTGGCAGGCACGGGAGGGGGCCGGTCTATAAACTTCATTAGAAACTGATCCCGTGTGCGTGTGCGCAGGGTTCTCTCCGCCTACTCATCAGGGAATCATGGGAACAACTCCAGCTTCTTCAGCTCATCCTCTCCAACTGACAGCTCCAGGTTCCGAGTCGCTAGCCCCTTCGTAGTCGACGCCCCATCAACTTCTCTGCTCGCTATCTTCCCCCCGACAAGCAGCAGCAGCAGTACGAAGAAAGATGCAACCGCACCACAAGCCCCTCGCGGCGTACCGCTCCATCTCCATAGCGAGCTGCGTCCTCCTCATCGTCGCATTCGTCTTGTTCCTCCTCGTCGGGCTGTCGCTGACGATCATCAAGCCGATCTACCTGCTCATCTTCCGGTCGACGGCGCCTGTTACGCAGCCTTTGAGTATCGCTACCGAGTTGCGCTTCGGCGTGTGGGGAGTGTGCGCCACTAGGTGATTTCCTCCCCTGCAGTCTGCACATCTCTCAGAAAATTGACCAGGAGGGTTATAGCAACCTCAACCAACCCACGCCAATATCCAACCCCGGCCTCTGCTTCGGCCCCCAACTCGGCTACACCGTCCCCGACTACATAATCACCACCCTCGCCCTCTCCCCCACCCTCATCTCCTCCGTCCAACAAGCCCTCCTCGTAATCCTAATCCTACACCCCATCACCGCCGCCCTCGCCTTCCTCGCCGCCCTCCCCTCCCTCTTCCTCCTCTCGCACGGCGCGGCGATCGCGGCTCTGGCGCTGAGCGTGGTGGCGGCGCTGGTGGGGAGCACGATTTTGGGCGTGGATTTGGCGTTGGTGCTTGTGGCGCAAAAGCAGGTGAGGGGGGTGCAGGGGTTTGAGTTTGAGGTGCTTTTTGGGAATGGGGTGTGGATGGTTGTTGCGGGTGTTGTGCTTTTGTGGGCGGCGGTTGTGCTTTTGAGTATGAGGGCGTGCTTTTGTCTTGGTGTGCGGAGGTGTGTTTTGCGTTTGAGGATTAGGTGGCGACTTAGAGACTGATTTTCTTTGCAGACATTCTGGAGAGCATCATCATCATCATCATCATGAAATCGCAGTTGAGAAAGCAGCTTACTGATTTTCGGAATTTTGGATTTCTTGAACTTTGCACTGACACGCTATCCTATCCTTACGAGTATTCATGATAACGACTCTTAACGAATGCCCCAACCTACCCACAGGTCTTTATTATGTATAATTATACTTACCTATCACGCTCACGACATGCAATGAACTAACTACCTGGATTTCCGGAACCTCTCTTACTACGCTCAAAGTCCAAAGTGTCGACAAACATCATTCCCATTCCATAAAGGTCTATCTTACATTGCGCCTTCCGTGACATAAGTAAAACCACGTCGAGATGAAGATCAGTACATCTCCAGACTCATGCCATCGTTGATCTCATAGTCCCCCAACGTAATATGGTCCTTGTATATCGTATACCTGCCACCCCACCCAGACACGCCAGTAAGCAAGAATGCCTTGATGAAGGTGCGGGAGAGGGAGAGAGGGAGACGCACCATTTCTTGAGCTGGATCTTGGAGGAGTCTGTGCCTGTTTGCGCTGCGATCAGTTTCTTCAGATCGCCGACTGTATCGTCCGGACTGCACTTGACGCGGACTATGGTATCGGTTGTAAGAGCGGGCAGTTGGCGGAGTTTGAATAGCGGGTGGTTCGAGGAATGGATGTAGATTGCAGAGCAGAGCAGTGCGGATAGGTCAGTAAGGTTTCAAGCAGCGATGGTATTGGGACGGGACTAACCTTTGCGTCCCAGTCGATCGTTAGCGATTACCTAGAAGACGTGCGTCAGGATCGCTCATATTTAGTAGGCGTTGGGGCTTACCTCAATGAGAGGCATTGTAGTGTCTTGAAATGAAAGTCGAGGGAGTTGGAAGAGAACGAGAGCAAGCCGCGCTCAATCTGAGAACGCATTTGCTCAGCCAATGATCGGAGAAACCGGGCCGGATATGCCGCCCATTGAAGGATGCCGACGAACATCAAAGCTGACCACAACCGCAACGCGTCAGACTATTCGCCGCTTATCCTCTGGAAGGAAGGAAGGAAGGAAGATGGGCGAATACAAAGCGGAAAAGGAGGCTTTCGTGTCGGGCATGACAGGCTCCTCAATCACACACATCAACCTCATCTCCCTCGTCGCTCTCGTTCGTCACCTCCTTCTCCCAATCTACTTAACATTAAAGTGTTTGCACAGGCTGCAGTCGCGCTCTACGCCTCCATCCGAACTCGTCTCCCACCGTCCTATGCCATCGGCTTCCTCTCCTCATGGGCCCTCCTCGTCCTCCCCATGCTCCTCGCCATGACCCTCTTCGCCTCCCACCCCATCTACCTCGTCATTCTCCTCCTCATACCCACCGCACTTCTCCTCCGCATACCCAAAGCCGAAACCGGCACACCCCTCCCCTCGAGCCAACCGCCGTCGCCGTCGGTGCATGCCCATGTTCACCGGCCGTCTGTGCGCATACAACCGCTGCCGGCGCTGACAACGTATAGAGCGCATATGATGCTGATGACGGTTCTGGCCATACTCGCGGTGGATTTCCCGATTTTCCCGAGGTCGTTGGCGAAGTGCGAGACGTTTGGGGTTTCTCTGGTGCGGCCTAACTTCTGGATGGCGCTTGGAGAAGGCTGTAAGCTGACGTTTGGATGTAGATGGACCTTGGTGTGGGGTCTTTTGTGTTTTCGCAGGGCATTGTGTCGGCCATACCACTTATCAGAGACGCTGGATATATCACTGCGCCTGCTTGGCCGAAATTACTTGAAGTTACGAAGAAATCGCTACCCATAATCGGTCTGGGTCTCATTCGAGTCCTACTCGTCAAAGGAACCGAGTACCCCGTACGCACCACCCTGCCTTTATTTATCAATTGAAAGAAAGAGCTGACTTGGAGTTAGGAACACGAGACGGAATACGGACGACACTGGAACTTCTTCATCACCCTCGCACTCCTGCCCATCATCCAAGTCATGCTCCATCCCCTCCTCCTCCGTCTACCCATATCCTTCGTCGGTGTCATCATTGGAATAGGTACGCTCATATACACCCCAAAGGGCGCCTATATGGAAGTGCTAATAATCCCCAGCCCAACAAATCGCGCTCTCCCATTTTGCACTGAAAGAATACGTCCTCACCGCCCCCCGAACCTCTCTAATCAGCGCCAACAAAGAAGGCCTCGTCTCTCTCTTAGGCTACCTCGCCATCCACCTCCTCGGCCTCTCCGCCGGCACCCTCATCCTCCCCCCCTCCCCCTCCTTCTTCGCGCGTCGCCTGCGCACGCTCGCGAGCCACAGAAATAGAAATACGAGCAAAACCAAAACCAAGAAAAGGAGGAACAGCGACCCCGTGGTACCGGAGCCGGAGAAGGAGAAGGAGAAGGAGTTTAATTCCGATTTGGGAGCGCCGAGACAGAGGGGGAAGACGGCGACGGAGTTATGTGCTTATGCGATTGTGTGGTGGGCTTCTCTCGGTCTCACACGCCTTCTCAAAGTGGACGGGACGTGGGGTGCAGAGGGCGGCGTTTCGAGGAGGATGGTATGTTATGTCCGTATTGGCTTTTCGAGTGGAGGCTCATTGATGGTTTCAGGTGAACCTCCCGTATATCCTCTGGGTGGCGGGGTTCAATACGTCGTTCCTACTCGCTTATATGGTCGTGCTCGATATCGGGATCTTCGCCTCACCACAACCAAGGAGTCCCCAGCATCTAAAGCCAGGCAACAAAACACTCGCCCTCTCCGTCGAGCCACAGCTGCAGCTGCCCCCGGCACCTCCGGACTCCGCGCAGGACAACCCGCCCCGCCTACTCGCGCTCATCAACCAATACGGGCTGCTCATCTTCCTCCTCGTACGTCTCTTCCCATTTGGCTTGTATTAATTGACCCATGCTGATTTGGTGGTATGTAGGCGAATGTACTCACGGGCCTGGTGAATGTGACGATACCCACGATGTACACGGGCGATTTTTGGGCTTTGGGGATATTGGGTGGGTATGCGGGGGTGGTGGGTGCGGTTCCGTGGGTAGCGGCGGGGTGGAGGGGGAAAGGGGAACGGGAGGAGTAAAATGAATGAATCAAATCAATTGGATACGGATGCGTTGGAGTTCAATTCGTCACGAAAGAAAGGTGTGGGGGTTGCTAGTGACACTACGCTGCCCGACTGGCAATGGAATGGGCTTGCGCGAACTATTTCCGCTCGAATGCCCTAGCGGCACTTGAGCACTTCTAGCAGTGCGGCTTTGGTTATACTTGTGGTTATGAACGACCCAGGCGATTCACTTTATTCACTTTCGCCCTCAAGTCGGTCAGACCATATCGAGGAATGACAATACCTTACGACGAAGTCCCAAGGTCGGTATAGTGGGGTGGGTGCGGCTTCTGTGCCCCCTTTGAAATTGATTCTCAGAAAGAATTTGTGCACCACTATACTTACATGCCGCGCGCCGTCTTTTCCGCATCGCAATCTTTACGGAGGAGGAGGAAGAGCGATGGAGGCTCAAATATCTTATCTCAACCCAATGAATGAATCCTTTTGTGATCCCGCGGTTATGAACAATGCTGCAAAATTGCGAGGGGATTTTTGTAAAGGCACTTACCATGGAAGAAAGAGTGCGGACTGCTGAGGCTCAAAACTGAGGCTTGCACACACGGTGTCAAGCAGCACGTGTCCCAGGATTCAATGTTGCGTCGATTTTCGAGTCCCAGCCGTGTTCTGCCCTTGATTTTGGACACCATGTCTGAACGCCAGCCTCTGAGAAATCTCTTCAAGAGCACAAGTGGGAAACTGATTAGGGTCAAAAGCAAACTCAAGCATGCTCTTTCACCGACACCTCGCTCTCTGATCGACCCCGATGGTTGTGATCCTGCTTGCCCAAGTTCAAGTAGCAGTCCCATCTCACCTCCAGCGGTTGAATTTGCGGTAAGTAGTTGTGACGCTTCGGCAATATCAAGAAATGAATGACCGATGTTTTTTTTTAGAGCGGAGTGAGCGGAGCGACGACTTCAACCTCGATTGAGAGGCAACCTTCCAACTCAGCACTACCAAAGTCAGGGGGCGCTGCTGATCCTAGGCTTTCTGGCCCGTTACCTGTGAGTATATACACATGACTCACCTTTGGCTGGAGTTCTCAAACTCTGTCGGATTGGTCAGACAAGGGGCGACTCGGAGAGATCCCCTTCAACAGAATTGGACTCGTCTTCAATCACAATGGATACCACTTCTAGTGATCCTCCAACCTCACGCTCGCCTAAAACCACAGAGACAGGAGCAATGCTAGATGTAAGCCTAAACACCATTGTTTTGTATTGCTATTCACTCAAATGCTCTCTCAAAGACCGTGAATCCACTTCTTGCCTCGATAGCGCCTCTCGCCATCTCAGGTACGCAAAGCCCAACCAAATGAATCTTTAGCTCCACCTCATTTGTCGTCCTCGCTATAGCCGATTCCAAGCTCGAAACAAATGGCCTATCGGGAACGCTCACCAAGGAGCTTTCAATCGTGAGTATTGCCCATCTCCTTTTAAACTCTGTATCTTATATGACCTTCCGAGACACAGGAAATTCCATCCCCTGTCACAACAGTAAATTCTCCAAGCTATTTCTCTGGTGCCAACAACCTATTTCTGAACAATGTCACATTCAATGCTGCCAACACGGTAATTTCACCGTTTTTGGTACAATTTTATCAGCTGATCAACTTCTTGCAGATCATGAACGTGGGTATCAGCACCGAGGCCCAATCAGTCGAAGATCAAGTGTTCCAACAGAAACCGAATTCTAGCCAACGTTTCATGGGGAGAAAACATGTCCTTGAGAAACTCAAGGCTCACTTTGCAAGTCGGGTCAATGGTGATAGGCGGTATTTTTTGCTGTATGGCATGGGTGGTATTGGAAAGACCCAGATCTGCCTCAAGCTAAGTGAGGAAATGTCTGACAGGTATGTTGAATCTCATCATTGTGCATCCCTCATTTTAATTGACTATCATTAGTTTCTCTTTTGTCTTTTGGATTGATGCATCATCATCGGATACCATCACTGTAAGCCTGAAAGGTCTATCCAGCCTTCCTGAAGCAAAACTGTCAGGAGTGGATGGTTCAGCTCAGTCCATCCTCCAATGGATCTCATACTTACAGACTGATTGGCTGCTTATTTTTGATAATGCCGATGGCGCTCCAGAGGTGGTGGAAAGATTCATTCCACCAGGTTCCAGAGGTAACATCCTGATTACTAGCCGGAATCCATCAGTGGGCCGCATCACATCATATGCAAACTCTCTGGAGCTTGCTCAAATGGAGGAAGAGGACTGCATTTCACTTCTTCTCACCACTAGTGCTCTGGGTTCTGGGGCCCCAAATCTAAGAGAAACTGCACTAGAGATTGTTACTGAATTGTGCTGTCTACCTCTAGCTGTTGATCAGGCTGGGGCTTCTATTGCATCTGGGCTGTGTAGTGTAGAAGAATATCTTGGATTGTTTTCAGAAGCTCGCAAAGATCTCATGCAGTACTCCTCCTTCATGGGCGCATCTACATATGAAAAGACTGTGTATGGCACTTGGGAGCTATCCTACAAGGAAATTGAATTGAGAGCTGCTGCCACAAAAATTGATGGCTATAAATCCCAAGCAGCACAGACTGCTCTTCTGATTCTGCAGACTTGTGCATTTTTCCACCATGATAATATAATTGAGGATATTTTCTGCCATGCTGCTGAACAGGCTAGAAAGCGAGACATTCCTAAAGAAGAGAGTAGAGGGCTTCCCCTGGCTATCAGTTCATTAGACTACAGGCTATTGTCTGTCAATGGGAGTGGTACATGGAACAAAATCTCATTCAGGAGGGGGATTGAACTTTTGTTGTCCTTCTCCTTGATAAAGAGAGGTTTATCTATAAATACTTTCTCCATTCATCCTCTTGTGCATCATTGGAGTCAAGACCATTTGGCAAGAGAAGACCAGCAGGCAGCTTGTTCTATGGGGAGAGCTATATTGTCATGTGCTGTACCATTAAATGAAAGAAGTGAAGATTATGCTATGAGGCGATCACTGTTGCCACATATGAAAGCCAACTACAAGTTTGGGGCACAGGTGGGCCTTGCACATATATACAAAGATGATGAATGGGGAAGATATGCGTTGATCTGTCAAGAAGCTGGTAACTGGACAGAGGCAGCTAAGGTCAAATCGGATATAGTGGAACAGAGAACAAAGATACTTGGAAAGGAAAACTCAGATACTTTGAAGGGCATGGCCAGTTTGGCATGGACATACCATGCTCAGGGATGGTGGAAAGAAGCAGAAAAGCTGGGAGTTTATGTTCTGGAAGTTAGAAGAAGAATGCTAGGACCGGAACATCCAGACACGCTGAGGAGCATGGCAAATCTAACAGTATTCTATGGGAAGCAAGGAAAATATAAAGAGGCAGAGGAACTTGAGGCTCAAGTCCTAGAAGTAAGAAAGAGAGTGCTTGGCCCTGAACACCCAGAAACACTGATAAGCTTGGGAAATCTGGCAACATATCATTCATACCAGGGAAACTGGAAGGAGGCTGAGGGAATGGAAATCAAAGTCCTAGAAGCAAGAAAAAGAATTCTTGGAGCAGAACATCCAGACACCCTGTGGAGCATGACAAATCTGGGAGGATATTATTTCAAACAAGGAAATTGGTATGAGGCAGATGCTTTAGAAAGTGAAGTGTTGGAAATAAGGAGGGTGTTGCTGGGGCCTGAACACCCAGACACACTACGGAGCATGGGAAATTTGGCGGTATACTATTCCAATCAAGGAAAATGGAAGGATTCTGAGGCACTGAAAATTAAAGTTCTAGAAGCCAGGAAGAGGTTGCTTGGACCTGAACATCCAGAAGCACTGCAGAGCATGGCTAGTCTTGCTGTGGATTATTCAAAACAAGGCAACTGGAAGGAGGCAGAAGCTCTGGCCCTCCAAGTCTTGGAGGTGAGAAAGAGAGTGCTTGGACCTGAACATCCAGACACCATCCAGAGCATGGGGAATTTGGCAGTGTACTATTCAAACCAAGGAAAGTGGAAAGAGTCCGAGGCATTGAAGGTCCAAGTTGTGGAAGCAAGAAAGAGATTTCTGGGCCCTGATCATCCGGACACACTGTGGAGTATGGCAAGTTTGGCAGTGACTTATTCAAAACAAAGAAAATTGCAGGAGTCTGAGGAACTGGAAATCCAGGTTTTGGCTGCGAGAAAGAGGTTGCTTGGACCTAAACATCCAGAGACATTGCGGAGCATGGCAAATCTGGCCTTTACTCTGTATAGGCAATCTCATGTTGAGGAAGCAATTAGCCTCATGCAAGACACCGTTGCACTGCGTAAGGAAGTCCTTGGGAATGAACATCCAGACACAGCTGAATCAGAAGAGGCACTTGGATGGTGGTTAGGATGAGTACAAGGTAGTATACTTAAACTGCCATGGATGGTACAGTAGTAGGACACTTTCCTTAATACAATGTCTAGTTGTGCAAAGTTGTTCATTCAAGTAATTGTTTCCAATACCTATGTAAGTAACTAAATAAACCATAGGAAGAATGTCTGTCATGTGGAAGTAACAGTGTTCAGGTTGAGTTTGTTTGTTTGTTGGAGTAGACAACAGAATGAATCAGGAAAGGGTTTCTCCTGATATAGACTTGGAACGTGTTGGATGACGAGCGGCCTGCTGCTTGCATTGTGTCAAGAGAGGCTTTGATCAGCTAGCATCGTGGCACCGCCGGCTCCGACTCCCATAGCGTGACCTCCAACAGTTGGGTCGGCTAGGGCTTTCAAGCGGTCGGTGAAGAAAGATCTCGTGGGGATGGTGCCTGTGTTTGAGCCATAGTGGGGAACTGTAAGGGAGCAAGCGGCCTGTAAGAAATGCCACTACCAAAACCCAGAACCAACTTGCGATGCAATCCACGACATTGAGGGTATTAGGGTGAAGCTTGGGATTGTCCCAGTATTGGTTGCATATTTGACTACTTATATTGGTTCAATAGATGGGCGCCTGAATCCTGTGCAGCACAGCACTCATTGTAAATGTCAAGTATATGTAAGTGACAGGTTTCCAACAGGTTTCCGGTATCGGAAATCCATCTTGGTACACCGTCCACCACAGCAATATAAATATATTACATTCTAGTGGTACTATGCATTTACATCGGCTGAACGCCGAGAGGGAATGATTTGATTTGACCACCATGCACTATGAAAGAAAGGGCTTGGACAAAGAAGGGATCGTAGGGCAAAGATGAAGCGAGAAATTGGTAATGTAGAGCAAGTGTCCTGACGGGGATGATAGATGTCGAATCCCGAAGGATTTTGGTGCTTCGTGCTTTGTGTATTGTATTATGAGTGGGCATTGGCAAAACGCTGGTGGTGTGTGCGCTTCGTCTTCGTCGTCTTCACCGAAGAAAGCGTTGTGTTTGAGGGAATCCATCGGGGTAGCTTTTGCAACATTTCATCTTTTGTGTCAAGAAAAAGTGTGGATTCGATAAACGTTACCTTCGTGTGGAGAATCTGCAAAACGCCTTCGCCAATCGTCTTGTCCGTCGCAGCAAAGCTTTCACGAAAGTAATTAGGTATACATTCAAGATATCAATATAGATAGCGCACTCAAACTAGATAAAGCACTCGCAGTCAGATATAAAAAGTACAACAAGCAACCAACAGCGAAAGCGCGTCAATGTGACCGAACAAACCAAGAAATCCCCCAAGGTCAAAGACACAACAGCCCAATCCCGAACCCGAGTCCGAGTCCGAGTCCGAGTTTTCAATACACCGTCGAATCCTGCAACCTCCACCTCCAAAGCGGACCCCACCACCACAAAGACCTCGGTCTCCTCCCCGCACCAGCACCAGCACCTGCGCCCACCGGACCCGGCAACTCTACATCGGCAAGCTGAGGTTCTGCTTCGCGTCGTTGCCGCTGCCGACGATGTCGTTGTCGTCGTGGCTGAGGTCGGTCAGTTGATTGTTTTTCGTTCTCGGGTTCGGATTCTTCCTCCGTGTGTGAGAGCACGTCTTCCCGCTCCTGATCCCGTCTTCGTCTCCACTCACCGCCGTCGCGGTGGTCCAGCTCGTAGCCCTCTTCCTCTTCTTCTCCTCTTCTTCGCCTGCTCTGACTCCGACTCCGACTTCTGCTTGCTCCCTTCTCCCTAACACCCCCACCCCCCCGCGCGCCTCTCCTCCACCCAAACCCACCCCACCCCCACCCCCACGCATCCCTCCTCTCCCCCCTCCCTCCCCTCTCCCCCTCTCCCCACCCACACCCCCGCCCCCGCCCCTCCGCTCCATCTCCCTAATCCTTGCAACCCTCTCCGCCGCCTGCTCCCGCGCCGCCGCGACGTGCGCGTGCCGCAACGACGCATACCACTGGTGTATCACGCCGGGGAGCAGGCGGGGGAGGGTGCTGTAGGTGTGTGCGGAGAGGGAGGTGGCGGTGAGGGTGGGTGTGGCGGAGGTGCTTGAGGGGGAGGAGGAGGAGGGGAGGGAATGGGTTGAGGTGGAGGTGGAGGGGCGTGGGGAGGGCGGGGTGGATTGGGTGTTGGTGTTGGCTTGTGAGGAGTGGGAATGGGAGGGTTGGTTCCGTGGACGTGTAGTTGGCGCACGCTCCCGGACGTGTGAAGAATCGCCCTCCCTCGACTGCGCGCTCGTCGAATGCGCCTCCCCACCCACCCCACCCGCAAAAGCACCCGCAACGCCCTTCCACACCCTCCTCGCCCTCACCTTCGCCTCCCTCCTCTTCTCCCTCGCCTCCCTCTTCCTCTCCTCCCTCTTCGCCTCCCTCCTCAACTTCTCCTCCCGATTCTCATCCTCACTCGCAAACCCACTCCCGCTCCCGGCCCCCACCCACCACCACCACCCCAAGAAGCTCTGCCACAGCACCACCGCCCACATCAGCCCCGGCAGCCACACGAACTCCTCCTCCTTGTGTATGTACAGAAAGTTGAGCGCGGTGCTGACGATGGCGAGGGCGAGGGCGGCGCACCCGAATACGGCGGTGCCGCCGTCGGTGCGCCAGGCTTGTTTGCGGTTGACGAGGAGGCCCCAGATGAAGAGGGCGACGGTGAAGAGGAGGGAGAGGGTGGCGTTGCAGACGTTGCGGACGGCGGAGGCGATGGTGTTGACGGAGGTGCTGCCGCTGATGGGGAGGAGCTGCATCACGGCGGCTACGACGGCGAGGGGGCCTGATGAAGAGTTAATTATTTATAGATTGGAGCGTGGGAAGGGAAAACGGACCTAGGAGGGCGAAGATGAGGCGGCCTTCGAGACGGGATGGGTAGAGTAGTGTGAGGAATTGGATGTGTGTTATCTGTGATGGTGTTAGGTGGAGCATAATAAGAAAGGAAAGGAAGGAAGGACCTGGATGAGCCCAGAGGTAGAAGCGTTCATGACCAACCAAGTCGCCCGCTCAGCAACCGTCCACCCCTCCGTATTAAAATCCAGATCCAGCGGCGGGACATTCACCGCGATATAACTCAGCATATACGGCCACTTCTCGCTCTCCGCGAACGTCGCACTGAGCACGACGTGGATGGTCGCGATGAGGGAGATGAGGAGGGTGGTGACGCCGGAGAGCTGGAGGACGTAGTTGACGGGAGCGAGGGGCCAGTGGTATTGGCCGGTGAACATGAGGTGGATGAAGAGGACGGCGACGAGGGTGAGGACGACGCCGGTGAGCATGATTTGCACGGGGAGCGAGCGCGCGAAGGGGGGCCGGTAGGCCAGGTACGGGTCGTTGGTGTATCTGCCCTGGGTTAGCTTTCGTAGGGGTGGATGAGTTGGTGCTCACTCATGGTCTTGGCCGAGAACGGAGGAGAGGATGGAGAGAAGGAAGAGCAGAGATGGGTTGTTCATCGCATCATCAGTATCAGTAGCAGCAGCTCAACTCTAGTCGCAGCGATCAAATACACTCTTGTTTGTCTCAGCCTTCTATTCCAACTACCGGTGACCACGGTCCGGCTCATATCTGGATTAGATTTGTCCCGCCTCTTTGTTTTCAGCCTCTACCCCAGACCTCATTGGAGAACCTGATACCCGTGGTTTATCTTGGTTTCCCGAATTGACGCTCGACAGAACTTCCATAAAACGAACCCGAGGCGGGAGCAGTTCCCTGCAACATATCAGTTGCGAATGTCACGGACTACTCAAGCTTCTTGCTCTAACCCTTCTTGAGCTCATATGTCCCACTTCTCGCCTTCGAATATCGAATAAGCTTCTGCGTACTGCGGTCACACCAATCTCATCAATATCATCCCGCATCGTTGCTTTCATGATAAATACCGGCCTTACTTGCGGGATGGGGATCACATTCGCGTACTATGGCTTCTCCTCTAATTGTGCGGCCTGCGACCCGGCTTAACGAAAGAGTAGAATTCACCGCCACCCCAAGCCTTACAATCCAAGACGGCCTCCTAACAATCGGCGACGCGCAGTCCAGTAAGACCACCCCTTTCCCCCCTCCCCCTCCACACACTAATCACCCCCCAGCCTCAACCCGCGCCTACACCCCCCTCAAAATCCTCCACTCCAGCGCCTTCAGCACCGTCCTCCTCGCCGACTACCACAGCTTCCTCCCACCATCCACCCCCATCCCGGAGATGCAGCTCGGCGCTGGCGCGCGGCCCGCGTGGCGCGATAAGACGCTGGTGGTTGTTAAGGAGATTAAGAGGAAGTGGGAGGGGGGGTGGGAGGAGTGTGCGCAGTATAAAGAGATTTGGGTACGCTCTGTTTTCTCCTCGAAATGAAGTGGAACGGGAACTAACATATGCGTAGATACTCCGTGCGCTCCCCCTCACCCGAACGTCGTGCCCCTCCTCGACGCCTTCCTCGCCCTCACCCCCTCCCAATCCCTGCACCTAATCACCGCCCCCCTCGAAGGAACCCTCCACCACCTCCTCAAAGCCCGCCGCGCCCGCCCCCTCGCCGCGCGCCTCCTCGCCTCCCTCTTCCACCAACTCGCCGCAGCCCTGTCGCACATCCACGCACACGGGGTGATGCACCGCGATGTGAAGCCGGAGAACGTCCTCCTCACCACCACCGGCTTGTTCTCCTACGCCCCTTTCTCCGTCTCCCCCTCTCCGCCGGGGCCGGGGGCGGGTGCGGGGGCGGGGGGGACGGAGAAAGACGTCGTCGCCGTGCTCAAACTCGGCGACTTCGGGCTGGCGAGAGAGGAAGCGAGCGCCGCGCCGTACACGGAGTACGTCAACACGCGGTGGTACCGCGCCCCCGAGGTGCTCTTATTCGCGCCGCGCTACACGAAAGCGGTGGATATGTGGGCTTTCGCGGTGGTTATGGCGGAGGTGGTTAACCTGCGGCCGCTGTTCGAGGGGAGGGACACGGTGGATCAGGTGGGGAGGGTGGTGGATGTGCTTGGGCACCCGGGGGAGAGGTGGGTGGGCTTGGAGGGGGGAGTGGGGGGAGGGGGTGGAGTTGGCGAGGGGGGTGGGGTTCCAGTTCCCTCAGGCGAGTGCTATTCCTCTTTATTCTTCCTTGAGGGAATAGCGATACTGATGAAGCAGATTAGACGCCACCGAAAGACCTCGCGACGTTATTCGACGCCGCCGTCCCGCCGTCCCTCGTTGATTGTCTGCGCGGGCTGCTGAAATGGGATCCGGAGCGGAGGTTGACGGCGGGAGCGTGTTTGGGGCATGTTTATTTGGAGGAGATGGGGCGGGAGTGGTATTTTCGATGAGGAGAGACGAGTCACTGTGTAAGTTGTCGGAAATGTATAGTATTTGATTTATCTTTCTTGTTGAGATCCATTTCTCCTTCGTGTTTGTTGACGGTGTCTCTTGAAATGGGATCTAGACGCCAATTTGAAGCTCAAGATTTCCTGGGCCATGGAGTTGAAAGATCTCCCAAACGTCATTGAAACCAAGCGTCTCTCCTTTCTCGTTGACTGCCTAACAGAACCTAGGAAGCTAGATCAACGGCTCGGCTCGAGATTGTCTTGTCCATTCGAGATTCATCAATCATCGCATCGCTCCTCGGACCCACCGTCCAGCCCTTGCTCGTACATTGCCTACGTAGTCTGACGATATGGAATGTAAAAGGCTGCGATCGCCTAGGCAAGCCCTATTTAGTGGATGTGGCGCAGCAGTGCTATTTGCCTCACCTAGGAGAAGAGTATTCCATGCATTTGAGAATTACCATGGTTATTCGAGCGAACCGCGCCTCCCTTCCTCGTAAACTACCTACGTGATCTGCTGAGATGAGACGAATTCTAGTTCAGGTAAAAGGCTCTACATTGCCTGCACCGATTATGCGCATGGAATGGGGGATCCAGAGGCCAAGTCGACGGTCCTAGAATGCTTTGGCCATTCCTAGATACCGCGGTGTATAATTTTGCCGGTAAAAGGCTCAAATTACCAGGCCATACTTGGTGCATGTGGCGCAGCGTTGCTGTTTGCATTGAAAGAGTCCTAGCTCAGGAAGCGGTTGAGATTTATCTTGTCGTTATTGAGGAAAACCGACCCTCCCTTCTTCCTCGTAGACTGCCTACCGTGATCTGCTGAGATGAAACGAATGCTAGAGGTAAGGCAAAAGGCTCTAGATTGCCTGCACCGATTATGCGCATGGAATGGGGGATCCAGAGGCAGAATGCTTTGGCCATTCCTAGATACCGGTGTATAATTTTGCATTGCAATGCATTTGTTGCCAAGGGCTACGCTACGGCCCGCTCGATACAAGGTTGGTTGTAATTCGTGAGCATATAGGTTGAGGCAGAGTTTGAGCATGCGAATGCGAAGGCTGGGTCAGTCGGCCACCGACCACACATTTCCAGAACCCGAAGGCGTCGAAAGGTGCACGAAATTCCTTGTTTGTTATCTGCCGCTGCGGCGGTCCCTATGTTACTCTCCCGGAAAAGAAAATCAAGCTCAATACCCGCCTATCTACCTTTCGGAGTGACAGATAAATTCGAGCGGGGTGCAACAACCGCTGCTCGGTACCCTTTCCGAACTTTCTCTTTTTCTCGGTGAACGACCAATACATTCGGTGATTAAATCAGCAAACCAAACCATAACTTGCAGAATCTGGCCGTACTGCACCAGGCCTCGAAGAAGGACGTGGACGTGTACATCGAACCCCAGAGCTTGAGGTATAAAAACGACCTTCCAATTACTGCGCGGCCGAGTCAACTATTTCCAATAGCGTATACTTACCCACCTAAGCCTAAGCACATCCACAGTACCATGACCTACACACCACGCCATCGCACCATCACCCCCTCCGAAATCCAAGAGGCCAAAGAATGGGTGTACGAGGTACGCTATCCCACCTCTGCAAGTGCACGGCAACAAACCTGACCATTGCCCCGCTCCGCAACGTCTAGATGTACCGCATGGCAGACGCGAAGAACGTGGGCATGGTCGCGATATTCATGAACGACGACGCGGTGCTGAATTTCGCGAACGCGCCGCCGTTGCAGGGACGCGCGGCGCTGGAACGGCTGTATATCTGGGAGTACGGGGCTTGTCCTCGGATTAGCCATAGGTGGGTCCTGTGAGTTTGCTGTCTGGAGCTGAACACTCATTTTAGAGAAAATACTTGCAGTATCAGAGAAAGTCAGTGTTACTGCTTATACTTATACTTGAGAAAGGAGGATGGTGCTGATGCAGTGTGTCAGTTCGTGTGCAGAATAACCAGATTCGGGTGAAGCTCGCTATCACGTACTCTTTCAGGAATGGAGCGCAGCACGCTATGGACTGCGTTGCCGTCTGGCATAAATTCGTCAAGGTATGCAACCACAACACAGACCCGCGCGCACGCGTCTGACTATACTCACGACAGGACAAGAAAGCGTCGTGTGTGGACGTCAATGGCG
The DNA here is from genome assembly GCA_014925845.1 of Crassisporium funariophilum. Taxonomy (NCBI): domain Eukaryota; kingdom Fungi; phylum Basidiomycota; class Agaricomycetes; order Agaricales; family Crassisporiaceae; genus Crassisporium; species Crassisporium funariophilum. The sequence goes on from JACGCL010000004.1 coordinate 1,890,649, forward strand.
ACTTCGCGCAAGTGCTACAGGAGCTGACAGCCGTCGCAGGACCACCGCCGTTCCAATAAGTATCAAGTCCACGAAGACCCAAGGTTCTACATCATTGTGTAGTTGAATAGCACAAGATAGATTGTAATTACTCGCCATTGAATACCAAAGAGTTTACAGATGGAAATGCAGCTCAATCTTCTTCACCAGACTGATCTCAACCCCACTATCCCGTAAATCCCGGATCCGCGCGCTTTGTTCCTCAATATCCTGCTCGTCAGCATGCGTCTCCACGAACCGCAAGCGCGATGTCGCCCCGTCGTCCGCTTCGGCCCTTTGTCGTATCTCCAGCATTGTAAGCAGGGGATTGAGCTCGCGTTTGCCTTTGAGAAATAGCTGTTCCAGACATCCGCCGATCTCGCCGCTACCTATTCGATGAAAAATATCATCCTCGACGGGGGTGTTATGCGATAACGTGATTGATTTCAGCGACGGCGTCCGCTGGAGGAGGGAAAGAATGTCGCGTGAATCAGAATCCAAGGTCCCGAGGTAGAGTTCCTCGAGTTCGCATCTCGAGCGGTCCAAAAGTCCGTTATACATGCGCGGCGACCAGGGTAGTCCGTGGTAATTATAGATCATAAGCGAACAAAGTACAGGAAGGACCAGGGGAAGGAAGAAGCGGTCGTAGCCCTCCTGGTCGCAAAGTTGGACAGTGAGGCTCGTGATATTGGGCAATGGTATCTCAAGGATGGCGGTTGCCATGTACGTGATCCCGAAAATGCGGACGTGCAGTTTCCGAAGAGACTGGCAGGAGAGCAGCATCTCGTGGCATTCGGCCGCTTGTATCGTAGAATCGCATCTGAAGGCTTCTAGTTGGTGCCAAGGCAGCTGCTGGAAAATTCCGGCAGACACAAAAGGAGTGAGCAACACGCGAAATCGGCGTAGACGCGATGAAGGCCCAAAGACAGCTATGGGAGGTGCCCAGGCGGGTACTGGTGTGACCTCTACCGCATGTATCAGATTTGCATAAGCGACGACGTATAGCTCTTCGAGACGATCCAACGAGCCCACAGGCAACGCAAAAAGTTCCTGGACTTGAGATGGAAGCAAGACGAGATGGAGATATCTGAATTTGCGCGAGAAGGGCGTGATCACTTCTTTCACGAAGTTCTCCGTGTACGGACCGCGTGCGGTGTCCGTCAATGTGAGAGAGAGAGGCGAGTCTCCTGCGTGCGAGAACCACATTTGCGCGGCTTTCACTTTGCGAGCGCGACTGTGCAAGATTTCGAGGAAGAAGTGGAGAGAGCGCCATAGTTCGGGCATATGTAGCGCGGTGCGCCGCCATGCGGAACAGATTCTGCAGAGCAGTAACGGGGGATTATCCACGCTAAACCCGGATTGGGTATATCCTTCGGCGGCGCAATGGAATATGTGTTGTAACATCTCCGGGGGCAGCCTCTTATAAGGAGCCAGGGCGATGCGGTATCGGTCTATGAGTGCAACAATTTTGGCGCGGTCTTCTTGGAGTTCCGCATATTTAGTCTGTGGTGTGAACATGAGGGCTCGGTCTATTCTGGTGACGCTATGTTCCCTCTCTTGGAGTCGAAGTCTAATATGTTTTGCCTCGTGTTCAGTCAACGGCGCATTGGTGAGTCCTACTTGTTGGTCGAAGGAATCATACCGAAAGGGCATGGTCTAGGTCTCGCGTTCGACAATCTCTATATACAATGAATCAATGAAGAGATAAAGCCACAATGTCCTCCGAGAACTTACTTTCCAACTTCCTGCAGCCACGCCTAAGAAGACGTATTTATGTCCAACCTCCTTCCTATTGAGCTACACTCGGATCAGAAGGCGCCTATGTGAAGCCAAAGATAAGTGGTTGTGTGCAATCAGATCACCACGAGCACGCATGCACGCAGCAGTGTGAAGAGCAGAGTCCTGATATAGGGAATTCTCGAGGCCGTCCATCCCTCGAGCCTGGCGGTGCATAGTGGGAAGACATGAGGCGTAGAAGCGGGCCCGTCACTTTCGGCCCGTTTATGCTGGGAAATTTCGATCTCCGTGAAGACTGTGCTTGAACCACATCCTCGCTTCATTTCATTGCCATTCGGTCAAGTTGAGCTAGCTCACGAATAGGGGATGGGTGCAAGTTGTCTGGCCGACGGGAAGGAGATATCTAACTGTTGATACTCTGCTCCTTGATATATAATCATCCAAGTAGTGACGGATGACGAATTCCTATCATGACAAACATGACCCATATCTTCACCGGACGACAAGTTGCCGATCTACTGTCTCCCCTGAACCCTCACTTCTCTGCATTCGCCCGCTCTAGACACAAAGTCTCCAATCATGCCAGAAACGTACGCCATCTTAGCCTTACTTACGACAGCCAGAATGACTGAAAGCAGCACCGCAGACACGTCAATATGTACGGCGGATCACCCCTCAATCGCCTATCCTGGCTTCGCCCATCTCAGTCATTCCTGAACGCTGTCGTCGCAAGTCCAAACGTTCGATGGATTCTGTTCAACGCGGGCCAACCTCTCATCATCGCCAGCAGTGACAGGTCAACGAAGCCTGGGCCCTTATATCTCACCACTGCCGATGTCAAGCCATTCCTTGGACCGGAGCCATATTTCGGGCAAGGGAAAGAACCTGGCGATCTCGCCAAGGAGAAGGACGGTGAATCGCATGAGCATGTACAGCACTCTCCTACTGAGGCGGCGCGCCATCTCGGTGTACCGGTTGTCTTCCTCGGGGTTCATGAAGATAAAGCAGACGATAGCACCGCCGCGCTACCATCATCCGAGTTTTCAGATCCGGAAGAGGCCCTTAAGAAACTCAATGGAACACCTTACTTCGCTATTGATGTGTCTGATCTCGAGTACACACCGGAGAAGCTGCAGGAAATATTGCGAGAGACAACACCCGGGCGGGAGGGCAAGACGCTTGATTGGTCTGAACCCCGAGCGTTGATGTCAAATCTAGATCACTTCACCGCTGGTGTCTTCGCCTCTGCGCGTAGTCTTTCGGACTGGAACCAGCGCAACAAGGTGCGTTGACTCTGCATGCCTCCCGGTCTGTGTTGACGCAAGCTGTCCAGTTCTGCGCTGGTTGTGGAACGCGTAATTATTCCATGTGGGGCGGATGGAAGCTCAATTGCACCTCATTGCTGCCTTGGGTGGATAATAGCAATCGGAAACCCTGTCCAACGTCGTGAGTACACCACAAAAATTTCCGTTCAATCACTGAAGCCGAAGATAGCAAAGGGCTGCACAACTTTACCCACCCGCGCACCGATGCTGTGGTCATTATGATTGCGATTGATGAAACTGGGGATAAAGTTCTCCTTGGTAGAGGAGTACGTCTCCATCCTTCATCGTGCGTCCAACAGTCATGCTAATAATTCGATGTAGAAAAAGTTCCCTGGCAAATTCTACTCAGCTTTGGCTGGTTTCATCGAACCAGGGGAGTCGTTTGAAGATGCCGTCGCAAGAGAGATGTGGGAGGAGGCTGGAGTTCATGTATGGAATATTAAATACCACTCGGGACAACCCTGGGTCAGTCGAACGTGCCCGTCTCTGCGGTTTTTTCATTGACTTCCAATCCTAGCCTTACCCCGCCAACCTGATGGTTGGATTCTTCGCCAGGGCAGATTCTTCGAAACCCATACGGGTAGATCTAGACAACGAGCTCGCTGGTAAGCACTTAGTTTCCGCATTTGCGAATCTTTTTCAAATTAATCCTTTCCAGATGCAAGGTGGTTCACTCGCGACGAAGTCCGCGCCGTCCTCGAACACAAAGCCGGAACTAGATTCGAAAGAGCCGATTACAAGAAGATGACCGAGAACACAGAGGGCAGAAGTAACACCGGCCAGAAGTTGGAGCCTGCTGAATCTCAGGTTGCGCAAGCTGCTACACAGACCAAGGACGTCGATGTGAAGAGTGATGATGAACCGCCGTTTAGACTTCCGCCTATGAGTGCGATTGCTGGTGTTTTGATTAGAGATTGGGTGGATGGTAAGATCGGTTATCCAAAGGAGGATACTATCCAGAAGGGCAACTTGTAGAATGTAATAGATGCATTCATGGGATCTCGTCGATCATATTGAGATCTATCTTATGAAGCTACATACCTTCCCCACAATGATGAGGCTCTTTGACTGTTTTCAAGTAGATCCCGAACTAAATTATTTCAGGTGATATTTATGCTATACCTGTCATATATCAGCCTTCGATAGCTCAGTTGGAAGAGCGTGGGACTGTAATGTGTTACAAAGCTTGTAAAAGCCTATCCCGAGGCCGCTGGTTCGATCCCGGCTCGAAGGATGTTTTTGTTTCTCCATCATTTGATCAGATCGGGGGAACCAATACATTGATTGTGACATTTTGCCAGCCGTCATTACATTCGCTTCATGATTGCAGTAGCAGATTCCATGAGGCATAAAGCTTCCAGAGCGATAACTGAGGGATATCTACAACGGATGTCTAGCGGACCGGGCCATCAGGCCGGTTACGATCTTTAACGTCTCGCTCTTCGCCAGCCGCTTCGCCGGTACACAAGAGAAGCATCATATCATTCCTCTGTCGATTTCCTCAAAACCCAGCATGCCATTCAATTATTCCAAGCCACCTATAAACTTTAAATTACTGGACCAGAGCTTCTGACAGGCCAGCGCGTTCCATCAAGGGAACCAGAGAGCCCGAGCAGTCCAAGCCTGTCCAATCACCTGCCAGACGGGAGTGTATGAGACAATGGGGCCATGCAGTTGTGTCAATGAATTCCACCCTTGCGCCGCTCAGCACCTGCGCGGCGGACCTGAGTATGCTCAACATGAGTTGTCATGAACGAAAGGATGAACGTAGAGTCTCATTCCACCAATTGGTATCGAACCCCGCAGAATTGCATGAATCTGTTGAGGTTGTGATCTCTGGAGTCGGAGGCGTTGGGCAGCTCGTAGTCTTTCATGAGAGCGTCGGTGGACTCCGCTGGTCAGGCATTGCCGTTGAGATGACGCGATACGTTGTTAAGAAATTAGTGACCCACCATTGAGGGAGAAAAGACTTTTGAGATCCTTTGGGTAGTGGGGGCTGACCTTTCCGTCGGTCATGTAGATAGTCCCAAGCAAGTCGTCTGGTTTGTTGGATCGCAGATTTCCGTTAGCGCGACGGCTCTCCCTGTGTGGCAGATGAGGCTTTGCGATGAAAGGACAGTTTGTGGTGAGACATACGAGTTATTTAGCGCCAGCCTTACTTGCTCCAGCTCGTGCTTGCTCTCAGCAACTTCGTCTCGAAGGTCTTGAGGGATGTGTGCTCTTAGACATTCTGCGACGTGCTCCTTGACAAGCTCATCAATCTGGTCGGCGATCTCTTTTTCCACTGTTTTCGAATCATGTTATTCATCATCCGAATGGAAGCTCATACGCGGATAATGACCTTGTTTCCGCATGTTTGAGACGACCTGATCCTTCAGGAGCTTGTCAAGTATATCTTATAGAACAACGTTAGCAAGAAACAAGAGGTATGAGACCCAAGCGCCAACCTTGAATTTCATCCATTCCATTCTTCAATACATGGTCTTGATTGCGCAATTGATTACGAAGGCTAGAGACAAAAGCCGTTGAGATGACTATGAGTTGTCGAGATAGGTCGAATCACGCACTCGTTAATTTCCTGCTTTGTTCCCACTTGACCGTCGAGGTTGGCGATCTGCATAGTTTGGACATGCAGCCCACCGAGCGCTTCCTATATCTTACATTCAATACGTGTCTCCAGAGCCTGCTCATTGCAACTCACTGCCAGGTTCTCCAGAGGTTTCTTCAAGTCAATAACAGCCTTCTGGGTTCGCTCAACGTCAACATTCTTGGAGAATGTTTTACCGCGGACTGGAGAATGAGCTCCTTGCATGCTGTTAGGTGTAAGAGGTTCCATCGCGCGGTTGGGGGACCACCCAGCAAGAGGCGCTACATAAATAGCTTGAAGCCCACAAGCACGACGTCACCATCAATTAACCGAAAACACGCGGCCACCTCGACATCATCTGTCTCCACGTGAGAATCGGCGATCGTGTCCCCTGCCTGCCCTGTTTGGAGAAGCGCGGCTGGGCTGGGTGGGCTAAGATAATGAAAAGTGGCGCCAGGCCTCCCCTGACAAAAGCAATAACAAATGGAATTATGAGTTCATCGTCTGTTGGATAATTTGTTGCTTCAGGTTACAAATATAAAGGCCACGCTGTATAGTGCGTTTCCGACGGCGATAGTACGAACGTCATGGCAGGCTACCTCAAGGCTGGCTGTCCGTGTTCAAACCAATGGTTGTACTCTATAGGCCCAGGCCTTCCAAATTGCAATGTTATCAGCAACATCGGGGATGTCTGATGGGTCGTAAAGTGGGGTGCGTCTATATTGCTACTAGATGTAAGTAAATGTAAATAATGATATAAATGATGGGATACAATGTTGAGGAGGGCGTGCACTCTGATGCAGGAGTTACACGTACATGCAATGCTGTACAATTAGAACCTACTATCATGATGTCGGTTTCGAAGACGCGTTAGCTTCTACATGAACAAGAGGTTCATCTTCAGTCTCAGACTTTGCGTCTTTCTCCGTCGACTCCTCGTTTGCTGCCGGTTCGTGTCCCATATACAGGCTTTCACCAGCAGCTGCGTTCAGCTGAGCAGCCATCAGAGCCCGGAAACGCGAGTTTTCTCGGCTGACCTGAATTGACATTACTCCCTTAGCAAGATTCCTTCAGTGGATGATACTTCCATGCACTCACAAGGTCTCGATATGTCCCAGATTCGGTAATTCGTCCGCCCTCTAGGACGACTATCCTTTCTGCTCGAGCTATTGTCGACAGCCGATGAGCGACCAGCAAGACCGTCGTCTGGCCCGACCGCAAGATTTTATCCACAGCATCGTTGACCTACAAAACCGTTAAATGCCTTGATTCCTTGAGCCAAAGCGGAATCCAACTTACGCGTCGTTCAGATGTGGCATCCAACGAACTCGTAGCCTCATCAAGAGCCAGTATGACTGGTTTCTTCAAGAGCGCACGAGCAATTGCGAGACGTTGCCGTTGTCCACCACTCAGACTCAACCGGCCGACTGCAAAGTTGAGTCAGATGCTAGCAACCACTTCATTTGCATAAGGGAACTTACTTTCAGTGTCAAAACCATTCGGCATTCCCCAAACGAATTCGCAGTTCGCCTCTCGCGCAGCGTGCTCGATCTCCTCCCGGGTAGCATCTGTGTTTCCAAAGGCTATGTTCGACGCGATCGTGCCTGTGAACAGGACTGGGTCTTGAGGAACAACACCGATTATTTGGCGCCATGATGTGGTAGAGAACTCGCGAATATCTATGCCATGGTGAGATGTGTGATGATGATTCGTTGGAAGAAGAAGACGTACCTTGGCCGTCGAAGGTGATCTTACCCTGGATGGGATCATAGTACCGCAGCAGCAGCGAGTGTATAGACGATTTTCCACCACCGCTCTCGCCGCTGCCGATACATGAGATGAATACGAGGTAGATAGACTCGAAGAAGAATCACGTACACGATGGCAACACTCTCGCCAATTCCCAGTTCCAGATTGAAATCTTTCAGAATTTCGACACCCTTCCGACTCGGATACTCGAACCGTACTCGCTCAAATTTGACCACTCCTTGACCTTGGGGGACTTCTTCACCTTGAGCATAAGGTATGGCAGGCGTCCTGTCAAGGACTTCGAAAACGCGCATTCCTGCACCAATTCCCCGCATGATTGATGACTAGGGACGCGTATATAAGCGAATGCTATAAGAGAGATGGGAGTGCTACACACGAAGAATGACCTGAATATGAAATTAGATTGGATACAAACTTAGGTTCAAGCGTACAGCACTTACGTGAGCATTTGCAATCCACTGCCGACATAAACCGTGTAGAGCAGGAGGCTGGTAAGATCCCCAACTGAAATATCGCCATGCGACACCAGAGTTCCACCTATTTCGATATTTTAGATTCTATGTCAATTGCAACAGAGAAGAGGCATACCATAACCAAGCAATGCTAGTAATGTGACATTGCCACTCCAACCAGTACTTCCAAAGAAGATACCACTGGCGATTGCTTCTCTTCTCGCGAGCACAAGAACCTCGGATACCTTGTCGTGAAATTTCTTCTCTTCTTGAGGAACGGCGTTGAAGGATTGAACGGTCCGCAAGGCAGAGAGAGATTCCGAGGCAACCTTGGTCATTTCGCCCATCGCCTCTTGTGTCTTGTTCGAAAGCTTTTTCAGATAGCGACCATAGAAAACCTGTCACGAACACAGCTCAGATAGATATTCACATAGGATAATGAGATGAGATATTTACGGCTCCCAAAGATACTGGAGGTACGACGGCGAGCATCAACAGTGTTAGTGTCGGCGATACGTACACCATGGCACCCACTGGTTCAATCATCAATGAGATTGAGACTTATACGTGGTGAAATCACCTACGTCCGACAGTCGACATAACGACAGCTCGAAGGCCGTCAGAGAGATTCTGAGTGACACTGCATCGCATAACTTGGTCGGAAGGCAGAAAATACGAACAGGCAAAGTCACTAACCTCTCGCCAACAATACTCGTATCGACGCTCAACCGACTGAGGACATCACCTTCTCCCCGTTCAACAAATTCCACCTCCTGCCTTAGTGAAGCCGAGTATGTTTGTTCGCGCAGGCGAGCCACGATTCTTTGTCCTGCGTGTGTGGATGAGCGGCACTCTCCAAGATATGAGGAGTTGAAACGGACCAGATAGTCGCATCAACATAGCACGACCAGCGTTTGCGACTGCACCCAGGGTAAAGAGTAGCAGAAGGACCCCGGATGCTTCCCAGATGGAAAAGCCAAGTGGAATTTGCTGGGTTATCATGTTAGCGCCAATTGAGAGCTGTTATAAAGAAGCTTCTCACAGGATTGGTCGATGAGAAGAAGTCAATCAACTTGCCAATGGTAAAGGGGACGCTCATTGACACCCCGGAAGACACCAATAAAAGCCCAATAGCTATGAGCAACGGCTTTCTCTCCGGTTTCGCCAGAGCAAAGATCTTGCGCAGAGAGGACGCGCTTTGCGGCGCTTTAGCAACTATTGGCGCGGGCAAGAAGCGCGAGAAAAACGAGGGTTTCTTGTTAGGAGTAGGTGTAGCTGGTTGAGGTGACGTTGCTTGCGTTGAATTGGACCTGCGAGTCTGCAAGCTCTGGGAGCATGATTTTGCCAACGGAGGAGAATCCACTCCGAGCTGCAGAGCTCGAAACCCACGGCTGATCGTAGAAGACGCATGCAGATTCCGAGCGTTGACCAGCTTCGCAGCACTAAAGCCGGAGGCTGGAGGTCTAAGGCATGACCGAGCCCAGATACCCAGCATCCTAGTGATTCTCCTAGCTAGTGAGGGAGCGTCAGCGAATCCCGATTATTCTGGCTGCTGCTAGCCTTGGGAATTGGGAGTCGAGAACGTGGAAGATGGGAAGAATGGAAGCTAACGCCGAATAAACTCGTCGGAGCGCGGCTTCCTGACCGTCCCGTGACAAAGAATCTAATCTTATCTTCGTTTCAAAATTAACGTATTGACTTTGCAACGTTTACTGAACATGGTGGACTAACAGCTTAAGATAGATCGTCTATGAAGATATGAAGATTGAAAGTCGACTGTCTACAGGCTGTGTCACCTGGGGCCTGAACGGAACAAGGAGGCAGTACATACGTGCGAAGGATACATTGCATTTTCAGCTGAACCTTATGACATACAGCGCTTGGACACTTCTTTTCATCAAATTGAAGCTGAAAACTGCATATCCAATATGTACGTATGATCCTTCGGCCTTGTCATGACAAAGGTTTGATACTTAAAGACTTATGATACATGATGCTTGCTGTGCGGGGATTTTGGCGCTGACTTTGAAACCAAATAACGCGGTATATTTAACTCTCCTTCCCCGCATTGGGTATACATGATACACAACGGAATTTGCTCTCTCCCATTCGTTGTTCGCGCTGCACTACCTCAAACCAAACCTTCCCTCTTTGTCCGTACCTTCTCTAGAACAATTATGGCTACTCAACCCTACGTCGAGGCCTGGCTTCCTGGCCCCAGCTCTACACAGTTCTACACCCGAACATATAGCCCGACATTACCTCAACCCACGAAGGCTGCCATTGTATTTGTGCATGGGTTTGCCGAACACATTGGTCGATATACACATTTCCACCCCTTACTTGCGGGACATGGAATTGCAGTGTTTACATACGACCAGCGTGGATTTGGTTTGACCGCACAAGACCCAAAGAACAAGAGCAAGACTAGCGCTTACGGAAAGACATGCTGGAAGGACCAAATGGCGGATATCGAATGGGCCGTGGGGCACGCTCGGAAGTCTTTCGAAGGTGTTCCCTTGTTCTTGATGGGTCATTCCATGGTATGCATACTCTGCGACGAATGGTTTCTTTGAGGCTTATTGTTGGCGTTGGCCTGGTGACTGCAGGGTGGTGGTGAAGTGCTAGGTTTTGCCACACAAGGCGAGAAAGGTTCTCATCGGGCAACGCTTTCCTCGCTAGCTGGAGTCATAGCCACAAGTCCTCTACTCGAACAAGCTACCCCAGCTTCTAAGCTTGCAAAGTGGATTGGCGGCAAGCTGAGCGCTCTTGCACCATATACACTCATTCCAGCCGGAGTGAAAGCCGAGGTCAGTGTTTAGACAATTCTTTCCGCACCCATGATACTTCACGCTGATGACGCTTTGTCCAGGAATTATCCCATGATCCTGAGATTAACGAAGCGTACCTCAAGGACCCGCTAGTGAAACAATCAGGGTCTCTCAAAGGGATACACGACATGCTATCAAAGGTGCGCAACTCCTTTGATTGCTGACATCACCTTGTTCATCTTGCTTGAATTAGGGTGAAGCCTTGTTGCGCAGCACAAAGGATTGGCCTCAAAATCTTCCTGTGAATGGTCTTTCATTCCTATCTATCTTACTTGTTGCTCATCAATCAAATCCCCTAGGCACTTCTCATTCACGGGACGGAAGATAAGGTCAGTTATCAGTCGACCAGGTCTCCTATAAATGCGTTACTTAAAAATCCTCTTTCTGCAGGTGACATCTCACCAGGCTTCACAAACCTTCCACGACAATATTCCAGCAGCCAAGAAGACAATCACACTCTTCCCTGTACGTACCTCCTCTCACCATCAAGAATGCGGGAATCAATGATATTAAATATATACAGGGAGGCTACCATGAACTGCAGAATGAACCAGATGGCGTCAAGGAGAAATTAGCTGGTGAAATTATCGCCTTCATAGACGAGCATCTCGACGACCCGTCGACTTCCGCAGCCGCTGGCATTTCTGCCATCGACGCAGAAAACCCAACTGCAACCAAGGCGGAGGCGGAACCCGTAGTGTCAGGGACAACGGATACTGTTCCACCTATTGAAGCGGGTCCTGAGCCGACTGGGGTCGGCTCTGCGAGAGCCAAAATGTAGGCTCCACCAGTTTTGTCAACTTTCCTTTCGTGATCAATGGACGATACGGGGTTTCATTCGACATTTATGCTTTGCTTCTAGGACAATGTTTTCACTAATGAACGAGAGTCGCAAGCCTGCTTATGCTGGTATTGCCAAGATACATACCCACTTATCAGTCAAATTCAGCGTTAATATATCTAGTGGCTTTCAAGTCTGTGTTTCAAGGCAAAGTGAAGAGTCCCATGATATATGACATGTTCATAGAACTTCTCAGAATCAGGAGTGATTGGCATGAAGCTTGGTGGATGATGTTGCTGCCTCCGTACCATCCCTTGACTCCAGTTGCACTCCCACTTTGGTACAAACAACGTCGCATAGCAGTTTTTGCCTAGGTATCAGCGACTCCACAGCACACGCTAACGATTAAAGAAACAAGGATCTAGACAAGAATAAAATAAAACACTCCTGACATCCACCCGACCTCTAATAGCCACCAGCTCCAGGGGCGGCGTCTCCTTCCCGCTTCAGCCTGAGCAGGACCTCTTTGAACCTTGTCAAGTCAGTCGTACCGGCACCTGTTCGTGCGATTGTTTTGCTTTGGGAGTTTTGCAGTTCGGTGAGGGTGCAAATACGCTCCCAGGTGGTTCCAGTGGACAACGCGGCAGACATTTCGGCAAGATATTCAGATTCTGAGTTTCTAAGCAAAAGTAGGGTGGTGTTAGTGTCCGGCAGAGGAGAATGGAGGAGGGTGCCGTACTTGTTATCCCGAATGCTCCTTTCCTTCTTCTTTGAGTAGTTCTCATAGAATTCCTCGATTGCACGTTCGGCTTTGTCAATCGTCTCCTCTCGTCGGATTTTAGAGGCATCATCGCGGGCTTTGATCTCGGCTTGTTGTTTCTCGCGCCAATCTCTGCAAAGTTACGAGAGCGATTAGTGTTACTGCACAAAATGGAAAGTCGATGGTTAGGCGTACTTGATGACTTGGGGTTCATCTTCTGAGATGTTTTGGGTCAATATGGGGGTGGAGGAGAAGAGAGAGGGTTGGGGTTGGGGAGCAAATGTTGCTCCGTAATTGGCTTGCTGTGGTGGAGAGCGATGCTATAGTACACGTGGTTAGCATACCTGCGGATGTACAGGGCGTTCGTGATGAGGTGGTATCTAGATGATACGAGGCGCGACTGCAGATTGAGCAGCTTTACAGGTTTTGCAACCTTTGGCTCATTTGTACGACCGCCACCTACAAACACAAAACGGAACTCACCTGTCCAACATCAATATCCGGGAACTCGCTTTCGAATTTATCAATCTCGTCATCCTGTGTCACTCTCACTGTCGTATTGTTTCGCTCCACTGGACTATCAAAGTCATCAAACGAGAAGCCGCTGTTCGCCCTTCCAGCCGCAGGGGGGGGTGCGCTGGTGAAGTCGGTCTCGCCGTCAAGGGAGATGTCAGGGAAAGCTGACGCGGCACGGTCAAAGTCAATGTCGTCGCCGCCGTTGTTTCCGTGCAACGAAGACGAGAAGTCGCTAGAAAGAAAGTCGCTCATGACTGGGATTGCTCGGCTGTTGTGATGAGTTGGTTTTGCACAGGATTTGGGAGTTGAGTGTATATGCAAGTCAACACGAAATAGAGATGCCAATTCGGTTATTGATCGTGGGATTAATTTCTTATTGAGTCAGCTGTGCCTCAGCGAGTTGCACTTGTTGCAATTGCAACACTTGATCCCGTAATCTTTCCGGTTACATCAGAGGCTGGTGCAACACTCCATCTTTGAAGCCGCTGAGCCCAACAGTGCTTGACCCGTAGTTTAATGTTGGTTTCTTTCACATTATTTGTGTACTTTTTGTGAAATCAGCTCGCTGTACAGACCCTTGACTGTCCTTGACTTGTCAGAACTCACGCTTGACATAGACGACAGCTGTTTGCAAAACCCTAGGTAGGTCTCCATTTCTTGTACACTGCGCCTACGTTGCGGCAGCGGTCAATCTTTGGCTATCAAGGAATTGGTTCAAAGTCACTTCGTGGTAGGGTACTTCGCGCTACTTCACATCATTCCGCGTGAGAAGCAAGCCTGAATGGTGGGGCTACATTTCAAGTTACGCAGAATGCAGCGCATATTGATATGAAATTCAACTCGTTCATGAATATAAACGTGAACGCAAGTCATACCCAATCATGGCCGTGATCATCAACGAGCCAAAAAATTCCTCTCTCTCGCAACATTTCAACACCTTCACCCAATTTGCAATTTCCTTGACTTTCCAAGCTGAACTCTGGAAGTGGCTGAGGTGCTTTGACAGTTACTTTCCGCAGAGGCACCGCTCTATTGGTATCGCATTCGGTTACTTGCGAGTCACTGCTTGACCTAGTAAGCAACGACACTACAAGTTCGGCAAGGTTGTCGACTTCTAAGTCTCCTTCATACGAGAATACCTCGAGGTTTGGAAGATAGGACGGGCGCTTGATTCGATCAAGTGACTGAAAAAAAAGTGCGCCCAAACCATAGCTAAAAAAGATGCGAGAGGAATGGGCAGCGGTAAGACAAAGCTTCTTGAGTGATGGTGTGCAATCCAGAAGGTTGATAAGGTGGTGGTCTTCTGGTAGGGCGCCGTGCATTTTGACTTGAAAGTGCAGCTCTGAAAGAAAGCAGCCGGACGATATGAGGAACGACTGAATGACTGGACATTTTATGCGAGACACCCCGAGAGTTGTGAGCTTCAAATATGACAAGTATGGCGTTTGTAGACCATCCAAAAGTAATTTTAGCCGCGACTCGTTGCTAGTCATCTGTGTGATCTCCAGGGTCTGCAGATATGGAAGGATAACGACAGCATGGGGATTGTGTAGTATATAATTATCGTGGACCAGGAATCGACATTCGACGACGTTGGGAAAGAATTGGTACACAGCCACCCGTATGTCGACTTGACTGGACATTTGGAGGGCGAGCTTCCGTATTTGGTGTTTTGGCAGATTGATATCGCCAAACCCGCAAGAATTGAGGATTAATTCTTCTAGCTTTGGGGCATTGGTTATGCTCAAAGTGTCTATACGAGTAGAGCCTGTCCTCCCCTTTGTCGAAAAATGTAGTGTATGCAAGGCAGGAAGGGAGACATTGGGACGGATGAGGCGATCGCACCACGGCATGGGGATCGACAACTCGAGGCTGCGCCATCGCTCGCAATGCAAGACCAAGGTATCGATGATTTCGATAGGAACTGTAGGAGGGCGGTGTGAAGTTCTGGCTTCTTCGAATGCGTCACTCCAGTACTGAAATGAAAGATCGAGTGGGCGGCCTGAAGCACGGCCCAACCATTCTTTAAGTAGTCTTCCCCGTTCTAAGATCTTTTCTTCAGAGTCAGATTTAAACAAATGTATTCGCACAATACTCCATAGTTCTGACGTTGACCATGCTACTTGTCTCCAGGCCTTGCAGACATTCCCAAGATTTAGAGGGTGATAATCGCTTTTGGCAACGGGTCGTCTGTGATACCATTGCTCGTGTTTGGTCTGACAAGATTCATGGAAAATTTGACCCATGATCTCTGATGGTAGAGTCAAAAATCCACCAACTGAGGCATTCGAGAGGCTGAGGTCTAAATCGCCAACTACTTCTTGACCAGTAGACATAATATAAAACACCTTTACTTCAGGTGTTTTGAGTTCACTGCTGGTCAGCACTACCAGATTGTGAGTGGATTCCCTCACAAAGATTATGTATGCTGAGATTGCAGATCACCTCGGATGCGATTGAGATATCGGCGCCGTACGAAGAAAACTGAGGGAGATATGCTTGCGAATGAGCCTTTCTTGGTTCGCTTTCCTATTCGTGAATGAACGCTTATGTAGAGTTGGTATAAGTAGTAGTTACAGAGAGAGAAAGCGGAGGCAAGGTTGAAGGTTAACGTTGTTAGGAAAGGTGGGCGTCAACAAACATTTGCGTATATCTCACAACCGAAAGCTCATGTGGTACCGACGCCGACGGAATGCCCTTGAATGTGCCAGGGCTACTGGTTCCTTTCCAACTTCTTATACACCCCAGACTGGTCATCCCAAGCCTTCTAGTAAAAGGTACCTATCTAAACCTCGGTTGATACACCAGAATTAATATGTCACAGGAAGATATCCGACAGATTGACTTTCCCGCACTGAAAAGAGCAGGGTATCGTGGAGCAATATTTGACAAAGATAACTGCCTGGCAAGACCTTATCATTTATATGGGGCGCGCGTTCCGACTAACCTGAGCGGTGCTATAGACATTTCCCCATAGGGATACCCTTGTCCCAGAGCTGCAGGTTAGAATTTCGAGCTGGAGCTTGTTACGGAACTGATCGAACGCGTATAGGAAGCATGGAAACAATGTCGAGAAACATTTGGTGAAGGCAATATACTTATTGTCAGCAATTCTGCGGGAACATTTACAGACGCTGGAGGAATCCAGGCTAGTCTAGCTCTCCATTACGGCCGTTGCAATGGCTGAATTCACTATTCTTCTACAGTCAGAGTCAGTCTCTCATCATCTTCAAGTCCCAGTCCTCTTGCACGCATCTCTCAAACCGTCCTACTCGTGCATCAAATCTATCCACACCTACTTTTCCTCCCTTCGCACCCCCATAAATGATAACGAGCTGATCATTGTCGGAGACCGCATTTTCACTGACATTGTTCTTGCAAATCGCATACGCATGCAATGCAACAGGCACAAAAGCTTTCTAGGACTGACCTTGTCCTCCGCGTACGTGAAGGACGGCACCTTGACCACGGAGAAGGAGACTATTGATGAAAGTCAAGGCAAACAGATGGGACCAAGGCCACTTGGTCCATTATCAGTCTGGACTACAGGTGTATGGAAGAGGGAGAGCATGTTGATGCGCTGGCTGGAATTTAGACTGGTGAAAGCGGTCGAGCGTTGGTCGAACCCGCCTCAAGGAAAGCCAATGGATATGAGCCGCTTTGTGAAAGAGATCGAGAAACCTTCACAGTCATCGAAGTCGAGCATTCTGGAAGAGCTTGTTGCACGTTGGAGACGGAGTTAGTTTGGTGTCGCTTACCTTTCCATCCGTAGAGCATCGACACATGACCCTCCGCAGCCTGCTCCCGTTGCAATCATAGCGTTGTCATTAACGTTCGTTTCACCAGTAATGTACACCTAATCATTATTAGATTAACCTAGAGTATGAATCCTTCCAACATTCGTTAAAGCAGTGGTTTCTCGACAAGCGGTGATCGTTTGGCAAAAACAGTCGCAATAATCTTCTCCGCAATCGCCTGACTCTCCTTGACACTGAGACTCTTCCGGCATCCACAACATCCGACTGTTTGACGATATAGGTCCCTTGAAGCTGCTACTTTTGTGAAATTCCGTAGACCGAGGCTCATCGTCATCGCCATCGTGAGAGGCTCTGAACGTTGACAAAGCGTGGCATACGAAGGCAGCAACAAATCTGGGTCAAAGTGAAATTCTTCCCAAATTGCTATCTTGCGTATGGGTTCGATGGGAAGTTCGTGCAGTTGAGACATTACGGTTTTGCTGACATTGTCCATCTGGAGATTTCTAGCCAGCTTTAAGACCGCTACAAACTCGTCAACGGTAGTTTGCTTTTTCGAGGTGTTTGGATGACTGAGGAATAATTCAGTGAAAAATGAAAGACAAGGCTAAGAAGATACACATACGAAGGATACAATATGGAGAGGAGTCGCGCAAAGTCTACGGAGGAGATGTCGCGTAAATGGAGAGGGCGCTTGTCATTATACCCAACCAGGGGCATCTTGCCCGCATGGATAGGTGGGACAATGCTCATCAGAACCGGTGAGTTCGCATGTAAGACTTCAAGATCTACTTTGAAAAGGGTGTTTTCGACCTGAAAAGGAGTCGTAAGTTCTGAGTTGTTGATCACCATCCCGGGCATAAAACCAGCTCACTCGAATCACAATATTTCCTTCCAGCATGTAATAGATCCTGTGTTTCTTCAACCTAATATGTTCTGGTGTCCTCTTCCCAGTTGGCGAAGTAGAACATGCATTAGGTGGTGGTGAGACTGGTGCCTCTCGTGCCTCTGGCTGTGGGACGGACGAAGGGTCGGTCGTTGCCAGGGTAGTTATCGACTCGGCCACCATAACGAGTAGATACTGAATGCGGTCGCGAGCAAATATCAAGCTTGAGTTGAACCGGTAAGCCACAGTACAGATGAGAGAGCTCCAGCAACGTGTCGAGGGGGAGGCAGGCGATGCAGGAATTCAGGAAAAGGCCCGATTAGTGATTCGCGGCCACTGTGGTCACTGGCTATATAATGAACTAAAAAACTTGGGTTGGTCGTCATGTTGTCAAGATTACTCTCGAGTCACCATTCATGCCCAGTTCCGCAACGGGAGGAATGCAGCCGTTGTGAAGACTTTGAAATCTGGATGGCAACGGTGCGGCTCTGCGTTGATCCTACGCCGGCTGCGTTTGCGGCCATGATGACCCTGTGTGTCTCAAGGAAAATGGTGCGCTTCTGGGGACGAATACCTACACACTCGAGGAAGACGAAACTAGCTTCTGTGCAGCATGGACTGTGCGGCCTTGTCCAACTGGCCAACCTTATTCCAGTGCGGTTTCTCACGCGCACCAGGTCCAGGTCTTGACCACCGTGACCAAGTTCCAACCAAGTTCCAACCAAGTTCCAACCACTTGCTCTGACTAGCAATCTATCAAAGGTTCAGATCTACAACAGGGCCGTGTTGCCTGCTTCAGACACGCACCACATGTCAATTTTTCGGTTCTCTCTATCATGTGTCTTTATCCTTCAAGTTGTAAATTCAACCTGAAGCTCCTCCTGACATCTCGCTAGAAATTTCCGCGATGTCCGTGTTAACGTCGTCGCCTCGACATCGCCAGCGCATTGACCAGAGATTTATTAACCTTTCTCGTAGCATATCCTCCCAGGGATATGATTGCTCCCACCGCGTACTGAATCTATTTTTGGGCGGAATTCCGTCAGATATCTCCACCCCGGACCGTTTGCTTTCATGTAGAAGTTCATGACAAGGACAGAAGGCGGACCGCCATGGGGCTTCTGGAATATAAAATCTTCTAGTCATGGAGTACGACGAAGCACAAGGACATCCCTCAAAATGCGCTTTAGTTCCATATCGCTCGTGGCTGCTGCTCTTTTCTTCTCCTCTGTTGTGGCGAAAGGTCCTTCCAAAGAGCCAAAGCAACCTGTAAAAAAGGTGTCATGTATCTTGGCTGCTAGCGGCGGGGATGATTCCCCACAATTCCTTGCAGCCGTGAAGGCGTGCCCGACTGTGACTATTCCCAAGGCGACGACGCTGAACATCGCCACGCGACTCAACATGACCGGACTTCGTGACAAACATATCGTGAGTCGATGCCATACAGCAGACCAACCCTAACAATAACGACCCCTTGATAGAGTCTTCAAGGAACAATTAGGTTCAAGCCCGACATTCCTTACTGGACAGGGGTACACATCCTCCCTATGGTTATGCAGATATAAACTGAATATTCACATGCATAGAATGCATTCTTCATTCCTTTCCAAACACAAGTTACTTTCTGGCTTCTAGGAGGGCAAAATATCATTTTCGACGGAGGAGGAACACTCGATGGTGCTGGCCAGGTACTTTCATATTTCAGCCTATTAATCAAGATAACCACGACTGAATATCTACATAGATTTGGTGGGATACCTTGTCAGTCCTGCCTACTAAATAATTTGGGGTGGTTGGACTGATGATTCTTCTCAAAGCGCAACAAATACCACCCTTCTGCGACCAATCATTTTGACCGTGTTTCAAGCGAAAGACGTGTTGATCAACAATATTAACATGATCAATGGTCCTGAATGGCACAACCTTGTACGTCAATCAGAAGTCGTCTTCATGAAAACCATTTCACCAATATTCAATAGGTTAACGAAGGCCAAAATGTTGTCTACAATAACATCAACATACATGCAGTCTCTAATTCAACCCATGGCGCCTCGAATACTGATGGTTGGAATGTTTATCGAAGCGACAATGTGGCGATCACCAATTCTGTCATCGTCAACGGAGATGATTGTGTGGCTTTCAAGCCTAGTAAATATCCTTCAACAGCTCGGTGAGTTTCACTAAAAACTTGTCCTAGATGCTACCAACGTCCTTGTTGAGAACCTTGACTGCACCGGTTCACAGTACGTATGATACAAACGCATTCGCCTTTAAACCAACCGCTGATAGACATCTGATAGTGGCATTTCCGTGGGGTGGGTTCTTTTCACTTTTTCTCCGAAGTCGCCAATCTGAGTCTATGCAGCTCCCTTGGTCAATTCCCTGGAGTGTTTGATATCGTAGAGAATGTTCTTGCCAGGTATGGCGTCAAATCATACCTATGTACTCCTCATGACAGATTATCTGCAGAAATGTCAAGATGACCAAGGCCCAAAACGGAGCAAGAATCAAAGCTTGGGCTGGACCAAACGTCGGTGGCGGGATTGTCAAGAACATCACCTTCGAGAATTTTGTTGAGACTGCGGTCGACAACCCTGTTATTATCGATCAGGTATGTAACTCTTATAAGCCGTTCGCCCTCTCTCAAGTATTAGATTTACAGTGCTATATGACCAACGCCACTGCATGTGCTCAATTCCCCTCGAACACTTTCATCCAGGACATATGGTTCAACAAGTGAGCACCTCTCTCATATTGTCTGTATAATCCTAACGAGCTGCTGCAGCATTACTGGAACAGGAACTAAAGCAGTCGTAGCGTCTTTGTCTTGCTCCCCAGATGGCCGATGCTCTGACATCAATGTGAACGACATCAAACTTTCGTATGTTCATATATAAGCTCGATTTTTTCCCTCCCATGTCTAACTTCCATGACAGATTTCCCTCTGGCACAGCCAAATATAGTTGCCAGAACCTTAACGTCACTGGGGATTCTGCTACTCTATTCCCGGCTTGCACCATCACCTGATCATGGATACTCCCTTTACCTAAAAGTGTTGGCAAGAGGGCGAATTCTAGATATCCTATTGCCCCCTCATTCAAATTGAAATAGTACGTTGGTTTGACTCTGTGAGACGATGTTGACGCAACATCGTCTAAGCCTATGACAACCCATGAACTCATGGATACTGCCGTCAAGGCGAGAAGAAAGAATAATATTGGTCAATTATCTCCCAGGTTGTTCCTAGTATCCCCACGAGTTGCACACAGAAGAAGCCATATTCTTTGAATTTGCGTGAAACGTCTGGGCTGAGGCCTTCGGCGGAAAGTCGACTGCAGAATGATCGGGAACAGCCATGTCTTCGTTAGGAAAATCGCACCAGGCCATGAGACAGGGCTCCGTCAAAGCCATGAGCGTGGACGCTGAAATTGGTCGAATGACCATCTGAGATGTCGGAACATGTCTACGTGTATCGATGACGTCCGCTGAAAGAAGATGACTACCCTCAGGAGCAGAGGTAAGAATATTTTCGGCCATGTCATCGCATAGGTGTATTCTAGCAAGCTCTTGCGCGGGTTGCCCTTTGCCTTATAGAGCGCATCAGTCCAGGTTTCAGGCCTTGAAAATGTTGATAGAAACCTTCTTCACCAAATGACATCATGGTCCTAAGTGCAGCCTTGCTTCGAGCAGCGTGCGGAAGTGGAACCGGAGCAACGACTGCGATGCAAGTGTTTTCTTTGTCCGAAACTGCAGCAGATGCCCGCAGACAAGGCGTTCCTACGGCGACACTTGACATAGGGTCATGTTGAGGCAAAGATTGGATATGATTTCGGACAGAAACGAGATGTGACTGCTTTTCCCCCATGTTCGAAGGGACAAAGCCAGTTATTCTCCAGGACATGTTGAGCGGGTCCACATCCGAGCCAACGCCTAGTGGATGCCGCCCGAAATCAGATGTTGAACAAGATTCTTCGCACGAATCATTGGTTGTGGACTCCATGAGATATTCAGAATCAGGAATATATGCGCTTTCCGTGGACCATTGAGAGACGATCAGTTTCTTTTTTCTTCCTGGCATAGACATATTTTGTCTGCAAGACGACAGAAGATGTATCTCCAAGTTTGAACGTTACAAGAGATCAAGAGAAGCCGTTCGTTCGGATAAGCACTCGAAGGTTATAAACAAGAGAAGGTCCTGACATTGTCGCGATTCTTACTTACGTAAAGGATATCACCAGTCGGACGGGTCAAGACCAAGTTAAAAGTAAAAACCTGTGTATAAGTATAGTAGATAGCGGTGACTAGCTCAGGGCAGGTGAGATGGAGGTTTGACGGAAAAGTCGAGTTTCAATAACATAGCACGCTAAGTGCATGACAAGGTATGGCCTGGGCTGCTGTCGGAAGACATACTGATTCCGGTCTGTGTCGCAGGTTTGTTCTGTAGAGAGAGTATACTCTCTGTCTTTGTGAAACTATCGATCCTGGGAATGATAAATATCAGTGTTGAGCGATAGTCAGTGAAAGAAACAATGCACCTAGATTCTATCGATTGTTCTATGGTTTGTGACAAATCCGAACAGCAACCCTGATAGCACAGCAGAGATCGCAAGGGTATAACTACTCATCTTCTTCATCATCGTCGTCGTCTTCAGCCTCATCCTCCGAAACCTCTAATCCTGCTTCTCTGAGTCGAGCTTTGTCCTTTCGCCTTTTGGCTGTGACCTCGTCCAATAGGACTAAAAGATCTTCTTGTTCCTTTTCGACATCCTTGCGCTTTTCTTCAGATGCATCAAGCTGCGATTTCAAAGACACAATTTGAGTCTGGAGGTCGACCAACTATCGAAAAGGTTTGGTTAAAATCTACGTTCACAGGCTAAATTATGGAAAATATCACCTGGGTCCCGCTGCTGCTCGATGTCGTCTTTACCTCTTTCAAGTGTCTTTGCAGTGTTTCTACCTCTTCAGATTGTTGACGTATCACATCACGCAGAGATGCAATCAGCATTGCAGATTCTGCACTTTGACCTGAAAGTGGATGTCGATCAATACTCTGTATAAATCACTTATACCCATAAAATGCAAACCTGACGAAGACGACAACTGATCCGGCTCTGTCGAGAACCCCCGCTGCACTGTATCTGTCGAAATAACATGAGATTACGTAGATCGGCGAGAAGAAACAGGATAGATCACAGTAATTGGATTTCCAAAAATCAACAAAAGCCCAATCAAACCATATTTCCGCCTCCTCGATACCACCCGCTTTCGCAGACAGTGGCAAGGAGGGTGTTGGGTAGGGAAGAACAATGGAGTCTGGACCAATGGCTTTGAACCGCTCATCTTCTCGGAACCTGGCCATCTGTCCGATTAGGGTGTCTACACCCAGCCGATGAACAATGGGTGAAATTGTCGATCTCCATACATGATGATACATGAGCAGGCAGAGAGGATAGAGAACAAAGAAATCACCTGGTAATCTCCCCCGGCTCGCGGTTGTACTCATAGCATACACCCAGGAGGAAAGCGCATAATCCAGGGACGAGGGAGTCCATCTCTGACGTTTGGTTAATTGGCTCTACAAGCTATAATCTCATTGTGGTTAATGCTTTCAACAAGGGTACAGAATCTTACCACGCCGAGACCTCCTGCATCCAAGAAATCTCTGACAGATTTCGGATCTTCCCACAACCACTGTGCAAGCAAGCAAAGGTATCCGACAACATATCGATCCCATTCTCTCGACTCTTTGTCCGAAGCATTGGCTCTGGAGCGAGAAAGAAGTGCCAATGACAAATGTTCACTAAGGGTTTGGAGCAGTGTCTGTGGTTCGTCGTCGTCTTCTTGCTCTTCTATTGGTGTAGGTTGCGACGGAGCGCCGTCTGCAGGAACGAAGAAATTATTTGACCCCTCGGCAGGTGTTGGGTGGATTGGGCCAGGCATGACAAGTCGTGCTGTGGCTTTGGCACGGGGTGAAGACCGGAGGAGATGGGCAAACAACATAGTAGCCAAGTGTGTGGAAATGACAGCTGCCGGATCAAGAGAAGATGTAGTATTCGGGGGAGATGCGAGGGCGTGCAGAAGAGGTGTTGTTCGTGGAGAAGGTGGGTCTGGTTTTCCCTTCCATTAATACCCACTGATTGTGTGCGGATGAGTGACGCACCAGAGGTCTCAGTTGAAAGCATGGCCTGAAGAATGGCTTGTCTAATCTCGTCTTTTCGAACAAAGTTCTAGCGAGAGATTGAGCAAAAAAATTTCGTTTAAAGATCTTGACATTACCTCGAAGACACCTGCTGCTGCAGTCCGCAACTCTAAGCTGTCTGTTGTCCGTTTGGCAGCATCCAAACCATTGTATTCGCCATGGATTGCCAACTCAACAAGGGCATCCAACGCAGATGCTGATTCCAGCCTATCCCATTCTTCACCGTTGGTCTCTGGCACTGGGACATACGGTGTCAAAGATATTTGTGATAACGGGAAATTGACGTTTGTTGGGAGGAGACGAAGAGCCTGCCGAATACACGTAAGATCAAGCTAATCACGGAACTGCAAACAAACCTGGACTTTCAATGTAGTGGGCGCATTGGATGCCAGAGCAATCTCCACAAGGCACCTTGTAAATGGCGAATTTTCTGGTATCTGGGGCTTTGCATGAGATCTAATCACGAAACGTGACATGTACACCCACTGCATTTCCCTTTGAAACGATGAGCATACCCATGACACCAAGTATGATCGACGTATTCGTCGCCTTTTGATCGTCCCAGAATTGCAATGCAAACTCTTGTGGCGCAGTGTTATGGACTTCGATTGTTGTTGGAAATTGGAGAAGGGCACACAAAACTGGCGGCAGCGAGGTCTCGCGGAAGTAACTCTGGCGTATGACTCTGAGCTGATTGATTGTATGGTGAGTTGACACAACATTACCTGATTAGAACTGTTGAATCGTAGGAGGCCATCGACACAGGTGAGAGCCCCTTGGGCTACGAGACCTCCATCAACACCCCCTTCCTGGGTAACCGTGTTGAAAAGTTTCTCAAACGCTCCTTCAAAAGCGAGGACCTTCTGGATATCAGGACTTTGTGAAATGAGGGCTTGCACCATTGTGATAGCCTCTATGGGAAGAATGAAGATCAATCTCACGTAGTAAACTCAACAAATGAAGATGAACAAAGTATATAGATCATGACATGGCCTCAATCTCCAGACATATATTTGTGCAATCAACTCACCATTCCGGATGATCTCTCTCTTGTCTTCAAGGACTGCGATTATGCTACCAGGGCCAGCGGGTGCTGTCAGGAAATAACTTTGAATAGCTTGCCGACGATTGTGAAGGAGTGTGGTAAGATATTGCAGAGTTGCAAATCGTGTATAGAAATTCGTATCTCCAAGTAAGGAGAATAGAGCATGGGTGGTTTTATCGCTTTTCAACACGACGTCCGTGTGCTTGAAGCCAAGATCTCGTCCTTCAGGAGCCACGTCTTCCGTGTCACAAAGGGTATTTAGAGTTTCAAGGACTGCCTTCCCTATATCTGCGTCGACTTCCACATCGTTGTATAGCACTTCTAGGAGGCCTGCTAATGCACGATCTCCCACTTCTTGCTTGCAATCGCGTGAAAGGCCCTTCAGAGCAAGAACCGAGGCCCGTCTGTCCGCAAGAAGTGTAGCTGGAGAAAGTCGGTCGCTGAGTCTGGCAATTGTATCCGCTGGGGTCTGCGGTGCTCCTGCAGGTCCACGAAGGGCGACATACGTCTGGTTGAAGAATTCCATGCAATTTCAAGATTGGAATCAAGAGCTGAGATGCAGCGGACACAGAAGCAGCCACGTGCCTCACTTTGATATCAACTCTCACTAGAACAGGCTAGAGCTCACCTCATCCCACACAGAGTCCGAACCTCGAGGCATAACCAGAGCCTCAATGAAATATCCCAGGCTCATAGGAACCTGACATTCATGACTTCTGCCGCGAAATGGTTAGGCTATCTCTATACTTTCACCGATAGAATCAGTTCGTTTTGGGGTCTTTCTGCCCTTTGGTGCTTTCAATTGAAGTGAATCGGTTGATTGCTTTACGTTCACCAAATCTACGTTGTCAAGTGTTCGAATATGTAACACTTAAGTTGACGATTGGTGGATCTTTACTGGTTTCCTTTCTCAACGCCCCTGATCCAAAATCTTGCCAAAATCTCGTCGTAGAAATTCTGTGTTTGTGCCGAATCTTCGCAGAAGGTTTACAACATTCGTAGCAACGATTATCGGCACCATATAAGGCATTATCGCCCCCTCCACGATTCCCTGGTGAACATCGACTCGTGACTATAATCCCATTCCCACCTTCGCACTTTGAAAGACCAATCGTCAGCATCAAGCCAGTGACGGCTGCTATATCGGAGCATTGAACACCACGAGGGAATCCAACTTCGAAGATAACGAGCTTCATGGCCCTACACTACGCCAAACTCGAAGGAGCAAATCCTGGATCAGCCGTGTTCCTGTTTCTCATGTCCTACCCATTTGGCACATAGATACGCCAGTCATCTGCCTTTCTGGTACCGAGGTACAAGATCAAAAGCTTGTCATAGCAGAGATCTCAGTGAACCTTCGCAGCCTCAGGGTCGCCACCATTGACAGAATACTGATATGGTTTCTGCGGCACAGTGCCATCGTGAAAAAACATTGTCTCTCCGCTAGAAACCTCATATATAATCCCAACACTGTATGAAAGGCCCGGAACCCAACTCATCAAGATGAGCTTCACTTTCCCCTTGGCTTCATTCGCCCTTCTATCCGTTCTCTACATCGTATATCGAAGGCTGACCAATATTTCAGTTGCTGAAATACCCGGTCCAAAACCAGAGTCTTATGCGCTTGGTACTTCCACAAACCTTTTCACTGGTTGAAATTAAAGTTATGAACAGGTAACTTGCGCCAGTACTTTCAAAGCCAAGCAGGAGAAGTAGGTTTTCATTTCCCTTAACCATCTCAATCCGGGGGATACCCACCTTTCTCTCAGATCGATTTTCAGTGGCAGGAGGCGTTCGGTGATGTCGTTAGATTCAAAGGTCCATTCGGGGTGAGATCCACCTCAAGTACAGCATCCTGTCTCCCATCTGATGTATATGGTTTAGGAAGATCGTCTTCTGGTGTCGGATCCGAAAGCCCTTCAGTACATCTACCAGACGGCTGGTTATAATTTCGCCAAGCAGACAGAGCGCCGCGAAGTTTCGCGTTTATTATCCGGGAGAGGTATCCTTTGGGCCGACGGTCAGTCACAATCTTGTGATCCACATAATTGGTGCTGATTGGAAATTTGACAGGCCATGAACACAGAAGACAGAGGAGGATCATGAATCCTGCTTTCGGCGCCAAAGAATCAAAAGCATTCGTTCCTATATTTTCTTCTTATGCTGCAAAGGTATTTTTCATTTATAAAGGAAGTCCTGTGAAATAACGAATTATCAAATTGTAGCTCGGAAATAAATGGAAGGATGTCATTT
This sequence comes from Crassisporium funariophilum, assembly GCA_014925845.1. Taxonomy (NCBI): domain Eukaryota; kingdom Fungi; phylum Basidiomycota; class Agaricomycetes; order Agaricales; family Crassisporiaceae; genus Crassisporium; species Crassisporium funariophilum. The sequence goes on from JACGCL010000004.1 coordinate 1,917,564, forward strand.
TCGCATCTCAAGACCAGACGTCAATCGTGGACATACCTGCGTGGGTGTCTCGCGCTACTCTTGATGCAATGGGAGCTGGTGAGAAACGCTTCATTTGGTGAACAATCCGTGGAGAAACTGACGATGCCACAGCGGCCTTCGATTATCAATTCCAGACCCTTGATAACGACTCCAACGAACTGGGAAATGCTTATTCCAATCTATGGTTTGTCTTCTCAATGGCCAAATGACATTGTTGTCGTCTGACCTTTAAGTGCAGCATGGACGTATTCGGGTCGCTTTCTGCCAGCGACATCTTCAAGCAATCTCTAGCACCGTATATACCAGGTTTTCTCCTTCGAATAGTAGGAGATCGGGCGCCCAACCACCGACTCGAACACCTCAGAAAATCATCAGTGGTTGCAATCAGGGTTGCCAAGTCTCTGATTGACTCCAAAGCTGAAGCCCTGAAGTTAGGCAAGGGAAACCGTGACATCATGAGTTTGATGGGCAAGTTTACCTCGATTGTTGCCTTCTGTTCGAAAAGTAATGTCTATTCTAGTCCGTGCCAACGTTTCCGAAGACGAGCGGACACGCATGAGTGAAGAAGAGATGATATCCCAGTTGCGGTATGTTCTTCTCATACATACGCTGGTGAACTTTAGGCCGCTAAAACGTGTGGTGGGGAATGATAGCACACTCCTTCTTGCAGGTTACGAGACGACTGCAACCTCCCTGACCTGGGCCTTGTTGGAAATAGCCCGCCATACCGATGTACAACTCAAGCTTCGGCACGAAATTCGCGAAAAAGAGCGAGAAATCAACGCTCGAGGCGATACAGAGTTCACGGCAAGCGATTTTGACGCTATGCCCTATCTCACGGCCGTCATCAAGGTCAGTTAAGGCAGGCTAGCGCCCAGTCATGGGGTATACTTCTAAATCGAGTTTTCAGGAGTCGCTTCGGTATCACCCTGCAGCCTACAGTACGTATAGAGAAGCCGTGAGGGATGATGTTCTTCCCCTCTCAAGGCCCATTACCACGAATTCTGGCAAAATTATCACAGAGATTCCGGTTCCAAAAGGAATCAAGGTGGTCACGTCAATCAACGGTTACAACAGGTTAGTCGTATTTTACTGTTTAAAACAACCGTTAATAGTTGTATAGACACAGGGATGTTTGGGGACCTGATGCTCACACTTATAACCCGGATCGCTGGCTGACTCCAAAATCTATGGAGAAGGCGGCTTTCGTTGGCGTATATGGAAATTTGTGAGCATTCTTGGCTTTCTGCTCTGCATTTGCTGACGAGGACTCCATGTCTGTACAGACTCAGTTTCGCCGGTGGAGTACGGTGAGCAGTTCTTTGTTACAAGTTGGTAGCACTTTCACTAATCCTTTGTGATTGCCAGCTCGTGTATTGGGTGGAGATTTGCGGTGCTAGAACTTCAGGCTTTCGTTGTCGAACTTGTTAATACCTTTGAATTTTCTCTGACCCCAGAAGCTCGGAGAGTTAGAAGGGAAGCATGTTTGGTTATGGCCCCCACAATTGAAGGCGAAGTCGAGAAGGGAAGCCAGCTTCCGCTCGTAATCAAAATCGCTACAAGAGAGAATTGACAAAATCATGTTACTAAATTCAATATGAAAACAAATATGAGCTATAAAATACAAAGGTTTATACTAATTCCAAATCAAGTCTGCAGTAAATGATTTTAAAATCCTGCGCGAGTACAGTAATTATCCTGTGAAATCTGGTTTCCTACATCGCCTGACCGATCTTGGAACCGTGAGCCTCCAACCACTGATTCCATATTGTTTGTCGTGAATTTTCTTTGCCGATGGATGTCGCAAATTGTATGACTCTCCAAACATCTTGGAAGTTGCTCGCCAGCCCTAGGCTGATCCTCACCACTCCGAGCTCTCTCCCCATCTTTTCTTCGAAATGAGCCAATGTAACGCCAGGATAGAGTTGTTGCATCTCGTCCTCAATTCCTAGAATGGCCGCGGCACCGCCAGGGTTACACATGCAGCCAGTGCGTAAAGAGATGTTTTGTTTGGCGGCTGCGTATTCAATAAATGAATTTGGGATCATGTCTCCTGACGGCTAATATATGTGCATGATTGATGTGAATTAACGAAGGACGTGCGGAATTTAGACTCACACCAAGAAACAGTAAAGCTAATATGGAACCCGTGTCGGATTGCTCACCGACGGACCGAAGCCTCCGAGCTGGTATTCGCGACAATATCTGTACGACAGGTCTCCCGGAGATGTCATGACGTAGATTTGATAGTGATGAAGTAAGATGTAGAAGAAGGGAAGACAGTCGCAGGGGAAGGAATGGCAGATATGCAGAAAGGAACCGTAAGCCATCCGTAATGGCTGGCAAGGTCAAGTAGTTTATTGTCCCATCCTGAAATAATGAGAAGGTCGAAAAACATGGTAGACGTCACGGACACACCTCAAATTGTTCGTGCGGTTCAGCTGCCCGCGTCACAATAACTCCCGGGACCTGGACAACGTCGACTGTGCCGCCAGCAAACCAGGGCCGTTTGAGGCGGGCCAGAAAGGACTTCCTGACAATCAAAGCGCCGACCCCAGTGGGATACCCAAACATCTTGTAGAATGAAATGGCTATCGCATCAACTGAAATGTCCGACAAAGAAATGACGGATGTCGGGGCCAACGCTGCACAGTCCAGTAGGGTGTGATATCCCAAAGATGACGCATACTCAGCCACAGAAAGGGGGTTTTTGCTGTTCGAGATATTGGATTGACAGGTTAGCACAAAGAGACTGGGCGCCAAATCTCGAGATCGTGGGCGATTTCTCAGGAGAATGTTCTAGGAGATTTACGAATTCAAATTAATTATGAAAGGAAGAAAACTGCTTATGGGATGGTGTACCTTTGCTGTCGGAACATCGAATCCGCCATAAGGCGTTGAAGGTACGTAGCATGTTCTTGCACCCTTATAGGTCGCATATTCCCGTATGCCATGCACCTAGGTTGAACATGAGGCAAGCTAAAAAGACATCAGGCAAACACGTACACTGTTGTGGGAATCAGCTCCAATGACAAGGCTACTGCCACCGGTAAAGGGATAAGCTTCTGCTACCAATTTTAGTGCTGCACTTGCGTTTGCTGTGAAGACGACAGTGTAATCCAAGGATGCCCTGAAATATGATAGAACGGCTGCACGGGCCTCATTTGCGCATTTCAAGGCTAACGTCGAGCTTGGGAAAACATGAGCAACACTTTATCGCGGAGGGAGCGCATATATATACCTATTACTGACAGAGTGCGTGTTCCCTAGGACGCTCCGGCTCAGAAAGTCAGTATGCACTCTGATAAGGCTTTCGGGATATAGAGCTCCGCCCATATAATCGACGTAGGTTTCGCCAGTGCTTTCCAGTCTTCTATAGTCTGTTCGCCGAAGGGTATCCAAGATCCATGTAGAGCGATATTCTGCGGAAGGACAACATTGGAGGTATATCTTCGGATCAAGCCCATCAGACTCACCTGGATATTCCCGAAGAAAGCTCTGCAAAGCTGCTTCTTCATCATCCTCCAAGATAATCGGTGAAGGCGAATACGCAAGCGGAGAGTGCGGAGAGTATTGGGCGTGGTCATGATCGCGGTATTCAGTGAATGTAGACTTTTCTTTTGACACCAGTTTCGAGACCTCCTGTGATGGCTCGGAACTCTGGATAGATGATCCTGCAGAAGCGCAACCCAGACTAATCCGCGAAAACACTGTTGAGCGCTTTCGTGTATAAGGATGTCTCTGAGTCCTGTTTGGCTTGGAGGTGTGGCTCGAGTGAGAATTCCCCATGTCACAAGGATGAATCAATTCGCTCTGGGAGGGTCAAGAGAGGTTCGCTTTATATCTAAACCAAAGCCGTGCTTATGTTCCTGGCAGGGATTCTAAGCTGTTTATGTCTTCGGCATGGCGAGAAACCAGAAGGGAGCTACGGGAGGGAGAATGACAGGTGGATCTGTCAAATTCAAACAAAGGGCAACATATATATGACCACATGCAAGAAAGCTCAGTTTCACCACAACACTGGATGTAGAATGATGGCAAGGATCCATCAAGACACCTGCCGCCGGGACTTGGGAGGTAATGGCAAAGATACTCTCGATTTGTTAAAATTTCGGACTACAGTGGGTGGTGACTGGTAAAGGTTCGATCAGTCATCAGACCCAGGTGTATGTACTCCAAGCATTGCTATCATGATCAGTCCATGCGTAGATCCGGAGATAGTACGAAGTACGAGTCATTTTCAGAAGACGTGGACTGCGCATGCAAGCGAAAGAACGAAGAGTACGGTTCATAAGTATAGAACTTATGCAGCGCTACAGTCCAGCCAAGCAACCGGTATGGGAATGTCTCCGCCGAAGAAAGCCTTGCTTGAAAAGCAACCTGCAATTGTCCTGCGTGTTGGATTGCGTTTATCTGGTCTGACACGGGGTGATCAATCCGTAGAAAAATGAGCATAAGTGAATCCCGGATGCCGTCCGGCCAGTCACAAGACTTTCCTGGAACATCGGAGGCGGTTGAAGTTGGCTGATAGTGCTTGTCATGGAAAGGTACCTCGCAGTCTTCGGGGTTAAATTTGATCGGAAAGGTATTCCGATCAGCAGGCTCCATATTGCCTGCTCGAAACCACCCCAGAAGGCGTGGTCCATTCTTAAGCGACTTGGACCCTGCGACTATGGTTCAAGAAAGCGGTCTGCAAAGTGGAATTTCGAATAGGTGCAGGCGTTATTCTGTGTAAAAGGATTTGTGCCGTCGACAGAAATGGCATAAACTGAGGCCCTAGCTCAATCTTCAGTCTTGATCAAGTGCAAATCCATTGGGCTAGCACCTTTTAGCACTGCATTCCAAGTATGTCATGGCGTTGCATCCCAGACAAAACAATGAGAAGCACAGACATTCTGCCAGAGATGCTTGGTAGTATCGCACACGAATCAAAGATAGACAAGTTCAATGTATCGCAGAGAATAAGGCCCGAAAGGAACGTCGCAAAAGCCATGACGGGGAACACGGAACACACAAACGTCCGAGGAGTGGAAGTGGAGTTCGACGGGCAACATGACTTGAGAAGAGTTGCGTGTGACAATAAAGGAGGCCGAGCAAACAGAGACTCCTTCATGTTGCGTATTCCCAGCTTTCAGGCTTCTAGCGTCGAGATTCGAGTTTGCTGAATGTTCAAGGGTCATAACATATCAAGCTGTCCGGGTTAACGGGAGCTTTTCTCTCTTTTGGATGGGAAGCGCATCTCCGAAGTGGTCAGGTAAGCCAGCTAATCAACCTTGCAAAGGGGTGAAATAAGTCAATTTGTGGGATCCGGGCGACAGACGAGAAATAAAAGTATTTGTTCTTGTTATAGTCTTGTGCGGTCGGGGACGGCCGGCATGAGTATTTCTATTCTGCCGGGTAGGAAGCTGAGTGTAACGTTCATGCAGCAATTGTCCTTGGAGGATCACAAATTATTGCTATCCGTTACCTGCTTGCAGAACTACTCAATAGCAACGTGCAAATTGATCGGCATGTGCTAATCCCTGGTACAACGGATGGCGCCCACAATCCACATTTGGTATACATCGCAAGAAGAAATTAATTATCAACATCGGCAATGGTAGCGCCAGTCCAATTTCTCTCTTAAAGCTGCGAAAGATGGGCTGGCGCACAATGAAGCTCAGATAAGTTGTAATCTGTTGTAATCTTCGAGTGGGGCCTCGACTGCTCATGTCATATGCCCCTAGATCTCTTATAGCCAGACAACGATATAAGTGATGTACCTGTACTCTCCGGTCCATGCAATGCGATCTACTTATATTGAGCGAGTAGAGTTGGCGCAAAAACTTCCACACCATCTCCAACTTCCAGCACATCATGACCCATTTGCCTGTAAAGCATAAGTCTGCTTACAATCTTGCATGCACTCGCCCATTGTTGTATGCTATTGGGAACCAAGTACTTTCCAAGGACTTCGTACACGTTGAATGTGAGCGTGAAGTATAGACTATTCGTAAAATCATCTTCCTTGCTGTACTACCGCTACTAGCAAGCTAAGTACTAGCCTAACTCTATGCCTGATTCTTCATGTAGAGAAAATTGATGGAGTTAAAGAAACACCTCACCATACGGTGGCACTCTATACTACATAACTGTAACCTATATACCACATTGAAAGTCCGGCTGATGGACAATGTCTCCACAGTCGAGGACGAGATGCGTAAATCTAGGTAAATCTTGATTACTTGAATTGTACTTGAATGTACTGTGAATGTATCAATAAAAACTAGAGAAATCCGTCGCGATTTGGTCGCGATAATGAGAACGAATCTCTTGAGCTTAAACGTTTCCCTCGCTCTCGCACGAACAGATGTTCATAGCAGCCAGACAGGCCTTGAGATATTGAACTGAAAACTCAAACTCGAACTTGCTGCGATTTGTGCGTTGACATGCTCACGTGCACCAATTTACGATCGATCAATTTGGGCAAAAAATGAGAGTCAACGGAATTACCCAAGTTGCCAAATACTTGTCTCCCAATACTTACCTACATAATCTTGGACTTGACTTGATTCTTCACGAAACCAGACCTGCTGGTTCTGCATGTCCGTAGCTCCATCGAATCGGCTTAACTATCTGTCAAGAAGAACCAAATTTCACCTCCCAGTCGTAGCAGCGTCTTCGCAAGAGCAATTTCGCCAAAGTTTATTTAGTCTCATAAGATCTACCCTAATGGATGCGCCACAACAGTTACCCACTGTATCCCATGGACTCAAGAAAATACCTCCCTACTGGTATCCATATACCACGATGACGAAAATGCGATGGATTGGACGGGAACTTCTTGAAGTTGTATCAACGGAATTCCGGGATCGATCTATGGAATACTACGTGAGCGCAGAGGTTGCCTGTCAAATGCCGTGGCTTACTGATACCAGAGGTACGCACTCGAATCCGGTGTGACTACAGTCAATGGGAGGATCGCAAAACCTGACACTATTCTCCGGGATGGAGACCGCGTTGAGTACTACTCGACCCATCCTACCGTTATGCTTTCCTCCTGACCCCAACTTTCAGGAACGTCGTGCACAGACACGAACCACCTGTGACTTCGAAGCCCGTCAAAGTCCTTCTTCACGATGTCGAACGTGAATTCATAGTCGTCGACAAACCGGGCAGCATCGTTCGTTCGTTCGTCTTGACAGTTTTCGACTTGCAGCCTTTGATTGTCCACACTTTCAGCCCGTTCATGCATCAGGTCGCTATTATCGCAACACTCTTATTGAGATCCTTGTGGACGATTTCGGATACAAGAAGTGTTATCGTGCGTCAGGATATCTACTTGTTGGAGCCCTGTGAATTACTGACACATTTTTCAGCTTGCAACAGGCTGGACCGACTGACTTCGGGTCTGATGATAATTCCTCTTTCTGCCGATCGGGCTCGCCAACTCACTGAGGAGTTTGTGGCTGGGACTGTCCGCAAAGAATACATTGCTCGTGTGAAAGGTCGTTTCCCGTCGTAAGAGCAACTCCTTGGCAAAAATGACCCCGTCTAATACCACCTTCTTCCAGGGAGGAGTTTGTCTGTGAAGAACCCTTGCTGACGGTGGATCGGCAAATGGGACTGAATATCGTTCATCCTGACGGGAAAGTAAGCGCTACATCCAAATATACTGAAGGCCCTTTAACGAGCTTGCACGTAGCCAGCAAAGACCGTCTTCAACTTGATTCATTATGACGAGAATACCGACAGTAGTGTGGTCAGATGTACAGCCCTTCATTTTCTTGCCCTTGGCCCATGATTCTCAACCCTTCACAGGTCAACCGTTTACAGGGCGCTGTAAAGTCATCTTGTTATTGCTTTTCACAGTCCATCTGACGCCCATACAGCGCACCAACTTCGAGTTCACTTGCAGTTCCTGGGTCATCCTATCGCTAATGACCCTGTTTATTCGGAAGAAAGGATTTGGGTGAGCCATCAGTCAACAACTTGCACCAGATGGTATATTCATACAATGTTTTAGGGCAAGAATGCAGGGAAGGGAGGAATCGATGTCACCCCCAGTGATGACCGCCAAGCGCCAGCTCCCCCACCCCATCTACAAGCTCTCACGGACATACAAGGCAGCCCGGAAACGCTGAAAACTCAGAAAGAAAAGGATACTGTCACAAACATGGCCAACAAACCCCTTCCCCGCGAAACCGGGGAGGATATAGGCATGGGCTCGCCAGTGCCGCTCTCAAGCGAGGCTGTAGGGGTTATCACTCGACTAAGGAACATGAAAGTAAGCTTTCGAAGTCGTTTTTGTCGGTTGGTTGCCATTCTCAGACAAGTCATTCTTCCAGGACGAGGACGAGGACTGGAGTAGATGGAGGGACGTCGTGTTTAGAGCCAAAGGGGCTATGAAGCCACGCAACATGATAATCAAACCACCGCCACCGCAGAACAGACGGAAAAGAGGGGGCAAGGCGGACGTCGTATCTACAACGTCTGACGTAGAAGTTGCCAGCTCGCAGGTGGCCACACCGGAGCCATCCGCACCATCGATGTCCGAAATAGCAGCCCCTATGGCAGCCACGACTGGCCTGGAAGCTGCCACAGAACTAAGACCGGAAGAGTCGCCAGACCAACTCACGACGGAGGAGGCACTGAAGAAGATTGCGGAGCTGGACTTGGAACCTGCAGATCCCAGTATGATCATTCAATCCGAAAATCTATACTGTCCCGAATGCTTTCTACCCCTACATCCCGACCCAAAGCCAGAAAAACTATACATCTTCCTCCACGCTATGAAATATACAACAAGCCTTGGTGCTTTCTCGACGGAAATGCCAGATTGGGCTGCAGAGGGATGGACGTGGGACCAGTCGTGATTCGGTTCCGAGGATTCACTGTTTGTCTTGTTCTCATGTTTTTTGTGATAGAAATAGAGCGGGTATATATTACAGTAGATTACTTAGAAGAGAAGACGTCAGCGAATGCGAAAGAGTTATACTTCAGGACATAAACACACCTTGATGAATTTTGCCATGAATTTCCTGTTGGTGCAAGTTGTCAGTCTTCAAATTCATGAAAGTTATGAGCGTAATATCTTCTACGAGCGTACCTATGGAATTCCGTCCGCAACAAGTCATTCACGAAGTTGCCTTGACCTTTCGTGTTCTGAGTCATGGCCTGATTCTTAAAAATGACATCTGGAGGAGACAAGGCCGTGTTAGGTGAGGGAAGGAAACAGCATAATGTTAGCTGACCATCGTCCCAACGTTTCTTGACCTGGAACGTTCCTGGCACCGTTGTGTTCACACCTCCGGGTGTTTGCTGACCTAAAGCAGCAGCCAGATTGAGCAAAGGATTGCCGGTTGCAATCTCTGTGTCTCGCGTCGCTGCTTGACTCGCGGTCTGTTCTTGTTCCAACCGAGATTTCTCCTCTGCACGTTCACGTTTTATCTTCTCCAGTTCACGTAACAGCTCCGCAGTATCATCCTCTTCATCCGAATCCTCGTCACTGAAGATAGCCAGATTAGCCCGAAAACGTGGAACTAGACACAAATAGGCACACCTTTCGTCCTCGTCTTTCATTTCTTTGTCCTCTTCATCTTCGTCGTCGTCATCTTTATCCAGCTCCAATGCTTCCTGCAGAAGCTTTCTCCGCTTATTTGCCTCGTCGTCTACTGGGACGGCATCCTCGACCTCTAGCGGTGGCTTCCCTTCCGCCTTCCTCTTCTTATTCCGTGCCTCCTGCTCAGCCGCAAGCAAGTCAGCGCGCAAGTCCCGCTGTTTCACTTCCCCAGTTGACGTTTGACCAACTTGGCTGTGAATTGACGAAAAATGAATGTATGTTAAGGAGATGCAAGGCGAGGATCATGAAGTACGACGAACCGGAATTTGAGTTTCGTATGAGCAGCCATATCCCGCACGGAAAACTGGCGAGAGCCCCCTTTGACATCTTTGGCCTGTGCGGGATCCCATGTTGGTCTGTGAGCTGTAGACATGGTTTATGGGGCAGATTTTGAGCGGTTCCGTCAAGGCTCTGATTTTGGAAAGACAAGCCACTTGTTGCCCTCGTTCATTCCAAAGTAACACAGCCACTGAGCGAACATTCCCAGCACGTGAGGAGAAATCAAGTCAAGCTCTCGAATTCGACAGTTCGCCGTGTCAAACGTGTCAAACACTAGGGCAAGGAAACATACTTCTCTTCCCAACATTAGTCGATGCGAATGACCGAGGCTTTGTTGCACGCGGGTATGACCTATGTCGATTGAGGTCGGCAACGAAACGTATCTTGAGCGCCGTCTGAAGATTGTAAAATAGATTGAAATTGTGCGATAAGAAAGCTACGAGCTGGATATGTGCAGATGTCCAAAGCAATGGCAGATGCAAAGCATAAAGCAAACTGCAAAAATAATGATAGTATGTGGATCCAATGGGGAACTTGCCCGGTATGAAATATATTTGCAAAAGATTAGGGATGTGACGGATGCGATAGGAGTGGAAAGAAAAGTTCGGAGAAATAAAACGTTGTTGCTGTCATAAATTACCGTATCGTCATCAAGCAGCGTCCACGACTGCAAAGCCAAGAAAAAGGGGAAATCAGCGTATATGTTATTGAGCCGATGATTGTCGCCCTGTCCGTTGGTTATTATGATAGAGTTCTTCGTGGTACGCGTTCCGTAAGGTAGCACGGAAGGTTTTGCCTTCCTTCCACCGTCGTTCGAACGAGGCCCATGAAGCGAGAGGCGCCTTCTGTGTTGTCTTATTTTGCCGCCGGGCCTCCTTATGTGACTGGCTCAAAAGGAAATGCAAATGTCGCAGTCTAAGCCTATCAAATGCCGCCTACTCGCGCAGATCAGAGGTCTTGGAGCGTTAGAAAGATAAATCACACGCGACTTACCCTATATTTTGATGCCAAATCTGCCAGCTTGGCCTCGTGTTGTTCTAATTTAGTTAGGATCGCACTTCTCTGGCGAGGCCGAAGGGAGTGAATTTCTATCAGTCGTCGCATGCGCGCTAGTCGTTGAAGGGTTCTATGACATCGGTTAGTTCGTCATGCGGAATGGATCACGAAGTCAAGTCCCAGGAAAGACTGACGTTCGAAGAGAGAGGAGTCGCTTGCCATGCTTTTGGTGCCATGAGGGTGAGCGGACGTTCCACTCTTCTGCCCCAATTTGGGTACGAAGAGTTAGGGTGCCACGTAAAGATACTAATGATTTTTCTATGTGGGCGCAAATATCGATATGTTCTGATAGATCGTGCTCGACACTCTTCGCGAGGAGAAACTGGGCAATCAAAGTATGCGATCAGACCATATGCATGATATGATGAATGATGGACACGAGGAACGTACTGTGTTCATGAATTGAATATCCTCCATAGATGATGCAAGCAGAGCTAAATTTTCAGTGACCAGAGCAACTTCTGTGGGTGGGTCGAGCACAGGCGCCGTTGTACTGACACTAGCAGTAGGCATAGCAGGGACAGATGTAGCCTTGAAGCTCAAGTGTTCTGAACCAGTTGATGTAGCCCTGAGACTGGGAAGATTCCTCGGCCTAGGACATGGAGGTGGTGTCGAGATGTATGAAATTTCCTCGTGCATAAAGCCATTCGGCGCGTGTTCTCCTGGCTTCAGTGACACAAGAACCCTCTTTTTAGGAAGCGGTGTTCCATAGATATCCTCGGCATCATAGTTGCTGCTGCTCCCAGCATTGTCGTCGACCACCTCTTCAATCGTGCCATGTCCGACATATATGTCTCTCCCGAATATATCTTGTATCCACCCACTCTCGATAATGTGCTCTTGTGCTTGAGGTGCTGGAACTGGTGTGTTATATGAATGATTGTAGTTGTGGCTGGGGCCGGGCTCGGGAATGTTGAATTGGAACGCGTCGAAGCTGGGGTAGGACGATCCTGGCGTGCGATAGTCGCCGTTTGTCGTCAGGATGTTTGGGTCGAGGATGCCTAAATAATTTGAATACGTAAGGCCTCCGTTGGGTGGGCGGTTGGAAACACTTTGGAGGATGGTTGAATTCGTGTTCGAGTCGGGATGTGGTAAACGCCGACGACGTGCCATTCTGGTGCTCAGGTCCGGCCTGTTGAAAGATGAGATGGGTGCAGCCATTGAGGTGGGCTATGAGGCGATGAAAGAGAACGAAGAACGCCTTTGTGAAAAGAAGACAATCAAGCGCGCATGCATACCAAGAAGAACGAAGGAAACAAGGAGTGGATGAATTCCGCCGCAATAAGTATTAGAGCAGCCACAATTCCACCGTTCCACGTCTCGGCAAGAAAGCAAGGAACCAACAAATGCTTTCAACTTTTTATGGCTTCATTACCTACTTGGACCAGAACAACAAGCGCATCTCAGCGTTGCCTACTACCGGAACCTTCTATTATTTGTTCTTATACTTTCCCACTTGCAGTTTGTACTTGATCAATTGAGCACCCGCGTTCACAAGTATTTCTCCCGATCATACCGTCCGTCGCTACATCCAGAAGAAAAGAGCTGTCCCATGAGGTCTTCTTACATCACCGCCCGTAGACATCGTGAATACTGATCCTGTCATCTGAATCATCGATTGGAGTGGAAATCTCAACATACATAACAATACATCCCTGAGTATCGATGACATTCAACAATGACCTTCAGCTTAGTGACCGGCGGTCTTGCTAATTGTCAAAATTAAATGCATTTTGCTCGTGTCTTGGTCTACTTGAATCATTCGTACATCCATCGAGCGTAAGACTTGAGGATTCAGTAAATGGGAAGGAAGAAAAATGGATGTGTCCGATAAATTAAAGCACAGACTGTACGCGCCTAATTCCCGCCAGGATATAGAAGAGGACAACAGATGAGGATAAATGAAATGGTATGAAGGAGCATTTGGTGTGGGGTATTGATCGCATCGTCAATATCCAGGAAAGGGAAGAGTGAAGGAGGAGGGTAGCAAGAGGATACAGTCAGGTTGGATGGTCAATTTTGTAGACAACTTCGATAGGCACACACACCGGACGAGGAGGGCAGGCTCAGAACAAACAAACGAAATTGCTAGGGAACACATTCCGCCCTTCCACTCTTCTCGCTTCGTCAAGCAGCTCTCCGCTCCACCACCCATCATCAGGCGTCGCAGTGACGGCGATGACATCTCCTGCCTGGAAATCAAATTCTTCTTCAATAGTAGCTGTATAGTCGTATAGTGCTTTCACTGTATTTCACAAAGAATTAGTTCAAGAGCCCAGCGGAAGAACTATCGCGTACCGTAGAATAGGATACGGTTGCTTGGTTGCTGAGGAAGGGGCGGCGGCGGCGTTTGCGGTCGGTTGTTTTCCCGAGATGATCCTCCTTGAGGCACCATAGGTAGTGGCTGGGACTGTCTATAAGGCCGCGACGCAGGGGAAGGCGATCGTGAGCTCCCGGCGCCCGCAGTTGACGTCGCAACGGTCAAAGATGCCATCTCTGGCACAGGGGGCGGAGGGTGGCTTGGAGGACTCGATTGTGGTGGAGATGCTTGAGGTGGGCTTGCATAGCTGGAACTGGTACCGTTGACCGACGACGAGGCGGCCTCGATGTAGGAATGTGGAGATGCTTGATGGGTATTGCCATTTGGTAGGGCTTGTGCAACAACGTGTTGCGCGGTGTTTTCTTCCACCGACTGCCGGCGACTATGGGTGTGAGCTGCTCCCTCAGTGAGGTACACGGGCGCTGGCCGTTGTGAAGTCCGAGCGAACTCGGATTGCCGCACGATTGGCGGGCCTGGTAGTTGAGGGTCGAGCAGGCCCGATGACTGCGTGAATTCGGGAGGCTGGACTATTGAGTTTCCTGTACCGTATTCATTGACGAAGTTCTCCGAATCCTTTTCAGGCTCTAGTTGGTCGAGTGCTGTGCGGACTCTTTCGCACGACTGCAATGACAAGAATCAGAAGAATGCAAGGAGGCAAGATGTTGATGTCAATACCTGATCATCAGCGACGCATATCGTGGAGATGTGGTTGGCGTACGCCCAGATGATATCCTTCATGAATTCCATTCTTTCTTCCTCCAGATCCTGGCATGAATCACAGTATTCCTTCCAGTCCTTCTCCCAGGGCCCCAGTAAATCCAGTAAATCCTTCGTGAACTTTGCGAAATCGCGCTCGTTGCCTTGTATCGTCTGCTTCGTCCTTTGCAATTTCTGCTGTATTTTCATTAGATCGTTCCCTTGCATGTATGTTGCCTGTTGGGTGTAAGAGTTGATCCGCATACAATCTCCTTCGTATTTCTCCCGTGATTTCTTGACATAAGACTCGTGGACTTGTTTTTCTTTGAATTTTCTTTCGAGTGGTGCTTGTACGCTCCGCCGATGATTAATTTGTTTTTGATGGAACGTGGCGGTAGGGCCCTCGAGCTCCAGACGGATTGCATTGGCAAGTTCCAGGTGGCTTTCGCCTTGCTTCTCAGTTTCAATCCGCAGAGTATCAAGAGAGTTCCGCAGTTCACTGAAAGCGCAAGGTTAACGGGCCTTGACACGATAACGGAAGTAGTTGACGCACCCAATTTCATCCCCTCCAATGGGCGCTTTGGCCAACTTTGCCAATCGTGAAGCGTACTCCTCCTCAATAACACATCTAACGGCGGATCAAGATTTTGCGCTTGCTCAGATACGTTTGGCACGCCTTACCTCTCGTTCCAAAAGTTCCTCAGTTCGTCCGTCGTTTTAGATGCACCCCTCATACGAGCGAACATGATGTTCGGCCCTGCATCGCCCATCCCCCAGAAGGAGTTGCAGTAGTCCCTTAACGTGCTCCCATTGAATAAGTCGACATCGGGGGCCCTTGCAGTGGCAAAGCGAGCGAGGGAGGTTGCCGAGTGCTGTTGCGCTCGAGCAGTCATTTGGCCAGAAGATGACAGTAAAAAAGATGTAGCAAGATAACAAAGAGACGAAAGTTGGGTGTGTCACTGTGCGGTCGCCGTGCTGATGGCCTGATGATGATGAGATGATCTCGACAGAAAACTCGAGAAGATACGCGGCCTCAGTGAAAGCTAGTGAAAGCTGGAGAACTCTGAGTCTGGAGAAGTTTTGGTTATGGACGGCCAAACAATGAAATATGTCCGAGCCTCGAGAGCACCCTTTCCTAGTACACACACGTCTGTAGATCTGTCTACCCTTGTCTACCACACTGACAACCGCGTTTCAATCTCACTCTACCAGATCACGTGATTATCTTATCCTGTTGCGATGGTGATCCGACCCCCGACTTGCACAGTTGAAACAAGGACTTCATGGGCATTCTTGCCAGTCAATACAACTGGCTGTACCGGAATAATTATTGGATGAGCGACGCAAACGAAACACACTTGTTTTACCGTTGATGCCGCGGAGTCAAGCCAAATCTGTCTCCATTCATGAAGCGCCCGAGGCCGACGAATCTCGCCCACGTTGCGGCTCGGTATGGTCGCCGACCTCTGCCGACCCGCGTCTTCCTTGCCAAGGACTCTGCTCATTTGCAAATCAATGACATTCGTCATCATCTCACCTCATCCATTTATCTCGCAGAGTCAAAGAAAGAATGGAGACCCTCCAGGGCAACTCCAGGGTGTCAAAGTTGCACATGCTAGTTGACACCTCAAAGTTCCCTATCACTAAAGATGCACGCGGTCCCAATGCAAACAAGTATCCAACACGTCACTTTGATTCATACACCCACCGAAACAGCGCTCGAAATAGAATTCCATCTCTCAGTTGAGATCAAACAAGTTGACCCGCCAGTCCTTCCCCTGAGAGATATCAGGTTTTGGAACTTTTTCAAGGGGATTGACCGCCTTGTTCTTCTCTCTTTCCACCATCCTGGCTTGCAACCCATCAGGTATGGCATCAGCCTCATCCTCAGCAGGGATCCGGGTCCAGATTTCATCAAGACCTTCGCGTAATTCCAGCTCAAACTTGGCAACATCGTTTTGCAACTCTGCGCCTTCCTGCCGATGTTCCTCGGAGAATTGAAAGAGATGTGGCAAAAGATTGCGCGCTTCGCCTTGGCGTCAAAGATCAGCACGGTGCAATTGTCGGTGAATTATCCCAGCGCAAATGGGCGCTGGAACCAGAGTCGCGTACCTTGCGTGGCCACAAATCTTTCGACGAGCTTGGTGACTGATCGGAGAAGATATTCCTCCTCGTCCACTGTTCCCTTCCGTCCGGATCCCACCTTCCTCTCCATCTTCCGCTTAGACCGGGAAGTGCGCCTTGCACCAATGTCAATTTGCGAATCCCCGATCAAACCCACAAACAAAGGGCGTACCTGGACGATCTAGAAGCAGACGTCGGCGCGACAGTGTAACGGGTGAACGCAGTGGCCGGCATCGAAACGTCCGTCATAACATCCACATTATGCAACGCAACGTTATCCTCCGCACCATAAAACGCGTCTAAGCAGGACAAGAGGAGTTAGCTCCGATGGCTTCACGTAATACTCATGGAAATCTCCACACCAGGTTCTTCAATCTTCTTAATGCGTAGTTCTCGGAGCCGGGCGAGTTGTTTACGAATCTGCTCTCGCATTTCGCCAATGTCTTCCGCGATTTGCGCTCGGCTCTCCAACGATGCTGGATGAATAACATCTTCCAGAAGCTCCGGCATGGAATTCAGGCTGATCTGTACCATTATTCAAATATCAGGAGCCGGCGGAAATAACAAAAGAGCGAAACATACGATTCGTCGGGCTTCAGAGAAGCTATTGCCATGAACGAATGCAACGACGGCCTCCCGTATGTCCTTGGAGTAATCCAACAGGACCCGTCCGGCTTCTGAAAACCTTTTTTTCGATGACAGGTCCTCTTACATTTATTATTAGAACGTTTCATCGAAACAAATCAGGCACTTCGGCACATACCTGCTACCCTGTAGCCCATTGCAATGATATCGTCTTCGGCCATCCCGTCAAGCACCGCGAGGTCAAACAGTTCCTGCCACTCGAGAGCTTTCTCGTGCGCGATCATAGCTTTGAAGACTTTCTTCGCCTGCACGAAGACTGCAGTCCAGAATCAGTCAGTCAGTTATAGGCATATGATCAGCTGAGCAAACGGACCCGAAGCTGCTTGTCTGAATTCCCTCCTTTCGAACAGCCAGTCGCCGTAAGAGTTTAATATATCCTGTTTCATGTTGGTGTGATGATCTGCCGTGGAGACTCAGACCAACGTACCTCGTACTGCTCGGTCTCCTTCCAGATCGAGAGAGCAGATTCATACAGTCGATGGCGTTCGACATAAGCGACAGCTTCGTCGAATCTTTCCGGGCCTAGAAACAACAGCCTTGAGGACCAAGGAAATGGAGAAATGACATCGGACACTGACCAGCAAGACTAAGATTCTTCAAGGCACTCTCATATCGTTTCAAGTGATCGTCAATCCTGAATCGTTGGTAAAACTTCTCCAGTGCACGCAACTCGCGGAGGAAGGGAAGGTACTCTCTTGGGTCCTTGATAAAAATAGGAAACACGTCAGTTAGTTCCGTTGTGCTTCCTCAACTCCGGCCCACATGGGGGTGGAGAAGTAGAGCTTTTGCAAGAAAAACCTTTTGTGCATGTTGCGCAATCATGATGACGAGTGAGAAGTCATACATCCCAAGAGCGGTGTCGAAAAGTCGTTCTGCATCGATGAGGAATATGATGTACTTGACGGCGTCCTCGACGACTTCCGGGTCAGAATCTATTCATATTTTATGCATCGTAAAGCGAGTCAAGAAACACTGATCCGGTGGAGAAATTACCTCGGAGTCGTAAGAGAAGAGCCAAGCCAGCTTCGTGATCGGGTGGTGTCTTGATAACATGAGCTGTAAGTATCGAGTTGACATATTTTGTCAGATCTCGTTTCTCCAATTCAACCCGGAAAGCATCGCACAGGGCGGCGATTGTCTCCGGAGAGCGTTGGCCACGACTGACAAGAGCTTCAGATGAGATGGAAGGGTATTGGACGATTACTCACCCAATCAGGGTAAGGAATAGATTCAGATGGTCAACTTCGGGGATTTGGTCGACGAATGAAGAAATGTTCTGCATCAATGCCCCTTGGTCGTGATCTACGATCACATTAAGGTCGATTCGGTGTTTGCGACAGGCAAAGAAAGCTTTGCGGTAGTTGCCTCTGGAAAAGCGCATGCATGAGCATGCAATCTGGAAGGAGAGTGATCAGACTTACGCGTCCAAGTCCTGTTTGACGACCTGCATAACTAGAGGACGCGGGTTGATCGTTTCAAGGTTTCCTCTAGGCATCTGGAGTACGAGGCTCATAGTGCTCGGCACAGCTACGACAATCCTCGAACCTCTTTCTATTCTTCGCGGGGACCAGTCCGATGGAATCTCCTTCGATACACCCTCTGCCTGCTCGAACAGCCTGGGCAAGGTATCGAGTGGCGCAAATATTGCCTCATGCGTACTTGTAGTGAAGATCACAAACCCAGAAGCAATAGCAAGAGAAGTCGCATTTGTCGAAAGGGTCCGCGTTTCTTCCTCAGACCTGGATATGTAGATTTTACCAGATTTCGCCAAACCAATGTAGGCTGGCTGCGGTGAAGAGTCATCTGAGTTCGCGAGCGGTATGGTAACCGTGTGCGCTTGTACGCAAAACTCTGAGAACCGGCCGACCGGCATTGAGACTTCATCCCCCGGAGAATCTGTACATGAACATTGAGGATGGGACAACGAATGCTCCATTCGCACCTACATTGGAACAATTCTCCGTATGGGCTTTGGTAGATGCCGTTTACGGACCCACTGAACAGGCGACAGTTCCGATAAGGCAGTTGGAAACTCACAGTGTCGCTCACGGCACCTTCAGCAACGCTGATTACAGCAAGAGCGTCTTTTAGGCTCCCTGGGACTGTTCCCAAAACGGTGACTATAGAATTTGGGCTAGTGCTTTCTTTCCGCATAGAGATTTGGCGCCATTGAGTATCCGCGTCTCCCTTGACGGAGAAGGACAAGAGTCTGGTTGGATCCATGATTTTCCCAGGTCCTGGAACCAATCTCGTCCGAAGTGCCCAAATCTCGATATAGCCAGATTCCCAAAGAACGACAAGATCATCGGTTTCAGGCGAAAAGGAAACATGAACAGGGGTCTGGGCTGAGGATCTTGACGACAGAAGTGAAGGATCTGGCGAAAGCGAGAGCTGGCAAGATGACATGGGAGGTGGTACATTTTGAGAACGGAATGGTGTTAGAAGGATATTCGCTGCATGACTGTGAGTCCACAATTCAGGGTACAAGGGTCGACTGCAACACACATCCGTCAAGCACTGCAACGGCCCCAGAATCATGGGGAGGCTGCGAGAAAGAAACGAAGGTATCCCAGGAGTACACTCGGTAGATGATTTGAGCTAATGGGATCATCAGCGCATCGTCATGATTGTAAATGATAAATCTTACACGACGTCGTTAGAGTTATTTGCAATGCTAGCTCCGGATGCCAACTCAAAGAGGTAAATCGACCAGGTTCGCCAGATGACGATGAAGGGGCGGCAATTTCATGCTTCAGATACCTAAACTTGTAGTTCAGAGGAGTCCACACGCATCAAACAGTCTCACTGACCAATGATAATTTCCCGTAGTCCAGAACTGGACTATAGACACCAATCATATATGGAATAAACGCGCAAGAGACTTTCGAGAACTTACCGACATCACCATCATCACCTTCGATCCAGACGGCGAGAACATTGGAATCCGCGTTCCAAGCCAACTCCCGGACCTTGTAACCCCACCTTCTACCTCGTCCGTTGTCAACTCCCTTCCCCTTTACTCCCAACTGCTCAGTCCTGAGACTAAACTCTCCGTGACGCAATCCATTCCGCTCAAAGAATATAATGTCATGTCGTCCCTCTCTTCCTGCACCTCCGCCCTCAAATCCGAATCTTTGGGTGCTGACGATCAAATTTCCAGACGGCCTCCATGCAAGGGAATGTTCAAGTCCCGCAATTTCCTCTGAAGTAGATTGTAAAACCCCTTGTCGGTCATAAACACGAAGTGTGCGGTGTGGTTGGGAATTGGAACTGGGCGAAAGCGAGGAGACTACGAAGAAAGCGCCGTCTCCGCGCCAGCTGATACGGGGAAGGTTATCGTCGTCGGGACTTATGCCTATTTTCGACGTCGAGGGTGCTTGAGCTGCAGCCTTTCCCAAAGATCCGTGGAACTGTGTCTGCTTAGAGCCCCAGCCTACATTAATTGGCGCATCTAGCAAAGTCTCGATACATAAGATTGGTGGAGAGGAAAGGCTGTGGATATTTGAAGCTTACCTTCACCAAATTCTTCCACGTAAAGCGGGGCCTCTGAGAGAACGTCAAAAAGCGTAGTTAAAAGTATCAATTTGTGTTCGCCTAATTGACACGTTCAGTCACGTCGGTAACAGCACTCTCAGCTCTAGAAAGGCACTGACCAGTGACAATGGCCACTACAGACTCGTCGGGACTCCATGAGGCGGCCAAGATCCCAGAGTCAAAGCTTCCTTCAATCTCAAACTAATATGGATAATTAAACACAAATTCTAAAACAGAGTAGTATCACGTACAGGCGCGTTCTCTTCGTCTATTGAAATCATGATAACATCTCCTCCCCTCGTAATGGCAGCAATACGCCTGGACTCTGCAACGTATCGAAGGGAAACAGTCTGAACGTCGGGTCCGTTTGTCGCTATCACTGTTCGGAAAGATGCAGCTCTTGACTTGGAAAGCTGATATTAACATGGAATAACCAGAACAGAGCGCGGCACATACGAAAGGTTTGTCGACGCTCCCCGACTGATCCATCTTCCAGAGCTCGACTTCAACTTCTCCATCTAAATCATTGCGTTCCGATGAAACATAGATTACATTGTCGTCAAGATCGATTGTCGTCGAGGTTATGTTCAAGGGTAATGAAGAGTCCCATGACGATATCAATGCGAGGTTTCGCATGGTTATTATACTATAAGTCTAGTTATGGTCGAAGTTGGTGGCATCTATGGGAGACCAATTCAATAATTTGAAAAGATTAGATTCTGTTTACCTTCGTGGATGTTGCCAAACTTCCGATCATTGTGCCTAGCAGAATTCGGTGCTGCTTTGAATCTACATCGCTCGACCTTCCGTAGTATCTACCATGGCACCTTCACGAACTCATGACCGTCAACAAAATACGGAGGCATCTGCCTCAAAACCTGACTCTAGACCGAAGCATCGGAAACAAAAGCATGAAGCTCCAATTGAACCAAGCAGTGCGCTTGGTGTCCAGAAAGTGAAAGCTTTGCTGCGACAGACAAGACGGTTGTTGGCGAAGGTATGTTTCGCAGAATCTCACACGAACGAACATCTATTGAATCCGCACTTTTTCTAAGGACAATCTTGCCGCTGATGTGAGAGTAGAAACGGAACGTCGCCAACGGGCTTTAGGTTATGAACTTAGCCAGGCAGAGCAGACAAACAAAGAGCGGGCTTTGGCTGTGAGATACCACAAGATAAAATTCTTTGGTGAGCGTTGCATTTGCTATAATGGACTGGGGTGAACGAAGCTCATCCATTGCTATCAGAACGACAAAAGGTCACTCGTAAACTCAAGCAGGCGAAGAAGCGCTTAGAGTCGACCAACGAGCCATCGGAGAAGGAAGCTATCCTCTCTGAAATCACAAAACTTCGCATTGATCTCAACTATATCCTCGTGAGCCCTGTGGTCTTTCCCTTATACTGCATTGATCTCAATTCTTCACTTAGCATTTCCCAAAGTCCAAAAAATACATTTCTCTCTTTCCCCCGGAGGTGAGGAAGGGTGCCGAAGCGGTTACATCTACGGACCCGACGAGCGACAGTCAGAAAACGATTACAGACCGCGAGGAAGTGCGAGAATGGATACTTGAACAAATGACGAAGGGTGAACTTTTTGCTGAACCAGAGCTGAACTTGGATACACGATCGAGCGTTAGCAAACAACGGACTTGGACAAAAGATGAAGTGTCGCATACAACGAAGGCGGAAGCTGCTCCGGTGGACGATCTCAAACAAGACGCTTTCTTCGGTGAAGACGACGAAGATGCACAATAGGACACAAAAATAATCGCGCGTCTTTTCTTCTACCAGGGTTTTCGGATATATATATACTCAGTATCTTTCTATTCCCTGGTTCACATTATAGTATAGCATCATGTTCATATCATTGTAGCAACTAATCCAACGAGGACTTGTCATAGATAATAAAATTGTTTTGGAAGAAAGTGCATATGATGATGCTTTCCTGCAAGCATGACCTTAAGGTTAGGGTTAGGACGAATCAAGGTCGAAAAAAAAGCCTGCACAGCCAGAGTGGCCGAAGCAGGACAGGAAAATATTGAGACGATGCATGAGCCTAAGCCCATACAAGCCGCAGACACCCCCTGAGGACAAGGTCGCCGTGCTATGGGGGATCTCCACGGCCCACAAACCCAGGTAGTTGAAGGGGCTTGTGCCATCAAGGTAAGTATGAGTTGTTAGTATGGGAGGAGCGTACTTTTAAAGGGCTCGTTGCGTGCACGGACCATCGACAGCCAGTGACGATCTTGATCTCATCTCAATCGTCAATCGGAAATTGTCCACATGTACTACGCCCTACTGTGTTCAAGACCACAACTTCTTTCGAAACCGACATTCAGAGCTCGTTCAAGTTGACTCGGCTATAGATGCACTCTTTGATCCGCTTATACAAAAACTGCTCACTTGAATTGAGATGCTCTCGATACTTTGCATTTGCGTATAGATTCTTGCCTAGCGATTTTGTCCGGTACACCCGCCTCGGGGTTCTTGGAACAAATTGCTTGAATTCCAAGCCTGTGTTGATCTGGTCCATCGACTCTAACATGATAGATCATGATGCGACATTATGAATTTGAGCCTATCTGATCCTGCTACAGGTACAGAGTACTACTGCTGTCTATGATTACGAACCATGGAGGATCTTCCTCCGTAGCCGAATGCCTTGCAGGTTGAAACCCTGAGCAAGATGCGTTTTCTGTCATCGTGGCGGAATTATGTGCGCTTGTTTTAGACTATGGGACATTGCCATGCCACATACTTGAAGATATTGGAAACAGAACACTTGGTTACTTCCCTGATCACCTTGCTGTTGATCAAGGCCATGTGTCCTCTTCTCAACGGTAGGTACACCTCACTAAATTGTGGCTCCAACTTGGACATGCAACTGGCAACACATCGCAACCTTCATTGTTTGACAGTCCTGATGGCCAGGGAACAACAAGACAAATGCTGCCTCTCTTCCACGCATCTCTACGTAGGCGTGTTGTACTTCCTGCCGGTATCTATTGTCCTTTTGACGGCACTTGGGCTTCCATAACGCGATTCATGCTTGTAATTTATATCTCTACAAAATACCCAATCAACACACCTGGTCTCGTTTTAAATCTTTAATGGCATCCGTGGAATCAGGAGACACCTTTCAATCCCTGGCGCTTAAATGGCTAATGCTAAGCCCACATTATCTACGCGAGAGACTGATGTTGCCAATAACGTCGACTCAGGTGACTGTATCCCTGCTTCGTGGAAGGAACTAAATGTGTAGTGTCCGTACATCAAGATGCAGCAATTAGTTATTGCCTCTCAGACCTTTGAACTGATGATATGAAGAACAGATGGGTTGTTTGACATTTTTCGAATGATATGTACAAAGTAAATAGAGAAGAGTAGCGCGGAAATTAATGAAACTACGAGGCAAGAGAAAAGTTATTGAGGTTAGGGTTAGGACCAAGGAAGGTCGAAAAAAAAGCCTGCTCAGCCAGAGTGGCCGAGGCAGGACTGGAAAATATTGAGACGGTGCATGAGCCTAAGCCCATACAAGCCGCAGACACCCCCTGAGGACAAGGTCGCCGTGCTATGGGGGATCTCCACGGCCCACAAACCCAGGTAGTTGAAGGGGCTTATGCCATCAAGGTAAGTATGAGTTGCTACTATGTCCGTCTGTCGCTTATAACGGTCGGAATATGCGCACGGACCACTTATAAATATTTACAACGATAATTGGCAGCCTCAGCACTTGCGCCTCTCGTGCTCATTAACATAATCGTATCGAACATGAACTGAACGCTCCCGAAATGTTCACATTGCATTTGCAATCTTTGACATGCACAAAACTTGTTCTACACGAGGATTACATTGACAACTATGATTCGCCACAATTGCCACCCTACTGGATGTTGACGCTGAACCCGGCACTCTTCTCCTCTGGCTCGTTGAAAGTATTGATATCCCACTTGGTACTTTCGTATGTATATGGAATGTTGAATCTTTTGCAAAAGAACTGTCAGCACCAATACGGTTGGAACAGCACAACTAACTCCTCACCGCGTGTGGTTATTGTGTCCAATCGAGGAAATCTTTTCGTAATCTTCTTTGCTGAGCTCAACTTGTTTGAAATTCGACACGATGCGTTCTTCTTGAACGCTCTTGGGAATGACGGAGTAGCCCCGGTAGACGCCCCATGCAATCAAGACTTGGGCGGTTGTCGCACCCAGCTTCTTTGCGACTTCTTCGACGACAGGGTGCTCTGTCAATTTCGGTCTGTTCGCCACTTTCGATGGACTGAGCTCAGGACGACCAAAGATAAAAGATATGGGCACATACAATTGTTTCCTAGCGGGCTGTACGCTGTGATGTGGATGTTCTTCTCTTTGCAGTACTCCACGAGCTTGTTCTGGGGAAGGAGAGGGTGTGCTTCGATTTGAAGTACCACCTGTGTTGTGCGTCAGTCATTTTAAAAACCTGTGCAGCACCTGAATCTCGTACGGGAACGACTCCTGTGGCATCAATAATAGCCTCGATGGCGTCAATAGAGAAGTTGGACACTCCAATGGACCGGACCTGCGCGACACTATTTAAGTCTCAAATACTCGATATAAATCATCAACACCCACTTTCGACTTTGGGAGCTTGATCATAGCCTTCCAGGTGTCAACAAGCGTTGTCTTCTTGTCAAGCTCAACTTGGTTCTTCTCTGTCGGGTGAGGTGGGAAGAGTCCGTGCCCTGGAGCGAAGGCAATTGGCCAATGGATAACTGCACGCAACGTTACACGATATCACCGTTAGAACGGGAAAGTAGCTCACGGTAAAGATCCAAGTATTCAAGCCCGAGCTGTGAAAGAGTCTCATCGAGCTCTTTCTCAACTAGATCCGGCTGATGCGAAGAGTTCCACAGCTTGGAAGTGATGAAGAGTTCTTCGCGCTTCACCACAGAAGGGATAACCTTCTTGAGGGCGGCACCAACCTCGTGCTGGTTTTGGTACACCATCGCAAGGTCGAGGTGGCGATAACCGTTACGCACAGCATATTCAACCTATCATCCACACTATCAGGTTTGTCATCGATGGCACAAATACGTTAGATCGTCACGTACAGCGTGCTCGACTTCCTTGGGCTTCGAGAGCCATGTTCCCAAACCAATCTGGGGAAGCTTGGCACCGTCGGAGAAGGTGATGATCTTTCCGAGAGACATACTGTTATGAATAAGGTATCAGTGGACGACTTGGGGGGTGCAGAAGGGATATCAAGGAATTTCTCCGGTCGAATCTTCGTCGATTGCATTTTATAGGAGCTTTTGCGTCACTGGTTATATTTCAACGGGATGACGGGCCGTTAGGAGTGACGGTCCGGGTAGCAGCAAGTACTATTCTTCCGCTTCGCCCGCGATGTCCTCCTGGTCTTAATGAATGAGCACCCATCCACATGGAAGCCATCGTTAAAGGTTGCGATGAGGACCCGAAAGATATCTTCTTGAATCGATCAAACACCCTTTCACCTCCATATCTTCCAGAGTTCGATAGTGCCGATCCTCTGCAGGTGCCTCGGAGTGCGGAACGAGGAGTGGTAACTGTTAGCAGCCCGAGAATGACGTTCTAATCTTGTAGGTGAGCTCGCTCGCAACTCAATGGTACCTGGCAAACCTACTATTGAGTAACACTGAGATGAAGGGATGTGTCCGATCGCCTACGGGTTCGGCGCTTATGAAAATTAATCCACATTTCTAGTACACATCTAAATAGATTTGACCTCAATGTTCACGACAGGAAAATGGGTGGCGGCCATGAGCCTTTATTGATTTTGAGAAACAAGCCTCGAAAGACACGAACGCTTCAAATCAGAATAGAGACGGTGTTGCGGAAGTCATATAATCATGAAAGTGTAGGTGATTTTGAATACATCCGCAGTGTGAAAGAAATGACAGAACAATCGCGTTATCCCAAATGCCCTGTGGAATCGTCTGGGGCAAAGATAGAGCGCTTGTTGAGTTCTTTAATTCGGTCATCCTTGAGCATACTTGGGACGCGAAATGTCAATTTGAGTGGACCATGATTGAATAAAGGAACGCACCGTGCATCCACTCTAGCATCTTCTCCCTCCACTCCAACAACGGCATGTGGTGTTTTTGCGTTGATCACCTGGAAGAAAGTTCAATTGCAATATCAAGAGTGAAGGCAGTATCTCACGTAATGATTATCGCAGTGTGGACAGTATTCGTCGCTCTCTTCGTAGACGGTCATATCCTTTCTGAATGCTTTCTTGCACTTTTTGCACATGAAGGCCATCTCCGTCGTTTTAGCAAGTGGATGCGTTTGTGCCTCTCCATGACACTCTGCGCAATCGAACCATTGCTTGCAGCACGGCGCGCGGATGGAGACTTGAGAGTTCAAGATGTGTTTGCTGTGAAGATGCGATCAGCCCCTCGTGCTTTGTCGATCATGGCGATCAAGTATCGTCCAGCTGATAAATATCATGGGCGAAGGAATGGAGAGCGACGAGAGCGTCACTCACCACATCGTCTAGCTTGAAGGCCGTGAAGTACTAAGCAATAGTATATAGGAATAAGTCGATCACTCTCGACATATGCAAACAGTTCCGTTGTTTTGGCTTGCTTGTAGGCCCGGGCGGGCCAGAGATGGGGCAGGACTCTGGTGGACTCGACGAACGGTTCAAACCATTCAGATATGAATAAGGCAAGGGAAGAATTACGAGAACATCTTTTGTAAAGCTGCGACAAGGTTGGTCATATTTTGGAGAAATGCAGTCTCAATGGTAGGACATAGTTCGTTACTTGATGTGACATGTCCTTAGGGTTCACGATATTTGAATGCATACAAACCTTGACAAGACAAGGTCCGTGATGAGATCTGATTGAAGGCCACAACTTTCCCCAGAAAGAGCAAACATGGTTATACAGCAATGAGATGATGAGACACGGTATACAAGGCTCGCGAACGAAGGAGCTCCTGGTGAGCAAAGCGACGATGTATACGAATTTTAAGTTAACTTTGAAGTGAAGCTTACAACACGTATTCCTTCTAATACTAAAAGAGTGTGATCCCATACAAGGCCGGGAGAGGCAGATAATAAATAGACAGTTAACGACGATTGAAAGTCAATCGCGATTCGTTCCCGGCAGTAGCGGATACATATGCGAGGTCTTGTGGGGCGACAATATTTAGTGAGACGGAGAATGAGAGAAAAGTGAGTGACTCACCGATGGGAGATGTGAAATTGTGAATCACAGGATTGACGTTAGATAGCCTGAGGTTATGCACAGAAAGGTTGTTCTCTGTAAGTCCTTCCACTCCGCCATGTTCAACATCGCGGCCTCCTCTCTTGCGGTTTGGTTTGATGGGAGGTAAAGCTGCAGGAACGTCTCTTTCCTCGTCATCCCATGCACCTTTGTCCGGGTGCATATCCGGATGATAAGGTCGCCCGGCGATATCATCACCATCGTAGCTGTGTAGGCTGAAAGCTTGCTTGACGGGTGATGAGGTCAGCAGATAGGTACCACCTGCGCTGGAAGGGGCATTCTTGAATGCCGACATTTGTCGATGGGTCGATTCCATATCGACCATGCTTGCTGTGGGCCCGAAGGATCGAGTCCGTTTTCGCTCCTTGGCAGCGTCACGCGCTGCGATCTCGCCTTCCACAGACCTCGGGAAGAAAATCTGTTTCGTTGTAAGGCTGGAAGCGAGTGAACCAGAATGGTACAACAACATACAACGAGTGTGATGCCAGAGGATATCGCACAGCCAAAGCCAGCAACCATGATCAGGAAATCTTTTTTTTGCTCATCAGCCATTCGCTTATTTTCTTGATCAAGTAATGCTTACCTGTCCATAACATGCTTTCATTGACATGTTTGTGAGGGCGAACCCCATCGATCCCCAATATCAAAAAGGGTACCGTGAAGAAGAAACGCATCACTACGCGGATGGTCTAAGAGTTTTGGCTATCAGTATCACTGCATCTCACTGATCAAGGAAAACGTACGTTTAATTCCGAGAATTTCGTCAATCTGACGATAGTTCCAGTATCCACCCCTTCAGCTCTCTGCAACATCACTGTCAGCCAAAAAGCGTCATATCTCGGATGCAGACGTACAAGATTGTTCAAAAAGCTTGGGAATGTCCATCTAAATCCCGGTTCACAATTAGTATACATCGTGTGAACGAAAGATTGTAACCGCACAGGATGGGGGTGAACCACAAGGTCAGCGAGAGACTGCCTAGACTGCCGGCCAAGAAAGTAAATGCTTCACTCTGCAGCATGGTTACGACTTGTGAACGGCTATTCGATGAACGTGATACACACTTTGAGGGGATCTGCTCTTGTAAGGATTGTGACAAGCGGCATGTATATCACCGCGATGGTCGATCCACCGATCCAAGTTTTGAAGTATAAACTTTCGAACCAATTTTGCTGAGCAGACCCAGAGTTAACGAGGAAAAGCCAGAAACAGAGCTCTGGTATGAAGTTAGCTTCTATCATTGAAACAAGCGAGATCGCAAACCTTCTAGATGGGTGACCCTGTCAAGGATTGTTTAGCACAGGTTGATGGTGTTGGTGATGCAACCTTACATTTCGAGACTCCACCCGACAGAGAAGAAGAGCATCAATGGAAAGATTGTATTTCGGGCCATCGGTTCCCACATTTGAGATGGTCTCGGGATAACTGAGCTCGCAAATCAAGAATGATTGCAGGCAGAAGAACGATTGACTCACTGCCATAGAGAGGGTGAGCAATAAAACCCTCGTGGTATTTGATGACCGTGTTTCCCAGGGCGTAGGTAAATATCAGAGGTATCGTTACGAGATACGAGTACTTTGACAAAATCAGCGGACGTAGGGAAAAGGGAGACTTTACGCACTGTCATGACCCGCTTAAAGGCACCAGAATGGGCCCCACTGTTCCACCTATGCCGACGGATCAGTACGTTCGCTGGTCAACCATGTTTGAAAGCCCACTTCAAACATTTGAATCTGTCAAAGGACCACAGATGAAATAGCAAGAAGGTGAACAGCTGCATCTTGTCAGTTTGAACTAATCCAATGGGAAAACAATAGAACATACGACGAAGGTCATCAGAGTCCATACGAGATAGCTCGCAGGCGACGAGTGCGACATGTTGCTCTGGGTTTCTCAGTGGTAGGATAGCTGAATCAAATCCCGATCCTGCAACAGAAGGAGAGGATGGGCCTTTTAGAAATAAAGATAGGGCGCCAGTGAATTATCGGCGAAGGCGAAACGGGTGCAAAATCAAGTGGGTTGGGTATATATAAGACTCCATATGGTGCCTATCCTAGATTGTTACCGTAACTTTTGATGGGTAAGGTCGGCCCTTGGCGAAGTGGACTAAGCCGTATCATGTGTGATTTCGCGTTTGCAAATGTGGGATTCCAGCCTATTCCAGCTGCCTTGGGACTAAGATGCACAGGCCGCTACAGGCCGTTGCTATTCTAGTGCTCCCAGTCAGGCTGTCCGGGTTGAATATGGAAGACTACCCAAAAAGTTTTATAAAGGAGCTCTGATTTGGCTCTGATAGTCAAAAACTCTCTTTCGCACATAGAATGTTGGAGAATGGAGCACACGATGCTGTGGTTTCATGACAAGAATGGGGTAAGTGAAGGCTCAAAGTGATGTCGAAACATTCCGATCATTGTTAGGGTCATGTGGCCGTGATCTAAAAATTGATTGATCTACCATGTGAAACGGTGCCGACGAGATTTTTTAGATTACTTGGACTGCCTCATGTCGCTCAACGACGACGAAAAGGATGACCTTCTCCTAGCTTGCAGGTACGGTGACTTAGAAGATGTGCAGGCTTTCGTGAAGCAGTACGGATCCACGCCGTTGGCCGACATTCGTGATGACAACAAAAACTGTATGTTGCATATGGTTTGCGCCAATGGTCACATAGGTGAGTCCTCGATAGTAACGACATCGAGAAGTCATCCTCTGATATCTGTAGGCGCTTTTCAGATCTATTGAACTATCTTTTACCGATCCTTCCTCCGTCGATGCTATCGGTGCAGAATACATCAGGATCGACACCGCTACATTGGGCTGCGCTGAATAAACATCTTGACATTGCTCAAAAAATAGTCCAGCACCCAGAAGGACCGGGGCTTGATTTAATCGATGTAAAAAATACCGCAGGACATTCACCGCTTGGAGAGGCCGAACTGGCAGGATGGGAAGAGGGCGCCAAATGGTTCGTGGAGGTGATGAATCTTGATCCTGAGCAAGGATCCAAAGAACAAGACGAGGATGACGCGACTCTGGATGACGGGGTTGGCCGTGACATAGAAGTAGAGATTGAGGACGCCGATGGACAGATAGCGAAGATGACAATTTCTGGCGCAAACGTTGATGAAGCTTCGAAATCCTCATAACCACTCAATGTTATATCGCCGCCATTGGAACGTGGCCGTGTTGCGAGGTACTTTGAGTTGTCGGATCTCTGTCAGCGAGTGCATTCCGCCTGGACGAATCGGAAATTGAGACAACCCGGGCTGGTGATATATGATAGCCTTTGATTCCACTGCATGTGCCAGAAATAAAACCGGAACGTTTGTAGTTATCTTATCTTTTGATCTATGCTTCTCGCCGAAGTGCAGCACATAACCAAAAGTCAAAGTTATAGGTCACCAGGCGTGGCCTCCTTCAGCCTCGAGAAGGAGGTAGACAGCCTGAGTCACTGGTCGCTGATCAGTTGCACACAATGATAGAGACACAAGTAACCAAACCTCGTGGTGATTTTGACTTTTCTGGCGTGTGATGAGACACAAGCATCCGCCCCCCTGCACGTTTCGCCATTTCTTGCAGTATTGTCGAGACAACGTAGGTTTGGGTAGACGTTGCGCTCTGCATAGACACAGGTGTTCAACAACAATTAGATTTCAAGGAATTTATTCCCAATCGTAGCTTTTTGACGTCGTCCTCTCAGTCCATACGCTTTGGAAAATGATCCTGCGATAATAATGGTGACATAGATCAGCGCAAATGCTTAAGCAGCATGAGAATAAATGAGTCTCGTCTTGATCAGAATCCCAGTACCGCATGAGTCCCGATCTCAACCTGAAAACGTCGACATATTACGGCCAAAAATCATAAGCCCTTGACGTCTGTTAATGGTCAAATGCAACGGAGAGGTATACTTTACCTCCATTCAACTGTGTCTTGAGGGAAAGAACGGGTGTATACACTGATGCGGCCATTCTTGAACCACAAATTGACAGACCCCAGAACGCGTGAGAAGCAGCGCCGCTACTTGTAATCTTGACACTCCAGAAAAGCCCAAGTATAGTTCAAGTCCAGTTAGAAGCTGACAGAACCCAAGGGTTCCTACTCGACTTCGGCACCCAGGCTGAGGCGACCTGATACTTTCTTCCGCCAATGGTGAGGTGTCATCGCTTTAGTGCCACCGTTTCTGATAGAATTGCGACTAGAGTGTGTTGACGAATGTAGGACTCTTCCACAGTCTACAAGGATCAGCGAGATATTTCTTGGATATTTCTATCAAATTTCTATCCAAGTAGGGAACCCGGAGCCTGCAGGCGCCCGATTCTATTTGGCCTTGCTTGATACGAGGGGCGATGACTTCAGGCCGACACTTTACGTACGCTACGAATGGGCGGCCTCATTATCAAGGACGCTTGAATTTGAAGCCACATATTTTCCCCTGACTCCTTTCCTCAAGGTCGACTGGCTTGAATACATGACATAACCTTGAACCTACTATCAATTCAAACCCTCTATCCGTTTGCATCGCAGGAAAATCCTTTTATTGCCGATGAACCCGGTTTCAATTTGTTTTTAGTTCAGGCCCATGGACCTCAATGCTGTGAGCGGGAAATATCCTGGCATCCAGCATGAAGTTGCATCGCGGCAATTGACCACTTCCGCTATCTTCAATTTTGCAAATGCATGAGAATGAGGGTCTGTCGACCCCAAATGTTTCGGCCCTGTGAGCATGGCTTGCCTAACGTGTGCTTTTGACCTCATGATATGTAGCTAGCGCAACGTGTCGAATGTAAAGATTTGAGTTCGGTCATGCATAGGACTTTTTGACATGCCATGCCCGAATTTGATATAACATATTATGTACATTATTTGCGGCTTACTCGTAATAAGACAGACCCTTTCTTCACCAATGGTCGCAGCCGTCAGCTATCAAGCGGTATCACAACTCGACCTGCATCAAGCCAGGAATACGGACAGTTTTCACAAAGCTTATTCTTCACGTACATTTATATGCTCATCAGCCGCTAGCCCAAGGTCTACGAATGTATACACCATCATCTGTGACGCCACAATGTTTTCCGGATGGCTCTACTTGGGCTCTACAGCTCCGCGGTGCACCCGAAATAACAAATTCCCTCGTCCCCGTCTTAGGCCTTTGGGTGATTTCGGTGACATTACAGTGCAATTATCTACTTTATTGACTAAGAAGGAAGGATCAATTAGGACTCAAGTGTACGCCGAGGTGAGATGATGTATCGATTACGTTGGCAAGTGCCAGAGGCAGTTAGTCGGGCTTTTATCAGCGTGGACGGCAATAGACACCTGCTGTAGTGCAACCGAATCTTTGGTTCATATGGACCTGTATCAGCGACTACGGAGAGAGTGTTTCAAGTGAGGAAATAGCAGACGGCACAATTGTTTGTGATAATGCTGCGTGCGGTTGTAGATAGAGCAATCATAGGGCCGTAATTTCTGCGAGGAAACACAACGGAGCGGTTGCAAAATCTAGGTGTTTCGTCCGTGAAGAAATATACATGGCTGTTGCATATCTTGTTATGACTTTGAGAACCGGGACTCCAGACAGACTTGTTGGCGTTTGCAGAAAGGAGCACAACGGTCATGACATGTACAGGCTTGATGAATTGGCATCAAAACCCAGCGCATTATCACCTTTATCACCCCAACGCTCCCAACGCCTGTCAGATCTGGTTAAACCCCCTGGAAGAGTCAGATTTATTATTTCAGAAGGGGCTTTCGATGTTGAATTCAAGGTGTCGAACGTACTAATGTCAAGCCGTGTCAATTGGGGTAGTCTTCATGGCAGAGGACCACGTTTCGTAAGATCCTATACACGACCACCATACACGACCACCATGTAACGGGTTCGAGATCTGGTTCAGGAAAGAAGTCAATGGACGATTAAGATTGCAGATTATCATGGGGAAGCAGGACGGAAATGAAACGATTAATGGGGTCACAATGGCTAATAGTGGCTTCGCAGGTGTGAATTGCGGGCAGAATCAGTTTCGACTCAGCAATACTGTAGGTCTTTGACGCTCTGATTCTGATGGAAAAAGAAAGTAACAGCGAGTTACAAGCGCAAGGTTTAGTCCAAAATGTTACCAAAAGATGTTTATTACTATCTTGGCGGCGGCAATATTTAGAAGCCCGAGATCTTTCCATTGCCCCGATGCAGTTGTCTTCAAATAAATGTGATCGGTGGAGCTGTCCAACTATAAAGTAAAGGTCGTCCTATCACTTGCTATTTCTCATCGCTTCCTGCTGCAACAGATACCTCTACTAGCTTCACAATGTCTCCACCGTTGTCAAAGGAACTTTATCAAGAGCTGGGTGCATCCTGCAGGGGTCAGGTCTATCTTCGAGACGATCCAGGGTACGATTTTCAAACATTCAGTGACCTGCTCGCTTGATTGACTTGTCTTTAGTTTTCAGGATTATTCTACCATCTTCAACGGAAATGTGGTAACCTTCGCTAAAGCTGTGGTGTGTCCCCTGGATGCCGAAGACGTCAGCAAGTCCGTACTCTTGACATCATTCCAGACGAACCACTTCTAATGCGGCCTATCACATAGGATAATCTTGTTCTGCACCAAGCATTCTTTGTCTCCGTCAGTCAAAGCTGGCGGATACGGTACTGCAGGCTGGGCTATTGGGGGCGATATTATCATCGACGTTAGCAAGCTCGTTGAAGTCGACATCGAAGTTCCAAAAGAAGACGGATCCTTCACCAGCCTCCGGGATGTCGCGCCCGCGAACTCCAAAGGCAAAAACGTTCAGCCATCGTCCGTGGCCAATACAGGCAAACGACGTCGAGAAGAAGATGCAAACCTGCGCTCCTACGATTCGGCGTCTACCGCAGTTGCATCCTTCTTGCGTGGTCCACCGCTTTCAGTCTCACAGGTCGACGGCCCCTCCCCGAGCGTCAGACGTCGTCTTGAGGCTGCCGAGTCGTCTTTTACTTCTTCACTATCTCAGCCGCCTACACAAGCTGCTACAGAGATGTCTCAAGGATATGGATCCCCTCACTCTGAGAACTCTGGGTCTGGCTCGAGCGATTCTAGGGAGTACCGTGAGCTGTCGTTCTCTACGCTTGACACCACTCCATCTCCGCCACCTTCCAACAGTGCGATCAATTCTACTCTGTCTGGCAGCACAATTTCCAATAGTGCCGCTCCGACGGGTAATCCCTTCGGATATCTTGAGTCTACGAATAACTACCCTCCACCGCCTGCCTTCGGTGCGTTGCAAACAAACTACAACCCTCCCTCAATGATGTCTTCATGGACACCTGGGTCCTCCTCTGCTATCTTCGCCAATGCTCCTGGTCCATTTGCACAAATTCCGGCGCAAGCCCAACCGATGTACCCACATGCCTTCGTGACATTCGGCGCGGGCATGCGACAGAAGGAGATCGATACGTATACAGCAAAGCATAAGATCGAAGCAAGGTACCTCACAGGTAGCGGCGACGGTATTCCGTACCATGTTCCTTTGTGAGCATTGCCACCGCCCTGAGATCGGTATCTGTCAAACTAACTCGACTTAATTCATATCTAGTGCGGCGCATCCCGTGGGATCTTCTATCATGCTCCTAGGAGGGTTCGGATTCTTGAGCCGACTTCATGGGTTGAGTATTGACAACCTCGTCGAGGTTGAGATGGTGCTTGCCGATGGCCGCATTGTGGTCGTGAACGAGAATGATTACCCAGGTACGTCAACGTCTTACTTCTCCCCGAAAACTCCTATCAACTTTGACGATCTCTAGATCTATGGTGGGCCCTCCGAGGTGCAGGTCCTTGCTTTGGAGTTGCCACACGGTATAAGGCAAAGGCTTATCCCGTCCCAGTCGTTTTTGCAGGCAATCTTATCTAGTGCGTCACTTTACTGGCTTCTAGACTTGTTTGTGGCCCGGATATACTCATTTTTATCCCTCAGCCGGTTCAACAAAGCTACAGCACCTTCTCTGATCAAGCATTTCCGGGACTGTGTAAAAGGAGCTCCAAGAGAGCTCTATGCCAACGTCCTCTTGACGGCTGGGCCGGCGGGCAAAGATTCACTCATGGTTGTCCAGATGTGCTACGTAGGTCCACGCGAGAAAGGCCAGGAGTACCTCGCTGCGATATCGTCGTGGGATGGAGAACGCTGCTTACTGAATGAAGTAGACGAGAAGAGCTTTTTACATCAGCAGGATAGTGTCGCCCAGGTCTTGCGCGGAAAAGGTGCGATCATCTCTCGTCTTTAGCTATCCGGCATCCATTACATGTCTGACCTCGACTATCTATTCATCAGCGGGTCGGCAGTGGTTCATCCGCTCTGCGCTGATCTCTTCCTTACCGGACGACATTGTAAACGACACAGTCATGCAGTTCGCCGATACGCCCGTAGGCTGCAGTGCGTGTTCTTCTTAGCTCTAGCTTATGATTTCTTGGCATATTCACTCACGACGCCTTTAGCGTGGTTGTTTGAGCTAGGGGGTGGAGCCATTACCGATTTTGAGGATACATGTGTTCCCAAATCCCAGAGAGAAGCCTCATTCACGATCGCCGCTCTTCATCAGTGGGAGATGGACATTGATGACGACCGTTGTATTGACTCCGCGGAAGAAGTAAGCTGTTCCTTCTGTGTTCTTGAACTTTATCTTCCCCTTTCTTGTCGTTGTTTTTGGCTTCTAACTCATCCCCATATCTTGCTAGTGGATTGCGGGGACGTTGAAGCCAGTTCACGTTGGAGGCCCTCTCCCAAGCGTGAGTCTTCTGAGTTCTGGTGTTCCCACCTCTGACTAATTCTTAACGTAAGTTCCTTGGCCGGCACGAACCTCCCGAGCGCACCAAAGCCTCCTTCGGCGACAACTGGTCTCGTCTCTGTGAAATCAAGCGGTTCTATGATCCGCACAACATGTTCAGGAATTCCTTCTGGCCTCTCGACGCCGCAGGTGAGATGGTGGAGCCGGAGACGCACGAGCCGCCTACACCTGAGTTCTTGGAGACGTCATTACGGGGAAAGAACGCGGAGAGGAAGAAACAGCTTAAAGGCAAGAGGCACAGCAAGAGCAAGGTTTTCTTCTGATCTGTGAATTGTTTCGGGGTCATTTTGGATTGGTGTCTACCCCGCATGATACCCGGCGGGACAACTGCAGATATCTGTTGGAGCTCTCGTTGTCTCTTGAGTCGGGAGTGTTGCATTCATTTGGTTTTAGATACATATGCTTTGATTTACTTGATTGATTTTGTTAGGATTCTTGTGTATTGGAGATGTATGTTGTAGATATTCGTGAATTGGACTAATGCTTACTGCAACACTTGCTTGAGTTCTATCTGAACGAATTCGACTGTATCTGGAAGTAGGTCTTCACGCAGTGTTTCCGACTTTCTAACCATCTTTGCGGTACAGATTGCATGGTTTGAAATCCGGCGAGTGTCTTGCTGAACAGACAGTGTAAACAAGCGACACTGCTTCTGCACGTCGTCGAAAGTAACCGCCGGCGCCTAGCATCGAGGCATTTAAGGTGTGATGTTGATGTTGATGTCCTCGCTATTTATAACCGGAGACAATGCAGAAAACATATTAATTGAAAGGATCCGGAGTGCTGTCATCACGTTGATGCTCGGCAAGGTGTTGGGCAAGAATGAGTCGGCAGCGAGGGGTCATGAGGATGTTATCAGACAACACTGGTGGCAGGTCGGTACTCGGTGCGGCAGGGTTCATCAAAAGTTCATGTTATCTGTCACTGATTCTTAGGACTGCGCGTGGGTAGTGAATGATAACATTGTAGTGAGATGGTGACTGTAGAGTCAAACAGGGATTTCATTCAGTTCAAACTTCATTCCAAGCGTTGTACTCTCCTTATTCATTACCCGGGCGCATCTACTTGGCGATCGCAACTTGTGGTAGTGACGCACGGTCGAGCCACAGGAGCTCGTCTGAGATCCATTTTTTCGTGCCCCTGCGCTCACGCTGCGGCTTGGCCCAGATTGTCCTATAGTCAATTGCTGGGAATTCAAAGTATTGACAGATGGATTCTGAAGCAGTTTCCGTCTCAACTAAGTGAGAAATGTCAGATGTATGTATGACAGCAACAAGATAAGTAGTGTCTCACGACGGGCCACGATGAATGATGATGACCTAGAAAAGGTTCGCAACGGGGTTCCTTATGGGCGGTAAAGCATGGTTAGGGTGATAAGGCAAATGACGCCAGGGTATGGACAGGAAAGCAGCGCTGTCTTGAAGATGGCAGGCAACACAAATGGATCTATCATCGTTATATTCAGGCCTCAGGAACCCACATATGGAAGTGTTTTCACTTCATTTTGGAGTTCTTCTCCGAGGCGGTTGGTGAGGGGCTTTAAGTGAGTATAATTTGAGAACACCAAGCTTATTTCTAGCACAGATTCTTCGCTTAAGTCGGAGGTGGGCTTCAAATGGCCATGGAGATTGACAGAAAGGGAGAGCGGGCCAGAGGGTGGCCCACTGGACTCTCACATGGAAGATGTGGGTGGCTGTGGATGGTGCATGTGTGAGTTCAAGGGCGCGTGGTTGCGAGGAGACGGAAGACAGAATCATGTGTAGTCCGCGAACAGGTGGCGTCATGTGTATGGGTGGCACGGTGCACAGTCAACCAAAAGTCAAAAGTTAGTAGATACTGTCAGTGCCAATGTTGTACTAATGCTGGTGGATTTCTGAGAATTGAGCTGTGAGAAGTGATGCTTGGCGACTAGCGCTAGTCGGACAAATTGTGGGGTAAAGACGGGACCGGAAAGAAAGGTAATATTTCGGGAATAGGAATATCGGGGAGCAACCTAAAAATACGGAAGGAGTTGGGAAACACATGAGCTGCCGGCGAATCAACGAAACAGTCACACATGACTATTCAAGATAACACGGAAATCGCTGAGCACCCGTCTCCAACCCCCCTTGAACAATTCCTTGACTGCTGTGTAGGATTCTAGTGAATGAAAGAGTGAAAGGAGTGTGATAAAGCCACTTTTCTTCCGCTGACCAAAGGGTGGGAGTTGTTTTTCACACTTGCTTTGTTCTTTCGTTCATCCTTGTTATTTTAGATAGAAGATATGGCTACTACAAGCAGTCAGCCTCGTTCTTCACGCGTGCAAATAACTTACCCTGCATCCCCTCCTCTCCCTGCACGCTCTCCACTACGCCCCCCAGGAAGGTCAATATCAAATTCCACATCCACCACTTCCTTCCTCA
Source organism: Crassisporium funariophilum (assembly GCA_014925845.1). Taxonomy (NCBI): domain Eukaryota; kingdom Fungi; phylum Basidiomycota; class Agaricomycetes; order Agaricales; family Crassisporiaceae; genus Crassisporium; species Crassisporium funariophilum. The sequence continues at coordinate 1,956,312 of JACGCL010000004.1, forward strand.
CCCAGGACTCTCTGCCCTCCCCGCGTACTCCTCCACTGCTAGACAGCGACGACTTCGCAGCAATCGCTGAAGCCTACACAATGAACCACATGAACATGCGCGAGAGACACAACAGCTTCCCCTCTCTAAACGGTCTCATCGACCCACTACAAGCCACCGAGGAGGGTCTTGCCGACCCCCTTTCGCAGAAGAACCTCCCTGTTCGACCTGACTCGCCTATCAGCTTGAATCTGGAGGATGATCCCGAAGCAGAGCCTGTGGCTTCTACTTCCACTGCTAGCTCTTCATCGGCGCCCTCTGTTGCGCACCCACCAACGATGACCAAACGACATCATGCTTTGCATGAACTGCTCTCGTCCGAACGAGCATATGCCTCCGATCTTGCACTCATCCGAGAAGTGCACATCCCTCTGGCTCTAGGTATGTATATTTCAGCTTTAATTTCCTTCCTTCCTTTCTTTTTTGTTTCTCTTTCTTTGGTGGATGTGATTTCAATATCATCCACATCTTGGCGGAGAAGGAATGGACCACCCTGAGGGCATGCTGTCATACCATGTGCGCTATCTGCACTTGCATCATCATGCCCTTCGCTCTACACGTCCATGCACACTCGCGTTTCCTGCCCAGTCTAAGTTGCAACGACGTCTTCGCACCAGCACCTTGCTGACTGCGGCCGGCTATCTCTTCCGTGCTCTCCATGCCAATGTTCACTTGCACCCTCAAACCGTGTCATACCACATAACGCGGCACTTTCCCCCGGTACTCTCCGGCTGGGCTGCAATTGCGAGTTCACAGGTTCTGGAAGGATGTGATACCTGATAACGACAAGCGGAGGTCGACGGAGAAGAAGCGGACCACTCAGACGGCTCCTTTCACATTGCAAGCAACTGCACAGACTTCTCAACCTTCACAATATCCTGCCCTTGGCTCCGTATACTTCATGCACCCTCGTCCTCCTCATGGTATGTCGACGCCCCCCAGCACTGTAATGCGTGCTCTCACCGGCCAAATGACAAGACGGCGTCCGCGCCCGGTGAGCTTACCTGGTCACACTGCAAAGGTTGCCACGCATATCCACGGACGGTTGCATTATCCTCGGTTATATGTCAGGGGCCTGACACCCGGGTGCCCCTCAGCACTATTTGCTCGAGGCTCGAGGTGCGAGCTTGACCGTGATACACTCAAGGGCGAAAGTTTTCGCCATTCTTCGCCTGGTCACGCGTCTACTGTTGGTGTCTTCGAATGGAACTAGGACTAACCGGAACAGTACTAGCTGCAGTCCGACATGGCCGTTTACTATGTTCGAGTTCTGTCGACCTCCGACCAGCAGCAAAACCCTCCAAGATGATCTAATTCAATGCTTACGAGTTCAACCTACGAGAACGGAGTTCAACAGGCCGTGGTATGGACGTTAACTACTGCTGGTATGGCGCGTACGATAACTCCGATCTGTTGGCCCGTGCTACTGGTTCTGAGCGCTGCTTCTGGCGTAGCAGCATCTTTGACGTGGTCGAGACTAATTCATGATCCATTCGCCATCGCCGTCGAGATATACACCACCTTGGAGGTTCAAGTGTTTCCTTTGCCACTGCACTCGGTGTTTTTCACCCAGAGGGCGCTCTCAGAAATGCATACCGGGCCAAACCCATTATCCTCCTTTCGCCACTTCTTAGCCACTATTCTCTTCTTTCCATCCTTCTTCTTCCATCCTTCTCTTTCTCCTAAACATCACACTATAACTAACCTTGGCATTTCTCCCAGGCCAAACGGTTCCATTGCACAACACACCTATATCACCGCCCAACTCCTCTGGGTCTTCTTCCCGCACTCTTTCCACATCTTCAGACTCATCAACAGCGTCTCTCGGCCCTCCGATGACAACGGAGGACGTTAAAATTATTTTCAGTAATATTCCCGAACTAGCGATGTTTTCAGATCTCTTTGGTGAGGAGCTGGAGCTAGCGCTGGGTTCTGTAGTGGAAGGAGGGCACGGAGAAGATTTCGTTGGAGAACTTTTCCTACGGATTGTACGCTTCATCGGCTCATTTTCACCGTATCAGACTTATTAATTCCTACACACAGATACCCGAACTGGAACGACCGTATAAGCAATATATCACCCGACATCCTTCAGCCACACAACATCTAACAAACCTACCGCAAACACCAGCCCTCACCGCCTACCTTGCCTACACCCAATCCGTCGCCTCCTCCCTCTCACACGCATGGGATATCTCTTCCCTCCTCATCAAGCCCGTTCAACGGCTCCTCAAGTACCCCCTCCTCCTCGGCGCCATCATCGATGAAACACCCGACTCCCACCCAGATAAAGAGAACCTCCGTACTGCGCGTGTGCGCATGGAAGAAGTGGCCCGAAACGTCAACGAGGAGCGGCGGCGGGCGGAAGTCGTCAAGGATGTGTTGACGAGCAAGAAGGGCGGGAAGCCGGCGGCAGGCGTGGCGGTTGCTGCTGGGGTAAATCTTAGCAAGATGAAGAGTCTAAGACATGGGGGTGTGGGTGCCGCCACTAAGTTGGCGGAGGCGGGCGCTGCTGGTACTGGTGCTGCGGGTGACGACATCGGCGGCTCTGAGGCAGCGAGAGTGGACTACATGCAGGCGGAGTTGAAGAGGATCGACGTTTTCGCACAACAGTTCGCGAAATCCGTCGTGGATTGGGGGAAGATGATGTCTCATGTCATGGTTGCTTTGCGTGTCTGGTCCATCTCCTTCGGACACGTAATCGGGTTATCGCCAGAGCAAGGCTCGGAAGCGTTTGATGCGTTTCTGGAGGTGATCGAGAAGCAACTGATGCCGCTGACGACGGAGCTGGAGGCGGCGATCAATGAGCGGCTGTTGAAGGACATGGCGCATTTACTGATGACGATGAACCAGCCGCTGAAGCTGCTGGCGAGCATGAATGAGCAGGAGCCGTATCACTACCACCTGTTGACGATGCCGATGTCCGCGAAGAACCGGCCACCTCCTTCGCTACTCGCGGCTTCGACGAATTACCTCGCACTGAGAGGGCAGTTAGCTGCTGAACTACCAACCTACCTCGCATTGTTGCACAAAGGCTTCGAGATCTTCGTGCGGCGGCTTGCCGAGATACAGATGAGGTTCTGGGGCCATGTGCGAGAACGGTGGGGTATCCTCTGGGAGATGCTGAGGGTGGAAGGAGAACTGAATGCAGGCTGGGAGGAGACAGTCGGTGTCTGGAGGGTCAGATGGGGAGATGTAGACGAGGTTATGCGGGCGTTGGGCGTTGTCCAGCCGCCTGTGTCTATGACTTCGTCGCTGGCCCAACTGAGCCAGAAGTCGGTCGCGAGGCAATCGAAGGAGCAGCCAAAGGATCAGCAGAGGCACCTACATGACATGGACGAGGAGGAGTTTTGGCATTACCAGCAACAGCAGCGAATACAACGCGAGCGAGAGCAACTGGAGAGGCAAACCCCAGCGACGCAAATCCAACAGCAATATTACCAACAGCAACAGCAACCCCGTCCTCAGCAACAGCAACAGCAACAGCAGAAGCAAAAAACCAAAGTAGCCACTGTACATGCGATGTTCGCTGCTCTCGAGCCGGCGCACTCGCCTACGCATAAGAAAGCCCCTCCGCCTGCAGTCAATGTTGCGAATACGATGAACATGCTGGGTGCTCTGGCACCGTCCACTGCAAATCTACACAGTGCCACTTCTGGCCACGGGCCGTCTGCGTATGCTGGTTCGATGTACTCCGTGTCCTCGCCGATGCCTTTGGGTACGGGTAGGCCGAGAGGCGGAAGTGAGGCGTATACCCAAGCGAGTGGGAGTAGCGGTGCGCCTGGAAGGCGGGGCGAATCGCAGGAAAGCAGAAGGGAGAATAAGGAAGCTAAGAGCCCTGCGCGGAGGTCGCATGGGAGTCAGGGGCATGGCCTGGGTATTTTCGCGGAAGAGGAGGATATGGAAGAGTATGTCGCTGTCAGCCCTGGTGGGCCTGGGACGAGTGCACCGCCGCCGTATGAGAATGGGCGACATCAATTCCAAACGACACCTTCCAAGGGCATCCCGAGGACGAAGAGCATGCCTCTGAAATCACTCTCAAATACCCATGCCCATTCCAATTCATTCTCGTCCACGCCTAGTACCAAAAACGCCAATGCAAATGCCGATCTCATGTCGATCAATACCAATGCCACTGCGCGTACCAGCCGGAATCTGTCTTCGATTTCTGGGAGTGGAGGCGGCTATGTCGTCGAGGGCGATCAGGTGTTTTACCAGCCTCCGTTGGAGGTGGTATATGATGAATACCAGGCTTATTTGGATCAGAAGGAGGCGGAGAGGCAGCAGCGGGAGAAGGAGAGAGAGCGAGAGAATAGGGAGAGAGGTAGACAACCAAGAGAGCGGCCAGGGAGGAGTCAGGCGGCCCCAGCAGTCTCTTCTGTTGCTGCGATGACACCGATCACGAAACCGACGACAAAGAAAGATGTCAGCCCCAAACGCAAATCCAAGGAGCGTCCGACGCATGCACGGAAACGATCTGGGTCTGTTAAATCCATCACCTCCTTCTTCACCAGCTCATCCACGCCTGCCACCACCACCACCACGCCCTCCGACCCACAACCCCTCACTGCCTCTCAACGCGATTCTTGGGTGCACAAACCGGCCAAGTATATCTGCCAAGTCATCCACCCATGCAAACCGCCCTCCTCTGTATCCTACTACTCCTTCCCCTTCTTCACTCTCGCAGAGGGCTCTCTGTATGAGGTCCTCCAGGAAGCGGGGCACCCGAGTATACACCCGAAGTTGCCGTTGTATGTGGACGACGGGGAGGACTGCTTATTGCTTTGCAGGGATGGGAGAGGGTGTGTGGGATGGGCTCTCGCGAGCTTTTTGGAGCCCGTTACGATGGGGTTGGGCAAGTTTGAGTGGGGCGCTGGCGAGGGGCCGGGGGCTTGAGCTGCGGTTCAACTTTTTTCTCACTCATCTTACCCTTTGCGATTTTGATTTCTGATCTTTTTTTTGCCGCGGAAATATCTATCCAACATCGTGTTTCATCCCCCATTCATGATCTATGTTTGTTCTCGTCTTATGCTCATCTAACCTTCATATCATTGTTGTATCTCGCTATGGATGTCGTGTATACCACGCTTTGTACTTTACCCCGACAATTCCCATCCTTCTCGATCCCTCGTCTTTCCTTCCGCCCTCTTCCTCGATATTACCGACGCCCGCCCTATCTACTTCTCGGTTTCCTTATACCTCGACTTACCCGTCCGTCACATTACTGATTTTGTCGTGTTGTCTATAGTTGCATACAGCGTTGAAAGAATTTTCAACGCCTACCCATCTTTTCTATTCTTCCACATGTTACCTTCCTGCATTGTATGTACCAGTAGATTTCCATCATTTTCCTCGCCACGCAAAATAAAAAATAATTTGTATATTAACTGTCGACGACTTTAAGAAAACCCGAGCATAAAGATATGCTCGGTGTACATATCAAGACAGTCTTTCTCTATATATATTTCGGAGATGAGGACAGACTTCGCTGGCTCGTAAGCTTGGGCCCAACCGTTTTTGAGTTTCTTTGACGTGTCTAGTTCACGATTTCAAAGCAAAGGGGTGTATTTTCCTTCCAGTTTCAAGTTTCAAGTTTCAACGATTGATGAGGGAGAACCAAATGTGCCCTAAACCCAAGTTAAAAGAACTGAGAAATTGTTGGGAGTATGAAGCGAAGCGGGGAATCGAGACCGCTGGTTAAGCGTCGATTTTCAAGTTACTTTATGGGTGTAGTATCGCCGAGAAATATCGGCTAACACGCTGCGTAGTGTAGCAATGGACAACCTAAAGACAATCGATCTGCAGTATGAAATCCTGAGAAGAAAAATCAACTTCTATACATCATGAAAAGACGTGATCTCTGGCATGAACATTGACCTGCAATCACGAGCGACTCCATTGATAACGTCAGACATTGTTGAGCTATGAGAGATGAGGCGAAAAGTTTTGCCAACATCTGAATTACAATATGGGAGATCCATACTGCTGAATGAGCTTGACTCTTTCGACAGTCGCTCTAACTGCCTGGAGAATACACGAGATGAGTCCTGCAGAGGCATCACCCCTGATATATAATCGTTAGCTCCTCCCAACCAACAGTGAGGAAGCAATCGACTAACATTAGTTATTGAGTGAAGTTGCATGGAGGCCGCTGAGTATTCTGAGAGACGCAAGCATGACCTCGAGGCTCTCAAGCTAGTCGCCGCATTACGCGTACTCGTCAGGGTTTTGACAATCGAACCATAGTGCCTGTTCATGATTGAACCGTGAGCATTACGAGTTATGTTTGACGTTCATTCTTGGAGGAAAGGCGACATCGGGCTCGAAGGAGCGGTGATGTGTCCGAGAGTTACGCGCTTGATCTTTCAAGCACAGTTTCGAGACTCGCCTTTGGAGCAGGCTTTGTCTGGCTATGTACCTTGTGAGTATATTAACTTGAGATGCCTGAAACCCGAAAGAGAACCGCAAGCGAAGTAAAGACGCGTCGTTTTCAAGTTTTCAGGAGCCTAAGAACGAGGGCACCTCGATGCTGGTGATCTCACAGAGAGACTAAGCAGCCCATAACCTTACGACCGTTTTCTGGCGCGTTCAAGGTTAACTTTACATGTGCATTGAGTCAACACTGGGGTCAGAAAGGTCATCTTCTTTGACTCTTGAGGCATATACCCTTGCGCAGTCTAGGGCAGCAGTGATTTGCGGATTCGAGGGCTTGTCGGTGGACAATTGTAACTTACCCTTGTGCAAGAGTAAGAGTAAATTTGGTGTAAGGGTTTCATGGCGATGGCAGCTCTCGCTTCGTGATATTTGGTAACAATGTAGTAGCCAAACATACAACGTGGTGCCAAGGAAAGGGAATGGTGGAAGCTTCTGAAGTGACAAGTGCAGCAGAACAGGTCGATATCGGCTCTCGACTGTCCCTTAACTGACTTTTATATCGGGCCTAAGATCAGCCTCTAATTTTTGTTCTCTGGACACCAGCTGGCCCAAGTTCGCGTCCCAGTGACCGGTTCTCTATATCCACCACCCTGCTGCGCAATACGACATGCCTCCCAAAACTACGGGTCCATCTGGCATGGGCTACGGACGGAAAAAGCGAAATCTAACAGCTATACCCTTAACATCACCAGTAGCCACCTCCAGCTCATCCAATTACCGCTTCAATCAGGGCTCCGCGAATGCCTATCACCATCCTCGTAGTCCGTCACCACCGGCGTCTGCCTACTTCCCACTACTTTCGGCGGACACCAACGCGAGACTGAGACCAACACCTGATGCCGAGCAGCACTTTGCGTATAGTACGTCGCTGCGCCGGCACCAATCGGAGGGCGCTGCTGCTCTAGCATCTCCGGCGGTGTTCGCCGCTGCAATGAACGCGGAAGCTTCGAGTCTTTGGACGCGGGCTATCAATGCCATTACAGGGCGACAAACGAACGAGTATCAAACTATTGAGAATGGAAGAGAATCACCCGGTGCGCCCAAGGAAGAGGCAAAGGATACGGCGTCCGGAAAGTTTGCCCATTACTCGACCGAGGTGAGCTGTCTGTTTTATCTATCTTGCCTGCCACTCTTATAACCTTTTTGAATTAGGCGACTGTAAATCACTTCCGGACCTCTGGAACGAATGGTCTTTTCCATTCTGACATCAACACACTTCGCGCTACCCATGGCTACAACGAATTCTCTGTCGCATCGCCCGAACCGCTGCTCCTCAAATTCGCCAAAACAATATACGAATCACCTTTGATATTGCTCCTGTGCGGCAGTGCCACCGTCAGCGCGGTGATGGGCAACGTTGATGATGCGGTCAGTATCACGGTGGCAGTGCTGATCGTATTGACTGGTAAGGTGGTCTCTTATTTGAAAGATTGCGGTCATTTATATGACTGCATATAGTTGGATTCGTGCAAGAAAGACGGTCCGAGAAAAGTTTAGAAGCTTTAAACAAATTGGTCCCACATCATTGCCATGTCGTTCGGTATGTGGTACCAGCTTACTGCAAAGCTGCAATCTCACATTTTAACAGAGAGGGTGAAGCAATCCATGTCCTTGCAAACGAATTGGTACCGGGCGATCTCATCAAGTTTGGAACTGGCGACCGTATACCCGCTGACATCCGCCTTGTCGACACTGTGGATCTGGAAGTAGACGAGAGCAGTCTGACTGGAGAAACGGAGGCGCGTAAAAAGGACAACGTTACGTGTCGGTTCGAGAATGGGGCTCTTTCCGGCGAGCCTGTGGCACTCGCAGAGAGGACTTGTATAGTTTATATGGGTACTTTGGTGCGCAATGGTATGTTGCTTGCGCTGTGCCTTGAGAAGATTGGAACATTGATGATATTTCTTGTGTAGGGAGAGGTTCAGGTATCGTCATTGCCACGGGCGTCGAGACTGAGTTCGGCGTCATCTTTTCGATGATGCAGGATGTACGTATTACACTGTATCGCCAGACTGCGTGATTGACTGACATTATGGACTAGGTGGAGGAACGACGTACTCCACTCCAACTGAGCATGGACGAACTCGCTAAGAAGCTCTCGTTAATGTCCTTCGGTGTCATCGGTATCATTTGCCTCATCGGCGTCCTGCAAAAGCGCTCATGGCTGGACATGTTCACTATCGGTGGTATGTACCTTCTTTGTTCTTTATCTTCCAGCTGGTTCTGAGTACGGCCATCTCTTTCTAGTGTCTCTTGCGGTAGCCGCTATTCCTGAAGGTCTTCCTATCGTTACCACCGTGACTCTTGCACTCGGTGTGTTGAGAATGGCGAAACGGAAAGCAATCGTCAAAAAATTGCATTCCGTTGAAGCACTTGGTTCGGTTTCAGTCATTTGCTCAGATAAAACAGGTGCATAAACTTTGCCCATCATCTTCAAACTCTTCCAACCTCTCTTCATTCAGGAACCTTAACCAAGAACGAAATGACCGTGACAGAGGCCTACGCCGTCGACGAATCTATCTTCCTCGATCCTAGTTCTACCATACCTTACACGGGAACTGTGAGCCCAGCCATGAAGAGAGCCATGGACATTGGAGCTCTGTGCAATAATGCTTCAATAGTCCGGAATGAGGATGGTGTATATGTGGGACAGTCGACAGATGTCGCGTTGCTGAATGTGTTGCAGCTTTTCGGGCTGCCTGATCGACGAGAAGTTTGTTCTTGTTTCTAATGCTTGAGTCCGCAATCTGACTTAGACGCGTCCGATAGACATTCCAAAGGCTCTCTGAGCTGTCATTCAACTCTGACCGGAAATATATGGCTGTTTCTGGTATTCACGAGGAATACGTCGGGTCATCTCCTCCTTCTCTTCATGCCAATGGCTCGGCCGCACGAGAAATGTACTACATCAAAGGATCCATCGAAGCTATCCTCGACCGTTGTAAATTCTACTACGTCAACGACGAGTCAACCCCTGCCTTGGATGCAAACACTAGAAACGTGATCACGACGAGGGCGAACACGACTGCGGCTCGGGGATTGAGGGTTATCGCCATGGCTTTCGGTTATGGCTCTGCCAGTGCTACCAGTACTAATGGGTCAGCACCACACTCGCCCGGAGCGTCGAGGGCCGCGTCACCTGTGAATGGTTCGAGTCCAGGGGAGAAGACGAATTTGGTCTTTGTGGGCTTCCAAGCTATGCTGGACCCCCCGCGCAAGGGTGTTGCCGACTCTATTGCCCTCCTCCAAGCCGGTGGGGTGCAGGTCGTCATGATTACGGGTGACGCCGAACCCACCGCCCTTTCCATAGCGCAGAAACTCGGCCTTCGCATGGGGTCTAGGTCTCGCGGTGTGGGAGGACAGATCTCGAACGCCCATTGTTTGACAGGGAAAGCGATTGATCAGATGACGAAGGCGCAGTTGAAGGAGAGGGTAGCTAACATCAGCGTCTTTGCGAGGACAACGCCGAAGCATAAGATGGCGATCATCGAGGCTTTCCAGGCGAGAGGGAAGGTGGTGGCGATGACGGGAGATGGAGGTGGGTCTTTTTGTCGGGTCTTTTGCTGATTGGTTGGTTGACGATTTGTAGTCAACGACGCGCCTGCGCTGAAGATGGCTGATATTGGGATATCGATGGGTAAAAGCGGCACGGATGTGGCCAAAGAGGCTGCTGATATGATTTTGGTGGATGATAATTTCAGCACGATTTTGCCTGCCGTCGAGGAAGGTGAGCGATTGGTTTCATATTCGTTCCTTATCAATCTATCACCTTTACTGACGCGAATATCGTACTCGCAGGCAAATCGATATTCCACAATATCCAGAACTTCCTTGCTTTCCAACTGAGCACGGCCGCTGCCGCCCTGACGCTCATCACCCTAAGCACTATGCTTGGACTCAGCAACCCTTTGAACGCGATGCAAATTCTCTTCATTAACATTCTCATGGATGGTAAGTCCGATTGCTGTCTTTTAGATCCAAAACACTAACAAACTGCTTCTTCCTCTCCAGGACCACCCTCACAATCCCTTGGTGTCGACCCTGTCGACGCGGCGGTCATGCGCCGCCCGCCTCGCCCTAAGAACGCCCCCATTATTACGAGGAGACTCTTGCTGAGGGTGCTGTTCAGTGCAAGTATCATTGTTGTGGGCACGCTCTTCGTGTATGTCTTTGCATTGAAGGATGAGGATATGAGTCGGAGGGAGCAGACTATGGTGAGTCGGAATTCCCATTTCATATCCAATTCTCGTTTTGGGATCTACTGGCGCAGACGCATTTCGTCTATCCTTCGTTGATATTCAGAAAAACTAACCATTCTTCCAGACATTCACATGCTTCGTCGTCCTCGATCTCGTCTCCGCCATCCAAAACCGCGGATTGGGTTGTGGGCTTTTCCAGAATCGCATGCTCATCACAACTGTCTCAATATCGTTCTTGACTCAACTCGGTCTTGTATATGTCGGTTTCCTACAGCACATCTTCCAGACCGCCCCGCTGGACATGCGGGATCTTGGGATCATTCTGGGCCTCGCGGGCACCAGTATGTGTTTGCATGAAGTGAGGCGGTGGTGGGAGAGGAGGGGTGATGCCGATGAGACGTTTGCCAGTGTTATGGAGGAACTGGCATAAGGACGAAAACAGGGTGGCATGGCTCGGTTGGATGAGGACACCTGTGACTGAAAGAAGTATGTTATGGTATAGCTAGTTGGATCTATTTAGTATTAAGAGTACCAGGGCGTCTTTAGGCGCAATGCTACGGAAAAGGCTGTCTACCAACTTCGTAGATAGCTTAGCACATCATCTAGTGGCATGTTTATTTTTTGTTCGATGGAAGCATTGCTCTCGTTTTGATTTGTAAAGTTGTGCGTACAATCCTGTAACAAGTGTGGCACAACCTCTTCTTCTTCTATATATTCATCTTCATACAAGGTTTGGAGTACAATAATCAGTGGCATGTCATTCACATTCGCCGCCGATACAGAGTCTGAATGAACCGAAAAGGGTCTTCGACCATCATTGTAATTAATACCACTGTTTTCCCAGTCAACGAAAGAGTCAAATGCCAGTGAACGGCAAATAGTGATGATGATCGAATGAAATTTTGATGAAATTACATATTCATCAGCTTGTCTTGAACGTCTCTGTCCATTCCCAACAGGCCCACATCCAAACTTCAAGCAGATTTCTCTGCTTCACGGCCAGGTCTAATGCTAGCTTCTCAAACCAGTAATCTGTCTCGGAGAAACAGCACCTTGAAATCTACTGCAGTAGACTTATCTTCTGGCTTTCCATTTTGTTCCATGCAGTGCGTGCCGCCCGCAGACGACTTGCACAACTGTCAACCTTTCACCCTCTCCAAGTAGGCTTTTTCGATCGCAAGTCTCTAGACAGGTTATCGAGACACTCTCCTTGATCACCTCGTCGTGTCCTTGAGACAAACTTGGAATGCGTGCCCGAGGATCACATTTCGCATCCGCATCGAGTGCCAATGGGCTCTGGCCTCGTGCACAAAGGTTTGTCGGCGGATTGCTGTGCTATGTCGAATACAGCTGTCATTCCCATTTCGGACCTCAGCGTCGAGCTATCGGGGCTGTTCAATTCAATCAGCGTATAACAAAACTCCTAGGGGTGCATATGTGAGCACACTCACATTTCCCATTCCCTTGCAGCTCGCAACGACCAATGTCTGCTTCCGATCAACATAAGTCAATGACTATGCCTGAAGTAACTGCGACCGTATGGGGTGAACCTGGTAAGCGTTGGACTTTAAAGTGCGTGCACCTCCTAATTTAGTTCCAAATTATTCCCAGAATTTACCCGGCCAACTTCGTATGTTGTGCCACCACCTTCCATCTGTGTCCCAAAAAACGACAGAAAGCTGGGATCTCCTACTCCATACGCTCATCACACGGAATGTTGTTGTTACCGCGAGATCCCTCATGTCATGCAGAACGTTGCAGCTTCCTCCAGTGAATCCAATCGAGCCCTGACCCACGAGTACGACGTTCTTGCAACGCAATTCAATATTGTCATCTTCACTGTCAGTTACTCTCAATTTGTTTGATTTCAAACAAGGTTAATTGCGAGTTCCTGCAGTCTCCTTTTGTTGCCACTTTGATTATCGGGTTTCTTTCGTTTGCCAACGACATCATCGACAAACCGGGGTCTTGGTATTTTCAGCTTGGGATGTCCTTCGCCTTCTTTGCCATGGGGTTCCACCTCCTGGCTTCTTTTGTTGCCGGCCGAGCTGCGCGATACTGCTGTCAAAGCGACTTGATGGAGGCCAAGCCAGTAAAAGAGTTGTATGGCGAGCTGGCATTCTGTAAGACACTCCAGTCTTGGGGAACGGTAATGCATCTGTTATCGATGTTTTTTCCGTTCGCATTCATGTTCCAAACCGTTTTCCTCGGTACACCATTTCTCTTTTCCTGGTTAACGCTTATTAGCATGCGTCGGTACTTGAGCTTGCCAACATTCCGCGATTGTTTTGGTAGGAGCAAACCCAAACGTGGGGGTACAGAGTCGGGACCCAACACAGACCACATTGCGACTAGGGGCAATTCCGTCCGAAACTACCAAATACCAGTGAGATGTTGATGACAAGTTGACACATACGACATACTTATACTACACGTTGAACAACATAATTATGCGGCAATCAGCCAATAATTTCGTATACATACATTCCAGAGTGTCTTCTAGTATGATACCAGTAATTGCTTTTGGTTTTTTCAGTAGCTTCGCATATAGATTGCGTGTGTATACTAAGAAAGTTGCATGATTATGAGGACTGATCGTAAAATATGAATGTGGGAAGTTCATCTAGTGTAGAAACTTGCGAGCAATGAAGAGACTGAAAGCGCCCAGAAGAATGACAGAAGGAATTTATACCAGCGATCCCCTCCGAGGTTGATGGGTTTTAGAGATGGATTCTCTTGTTGTCCACGTCTTCTTTGAATATTTGAGTACGCTCCAGGATCTGTACATTTGCGTTGACGTATCAACATAACATGCTTGAAGGTGGATTCAAATCAAAGGATGACAGTATTTTCACGACATCGGCATTTGATCGGCATGCACCAATGGCGCCTAAAAGGTCTGTAACATTGGACCAACACCTACCAACACACCAAGATATAAATAGACCTGGGTATTCCCTGGAATTCCCGGACATAAATCTCAATCATTGCATTTTTGGGTTTGGGACGGAAATGTGGAAACATGACTATCCTTTATGATTGGCGAGACCTCGCACCCGTCTAGACTTTGAATTAGGACATACTCGAAGACTTAGGGTAAAGCATGCCTGGGATGGAATCGGTGCTTCTTACGCGCATTTCCGAACACAGCCCAATGACCCTTCTTCTACCTGAGTCCAGTCCATGTAGCCATAACAGCGTCGAGCATATATAAATCCTTGTAGCAAGTCAAGTAGTGCCATTAGGCTCTTCATCTGGGAGACCAGCCGGAGTTGATTTCTACTCCAGGATACGTCAGCGTAGTATTCAAGTGTTATCGCATTATAAACACTCGAGAGTCAAAATGTAGTGTCGTCCAGGACACAGGGTCTCATAGGGAGACAATCGATGTTCTCTGTAACATGAGGATTCGCATATTTCAAACCCATTCAACAACCAAGTTATTTGATGAAATTTCCTTGCTCGCAAGCAACCATATTGTAAGATCGTTGCTGTCAAATTACGATGCTCGATAAATATATTAGCCTAAATTTTTGTTCGCCGCCGGCGCGGCTTGTTGTTCACAAACCAAGATAAATAGATTAGGCGCCTAACATCTTCCTCGTGTATTCGACACAGCAGGGTAACGACACAAATTAGTTCTGGTTAACGATTCACTTTGTCAACGGCCACATCAGTAGAAACACAAAAGGAATGAATCAATGATACCTTGTCGCCGTATTTGTATATGTACAATTTGACGCATCGACTTTCCGTGGTTTTCGCAATGCAGCTTCGGTGTCCCTGTTTCAGCAATAAGGCTTGTCCAGGACTGGGTAAGTATAAGCCGGGACGTCATGAAAAGCGCAGAAGTTATGGTAAAAATGGATATCTGGCGTACAAAGGTTCATCATCACAGAGGCAACATCCAAATTGATAATAAAATGAAATGCAATTTGTGGCGTGACGAAGAAATCATCTGTTACAAGATAAGCGGACGATCAAGCATATACCCTACCATATCTGGGGATATCAGGACTCCAATCTGACAGACAATGAAAATCACGGCGTGCAGGATAGCGTTCAAGGAAAATGGGGCTGAGAATTCTGGACAACTTCTGTAAAATCAGAGGTGAGGTCGCAAACTAGAGATTCAAATCGAAGTGGGCGCTTATTTCGGCATTTGACGTCGTCTAACAGAAATGGTGCAAGATAGACAGGTGGGATGTTGCAGTGGTACCATCCGATCCAGATGATATTACACGTCCAGAGGTTTGCTGCCGACTGATGACTACACATCCTGCTATGTCCAGTACGCCTCCTCGATATTGTCAACCAACTCGATTGCCCAAACAAGGCAACAAGATCAAGACTCACGGTCTGGAGGTCGCCGTTTTCAGAAGGTAGAATGCCTCGTTAATCAGAAGATCGTGTGATGCTACTAAGTGCGCCGGTTGATTTGATTATGTCCGGGACTTTGCAGCACACATAGGTCAATGAAGAATGACTGATAACTGTTTAGGTAAGTCCGCAAAGGCCACAGGCCCGTGTAGGCCGCAGACCCGTGTTGACCACAACCGTCGTTTCTATGAGTTGACGACAAACGTCATAGAGATCTTGACTGGGGCGCTCGCTTCAAATAAGATCGACAGACAGAAAGAGGACTTTGGCATGATAGCAATCATTTCTTGATCATTACTATCTTGACTTGACATCAATGGAATCCTAGAAACCTTGATTGCGAAGGAGTACTGATGAGCAGTTAGCGTAAAATGAATTTGCATGTACTTTTCCTGAACGACTCAGGTCGTGAGTGCTGTGTATTAGGAAAAACTGGAAAAAGGTCAAGCACGAATCAATGGACTGCTGCTGTAGCCAAATAAGGGATGACATATGTCATTGTATATGTCATTGCCATCGAGCGGCTTGAATAATACACAAGCAACCGTGCTTTAGTGACAATGATAGAGAGCAAGACAGTTGGCAGATCTGACTCGGCGATAGAGAAGATAGTCAGGGAAGGGTAAGAGTTGGGTGAGAAGAGTCAACGAGAGACCCGAGAATAATGGATTTGATGAGAGCTGTGTACCACGTGCGCTTCAGCAAACCAACAGCTCAACAGCCATTCTGAGCGGTCAACGACGTTTGACGCCCTTTCAACGCTTCATCCTTTCAACCTTGCTTTTCCCCTTTTCTTTTCTTCTCATTCTCTTTATTCCAAATGACGATGTCTGCAAGGCGTCAGCCATCGACCACCTCTTTGTCGAAATATGCCAGAATTAATTCACCCATCTTGCAAAATCGATCCCTCGATTTCTGCAACTCTTTCTGGGGCCTCGGTGACGGGGGTGTCGATGTTCTATTTGCCCGAATGCGAGGTGCGACGAGAACAATGGAAGAGTTGAAGAACTTTTGGAAGGAGAGGTGAGCCGAGAGCCCTTATCTAAGAGGCCGTCAGGCGAGCTTACGCACGCCTCATTCTAGAGCAGCAATCGAGGAGGATTACGCAAAACGACTAGCTAAACTGGCCAAACAGACCTTGGGTCGGGACGAGATTGGGTATGTCATCTTTTGATATTCTTCTTGATTTGCGCCGTGCATCGTCTTCTGAGCCATGAGCATCATCGCATTGAAATTAGTCGATCGACCGCGTGTATGGTTCAAGGGCAATGCAGACCCCTCAACCATTACGGTTGATGGCAAGGCCGTCTATTTTTCCTCTCCGGCTTTCTGAGATAGAATAATCTGATTCTTCCCATAGCGAGCTGAGGAACTCATTTGACACCGTCCGACTCGAAACCGACCGTCAAGCGGGATTCCATCTGAATCTATCTCAGCAAATCCGTGCGGATTTGGAAACACCTTCCACCGCCTTCCATGCGCGACAACTTCATCACAAGAAGACCTACCAAACCGGCATCGAGAAAGAGTTCAAGGCGAAACAAACTCAAGAGTCGTATGTCAACAAGGCTCGGGAGAAATACGAACAAGATTGTGTAAGAATCAACTCTTTCACTGCTCAGGCGTCTCTTGTCCAAGGGAAAGATCTGGAGAAGATCAATCTTAAATTAGAACGTACTCAGCAGACCGTTCAGACGAATGAACGTGAATTCTCAAACTTCGCCAAGGCACTCGGCGACACTGTGCAAAAATGGGAGCAGGATTGGAAGGCTTTTTGTGACAGTTGCCAGGATCTGGAGGAGCAGCGTATGGAGTTCATGAAGGACAACCTATGGTCGTATGCAAATGCAGTATCTACCGTTTGTGTTTCCGATGATGAAGTGAGTTTCTGTCTGCCATTGCAATCTCAATTTATAGCTGACTTATGTTTCCTTCGCAGTCCTGTGAGAAGGTCAGGCTTGCGCTTGAACAAATGGAACCCGAGAAAGATATGGAGAATTTCGTGCGGGATTATGGTACCGGAAATCAAATTCCGGACCCTCCTGCCTTCGTCAATTATCAGACATCAGACGCTATTCCGTCTTCTTCTGCTCGGCCTACCAGCCGCCCTGCCCAATTCATCCGTTCCTCATCCCGCGAGATACCCATTCGACAAAACTCGATACCACCCCATGAGGAGCCAGTTGTCAACACTGCAGGGGTGGGTGCGGGAGGAGGGGCAAGACGGACCGACTCTTATATTCAGGATGCGAATGAACTTGCACACCGGCCCACCCGAAGTTCAACGGGAGCGAGCTCCCAAGCCCAGCAGATTCCTTACACCAATGGAACCTCGAGCAATCACCACCAACCCGGACCTAGTACTTCACCATCATCAGCTGGTTCTTACCCGCATCAGCAACAGGCCCTCCAACGACGAGCCACAGCTTCCGCTCAACAAGCCCAGCTTTATAAGGTCCTGCAAGATCCTCATGCAGAGACGATTGACCCTACAGCGGAGACGTTTATCAAAGTTGGAAGCAACGCGTACAAGGTTGATCTCACGAAAGATCCGCAACAACTAGCCGGGTCTTCATCCATCCGCCACACTGCCCCATCACCAACGAAATTGAATGGCACCGTTGATCCTCTGATGAAACAACTGGAAGAGCTGCAGAATGCTTCTGTGACTACTGCACGCAGAAATACTTTGATTAAACCGAAACCTTCTGCTACGCCGGAACAGAGACCTACGCACATTTCAACCTCTTCTACTTCTTCACGTACTGGTGCCGGGCCGTCGACTCTGTCCCCACCAGGTGGTACTGCCTCTCTCGCTGGAGGCTCTGGCTCCCAACACAACCGGTCTCCCAGCCCTGCGCGTGATTACCGAAACTCCGCCGAAGTGGTCGTTGGCGCTCATCCATCCCTATCTCGTCCCCCATCACCGAATCCACCCACCGCGGCTTTCATGGTTCCTAAACCGTCCATCCATCCCTCTGGTTCTGAAGTTGTGACTGACGTTCTTGCGGATTATCAGCAATCCTTGCCCGGCGAGCGCAAATCAATCAGTAGGAGCCCTAGTAGAGGACATGCACCAAGTTTGAGTCATGGATCGACGACGTCGCTCATCAACAACAATAACATTCAGCCGCCGGGACATAACCATACCATGAGTCAAGGGCAGAACCTTGCGAGGCCGTCAAGTCAGCTTGGGCATGCGGGTATTGGAGCCCATGGGTCAAGGAGTAACAGTCCACAACCAATTTCGAGGGGCCCAAGCCCGGCGCCTAGTCATGCCAGGAACAGCTTTATCCAACCACCTTCTCAGACAGGACCGGGTGTCGCTCGTGCGCCTAGTCCGAATACCGTGGGTATCGCATTAGATCCCAGTGGGAGGGTTTTGCATGACGAAATGGCTCAAAGATATCAGCAGCAGCAGCAACATGTGCAACAGCAACATGTGCAGCAGCAGCAGCAGCAGCAGAGAGCACCACCACCACCGCAGACTCAGCAGCCTACGTACAATCCTCCACCACCGCCGATGCAGCAGCAGCAGATGCCTCCACAACAGGCGGCTGTACAACAGCAGCCAAGGAGGACAAGTTATGTCAATCCAATGAACAACTCAATGGCGCCTCCAATTGCTCAACAAGCATACGCTATTACTCCTCCTCCTCCGAATGTGTATCACGCTCCCTCTCCTCAGCCTAGTTACATCCAACCCCCTCCAGTGCAACCCGTTTATAATCCTTCTCCCGTTCAGTACCAGCCACCACCACCTCAGCAGCAGCAGCAACAACTGAGATACCAGCAGCCCCAGCAGATGCAACAACCCGTTCAAGCCAACGCTTACAACAACGTTAACGGGGCGCAACGAGGTTCCTCGATACCTTACTATGGTAATAACGCCGGTACTCCTCCGCAACAGCAGCCAATGCAGGTTCAGCAACAACCTCCTCAGCAGATGTTGGCTATTCAGCAGCAACCACAGCGGGTTGTACAGACCCAGCAACAACAACAACAACAACAACAACGAGGATATCAGCAGCAGCAACCCCCTATGCAAGTTGCATACCATGATCCTGGCCCTGTTGGGAGATCGCCTTCCCCTGCACCACCACCGCAGACTACAGAGGGAGGGGATGGTATCTTATTCTACGGTATGTTGCCACTTACTGTATCCCTCTATTTCCTAGAACTGATCTCAATTTCTTCATATCTAGTGAAAGCTTTGTACGATTACACTGCCACCATCGAGGAAGAATTCGACTTCCAAGCCGGTGATATCATAGCTGTCACAGCAACACCCGAAGACGGTTGGTGGAGCGGCGAGCTGCTTGACGAGGCTCGCAGACAAAAAGGACGGAACGTGTTCCCGAGCAATTTTGTTTGCTTGTTCTAGCCATACCCGGTTACCTCTCATTGATTTCCCTTGATGACCTTTCCTCCACGACGCTCGCAATCTCGCTTTCATCTAGTTCTCCATCGATCCCCGTGTTTTTGTCTTCTCTTTTTGTTTCTTTTTGGCTATTGGCGGCTATTTCATTTTTTTTGTCATACGCTCAATTGTCTTTTTTGTTCTTTTTTCTTTCAAGGCCCAAGCACCTTACATGTTTCCTTTCCTGTCTCCGGACGTTCAATTCAGGGAATGAAGTGCATCTCACCCTTCCCATTTTGCTTGCTTGCTCGTCACTGAACTCACGACACTCCCTCCCTTTTACCTGTAGTACACCCACGAGTTAGAGCTGGTCTCTCACACCCTCTCCGTATACGTATACGTCACGCTTGCTTTCCCCGGTTTGTTCGACTTTACTGTACAGTACCGAGGCCGTTACTTACAACCACTGTAATCCCATCCCGTTCTTGCCTGCGATTCTCTTCCGACAACAACGAAATTAGGCAAGGCAAGGCGTGCTTACTGACGTTTGCCTGTTAAATTTGGAGCTTAAGGTTTTGTTGCCCATTTGTTCGGAGATAATAGTTTTTGACTGTAGCCAAAGGGGACTAATTTGGCCTCGGATCATTATCACAAGGCCAAGGTTAGTCGATACTGAATTTGCCGGATTCAAACGCTTGAATAGGACTGCGAGTCGGATGAGCCATCGGGGAATGGTCAGCTGGACAGGTATAGTACATACGTATGCGGGGCATTGGCCAGCGGAAACGAAAGACAAAGATATATAAAGCCGGCGCTGCTTGTTCCAGGTCGTCTGCCAACCATCCACCCGGTCATCTGTCATCTGTCCTTCGTCCACCAAAACTAGCCTGTTCTCGTGGAAGGAGATTTGACACCGCCTGTTAACGATTGACGGCCACCATCTGGTCACTAGCGAGGCTGTTGGAATCTTTGGTAAATCAGGATATCATAAGACAGTCAGTACACGTTTTCCCCAATCGGCCGCCTCGTTTTCCTCCCATTCCTCTCTGACCCTCTGCGCTAGTCCACTTCCAGACCCCTCGCTGTGTCATCAAGTGGCATAGATTACTACCGAAGACAGTAATCTTGTATCAAGCCATTGGATTGTAGGTCCAAGCTATCGGCGAAATTAAACACACGAGGCCACATCCATCACATCGCTGCAGAGGACCCGCCTATTAGCTTGAATCCTGTTGAATCTTGATCCAACTCCACTCTGTGTGCCTAGGACGGCACAACCGCTCCCGCCATAAATACATCGACGCGATCCGCTCTTGTTCGTTTAGGACATTATTCTTCCTCACTTCCCGCTTTGTGCCACTCCTCGACGAGCCTTCGCCCGTCCTTCCTCTCCCTCCCTCACGAATAACGACACATTATTCTCACGAACTCACGATGCGCGCTGCTTGTGATATTTACGAACACCCCGAGCTCTCTGACTCAGAAATCTGGGCCAAAGATGCTTACAACTCCTCCGGGAAAGCTCGACTGTTCTCAGTCCTCGCCGCCTTGTCTGTCGTTATGACAGTGACCACATTCGCTGTGTGCCATTATACAGGCTTGTTGGATGTGAGATCACTACAATCAACGTGAGTTTAATCTCCTGTGCCTGACGAGTTCAATCACTCGCAAACCACCGACATCTCACAAATTTCCCTCTTTTCTTTACCTCCTTTGCTTTCAATCGATCTGACTGTTCCTAATTGTTATCCTTACAGAGCCCTGCTCCGTGCATTGCTTTAACATAACACTATCAACGATCACGATGGCCTGCTTTACTTGCGAGTAAATCGAGGTTTAGCCTCGAGTTGTTGGTTGGGAATTCCTAACCTCTGGCATCGTGGCGAACGTTGGATCTTACTCTTTTCACATCGGGACTCTTCACCAACACACGCTTTGACATCTTCTGCTTCCTCTCCCGCTCACCCATTTGTCTCCACATTTTGGTTATGCACCTTTGCAAGACTCATCTACTGTACACTGCTTGTAAAAGTATCTCTTTTCGCATTACCGTTGTCTGTACATCTGTACCATAATTTAGCTACCTGTTCAGGGAATATGATTGGAATTGGCCTCTTCAATGGATTTTGATCATGATCGCCATTCTGAATACATTGTCATTAGGGAAACCCTAAATGGTTGAGATAAATCGTAGATTATCGCCACATGAAGAGAGCCATCCGGTTGAGGTTGGAATTGTCGAGATTTGGCAGCTTCTGTTACAAAATATGAAATGTTGACAGTTTCCACGATTGTATGGCTTGGGCTCGCAAAGCGGAGTGTCCGATCCTAGGCTTCTCTAGTCAAGTAACCGAATGAAGACAGCCTGGACCTACTAGCTCTCATTAGCCGATGAGAGGCAGAATGGAATGCTATAAAACGGTTAGTTTGCGCCGCCGGCTCTCTTCATCTCATCCAGTACCAGTACGAGGGGCAAGATGAAGATGAAATCCGATGACAAACAAATTACAGCGACATACAGAATAAGGTGGAGATTCGACATGTTACAGCTGCCCTATCCTCTGCTGCATCTTTTCTTTCACGGTCTGGTAGGCGCTCATGATGGTCTGCTCATTAATGACGATTTCTGTCGTATCGGGTCGTGGCCGGCTGACCCTTGAAGCAATGGCTGCCGAGTCGGTATCAACGATAATTCTGGATGAGACAGACGGCCGCAATCGTCAGAACTGAGGCAGGAGATATAAGAACATTTCGTACCCATCGTCTATTGTTTCGTCCAAGCAAAGCAGCACCAGATCCAGATTCTCCAGGACGCCCCGTTTCTCCAGCGAGTTTCGCAGAAGCATCGTCAACGCGTCTGTCAGAGATGTGAGAGCAGAGTAGAGCATGACTTCATTCTCCGTCGAGCCGGCGATGAAGTAAAGGATGAGATCCAGAGAGTGCTTGTACACCACAAGATGCGAGTCGTACAAGATGATATCGCCTGCAGGAGAAACGCATCATCAACTTGGATTCAGTCACGCCTATTGATGTATCACGCACCTCCAGCTTTCTTCGTTTTCTGCCACAGGCCCTTCTCAAACGCTTTCTGTTCTTTCAGAGTAAGCAACTCCTTCGACTCGCCATGAGGGTGGTTCTTGGGACGATAGTACTTGGCGAGCACGCGATTACCTTCCGTGTCTAGAACAAGGAATGCCTGGACGCTGTACAGAGACAAGTTCATCTATGAATTGGATGTTAATAGCAAACTCTTGGAGAGATTGGGCCACAAAGTACCTTGGACACGTCGAAACGTGGAAGTGAGGTATAAGCGGATTGAGCGTCGGAGTTCGGATGAAGCTGCACCGTGAGTACCACTTGTCTGATTTACATTTTCTTTCGAACCCGTCTCGATGCTCTTATTCAAGGAACCCTTCCGTGCTCACGAATGGCTCTGTAGAGCCTCGGACTCTTTTTCAATACAGGAAATAAAGAAATAGTCGATTCGGATTATACGAACGATTTACTCTTATCACTTGTGGAAATGTCCAGCCAAGTCTTCACGTTGTGAACACATAACATTCAACCAGTAAACACTACAAACGATCATCCGCGACGTTTGGGACAATCTGCGGCTGGAACAGGCACACATCCGACGATACTTGGTAAGTGATTGGCGGTAGGTCAGCTGGAATTAGTTAAGGCAGGTAGAGTGGAACTGCTCGTCAATGACAACAGGCAGCATGAGGAGCTCAAGATACAATCAAGCTGAAGAACGTGCGTGAAAAATTGGACTCTCGTGAGAAGTAGACCTCTGTTGGGCGCCTGCGATGGTATTGTGTTAGGTGAAGCTTGCGAAGAAGTCGCCTGTAATGTTCATAGACTCAAGAATCTCCAGATCAATGGAAATTTAACTTTCCAATGCTTTCAATCCTCGCTTGAGTCATGTCGACTCCACGTGCGACCTTACAGGCTTGATTCTGAAAGTATATCGTGCTCAGGTCCACGTCAAGCTGATAGCAGGACCATATGGCCAATCCTCCCTACCGAAACTATTTATAGATTCTTGCGTCTTCTTGTCCCCGAATATCCATACTCCCTTCCTATAAAATGGGCATGACAATCCAGAGCTCGATACGCAATTTCGTGGCCATCTTCTATCTCAGGGATGTTTCTGCTTACCTCCACTATCGTTTTCGGCTTGCTTTCCCTTGCAACGGCTTGCGCAGACCATGAAGAACGCGATGGGCATGACCATTCGAGAAGAGCTGTACCCTCCTCCCCGTTAACCCCGCCAACGCGACCTTTGAACTGGGGTGACATCAATATCATCCATACTACGGATAGTCATGGCTGGTTGCTTGGGCATCAGAAGACCTCTTTTCCAGAACCAAATTACAGGTAAAACCGGGTCTCTTCTCGGAAGGGGAGACGTTGAATGCTAGACTGATATTTCGCTGCTGTTGTTAGTGGAGACCTCGGAGATTTCGCGTCCTTTGTGGCTCATATGAAGGAGCTTGCCATTGTGCGTGTACATCTTTCGAAAGCATCTTGCTAGACGATCGATGCTGGCTATACAGGAGCGCGATGTCGACTTACTGCTCGTGGATTCCGGTGATCTTCATGATGGTGAGTAGTTGGCTTGAAAAGAGGATCAGACTCACAGTAGGTCCACAGGAACTGGTCTTAGCGACGGGTTTCCTGCTGGAGGGATAGATGCCCATGATGTACGTCGCATTCACTCGCAGATAATGGGCATCTGAATCCGCTTTTCTGCAGGCTAATCAGTTCATCAAACAATTACCTTATGACTTGATGGCTATCGGCAAGTGAGTAGACCATGTAAAATTTTATCATGAGCGTGCCTGAACATCCCTATCACTCAGCCACGAGTTGTATATCTACGCCAATGCCCTTGACATGTCGGTCGTTTTCATGCCATATACCGTGACCTCAGGGCTTGACCAGCGTTCATCCAGGCATCAAAATTTCGCTCCGAAATTCAATGGGCGCTATCTTTCCTCCAATGTAAACATCACCGTGCAGAACGCGAAAGGTCAAGCCGTTAGTGTGCCAGTCGGAGGTACGAGACATTCTAATCTGTGTGTTTTCTTCATGCTTATGAGTCATCGTCTCAGACCGTTTCGCGAAATTCAAGACCCGAAAGTGAGAGCTGCTTCACCAGATACTTTGTGGCAAAACTCAGTCACGTTGTTATGTCAGAGGTCGCAAAGTAACTTCTCTGGGAGTCCTGTATGATTTTACGGGCAACGACCATAATACCACCGTGCAAAAAGTGGAAGACATGGTCAAGGAAGCTTGGGTAGAATTCTGTGCAACATGTCATTCCAGCTCAAGCTTACGTCAATAATAGTTCTTGGATGCAATCAAAGAAGAACCCGACCTTTTCTTGCTTGCTGGGTAGATTTAGTGTTTTTCCTACCTTGGAGTCAGTGCTGATAATCCGTTTGTGTAGGCACATGCCAATTGCCCGAGACGATTGTATGATACGTTTATTCGAAAGAGTGAACTCGAAGGGCACTCATATTCGGCTCTATAGGGCCGCTGGTTTTCAACGCCGTCCGTGCCACCCATCCACTCACACCAATCTTGATTCTCGGTGGTAAGTCTCCAAAATGGTTTCAATGCCGGTTGCGTCCTTTTGACATGGATGATGTAGGTCATACCCATATTCGCGATTGCCGTGCGTATTTTCCTCCTAGGATAGGGAAGTGCGCATGCCTATCTAATCACTAGTCCAATTGGACGGACGTTCGATGTCTCTCGAAAGTGGACGTTACATGGAAACTGTCGGTGAGGGCCAAGAGCTTTCTCTTGGTTGTATGTTCTCTGACACTAGGCGTTCATTCAACAGGGTTCTTGAGTGCATCCCGAAGATGATCTATGTTGACCAGATACTAATAGCTCGTGCTCTTGAAGGTGCCAAATTGGATCACAAAGGAAGCAAGAAGAATATCACTTTTGCTCGAAGGTACCTGGATCCCAACCGTGTGACTTATGAAGTGACTACGGTACTCTCCCCGACTGGAAATACACTGATTAATAAGTATAGTTCCACACGAAGAAGGGCAATTCTTTCGACACCTCTGCTGGAAAATCCATCACGAAGGGACTGAACAACCTCGCGACGAAATTCGACCTGTCATTCCAATTTGGAACTGCTCCGCACGATTTCACTATCAACCAGTAAGGATGATTACTACACTTTACCAAGCTATGGGACCTTAGATTGTCAACTAGGGCGCCGTTCCCATCCAATAACTCACTCTTGACGTTATTCATTGAGAATGTGAGTGCAATTTGTACAGGTCATACCGTTTGTATTATTTAATCTATTTCAGGCTGTTCCCGTTGCACTGGCTATCAACAATACCCGTGCCTCGATTCCAAATATCATGATAACCAACTCAGGTTCTCAAAGATTCGATATATACGCAGGCTCGTTCACGAAGAATGATCAGTTAACGGCATCTCCGTTCGCAGATGCATTCTTATTTATTCCGAATGTGCCGTTCTCTGTCGCCGAACAGGTGCTCCCAGCACTCAATAATGCAGGGGCAAACGAGAGACGTGCTCTGGAGGAAAGAGAAGAGGAACTATATGCGCGTGGATATGTGGATATGGTGTATCAAAAATGGTTGGAGGAGATGGATGAAAGGCATGATGGGATAGAAAGGCGATCTGCGAAGAACTTAACTTTGGGATACGTAACTGACGATGTAAGCTTTTCCTCCTCCTCACTTTTGGTTGTGGGTCCGACATGGTTTCCAGTCTTGTCCGGGCATAGGAGACGACACATTGCATGCTCCTCTTGCATTCAACTCCGTTCCGGATTTCATTGGTTCCATCCCTCCGACGGTCGCTGCCGATGCACCCATTGATCTCGTTTTCGTGGACTTTATTTCGGCCCAGCTCTTGCAAATTCTGAATTCTGTCCAGACCGCAAAAGTCTTCACCACCACGGATGTTCAGTCGTATAGTCCTATTTTGGCCAATGAAGCTTTGGGATTATATGCACAAACGGCATGGAATTGAATAGAATATTATCGCGTGATGCTAATTGTATTTACCATCAATAAATATGGTTATGATGAGTGCTTATCCACGTGCTAAAGTTTCTACTCAACTGACTTGCTAGCTTACGCTAAGCATGTCATATTCAAAATGAGGTGTATCAAGATGAGGTGTATTAAAGATAGCGAAAAGTAAAGTTTTAAGGAACCCAGAGATTTTAAATGCAGAAGCGGATGCGCGACTCAACGTGAAGGGGCTCAAGAACCGCCTGATTGTCCAGACGTGGATGAAGGGGCTCCAGAACCGCCTGATTGTCCAGACGTGGAGTTTGAGGGTGTATCCTGGCTCGCCTGTTGACTTGTAGACGTTCGATGGCTCAAATTTGGGGAAGACGATAAATAAGTTCCTCGAGTTTGAATGGACTGGTCGGTGGAGTACAGTTCCGATGTCAGGGTGACAAATGTTTGATCTGATGGTGGAAGTGTTCCAGCGTCGCCGTTATCAGTTGAGCGCAGCATCCGCGTTGCGGTTTTTTCTGATGTTTCAACTTGGCTGGTTGAGTTTTCGTCGTCACTATCCTCTCGTTGGACTCTACAGTACACCAACATCGTGACCACAAGAAGATTGCATACGAGCAAAGAGAAAACCACCTTTATAAGGTTATATATATCACAAGGTTCAACGAAAAAAGAGAACGCACGAACCTGCAGGTGAGACATCATAATGAAGATGAGCCTTGAATCAGGCCCTAAACTAGAAGCCATATACCATATAACCAAGTACAAGACAGAGGCAAGTATGGTCAGGATACTTCCAGAGAAAAGCGATAAGACAAGAATACGCTTCGTTCTCGAAAATTTTATGCGCCAGAGCATAAAGAGTGGGGTGATAACGAGGACAATATCTGCAGCGAATTCAACTGTTCATTTATTAGTCGGTCAAGTGCAACAGCAGGTGTATAATGCACATACGGACAACGCCGACGATGCTCGCAGTAAAGTAGCGGGTTCCGTCTAGGAGACAAGTTCCAAAGTCCAGTTGCCACCAGGTTGGTTTACCCGGGCAAGTCAGAGTATTAAGGAGGATGCTTGCCACGTAAATGAGGAAAAATGCTCCTGCGATGGAGAACGTCCATATTCGATAATGATGACCCGGAGGAAATATTCTTGTCAAAGACAGAATGAGGCTAATGCGGCAGAACCTGTATACCGGGCCTTCCAGTTCAAATGACAGCACATAGAGGACCCTCTGACACACCAGATAATCGTGAAGTAAAGGAACGAGGCAAACCACGTAGAAGAAATAAATATCTCTTGGTCGGGACTAGTCCAAGAGATGTCTGGTAGGGAGAGTCAGGCTTGATATTCTTAGAGCAAGGATTAACTCGGACGTACCATGATTGCGGAGTCTCATCCACATGGTAATTATGTATACAAAATCAAAAGCCAAAGGTACGACAACGACGTAGTCGTCCCACCACATTCGACGTGTACGCGCCCGATGTCCGATACGAACAATCGTGCAACTAATAGCCAGGAAGTGAAGGAGTGTGATGCATACTGTGTTTTGTAGTAGGCGTCGATGCTGTGTCAACAAGTGAATATAGGGTTTTGAGACGCACCTTTCCATGCAAGATGGTTCTGAGGAGGTAAGGCCATGGTGCCGCGCTAGCAAGGAGGTGACTGCTATAAAACCAATCATTGCATCTTATCATATATGCTGCTCAAGGATTGCCATACGTAAAGGCATTAAGCGCAGGGTCAATTGATTTGGTTTATTGCGATGGTCTAGAGGCAGGCACAGTTGTCAGTGGCGCACAAGTGGCGCAAGGCGAGTCGCCTACTATCAATTCAATACTATCATGTGCAACACTATGTATCCTTGATGTATCCTGAAGTTCAGAAACGGATTTGGCAAAGCAACACATTCGTTTCTACCAAACTTTTTGCACATCTGGGGTAGCGAGTAAACTACGGATTGATGCCATGTAAATTTATTCAAAGGATGTGAAGTGAATGCAGTGCATTCTGAACAGGGAATTTCTGATCTTTCATCATACCAGGTTTCCAAGTAACATCCCAATTCAGTACATTCTCCTCACGATATTTGTTTTGTTTTTACATGGCATTATTTCATATGTTACTGATGCCTAAATATGCAGAAATCGGCCAGATTCAAATGTGCTTGTTGCAGACCGGTCACTTTTAAATACCGTTGCACATGATGGAATTCCCTGGCGCTGTGGCTGCAAATAACGGCCGCATCATCAAGCTCAGTGCGGTACCTGGCGTGAGGCATAAGCACCGAGTTCTGTCCAGTGGACGACGAGACTTGTCGGGGAATTTGACAGGCCAGACATGCCTTCAAATTGACAGCAGTCGCAGAAGTAGCAAATCTCCTAGATGATCATAATCAACCTATCCAAGGCGATAGTCAGAAGTCCTATTTCTCGCTGGAATGAAGGCTACTACTTGAATATTCTACCCAATTACTGATTGATAGGAGCTGCAGAGCCACCAGCTGATAACTTGTTCGAAACATGATCATTGCTACCAAAGGAAAGCTGAACTCCAATGCGCATGTGGTGCAGAACTAGTGATTGAATGCTATCAAGAGATGAATGGCACTATGTTGTCACCACCGTCGACTATCGTTACCTGGGGTAGATTCATGGAAACCGGCTCAGAAGCTGCTGTCTTGTAATAGAGTTGTTGATGCCGGTGTCCAGATGCAGACAAACAGAGTAATCAGGGCACAGGATACTGCGTCTTATCCAAGATCTACTGAAAGTTGAGTTATCGTGATTAGCTTGACTAGAAGTCGATGATCTCACCAAAATTAGTTTCCCTAGTAACAGCGGTCCCGAATTTGCGATGATCGACGACGCCACAGTTGGTTTGTTGGTAATAGCACATCATGGTTTCTATTTAAAAGCGAGGATCAGTATAATAGCAGGCATAAATAAATGCAACTGTCGGGCTTCACCTACTTGTCAAGGAAGAAAGATTGAAGGCTTTTGCAGCCATCAAAGCACCAAGTCGCATATATGGGCTGAAAGAGTCCCCAAACTCTACCAAGGGTTGTACCTCGTTGAGTTCCAAATATCAGCCAGCCATAGGTTAGGCCAGAGTTGTTGGATGCGTCTGTGACAGTGGCAGCGATGATTCATCGTCATAGATGGAAGTGAATGTCATATTCCTCGTGTATGATTGAGCCAGAGGAGATATAGGCAAGGAAGTATGAGTTTCGGATCTTTGTTCACTGTCAGACTGAGGTTGGGGTTCTTGTGGAAGTACGGCATTCGAGGGGAAAGATTCTCTTCTGAACATGCGGTAAAAGAGCATGGTCACAATAGTGAGATTGCAAACGAGCAGCGCAACTCCTGTCTGTAAAGACGAATTTCAATAAATGCAGGAGAGGAACGAATGTATATTTGAATTTCCTAACCTGGAGCAACGGTGTCATCGCGATCAGAACGCAGCGTTTTTTACAGCCATTCACAAAATACCAAGATGCGGCGAATGGGATTGCCGAGATGGTGGTCAAAATACTGGTTGTGAAAAGACCCAGGATGAGACGGCGTTGTTTTGTTGGTAGCTTGACCTTCCATAGCATGACCAATGGAGTAACGATCAGAACAACGTCGCCTAAGATCTCCGCTGCTATATAGAAAGCTTGATATTATGTTTAGTTGCTGAAGCTACGTTTCAAGCGAGCGAACATACGCGCTGTTAGCAAGCTACCACGTTTTACTCCCAGGCAGCTGCGGAGGTGGAGCTGATACCAAGCTGAAGATGATTGGCGGCAGGTCAAGATTCCGATGAGAAAGCTGGCAAGGTAGAAGAGCAAAAATAAGATAACCAGACCGAGTGCGACTCGTCGACACCGGCTTCCGGCCGGAAAGATCCTGGCTATCGAGAGAGCCGTTGATATGCGGGATGTCCTACGAGTCCGTCAGTGTCGAAATTCCCACATCAGGGCTGTGGCGAGTTACATACCAGATCACCGTGAAGAAAAGTATCGTAGTGAACCCATTTGAATAGAAGAAGAGCCTTTCGAATTCCAAGGCCGCTGCCACTGGTAATAGTATATATTAGCATTGAGTAACAAGGGAGATAAGCATAGATCACCACGAACATCCGTTCCGATTTCTTAGCCAGATGATAATAACATGGAGGCAGTCTGCGAGCAACGGTATGCAAGCCATGTAATCATCCCACCACATGCGATCAGTGTGCCAATGATGCCCGAGTCGAACGAGAGTAAACCCAATGGCGACTGCATGGAGAAGTGTCACACAGACTGGACGATTTTCGATAGGTAATCGTAAAGCTTTGGACAAGGTGACAAGTGGACGTACTCTCCCAAGCAAGAAGGTTTTGCGCCATGTAGTCTTCCTGGCTGCGGGTCGTCGAAGCAGAGTGGGTGGTGTCTGTGGATCATCCGTACGAGATTCCTTTTAGCCGGGAATTCGACTCATCCTATCCTCCGGCGGATGAAGCTTGGCTGTCCGCAGCTGTCCGCCGAGCAATCTTCATCGTTTGCACCAGGGTCGTCAATTGATAGACCCGGCCCTATCAATCAAACACCGGCGTACGGACATGGTTCGAGCATCGAAGTTGCATCGAAGTGTAGGGTTATGTAGCAGGCCCGTACATTCCTTGGAGCCTTTCATGCGGCAGGATTGTCCATAGATGATATATAATTTGGTGCTATTTCCAGTCACGGCCTTGCTCTCCCCCCAATGTGATAATTTGCGCATGTCATGGCGGGAGGAAGGAAAGGCTCTACAGGCAGCGCGTGCAGGGAAAATGTAGCTCCTGCTGTCCTGTCAGTCTGCGTTCTTCTTGCCATCATGCTCTGAAGATCTGATGTTCGATACACGATCGCTTTTCATTTTGGCATTGTCAATTCCGAAAGTTGCCATTGCTGACGCCGAAGAAAACCGGACCTACTGTTCTCGACTGGTAGAAGCTGAGATATGTCGCGAACTTTATTGAACATACTTTTCAGTCTCGCCTGCATTGAGTATCAAACATGTAGTTCGGGCCATGTTCGGGCGAATGGTTAATCATGAATGATTAAAACTGATAATGATTTATATAATATGCGTCGAACTGAACCCAGGGGGCTACCAGCGGGGTTTGCCGAACACTCACTTCCAACAAATCCAGACAAATCCTCGTCGACATTGCAATTCGTTGGAAGTGAGTGTTCGGCAAACCCCACTGGGTAGCCCCCTGACTGAACCCTACATAGGAAGTATGTCAAGGCCGAGAATTTCGAATTGTTAATGAAAAATACCCTTTCACACAGGCACAGACGAAGTCTATGTACAGTAAGGCATTGGAGTATCAGTGGCGACTGATGGACAATGAACGGCCGTACATATTCGTTTTTCAATGGCGGAGTTGCCAGGAGTTGCCCTTGAAAGAAGTTGATGAGAGCGAGCAACTTTGCTGGTCAATAAACGTCCACAAAGAAACGTGAACGTCAATATCAACGGAGTTCGACCCGAAATTTCTTCCGGTCCGCAACCTATCGAACATACACATTGCATACGCCGGCTTTTGGAAGCCATTCAGGTCGGCACCTGCTCTCAAGTGGGGCATATAACGAATCTATGAACCGCTGAGGTCATTTCCATTCTGCTTCCATTGGTAGGTGATAAGATATACTCAACCTATCAACCCAGGCCCCGGGAAGCTCCCTATGTTTCCTGTCCGCGATTTTGCGTATCTGAGGCCCTAAATTTGACCGATCTGTGTCCATTTTGTGCGTATCTGAGGGCGAAAAAGTCGAAACTTTGTCCATTTTTGTGCGTATTTGAGGCCGGCCGGACCGTAACAGCAATCGCCCAGGTGGGGCCTCAGTGGGGCTCGAGTCTTTCAATATTTTGTAATTTGTAATTTGGCCTTAATGTGATCGAAAAAAGCCATGTACACATTTTTTTACCTGTGCGACATCTAACTACTGCCTATATCCTCAAATCTCTCATATCTTAGCCACCCATATGTCTGTCTTTGACCCGGAAAAGAAAGCCGCACTCCTACGAAAGGCCGCCGAAGGCATGAGAAGAATTCACTGCACCGAAATCCTCAGCTGTGATGTCATACCATTTATTGAAGGCCGTGAAAAGCTCGGTGGGACAGCAATCGATGCCATTGCATCCCAGTATCAAGCACTGTCGGAGGTGGAAGGAAGGACACACTGGGCTGTCTTATCAACATGGTTTGGACCTATTGTGAGGAAGCAAGTGGTTGAGGGACGACATGTGAAGACAACAACGGAATACGTACAGCAAGCAGTGAGTTTATCATAACATACCTGCAATATATATCAAATCTAATGTATTGAAGGCAAACCATGAGAATCCAGAGTTATTACTGGCGAAAACACTCTGGGTCATACCTCTTTTATCAGAGAGGGAGCCGAAACATTGGGTCACAGGGTGGATAGACTGGGGTCGCTCAACGATCGGCATTTTCGACAGTATCCCGGAATATGGATCTAGCTCGTGGGCAGTGCCAGTTGAGTTGGCTTGGGCACCGTAGTATTCAAAGTCCTTGCTAAAATATGTTTATATTTAGTTGTTGACCAACATAGTGGATCACATACGAGTAGCGCTGCAGAAGGAACCAGTTGAATGGAAGTCGGGCAATTGGACCCGTGTCTTGGAGAAACCCGCGAGTTTACAGCGCCAGATGGACGACTGGTCGTGCGGATATTACGTTTTGATGAGGATTCGCGCCATCGCAAACTCCGTTGACCTTGAAAATGCACGATTTGATGAACGAGAGACCATACAGCGAGAAGCAGCAGAGATTTTGGTCAATCTGCCGTCAGTGAAGCTTTGAAGAATGATATAGACGCTTACTGACTCTCAGAATTAGACTCATAAGGCCGAAGATACCATGGCTAGACACGGAGGCCAGTGAGAGCGTTTTGAAAGACGATGATGATGAACTGGTTGAGATGGTTGATGATGATGAAGATGTTGTGTTGGCGCTAGAGTCTCTTACCACTATATCTGAAGGTACAGAAGACGATAAATCGGCACGTATAGCGCAAGAGGCTCAAGACGGACAGACGGGGGTGGCACACGAAGAGGTTGGCATTGACGATGCGAAGCAGATGGTGGGAGGAAGAAAGGTGCAGTCAACGCCATACACGCGGTACGTGGGAATATACTCCAACTTCTTAGGCGCTCAAACGCCGAGCATCCTTGACCTTTGCTTACACCGTATTCATATGTAGACCGTCGTCTACAATATCAAAGCTTGTATTCCAGATCTCTCAATCAGCTGGAAAGCGAAAGCCAGATGATTCAGATCGCATTACTGAGTCAGATGTGCCCGCCTCTGAAACCAAACGTGCAAAATCCGAGCCTTCTGAGCACCCAGCCCTGAGTTCACTTCCTCGTCGCTCTCCTACAAATTGTACGCAAAGAAAAGTCCTGCTAGAGGCCGATCCCTGTGTTCTGAAAGACTCGGTGAAGGAATCATCGGTCAAATGTGCTAAGTGTCGACAAGTCGTCAAGCTCAACATTAAACTCAACAAAGCCTATGAATGGAACAACTGGGAAAAGCATAAGAACAATTGCCCTCAGATTACGGGAAATCAGACGATACGTACGGGCGCAAAAAAGGATACAAATGGTAATACCATCTATCAGTCAAAAATTGTGAAAGCAGTAAGCGCAATTTCAAACCAGTAAGTGATGTACATTCACTGATGCAGCACGACAAATAGACGCCCGCAATATTCAATTTTTTCTCTGTCAATACTGGTGCGAAGGGGGCCAGCTCGAAGCTCAAAAACACACTCGCTGCGCCACCAGAGCCGGAGAAACCGATATTATGCCATCATCTCACCGGTACAGAATACGAGTCATATATTTCCCTCACCCATACAAGACAATATGGCGGCATCTCCCCCACTGACATCGCTAGAACCATGCGATGTTTATTTCCGTACAAGAACTTCTCAAATCTCGAAGGACATTCTGGAGACCTGACACACATACGGAATCGGCTACCTACAATCCTACCTGCGGGGGACCAAATGCAACATACCAACAACCGTGCCAGTATGCGTCAGTGGACTTCTTACGAGCGTCAAACTTTCCAAGAAATCTTGCAACAGATATGCCGGTGGGAGGTCAATTATACTCATCGGTATATTAAGTCCACGAAATGTGAAGGAGAGACCCTCAATTTGGACGGAATCTGCAATAGTTGCAACGCAATTTCGAAAGACAAATCGCTCCAGCACGCGATTCGCAAGGTAAGTATATATCGGTTGTATGAATAGGTTTTTGCCATGTCTCACTATGAAATTACTTCTAGAAAAATCGGGAAGCAAAGCTTCCGCCAGAAGTACGTCAAGAGAAAATTGCTCAGCGCACAAAATATGCTGCCAATAATCACGTTCGTCGCTTTGAGCACCATGAGCTACAAGATAAGCTCGCCGATCCAGTTCTCTTTGATATCTTCGAGTCGCTGAAGACGGGAAAGCCAGAAGATTGTTTCCTGCAGCTGTTTAAGCAGGCGCACGAGGGCAAACTGCAGAATCACGAGCGTTTCCTAGAAGTTTGTGAAGTTCTCAGTGACCGTATACGTCGCGATACCTCAGGCAATCGAAATCTCAAGTACGGGATGCGCTATTCAAAGACATACCTTGACTTTATGATAGCTATGCGTGGTTACGGTCAAAACTCTAATCGACAATACGAGATTCTTGCTGCCGAGTTTTGTGGTCCCTCAGTGCGTCATCTAAGGTACGCCTCTTACTACCTTGTTTAGGCGCCCAGCAAGTACTTATCTTTTCCGTGTTCTCAGAGCACTAGTCTCCAAATCCATCGACGCATTACAAAACCCATATCTTATATTCGAGAACGTCGCACGCGTCAAGCGATATGTTGATTCCATCAACTACAAAGGTCCTATCATTGTCGGATCAGACTGTACCAAAGTACGCAAGCGGCTGAACTTCTCAACCCAGCACGGGCTCAGTCATATTTTGGGGACTGTCTTCGACCTATCTGAGGTCGAAGTGGAAGATGAAGATGATTTAGAAGAGATTGTTGAGCGCACTATAAAGAAGAATGCACATGCCACACAGGCTCGCGCAATAATCTCAAGAGTAGGGCCTGAATATTAAAGCATTGAATTATGGGAGCTTACTCATTCGTTACCCTATGCTAGGTTCCACTTCCTGGATGTCCCTCTATTGTGGTTGCTCTTCTCCCGACAAATGGAAAAGAAGATGCTGACACAATTCATGGGCAACATCTGAAGCTTCAGGCGATGGCACGACAGGTTAATCTCCCGTTGACTGCCCTCGCTGCAGATGGTGCTGCTGTGGAGCTTGCTGCCCAACTACAAATGGATCATGAACAATCCAACGAGCCACCATTGATCTATCAGTATCCCCTGTACGGCATCTCTTTGAGCGCGCCTGTCTTTACTGGTACTGGGCCTTTAATTTCCATCACGGATCCACCACACGCACGAAAGACTTGCCGCAATCAACCTCAGTATGGTACGCACACAGCTAGTCTTGGGGTTGGTCACCTCGTCAACCAGTCACTTGTCGATCTCTACCGCATTCCTGGATCAGGTCTTGTTATTCGAGATGTCGAAAACGTGGATAAGCAGGATGATGGTGCCGCAAGACGCATGTTTCACCTCAATGCATTGAAAGCAACAACGAGCTCTCTGAATACCAATGACGCTGGCGGCGAGGACGCCGCTAGTACTATCCGCCCCGGATTTGAAGGTATATTTGCATACCTCTTTGTTATGGGATCACTCTTCGAGGCTTGGATGAATCCAAAGATGACAGTCAACGAGCGCGTTGTGGCTGCTCTTCGCGCTAGATTTTGGCTTCATTATTGGCATCGACACATTGAAAACCTGTCGACACATTTACCAGATTTATATTCGGTCTCTCGATCATTTATCTCTCCTGCTAGTTTCCAGATTTTTAACCGACTCTGTGATACACTCATCCTCCTGGCGCTCGCATACAGCCTATATTACCCTGACATTCCTTTTTGTCCCTGGCTCTTTGGGACCGAGTTTGTCGAACACTTCTTCGGCATAGCACGACAACTCCTCCCCAATTTTTCGTATGCCGAGTTTCTCAAGATTGTGCAGCACACAATGGTCCGCCAACGAATTCTCGAGTCCGGAATCCTCAAATCCAAACGTGAGCGAGACTCTGCCTCAGGATATATCTTCGACCATGAAACAGACATGCGAAAGGCCTCGCAAGAGAAACCGCAGCCCAGTACCCTATCTCACGACATCCTCAACCAGCTTGTTAAGGTTGCCCATGACGAAGCAAGCCATATTTGCCGTGATATTCTCTTCATTCCGATTCCACGCCTCGATCCCAAGAAACCCTTGAAACTACGTCCACTAGGAGCATCCGCTTCGCATAAAATGGCAGACAAAGATGCAAATAGTGTCACTGATGACTTTATCAGTGAAGAAGAAATCCTCGAAGATGAGGACAACAAAGCGGCCAAGCAAGAGCTTGGAGGAGAGTCTCAGTCACCCCCTTCAGCAGTGACAGAGGATGTCGACATAGCTACCAAGCTGGCTGCCGCTGATACTGCGCGTTACGCAGCTCTATGCAGCGACCTCGACGAGATACTCACTGAATCAGGTCTTGTTGCCAGTGAAATTGGCCTTCCAGTCACGCCATCTACTCCACCTCAACCTCCAACCTTGCACTCGAACTCTTTGCTGTCTACCATCCAAAGTGCGGTGGCGAGTGACCTTCTTGATGCAACATCGAACTTGGTGTCTGTAAAGCAGATTATCCGAAATCGAGCAATTCACCAGTCAGGCACCGGAATCAAGTCAGAACGCTCGATTGTTGTGGGGTCCAGATACGCCCTTCAGAAAGTATTAGCTTCCGAAGAGTCAGCAACGGAGAAGGTCGACAAAAATAAATTATCGCTGCAAGAAGCCGCCCATCGCCTTCGAATCGCCCAAGAAGTCAACCCCGAGTTAAAGAAGTTCGACCAAAAGAAGGCGCGGCAGTGGCGATGGGAAACCGTGGCTAAAAGAATTGAGAAAACGTTGGAGGCCAACGCTTTGCTTCTCAGTTCGACTCTTGGCTCTGCACCACCCCAGCTTCCGAATATTGCGCTAAAAAATGTCACGGCAATTCTGCCTCTTCAGCGCGACAATTTTCTTATAATGCGATCCGAAAGGCGCTTTTATATCGGCCAAGTCCTCGACATCTACAAACGTGGCGCTAATTCTCGTCATGGATCTGTTGACAATGTTTTATCAGTACAAGGTCTTTCTTGGATCTCTCTCAGAGTATTCCTACCTCTTGAACTCGTGGGTTATTCATAATTTTATGCGATGTCAACATTAATAAAACTTTACAGTCCGTCGGAGCAAATCTTTGCGATGACTACGACGACAACGAAATTGGGGAAGCGGTGCCGGAATTTACATGCTGCATTGGCAGTCATAAATACCACCTCCATACCCATGCACCCGCGGACCATATCGTCTACCACCTTGGGAAGAACGCGCTCACTGGCGACAGCAGTACACGCAAGGCTCTTACCGTGCGCTCAGCCTCTTATTGGAATGCTATTCAGAGCACTCGGTCAGTTATTGCAGAAACAGCACCCTTGAAAATTCGCATTCCAGGGGGTAGAAGGGTGGAAAGTAACAAGTAGTTGTAGTATATTATTTTACTAGTATCCTATTGGTATCCTAAGCGCTCAATCCGTGGCCTAAAGCCGCTATCTACTGTTCGAAACGACGGAATTGGAGGAATTGGAAAAAAAATCTATTTTTGGACTTCACGTGACAACCTCTGTCCAAATGTGCGTATTTGACGGCAAAAAATGTGCGTATTTGACGCCGATTTTCGACGATTTCGCGGACAGGAAACATAGGGAGCTTCCCGGGGCCTATCAACCCTGCTACTGTGATACTGATGCCGAATCTCATTTGTTATAGCCTGCCGCGAACCTCATATCCCTGAGATCTGCTGTGCAGAAATGACCTTCACAGACGTTCGGTTTATCATCGCCTCGGATGTTCTCCTCGCGTGTTTCTTCCCCCTTGCCATCCTTTTTGTCGGGTTCAAACTCTTTCCTTCATTCAGTTTCTCTGAATTACGCGAATTGCTTTTTTCCGGGCCACGTAAAGGGTCACCCAACACCCATTTCTCCTTGACAAGGGCGTACCACTCTTTTTCACAATACGCCCGTCTCTCAGCCTCCGAACTAGCCCAAAAGCGCGCGTCGTACAATACACTTGGACGTGCCAACAAAAATCTAGGTTTCAAGATTGGTTACGCCAAAAAGTTGGACAGACTCCGAGACATCACCAGTCTAAACGCAACTGTCACGGACGGTATTGTAGAATTGGCACTCGAAGAATTTCCTTCTCTCAGCGACAAAGACGCCATCCATGCTGGATCTGCGGACCTTGGACGTGTGAGAGAGTCGCTCAAGCATTTTGTCAGGGATTGGAGTGTGGACGGTGCCCATGAGCGTACGCGCACATTTGCTCCCATTCTAGATTTGTTGAGGGCAGTGGATCCTGCTGACCGAAGGAAGATGAAAGTACTCGTTCCCGGTTGTGGTCTGGGAAGGCTAGCTTGGGAGATATCTCAACTTGGTATGGCAATTTCTTTGTTGCAAATTTGAGGGCATTTTTTCACCAACATGCGTTCAGGCTTTGATACGACAGCGAATGAGCTTTCCTACTTTATGACCCTCGCGCTTCGCTTTCTGCTTTCCCCAAAGCTGACATCGACGGTCAATGAACACACCCTTCGGCCTTACGGGCATTGGTTCTCCCATCAGAAATCCAACGATTCGTTATTCCGCCGTATCTCATTCCCAGATGCGATTCCCCGTTTGACCCCGAACTTTCATCTTGTTGAACAAGATTTTATGACCCTCCCTGTGCCAACAACAACGAATGCCTTGGACGACAGAACATTATCGTGGTCTCGGAGTGATACCAGTCGAAACGCAGATGGAGGTTACGACTACATTGTCACCTTATTCTTCATCGACACCTCCCTTGATGTTTTCGCCACCATGAGACAAATATACCACCTACTCCGCCCTGGAGGTACCTGGGTCAACCTTGGACCGCTGCTATGGACAGGCGGTGGCCTCGCAAAAGTCGAGCTCAGCCTCGACGAGGTTTTACAAGCCGCAGAGGAAATCGGATTTGTCCTCCAAACAGAGAAAACTGGTCTGGCTGCCAGGAGAACTTTGGAATGCGAATACACTAGCGACTCGAATGCGATGATGCGTTGGATCTATAACGCAGAATTCTGGGTCGCGAGAAAACCCGCTTGAACGACTGCAAAAACCTTTTCCAAAATCCAACCAAAACCTTTCTGTCCCACGTGACACATGGCTATCTGCAAAGGACACGAGGCAAGTTCTTGCCTGTGGATAACAATTGCCTCATGTCCTATCAAAAAGACGCAAAATGGGCTACAATGTCTCAAGGATGGCTGGGCCACTTAATTATGGCCACACCGTGACCTTTTAGCCTGATTCGTCTATATAAGATGGTGTTTCTCTCACCTCATCCCCCATCTCCTTTCATACTCCCTCCGTACTGCTAAGCGCTCGAGTCCAGATACTTTGATAACTCTAATTTGATACCCAGCTTTCAATCGATACCCCTTCCTGCCACTTATCTCCACCAACCCAAACCTTGCCTTAGCCTTGACTTCTGTTCCCGACATGCCCTCACTCTACCTCAACGAAGCCGCCACATACGACTTTGACTGGTCCGATGACGAGGATCTGCCCACGCTTGAGATAACCGAGAAAGGCGCCCATATCCCGGCAGCCCAAGCGCAACGCCAACACGGGCCGCGCGCCAATCGGTTTATGGCGGGAAATAAGCGCGTAGCGCAGTATAGAATTAAGCAAGGGTTTAACGGATCAGGACACGTATTGCAGAGCGTCACGGCTGCCCCGGGACTCAAGCACTCGAGTTTTGAGGTGGGCAAAATTCATCGTTGGGAGTTTCTGGATTTATCTCACTGATCCTTTCCAGGAAATGAGGGTAGAATGTTACTTGCAATCT
The DNA here is from genome assembly GCA_014925845.1 of Crassisporium funariophilum. Lineage (NCBI taxonomy): Eukaryota > Fungi > Basidiomycota > Agaricomycetes > Agaricales > Crassisporiaceae > Crassisporium > Crassisporium funariophilum. Next base: position 1,996,841 of record JACGCL010000004.1, read on the forward strand.
TCCGTCGCGCAAGGGAAACCGCCTGCCCCCGTTGACCCTATCAAAACTCCCTGGGCGGTCTTCCCACCTATGTTTAACGCTTCTCGCGTTGAGAACCTCGACGAGGAAGAGGAAGAGGAAGACATGGATAGCGATATTGGAAAGGCAGTCGAACGGTCTTCTTCAGTCGAAAGCGGCTCATCTTCTGGTAATTAAATAGGCCGTGGTTGCCTTCGCTTCTTTTGCTTGTCCTGTCGTTGAGTAGAGGTCGAATGTTGGGCCATCACTCTCTGTTGTATGCATCATAGCCTGCCTAGTACTTTCGCTTGACAATGCCGCCTACCCACCCGCCACACTCCAGACACCATATTACTTCAAAACCATACGTTTTAGATCCTCTTGTCCCGATCGATGGATGCAATTACTCTGTTTTTTTTTCATCGGTATCCAATACATGCATACGGGACAATAACACAGGAGCCCTCAGGCTGTAAGTAAGCACAATACGAACAGAGTGAACAGCAGAAAGAAAGATTCAGGTATAACTACTACGACTACGACTACGACTACAGCGACTACTAGTGTACTGACCGAGAAAACGGCGGGTTTTGGATGGACGGGGTACGGATACGGGATAAAGACGATTAGTGGCAGATGGCCAGGAACGACGACGCTTGAGCGTTTGAGCGGTGAGCGGTCGGCGATAAAGGAGGCATTGATTGGCAAGGCAAGGGCAGGAAGGCAGCGCATGCACGAATCGAATGAACGAATTAGCAGGGGTCGACAAAGTCCGTGTGTCTCCAGTCGATGATTTGATTGAGGATGATGATTGATGTGGATTGCGGCGGTGTAGAATACATATGATAGGGATATTTTGGGATGAGCGGGTAGAGATGAGAGATGAATTATCCGCCAATTCGGAGAGAGAGAGAGAGAGAGAGAGAGAGGTAACGGGAATCAGAACAGAACGGAACGGAAGGAAAGAAAGAAGGAATGTGCAAGACGAAGCGAAGAGAGTGGACGGCGGGTCCATTCCATGATTGTAATGTCCGCCTGGAGAATTCTCTTGGAGGCACGCATTCGTTACCAGTGAAGGTAAGAAGGCGAACCAAAAAGATAAGACGAAGCGTAGCGAAGCCGAAGCCGAATCGAAGCGAAGAGAAAGGAACGGGGAACGATATGAGCGCGGAGAAAAAGCGAATAAATTGTTTGAATGAACTAGAGGATAATAAAGAGAGACGAACACAAGCATATATAATAACGTCGAATCGAAAGTCAAGTTAAGTCGAAAAAAACACAAACGAAAGGCGATAAAGGAAGAAGGAAGGAGGGTAATAAAGATGCCAAAACCAAAGCCCAAAAGATCCAACCTGCGGGGTGGGATTTCCGGAGCCATACGGTATCCATCCGCTTGTTGATGTGGGACGTTTTAGGTAGGATTTATCGATATATCGCGCGCGCGGGGGGAACGAGGCAAAGAGCGTTGTTGATGCAGATGCAGGCACACGGACGGACGGGAGCAGCTGACGGACGAGGCGAGACGAGAGAGGAACATGGGCAGAGAGAGAGACGGACGGACGGACGAAAGAGCGAAGGCGAGCGGAGTTGTCGAGCGATGTTGAGCAAGGGGGTATCCAAAGTTCTTGTTCACACACAAACAAACACGGGATAGCAAACGATGGGCAGAGGGCACATAGCAGAGCACAGAAACCGCGCCTAAACAGCGACCCCATTCGCATGCCCCTCACCCCCATCCACATGCATAGCCATAGCCTGCCCCTCCCCCAGCCCAAGCCCATGCCCCATCTCCTCCTCCCCATTCAAAAACGCGCCCACCTCCCCATCCCCCTCCTCCTCCCCAATCGCACTCATCGGCTCCCCCGAACTCGGGCCATTCCCACTCGCCGTGCGCCGCGCGCCCGACCCACCCTGCGGCCCCGACCGAGGTGGGTTGGCGCACCTGTCTTTGCCGTGGGCGATGCGGAGGTTGGCGTATTCGGGTTTGTTCTTGATGCCGTCGATGGCTTTGATGGCGTTGGATATGTTGGTGAAGTTGACGAAGGCGCAGTTCCTACAATTCCAATTGTACGTCAATATCGTCCTCTTTGCGCGAGGGAGAGAATGGGGGGTACGTACTTCTCCTTGAGGAAGTTGACGAGCTCGATATCGCCGTACTCCCCAAAATCGCGCTTGAGCCTGTCCTCAGTGAAGGTCTCGTAATCCTCCACATTGCCGATGTACACATTCCTAGTCGCACCGGAGTGGACGGACAGCGCGAGTGTAGGAGGCAGCGGGCCCGAGTTTTTGCCCCAGCCAATCTTCAGGCGGCGGTTGTTCAAGGTGAGCCCTTGGTACGACGCGACCTGGAAGAACGTGAACGCAGCAGCTGGGTCGATGAACGTTACAAACTAATCAAGAAAATTGAGTGAGTATCTCGGTCTCAATGAGAAGACGAAAGAAAAACGTACTGCGATATGCTTATCCTGCATATACCGAATACTCTGCAACACACCCCCCCTAATCGCATTACACAAATCCTCCGTAGTAGTCTCCGGATGTATATTCCCCAAATACACCGTCCTATTCATCCCCTGCACCCCGCCCATGCCCATGCCGTTCGCACCCATCATGTCCACCGGGGTGAACGAGGCCTGGTACGGCGTGAAGGGCGAGAAGTTCGCCTGTTGCGGCGACATGGCGGATTGGGCGACGAGGGACTGGGCGGCGGCGGCTTGGGCTTGTTGGGCGGCGGCTTGTTGGGATTTGGGGATGTAGGCGCAGCGGTCTTTGCCGTAGTTGACGCGTTTGCCGGCCCATGAGGGTTCGGTAGGTAGAGTGTTGACGACCTGTAGAAATTAGTCCACGCGTCAGATGAAATTCGAAAATCATGTAGAAAGAGACAAAACCGACCTTGGTAGCAATGGCGATGCTAAGGAAGTGCACGAATCCAATGTTCTTATCCCTCACGATCTTGACCTGATCGATGAGTCCGAATCGGCTGAGCTCATCACGCAGCTGCTCCTCCGTCATACCCTCGTCCAAACCGCCAAGGTACACATTCCTACTAGCGTTGCTCTGGCTAATCGCGAGCGCAACCTGAGCAGGGACCGGGGAAGGCTTTCCCCATCCAATCTTCAACTCCTGGCCATGGAGCGCCAGCTTTTTGATGGTAGCATCGGCGTGGAACGCCGCGGCGGTGGCTCCGTCCAAGAAGGAGAGGAAAACGCACGACTTCTCGGGGAGGACGCGGATGGACTCCAGCGGACCGAAGTGGACGAGGTTGAGGAGCTCGTCGACCGAGGCGGTGGCTGGGAGGTTCCCAACGTACACTGTGCGTCCGGTCGCGTTTGACGAGGCGTTCAAAGCGGCGGAGAGGGCTACGGGCGAGTACGCGGCCGCTTGTTGCGCATTCGGAATGGTGAGGTTCAGCGACGGCAGTCTCTGCTGTGCGAAGTTCTATTTCGGGGTACGAAAAAAAAACATGAGCAAGGCAAATTCCAGCGGAAACGGCGAAATGAGTCACCTGGCCAAAGTTACCCATTTGACCGTTGTAGGGGAATCCGGCGAGCATGCCCATTCCGGGCATACCCATACCCAGCATATTGTATGCGTGGTTGAAGGCGTTGTAGTTCCCATTGGGGCTTCCTTGCTGCTGTTGTTGCTGCTGCTGCTGCTGCTGGACAGCAAACGCCGCCGCGGCAGTATTCGGACTCATCTGGGCGTTCATGATGTTCCCGTTTGACTGCTGTGTGTTGACGGAGAGGGAGGGGGTGGAGTAGAGCTGGCTGCCAGCGAACGCGCCGCCGTTGGCTTGTGCGTTGTTGAATGCGGACTGGGCGATGTTGGCTTGGGGGCCGTAGCCGTAGTTGGCGAAAGCGTTGTCACGGTTGTTGTTTTGGACCGCGGAGCCGTTGTTTTGACCAGCGAAGGCCGAGGTGGGAGACCAGCGCGCCTTTTTCGCATCGGGACCGCCAACGGTTTCCATAGAGCGCTGTGAACGGTTCATGAGCACGAGATGCGCGTGTGCAGAAGGAAAGAGCTGACCTTCATCATGTCGATGTCAAATGCGTAGGACGGGTACTGGGATGCAAAAGCTGTCTGGGAGTCGTCCATTGTCACAATTGAGGAGAAGGGGGATGGTATATGTATGGCAACGGCGGAATTATGTCGAAGAGAAGGGGGAAAAGAGAGTTAGAGAATGGTAGATAATTGGTAGGGAGCGTGTGGGCTGGGGGGCCAGCAAAACGAATGTGGGTGGTTGAGGCAAATAAAAAGACACGCACGCAAAAAGGGGCGAAGAAGGTTCAATTAACGAAGGGGGAATTGAACAATGTCTCTGCGCAAGAAAGGCGCGGTGGAGTCAAGTCAACGACGGGAACAACGACGAAGACAGCAGAAAGCGACAACAACAACTTTCAAAAAACTATCCCACACACCCCTGCATGCGCACGGACCTTACTTTCTCATCAATCTAGCCTCAATCAGCCCGCACTAACACTAATCATTCATTCCATTGCCATCCCAGTTCGCATCCAGAGCATCGAGGCGGCGGTCTGTCACCACCAACATCGTTTGCTACAGCCCAGCGGAACAAACAACGGACGGAAGCAGATGCGACTCTCGCTCATGCTCATCTATTCTCGCCTCCTCCCAACCAAACCCTGCGCGCATCCTCGGCCTCAATAGCCCTCGTCAGACACTCAATGCTGGCATCCTCCCAACATGTCCGAAATGTCACACAATATCAACGGGTCAGCGTGATGAACCACTATGCAATTCAATGCTGCCCCGCTGCTAGCGACAGCTCATATATCACTACTTAAGGTCGCCAGTTTCTCCGACCAGCAGCATGCTCAGCCCAGACACCCCTCATTGACGATCTCTTGAACTCGCAACGGAATCGCAGCACCATCCATACCCTCGATGACGCTTCCACCACAAAATCTCCTAGCTTGGCAAAGTACGCCCACACCGATCTCTGATAACATCCTACCGTAACTGATGCCTACCCAGTCAGCCTCACCCTTCTCCACACAGCCCCTATCGGCTTCACCCTCGTGCGCCTCGCCCACCACTGGCGCCTCGGTCGCCTCTGGTGGGACGATTACGTCGTCTGCATCCCCCTACTCGCAGACTGCGTGTATATCCTGCAGATCTGGCTAAAGTACAGAAACGGATGTGCGTATAATTTGACTTGATAAGAGGCAAAGCTGATTAGGATGATCACTTCATCAGTGGAAGCTTCTCGGGGACCAGAATTCCAGAACGTGTTTTACTCAGTCTACATCGCCCTATCCCTATTCTTCACCGTCATTTGGTGAGTCCTCATCATAATAAACTCACACTGAAATCCAAGTATGACCAAAATAAATAACACAGGACATCGCGCATAAGCCTCGCCCTCTCCATAGCCCGCATCTTCCCCCCCAACCACCGCGCCCGCAAATTCGCCTTCCTCCTCGTAACCACCTTCACCCTCACCTACATCATCTTCTTCCTCACCGCCACCCTCACATGCCGCGCGTCCCACTCCGTGTGGTTCACGCTCAACCTCTCCAACTGCACGCGGCTGCCGAGTGGGCGGCTCATCGGGAGCATGCCGTCGATTAATCGTAAGTCTCATTCCCCGTGAAAGAGTTTGTTTTGTTGTGAGAGTGATGGGCTGATGGGGTTGTAGCGGTTTATCTGGCGGTTGATTTCGCGGCGGATGCGGTGTTGATTATTACGCCGTCGATTATGCTGTGGAAGGTGAAATTACCAGTTAAAGAGCGGCGGCTCGTGCTCGTTCTCTTCTCATCGAGTATCCTCACCTTGCTATCGGCCATCCCTTACGCGCTTATCTGGTTCTTTGGCGTGCGCCTACCTCCGGACTCTCAGCTGGTTCTTTATACGATGATACCCCTCTTCGAAGTACGTCCCCGTACCCCATCTAACTCTGCCCGATCTCACGCTGACCGTGGATTAAAGACCGCATTCTCACTCCTAGTATGCAACCTCACAATAGTCACGATGCTCTTCTACCGCACGCTCAACCGCCCCTCCTCCCCCTCCTCCCCATCAGCGCACGCCCCACAACAAATACGCACAGAAGACGCACCCACGCCATCCACATCCACGCAAACCCCCTCACAGACATACGAGAGCGCACGACCCCCGGCGTCGACGCGCTCGTATACGAATATGACGTTTACGTCGATATATGACGAGGAATCGGTGCGGTTGCCTTTGCCGGAGTTGTCGTTGTATCCCAGTACTAGCGATGCGGGTGTGAAGGGGGAGGTCGAGGGCGAGGGTGGTGGGTATGAGGGAGGGGAAAGTGGGGTGCCGCCGTGGTCGTTTGAGGAGAAGAGTTTCGAAGAAAAAGAAAAAGAGGGTTCGTAGATGTTTGTGGGTGATCTTGAGTCACTTTGTTGTGAATACGCTTTGCCGCTTTGCCGCTTTGATTGCACTTACAGTTGTACTATAATGGACAGTTGTCGCATATCCCATCATGAAATCTGACATGCGACCGTGAACCATCTCTTTCGACGAAGTCGGACCGTGTCGCTCTCTATCAGCTGTTGCATACATCCAAATCCTACGAACTCCAATACAGACAGACGACACTTTGCTTTGTATGGTACTCATGGTACTCTGTACCAATTTCTTGGATGGCTTCCCCATGTCCTGCTTCCATCGCGAGATGTTAACCCGGGCAGAAGCATTCAAAAACCAAGGACATGTGCCAGAGACAGGTCTTCGAAACGAGAAAGAAACCCTGGACTGGACCATCCAGACACTCAGACAAGCATGGCATTTCTAGCATTAACATACACAAGTCAAAGTCAGGGACATTTCCTTTTCAGAAGGCAGAGGAGCTGCAGGTCCAGGTCTTTGAAACAAGAAAGAAGGATTAGAACATCCAAACACTTTGAGATGCATGGCTAATCTGAAATTTGGCAGAAGCATTCAGGGACCAGGGAGACTTGCAGAAGCCAGAGAAGCTGCACATCCTTGGCACATCCAGGTCTTTGATTTGAAACAGTAAAGAAAATCTTTCACCTGAAGCGCTTATGTTCACTTTTGTTGGTCTGGAAATGATTGTGTGCCTCTTTTCCTTTTTGGGGTTCATCGCAAGAAAAGCGCAAGAAGCAAGCAAGAAGTGCAACGCACGAGTAATGAAAAAGGTGATTGCTCACAAGGATCTCTTTCGTGCCCATATATTCATTCGGCTGTGACTTTACTCTTTGTGTAGCCCTCATCAACTGACTATATGCTCATCAGACAAGTAAGTACAATCAATATTTGCAGGTAAAGATGCAGGACTTCTAATATACATTCCCCAACCGTGAACGATCTCTTTCGACGAAGTCGGACCGTATCACTCTCTACCAGCTGTTGCTGCACATCCCATCATGGAATCTAACATACAATCCTTAAACAACCGTGGACGATCTCTTTCGACGTTTCGACGAAGTCGGAATGTCACTCCCGGTCCCTGAAGTTACATCATCTCTAAACTCCTACGCCTCCCCCGCCCTGACTCTCAAAGAATGAATAGGTGCAAAATAGGTGGTCGCCCAGACTTCGAACGCCAGGGTCCTCGGCCACAGCACAACGCAATACATTCTCGCCCGCTCCAGCTTGGCTCCAGCCTGTTTGGCGTTCAGCCAAGCGAAGATTCTGCTTCTCTTTTTAATCCTATTCCTCGGACGCAATACCCTGTGTCCGTAAAACTCAGTGCGTCCTCCTCCCAACGATGGACGTTAGAGCGTTGTGAGGGATGGTTTATCCGGTTGGATGATGGATTCCACTTTTGTCTTATTCAACCCTGGGGTAGGCGACACATAGATGGTACAATCGAACCTGTCTTAACCCATACCCCTCGGTGGACGCCCAATGCTATGGGTTATGGGAGGTTATGGGTTATGGGAGGTTATGGGTTATGGGAGGTCAATTTTGGTGCAAACTTCGGTTTGGTGGCGGCTCAAACCTATGGGTTACGGGGGGTGTATGGGTTATCTCAGGTATGGGTTAAGACAGGTTCGACTGTACACGCGCTGCCTGAAGGAGTGAAGTATCTCGCCGCCAAGTTTGCTTTAGTCAGCCCCATGTCCAACGGCGTAGGTAACGACAACTTTACGATACGACGCCATTGCGTATTCCACAACCAACAATTCATATGATTGTCGGTGCTACTTGGGTCTCGATGATGGCGCTGCCGCCACATTGCCGAATATGGCACAAAACCTTCCGGGTTGGAAATGTACGATGTAAGTACGTCCACTAAAGCCGCCTGATAAGATTACAAACCGGTGACTCATGCTCCAGGTACATACTCTCTCACATAGTTTGCATCACCCTTCTTCGCGCGACTGGTGCGTCCATTGCGTCCACCTCACTGTTAGGGTTGAGTGAGTGCCGTGTTCTATGACAATTCCGTCTGGCTTAGACGCAGAGACGGAACGACTTCTCGCGGCCTCGACCTGTCCTATTTATAAATTGGTCAGGTACGAAGGAAACGCCATGACCGCGTAGACAAAGTAAAATGTGATGGCACTACCGCCATAAATTTCGCACAAAACCATCCGGAATGAAAAGTACGTTGACTAAAGCCGCCTAATAAGATTACAAAAACGTTGACTCATGCTTTCAGAGTTTGCCTCACCCTTCTTCGCGCTCTTTGTTGGGTCCACGTTAGTTCGACTGGTGCGTCCGGCTAATTATTTGGGGTTGGGCAGGCAATGTTGTATGACAATCAAATCTGGCTCAGGCTCGACGAGTTTCAACCTCAGCAAGAGATAGGCTGCTAATCGGGAGGCGTTCCTTCAAGCAGTCTCTCAGTGGCACACACGTTTCTCATGGCAGCTTCATTGGTATGTCTGCTATATATCTTCTCGCGCTATCTCGACGTGATCTGGAGAGTGTCTTCCCAGTCAATTTCACACAGGGACTCAATACTTAATGATCCAATCGCAGGACATCTCACATCAGTCTTGCGCTCTCTATAGCTGGAATCTTTCCTTCTGTACGTTGCTGCCATGTCTCATCATCACATACCTCATTGCCTGGCGGACTGGTACGATCAGAATCACACCAGCTACGCGAGAACGGACCTTTTTCTCGTACGTCTACCTGTACGTTGTATCAAGTCAGGATCACTCGAGCTTCTTAATTGGCGATCGACTTCCGGGCCGATAGTTCTTGTTATCACACTTTTGAATGGGAAGTCAGATACCACCAATGCAATCGCTGCGCGTTATGCTCGTTCAATTCTCATCCAGCATTCTTTCCGTGACCCCACTACCAGACACCCGCTTGACACTTGTTACGATTGTCAGGACTCAGTGTGCAATCTCACCGTAATGTAATGACCACGTTCGTGTATGTCATCTTCAACAAGAAACCCGGCCGCTTTTGGGATCCACAGGGGATACGACTGACCTATGTGGTCATGTACGCACACCTTCCATCTATGCCGCCCCACGGGCACATGCCGGAATCTTCGATTTCTTCCTCCATGTACCGATCTGACGATTACTTTCTTCTAAAACGAATACCTCTACCACTTCGACTGCCGTCAACGCGGTCAGCGCCGAGCGGCGCAGACTGGAAGGAAACTCAAAGGGAATTAATCTCTCATGGTGAATCTTGGCGGCGACAGAGTCAGTTCCTCCTTGGGCGTTTCCGGAGAAGAATTGTGACAATCCATAGGTAGCCATTCACCGCCCTCAAAGCTATTGCGCGTTGATTGAGCGTTATTGGTACTAACCTGGGTATTGTCAATGTTAATCATCCGGTCATCATAGCCGTCGTCAGCTCACAACCAACCCAACAACTTAACCATTTCCCAAATGTTACAGTTTCGTCCTTGCCCTGATTCTCGCTAAATGGGGTTGCTCGCTGAATGGAACCAAATGGATTCTCGATCTCGATTTACAAAATGGATTCTTTCCCCTTCCAAGGCCTCGTGACGCAGTTTCCCATCGTTAACCCCACCGTCGGACTCTCTAGTACATTTCGTCGGAGGTCAACCCTTGCTCCAACCTTGCTCATGCACTTGTTCCCCACACTGAACGTCAGGCCGTGATGTTTCAAGGTTTGATGTCCAGCACACACAACCCTGCGTAACCGACAGACTTCATAATGGCAGGTATATGCATAACAGAGTTCAGACGATACTCGAATGCTACTTAATGCCTGCTTCATTCGAAGGGTGTATTAAGCCGACAACGAGGACCCCCTTGATCGCACCGAACAAATCGAACATACCACACTTCGATTGTAGACCAGATGGTCTTGCCACCACAAAATCTTCTGGCTTGGGAAAGTACGTGAACAGTCGCAATCAGCCCGATCTACTACCATCAACTTGACTATTCAAACTTCAAAGTAAGCTTCACGCTTCTCCACACAATCTCTATCGGTTTCACGCTTGTACGTCTGGTACATCACTGGCGAATGGGTCGTCTATGGTGGGACGACTATGTGGTCTGCTTTCCACTCCTCACAGACTGCTTCTACGTCATATCAATCTGGCTACGCCTCAGAGACGGGCGTGCGTAATTTAACATACACTCGTCATGCCACCACGAGAATATGCTCATGAGTTCATAACATCACCAGTGGAAGCTTCTACGGGTCCGAAATATCAAGGCGTATTTTACTCTACATGGCTCTCCACGAATCTCTTCTTCACCATAATCTGGTAAATCAACCTCCTTGCGTTTGTAGACAATTCAATAACCAACAAATGACAAACAGGGCATCCCGCATCAGCCTCTCCCTCTCCATTGCCAGGATCTTCCCTTCCGGACACCGCTGTCGACAATTTGCATTCGGTCTCGTTGCTAGTTTTCTCCTCGCCTACATTTCTAGTCTCCTTCTCGCAACCTTGACGTGCCGTGCATCGCAATCTGCTTGGTATCTACTCAAGCTCAGTAATTGCCTGAGATTGAAAAACGGGCAGCTCATTGGCAGTCTGACCTCTCTGGCCCGTATGCATTACCCGCCATAACTTCTTGATTGATACTCAGCTTACACGCGGAATGAAAGCCTTCTACATAGCTATTGATTTGGTGGCCGACGTTCTCCTTATCATCACTCCCTCAGTGATGCTATGGAAAGTCAAACTCCCGACGAATGAGCGTCGTCTTATCCTCGTGCTCTTCTCGTCTAGCATCTTCACCCTGCTTTCTGCAATTCCTTTCGCCTTTATCTGGTTCTTTGGTATCAATCTGCCGCCTGATTCACGGTTGACTCTTTTCACGATGACGCCCATGCTGGAGGTGAGATAATGTCCTACTTTGAGCAAATCATAGGTTTCTTGATAAAGACCATGTATAGACAGCAGTCTCACTCTTGGTATGCAACCTCACCATTGTGACCATGCTCTTCTACCGCATGCTCAACAGAAAGTCGCCTGGCCCCGAGATACCTCCAAGAGAAGTACAGCGAGCGCACACCGTGGACGACCGCACGACCAATACACAAGCCGTTTCACAATCACACTATAGTGGTAGTCAGGCTCCCCCGGTTTCTCGAACATGCACCAACATGACGTTCACCTCCATCTACGATGAGGAATCGTTCCCACCGCCTTTGCCGTGCTCCATGGCGTTACAATCCAAACAATAACAGCAATGTGGGTCCAAAGCAGCCCCCCTTGATATGATTTCCCGGAGTCCCTGCCAAGAAGTTTAGTTTACTCTCGGAAAAGAGTTGCCCAGGAATTCGTAGCCATAAGTACGTGAGCCACGGGTACTTACAAATCCTCAAGTAGTTGGCTGCCGTACAACTCAAGATCTGATGCGCCAAACACTTATGTACTTTTGCCTTCTGTAATTCCCCTCATATGTCCGTTCAAACCCTTGTAATTGATTCAAGGACGTTGAATAGGCTCTACGTGTAGGCTCTACGTGTAGGCTCTACGTGGGCACTACCTTGCACATTAGAATTATCTTGCACATGAATGATGTTCGTCGCGTCGCAAAAGTCGCGTCTTGCTCTACTCCTTATTCGGGTAAATTGACCGGCTGCCTGCCATGTTGAAACTCCGCATCATTGAATCCACCCTGCAACGGACTGAGAAGTAAGTATGTACTGCACACCGACCGTCGCTTCTTTACGTTAAATGCATTGCTCTCCCAACTACGAGCAACGGGCCACGACATCTTGAGCTCTACCACCACAAGAATCATTACCTGAGGCCTAAATCCAATGATGGTACAATCTATTCTCGCCTGGGAAAGTGCGTTCAATCAGTAAATGCTCTAAATCTACAGTGAATTGATCGGCCAAAACTTTGCAGTTTGCATTACCCTCCTTCACGCGGTTTCCATTGGTTGTACCTTCGTCCGACTCATCCGACGATGGCGAATCAATCGAATGTGGTGGGATGACTATCTCGTTTGCATTCCACTCCTTGCAGACGGTATGTTTCTCACTAACCTCTGGTTGAGGTTTCGAGACGGAGGTATGTAGTTCGCGCCTCCCATCATTCCCACTCTGAAGTATAAGCGTGTTTTAAGTATCAGCGATCTCAACTCCAAAGTACCAAAGTGCACTGTACTCCACCTGGTTGGCCACGTTTCTGTTCTCTACAATAATTTGGTATGTGTGTTCCACGGATATGGAGGCACCTGGTTGAGATTACACCGCATTGTAGGATATCCCGCATTAGCATGACTCTCTCCATTGCCAGGATCTTCCCGCAGGGTCACCGGTGTCGATGGTTTGCACTTGGCCTTGTCATAATATTCCTCATCGTCTACATCACCGGGTTTCTTCTCGCCACCTTTACTTGTGGCTTATCATCTTCCAACTGGGATTTAATGATCAAGCTCAAGAATTGCTCAACAAGAAGGAGCGGCTCTAGCATTGGAAGCTTGAACACTATAGCTCGTACGTGCACATAGTATTCCTCAGTGCTTCATCCCGAAACTTACGGAATGTTTTAGCTTTTTACATCACCGCTGGCTTTTCTGCGGACGCTGCGCTTATTGTTTCACCCTTGGTCATGCTATGGAAGGTCAAGTTACCCCCAAAAGAACGTCGTCTCGTTCTTGCTCTCTTCTCCTGCAGTATTTTCACTGTACTTTCAGCAATCCCCTTTGCTGTGATTTGGTATTTCGGAACGGCCCTATCACCTGATGACCGGTTGATACTCCTTACGATGACGCCAATGGTCGAGGTAAGATCAAGCAACATCTCATTGTCTCGTATGTCTCTTACCTGACCATGACTTCGAAGGCTGCAGTGGGTCTATTAGTATGCAACCTCACTATCGTGACCATGCTCTTCTACCGCATGCTCAACAGAAAGTCTCCAACTCATGAGTCACCTTCCGCAATGCCAAGTCAAGCTCATAGTGCGGATGAGCACAAAACCTCAACGAAATCCGAATCGTGTCTACCCTGTCGTGATACTCGCTCGCGTCCGGCAGACAAGACTCGCACGACAATGGTGCTCACCTCTGTTTATGATTCCGAGAACATGTTGACATCGGCGTCATTACGGTCTGACGATTTCGATAGCAGACCGTTTTCTCTGCGTGGTGAAAATTCGGATTCGCGGATACAAAGCCCAATTGCTTCCTGGACCTTTTCCGAAAGGAGCACGAGAGACTCCTCTTAGCTGGTCAACTTCTCATCCCTCACGATATCACTCCTTTACATCGTCGCTCTGCCACTTGCTCTCTATTGCTGTCCTTTCCTCTTCTAATTTTTGATATGGCGGAGACCATTACTTATAAAGTGTAAATAATTCCCTTTGATCCTAATTTACTTTTGACACGAATGTAGGATGTACATTCCCACTGCTTTTACCTCCTGTCCGCTTGTTTATCGCAACCGAATAGAGGACATGGCCCTCTCACCATCTGTGTCGCCACTTCGGACTCTGGGCCCCCATGAATTTGAAATGTGATCTCCTGAATGTTGTAACCGTGGCCTCTCTTCCAGGCTCCTTCGGTCTGGAGTACTCAGTGCTCACACCAACTGTCGTCGGAGTATCTGCGGTTCACCAGTGCGTAAAACCTGGGATAATGGGGGGTCGAAGGGCGAAGAGATTCCTCTGCGGTACGGAAGAGCTCTTCCTGGAACAAGGCCGCACTGCCCTGCACGTCTTGCTCTAGCTGTCTCAAAAAGCTGATTCGAAGTTGACGGAAAAATTCAATCCGGCAAGCCCACGACTTTGACTTCACCGGGGGCCGCGTTGGTGCTCGGTCGCTTGATTTAAAAATTGATGTTACACACGGAATCCCGCAAGCCTACAACTTCGCTTCACCAGTGGCGGCGTTGGTGCTAAGTCGCATGAATCCTGGAGGTCAGAAGCTGACATTCACAATGACCGTGAAATTAACGTTCAACCGCTTCTTTGAGTACGACATTATGTCAATCTTGACATAACTCAAGACGCCATCAACCAGCTAATCACTGACGCCACTGCCGCCGATTGCTTCATAGTCTCAACCCTTCAATGGGGCTTGACTCTATCGCCTAAGTGGGTGCAATAGGGGTGCTATACGAGGTTCTCCTCAGCAAATAATGCATGTTTATCTAGGCCAGTGTCTCAACGCCGTGTCGACACCTTCAAGATCGCCTTGTTGCCGGCCACGGCAGCATGTAACGTTTCAACTAGCCGCACCCTGGCATTGATGTTATTGCTCATGGCATGACAGTAGAAGGCTTCAGAACACCATTACACATCGAGGTGAATTATTGCTGTCTTGAAGTCTGAGATTTGAAGGCTATAAAGGCATCTAGTTGAGTGAACTACAATTAAGAACTCCAGCATGTCTTTCCAGAAATTAGCTTTCATTCTTAGTGTTCTTGCCTTTGCAACCTCTGGTATGGCTTTGGTTGCTGTCGAACAACGCACGGAAGAACTCGAAGCACGGGGTGAGCTCCGACATCCTATTCTCTTTTTCCTCCATAAACTCGTGATATTCAATCTTGAAATGACTCTTGTAGATGTGTGGGTCGATCAGGTTCTTGCGCAGCACAATTCAGCTCGCGCTCGGTATGGTGCCCGCCCTCTCGCTTGGAACGCGGCCCTCTATCAGGAGGCCCTTCCTTGGGCCCAGTCTTGTAAATTTGGACACAGGTAAGGGAGGTTGTGCCACATATCCAGCTCAACCGACTAGAAGACTAGTGTTGACATTGCTTTCCTTTTTAGCGCTCCCCAAGGGAGATATGGAGAGAACCTGGTGTGTGGCCATTTTCTCTGAACAAACCTCTCCTAAACATGTGAACGGTTGCGCGATAGTACGCTGCAACTGGCAATCCAGGGATTGCTGACGCGGTAAATACTTGGATGGCTGAAGCTTGTAAGCAAACTCCTTCTCGCATCTTTGAGAAACTGGCTGATTCTATGTTGGCCGGGAATAGCCAAATACAACTGTACGTGGAGATGGTGACAATCACGGAACACATAACTAATAACCATGCTAATTCACTTTCTCCGTATAGATAATCAGCCAGCATTTTCCGCTGCGACTGGACACTTCACCCAAGTGGGTGTCAATGCCTGAATACCACAGTGCTCCTGCTAACAGTCAACTGCATGAGCATTAGATTGTCTGGAAGGGAACAACCCAAGTCGCTTGCGCCATCGCTGCGTGCCCGGCAGGTGCCATTTTGCCGGCCCCTACGAAATACATAGTCTGCCGTTATGCCCCGCCAGGGAATTTCGAGGGCCAGTTCTCGTGAGTCCTTGCTTGAGTGTTCTAGCCATCACCGACTGACCCACTTGTTTGCTGAAGTCAAAATGTCGGAAGGCCACAGTGAAGTTAATTGTCGTCGTGGTCAAATTTAATACTTTTGGCTGGTGGGACTGGTAGAATTAATTTTCGCCTCCAAAACGATTTACTCGTGTTTGAAAGTTATGCATTTGTTGCTTTTGTCTGTGTGATTGAGAGTCGAAAGCGGTTATATCATGCCGACCAATGAGCAGCTTCCGGTAGTCAACTCTTGAATTCACAAAACTCATATCCAACATTGACGGATTACTTGTTATGCCATTTACGATGACCGGCGGGATGAGATACTGGCGAGATGGATGTCATCAGTCTACGAATACATTTCTCGTGGTACCGGTTATTGTACCGGTTCGTGTCCAATTGGACCTTCCCATTTGCTTCCCATTGCCTTCCCACCACTATCCTTCGAATGGCGAATCATCTCTTACACTGGCGCTACATTCTCAGACACCTTGCAAATGGGAAACCTCAACCTCATTGTCGTTATCCTCATCCCTAACTCGAGGTTGGGGCTGCGCAGATTGGAACCACATACATTGGACGAAGCTATCAGTATTGGCCACGGAGTACAAGACTTGACTTTCGACAGTAGGTTTGCCACATCATCTGCTCGGGATTATGTTTTCAACGAAAGTTAGACATTGTATACTCTACCTTGAATGATCTTGCCGTGCTTGACATTATGTCATCCGTGTTCGAATACACTTCTGAGGAATATCTGGCCCTCTTGTGCTACCCTGCTTCACAGGAATCCGCCTTACTCCTGCAGATACTTCGTAACGCGAACCTCCCAATAGAAATTCAATGGCGCCTCTATGAATCACTCTCCACAAACCTCGAAACCCAGATGATCCGTATTCCTCATATCTTAGGTTTTGTCGCCATGACCCCAGAGCCGGAATCAGAACAAGACTTCAACAAATGGTACACGGAGGAGCATATTCCCATGCTCAGCCGTACTCCTACTTGGATCTCCTCCAACAGATATTCGCTTGTTGCATGCAGCCTCGATGCACCCCAATACCTCGCATTGCATGCTTGGGGAAGTCGGACGACATTTGATTCTCAGGCCTATAGTATGGCAACCAGCACACACTGGAGGACACAAGTCATGGACAAAATCATCAAACGAGAGCGATTCATCTTCGACTACGTCTCTGAGGTAGATCGAGCTTCAGCAGAGGGATTAAACTAAACAAACATCGCCTAACAAGCGACATTATGGCTCTCGCGGTACTGTAATTGATACTCGTCGCTGGCGGCGCAATCATTCTCCATGGGAAAACCTCAGGCTCAAGTTGTCCTCTGTGCTGCATAGTGGCCATTCTCTTAAGATCATTCCAAGCCTCCTCAATGAACTTTTTCGTGGCAGTTCAACCGTCAATACGCCCGCGAATCCCCGTGCACGTCTCTAGCTCGGGTTTCCTCTCATTCCGGGTGGGCAATCTATTCTCAGACTGCTTTTGAACAATCGGCAAGTAGGTTCTAGTAAATCCCTTTTGACTTAGATTCTCGGGCTCGGTGACAGTGAAGACGGGCATAAGATTGAACGAGTTCATCATGAGACAGTCTGCCTGATAGGATCCACGGAAGTGACAATAAACGGAGCATGCGGATGACAATTGACATCGAGAGTGCAATAAGCATATTCTCCTAAAATGAGGTCGGGTACCCGAGCGCCTTCCTCCATTTTTCACCTCGATACATCAGCACGACGATAGGAAGGAAACTGATCGAGCTTGGGAGGCAATGTCACGAAGGTTATACATCGAGCTTTGAGTGCACGTACCATATTGCAGCAAAAACGGTAAACGACCACTGGTACCCAATCTAACAAGCGGATCATTGATGACGACAATTCAGATCTTGCTCGGGCAGAACTCACCCTTTCACCGAAAGGAATTCTGATTATTGCAGACAAAAATCAGCGTGTGTCCCAATACGTAGACCGAAGATCGTGTGCCTACGAATAAAATCCAAGTGTGAGGCCGAAAACTTGCCGCAAGAAGCTGTGGATGCATAAAAGGTCAAACGTTGACATCGGCATCATGCAGCAAGATTGCGTACTTGAAGCACTGGCTGACGTCGTTACTTCGAGAACGATAACAGTCGCTGCAACTGTAAGTGTAGCACACAGAGGTCACTATTTGTACTGTTAAGGGTGTCCAAGTCAGGGTATCGCAAGTTGAATGATGAGAAATTCTTACTCCCGAAACAAGCCACAGCTGTACGGGAATGTTCGTCAGAGGATGGCGAATGGTAATATAACACATACCCATGCCGATGCAAGGAGCTATGAAAGTTGTTGCGAAATGAACTGTTACCCCATCTAAATCATGTTCATCACTAACGCTGACACCAGACAATGCTACAACTTACATCTACGCAAGCAAGTCAACCCCGTTTGAACAGCTCATTGCGGTGTCTGGGACGCACATGATTAATCCGACGGGTACCAAAATTGCTCCTGTCCATATACCTCGGAGGCGAACTTCAGCGGGGACGGTTTCACCTGACTGGAGAGCTCGTCGGCGGGCGCGGAGCATCATTCCGTCTGTCACAGGCCCCGAACAAAGCTCGCCCAAAGAACTACGCTGCTCGTCAGGACAGGTTTGCAGAGCAAGATAGAAAACAGTGCTCACGCGCCGACCAAAAGGCTAACTCCATTTGCCAGGCTGATCAAGTGGGTCAGTGGACAATGCAACGAGTGCTGGAAAAAAAATTCTACCCGTTACGGACTGTGTCGAAATGGTACAGTTGTGTGAAGATGGTTGCCAGCGTCAAGGCGGGTTCAATGGAGGCAAATCCGTAAGTGAACGCACTAAGTCGGATTAAGGTAAGAAATGAGAACGTCATCGATAACGATGATTCTCTCTTACTAGTATATGGCTGGAAATAGAACTGAGGGATACTTGAGCATGCTGAGTGGTTTCACTACGAAATCTGTTCCCTTCATTCGACGAGAAGCCGGTCGGTCAAGGTCCCAGAACCAAAGTCGACGTAGATAGGACTTCTTGTCCATGGGTGGAGGTGTGTACTCGACCTGAGTACCCGGGAGACTTGCCTTTTCGCCGTCATGAGCGATATCGTCGAGGACATCCATGTCTGCCACGTCTTCTGCTGGCCGGTGAAAGAGCGTTTCGGGCATGAGAAAAAATATGAATATGAACATCACGGCTGGGACGGGAAAATATATGAATCAGAGAACAACATGTAATCTAGAAGTCCTACCATTGAGTATAGCGCCAACCCAGAAACACCATCTCCAGCCGCGATCTCTGGCGACATATCCACCAATCTGGGGTACAATGGTCAAATCAAAAAAATACTGTTCTTGGTCGCGTTCACGCACAATTGGGGCCAAATGTGCGCCGTTGGTTTGCATGAGCGTAAATATTCCCATTGCCTTCCCTCTTTGATGCATGTAAAAAACATCGACGACTGTCCCTGCTCCTAAGCCAAGAGCCGCGGAAGCACCAATACCATTGATGGCTCGCGCAAGGATCAAGGTACCATACGAAGTCGCTTTTGCGGCTCCCAGAGCGGACACGAAGCCAATGAGTATGGAGACTAGATATGCTGGTCTGCGGCCATACACGTCAGCAAATGGGGTAAAAACAAGGGGTCCCAAGGCGCTTGTTCCAATAGCTACAGTGGTTTGGTAGGTTGCGGTCACACGAGCGATATTGAACTCATCCGCCAGAGGAACGACAGCGGGATTGATTATAGCAGTGTTCAAAGTGGACAGAAAAGCTAAGAAGGACGCTTGAGCAAGAATGGTATATTTCAACCACTGAATATCACGGATATCAACAATTATCGAGTACGACAAGTGAAGTGAGAATGTGCCCGTACGTTTGGATAGTTCAAGGGGTCTAGCAACGACTCGGTGGGCTGTGGTAAGAGCGGGAGACCGTGTCTGTCAAACTTCACATTTCCGGCGTCAGTATGCTTGTCATCGATGGATAATTCGGCAGTTTTGAGCGAGCTCGTTCCTTCAGGCTGCTCTAACTTAGACATGTCGACAGAGGATAGTCAACGATGACCTTCGGTACCCCTAGTGTATTTAAGAAACCCAGGTTTGTTCCACAAGAATCCCACGTTGGGTGGGAAGTTTCTGAATAGCCCGGCTTGAAGATGATATCAGAGTGAACTTTCATGTCCGGTGACTTGCCATGCTTCCTGCAGTGGATATAAGGACCGTTCGCCTAGCGCTATTGTTGGTCAAGGCGGAGGATGGGTGGCTTTCAAAAGTGCAACAACATGAGCGTCTTGGAGCTACTGTCAACTTTTTCTGACCGTATTTATGGATGAAATCGATTTGTGTATACTCTAGTTACTGTCGGCAAGGGTAATGGGTGTTGCAGATGTAGTGATGCACGTCCGAACAAGACCTGAAAACAACCTACAAGGTCGACCCCGTGGGAAGTGGCTATGTGCAGTGTGTCCGTCAAGGGACTGTCACATACAAGCAACATACGAGTCTTACTGCTATTCTGCTGCGTCTAGATCGAAGTTCTATTGAGTTGCTGCTTGACGGAGCTTAAACGCAAGATCAATGGTGCAAAAACTGTACTGATTTCCTCAAACAATCTGTGAGTACCAGGAGTGATCTATCCGCACCTTTTTACGTGACGCTTGTGACTTGACTCTTTTAGAACGTGCCCACTTTTTGTCCTTTCTTGTCTTCGCAAAGCCTTCGGAAGGCAGCGCCGCACATGTTGTAGATCAAGAAAATCACTTTGAATCCCTTGTCCTCATCCATATCTTCGTCTTTGGGATCACATTAACTGCGCCGTAGTCCTCTGTGAACGATTCACCAAGTTTCATCTCGTCTATAACGGTAAACTTGGTGACCTCTTCGTAAGAGCAGCTTCTCCTCTTTTCTATTTACGCTTTGACCGGCGGTCCCCTTTGTTCTTTGTTTCAAGATACGACTAGCGGTCATTGTAACCTAGTTCATGACTTATAGCTTTGACAAATATGCTGTTGAGGAGGAAGAGTGGGAGATCGTTACGGCAGACTGGTGGCGCATGGCTTTCACGTCGGTATCATGGTCATATCCTCCGAAGAAACATACGACCGACCCAAAATTGCCGCGTAACCAGTTCCACGGATCCCTTTTCTCAGGTTTACTGTCAGGACGCCGGCAGGTGTCCAGGGAAGCAGATTCTGAGCTGTGTTCCTGGAGTACCGAGTCGGGGACTCACGACGAAGACAACACGCTCAACCTAGACCTAATCGGATTAGTAGGTGCATTAGGAGCCGTCGCGGCATACGAGAAAGATGTTGGATTTTCATATACAAGCTTCCCGACGATTGAGCCACACGAGCTCGCTCTCTGTACTCAGACCAACCTCCTGCTTGATGTTGATGAGGACGCTCTGTTGTCAGGCAGGGAAAGATGGGACGAACTTGTGGAGGATCTGATGAACGGCCCTGTGTTCGAAAATCATAATACGGATAGCGACGGATCTCTAGAAAGTTCTTTCACCGGTTCCCTCTCTTCCAATGATCTTCATCGGTCCACTTCCACCCTCTCAAGTATTGATCTTAACTCGTCGGAAGGTTCGGTTGACTCCTACGCTATGCCAACGACACCGAAGGCCAAACACTCTTTTGCCAACGTTGAAGTGAAAGGCTCCTCACCGAATGGCAGCATCAATGGAATTGGGAATTATTCGTCACACCCGCTTTCTCCAGGGAAAGCTCTGAATGCCTCCGCTTCATCATTCGTGCCAAATCTTACTTCTCAGTTATACGAGGAACCTCTCCAATTCCCGTCTTTGATTGATTCCTCGAAATCCCCCTCGAATGCTAAATCACCCCCTTCATTCGCCAATTTCACCTTCCCGACTCTCAACGCTCCTCATTCGTCTACTGCCGTCAAGATCAACAAAGATGACCAGGGGTTTTTCTCGGAGGTGCAAATCGAAACATCCCTGGCTACTGGCTCAACGACAGACCTTCTACCACCGTTTTTGCAGGAACCCGCGCAGCGAACACGGGCTCGCAAGTCGAGGACTCGTGAAATCGTTGATCGCTTGCGTCTACGCTCTCAAGCCAGTCCCAGCGAAAGCAGTAATCCCACTATTTACACCAATGGAATCAGCCTATCACCTAAGTATGCCAGCCACAGCCCGAGTCCAATTTGTGAAGACCAGAGTTTCTTGAAACCACGTCTTAGTGTATCGGAAGATGGCGGTGATCGACCTTCTGGGCTGTCATCACCGTCGGTGGAGGAGGACGACGGGTGGATCGACACCACCCAGGCTTGTCCAACGTCTCCCACGCCGAAAACGAAGAGGACGCGAGAGCTTTTCCTGGCACTTACGAGGCGGCGCACTGATTCGATGTCCTCGGAGAACATTAAAGAGCTTGTAGCGTCGGAAGGAGGCTCAAGAGCTGCTCGAGCGGCGCATTCATCCACTTCGCCTTCGCCCTCTCCACATACTCCACCTCTATCGGAGTCGAACGACGGTTGGATCGAAAGCACTACCACCACCACAAGTCCACCAAGTCTATCACGAAAGAAACCAAAATCCCACCCAGCTTCGACAAGGGAATCCCACAACAGCAAGAAGTCTTCAAATCATGTTTCCCGAGCATCCACATCCACATCTTCATCCACATCGCACTTTCCGTTCAGCGCTACTTCTGCATATTACCCAACGCATACCCCATCCACATCAGTCCCGCACATAGGCCCACAAGCAATTCCTTATTTCTTTCCAGCATATCCAACAATCGCCATGCCTGTCCCCTACACCGCGTTTATGCATGTCCCCACATATCCCATGGGGATACCGCTACATGGCCATCAAGTAACTACAGCCAACGGAGTTGCTGCTGCTTACCCATTGGCCGCTGCACAACAGTACATGACATCGATGATGCCTGCGCGGGGGGCATCGTCGAAATCGTTCATGACCTCGAACACGACTAACAATATGAATATGACACCCGCGTATAGGGCCAAACACTCTCCGCTTTGGTGAAAATGAATTGCATCATGAACCCGTCCGTTTGTATGTATTTTTCCTTGTTCATATTTTTTTGGGCTCCGTCTTGGACCTTCTAAATTTCCTTTTCTCTTGCGCATTGCACCTGAGTTATGTCGAAACACCCATGCGTCTGTCAGATACATATTCTGGATACTGGTACCATCATTTTCTTCCACCCAATCATCACGAGATCACAATTGCTTTTCTCGCCTCGTGTTTCTATGACAGGGCGCCTTTGGCAGGCGACCTTTTTGTTGTTTCTCTGTTGTTTTTAACTAGTGTTATTTTATGTAGTGAAATCTCATATCGTTTTCTGTGAAACAAATCATCTCAGTCTCACGATCGCAAAGTATCCAAGATTTCATTTCTCTACGTTATAAGCCAGGGCACCTATTGGATCACGATAGACCAGTCATTGGCAATCCGAACTCTAGGGTCCTTGATTGTCAACAAGCTGGCAGTGCCTTCCTTCTTTTCACTTGATGATACACCTGGGGTATACTCCCATACAAGCTCCTCACCTCCTTCCACCTTGACGCTTGACGGCTTCGCAGACAAACCGACGATGACCACCTTCTCCACTCTCACATCTGCGATGGCCTTCGCGAATTCATTCGCAGGGTTATAACTCTTCAATGCCACTCCATCCACAGCCTCGTTTGGCTTCGCTGCCCCAAGGTCTCGACTCGACAAACGCAGACCCTTTGACTTCTTGGCCAGTTTCTCCGCAATAAACTCACGCCAAATGAAATGGCCTTGAAGATGGTCGTATGATTCACCATCATCAAGGTAGAGTTCTCCACGAGCAGCGCCGGCTTTGCTTAATGCGACGCGTAATGTGAAAGGATCACGTTTCATCAGAGGAGATGAACGCCTGGGACGCTCGCGCGTAGGTACGATTGATCCTCCGCGAATGAAGACAGGAACTTGGTGGAGAGCCGAAGGAACTGTGATTTCTTTGCCTTTTGCTGACCCGCGGTAAGCGTGATGCGTAAAGTAGTCGTAGTATACCTTATGGACAAATGAGTTAGCAGTCGATCTTGTGAAAGTCTGAATTCGTATATACCTGGTCTTCTGCAAGGTAGACTTTTGACTCCGTGACGTCTTTAGCTGTGACAGGCTTGACGAGTAATCCAGATGATCCGATATAATACTGATCATCTATAGCGAATCCGGCCTTGTCTTTCGGGAACATGATGAATTGTGGCCTGGGGTAATTGATTATCAGAACTATATCTCTGCAACATTCGGAAAATAACAAACCTCAAGATTGGCATTCCTGTAGCAGAGGTTTCCCGGAAAGCCGTGTACCACATTGGCAGAAGGGTATAACGAAGGCGAAGGAGATCCTTAACAAGGCCCTTGTATGGCTGATCAAGTAGGAAAGGCTCGCGCCGTTTGGTGTCGATGTGGGCATGGGCGCGGAAGAAAGGGGCGAAGATACCAACTTGGTACCACCTTACAAGCATTTCAGGTTCTGGGTTGCCGAAGAACCCTCCAACGTCGGCTATAGGGGACTTTGTGTCAAGTTATAGTCGTTTCTTGTGTAGAGAAGAACTTACAACCGGCGAAGCTCATTCCTGCAAGACCATTAGCGAGCACCATCTTTACGTTGACTTCCATATGCTCCCATGTGCCAAGGTTGTCACCAGTCCACATCGCACCGAAACGTTGCGAACCCGCAAAGAACGCACGAGTGAGGACGAATGGTCTGGTCTTCGGGTTCGTCCGCTCAGCTACGGCCTGATAGGTCAAATTGGACTAGAGGCAGGAGATGTTAAGTGGCGGCAAAATGGGAAATGATGGTCGACTAACGAAGAGCATTCCGTTGATGTTGTGGATGTCGCGATGCTCCCATCCACCATAATGAATGTTGTCCTTTGGCATCGTGATTTCAGGTCCATTGAACACAGAGGGCTGCAGCGAATCAGTCAATCATCTGCAACGGGAGAGCTTTCGCGATGTATGAAGACCTACCTCATTCATGTCATTCCAGATATGAACATCAGTCGTGCTCTTTGTCCAGGACCATGTTTCGGATTGTTCAATCTTGAACATCGATTTCCACCAGTCCCAGGCGGCAGGATTGAAGAAGTCGGTCCAAGAGCTGCTTCCAGGCCAACACCAGCCCTCGTATTCGCCTTCGCCTGACTTCGGTTTAACAAGAATTCCGAGGTCTGACGCTTGTTTGAAAGCCGGATAATCTTGAGCGCGTTTCAAATGAGGATCGACAATCACAACCATCTATCCGTAAGGTGAGAAAGTGTACCACTGTCGATTGGATTGAAAGTAACAGACCTTTCTGCCCAGGGCGGCAACATCGTTCGTCATCTCCACCGGGTCTGGGAAGGTCTTCTCGTTCCACATGAAGTATTTGTGATCTTCAGAGTATTCGATATCAAGCCAAAAGACGTCCACAGGCATGTCCTCCTCGTCAAACCTTTTTTGGACAGTACGAACATCCTCCGAGCTAACATAGTTCCAACGGCACTGGTGGTAGCCTAAACTCCAGTGGACGGGCATACTTTGGGAGCCGGTAAGTCTTGCGTACTGGCTGAAGACATCCTCAGCAGTTGGACCTGGAAGCAAAAACACGTCCAATATACCGGACTCGGATATCCAGTGTGTTTCTGTAGACATATCCGAGGAGTGAGATACATCGATCCAGGTTTCCGAAGCAACGGCATCAAAGACCGCGACCGTTGATTCGCTTGAATGAGCATGCATCAATGGGATAGAGCCGTATAGTGAGACTGGAGACGATGCCAAATACTCAAAGACGTCTGAGTTGTAGAGTCGGTACGGGTCGGTAAAGGTTGGGTCACTGCCAGCCGTGCTCGGTAAGGCAAGTTTAGTGGCATGTTGTGGAATGCCATAGACGGTTCCATGATTTGGGAAGTTGATATCGAGAGAAAGAGATTCAGGACCTGGAATTACATAGTAAATACGACAGAAGTTACAATTAAAGACTTGATTGTTACCTTTGGGTTTCGAGTCAGTCCAAGACAGGAATGTCTCTTCCCACAGGTCGTCCTCCACATCGCCTTCAAACCAGGCGCGAGGATTGTCGGCTTTTATGACTACTTGAGCTTCACCATTGCTTTCAGCGCCTTCGACTTCAACCGGTGCAGGCTCTTCCGTCGGTGTACCCTTTGTGCGGAAATGCTCCATGTGCAAGAGGCCTTGGCCGTTCAGGACGACTTGTTCTTTCCCGTTGCGAAGCAAAGAAACCCGCAAAGGCTCATAAGAAACAACGACTTCGATGTCCTTCCCGTCTCCGTAAACGGCGCGAATATCCTTCTTCCCAGATGTCCATTTAATTTCGTGGCTCAAAGACGGCTCTGCTACCAAAGCCCAGCCAGCCGCCTCGTCATAACGCTTCCGCAGGCCTCCTATTTCATCCATGCGTATTCGGGCGACACCATCCTCATGTATACGGACTTCCAAGCCGAAATTGATGTCGGGATACAGAGATGACTTCACAGCAGCAGTGAAGACAGCTTGGTTCGACGAAACCCGAATCGAGGAAGAGTCTATGGAGTATGGAGATACCCAAGATGACTTCGCCTCTTTAGCACGCGCGGAGAGTGCACGTCCACGTCTACAAAATCCGGACTGTGAACATGTTTTGAAGTCGTGTGCTTTGAAGGCGCAAGATTGGTCGACAAGTAAAAGAGTGAGAGCCACTAAAAGCGACCAAGAGCGCATGACGCTAACGCTATCTTTCGCGCTCTTTATGAAGGATGGGAAAGATTCAAGGGGATGTTGTTGGACTTCCAGAATCTGCACACAAGTCCACGTCGCCGGCCCACTTTCCCAAGATAGAGGTCATGTGATACAATTTCTTCCCCTGTGACCACGACAATGTTTTGAACTCATTCTTTGCTCAAACTCACAACATCAACAAGTGTTGATATCGGACTATAGTTTTACAGGGTACAGAATGGCTCTCGACAAGGAATAACTCTGCCAACAATCATCGATATCGAGATCCTTCACGTAAGGTTGACTCGATGAGTCGTTGGACCCAAATGGTATTGAAGCTCGCCTCTTCCCTTCCGACTGGTAAATTCATAATCGAGGTCCCATTGGGGTATCGGAGGGCGGCGAGGAAGCTTATTGTTTCCTCGCAGCGCTTTTCCCTTGGGTCTTGGGATGGAAATTGGTTCAGAGCCAGCATTCTCGTCGGCCTTGATTTCACCGAATAGTTCCTTGGGATTTGCGGCACCCTTGCGATCCGGACTGGAAACGTTCATATCCGCGTCCTTTCCGAACCTTTTCAAGTCAATTAGGTGACTTGGCTGTGGGGAATGAAGGATGAGAGGCTCGTGTGTTGGTTTCGCCGACCTAGACTGGACCGTTTCACGCTCTCGCGTTTGCTTGAGATTGTTGACCATTGTTTCAAAATCCATGTCAATAGGGAAGACACATGCCTTCGATGGCGAGGGCGGCAAAACGTTCTTAATCACAGCAGGCAGAAATGGCTATAGTGGACAAGTCAGTCTAAAAAGACTCCGCGAAAGGACAAAGGGTCAAACCTCGCTGCTAAACTTTGCCACCCTGGATTGGACGACCGGAAATGGTTTCGCCGTCTTCTTCTTTGTTCTACGGACGGGCGTCAGGGCCGAAGGAGGACCAGGGATGAAGCAGATATTGTTAAGCGAGATATCTCCAAAAGCGACGAGGGTGTGCTCATCATCCTCTTGTTCTAGTGGGGGTGTGGCAATATAGTTGCGGACCAGGTGTCCTACGCCTTTATCTGCCTTATCGTGCTCGACTTGAATCTCAGGATAGGAAGCAAGATAGGCATCTGCGATTTTTAGGGTATCGTTGGCGGCCCCGTCACTGCCATTCACCTCGCTCTTGATATGTTGCGCTTTGTCCAGCAGCTCCAAGCTTCTCTTTCCAGTCAAGTTGGGTGTCTGAACTCAGGGTTAGTCGATTAAACATCCTCAAGCTTCTGACAACATACGGGTGTTTTCATCATCATTCTGCTGTCCTGTTAATGGTTGGAGGGCTGGATGGATGAAGGTTGGATGGATGGGATTTCGACTCCTTTGGCCTCTATTTAAATCACAAACAGTGGCTCATGTGGCACTATCGAAACAATGGGGCCATATTTCCTGCCACATTTCCTTTCTTGTGCTAACTCTCTATCAAACAAGGGGACGTTGCTCATGATGCGTCCACACATGTCGCTTGACATCCTTGCAGACACTCTGGTTTTGGAAGAGAAGGTTGTACGCCACTTTTGCCCGATCAAGCGTTTGGTCATTGAGACAGAATATATATTACATCCTCGACATCTTGTCCTCTTCTCGCTATACTCAGGTGCTTAAAATACCAAGAAGCTGGTTCTGGATCTGGATCAACCCAGCCTGGTCAGCGCACGCAAAGTCGGTTAACGCGCCCTGGGTAAAGACGACTCCGGTGGCATTTGCTACGTTCCCGAGCTGCGCGAGACTCGTGGTGTTCGGATTGTACAGTGGCCATCCAAAATTAATCAATCCTTGTGCAGGATTCCGAGCGAAGGCTACCCAGGCGCCTTGAACGTATTTTGACAACGCAATCTCATTCGGAGTAGCAGGAATGGCGCTGCCGTTGTAGGTCCCGAATACGAGAGGAATCTCGGACGCATGGTATGCGCGCAAGTCGGGCCGGGTCGAGATGTCAGGGAATATGGCTGGAAGACTATCAGCAATCTGTGGACCACTGGCATTGTATAGCAGAACAACGCGCACCCTGGTACTGATATCGCCATGTCGGTACATTGGCGTTGATACGGTGGACAGCTGTAACACCAGCTGGACACGTAAATCCAAGCTTCCAACACGATCCATGGTCAGCAGGGGGTTCTTCACAGAGGACCAAGGCTTACGAGTGTTTCGACATCTGAAAGCATCTCAGTCACGACCGGAACAGTGAACCCAACCGTCACGAGCTCCTGAGCCACTGTGAAGATGTCGTCCTCGTTAGCAGCAGTCCCTCCGAGGAGTGGCACATGCAAGAAATTGCCAGCAGCCGCACGCTGTTGCGTGTCGGCAAAAATGGTGATATCTGGATTAATAGGTTGGCAAAGATCCCAGACACCTTGTAAAACAGACGACTCATACTGTCGACAACTAAGTTGAACGCCGCATTGGTGCTGATCACTGCGTTCTCCAGTGTCTGGAAAGGAACTGCTTCCATGCAAGTCAGCTGTTGCGGCGTTGTCGCTGGCGAGCGTAAGGGGCGCGAGGTCAGTATGCAGGACCTCAGTCTTGAAATTTGACTCACCATTACCGCATCCGACCGCACTGGAAACGGAATTCCAAGCAATATTCTGCGTGGGTGAAGAAGCGAGACTG
Organism: Crassisporium funariophilum; assembly: GCA_014925845.1. NCBI lineage: Eukaryota > Fungi > Basidiomycota > Agaricomycetes > Agaricales > Crassisporiaceae > Crassisporium > Crassisporium funariophilum. The sequence continues at coordinate 2,025,910 of JACGCL010000004.1, forward strand.
ATTATTCCACCACCTGATATGCTAAATCGTGAGGTTAGTGGTTATTCTTCTTGTTGTAGGTTACATATAGCTTACCTTCCAGATTCCTCGATAACGCCTTTTTAAATGTCAGATTCATTTGACATCACATTCTGCGCAGAGTCACTCACCTTTTACGATTGTATCGTGGGGGTGTGAGAATGTGTACGCATCCGCCGCCGCTGCTCCTGCACTTTGTCCGAAGATGGTGATGCGGTTGGGATCGCCGCCGAAATTTGCAATGTTAGCGTGTACCCATTGGATGGCGGCCTCAATATCGAGGAGGCCAAAGTTCTGTGAATTCTTGGTGCTCGCAAGTTGAGGAGCGTTGGGTTGGCCAAAGATGTTCAAACGGTAGTTGAAAGTGACGATTGTGAGGTCATCATTATCCCGCACGAAATTTTGACCATTGTACGTTGGTATATTGCTCTTGAAGGCCACATGTCAGACTGATTTTTGACGATGTCAAACTTCCTCACAGTTCCGAAGACAAATCCGCCCCCGTATATCCAAACCATCACAGCTGTCTTCTGTTTCCTGTTGATACTAGGCGCCCAAACATTGGCGCTGAGGCAGTTCTCAGACGAGGAGACGTTTATGCCTCCCGCTCCCGCAAGCACCAGGAATTCAAGGTTAGGAGGACTGAGTTCCTGTATGCATGAATCTCCAAAGTTCGTGGCTTGAAAAACTCCTTTGCGAAGAGGAGGGAGCTGAGGCGCCTGCCATCTTTTAGCGTTGGCGAAGGGTATGCCCAGGAACTGTCGGACTGTAGGCACGATGAGCGTTCCAGCGACAGGACCCTGTGCGGTCAACACAGTTAACCCGCCGCTTTGAGCGTAGATGCCATGCAGGAAGGCAGCTAGGAAGGATACCGAAAACCTCATTCTGCTCCGATGTACTGCAAGGTATAATGGTTATGTCGAGACTATAAATCAACGAAGGGTGGATAAATTTAGTTCGACTGACTGCGGCATTCCGTCAATCACCCAGGGCAATGGTGGAAGTGTATCCCTGATGTATCCCATGACGAAATCGAAGACGTATAGATGATTGGCGTGGAGCATACGGCTTCATATTGCATTGCTTTTCGTTATGTGGGACAGTTCTACTCAATTCATGAACTTATCTTGGGATAATGTTAGGCATGAGAATGCCAAATCGATGTCACTGAAGAGAAGCAATTAGTTTAATCTTGTCATGTCTTCTTCCGAGGTCGGCTGGGCATGGTCAAAAGCAAGGTGCACATGGATGCATTAGATCTCAGTTTTCGAGTGAACACCAAGGGGTGAGGAAATGGGTAGGATATCCATGACTTGGTGTGAAACTAGCTCGATGTAGGACATATATCGCCACAGCTTTCAGCATGCGGGTACATTTTTTTATGACGGCTGCAGTGACTTTGTTTTTAGATGTCGAGAACATTGGCTGCTATCAATACTAAAGATCCCAACATATCAACCACTCAATATACTCAAGAGCTGTTCCTGAATCACAGACAGTGCAGGCCCGTGAGCGCAAGCAAAGTCCACGAGCGACCCCTGGGTGAACACGACACCTGACTGATTGACCGGATTACCGAGTAACGCAAGAGTTGCAGTGGTCGGGTCATATTGCGGCCATCCAACACTGAGCAGACCTTGTTTAGGATCACGAGCAAACGCAACCCAAGCTCCTTGGATGAACCTTGAAAGGGCGATCTCCGCTGGAGTGGCTGGTATAGTGCTACTGTTGTAGGTACCAAACACCAGAGGAATTTCTGCGGCGTGATATGCTCGCAGCTCGGAGCGAGTCGAGATGTCAGGAAAGACGCCTGTTTTTTTTCCAATTAGCATCGGATTATGAAGATGAACAGACAAATTTGGCAACGTCACCTTGATATTGATATCGCCAAGTGGGAACATTGTTTTTGATACGGTTCAAAGCAGTAACGCCTGCGGAGCATGTACTAGTCTGAAAGCGCGCATATAAGCTTGGACGTCGCTGAATATGCAGACGTGAAAACTCACAAGGGTTTGCACGTCCGACAACATCTCTGTGATTGAGGGAACCACGATCCCTGTTGTAACAAGCTCTTTAACTAGGACAAAGATATCACTCTCATGTTGCGTTGTGCCTCCTAGCAGTGGGACCTGGAGGAAGTTTCCTGCTGCAGCCCTTGCCGCCGTATCAGCAAATATTGTTATGTCTGTTGAGGTACTGTTGAGCCAAAACAAAACGTAGACAATGAAACTTACTATCAACGACCAGGTTGAAGGAAGCATCTGTGCTGATAACTGCATCTTCCAATGCCCTGAAAGGCACTGCTTCCATGCAAACAAGCTGAGCAGAGTTCGTTGCTGGGACAACGTTGTTCAGGGAGGAAGTAAATGATATGACGGTAGAGCTAACTGTTGCCACACCCAACCGCGACTGCGACAGAGTTCCATGCTGCAGGATTAACGGCTGCAGATGTTGCAGCCGAAGCCCGACCGGAGATACTATAACGAATAGGTATTCAGACTTGAGACGACGTTCGGCAGACTGCAACGAACCTCCCTGATTGCTCAATTACGCCTGCAAAACAGTCAATGAAGGTCGCGATTTTGAGCTAAAACTAGACAGACCTTTGACTATAGTGTCATGAGGGTGCGCGAATGTGTACGCATCAACGGCGGCACTACCAGCACTCTGACCGAAGATGACGATACGCTCCGGGTCTCCCCCAAAGCCAGCGATATTGGTGTGGACCCATTTCACTGCAGCTTCGATATCGAGCAGGCCAAAGTTTTGCGATAGAGTGCTACTCGCCAATTGAGGGGCATTTGGTTGACCGAAGATGTTCAAGCGGTAATTGATTGTAACCACCGTGATGTCGTCATTGTCACGAACGAAATTTTGACCAACGTAAACCGGAATGTTGCTCTAAACCAGAATTCAAAACTGTCAGTCAAGAGGTCACCCAGAACAAAGTTGCGTACCGCCCCAAAGACGAAACCGCCTCCATAAATCCAGAGCAAGACGGCGGTGCCTTGTTTTCGCTTGACGCTCGGGGACCAGATATTGACGGACAAACAATTTTCCGACTCAGTATTATTGATCCCCATTCCTCCTGTAAGCTTCAGAAATTCCAGGTTGGGTACACTGAGCTCCTGCACGCATGTATCGCCGAAGGCTGTCGCTTTAAAATTCGTCTTGCGAACTGTCGGAAGTTGAGGCGCTTGCCAACGTTTAGCAGTTGCATATGGTATTCCCAAAAATTGCCGGACAGTTGGGACGACGAGAGTACCGGAAACGTCGCCTTGCTGAGTATGGACAGTCAACCCAATACGCTGAGCAGCAGCATGCGAAGCGGTAAGGGCGAATAACACAGCTACGACCTTCATCACTGGATTGAAGACTTCATGGTGGTAGCTCTGGTTGTTAAATGGTTTTCGCCCGACCACTGACACGAGAGCCAAGCGTGCAGGCATGCGTTGCGGACGTCCGTAGAAGTTTCACGACCATGAGGACCTTGCAGAAAGACGAACCCATGATAAGTTCTCGGTAGGTTTCAACAGAGCGTCGATGTCATGGAGTTAGATGCTTGTTCAAAGTTGTCGCCGAGTTCACAGAACCCCACTCGTTCTGATTGATTTTGGGGTGGAAGCAATCATCATGTTCGTCTTCTTGGTCACTCTCGTCCGCTCTTCTTCCTGTACACCCATCCTGAGAAATATCAGTTTGAGCACGGGTGCAGATTATGTAGTAACTCGCTGAGTTGTTGGAAGACTCCCAGGGAGATCGGCAGGTTCTGACCATGAAAGCGTTCATCAGCTATACATCCTTGATTACTCGCGCTGATGAGTGTTCCATGGTTTCTAGCACGGCAACAGAGTACTTGTGAATGCAGTTGAGTAGAAAGGCCACACTGATGGCTTCTCGAAGCAGCTTGAAATAACCTCGGTTATTGCAAAGCCCGGTGCGCAGGATCATACTTGAGATATGGTCACTTGACCGCGTCGCATCCGAGGCTGGCTGTGAAGACGAAGGAGCATCACGGTGACGCTTGTATGACAAAAGTCCCGAGCTGACTAGAATACACCCGAGTCATAGCAGATGACTTTCGAAAGGGCAAACGTGTTGATATTCATATAATATGATTGCATTTGCTACTGTTTAAATAAGCACCATTCTATCAACAACAATGAAGAGCTATACACCATACCATACAAAAGGGCCAAGTACGTTCAGAGATAACTATCAATCATCGCTATCAGGCAAATCCAGATTCCAATGCAGCAGAGAATGCAAGGAGTTGAGGTATCGCTCCACAGGTAGCATCAACAAGTACACCCTCGGTGAAGACAACTCCAGTCGCATTTGCAGCATTTCCCAGTTGTGCAAGAGTGGGAGTTGTTGGGCTGTACATGGGCCATCCAAAGTTCAATAGACCCTGTTGTGGATTTCTGGCAAATGCCACCCAAGCCGCTTGGACATAGCTTGAGAGTGCAATCTCGGTTGGAGTCGAAGGCGCCAGGGTGCTGGCGTTGTATGTTCCAAAGACGAGCGGAATTTCCGATGCATGGTAGGCTCTGAGATCGGGTCTCGGAGAGATATTAGGGAAGACGGCTGTTGAGGTATATTAGCAGATCTTCAAAATCTAGAAGTCATCATCAGAACCAACCTTGATATTGGTACCTCCACGTAGGGACTTGGGCACTGATGCGTTCTTGAGCTGTAAAACCTGCTGGACAAGTAAAGACCGTCTAGAAGAAATTTCGTTATCAACGATACAGATGCTGGAAATCAAGCCACTGACCTGGGTCATGATATCAGCAAGGACCTCTGTAATGAAAGGAAGAGCAACGCCTGATGTGACGAGTTCCGCCGCAACAACAAAGATGTCGCCCTCATTCAAAGTGCTGCCTCCAAGCACAGGAACTTTCAAGAAATTACCAGCTGCCGCGCGAGCATTTGTGTCGGAGAAAATCGTGATGTCTAGCCCTACATTAGATATGGGCAAAATCAAGAAGGTGCGAACGTGACGTACTGTCAGCAAGGAGATTGAAAAGCACATTAGTACTGATTACTGCATTCTCAAGCGTCCTGAAAGGTACGGCTTTCATGCAGGCCAGCTGAGCGGCGTTCGCGGCTGAAAGGTAGGATGATGCAATCTTTTGGGTTCTGTATATCGCCTATGAAGACTTACTGCTTCCGCAACCAACTGTAGACGCAACAGTATTCCATGCCGTCCCGTTCAAGGTAGGACTCCCAAGGGCTCCACTCGTTACCAGAGCAAGACTACCGTAATATCAGATACAGCGGCTGTCATGACATATGATGATAACTTACTTTCCAGACTCCTCGATCACACCTATACATTTACGTCAGTCGACCTATCGTTACAGAAAAACACCTTGTAAGTCACTGACCTTTTACAATTGTATCGTCAGGGTGTGAAAAGGTGTAAGCATCTATTGCAACACTCCCTGCACTCTGGCCGAATAATGAGATTCGGTTCGGATCACCGCCAAAGGCAGCAATGTTATCGTGTACCCAGGAGATTGCTGCTTCAAGATCAAGAAGTCCAAAGTTCTGGGAGTTGACGTTGCTGGAAAGCTGGGGTGCATTTGGCTGGCCAAATATGTTGAGGCGATAGTTGAAGGTCACAACTGTAATGTCTTCACTGTCCCGGACAAAGTTCTGCCCGTTATATGTTGGGAGATTGCTCTGTAGGCAGAAGATTGAGTATCACATCCGGGAGGAAGTTTCTGGTCATCGTACCGTTCCGAACTGGAATGCTCCACCATATACCCAAAGTAGGACGGCAGTCTTTTGCTTTCTTGAGACACTCGGAGACCATATATTGACAGACAGGCAGTTTTCGGACTCCGGAATGTTAATCCCTTGTCCACCAGTTAGAACTAAGAATTCCAGGTTGCCAGGGGTGAGCGATTGAACACAAGTGTCACTGAAGTTGTTGGCTTGGAAGACCGAGAGGTGAAGAGGTGGTTTCGCAGGTGCCTCCCACCTCTTTGCTGTAGCGAAGGGTATGCCAAGAAACTGACGAACTGTTGGGGTGATCAAACTGCCGGAGACAAGGCCTTGCTGGGTGTTCACAAGTAAGCCATTGCCGAGAGCATCATCCAAACCAAAGACACAGCTGAAGAAAGTGGCTGCAAACAAGAGGTTTCTGGATAGTTTCATCTGGCGCAATGAATGCCCCGGTCCAGCGGTCAAGCGGGTCTTATAACAAGAGACATAAAAGCATTTGATAATTTTGAGTCAAATCAAGCTAAAAAATGGACATGGTTGTTATTCTTACATCGAAGACGGGTGTATTCATGTGGGTCTTACCAGCGTTTTGGTTATATCTTTAGCAAAAAGTTCTTCATCAAACAGGGAATATGATGATAGTCTGACTCAACATCAATAGAATTTCGGGGAAGGGGCAAGTATAGACCAAAACTTACATTCCAGAGTACATGACTTTTGTGGTAACTCCTTTGGCATGAAAACGTACAGGTCGAGGGAAAATTAGCACCGCTCATGGGAACACGGTTACTGCAAGAGCCGAGACAAGTAAGGTGTGAGGAAAGTTCAACAGGAAAGATATTCTTTGGATAATGGTTGGATAATGGTTGAATAATGGAAGATGGAACGGCAATGCGTCATATGTAAGGAGGCTTGGCAAGGGCGGTAATCCTGTTGGCGTGTGTGTTTTAAAGGCTGTCGGTAGCTCTACAAACATGCAACACCGCTGACATCCGGACTTCCGAATCATGATCACCGATGCCTGCCTTGCCATTGAATTTCTCGTTGACACACTATATCATTGACTGGCACGGTTTACGCGAAATACATCATGATCTTCCTAAACTATTGAAGATACTTAATCACCAAGGACCTGAACGTGAGGTGCCATCCATTCATCGTCATTGGTATATAGGAAGTCTGCGAGGTCATATATGGTCACGCCCCTCAAAGGTTCAAGTTGATGGGGGTGCATCCAAGGTTGATGAGGCCGTTCTGAATGAATGCATTCAGCTTTTACATCCTCAAAGAAGCTATGGGACTTACGAATTGGTTGTTGGTGCAGCAGACCGGTTGAGAAGAGCTGAATCACGTTGAGCCAAGGTCGCAAAAATCTTGTTACAAGGGCTTTCTTACCAGGAGTTTCCTCCGAGACCAAGCACGGAGATGGGGTTGCAGGTCACTGATGTAGGAATATTCGTTCAATTCTCAGGCGGTCATTGACGAAAACGGTCACTTACAGCCAACGAGTCCAGCAATGGATGGGAGCACAATACCGAGCAAACCCGCCAACTGGCTCACGCTAGTAGAGTTGGACTATGCACATCGTGTTAGCGAACATAATGAAAAGTGTAAAGTAATGAACTTCACCTGTTGGAGAGAGTTGCAGCAAGAGATGGGCCCAGTGTTGCAATCACCGTCACGGGGGATGGCGGTGGCAGCAGCAAGGAGTGGGAGAGCAAAGACGAAGAAGGTGGAGGCGCGGCTGAACATTTTGAATGTAAGGTGTAGTAGAAAGTTAATCGACTGGAGATTTTCGAACTCATGATCTACCTTTATGCATTCCAGGCTGCTCGCAGGACCTGATTTCTGACATGCTCCTTGGCGCAGGTTCAGCCGTTTGAGGACATTTTGAAGATGTTGCTCTCTTGGTAATGCTATACCGACCTTGTCATCCGCGGAGAGATATGGACTCCTGTTCAGTGATTACGTTGAAGTATGTCATGCATTACAATGTGTGTTCCCGAGTGTCTTGCGTATTGATTGTTGACGTTCTACAGTGACAGCTGCATGCTTTGGAAATTTCGGGGTTTTTTCCTAGCCAGGATCATACACGTGGATTGAAGAATGAGACAGAAGCTACCTGTGAATGATCGAGGGCATATCAAGATGTGAATTTTGTTTTTGCTGGTAGCGCTTAATGAACAATATCTTTCCGGCCATTCACAGGGAACCATGGACTTCTTTACCATACAGTTATTCTCCCTACTCCCCGCTGGAGTCACCTATCGCTCACTATGATTTCATTTGTTACATGTACGTAGCCCTCTAGGTTGTCCCCCGTTCAACAAAACTGATGCTGAGAAGCTAAAAATTCGTTGGCAGATTTGTTTAGCCATTCGGAAGTTCAATCGTAAAACCTTGTAGTCGGATTGTATCTGATCGAGAGAAATTCAGTCTTCATTCGAACGTAGGCCATGATCAATCCTTGTTAACGGATCTACATCCGACCGCGAGAAATTGCTTGTTTGCGGTGTTGATGTGGGCCCGAAGTGCACGGTAACTTCCACACAGGAACTGAACAAGAAGCAAGTATTTTCTATAAACACCAGTCTTAGACGCCGTAAGCGCCTTCACATGTTGCGTAAGGTTTTCAACCTATGCATTCACCGCGTGTTCACGTGTGCACGCAACACTCATATATGCGATCGTGATTAATCCTCCCAAACTCCCTATGCTTGTTCTGATGTCGACCTATGATGTCTACGTTTTGATCGCCACATTGCGTCCGTTCCCTTTCATTATTCATCCGTTGACATCCCGAATAATTGATTTAGGTTGTAGTTGATCTTGCTTTCCGCTGCAGCATTCTACTGCATGGGTCGTATGCCTTCCAGAACCTCCCAACTAAATCAAGACTCGGCATGATTTGCAGGCCACGAACTGCATATCCACTCAGATTTCATGGTATTTGTCCCTGTTGAGACATGTGTGCGACAAGCAAGTTGAGAGAGAATACATACAGGACAAACAGTGCCTGACTTATAAACATGCACGGAGAAACAGATACACCGGGTCATTGTCACATTGGTCTCAAGCGCAAATGACAAACACAGGTCAGCGATTCGAAGGACTACCATTACATGGTAGGGGTATCGAAAGTGAATTCAATCACAGTGGCTTCGACAAGTCTTGTTTACCTACAAAGGGGTCTTCGTGTTCCTTCGTAAAATCATCTATACTGAACAATTGAAGGATGTCTAAAGAACGTAAGTGAGAGTTTAGGCCCTGACCCCTTTGTGTGTATGTAGAATTCCAAGTGAATCCTGAGCGCCGCCACGTACAAAAATACAATGAATGATGTGGCAAGATGCTCTGTATTCGCATCTACTGCATTGTTCAAACGCGATTAATTCTGTAAGTGGAAGTTCACTCACGAGCTTCCGACGCCCTGACGTCTGCATTGTCGAGCAGACGGACCGACATCGATGTAAAGTGTCCGTCAGGGTGCCGATTTGGAAATTCTCGGACTTGTCTGTGGAAACGCCGTGCCTTGAATCCGATGTTACATGTGCGGCAAGCATCGTTATGAAAGAATACAAGCTGACATCGCATTCCTCGGAGTTCAGCATCCTTCCCTCTTCCAATGACAATCAAACGGCTAGAAAATCGGTAGCATTATATATTAAAGAGGCATGGCAGAACTCAAATTGAAAGGACTTGCACCAATCATACAGGTGTGCACCTGTGCTGTTACGATATTTTGTATGAGAGTTCTTGGTTGGATAGGTAAACGTTTTGCCGCAATTCAATTCTCACCATACAATTGTGAATGAGCTCGCTAACAAGATGTGGATTTTCTTGGACATACACACCCATCGAATCCTTGGAGAAGTGAGTAACACAGCCATGACAATATCGAGGCAGCTAGCGGGACAGCGCGAGAAACACCCCTGTCTTGTACATTGCCCTTTAGGATGATGAGCGGCCGTCTATCTATAGAGACGAGCCTCGCTGTGTGTGGGTGCTGCCCCGGCTGAGGTCATATAGTAATCCAGGCTAAAATGATTATAGAATTAGAGATCATACTTCAGTCAAGACAACAACCAGGATAATAACAATCAGTCTACCTCAATTCTACCATGGAAGTCATCATCCATGTTCTTCAAAGCGGTGTCCAATCATTTTGATCAACATTGAATTCCTAAAGGTCACCGTTAAACATGGCCATCCATCTGTCGTTTCCGATTTACCAAAAATATGGCAAGCCCGTCTGGCATGAGAATACAGGAAGCCCTAAGGAAGCCATCATCGAATTAAGTCTGATGCGTACATGAAACTACCCACCATGAGGTGTACCGGAGAACAAATGTTCTTGTATTGTTGTATTGAAAAAAAGGAGGATACAGAAGACACATGGCTGATAGGGGACTTCGACAAGATGCGCCACTGAGATCCTTCAATTCATTAGCTGTGGTGACATGACAAGTACGCACAACACGAGCCAATTACCGAGTACCACAGCGACTTTCTATTTTTTCCTTTCTTCCGTTTCCTGATGAAGTAGAACCCTGAAATGAGCAAAACCTATATTATGCGAACAAGAGGTGGATGAGCTTCAGTTGAACTTGCTTACGTTCTACACACTTCCATCCTCGTAAAATGCGTGCCTCCTCAGTCTGTGTTTTCGCTCTCCCAGTCCTTGCTGCTGCCACCGCCATCCCCCGTGATGGAGGAAGCTGCAACACCGGTGCCATTCAGTGCTGTAACTCCGTTCAAAGCGTTAGTGGAACCAATCATGTCTTCGGTAGTAGGTCCTTGATTTGAAGCTTTTTTTAGTCTACTTCCACCAACATCGCCTCATTGGCTGGTCTGCTCGGACTCGACCTCGGGTCCCTTGGTGCACTTGTTGGATGTAAGTGAAAAAAACAAAAAGATTTGATAGCTCAAAAATTAACAACCGAGCACAGTGACCTGCAACCCCATTTCCGTCCTCGGTCTTGGTGGAAACTCCTGGTACATCAGAAAAAATCCGCGTCATGTATAACGTGCTCAAGAGTGAACCAATATATCTACAATAGCTCTGCTCAGCCCGTTTGCTGCACCAACAATTCATTCGTGAGTTTTAAAACCACTGAAGATTGTAGAGTAGAGATGACTGACGCAAATTTGATATCAGGGCGGGCTCATCAGCCTTGGATGTTCCCCTCTCAATCTCAACCTTTGAGAGAAGCCAATCAATTTCTGCACAAATGTTTCCCTAGCCCGAATTAGCACTTTGAAACAATATATCAAATAGTTACAGTTGACGCAGTCCACATGTACCCTGTAACAGACAGAAGTCAAATTCGATTGCTGCATACAAGTTTTTGAGTTCACAACATCCAGATAAATGAAATGAATAAATTACCGCATACAAGTTATCTGACTCAGTTGGTTGTTGGTTGAGCTGAGGTGCGAATCCCCAAGGTTTCTTGCCGTTGTTGAAACATCGTAGGATCGGGCATAAATGTGACGAATCATCCTTTCCTGATCAAGCTGTAACCCATGCACGGGACGTTTCAATGCTGTAAGCTTTTGTGAAAAGACCAAGATCTTGAGGAACGGGAAAAAAAGTGAGTGTGGTAAGGCGCCACTCTATCACGAGGTTGTTTGGTTTGATTCGGTGCTGATTTGACCGTCAAAAATGATATTGGAAAACAAATGTATATGACTGTCCAAGTACGTTGATGAAACCGTGCTGAACAAGGAGCGTGGTAGAAGAGCACGGTACACAATGAATACCGCGTGACCAGCATAGACCACTGCTCAGGTTGGTGTCGACATGGGAATTAGACTGTGAGTTGAATTGGAGGATCCACGGTACGCGGCCACTGAACGGCCTCGATCAAAAAACTGTCTAACGTCAGCCAAGGATCACGGACAGCATGAGTATGGTGACAGGCTATTCACCAGATTGAGGCACCGATTTACATCATGTAGAGGTATCCCGCAAAAGGACAGAGTCTTGTCGGACTTCGAGGCAATTACTTAACTGTACATTCTCAAAGGAGACGATGCGCATTGCCTGGATGTATAAAAGGGAAGGTGTTTGAACAAGAACTTCAGTCGAACAAGCTAACAGTTCAACTTCACACTCAAAAACAAACAGTATGCGCACTTCATCCATCTTCGTCTTTGCCCTGCCAGTCCTTGCTGCTGCCACCGCGATCCCTCGCGATGGTGACTGCAACACCGGACCCATCCAGTGCTGTAACACTGTCCAGCAGGTAAAGATCGCCGCTCCCATTCAAAGTACCCTTCTGACCTGTCGCTTTAGTCAACCGCCACAAACCTTGGAATCTTGAGCGGCTTGCTCGGTCTTGTGCTCCCAAGCATTGGCGGGCTCATCGGCTGTAAGCAACCAGCTTGTGAAACTTGCTTTCCATCGACCAATATTTCTCCTCACAGTGAACTGCAGCCCCCTCGGCGTCCTTGGTATTGGTGGAAACTCCTGGTAAGAAGGCCTCGATGCGAACCTATCGAGAATCACACTCAGTCCTTGTTTTAGCTCTTCTCAACCGGTCTGCTGCACCAACAACCAATTCGTGAGTCAAAGGCAAACTTTTGCAGATTCTCGTTACTCACACCTGTGCTCCAGAACGGCCTCATCAACCTCGGATGCAGCCCCATCAACATCAACCTCTAATGAAACCACCACGACCCTTGCTGACTTCAGTGGATCTTCCCCGGACAGGATTGAGACCACAATCTTAGCGCAACTGGGGTCTGTTAGCCACTGAAGAGGACTTGTAGATCGATATATAATGCTTTGAATATAAAAATATGAGTTGATGATGACGGAAACTGTGGATAGACTGGTCAAGCTTATACAAGTCATGTGTGGCATGCAAAGGCAGTCCCAGGCTGTTATTTTACAACTCCTTCATGCTGTGAGATTCTAGAACCTACAAGAGTGTCGACTTCGGTTGCGCAGAGAGGCGGATAGCGCGTAGTAGGCAATGTAAGCGCAGGATACGCGTAAGCCCCCCTGTTGCGTTGATACCCCCTGTTGCGTTGCCATTCACTTTTCAAGAAAAGATTGGCAGCAGGCCGGAAGAAGGAAAGCCCCTTCATCATAAACAAGATAGTAATGGTATGTTGCCGGAACCAGACAGTGAGGCTCTTGGACATAGCCTCTACTCAAGCTTATCCAGTCAGAGGCACAAGACCAACCAAGGTCAAATCTGAAGATAAGAAAGCCGATTTTCAGCTTGAGGCCCAACGTCTGTTGTTGCTTCACAAGGTAAGGTGGATGCATGCGGGTCCATTCTGAAAACAAGCCAGATATGCTCATATGCAGCAGCAGCAGCATATCGCAGCAAGGAGATTGCGGTGACCTGGCGCGAGGCTCCGACGTGACAGAGGGAAGGGGGTATCAACGAGGACGGTTGAGAGAGGTCGACAACGACTTCGTCTGTTGCTGTTGGGCGGTCTCTTCCGAGGTAGGCCCCATCGGGCCAACACCTTAACAGGGGCTTGGCATGCAATTGGCGTTCTCCTCGACTACTTACATTCAGTATATGAGAAGGTCTAACAATGTCTTCTCTGCCAAAAAAAATCATGCAAGTGCCTCTATATATACTATACACGTCAAAAGGACGTATATGGAGAATAAGGTATGTGTCGAAGACTCGCGTCAAATTCGGTTCATTCGCCGTAGATATGCTGCGACTATGAGTTGTTCGATTCTGAACAATTGTTGCTCAGCCTCTGCATGGAAACAATACCATGTGTAAGCGAAGACTTACCGTCCTTTCACTAGAAATGTGACACCCTGGCTCAAAAAACCTTTGATTATTTGCATCTCAAGGCCTTGGTAGAGCCCTCCGATTCCAGTAATCATTCTTTCCCCAGACTGAACGCCCTTTCCTTTATCCAGGCTATGTTTAGAGGCTAAGGAGTCCACACCACGATATGCATCAACCAGAACCTCTCGCATCGTCGTCGCCGATGAAGCTTGGAGACGGGTTTTAGCTAGTATCAAGGGATACAGGAGTGTCACCGCTATGACATCATGTCGCTCGTCAGCTTGTATTTCCCGTCAAGGAAAGACTACCTGCCTATTGAATTGGAGGTCGCTGCACCGAAGAATGCTTCTGATGGCTTGGGGTTCACATCAGCGGCGGCTGAGTGGGGTAGGCTGGTCTTTTCGATCTGTAAACCCGATCCAGATGACTTCACGAGCGTCAGGATCCTTCTAAACATCTGGAAGAAGGCCAAGGTGATGGATGGGTTCAACGACAGAATCGTAGTTGTTTGAAAACCTGTCAATTGTCAGTGTCAGATCATGGCTTAATGCACGAGTGATTGTTTCAACTGGCAACAGACCTCTCCAAAAGCCGGCGAGGCCCTGTTCGAGGAAAATAAGGTTGACAATGTCAGTGATGCCCTTGGGGTTGGCTTGTTCAGCTCCAGCATCTTCCTCATCTTCACGCTCTGTTTGTAGTCGAAAGGTAATTATATTCAACGGCGTTGTTATTGCTCGCGACGCGACGCCCGCAATGAAGCCAAGGAAAAGTTCTTCCAGAATTGTTGGTTTATGTGCGGATATAGTTCCAGGCTTCTTTATTCTTGCTGTATTTCGAAAGGATATAAGTCTCCGGGTGGAAAGCGATCGAAGGAATGAATAGAAGTAGAAATATAGAAAGCTGTTGTGATATGACCATGATTTGGTGCCCTAGATGTGCACGAGTTGATGACATACTTCGATAAAAATGTGGCCACTGTATCTGGCCAAAGTCCATCATACAGTGCGCCTATCCCGTAATTCCTCAAGATATGTTTAAATATGAGCACAGCGCCATGAATGCCGCCTCGTTGCTTTCTTTTCCTCGGTGGATCAAGCTGAAGACATGTCGCAATGAGATCCAGAGGGTAGGTCAATGCATTTGCGGAGGCGCTTCCTATTGCCCCAGAAAATGCCTGCACAAGAGGCGGAAGAGTACTTGTCATTGTGGAAGTCGTTAACGAAAGGGATATCCGTTCATGACAACTTCACTTTTGACAGGTTTGCATGATGTCATTGATGAACCGGGCTCGGATAACAAGGGACACCGGTTGTAGTCTTGTTTTGATTCGAGGACATCGCCCCCATTGGCGCCCAAACTTCTTCTGTTGCTGTCATGATTCTGAGCACGACACGAGATCTACCTGCTGGCAGATCTAATAGGACTGGACGACATTTCCGTTCCGATTTCAGCTATTTCTTTCGACAGTTGCGAACCTCTCGCTGAGAATTCAAGACACTCTTGTAAGTATGCTTAGTGTATATGATTGTTCATGATGCACAAATAAGGACGGCATTCTTTCTGTTATGTGATACATCTGGGCTACGTCAACTGTAACTATTTAAAACTGTAACTATTCAAATCCAAACTACACGTTTTGGATGGTGTTTAGCATGTGCAAGACGCTGCTCGAACCTTAGAGGTTGAGGTTGATAGGAGAGCACCTAATGGCGAGGAGTCCGCCCTATATCATTAAATGCATGTCAGTCGTAGCTCAGACCATCAGCTCGATTAATGACTCGCGAAGGAGTTCCCGGTGCAGCAAACCGGCTGAGAGGAGCTTTATATACATGAAGATATATGTATAAGCAAATCATTCATGACATGGTTCGCATAAACGTACCAGGAGTTTCCCAACAAGGCCAAGGACGGAAATGGGGTTGCAGGTCACTGTGCTCCGTCGTTGAGCGCTGAGAATTATTATTTCCGCCAATTAATGGGACTTACATCCAACAAGTGCGCTGAGGGATCCAAGGTCGAGTCCGAGCAAACCAGACAGTTGGGTGATAGAATATCTTACAATGCTTTATTTGCCTTCATCGTTCATCGTCATCGGCCTCAACTACGTAAAACAAAGTGGAATGGGAAATGTTCGCGTCGACAATGGTAAGGTGACGGAAATGGGGAGAGCGAGTGGTGAATACGGATGGGGTAGGTATCATCGTTAATCAAAAGGGGACTGAAATAAACAATTGGGGTTTGGATCTTACGCGGGTGCTGGTGGCTTCGATGTGGAGCGCCCCTTCAGAATGTAGGACGGGTGGGGGTCACAATTTACTCATGTCAAGGTGAAATCAATTGCGGATAATTAATTGCCCATCCGCAGACGCTCGTCATGAACATCAGAACAACGCAGGTGTGCACCTGCATGGTTGTGTGAGAGTTCCTTGAACATCTGAGTCGAGACATATCTTCTCAATGTCAAATTGATACCGAGAGCTCAGCCGTCCGATCGTGTTGTGCGGAAAAGTAAGCATGTTGAAGTCCGAGGAACACGATGTTAATTTCCAGTGTCGCACAAAGTTAAGGCACGGCATTTCCACAGACAAGTCCGAAATCTTTGGCACATGCGCGGACACAATACATTGAAGTCATTGTTTTGCATGAAGAACCTGAAGCTCAGGGTTGATGCCAGGCGTGTGTAAATTCCAGAACGCGAGTTTGACACTGTAAGTTGCGATTCATAGAAAATCAGTGTTTTGTTAAGTTGAGCGTTCCAGGGCTGAGTTGCTTGAGAATCAACCAATGACAGATGGTGGAACAGAAGCAAACCGATACAACGGAGACGGAGCAGAGCGTCTACCGCATGGCCCAAGGCTTTTTGTGTTCATGTATTTTGATTGCTCGGAAGCTTACCAGGGGTTTATGAGGGTTCCGTAAACTTGAGCCATGTCAATAATCTTTACGTCCACTCCCGGATATCCCCCAATTGTAGAACAATGTCATTGGGTACAGCAAGGTCCGTCAGCAGGAAGATTGTCTTGTAAATATTGAAGTACTATCCCTGAAGGAGCGAAGGCACCATGGCCATGTAGAATATGCCTAAACTGGGAGATTTTCTGCATCGTAGCCGTATAAATGGGAGTGGAAAAAATCTTAACTGCAAGTTGTAAAGTTGCAATCCGCTTTCAAATCTTTATACAAAATGTTTGCTCGTGTCGCTGCTCTCTTTTTCCTTGCCACCCTGGGACTACCCATCCTTGCTGCCGCCAATGCCCTTGAGGCTCGGGACCAATGTAACACTGGCGCGGTGCAGTGCTGTTCATCTCTTCAAGCGGTAGGCATTATGCGAATCCTTGATCGCGTTCAAATGTCTAACATGTCTTTCAGGCAAGCACCACCGGTCTAGGTCAGGCCCTTGCTGGAGGAGGTCTCCTTGGACTTGTCCAGATTGATGCTATCATCAACAGTATTGGTGGCTTGGTTGGCTGTGACTCGATTTCTTTCCATTGTTATTCTAGCTTGCAATTAACGTCATACTTTTCTTACTAGTGGCCTGCGTACCGCTTTCCATCTTGTCTCTTGGAGGGAATAGCTGGTAGGTATCCTACTGAAATTAATGCTTGCTCATCATCTGAGAAACATTCAGCTCGACTCAACCGGTCTGCTGCACCAACAACTATGTGGTTTGTGAAATTTGTTACTCAATCAATTTCATCGCTGAAAATTGCTGCAGGGCGGTATCATTCAAGCCGGCTGCACACCCATCAATGTCTAAGATGCCTGCACTTCGGCGTGTTGAGATGGAAGTTGGGTTTGTGCAGGTGCTAGGTTCCCGAAGCATACATATCTATACGATGCAAAATTTACTCAAATTTGATGGCGATGAGTGTCGAGCCAGTCACCATAGATTGGCATCAAGCAAAGCTGAGAAATCCAAGAGAATATGAATGTTGCACATATGTGTCAATATGAACAAACACCCTATCCAGACGAGCGCCAGACGACGGTTGTGCGACATTGACCGCCCAGAGTGTGCAAGCTTCATCGTAGCCTCCTGTGGGTCAGCTGAACTAACCTCAACAAGAAGAGAGAAAAGAAGGATGCTTATCTGATTGAACTCTGTCAGTTCAAAAGAAAAATCAATGACTCGGCGCTGCTCAATCACACGGTATTCTCGAACCTCGTTTTGTCTTGACCACTAAGAGATAGCTACTTTTGAATACCAATAATTGGGGCATAGGGTGTCAGACGTCCCAACTTGAGCGGCGTTCTATATAGTGGTGGAGCTCAAATCTCATCGACATGAGGATGAACTTCGACTTAGCGTATTCCAAAGAACGACAATCATCCAGAGAATGCCTGCATGTAGCCGCTCTGACCTGGATCCCGGGTATCAGCCTCTGAGAAAAGTCGAAGTTCATGCTACTTTAGCCGCTTCGCTTTTACTGCTATGATACACATTGGCTTATCTTTATGCAAGGACAAAACCTCAGTCAAGGTAGAACAAAGGGACAGACTCTCTCACTAGTCCATGGGATCTTGACATGAGTTATTCCAGTTCGCGTCCTGTAGGAAGTGCAGATGTAAGAAGACGACATGGCAGTTTGGTTTGGTTTGGTCTACCCAACTCGGTCTAAGCAGTCTGTCGTGAAGTGTGCAAGAGTTTCGTCAGGAGCGATGGGATGCATCTTCCTTCAGCGTGAAGAATGCCATGAATCAAGATGGGTTTGGGACGCAGGCGGCTGTAAAGGTCAAGTCTAGGTGCGACTGAGCTTTTGACAAGCTTGCTTCCAAGGCCATTGGCATTTCAGGCAATTTCACGTGCTACTGATCTCCCAAGCTTAGCGAATGTCGGAACAAGTGCCGGACCTGGATTGAAGTTGAGCTTCGCCAGTATCCCAAAATCTTGTTTAGTACCCATTGAGTACCCACCAGGCTTCGTCAATACCCACTTCATCAGGTTTCTGCTCCGCCCTCATTTGAATCATCAACTATGACGATAGCTCATGGTATCCGTACGCTGGGTGTTCTCGGTGCTGGTCAGATGGGCACAGGCATCGCCCTTGTGTCTGCTCTTCGAGCCAAAGTGCCGGTGCTTCTTTACGACAGGTCATCTGAACAGGTGACGAAAGGGCTTTCACTCATGGACAAGCTCTTGGCGAAAGATGTTGCGAAAGGGAGGATTACGAGCGAGGAAGCCAAAGAAGCAAGAGACAAAGTTTCCGTTGTAGGACCCGAAGCCGGGATCAAGGGAATGAGGGATGTGGATATGATAGTGGAGGTACGTACTCCATGCTTATATCGAGAACAGCTTTGAAGTCAAGTCAGGCTGTGTCAGAGTCTCTGCCGCTTAAACAATCCATTTTCGCGTCATTTGCAGCCGAGTTAAGACCGGACGCTATCTTGGCTACCAACACGAGCTCAATCAGTATTACAAAAATTGCTGCCTCCGCCCTCCCGAGTGGTGTAAGTGCTGCAAGTGAAGAAGGCAAAAAAAGCGCTGGACGCGTCGTTGGTAAGTGGATTGCCTACCATGATGAATCCTCACTAAACGCATTGCATAGGCCTACATTTTTTCAACCCGGTTCCAGTCATGGTATGCCACTTCATCTCGGTATTTGCATACTGTTGACGAGCTTTCTGTTTAGAAATTGGTTGAGTTGATTTCAGCACTACAAACATCTCAGGATACCCTGGATAGAGCCCGGGCTTTCGCAATTGCATGTGGCAAAGGTTCGTAAGCGCCTGGACCGGATTATTCTTTATCACTGATGCTTTATTGCCTTGCAACTTCCCTGATTCAGAGGTAACAATATCAAAAGACGTACCGGGATTCGTCTCCAATGCACTCCTGATGCCCTTCATCAATGAGGTATGGTTTCTCACCAGACACCAATCCCAAAACTGATTGACGCGTCCCGCATTGTAGGCGATCATGTGTTTAGAAAAGGTTTGTCTGCTCTACGTCGAGCCGTGATCGAATAATGATTCCGGGTTTGTCATAGGGAACTGCTACACGGGACGATATCGACACAACACTAAAGCTTGGTATGAACCACCCGATGGGCCCCTTGCAACTTGGTGAGTAGTCTTTTTGCCATGCCCTGAACGCGTGCCTTTAATTGACTTTGTAATTTCCCTCTTTCTTACAGCGGACTTGTGCGTCGACTGACCTATCTTTGTGCTTCCGATAACTTTTAACCAATTTCTGAAACGACAGCATTGGCCTAGACACATGTTTGGCTATCCAGCAAACACTTTACGAAGGTACGCGTGACTCTAAGTACCGCCCGAGTGTTCTTCTCGAACGCATGGTCGACGCACAATGGTACGGAAGGAAGAATGGCAAGGGATTCTACGAATACAAAAATTAGACATTATGTCGTCACTGCCGTGCAAGACATGTAGAGCACATTTTTTTCGATCGAGGTATACGACAGACGTGGTGGCCACAGCTTAGTTTATGGCCTAGGGCGGATTCGGCCTCTAGCGGGTATCATGGTTGGACTAGTCCGGAACTCATCATCCTATTGTTGACGCAAATTTTGCGCTCAAGAGATCCAACATCGCCTCTTGTCACCTTGATTCCAGAATAACCTTATCCAAGTTTTCGCGATGGCTGATACCCCAAATCTTCCTGTTTTCGTTGATCTGACACACATCTTGGATAATGATGTCCAAACCTACCCCGGCGATGGCCCTTTTAGTCTTTTCCAGGCTGCAACAATCGATGCCGACAAATGCAACATTCATGCGATGAGCTTTGGTTCTGTACACACAGGGACCCACATCGACGCTCCGTTCCATTTCATCGCGGGCGGCAAAACGATCGAGCAAATCCCGCTGTCTGATCTTATCGGTCCTGCCCTCATCATCGATCTCTCACAACAAAACCTACAACCCCGACAACAAATTACTTGGGCAGATCTCGCACCATGGGCAGATCTCATGAAGGAAGGGATCATTGTAGTAATCAACACCGGATGGTCTCAACGTCACTGGCGCACACCGCAATACTTTCATCACCCGTATTTTGCTGCAGATGCAGCAGAAGGCCTGGTGGCCAAAGGGGTTCGTGTTGTTGGACTCGACACCTTGAATCCAGATGAGACCCCAATAGACGGCACGGGAGGGGAGAATGGCTTTATCTTTCACGAGATCTTTCTTGGTGCGGGAGGTGTTATTGCCGAGAATCTGACGAATCTCTCGTCTCTCGTGGGAAGTGTCGATGATGATACGAAGCCATGCCAATGGATCATCAACCTGATCCCGCTGAATCTCCGGGGAAGTGATGGTTCGCCCATCAGGGCATTTGCATACTTACAGGCCCTGAAGCCCCGTTCATGAATTAAGGATATCACAAGGCCGAGCATATACGGTCGGGTGCAGTCATCCGAGGAGGAGTACTTGCTCGATGCTCATCAATCAAGACACATAATAACGTCGGAAAGACTTGAGCTTCTCCCAATACATATAAGGAGTGCATTCCCGCGATGGAAATGAAACAAGGATGCGGCAACCTTAAAAAGGAACAGACAAGGATTCATACGAGCATCCACAAGTAACGAAGAAGAGCAGAATTTCAAGGTTAGCGAATGTGCATGCGTTCCATTGATTGTGTTGCGAAGTCAGCTCGTGGTATGATATTCTTCGAGGGAGTCTTGGAGAGAAGGTTCAATGCTACATTACTTCCGACCCCGGAATACCGAGCCATTGTGCTTGTGCTGCTTCTGAGACACGGGGACTGCTGATGGGCGACCAGGTTTAGCAGTCATCTGGACAACTTCACTACCCGGATCTAGCCCCTCTTCGTCAGAATCGTCGTCTCTGGGACGTCGCCTGAATGGTTGCTTGAAGAAATAGTGTTGCGCAAATGCAAGGGCAAAGCTTGACAAGGAAGAGGTGTCAGGTTGCGGAAAAAGGAATTTCTGATTTAGGATTGTGCGTACGTTGCAGCAAGGGATGCGCCTGTGATAATTTGTGTCGACGTTGGCGGTTTGTAGCCACCTCCGATGATGTCCTTTATGAAGATAGTAAGTGAATTTGATAACGAGGATTACTTGCTCGCATGCTACCCACAAGGAAATGTGATGCATTGCGGTCAAACAGATAACGAAGACCTCTACTCATGCCTGCCTGCTTGTTGATGATGAGGTCTGCCCCTAGAAATGTGAGGAACGTTCCTATTGATGCGCAGCCTAGGACCTAATAACCATGAGTCGCCGACAAGCAAGCGCAGCCGAGCAGATAACACACCAATCCTGCGCGTTGCGATTTCTTCCATATCATGCTCATCCCTCCACCAAGTCCAAGAAGAGCGATGATAACCCAATTTGTCGCATACAATATCGAGCCGGAGAACAGCAAGTTCGGTTTCAAAATGATGATGCGAATACCGAACGCTAGGCCTCCTGTCGCTCCCAACATTGTCATTCCAGAAATTCTGCCAAACTCTAGGACCCCGAAAACGAAACCGAGAGCAAAGAATGCGAGCACAATGATGGTGATGACTAGGTCGCTGACACCGGATGGACCGATGGAGTTGATGACGGCTGCCCAAGCTGATCGCGTTGCCAATGTCAGACTTGGACAGGATCTTTTTTAGGTTGATGAATCATGAGAACTTACAAGCGACAGCACCAGCTAATCCCATTCCTACTCCTGTTGATAGTCTCCAACCGCGAATGCCAGCCAGAGACATGGGGATACCAATCACAAACGAGAATATGAGCCATATCAGTGCAGGAACATCAAAATCCTTTCCTCCCGCGTCCGTAGCGCGCCCTTGAGGGAAAACTTGATTCGTGGCGGGATTGAGTACTATAGGTTGTCCAGTCGCGTTGTTTATCACAACTCTAGCACGAGGTACGAGAGTTAAGAATGTTGAGGATGGCATTGGCGTTGTTATACGGAATTCTAGTGGAGACGCGGTCGTGGCTGGTATACAGGAGAGTGAGATCAGGAAGAAGAGCGTGATCCATAGAAATGAAGATGCGATTGCAGATGGGCATGCGAGAGTGTAGGAACAGGCGCTGCGGCGCGTTTGCACTAGTGAAGCAGAATGCGCCATCTAGAAGTTGGTTTAACGAATGTGGGTGGGCGTCGGCCCGTTGACTGCTGAGAACACGAGTGCCGGGGCCAGCGATGGCGAGTCTGGCACAAGCAGTAGGTTGCTACTGTCTCAAGAAAATGCCTTGTCTTCCAGTTCAAGGGTGAAAGGCCAGAGAGCGGTCGCCTATGGCCGGTCGTAAAAGCCGCAGCTAGCTGCAGCAAAATGCAGATAGTGCGCGCTATGCAAATATGCAAAGCACCAAAAAAAGAATGTCGGTTAAAAGAACGAACGTGGTAGAAGGCGAAATACAGGGAGGAAAAACTGGCGCTGCGCTCAACTGGGAACTGGCCATATGTCGTCGTGATGAGAGAGAGTCCGAGTCGTGAGGAGGTGAAGGAACATAAGCACTTTTCTGATCACGATCTTGTTGTCGGCCACGATAATATGTTCCACATGCTCTGCTATCTTTTGAGGCTGGTTGTGGTGACAACAGATAGGTCCATCGATGGACCTCTACCTGCCTAAAATAGCAGTTAACGTCACACCACGTGATCAGTTACGGCTTTAGGGTGTGCTAAATCCGTCCAACAAATGCCTTGTTTCCTGTGATCAAAACCGCTCGAGATGTCGGCTGGAGCCCTTCTGGGACATGATTGAAACATAGGCGGAGTCAACGATCCAGAAAATGTTGTCCTCATTATTATACACCAATTCAAAGAATTTCAATCGCTTTAATGGCTGTGTGTGAAAGCTCTGTGAGTTTCCACGCACTACATCTGTGGGAGTACGGAATAAAGCCCTCAGCCTGACGGACCTAGGTCTATAGTGCAAAATTGCCGCCGGATCGGCAGAAATGAAGAGATGTCTAGATCCGAGAGCCATGCAACTTATCTGACAGTTCGACTGAAATGGAACGTCTAGGAAAAAATGGACATTTTGGGATGCCTTGGGAGGTTCATTGGTAGGCGCCTCAAAAAGATAAAGCGGGATGAAGATGATTGTGTAAAAGAGGTATATAGGACGGTCATCGTGCCCCGCCCATGCAAGTCCACTGTCGAATGATAAGCACGGGTGTCACTACAAACCAAGTTGACGCGTAACAAAGAAGGTTTTCTAGGCACGCCAACCACAGAGATGACCTTTGCATCAAATCATACGGGCAAGGGCTAAAGGAGCACCATGATCCCGGAGTTCACGGTCGCATTCTTGGCGGCATTTGGGCGTTGGTGATGGGGAAAGATCGTCCGAAAGCGCAGCAGAACCAGAGGAAGATTGGGAAATTAAAAAGACGCGGCCCGCGGGGTTTGAAGGCCTAGAAAGGGATAAACGAAGGTTAGTGTAAGTAGGACGGAAAGAACTGAGAAGACATGGAAAGCTCAGTGCTGCAAATAGCAGGCATAAATCTGATCTCTTATCTCCATTCAAATCACAAGTCAATATCAGGAAAGCCCCCAAGGTTACCAAAATCCCTCCCATATCGGACGCGTACCAGCAGCCTTTATGCGCGTAACCACACGCCGCAAGCATTGTTTTTCAGCTTGGACGCTTATAAGCGGGCATGAACAACCACGTCTTTTCGAATTTATCGTCCAGAAATAAACCACTTCTAGTGACCACTCAAGGCGGAGTAGATCTCTTTCCGCATGAGCTCGGCTAGTTAGACGATAGAGAGAACCCAGACGTAACGTGCACATGAACAACATCACGGATGGGAGTCCCATATGTACGACTCCGCCTTTGCTGCAAGGTCATAGTCCTCGAGACCACGGCAGCCTAAGTATGAAGAGTCGCTGATGTCGGTCCAGGCTCACGATGTACCATGCATGAGCTCAGCATGGCACTTCGGAGATATTGGACGCGTTTAAAGCGGTTCGCGAGCTAGGAGCGATCCAAGAACAACCCAGGTTCCTTCCCGAATGAAATGCGATATGGATGGAGTCGACCCTTTTACAAAAACATCTCGGCTATTATGAATATAGAGTCGAGGACTTGCCTTCTGTCCTTGTGCCGAAAACCATATCTTGGCTGGGATGGGTTGTGGTTGAGAATGGGCGTCGACAACTGCGTATTTTCGGCGGCAAGCTGGAGGTTGCGAAGTGGAGGCGTGGGATAATTTGTCAGCAAAGGGCGTGAACGTCGAACACGTCGATCCAGAATTTGGCGCAGCAACGTTTTCTCCACACCTCACTTCACCCAGTTACCGTTATTCAGGATGAACCTTTTCCGACTGCTGGGTGAGTACACCGCATGCTCGTATAAACTTTATATGCTAAGCATCGAGTACTACGCTTTCTCTAGGTGACCTGTCCCATTTAGCGTCGATTTTTATTTTGTTGCATAAAATACAAACGACGCGGTCATGTCGGGGTGTGTTCATCTCTTATTCTCTCGACTATCTTGCGCTGTGCTCTTGGAACACTCGGGTCATAGGCGAGAGAAGGAACAAGACAGAGCTAAACTAACCGTTTCCCCACGTAGGTATATCATTCAAGACGCAAGCTCTTTACGTCGTCATCTTCGTTTCACGCTATCTCGACCTCTTCTTCCGTTATGTATCCGTATACAACTCTGTCATGAAGATGTTCTTTATTGGCAGCAGCTGCTACATCCTCTACCTCATGAAACACAAGTACAGGTCAGCCGCAAATCCCTAACATTCATGATGCATCCCAGTTCCGTTACCTGACCTCACACGTTCACAGACCAACGCATGACCCCTCCATCGATACCTTCAAAGTGGAATACCTCCTCGGGCCCTGCGTTATCTTCGCGCTCATCTTCAACTACAAGTTCACCTTCTCGGAGATCCTTTGGTCGTTCTCCATTTGGCTCGAGGCCGTGGCTATCCTTCCGCAATTGTTCATGCTTCAGCGCACGGGAGAGGCGGAGACGATCACGACACATTATCTGGCAGCGCTGGGTTTCTATCGCGCACTTTACATTCCTAATTGGATATACAGGTGCGTTGGTTCCGAGTGACATCATCATATTAAGAGGTTGCAAGGGTTTTCGGGCTCGCGACTGATTCTTATGAATGGATACGTGTTGTGTCTACCCGTTATTAATTTGTGCCTTACTTTCTGCAGGTACTTCACGGAAGGTGTCGTGGATCCAATAGCAGTGACAGCAGGCATTGTCCAAACCGGGTTGTACATTGACTTCTTCTACGTGTACTTCACAAAGTATGTCAAGCCTCTTTTTCAATCGGTTCCATCTCACCTTCTGTCTGTCTTTGCGACAGAGTACTACAAGGCCAGAAGTTCGAACTACCAGCGTAAAGACACCGTTTGTTGCCTTATGTTTTTGGAAAGTAGTGTACTTTGTTTTATGCCAGAGTTCGCCTAGATACGCGGAGGTTCCATACACCAGCAATAATTGTATATCTGGCCAGACACCTGTTTTTCGCGTCTCTTGAGTTACACAGTATAATTGACTTGCCAACATTTAAGATGGTGCACGGGTTATTCTAGTACAGACCGCAGAAGGACGACAGACATTATGAAATAGTCCCAATAGTAAGTTAAGGTATATCTACACTCTATATCAGACCCAAGAATCCGACGCGACATTGAAAGTCTGGAGAGACACTGATGAACTCATGTTTAGCGTAAATGTAAATGACCAGAAGGGTCGTACTTGTCTTTTCCAGTGTACGGGGTGCCCAACGACCAACCCCCAGAGATACGTACACCCTGCGACGACGAGCTCGAACTTGTTGCCTGCGCGCGTGTTGAAAACGGCACAAAGGGTAATGATGGCTCGAAAATAGGAACCATCTCGTGTACAAAGGCGACATCCTTCAAGCCTTGATCGACCAGGTCCGAAGGTCGGCCTAGCAGCAGAAAGCGAACATACGAAGGCAGGTTCTTGAAAACCACCCCTTTGAAAAAAGCAAGCAATTTAGCCAGAACTTCCGGAGTGCATTTGTCCAAGTCGTCGATAACAAAGATTAATGGCTCCACAGGCTTCACGGTCACTTTTGCTCGCGCAGCAGCGACTTCGGCCAAAGGCTTGGTGAGGAGTCTCTCGAACTTGTTGTCCAGCGAAGCATCGTATTGGATCATGGCGTTGTTCTTTATCTCCTGTGCTACATGACTGGCAATGTCAGGAATGACACTCGACAGTTGATGGGCAACTGTGACCGGCAGTGAATCCAAAAGCTGTTTGCTTGTCATTCCGCGTGGCTGTTGTGCGAGGTCAAAGGTGAAATAGGCGCCAAGAAACCCGAGCTGGTTGAACGATTCCATTATATTGCCTGCCAGTTGAGTCTTCCCACAACCTTCGTTACCTAATAGACAGAACACCTGCCTACTTGGTTTGAATGCGGGGGAGATGGCCCATTGAGAAATTAAGTGGACGAGGTCAGGATGGTCGCATGATCCTTGAGTAATGAACTCTGGAAGATATATGTCAACCATGTTGAGGCTCGGAAAAGACGGGTTAGTGGCTAGGGGCAGAGGGTTAGGTTACAAATTAGAGAGGCCAAGCGAACGGAACCCAGCGTACTTGTTGAGAATTGACCAGCAGGTCTTCTCGAGTGTTTTGGGGGCTCTGGTGCATTGGATTCTGTGCCATGGATATAAGCCTCGCAATGTTTGAAATAAGGGATCCAATCAGCGACTTTGTACGCGAAACCATCGCAGTCACCTAGACGCACGAGGGTAAAGTGTATTCTTCAGAACACGCGTCCGTGAATGAAACATGAAGCTGGAACAGACCTGATGCCTGCATGAATTCAATGGTGTTCAGCAAACCTTCAACTGTGTGGCACATGATCTGCTTCATGAAATCCGTGTCTTTGTTTCCGGACTTGGTAAGTTTGCGTGAAGACATGGCTAAATATGGAGTGTATGAAGCATTTATTGCCTTCAGCAAATCCACGACGGTCATGTCTAGATTTTGATTTGCGTCATCTTGACAAACCTACAACCAAGGTGATGAATGAACAGCCTTCAAACGAGGTTGGATTTGGCTGTGTTCGATGTCTCACCTTTTTCGCCGCAATCGACATTCCGAACATCACGTTGACTAGACAATTCAACTAACAATCTCGAAATTTCATTTGAGAAAATGACAATAGTAGGAGCGAGAGCTTACGTTGGAACCAGGTAACACATCGGAAAGGTAATTCATGGTCTTCTCCATTTCAGCCCATTGGTCACCAATTTTCCGCCTGAGGTTGTCGACGAATTTCTTTCGTTCTTCGGCAGAGAATTCTTGGTTATAAGTCGTAAAGGTGATTTCTCGCACGTTGACTCGTAAAACACCAGCATTCTTCGCATTTGAAATTAGGTGAAGGTCTAGGTCGATGTCTAGTTGTACACCATAAGAAACGATTACAGAATGCAAAAGAATCAATGAAGACAGAATACTCACAAGCTTCGCGGCCGTCGCATTTCTGCATTGTAAGAAGTTGTTGGAGTTCGTAGGTGTCGGTTGTGCAAAGAACGCTGCTTTTTTGTATGATCTGATTGTTAATAACGAATTTGATCTTCGATTGGTTGTTCAGGTCCATTCTGTAGTGAAGCTTATAAGCAGGGAGGATCGGGAAGATTCTTTGTGTCATCTACATTGGCAGATTCTCTCCCCAAGTTGTCTGATCGCCACTCTTCCTCTTCTCCGTCCGGTGTGACTCTTTGGTTTCTACACCCTCGACAGTTACTGAGACTGATGGCAGTGGCCACCAAGTCTGCTGTCGAAGACCCTTCGCGTGGATGACTATAGCTAGAGTGAGAGGCAATCCTCTCGTCATCGGTGGCGTTACTCACTGTGAAATTGTATTCTGTTATGCCGTTCTATTGAACTGCAGAGGAGTTAGTATTCTCAAGAATGATGGGATGATTGATCAGCATACACAGATTTCCTCTTTCCATTGCTTGACATGATGCTCAGAACTCGAGATGTATGATTGAGTAGGTGTGTGTTGGGTGTGGTTAAGATCAAGAAATTTACTCAAACAGCACGAGCGTTATCAGAAGACTTTATACCGTCGCCGCGTCAGGACAATCACTGCCTTTTGGAACAAGCACATTCTCGAAAGGACTAAGAGCAGGATGCCCGGATGAATAGCAGGACCCCACGTGTGATGTGTCAACTATAAGGATGCTTGTTATGATGTGTCAACTATAAGGGTGCTTGTTGTGTGCGCCGTTTAGGCCTGGTAAGGCATCAGGAATGGTGTTGTTGCATAACTCGTGCCCAAACCTTTGCATCTATAAGGCGATGCACATCGTTTCCTGTCAATCACGGAATCGCGGAATAACGATCACAGGCGCCTCCTGAATAGTGGGATGCAGTTTCGCGACAGTTTCCGCCGGTAGATATGGGAGGGATGTAAGAGACCGGTCTATTACATCCCTCCATGCTGGGAGAGAGAGGTGGGTGGCAAGTAGTGTTCGAATGATGATATCAGAGACATCTCCAATTCAGCCTAGTTCGGGTTTGTCCGCTACAGAGTTTGCTGCAGAAGAATGAGAGCGCCTAACAAGCGATGCCTTGTTGCAGAAGGTATATGCCAGAATTTGAATTGGCGAATGCAGAGTATTTCACAAGTACAGGAGAAGAACAACGTTACGAAGGTTTCGACCTTATACTTGGGAGGAGAATCCTGGAGAATCCAGTCTTGCGCCAATTAATGTTATCACGTGATCTCCGCATAATCGTGGCAAACTACAACTTCAAAGGCTTTCAACGACGACCAAGTCTTCACCGACCGCCTGTATTTTCTTTCTCCTACAGTTACTGGAACCTTGGGGACTCCAGGTACATCCAAAGCCTATTTGGATTCTCTTCAAGATGTTTTCAAGGTGCAGCAGCGTGCTTGCGGTCGCCTTCGTGGTGTCTAGCCTATGCTTTGGATATGCCCAGGCGGCAACGGATGATAAAACGCGGTTGGGGAATGACACAATTGACCGGGTGCGTCTCTCCATCCTACTTGGAATGAAGTCCCACTTCGAGGAGGAAGGCAGCCATACCGCGGCTGTCGACTAGTGCATCTGTTTCGAGGCTCGAAATGAATGACGAATTCACTTAGCTATCAAGTCGGACCCCATCTCTATCTCTGTTGCATCTATACCTCGGGAGACTGTTGGACTAAACTTGCATTTTGCAGACATTACAACTACGCACACATTCAATATACGCGCCCTATATCGATCAGGACTTGCAAAACAGGCATGCCATTACCGTTACCTGCTTCAAGACTTTGACCTGATTAACTTCTGTCTCTTTCAGATGGTGGGACTTTGGGGCCGACTCTTACATCGTTCGACGATTTCTTCTGGCATCGGCTGACGAAGTATTGACCTGGATTATATCTATCAGAACACCAACAAGCACATTCGTCTGACGAGAAACAGACCATCTCAGATGGTGTGCTACTATGAAGTTCAATCCTTTATGAGATTACCTGAACTGAAGATTACAGGGCTGGCTATGGTCCCGCCTCGCACTTACCCCGAACAACTTTGTCGTCGAAGTGGAGTTCAAGGTCTGGATCATCGAAATGTGTCGGTCATAAATCCTGCTGATTATATTTCAGGTGACTGGTGACTCGTCTCACCTTTTTGGAGATGGACTTGCTATGTGGTTCACGAAGGACCGTGCTGAACCTGGACCCGTATTTGGAAGCAAAGGTAATTTGCTATCGTCGTCTAGTTACTTGGCCCTCATCAAACATTTGCCCAGACGAGTTCACTGGCCTTGGTATCTTTTTAGATACGTAAGTCTTACTATGCTTTTCATTAGCTTGCATTTTGGGTATTCATACCCAGGTCCAGGTATGCCAATGCGCGCCATACGTACTCCTTCCCACGGATCTACGCTGTCCTTGGTGATGGAAAGACCAAATACGATTTTGGGAACGATGGTGACGACCAAGCCCTTGCCGGGTGTTCTGTACGTACCTCCCTGAATTTCGTTTCAGCCGTCGTCTTACAGCATATCATTGTCTAGGCGAACTTCCGCAGGACCAATGTGGCAACAAAGCTGAAGGTGACCTATGTGAAAGACGCTTTCCTTGATGTGTGTTGTTTTCTCGCCATCCATACGTTCAACGCCCACTCACGCTTTGCATGACCCAGGTAAAAATCCAATACAAGGCTTGTGAGTACATCCAGAAAATAGCCCACGTACACGGCCTCACACCGCCTCATTTTTAGGGGATGACTGGACCGATTGCTTCTTCATTCCAAAAGTTGCTCTGCCACCCAACCCTTTCCTCGGCTTCTCAGCTATGACTGGGGATGTTTCCGATGCTCACGAGTGAGTATTCCTCGTATCCCATCCCACCTATCCATTCTCATCTTTTCCTAGCATCATTTCCGTGACCAGCTACTCCGCAATCCTCTCGCAACCCGACGCACAACCCAACAAGATGAAAAAGTCAAGCATCTTTGGTAAATCTACTGATAATAGCTCTGCAGAGGGAGGGACATGGTTAGGTTTCCTCTTCAAGCTTGCCCTATTAGGCGGGGTTGTTGCCGGAGGATACTACGGATACCAAGAGTACCTGAGGCGGCAGAGATATGGTGGCGGTGGTAACTTTGGTATGCGCGGTGGTGGAGGATTTTCTGATATGTACTCCAACAATAAGCGGTTCTGATGTAATGGAGTGTTCAGTTATATATAATATCGATCTTCCTGCAATGCAACCCAAATCTGCGAAGACACATATGCTTCTCCTGGATTCATGTTACAGCACTCAACTTGAATAACAGATCTGTAAGAGGTCCATTCTCGATAGATGCTACAGTTGGGCTATATAACAATTTTGGGCTGCGGAACTGGGAGACGCTTTATACCTGTTAAACAGAGAGAGGGATGAATGTCGGTGAAAAGATTGTATCTACTTGCAGGATGATGTGAGAAAACTACACTACTATATGTAACTACTGAATACTAATGCTACGTAAAAAAATTGGGTTGAGATGAGGATGTTTGCATGTGGTTGTGATGTGCATATGCGTGGATGAGGACAAGGACTGCAGGATTTACAGCGGGAAGGGTAATGCCCTTCCGTCAACGAAAGAAGAAAAGTATGAACTACTGACGCAAATCGGGGATTGTGCGTGTGGATATCAGGGGGCGACGGAAATAGACAAAATGAGGCGAATGGTGAAGAATAACTACTACTACTAAAAGAGATCCAGATGCAAGAGACGAAGGGGGTAGAAAAGCACAATTCGAGATAACAGACATAGCTTGGAAAAACAACGTAGGGAGAGAATAAGATGTGACAAAAATCTGTAATGACGTTGGCAAATGTGAGGCAAAGAGTCTACAGTCGTTTGTTACAGAATCACAGGACCGGAGATTACACGCCGTATCTTGTTGCTAACCGTTCTTGGATAGCAGGCGGGAATGCGGCAATTTGCGCAGCCCACGCAGCTTCGTCGTGTTGCTTGAAACCTTGGAGCAAGGTCTGGAACATGCTGTTCAACTCTGGTGATGGCTGATTCCAACGAATGATAGAGTTGCAAAACCAGAGCAAACTCTTTAGATGATGGCAACGAGTCAGCTCTATCTCACCATATTCAAAAGACAAACAGACCTTTGCCATGCCTCCAGGGTTTGTCTGAACGAGAGTACACAGACCACGGAAGGCAGAATCCTTCTCTTCGTTATCACGAATCTCGTACAAGGCCTGGCACCAGGCCTGAGCGAATTCATGCAGATGGGGTGCTACGAGCGTAGGATGCATCAAGCCGATCCGTCCTATCGATACAGCAGCATTCTCGTGGAGACTTCTTGGTGCCTTGGGATGCAGAAGAATCGGAATGAGTCGCGCAATTAGCGGTTGGACCCATTGTTGAAACTCAGGATCGTCTAAGTGGAAAGGTTAAGCAAGCTGATGAACATTCAAGTAATATGGCGAACCTCGACCATAACGCAAAGCGACTTCCCCAACTGACCATGCAGCATTATTCGAGGCGCTCACAAACTCGAACTTCGGTTCAGGGTCGAGCTGCAAAATCAATTCTTGCATGATTCCAGGCATCGCAGGACGCAGAAGGACAAAGCATCCCATCGCCAGATCACCAACGAGCGCATATGCAGATTGTCTTACAGGCGCTTGGGGGTGCTTGAGACAAACTGTGAGCAACGAGAGCAGGTTGGGATTACTGCTTGCAATCAAAGGCTCCAGGGACATGGTAAGGCCTTGTATGAGACCTGAGAGCAAATCGAGAGCGACAACGAGGAATGCTTTGTCTGGCTCGTCGAGGTCGGGATTTTGCTGGTACTGCTGGTATTGGAGGAGAGAAGAATGAATGATATTATTGCATCGTTCGAAGACGGGTCCGGCATGGGGAAGGAACGCAGGACCCATTGCGATGGTTACGGAGGCCAAACACTGCAACATTGGGTCAGAAGCGTCAAAGCAATGTACAAAACTTGACTAACCTCAAGCAGAGGTATCAAATCCTCGTCGTCATCCTTTAATTTGGCCCATCGGTTTGTCAAGGGGGGCATCAGGATATCGACATATCCCGGGTTTTGCAAAGCCCGCCCAACGGCATCGGCCAAAGTACCGACAGCGTCGTAGAGGATCAACATGTTCTTGTGCTGATACTTGTCAAATGCAACCACCAGATTTCTCAGGACTGGCTCCAGATACGGAGCAAGCTCTGATCCAGCATCCTCTTCGAGGGTGGCGAACGCGCTGCAACCAGCTTCTTGCACCCGTTTGTTGTTATCTAGAACCATTCGAAGAAGCTACAAGAAAGGTGTCAACAAATCGCATCGGTTTATCTAAATGCAACTTACACCTTCCATGGTGGGAATAAAATACTGGTTCTTGTGCTCCTCCGATTTAGGTTGTGTGCACCAGCTTGCGTAGCGCCCAAGTGTCCAGCATGTGATTGATCGCACAAGCGGCTATAGCAGAGGAGGCTTAAAATAAAGAAGATGCAGAAGCGATGGAAACTTACCTTAGGATCATTCAGAGTGTTGATGAGGTAAGGGATTAGGGTCGGCAGGTGAGGCTCGATAGCTTCGATGCATCCTGTAGGGCATTTCGTTTCAATCAACAATTCGATGAGAATCGACGAATGAAAATCTCAAACCTTCAGCCATAGCACCCAACGCCAGAATTCCGCTCTCCCTCTGTAACCAATCCGGACTCCACAATTTATCCTTCAAAGGACCCAACAAAACTCGCAAAAGATCGCCCGAAAACCGGACGGCAAGTACATCCAGAGCTGCTGCTGCGCATTTCCTCAGATTCCATTCGGTGGTCATCTCGTCCGCAAAATCATCGTCGTCGAGATCATAATCATCTTCGTCGTCCGAGTCAAGAAGCTCTTGACCATACGACCCAATCCGCTGTTTCGGAGCCTCTGATGGCTCTTCGCCGGTCGTCTCGTCACGTTCAAAACCGTGAGTCTTTCCTCCGTAATGACGCGGCTTGATATCAGTTTCCTTGTCGGGAACTGCGGCGTTATCTTCGACGTCACCTTCCAACCACAGAAGGTCGTCATCTCCATATATCATACAATCCAACAAGGTTGGGCCTACTTGATCCAGCAAAGGAAGAAGGTAAGGGGCGAGTTCCTGGTCTTCGGCAAATGTGAGCCAGAATTCACAGGCTTCCAGGGCAACATTCTCGTTCTTGTCTTTCGTCGAGTAGAGCATGTATTGTGCGACGTTCGACATTTCCGGCATGAGTTTTTCGGGGCGAGCGGCCAGGAGGAGAACCAAAGCCTGACATACGTGGCGACGGACGGAGGGATCCTCGTCAGAGGCACGTTTAAAGAGGCATGCTATAAATGCATCGATGTGGACGAAGAGGGATTGGCAGTTGATAGGGACGAAATACGAGAGGCAAGCCACGGCATGCGCCCGCATTTTAGCAGAAGGGTGCTCGGAGAGTGTGAGGAACTTTGGGATCATGAAATCAAGAGGTCTGGTCCCGTTGATTTCCACATCCATTTTACGAGGATAATCCTCGCAAGCCTTTTCTAGCGCATTGAAGGCAGCCTAAGATCAATCAATTAGAATGTTGCGCTGATCGTGAAATTGAAAGAAATGGGACAAAGAATGGCATCGATAACCGCCGTCGGTGTGCGCAGCGATATATCGCCAAACACATTGGAGCCCGAGAAAGGATGGAGAGATGGCACACACCTCCTGTCTATCCAAATCAGTGGAATCTAGCGCCAGTACAAGGTGTTGGAGGCATTCTGGCCAGTTTCTTGGCTCAAGAATACCAAGGAAGGCGACTATATCCTGGCTCGCTGCATTGCGAATCATGATGGCGTTATCATTGAAGGCAGTCAACACCGCCGCCTTGACAAACTCGGCAACATCGGGGGTTGCGGAGAGGATGAGTCGTGCATTGTTCTTCAAGAGGTACCCGGCAATCGTTCGTATACGCTCTTCCTCCTGAGTCAAGTTGCTCAAGATGTACGCGAGATATGCGATATACTCCGGTGCACGCGTGAAGTGATTCAATTTCTGGATTTTGTAGCCTCATGTTAGCACCAACATGATATCAGCTGGTGCAAAGTGATCTTTACCTCTGTGATGCTACGCTGTACAGTGGCGCTGGTGGTGGTTGACTCATGGATGGTCTGCAGAATCTCCTGCAAGCCCGCAGGCTGGGGGGTCCAAGGGGACATTTTGAGCTATAATACGCGTATAAAATCAGGAAATTGGAAGGGGAAATGGAAAGAGAGAAGGACGAGGAAAGAACGTTCAGATTTCAAGCACCAATAATCTTTCACCCTGTTTGTTGACATCTGTTGCCCATCAACTATAATGTCACGCAGTGATCCCTCTAGCTTTCTGTCACGTCTGGCCTGCAAGTTCCCCTCGATCCTCGATGATGTGCGCTGCGTTCATTGTGATATCCTGCATCCAGTACAGCTGACTCTCTGATTTGAACATGATTCATCTTGGCGAACTTGTATTTGATGAACATTGAAAAACCTTATTTGACGACTGTACTGATTCTTCAAAAAGTCACACTGAGAAAGATGATAATCCACTTTGCCATCATCTCTCTTAGATGAACAACAAAATCAGATTGATGGATGACGTTGGAGGAACTTGGTCATCCGGCTACATACAAGATAAACATAAATCGAGCCTGTTGTAGTGTAAAAAAAAAGCCATGCCTCTTGGGAATAGGCAACACGTGTAGAATTCAGCCTCATGTGAAGGAAGGCATGGAAGACCTGGAAGACCGTTAATCATTCTCGGCGAAGGCGGACGAAGATCGATGGCACTGATATAGTTCGTTAGCCAGGAACTCGAACCCGATCAAGCTTCTATACACTCAGAACATAGTGTCTTTGGAAGACACCCCAGGGCCAAAGGGTGGTGAGCGCGAAGCTACGGAATAGCCTGGGCGCACTTCGGATGGTTTGTATCTAAGGGTTTATCCACATATTAGTCACCCAACCGACGCCGAGATCGTTGAACAAGCGATGTGTGTAAAACTATACCAAATTGTAAGGTTTCATGGACAGTTAGTGCAGATCTCTCTATTATATACAAATCCACACAGAGAAAACGAAATGGGTGCCTTATATCCATTTCTAGAAAAACTTAGAAATATCTATCGAAACCATAAATCAATCCAACCGGGTACGAGAAGCAGCTAATCTCACACAAGAAGGGTAGTCGACGCTAAAGCCACAAATCCATTCGGAAGGCCTGGCCGTCTGACAATCACCTTGACATTCACAACTTCATCATCAACGCAGATTTATAGGACCCCGCCTGACCAGGCGTGGACGTTCCCGAAGACGGCTCAGAGTCGGGTGGGCCGGTGCTCGGGGAAGCGTGTGAGGCACTGGGATCCCTCATATAATTGTTCAAGAACTTTCGCCAGCTACCTTTAGACGGCACGAAATGACCTGAACAGGAACATTTTCAGCCGCTGAATAATCACCAGACAGAACCCGATAGCCCCCTGAATGAAAGAAGCAAAAAGCTCACCTCCGTCATGTTCTTCAACTCGAGCATTGGCTGATACTGCTACAAGCTGCTGCGAGCGTTCTTCCACCACAACCACATCCGTTTTGCCGAGTACGTGCAGAGTAGGCGTTGCATAACTCGGGGAGAACAGAGGATCACATATGGGGTCCATAAGTCTGAACCCAGATACCGCAACGCAGAATTTTCTGGGCATATGAGTATCAATGATAAGAGCAGAAGGTATGGAACTTACAATGGCGGATGAGGTGCCTCGCCATCGACCAGGAAGTCGGGATTGAGATGGGGACGTTCCAGCTGCATAGAACCAAGCCATTGGTCAATTGAGCCAACAACCCTACCGAACATGGACTCACGAGTGCTGAAATTATCGCAGCGAAGGCTGCTCCTTGACTACAGTAAAAAAAAAAAATTGCCAGTCAGCATCTTCAATCGTGCAATTATGAAGTTTTGACTTCTTGCCTGAATCCAAGAACACCCTATAAAATCAAAGCATACAAATCAGTGGTCACAATCAACACCCAGCTCACTGGCAATACCAAACCAGAAAACGTCAAGTGAAACCCACATCAAAAGTCTGTCCGACCAACACCTCCTTAATTGCCATTATGGACTCTTGCAGCCCAGTTGATTTATTACGTTCCTTATTAGCCTTCCACCAGGCACGAAGGGCGAGCTCTGGGTTCGTGTGCGAAGTTTCCTCCGTCGGAGCCTCGGTTTGTGAAACGGAGTCGAACGAAGAGGGAGACCCGAACATCTCAGATGGAAGGAGAATGTGCGGGGCGTTCACGAAGACTGCACAGACGGGGTTGCGATGAGGTGGGGGTTGCTGCCGATATGTTGAGGTTGCGCGTACCAAAATCTATATCCTTGCATTCCTTCCGCAAAGCTCCTAACTTTGTCCGTGCGGTAAGACTCAAAGTCAGGGTTCGCCGACATGGTTCAGGGCGCCACTCACGCGTTTACTGAAGATAGTCGCATTCTGAGAATAACTGTGATATGTTGAGGACTACACACAGCATACGATCGAGCTAAAATACCCATGAAGGACCAAGACTCTTCTTAATGCTGCCATGTATACTGCTCGGTTGCTTTCTAGAACACGTTGTAAGCTAGCGAAATCTGCCTGTATTCACTTGCAGCTCCAGCGACACGGACCTGGGGGTAGTTGCCCAAAACAAAACGGGAACCGAAAGGACGAGTTAATTAATTGTGGGGGTTCGTCCAAAATCGGGTCCCATCCAAAGACCGCTGTCCGGCTATGAAATAACCGGCCAATCTTATCTCGCCTGTCACGCTCTGTCACGATGTGGAAAGAAAAATGCACAATTACATTGCATCTACAAACATGTGTATGCTAGGTTAAATCTACAAAGCGTCTAAACACTCAATCATGCATTAAATAAGCTCTCCATTAGATCCATGCTTTACTCTGAGTAACCATCATCCTCCCGTACCCTCGGCTTCATTCTCTCCATGACGTTGCTCACGCGCTCGTATACAGCGAAGACGATAGCTTGACCAGGAGCTACACGCAGCACGCGCGGCGTAATGCCTTTGTAGAACGACCGCACACCTTCTGTCTTCCACATATCTGCTCCGATGGCGAAGATGCGCTGGAAAGCTGACTGGCCAGGAATTGCGGTTGCCTTTTGTAGACCTAAAAAACGAGGCGATTGAGAACGAATAGCGGACGTATTGAGAACCACGTAAGTCACGTACGGGTCTTTATGGTATCAATCGGGGCATTGGAGAAAGGCCCCATGGCACCGGAAATAAGACCAATGACCATATGTTGGTATGAGGGAAGGTCAATAAGATCGGGTTGCATTTTGTGCGCAAACTTCTTGATCTCCTGATAGGCGGTGAAATTCGCGCCTGTTGAATATCCATGCTTAACGACTGCGAATTAAGACAGCGCGGGAGACGCGACGCACCTTGATTGGTAGCCTGTCTCAAGGCCGTGAGAGAGACACCACGGTAGAGTGTCGATACTCCTTCCTCGCGAACGATGGTATATACGGCGTGTCCTGCATTCCGGTATCGTGGGGCTTCCAGTGGGTCCGCTAACGAATGTTGTTGCGCCTGTAAACGAATCTTGACCACCTCCATGGGCGTTACAACAGCGACGGCTTCTGTTGTACCAGCTCCGAGACCAGCTTCAGAAATACATATGAATGAATATCCTAGACTAAAGGCGTTGAAGGGACGCACCAAGAAAGATCATCCCTACACTGGTCTTTCCCGTCTCCTTATCTGCTAGCCAACCCTTATATGCTTCGAAACTTGCGAAGCGGATGGCCATCTTCGGGACAATTCCCGACAACACGGCACCAAGACCTTTGTACAAGGCAAGAGGTGTTTCTCGTTTCACAATGTACGCTCCAGTGGCAATGAAGCCTCTGGCCTTAGTCTGTCGAATTCATCAGTTTTCTGTCAATAATTAAGCTTGTCGAACTCACCCCGGGCGCAAGTCCGGACTTCGACAACTGCATTCGGACCTTGATGGTGTCGAGCGGTTGACATGCTAACTAAAGAGTCGCAATGTAAGATTTCAACTGACATTTCTCTGCCTTGAACAACAAGCTCACCGCTTCACATGCTCCGGCAATGCCTCCCGCAGCGACATGGGTCGCAAAACCCACTGGTTTCTTGTTACCATTTCGAGACATCGCTCAATGATGTTGCGATCGACGTCTTGCGCGTTCTACAGGCCACCGCAGATCAAAGAAAGAACGGGAATAATGTAGACTGAGAACAGTTATAAGGCAGCGATCAGCTCTCTCCGTTGCATGAAGTCGCTTTATCATGTGAATGAGGCCCCACTTGAAGGACATCTGAGTCGTTATGTACCGGGAACAAAGAGGACCCGTGTCAGCCGTCATTTTGTTCCGTTCCAGTTTGGGATTGAGAAATGCGGACATCCGCTCTTCGTCCACTTTCGCGTCGCACACGACATGGCTCGAGCACGGCACCAAGCTTCTTCAGTTCTACGCGACATGTTGTACGAAGTGGTTGGAAGCTGTATGTGTTTCT
Organism: Crassisporium funariophilum; assembly: GCA_014925845.1. Classification (NCBI taxonomy): domain Eukaryota; kingdom Fungi; phylum Basidiomycota; class Agaricomycetes; order Agaricales; family Crassisporiaceae; genus Crassisporium; species Crassisporium funariophilum. The sequence goes on from JACGCL010000004.1 coordinate 2,065,438, forward strand.
TGAGTCCGCATATCTCCTTTCTCCAAAGCGTGGTGCGTAACCTTTACTGGGTGGTTTCGTGATATCCACCTCGGATAATAATCCAATTGGTGTATGCACTATGTACGAGGTATGTATTTGACCATTGCTCAAATGTGTTCCATGAGGTTCCATGACGCAGTTCGACTCGACCCTGTGCCGAAGCACCGATGGCAGTCTATACTTCTATGAAGAGATGTGCGGAGCTTCGTCGAACCTGAAAGTCGGGCATCACGAAAATCTGTGATTCTGGACGGCCTAAAAGCTTCTTTCTCACCACGCAATCTACTAACGCAATGTACTATTGATAACCGAGGGTGAAGTTATGTTGACGGTGTTTAGCTATGAAATGGGTTCATGGATGTGCACCTCCGAGTCTGCACAATTTTGTCGGAACTGCCAGTTCGTCCAGGTTCGTCCAACCTCGCTCAAAGCTGAACGTGGGCATCATATGATACGGTCCATTGCCGACGCCCAAGCGTAGTGGGGAGTCCGGGACGCACTGTTATCAGACCCATAGTTCCTCTTAACAAGCTATCGTATTCAGAACGGCGATTGCCAACATAACAATAGCATGCTGAAAAGGCCACAGATACATATGTTGTACAAGGAGCTATATCAAGACACAGAGCGGGAGTCAATTAGCTCTTCGTAAAGCATGGTCCATTCCTAACTCTGTCTAAATTGTCTGTAACCAAACTTCAACGCCTCGCAGTGGCTCCATCGATACCGAAGGTCCCGATAAGCGCCAACGTCCTTGGCGGTTCTCGTAATCTGCGATCTATTTGAAAAACCTCACAGATCTTTTATCCATAAAACTTCAACTTCAAGTTTTCCTTGTCCTATCTTTGAGTACACATGTCAGTGCTTCATCGTCCATTTGGCGCTTGAAGGATATCTCGACATGACTCATTTAAGAGGGAATGAAAGTAGTTTACCGTGAATTTTTTGCTGAATGAAATCATCCGACTTCCTGATACAATCACAATGGCAGTTTGGCGATTGCCAGACGGATTGAGTCTGCATTGTGTGCCACTCCTCCCAAATACAAAGCCACTACCTTTTTTTTTTTTCTCTCTTTACTCGAAATTGCATCACTGAATTTCGAAATAGGGGTTACTCGATGACTAGGGCTGTGTACCGTCCGTATTACGCGTACGGCCGTCGGAACTACGCTGAGAACGGAATGCCAAACGGGACGGGATGGATGAAAACGGCACGTGAAGGGGTGACGGCCGTTTTGTCTTACTATCCAAAAGGTGTCTATGCTGGCTCTTTCTCAACTTCGAGACTTAGCTTCAAGTCCGTGGGATGTTACAATGTCTAGATCTAGACAGGGAATATGGTTGGTTTTGATCCTCAATTCCTGACTTTGCGAGGTTGCATTGATGTGGTGCGGGTTTTGATTTTGATCTGGCCAGGATCTACTTACCCCCAACATCTTAATAAGATTGGATGTTTTGGGAGTCAGTTTGAACTCTGTGGTTGCTGTCTGTACTTACATGGACAAGGCATCGCACAGGCTAAGTAATTCCTTGTTGCCCATTTATCATAGAGAAATAATGATATTATAGGCGGTACCTGTACGACGGCCGCAACGGGTCTTGACGGACGGGTTCAACGGTATGTACGCGCAATTACTGTCGGAGCCGCCCGTATACTCGTCGATTTACGGCGACGGTGCACAGCCTTACCGCTGACCAGCTAATCGGGGACTTACTTATATAAAGTGCTTGTAACCTCCGTCGAAAAGAAAATATTCCTTCCACCAAACCTTCAACATCCCTTGTCTACTTTTCCCGCATGTCGCAATGGAATCCCTCTGGCTCAGCCTCTGCCTCTGACTTCAACACATCCAATGATGTGCCTTTGCAGAGGATTCCACAGCCACGACCACTCAAGAGATATCGTCTCAAAGCGGAAGGAGTTGCTATCCTCGAAGGTAGATACAGCATACACCCATCACTCTAAAAGATTCCTATTCATAATTAACCACATAGAACATTATCGCCAGCATCCAACACATCCCAAAGCAAACACACAGCAGTATCTACTGAAAAGAATTCACGTAATTTTCATGTTATGTATAAGGAAATTACTTGATGATCCTCAGTGAAATATTATTTAGACAATCCCAGGATGTGAAGGTTATCAACTGAGAAACCTGCAGGAATTTTTTCGTCGGAGAATCACCCCAGGGCCAAGGGAGCGACAAAGACAGATCCGTAAAAATGGTCATGATTCCTGTAAGCCAACTTTACAAGCTTTTGCAAGTTTGTTCATTGGAAAATTGCTTGATCTTCAAACATTATTCAATTACATATATTGACCACATTTACACCGTGTACTAGGCTTCCCTTCTTTAACACCAGTGTTTACAAATCTTGTGAATGGCCATAGAGACCCACCGGCAGTGCTGGTGAGGACTTGGGCTGCACTTCTCCAAAGTACAGGCGCTGCAAAACAAGATGTGGAGGCCTGGGTCTTTCAACGCAGTCAAGCACGGCAACTGCAATTCCCGACGCCGTCAGACACTAGTCCCGAACCTATGATGACCCCGATATCTCCAGCACCTGACTTTGCACAAAGATACAAGCCACCAGTCAATCCAACTTGGAATACTCATCACCACGTAGTCAGCCCTCATGAACCTGTGAAGATTTGCGAATTATCTCCTGTATCTCTGCAGATACCTTTTGCGCCACTCGGGGATGTTAACCCATTACCACATCAACAACCAAAGGTCCCGCCGACATTGGAAGCCATCATCTCTGGTGTCATGGATGCTTTGTACTCTCCGACCTCGGCAACTTCAGATCCTGTCCCCACCTCTGCTGCTGAATTTGATGCAATGTTTCATCCATTCCAGAAGAAGTTGGAGCTGTTAATGCTTGCCCTTGAATCAGCATAAACCATCACACTTAGCTTTTACAGAGAAATGACTACTGGTATGCACCGCCCATTCATCTGCCGCTATCTGAGCCCTCTATCTTCTAGGCAACACTTTGACGCTCTGTCGCATATGCTTTCGATTTGTTTCTTGTGAGGTTTTGCTCTAGCCATTAATGGCAGTGCCTTCCTACTTGCACCTCCATGTTTTTTCTTTATATAACGCATGTCATCAATCAGTCTAGACGAAAGAGAAACGTCGTGTAATGAATCATAGCAACACTATTTACATAATTACAGAATATACAAAATAACATCTCAAAAGCGTAGAAATAGTGCAAAGGTAATAAAAAAATATAAGGCTGGGCTGGTTGCCTTACAAACGCCATTCCCTAAAAAACTCATAATCCTTCTCAACAAAGGCCAGCATATAATCAATCACAGTACCTCCCAGTTCATCCTGGTCATCGTCTTCATCGCCACCGGCAATATCGATATCTCTGGGATCCTCGTCGAGCACATGCGTGATATCAACATCAGCAGGGGTCAGCGATCCTGGAACACCGACTACGCCTTCCAGTGCATCTCCACCCCCAAAATCATCCTCATCGGCACCGACTAACGAGATCTCCTCACGCGCAGCGACGGCAGCCGCATGCCGGTCCTCAGCATCTTCAAAATCACCCAATGCCTTTGTCAGGGCACTCTCATCGTTGAACAAAGAACGCCAGTCGAATTCACCCTTCTGGATGACGAGGTCGTCCAGAGAACGCTTTTGATTTGCTTTGCGCAGCATGGCTTCCTCAACTGTGTGCTGCGACACGAAGCGATAAATATGAACATCACGGATCTGGCCAATACGATGTGCACTGTAAGGATACTAATGAATTAGTGAGGTTGCACAGTGAGATATAACACCAAGCACTTACCGATCCTCGCACTGTCTGTCCATTTGTGGGTTAAAGTCGCTATCATAGAAGATGACAGTGTCTGCTCCTGTCAAGCTGGAAGTAGTTGTCAGTGAGTACAAACAAACAATCATAGCACAAGACTTACTTGATACCAACTCCACCAGACCTCGAAGACGATATGAAGCAGAAGATCCTGGGATCAGCATTGAAACGTTCCGTGATGTATTGTCGATCCTCGATCTTCGTGGCGCCATCCAATCGCAAGTAAAGATAACCATGAAAATTCAGAAAGATTTCCAGTATGTCAAGAATCCGAGTCATTTGAGTGAAGATGAGTATTCGATGACCGCCGGCCTTCTTCTCCCGCAATAGACTCGTCAGTCTCTGCAGCTTCCCACAATCGTATTGGAGCAGTGAAGGATCCGGGAAGGCAATCTGAAGCTTGACACTAGCTGGATGCAAGACCTGATCGAACTCCAGTGCTTGGTGAACGATGGCAGCTTCATTGCCTGACAAAGCGATTCGAGGCAAATCCAAGGCTACAACGGTCGGCGTAACAAAGGCGAAATGATCCAGTAGACACGACATGTCATCCGCTCGAGTGGTGTACGATTTCACAGCTTGATTGACCCTGTTCACGTTTTGCAGAAAATTGTGTCGCGTGTCAAGAACCGAAAATGGAACAATTCGGTTTGACATGCGATTGACCACCGACAAACATTCATCGCTGTAGATTGGGATTCGACTGCAACGTAGTGTGTTGAGATAACCGATATGCGTCCATCGAGCAATGACACGAGCTCGTTGACTGTACGCAGAATACTTGCGAAAGCCAGCAACAGTACGGAAATCTTTTGGAGGTGGCTCGCCTGGGACATCCAAATGGTAGGGAAGAGTGGCGGTCGCATCCAGTCGCCGAGTTTCCACTGCAGTCAGAAGAGAAATATTCTGTGAATCGATAAACCGCAAGCCTAGTAAACCGAGGTTCACTTGCTCCTCATCGTCGTCCAACAATCGTCGCCGAACGAGCAATTCCTTAATTTCAAATTCTGCGATAGCTGACCGTCTCATAGCGAAAGAGGTGACAATTGGCCGAACCTCGAATAAGTCTGGGTGGTTGCAGACCTTACGTAGCTGCATCAGAATGTTCGCAATTTTTTGATACACGCCGGACTCCAGGGCATCCCGAGTTTGCGCTCGAGACATGAACTCATCGTATAGGAAACGTTGTCGCTTAGAAAGTGGACAGAGCATAAGATGTTCGAATTTGCTCGGAAGCTCTTTCTCAACATCTCGTTTGAGGCGACGGAGGAGGTATGGACGCAACACAGTGTGCAGTTTTGAGACTCGTTGCATAGTTTCGTCGTCCAGGACATTTCCCATTTCTATGGCCTTTTCCAAGGGATCTGGATAAATAAGCCACTATAAGTGTTTCGGAAATCACAAAATACGTCCACAGACTTACTGGAAAACCACTCGCCAAACTCTTTGAGATTGGCAAAATTGGCACCTGACATCAGAAACTGAAGTAGAGCCCATAATTCCGTCAAGTTGTTCTGAAGTGGCGTTCCGGTCAAAAGTAGGCGTCTGTAGGACCTAAACATGAGGAGGATATTCCAACGTTGAGATTTGAAGTTCTTGATCATGTGAGCTTCGTCAAGGATCATGTAGTACCAGGCCTTCCGCTTGAATATGTGTGCATCCTTGCTTGCTAGGGTGTAAGAAGTGATGCAGACGTTGAAATGATGCTTGTCGTTCCAGCCTTGCCGCAGTTCTTTCCTTCGTTTAGTGCTTCCATGATAGCTGAGAATCCTGAATCCGGGTAGGAACTTCTTGAACTCCATTTCCCAATTTAGAAGCACACTCGTAGGGACGACCTATCAATAGGTTTGAATTCAAGATTTTATGCGGCATCGAAAGAAAACACACTATGAGATGCGGGCCCCAGATGCCCCGGTCGCAGGCGAGGTGTGCAAGTAAAGCGATAGTCTGGATTGTTTTCCTGCAAAGAGAGAGTCAGAACTCGTGACCACCATAGGGACTATCATTGCGCACCCTAAACCCATTTCATCCGCAAGAATCCCGTTAAGTCTGTTCACATGCAGACTGGCAAGCCACTCTAGCCCGGATTGCTGATATGGTCGCAGGACGCCACGAAGTAGGAGTGGGGGTATTACCCTGCTATGAGGGTCCCATTTAACAGGTGCAACAGCGTACGGCTTGAGGTAGTCTGGGATCTCCGACTCGAAATCCTCCTTGTCCTTGACAACCTTTTCTTCTGCATCTTCCTCTTCCTCTATAGGCTCCACTACAGCCAAGAAATCATCTGGAGGTTCAGCTGAAGGCGTCATCCTGTCTGTGTGGTCTTCTGCCTTGGCATTTGATTGACTTCCCTCCATACTCACCACTGGCAATATCTCCTGAAGCGTAGCGGGTCGCGATTGAGCTTCATCGAAGTCGTCGTAATGATCTCCACCAAGGACTTCCTCAAGAGGAGACTCATCTGCACACTCGCCGGATTCCCCAATATCATCTGGCTCTACGCTTGTATGGTAAGAATCAAGGTAGGATTCAGAAATTTCATCGAAATCCTGATTGTGATGCGGAGGAGGCCTATGCGGTGAGCTTTCCGGTGCAGGAATAGCAAGCTTCGCGAAAGAACTGTACGAATCATCCGAATGCATATCCACGTCGTCGTTGTTGTCATTGTCGCGAGGAATGGAGAGAAGTAGTAGATCGTTTGTTGTCTCCGGGTCGTCTTGTTCGAGCACACTTGAAACCGAGGTAGTGGGTGTACCAGACCTCGTTGCCGGGGATATGTGTGACCTGTTCGGAAAATCGCCCAACAACAGCATAGACGAGTCCTGATCGTCGCCACCAACGTCTTCCTCATCCGCAGAATCGTCATCTCCTACACCAGCGAAGTCGCTTCCGCCATCTTGGTCTTCTACGTCTCCTTCATCTTCTTGCTCATCCTCCTCTTCCTCTTCGTCCGAACTCCAATTATGGAGATTTTCCATGCTCGTGGATCGACTGCGAGATATGTCTCCTCGAGATAAATCGCCTTGCTGTGTTTCCAGAATCTGCCCCGACTGATCAAGGATAGCATCGAGGTGAGCATGTCCACGTTTAAGTTCTTCGGCTTCCAATTCCAATCGTTGCTTTTCTCGGATGTGCTACTTGAGGTACTCAGGGCATGTTTTTGAAGACAGAATTATATATGAACTCACGAAAACAGCTTTCTTCCATTCACCAACGACAAGTTTTACGGTTGACTTTGCGAGATTACGCAGTCTACGTTCCTCCGCCTCAATGACTTTGAGCTTTCTGGACTCCTGAGTATCGAAATGGGCCTGGATTTTGATGGCTATCTGGGACGCAATCTGCCTGCCAATGGATTTCTTCGGCCTTGTACGAGCCCTTGCAACTATCGTTTCAATGATCTTGTCCCACAGGTCCACGGAAGTGCGCTTTGGAGGTGTATACGGAACTTCATCGACTTCGGCGCCAAAAAGAACATCAGCACCCGGAATGAAGCGTCCATCCCGGCGAAATCGTTCAACGCGCTCCAAAATAATTGCTTCTTCCTCCGCTTCCCGCTGAAGAGTTGCAATATCTGTATCAGCATCTCCAATGCAGATATACGACGACATGAATGTGTTCAGGGATGAATTGTACTTTGCTTGTGGGGCTCGTTGACGTGGATTCGTGAGAGTCGGCGGGGGACGGCGAACAATGAGTTTGATACGCTTGACGTTGAATTTCGAAGGAGAAGGAAGCGTGGTAACTTCTTGTGGCAACGCTTTTTGCCAAGGTTTGAGTACGGTGGGCTGACGTAGCTATAGTGACTTCGTCAACGGTAATTCGGGAAGGAATGCATTGTACAATACCTTGACTTTAGTAGCATCAGGCGACGGCTTCCGCGCCACAGGTTCTTTCAATCTATTGCTCCTGCGCGACGACGGAAGCAGGACAGACTCGTCAGGAAGAGTATGGCAGGCGATATGAGGTTTTGTCGAAACAGCAAAATGTGGGTTTTCTAGCTGTTCACGATGGTCAAGCAGCGGCAGTGTCATTGTTTTCGAACTGTTATCACGATTCTTGGCAGGTTTCCGCCGTTGAAATACAGTGGATATTGATTCGTCGACGTCTGGTATTGTTCCTTCGTCCACAGGTTCATGTAACACGTCAAAAGATGGAAGAGTTTCGAGCTCCGGTACGAATTCTTTCTCTTTGCCTTTTCCTTTACCCTTACCATTCCGAGCTGTAGACAGGATATCCCATATGGCCGTAGTGTTTGCCGCCTTTGCTTTCGGATTGCGTTTGAGAGAGGTGTGGGGAAGAGGAGCAGAAATCGAAGCACCGGCGATGATTTGCCGGCGCTCTGTATGTGCTCTGCGAGTTTGTCGGGAAGGGCCTGCTGTGGGCACTGCATTTTCCAGTAGATCAAATTTGGATTTATACTGCAAGGCAGGGGGGGCGCGGTTAGAGTGTGCTGTGATACCTCGCAAGTTGGACTGACCTCTCGAAAGACAGCAGTGTTATCTTCTTTGGCTTCCTGCATAACTCAGTCAGCTTGATTATCCATGCAAGCAACAACATGCATGTTTACCGCAGGATTGTAGCCAATCATCATGGTAAAGTTCTCCATATGAAACAGTTCCCTGACCTGCACATGATATGAGGATATGCGAACACAAACATGGAACAAGAACTTCTGACATACCAGATCATCGTGTCTATCATCCACGCTCTCTAATAGTGTCTGCTTTTCAGCAAGCAAGGCAAGTCGTACGGTCTCATCCTTCTCGTCGGTCTCATGGTGATTGCTATTAGAAGTCGCGGGCCTATACCTCGACTTGCCATCCTTGTTCGTGCCGTCCGCATTGCGCTTATACCCACTTGTAAACCCACGCGTTCCTTTCTTCGTCATCGAGCCTCTGACCACTCCAACCTCAACCGCTGGCCCATTGACACCCTTCGAGGACATGCCAGACAAGCGTGAGGCATGTACTACCCAACCAAACCTAGTGCCACCACTGCCCTCGTGTCCTTCGCCTTCCGTGTGAGCACACGGTGCGAATGCACAGAGCCAATTCCCTGATCTCGGGAGATCCTCGACGGTTCGTGATGATTCTTGGACAGCTAGTGAGCTACGAAGACCAGGGGGTCGGTGGGAAGACCTTCAATGGTAATTGCGGTGGACGCGCGCTGTGTTTGCGAGAAACGTTGGTTTGCATCGGCATTATTTTTTGGTGTCTGATACGCTTTGTTTGGCGGTGTAGCGCCTACATGGCACAGCTCAGTTACGTTGCAGTTACTCGGAGTTCGTGGTATAAAGGTTGTTCATGATCGTGCTTTACATACATAAAGCAACTAATAAGAACAAGACGAATGCAGCCTGGCGTACATATCGATGCTAGATAATAGTAAAGTGGTATTCAACTCACGGAAACTCCAAAACATCGGGTATTATGGGAAAATGTCAAGAAAATGGGAAAATCTACCATACAAAAATAACCATACATACATGCGACGAGCAACATCCGGTAGCAATGGTGACAACACTATAGCACATTTACAGCAATGAATGGGCCATCTGGTGGTGATACAATCCCGGGTTTTGAATGAACCAATAATACCATGAACGTTGAGGTCGTCCTCAGATTGAGGGACTCGTATAATCGAAGTCAGGAAACTGAGATCCATGGGGGTCTGGGCCTGACAGGCCATATAGTGAGGCCGCGTTATCCTCAGGATAATTATCGAAGCTACATGTTTATCAGCAAACGCAAGATGCGAACAAGCAAATAACATAAACACTCACGCGCTAGCGTCACCCTCGCCGTTGATTCTTGGGAGATATGGTGCAGTAATCTCCCTCGCACCCAATCGTTCCCAGTCGACTTCTCTAAACCAGGGGTGCGCAAACACATCTCCAGCACCATGGCGCAGATTTCCATACCGGCGAGATGCATCAGTCTCCATCAGTTTCATGATAATATCTGTCGCATTTTCATGAAATGCTGCAGGAAACCTGATGAACGATGGACCTCTGGTGATTCTTTCATACAGCAACATATGGTTTGGTTCCAATTGGTGATACGGTGGTAGACCTGATAACATCTCAAAGATGAGAACGCCTAACGCATACCAGTCCACGCTCTTGTTGTAACGTTGTTGGAGGATGATCTGGAGGGACGAAATCAGTCAAAACAACCTGAAAAGCAAAAGAAAGACCTTACTTCGGGGGCAAGGTAGTCCGGTGTGCCGCACAGCGTCCACGTTGTTGTTTCGCAGGACTTGGCGAACCCGAAGTCGGCAATTTTGATATGGCCATCGGCGTTCAACAGAATATTCTCTGGCTTCAGGTCGCGGTAGACAATGTCTTCACTATGCAAATGATTCAAGGCAAGAGCGACCTCAGCAGCGTAGAATTTCGCTACAGGATCGGGGAAGCGCTAACAATCGAAGACAAGTTCTCAGTGACAAGCACTGTGATAAAGAAGGGGAGATTCACGTACATTAGATCTTCGTAGCAGTGTGAAGAGTTCGCCGCCTGGGACAAAATCCATAACCATGTAGAGATTTCCTGCATCTTGGAAAACGCCCCAGAGATTTATAATGAAAGGATGTTGCACAGATTGGAGCATTCTCTGCTCGTTGTTGGTGTGTTCTATCTGCTTCATCCTCGCGATGCGTTCCTTGTTGAGCACCTTGACTGCGTAGAAGCGCAGGTTATGTTTACTGCGAACTATGCGCGCATTCATCAACATCAAAGAAGTTTAATGAGGACGCCAGCAATAACATACCTAGATGTACACGGCCAAAGCTACCCGTTCCCAGCGTACGTTGGATGATGAAGTCCGATAAACGATAGGTGCCTTTCGGCCGTTGTATTGCTCTCCTAGCTCGTTTCGTCTCAACGATCTCCTCCATGTCGTCTTGGCTAGTGGACGTCCGCTGAGTAGATATTGACCCTCTGTAGTCATAGACAGAGACATTGGTTATGTGGGAATGGTTGGAAGCGGGTGGCGAGGGTAACGGCAGATGTGGGAGAGGACTCTCATCCGCAACGGGCTTATGCAGACCAATATGGGCAGAGAATTTAGACGCCATTCGCTTTAGCATGAACTCAAGGGCAGCAATATGGTAGGAGAAAGGAGTAGAAAGGAGTAGAAAGGAGGATGGGGCTGGGAGTTAAGTGAAAGGGAAAGATTGTAAAGGCTTTCATTAATAGCCATTGTTCGATAACAGCTTTCTGATCAGGGTCGCTCGGCTACAAACAACCCACATCGATCACATGATCAAGTACAAAGGAAGACTTTGGAGGAATAAAGGACGACCGTCATTGGAACAAGGTCAACCATCGCGTTCTGTTATTCTGTTATTTTGAGTACTGAAACACCGCCCCCTGACTCTCATGACAACTCTCGCCTACTGTACAACACAGAGATAATTTTCTATCCAACCGGTTCTCTTGGCCGATTCACAATGAACTGAAGGAGGAATGTTAATGGCCCATATTACATATATTGCCCCCGACTCCAAGTCGTTGCATCTCCTTGTTTGCCCAAGTCTGTTTGCCGATGACAAATGGAAATGGGGATCGTACAGCCAATGACGGGAATTTAAGAGGGCTTCTCAACAACATTTGTAACCCTTTCCTGTCCGAGCGTATGATGCGATGTAGAGCGTGTCATCGGCAACCCTGATTCGGCGCTAATAGTTTCCAACAGAGCGAAGCAATTCAAACAGATGTCTCGGAGAGAGCGCCGGGTAGGGCTGCAGAGTGAGTAATTCTTAAATCGTTGTGTCGCCGTCTGTTCAAATTTCAGCGATGAAGTCCAGTAGATTCCCGCAAACATATCCAGTAAGGAAGGGCTTTGCAAAACGAAGGCCACCTTGGAACTACCAACCTAGAAGGAGACTGGTAGCTTGGACATCAAATCCACCCAACCTGCCTCGCAGCAGTCCAGGATTGACCGTTCGCTTATCAGCACCGACATCGCCAACTTCGTCCGAGGTCTGTCCTCCGCGATAGTCTGCGTCCCAAATGTTTCAGTAAGCAGATCATTGTTGCAGAAACGAACGGATAAGGCTTACATCCAATATATCAGATAAATCACTGTTGTAAGATCCTGGTTTTCCGCTATTCCATCTCCGCTTAGTACAGAGATTGACGGCTGAGCCACAAATCAGGTTGAGGGTCTGTAGAGACCGTGGATTAAAACTGCCAAGCGTGGCTGAGCGGAAGTTTTCAAATTCGTCGTCGGAATCAAGGCTCTCCAAATGAAATTGTAAATCGAGCAACTGGTGGAAATTTTCTTGAGAAGCGTCGTCCAGGACCCAATGATTCTGCCGCCAATGGGCTAGGAGAAGCAGAATTGCCCACAGTTGATGGGACATCTTCCCCTCATCGTTCAAACATAAATCATCACGTGTGAGGCGGTTGTGATAGACGAGCTGTGAATCCGAAAAGAGGGCGTGGTCTGCAGAAAACCCATGCAAAATCTCCCGGCAGTAGACTGCAATTTCTTCAATTGGCTTCCCGATATCTTGATCTGGTGCCAAAACTTCAAGAATCTCCTCGATCTCCCAGAAAAGCCGATCGTTATCATTGATGTCCAGAGCAAAACCGTACTGATTCAGAAGCTGAGCATTTGTCAGGCCTTCGCCATAGGTATTGAAGACTTCAGTGAGTGGGGCTATGGGGGAGTTGGAGACTATCTCGTAGAACTTGTCATGATCGCTGTTCCTTACGACAGGGCCAATAGCAGACGTCGAATTTTCGTCGCTTTCATCGCGGTCGTGAAGACATTCGTGTAGCGAGCCACAGTCTCTGCAAACGTTGTAATCGCTCTGTACGAAGTCAGCTCCAGAAATACATCAAAGGTCGGCCAAGAAATTCACCTCAAGATGAATGTGGTTATCTTGGACATGATTAAATCTACAACATCAAAGGAGAACAGTTTACAAGGAAGCGGTGCATGGTAGTGGGCTACTAACGCATCAGCTATTGGGACCATGGCTAGGCCATGATACGCATCGACCAGAAAAGACCTGGAGGACACGAGTGAGAATGCCCGATAGAACCCGTCCAACGTGAGGTGGCCAATCGCTGCATCGCTCTCCCAGAGAAAATGATGGCGTAAAAGAAGTGGTTTCGCTGTGTCATCATAATATTGATGGATATCCTGCTGTTTCCAGAAATTAAGCTCGTCTAGACATAGTAACAATGCAAACCGCGTACAATCAAAGACGTGCCAGTGTCGGTTACTGCCTGGACAATTTTGCCCGCTTCTGTGCCTCTGAGCCAAAGGTGAGCTTCCATGCCATCATCAATATTGTTGGAATCATATGGATGATCCCAGAACGCAGGAAGGTCAACGATTTGCTTGGGCAGTGATTGAAGATAACCATACCATCTTGAATGGCGTCCTTTTAAACTAGATGACATATGGGGTCAACGATGAAAATATAGCTTCTGCAGAGCATGATCTACATTTCGCCGTAAAGCGCAAGTGACAACGTAAGCTGAGCGCCTAACCCGTAATGAATGGTAGGGATGACGCCCGATAATGCACTGGATCGAACTGAGAGAACAGAATCCTTGTGTATCATGACGACTTCGAAATACCAGAATAGTAAGTTGAGGAACCATTACATGGAAATGGCGGTACACACGCGTAGTCAGAGCAGGTATTATGCAGTCCGTAGAATACACCCCAATTCCTCCTTCTCCACTGGATTGAACTTGCAACCTCTCATCGATCTCGATAAAATTGGATGCACACCAATCTAACAAGGCCCCGAGATGGTGAGGCTCAGACATTGATTTCAAGTGAAAGGCATATATTCTGCAGGATGGGTTTGCGCAAGGTGTGCGGCAAAATTTGGCAAAGTTGTTTGCGAGTCGGATCAATGGTCGTAACCCCCAAATAGGGTTACACAAAGTGCTCGGAAACGGGAAATTAGACCTTCTCCGAGTCTCCGACATCCCAATCCATGGCACGCCTCGGCATCACAGATATCCTGCACAGAGGTGTGGTATACTCTCTAGTCGGGCTTTCTGGGTACGCAGTGGTCATGTCAGTACTCATACACCGGGACACAATGAAACGTGGAAGAGGTGGGTGATAGTCTCCTCCCGAGTCCCAAATTTAATGTCACTGCTCACTTCCACGAGTCATCAGATGTATGTCGCTTCCATTCCAAATAATTGCATTGAAGGATGCCAACTTACTGGATGACATGTCCTATCAGGTCATTGCTGAGAGGGAGGCGTTGGGTTTGCCCACCACAATGGTGAAAAAAGAGGTATGTTTACGTTCGAGGAGGATTGAGTCGGAAATTAATCCTGACTATGGAAAACAGGAACGCACAGAAGAAGTTGAAAAGACGCTCGCCGAGCAAGCGCAGGCCATCTTCCGTAGGGGAAACGTCTAACGGCATATGAACCCAATCATACAACGCATCGCATTGCTCGCCTAATATGATGTACGTCTCTGAGTTTACGTCTCTGAGTTTGCACATCACCATCTTATGACGAGCTGTCCCGCCAGATCTCGATGTGACATCACCTTTAATGTTATAATGTTGGATTTTTGTCCAGCCATGGTAAACACTGAGGACCATCCTCTACATTATCAGTGGCAAGTGAAAACCTTACCACCACCACACTCATACCATTTAATTAGACTGGGAACTTGTGTGATAAAATCACGTTGCCCTTCCAGACCAGCACCCTTCATCGACGACAGATTTTGTCGTGACTCTCTCGGATGCCATATTGCAACTCCCATTCAGCAATGTCTACTTGTAGGCCACCTGAAGTGAAAACCATTAGAGATTCCGAGAATGCGACGACGAAAAATGATTTATGATAGTGACAATACACGTTGAAACTATTTCTACAAAGCTAGAGCTACAAATTGCAAAGCACGAGTGAGGCGGTACTGACACGAATGGCGTACAGTAAGCGAAAGAAATAGGAGAAGTAAATGATGCATAAAGAAATCTAAAAGTGAGAGAAAACGTTGCTGAGTAAAGCAACAGAAGGCAAGAAAAGACATTGAAAGGATGGGGAATTGTGTAATACAAGGACAGACACCATCAGGAAAGAAATTTCGGATGGCAGTCTGTTGAAGAAGTTTCTTCGGAAAATTGTCAAAGACAAGAACCCACGAAAACAGAAACATGGCCTAGATGATTGGGCGGAGTGCGGAGAGAATCGTATCATCAGTTTACCAGTGACCAAGCACGATTTTACTGCGATCAAAACCAAGCTCTAACCAAAGGTCAACGCCTTCGACGGCAGGACTGTTGTCCAATCCTTCAAATCCGACTCGATGATAGACTTTGGCGGCTAGATTGTCTACGCCAACGAAGAGGGTCACTGCTTCTCGACCTTTCTCCCGGAGAAGCCTTTTGGAAGTTCTGTCAGAACGGTACACCACGCAGAAAAAACATTGAACTCGCCAATTGCACACATGTCGGACAAGTCGTTCGGCGTATTTCATCCCTCGAAAGTCAGGGTGGGTATAAACCTAGGAGTCAAAAAAATTGAGCAATAGTACTACGTAAGTTCAAACGTGATACATACCTTGCTAATAGTCGCAACCTTAGCGCTGTTCCTGGTGAAGGCGACGATGCAGACCACCTCACCGTTGACTTTAAGTACCCATACTTGTTTATGATCTATGAGCGTTTGCGCCTCGTAAGTCGCAGCATCTGGCGTCAGGGTGAAGGGGGGCTGTTTTCATAGAAGTAATTAATGAGGGAGCGGCCACATATTTCATCTGGTCACTCACGGATTCCTTGGCGAACAAGTAGGCTAGCCTTGAGACAGCAGGAACATCATGAATATCTGCCGGCTTGATCTCGAGCTTTTCGTCCATGTACACAGTAGCTGCGCGGTCGTGACCTTCGTTCCTACGAAGGAAGCTGATTTTTGCATCGTAGTAAGGTTCTTGCAATGCCTTTGTACCGGTGATCCTGGTCCAACAGTCGGCAAACACAAGCGTAATTATCCTTAGCGCGAAAATGGAGTATACTCTCTCGACGGGTACATGTCGGGCGAGAGTCTCCGCAAGAAGGTGCAGAGAGGGTTTGACGGCGTCAATATTCTTTCCCAAGGATAAAGACGAAGTAGGAGTGAAGATGAAGATTGGATACAATCCCATGTACCCCTCTGTACAAGCGAGGATGAATAGTACCCTCTTGCGCGGGGTGAAACTGTAAATGACGACCCAAAAGTGACCCGGTGGCGAGCATCCGGCTCTATCCAACTTAACGCACTTGTTGAGGATGGGCAATATGGTGTTGGCGTTGATAGGATTCTCCTCCAATGCGTCTCTCGCCAAAGCCGGAAGATCAATAGCACGAGTTATGACTTCGATGTTAGAAGGAGGAACTGGCATTGTCGAAGAAAAGAGATGAAGAGAGGCGAAGAAGAGAACAAAGTGAGAAATGGAGAATGAATAAACCAACGAATGGCAGGAAGCAGCCAAAGTAGCAGCCTTTTATATGTAGGGAAATCATTGGTATTGGGAGGAGATGTGTAAAATCCACGATTTCATTCCATTTGGGCAGTGCGTAATTGGCAAAGTGCTATCTGTAGGCGGCGTAGACAAAAGATACATTGAGCTATCCAGATCGGATCTCCACAGCGAAACTAAATTAGTTTTGGTAAACCCCCATTCTGTTGTACTCACCTAACGACCGTCGGGTTACAAGATTATCGATGCTGGGACTAGGCAACCCGGTCAATAACCCATATCCTAGTAGTATCTAGGAAAGGGTCCAGATCTTGCGTTGATGGTGTCACAGTACAGTAATCCTGTTTTGCGGCCTGGCCGGGATTATGGCACCAGTGATTCAATGTCAGATAACTGCAATGTCTTCGAGGCATAAGTGGAAGATGAAGTCGAATTACGCTTGAGGTGCAAATCCCGGTGTCGGCCAGGAAAAGCAGAGGTCGAGTCACCACCCAAGTCAAGATTTCAAGTTTGCTGCGCAAATGATAATTGCAAACGGGTCTCCATTGTCCCGGAGGAGTTCCTGCAGCCAGACACATCCAAGCACAGAGCTCTCGACAGCAATCCTCGAAATAGAGGGAGGCTGAAATGGAATATGAATGAGTGCACAGCACAAATGTCTGCAAACCAATGGCATCCCTTTTCGGCAGAAGTTCAACTCCGACGGTCCGCGTGACAAAGATCCCTTTTTCTCTTGCTCTTGTATGTTCGATTTCGGACATACCAATGAATTATCTTCTAGGCTCACATACGTCGTGTGCTGTCTCCTACCTGCCCTATTGCCTTTGCAAATTTATGATTCTCGGCATTCAGTCTATAAAGATCGCTCTCGACGAAACTCGACGCTGTCCATGCCAACGGCTCTTGATGTTGACCGATGCTGCAACTTTTACACTTGCCTTTGGCTTCTTGAACAGGACTTTTCTTTTACTGGTCTTGCTCCACCTGCCTATGACCATTCAATCTATACTGCTCATTCATTCCCGCTGCGCGCGACACATATGGGGAAAGGGAAGGGTATCCTCCGCGACTACCGTATTAGAATCTTTCTGATATTGGTTTCGCCAGCGCCCCACCCTTACCTTCCAACAAAAAGTTTTTTTACCTTCCCCTGAACTAGATTAATACCTGAAAGGTGTTATGCCTTGTTCTCAATCTGCAGAGAACGTCGCAAACTTTACAAACATCAGCAACGAGATGACCTAGCCTCGAGTTCCCCATCCAGGCATAACAATTTGGCGCCTAGCCTTGAGTTCCCCATTCAGGCATAACAATTTGGGGCGCTAAATTCTCCCACTGGCTGCCAGTGGCCACCCCATTGATGATTGGGCCTAAAGAAATGTCTACAGCTACCGTGAGGAACTAACAAAATCTGGAAACCGCCCAAGTGCAATCCCTTTGGTTCACACGCATGTTGTGAGGGCCGTCATTGTTGCACGGCGATAACCATGGATTCGGAACATCCATTCCTCGTGCAACCTAAGCATGGACCACTGAGTGAGTTCACTATATTGACTGTTCTCGGAAAATTATCTACCTAACTAAACAAAGGTGGATCCATTCTGCCTCTCTGCCTCACTGCCTCACTGCCTCTTTTGCTGTCTACCAATTGGCAATCCGCGCATCTTTTATTCGAACCTTGCGGTATTCTCCGGTAGCTTCAGTATTCACACACTGTACACCAGTTTGCACGTTTAATTAATTACTGTCTAGAAAGGCTCTGGCCAAATACTGCTCCTCAGATTCCTTTGTGGCGCATTTTGGAATCCGGAGTTCCCGGCAATAGATACTGGTATTGACGCTATAACTGTATCCCACTCTCTATGGGACTTCGGCAGGCTGATAGCAAGTAATTGACCACTGCCCAGTACTCTGACCACCAGGCCTACACGTGTGGCGCCTGTCACGCGTAGTCACCTTCGAGTCCGTGCAAACATCCATGTATGTCGCTGTTGATCCGCTCAAGACTTTCATGCCTTCTGCCCTAACGGTTTTTACAGTATAACTGTTCTACGACAGTCCGGTTAGATAAGCAGTTGCGATGGATGGAGCGTCCGGAATTATCTGCTTTGCTCCTACCCGCAACATTATTATCAACATTTAGTGGACTATCTAATTGGAATGCCCTGTGAATTATACCTTATTTACACTGGCAAGCGTTATGCTTGGCATCGATGTCCGAGCAGGCTACAAAGAGATGTTCTTTTGACGGAATTCGCATCAAATGGTAGCTCAAAACTTGGCGCACCAGGTCGCCTATTCAAAATAAACATCACGAGGTCATCCAGACAGTCCGTTGTCAAGTATCCTTGTGGCACTGAACCTTCAACGCGATTGATCTGGTTTGCAAGTCAAGTGTATCCAGGCGCTGCAATGTAACTTTATCTTACAAGGCTCACCTTGCTTGCCCATTGTGACCTCATTCAAAATCAGTACACTGATTCGATCGCGTGATAAACCTTATGTTTCAGGCTTACATTTACTTGATCAACAGTGCGGCAGTTTACTACCTACATCCGGGACGCGTGTGTGAGTTGCTTGGTCGCACCGTGTGAGTCATGTCTGAATAACATCTATTCACTAAAACCAACACCCGGGCATCTTCTTGCTGATAATCGTGTCTAATACCATGCAGATGCAGCCGACCGCGATCACGATAATACATATGTAGTTAGTTGGCTGCTCAGCCCAATCATCATCGCTAGAACAATCCCCGAGTCGTACTTCTCTGGCTTGAAGGAGATCACAACCATGCCGACATTTGTACACGGAACATATCCTGCGTCGTCCCTTCAGACCAGTAGTGTCTGAGTCGTGCGACTTGATAGCGGCACCGAGTGATTCCTTGCTGGTCTTCTTGTTGCCCCCTGGTTTGATACAAAGCGCTACCCCCGGGAAAAAACATTTTGGCGACAGGTGGGTCATTGTGTGGGAGGAGCTTGAGGAAGTCTAGCTTCTTGATCTAGACATGCGGGGCTCGAGCGCGGCTGTGCGCGCAGTGTCAAAATGTGAGCGAGTAGACCCCAAGTGGGTGTTGGTATGGGTTTGAAGAATTATACATTTTCAGTTCTCAATTCAAAAGTTTGAGATGCACAACTTCGGGATTGTCCAACTCCGGACTGTGGATAATCTTAATTTGACTGAAATGAAAACTCAATCAGATGATATTGCAACAACTCAGGTTCTCCGCAGGTCCGAAGATCTCCGTGCTATCTATGGGCAAAGATTTCACTGAGCACGGAGGCAAATTTGCTCTAGACTTTGATCGAACGTCCGAACAAGAAAAGAACTACTGTTACACATCGCCGCTTATGGGGCGTCTTGGTTGGCTTGATTGGGGCTTCTTTGCACAGGTGATGAAAGTATTGTGACACTGCCACCACGTGGAATCACAAGCGCCCGTTTAGCGCTGATGGATCGGTGATCGTTGATCGGGAAACCTGTGGTATTCGGCAAGTTTTCACAATTTGAGAAGATTGCTAGAAAACAAAATCCCCATTGGGCCTGAGAGGATTCTAATCACGGCAGGATCAACTGCTATTGGCCACGCCACTGCGAATCCCCTTATTCCAAATGTAGAGTAGATATATCATCACATAACTCTATCGATAGCCAAACCGGATGGTCTCTTACCCTTGCTTGCGTTGAGATGCCGAATAAGTATGAATGACGAGACATAGATGCAATCAGCAGCAGCAATCTCGAGATTCAGAAAACAATTGTTTTATATTTATATCTCGCTACCCCCAACCATCTTATGGATTTCACACTTGTTGTGACTTGGCTGGTTGGTAGTAAGCATCCTTCACTGTCTTCCGAGAATGCAGCAAAGCCTGTAGAGAGGGGGAACATTTGAACATGATTTGTGCGACAATATTTTTTCCTGGGAAGATTTTCATCGAGTCGCAGCTATTCTCGACGTCGCCATTAACATTAATCAGGATACCAAACAAACTTCCAAAAGAGTCTGGAACTGCCATCAAGCCCTAAAATCAGCCCTAAAATCAGACCTTCTGACATTGCTCTGACAAAACAGATGACCTTCTTGTATAACTGAGCTGCCGCACCCGCACCCTTGCGCACTATTTATCTCTCTGCCATAGTGTTCATATGACCGCAGGAAGGCTTGCAAAGGGAAGGAACATTTTGGGAACATTCCAAAATCTCCCAGTTTGACAGATATCTCTTTGACACTAGATGAAGCCCTGAACGTGAGGGGAAAGACAGAAACGGAACCAATACCGGCATACGGGGGCGTGAGCCTGTCAGTATACCTGCTGTATAAAAATAGTCCCATTCTGACTTAAACAGGCACCAGAAGACTTACTCGGACAAACTTCCGACAGTAGCGAGAACTTGCGTAACCTCGACGAATCTCAAGCGAATCTGATACCAAAGTCATACCAAAGTCTTGCAGAACGTGGACCATAGACCTTGAAATTTCGTCCCACATACAAACGAAGGAATCCGAGGATCATGGTTACATTGGCGTCCGGTTGAGAGCCGGCCAGTGATATGGCTATAAAACATCGATTTGGCAAGACTGGATTAGCAGGACGCCTTCCGACTGTCGGAGTTGACGCGGTCATAGCGGCCGAGGACGCAGTTATATCGTAAAAGGAGCTGTACCTTACGAGGATTTCGTGAGGCTAGGTGATAGTCACAGTGGTCATACTTGTCATAGTAATATGTCAGTGCGTGGCGATGTTGTGGCGATGATAAAAAATCGAAAACTACAAGGTTTAAAATTGTTGACGGTCTATTCAGTAAAGAGACCGTCAATTATTCACTGTATGAAGTATATCTAGCCAGCAAGTATGATCCTTACTGAAGGGTCATTGGCTGTAAAGTTACACTTAACCGTCGATTGGTTATCTCGAAAGAAGCCGTCTTTAGGTCAAAGTCTGCCATGTGCGCCGAAGATTTCTGGGCGACTTCATTGGTCTGATCACGATGACCTTTCATGAAACAGGCAGGATTAGTGCCCATGACGGAGAATGGTGGGGACGTTGTCGTCAATCTGGGATTTGGGACGTGCACGATCATTTGCGGAAGCCAGTGGTCGGAGCGAACGCTTCCTCAGCGCCATGATTACGAACGAGGCCGAGTGTTTGCTTGTATGTTCCTGCACAAGAGACCGATGCGTCGCACTACTGTACCCGCACTTGCTCACCATTGAGTGCCAGTGGACATAGCATCGGTCATAGATGAATGTCCTCACCGAAGTAAGATAGAGCCGCCTCAGTAGTGAAGAACAATTGCTTGTCTCCACCAAAAAACGCAAGACTAATCACGGAAGCAAAGATAGATGTCGCATTTCACAAACAAACTACTACCTACTAGATATAATACAATGGTCAACTTAGGGAATTGATATACAGGCAAAAAACGTCATTTATGGATGACCGTATATCGTTCATAGGAGTAGAGGAGAGGGTGGTCGATGCGCAGCCATCCAACAACCCTCGATGACCCAATCCAGAGAACGAAGCAGGCCACCCAAAACGCCTGAGATTCTACCTTAACCAATCATCTAACTTATCTTCTCAAACAAACAACAGGAACAACATCAATGGCTAGTTGCGTTGTTGAAGATCAACAGGTTCACAGTCTCGGCAGGCAAATCTGCCAAAGCGTTACGAGTAGAGAGAGCCAACAGCGCCTTCTTCATTTGCTTCGGCGACAGTCTCTTCGGTATGGGGGCAAGATCGCCGTCGACGGTGTCCCTTAACACCATGTCGAAGAACTCTGGTGAAGGCAGGTACGAGGTGATGAAGAAAGGAAGAGCACGGTGAGCCATGGCGTAGAGAGAGGAAGGAGAAGTTGCGCTGAAGGGAGTCTTGAGGATACGTTGGGATTGGATCGAGATGAGCGATTCATCGGCAGCAAAGGTGGGGTCAAACTCGTGCGATGGGTAGATGGAGAGGAGGTAGGCAACCATGCCAGCGGTATGGGGCGATGCCATGGAGGTTCCCGAAAGAGTTGAGGTGGCAGTAGAGCTGCCCTTGTATGTGGAAAGAATGTTTAATCCGGGGGCGAAGACGTCAACACATTTCCCGTGGTTAGAGAAGTAGGCACGTTCATCGCCGAGAGTGGCGGCACCGACAGTGATGGCATTCGCTGAAGCGGCCGGGGAGTAATCGCAAGCCTTCTTGTTGTCGTTACCTGTCATGAGATTAGGGCTTTATAACAGAAATAATTTACCAAAGCTACTCACCAGCAGCGACGGCGAAGTGCAATCCATTGTCAACAGCCTTATCGACGGCATCGTCGAGAGCTTGCGACTTGCCTCCTCCGAGGCTCATGTTCGCGACAGAGCCCTTGTGTGCGGAAGATCCGGTGGCAGCACGCTCGGCGTCAGCCTTAATTGCCTTGTTCTTGGCAGATGTAGCAGCCCAGACAACGCCGCCAACAACGTCCGACATGCTTCCGCTTCCGTTGGAGCCCAAAACCTTAACAGCGATAACGTTGGCCTTCTTCGCAACACCATATTTGCGAGATGCAATAGTGCCAGCGCAGTGAGTACCATGACCGTTGCCGTCGTCGTCCACGTCATTCTGTGGGATAGTCTTACCCCATGACGCACGGCCCTCAAACTCCACGTGATCAATGTTGATGCCGGTGTCGACGACGTACACATCAACACCTTCACCACCGTGCTCGTTGTAAACGTACTTGGTGAAGGTGCTGAAGGTAAGCTTTTCACGGTGGCTTACTCGGGCAAGACCCTACATAGATAGACAATGTAGAGATCAGTATACTGCGCCTTGATGATTGGGGGGAATGACGCATGCCGCGAAAGCAGCGGTGCAGTGCTTACCCAAGGTGCGGATCTCTGAACCTCCTGAGTGCGGACAATCTGGTCCTTCTCGACATACTTTACTTCAGGCATCTTCCTGATTTGCGCTAGCACACTCTCTGTGAAGCGACCAGCATAACCAGTGACGTGACCGTCGTAGATCTGCTGTACGCCGGCAAACTCATCCCCGACGAGCGGGTCTGCGCTGTGCGCTGCGAGCAAGAAGTTCATGTGGTTCTGCTTGCGTGCAACAGAGACGTCATCCTTGAGCATAACAATATATGAGTTGTTAATGGTTCCATGGGGATGGTCGGCTGCAACTAGAGGCGCAAGGATGGTCACGGATAGGGGAGAGGGGTTATGTTGTACATTATGACTTGTAGAGAGTGGGGTTGAGAATGCAGAAGCGATTGACACGGCCAACAACGACCATTGAAGGAGAGAGGACATGATGGTGGTTGTAAAGACTGAGAGAGAACCTGGGGCAGTTTCGCTCCATTAAGACCAAGCGCTGTTGTCACTTGTTTGCCAGAACCGCCCCGCAGTCCCGTTCCGTTTCAGTCGAGTCATGAAGGAGTGTCGTTATCGCTACATGCAGTACGTTATCTACGAGTCTGGTTCTATTAACCCCAAGAACCCATAAGACCACAATTGTATCGCATCCGACTCCGTCCCTCCGGGTGACAAACCAGCCAGATCCGCAACCGAAAACATACTCGTCTGGTTATCAAATGAGTACGACCACACTTCAGAATAGATATCTATAGAACCACTTGAGCTCAGTCCATGTCGCATAGTCAAGAATGAAGCGCTCACTCTCTGAAGCGCCTTTGATAGACTTCCACAACCTAGTTTGTGCGGCCTGCAACTGCTGCACCAGATCGGTATCATCGCACCAGGCCGGTTCCGGACTTGGCTGTGGGTTGATGTCCACGCTCGTCGCATTCGTGCAGAACCCCAATTGCCTCGCAAGGCCGCCTGCCATTAAGGCTTGCTGGAACGACCTATTTGATTACGTGACTGACATCAACTTCTCTTCTTCTCTTACTTCCACAAATTTCACTGAATAAACATACCAAACAACGGTTCCATGGTAAGCAGTCCTATCCAATAACTTAACATTCGTACTATTGGAATCATATGCGGGGTTGGCGACCACCATTCCAATGTTCGTAAGCAGCCCTGCCCGGAGTGATCAATATCATTCCAATGTTTCCGAATGTCCCAAGGAGGTAAACTCCACTCACCTCGAGGATAGGGCGTTAGAGCGTCTACCACGCGTCCCAGAAACCCAGCACTCACGTTCGTGCCATACATAAGATTGAACCCCAAATCCGAATTTAGCACCTACACGCACCCATGTATTCAGTCCTGGCCCATCATACATTACTAATCATAGAACGCACCTCAACGGGCGTCCCATCCTGCATCAACGACAGCGCATAAAACGACACATTCCCACTAGCCGGCGTTCCAGTTCCATTCACAGACGAATTCAACACACTCGCATCAAGTCCCACCTCCTGCACGAACGCCTCCAACCTCTTCTCGGCTACATCTCCCGGAACTACCACCTCAAACAACCCCGACGCTTCCGTTTCCCACTTGCTCGCCATCGTCCCTAGATCCAACGTACCTTCTCCGAGACCTTCGATACCTTTCGCAAGGTCTGATGAACTAAGTATCCCTTCGCTAACCAACGCTTCCAAAGCCCTCAAGTTCGCAGGCACAAGCGCCACATTCACATCGAAGGGGATAGGCCCATACCCTGTTCCTTCGTTGCTATCGCGCCAGTTGCCCACTGGCTGACCTGGGCGGAAGGCGAGTAGCTCAGAGGGCGACGGCGTGGCGGAGAGAAAGAAGGGTAAGGCACGTTGAATGTTGTAGGATGCTATTCTGTTTTATAATCATCCGTAAACGAGACTCTGGGTTGAGACGTGGAAAGAGAACGGAACTGACCTATCAATGATATCTCCGTACGTCCCATTCTGCAATGTCGCCGGCTTGGATAAGAACTGAGCGGACCGGTTCTGTCCTTGTGGGAGATCAAGAAAGTAGTGGCTGAGCGCAGGAAGAAGGAGCAGGTCTACATAGAAGTAAAACACTTCAGAGTTTCTCCAACGATGCTTGGATGTCACCTTACCAGTATCAATCATCTGTGTTAAGTTATCATATTCATGTTCGATTTCATGACGGATTCAAAACGAGAGCACAAACTTTGTAGTCATAAAAAGGCGTATTCCCAAGATCGCTGTTCCCATTACCAATGTTAATCTAGTTGCAAGTTTAGTTCCAGCCATTCGAACTTGTTATCACTCACAAAGGATACATAATCACCAATCGTTTCTTCGTGACACAACGCTCCTGTCACATTGGCTCTCTCAATTACCGCACCTAGGGCAGCTTCAATCGCGTCGGGTGTGAGGAGGGGCATGAGCATCCGTAGAGCTATGAGGGAATCGCGGCCGAAGTACTGTTCACATTTTGGGTTCTCAAGGATGGGTAGGTAGGAAATAGTGATATTGGAAGGAGACGTACGGTCAAAAATCGCCATCCGCCAGCAGTAAATTTGTCTTGGAATGTCAAGAACGACACCTAGAGACGAGATTTGCGTGAGTATAGGAAATCAACGAACAAGAACACAAACCTGATTAACAACATCCCCCGGCAGCGCATCCAAAACTCCCTTCACAACATCCGTACTTGCTTCTTCTGGAGTCAAAAAGAGTTTCGCAGAATCGAACCCTACAAGACTCGTCTCGTTCGTGAGCACCTTCACTCTTACATGTGCCCCAATATCAGGAGTGGGTGTAGCACCGCTACCGCTGACAGCTGTATGAATAGGTTGGACAGGACCAGACTGGGACGGGAAAACGATATCGATCTTTGGGGGGGTGAATGTGCCATTGTTGCTCGGGGTCACAGTGAGTCGGGCTGAGCTTCCAGGTGGGATGGATATGTAGAGGTCGACGGATTTGAATATTTCCGGGAGGGGTTTCTGCGGATGTTTGGAATTCTGGGTTGGGACTGAAGACGTGCTTGTGCTGTTGATGTATTGGCGGTGTAGCCTCACTTCGGTCGAGCTGTGAGATAACAAGGTGTAATTGAATATTTCATGCATAGTTCCTGCGCCTTCGACATAATCTGCGTGCAGATGACCTAAGAACAGACTCAAACGTTGCTAAAATGCCAGCACATACCACGCAAAGCACGTACAGCACCAACAATCGTCACACCCAGCGTCGCATCCGCGCTAAACCTCAAATCGGCTTGAATGCCCTTATTTCCAAAGTCTGCAACAGTGCTCTTCATAGTTCCATTGACCAGTTCAACACTTAAAGGTGCCGTAACGCCCTTCCCTGACGGCAAAGGCAGGAAATAGACCAGAGCCCCGTTATTCCCTGCAGGAAGAGCAACAACAAGACGTTGTGGAACAGAGGTCGAGGTAGCGTTAGTGCTGCCATTGGAAGGAGGAGGAGACGTGAGGAGGAGCTGAGCACTAGTAGTGTTGTCCCGGAAGAAGTAGTTTTCGTTATTGCCGCTTGTTACGTGGAAGAAGGTTGTTGGAGATTGAGAAGCAGTAGGAGTGGGTGCGGGATCTGAATGGGAGGTTTTGGGCGAGGGCGCATGGGAAACATTTGAGGAGACGCAGGAGACAGGGAGCAAGCGTAGGAAGATGGGTAGGGCGAGATAGAGTCGACGCATAGCTAAGGTGATGGTCAACTCGTTCTATGGTGTGGTAGACTTGAAGTCAAAAGAAGATCCTCAAGAGAAGCCCTTCAAGTTATATATCTTGAAGTCACTCATGATGCAAAATCTGATGTCCGTTGAAAAGAGGTCAGCTGCTGTTGTGCATGCGTGCAAAGTGATTGTTGACGTCGGCGCGCTACGCGATGTCGGTGAAGAAGATGGTAATGAGAAAAGAACGAAGGTGTGGAGGGTGGAACGGAACGTTCGGTCCGAGATCCGACATGAGTTTGAGTACGATGACTTGAGGTTGTGTTGACAGTTGAAAGCATGCATTGACGACGCATGACAGAGGATGCGAGTGAGCGGTGGATAGAGGAATGAGGGCTCTTGTTGAGTGTGGGGACCCAATAATTTCTAGAACTCTACCGCTTTGTGTAAGACCGGCCACCCAGTATGAAGAATGGCGGTTTTTCGACCATGAGAAGGCATCAGAGTCTTTTCCCCAGTGTTTCTAGAGTGAGGCTAGCCCAGCAAAAAAAGGACATTGCCATAGCGCGGAGATGACAACACATCAGTGCGCATGCGTAGGAAACAATTCCGATGGTAAATTATCTTGAACCTTTCGGGTTGTATTGCGGAAGGAAGACTAGTCGTGCATGCCTTGGTGAACGAGAGGCCCTAAAATATGACAATCCCATTTTCTGCACGGCGTCAAGTTCGTAGGCAAAACCTAGCCAAAACCCAAAAGTCCTTTCTTTTGAAGGTCCGCCATCTTGAAGCGCCAAGGAAGGACTTGGCAAGCTCTAACCAGGACACCTCTCAGCAACCTCTCAGTGCATCTCACGAAAAGAACATTCATTGCCCCTTCAAGTTAAGGCAATTCCTTTGAATGTCCTTCCCAGGGATCGCCGCCCAGTCTTTCTCCAGAGTTGAAAATGCAAAAATGCGCGAGTTCTCAGGTTGTTCTCAGGAGCGGTCAAGCAAAAGCCACATTGTGGAGAAAGGCCGGGATTGCACGATTGATCTGAGTAAGCCATGATGCAAGACGAGGCTGCATTGTCTGGTGGAGAACAAGACAACCGAGAAGCCAACCTAAGAAAGGAGTTCGGGGAGGCGTTGGGAAGCACATTCCATGCTTTTGCTCTCCTCCTAATTGGTCTACTTCAGCTAGCCCACGTATATGGAATCGGAACGTCTCTCAATGCCTACGTAGGGGTCAATGAGCTGAACATAATTCTCTGGCAAGGCCGTAGCATGACTTGACCATGCAACTCATCCATGAATGGTTGAACAAATCTTTTTCACTGCGATACCCTGAGTGAGGCCTGACGTCAGACGCAGACGAAGCAAGAAACGTGTTGCCTTGATGTAAATTGCCTTGCCTCAACTACGTGGAAGGCAGATGCTGGTTCATTCCTCATCTCGGGCTAATGTCACTCAATGCTTTCACAGTTCGGAATAACCACGAAATAACAATTGTCCATACACATCCCTCTCAAATACCAATACTCATACCCTACATTTTGTAGGGCCTTGGTTTATTTTTAGATCCCAGGCTGGCAGCATCCCCAGCATCCCTCAGATCCGCTAGGCCCCTCACCCACTGGGCACACTGGTGGCTCTGGGCGGCAGACAGCCAAACAGGGTCTCGCCTCGGGCGCGGGTTGACAGCATCCCCAGCATCCCTCGGATCCGCCAGCAACCTGGCCTACGGGACATGTTGGCTTGACTGGGCGGCACTGCAATGTACAGACTGTTGGGCCCGTGGGTGTGATGGATGGGAAGGGCACTACTTGCTGGCAACATCCCCAGCAGCCTGCGGAGCCACCAGCAGCCTGGCCTGGAGGGCAAACGGGCTTCACTGTGCGGCACACCGCGGTACAGGCTGTGCCTTGGGGTACGGCACCGCTGCCTGCGATAACCGTGGCGACAGCGAGGATGGCGGCGAAGAACGATTTCATTGTTGGAGATGATTATCTACTTGTGGAGAATTAGGTATGGCTTTGTGGCCATAAAGATCAAACGTACACTTTCGAATGCTTGTTGCTGGTAAACTTGGGATAAACCTTTCAACTTCGCAGAACTAGAAATGGAAATGGCAAGGTAAGTTCATGCATGCACAAAACAGGTTAGTCCAACTCACAGAATGCAAGTCAAGAGCGACTTCTGGGATAGTATGAATTGTATAAGAAGGCTGCTATTTATGCCCTTCGACTCGACCCTATGAAACATGCCAAGAGTCGTGGATCCGGAGTAAACGCGTCTCTGCCAGTGGCTGACATAGATTCATATCTTTTGCGCGGCTCTGACCCTTAGCTCAAACTGTATGGTGCATGGCATGTTGGAATGGTTCCAGTCGGAGGTTTGATGACGTCCTTGCCCATGGAGATGATTGTTTTGACCTGTGCAATAATTGCCAAGAACACCTTGCATTCTCTTCGAGCGTTTATTAATAGGATGAGCTACAGGCCGTCGGTAATGCCATGCAACGAGCAGGAAATCCGAATAAAAGTTGCTGGTCTCAGTTCATCCGGTACGTCAATTCGTGCATGGATATTGGCTCAAAAGAGGTTGATCCTTATGCATGGAAGTATTTTGATAAAGATTTCGGCCGATCTGTTGACACAAACGTTACCAATAACGTACATTGCACGTCCCGAACATATGTATGAAACCTTTCCTACATTTTTCCATCACGCCCGTTCAAGCGGCTCCATTTTGGCTTGGCTTGTGAAGGACAAGTGCCCCACATATCTTCCAGGACTGTCATGAGCCGGCATTTTACCTCCACCGCGAGAGTTTCCAGCGCCGTTATGGGCTCGCCCAGAGGCATGATGGGGTTAGGCGGTCCGAAGCTGATGAGAAACAGCAGTAACGTTAAACCACAGCCGGAGCTGAATCAAACACTGCGACAGCGATGCTAGCTGTGGATGTCCAGCAACTTCCTGGTACGAATTTCCAGAACCCGAGCGCCTTCTATGTGGCTGCGCACCCGATTCAAGATGGAAATGTGTCATCTCGACTAACGTTTTTGCATGGCGATCTGAGTGCATCTGGCAAGGTACGGGCAACCATGAGCTTGGGATCCGCATAAAATGGTGTAAACCAAAAGATGCTGCATGTTAAATCCAATGCTAGGGCCGAAAAATACCCGGAGGTGGAGTGAAGGCACGGCTTAAACTCGCAGTCAAGCATAATATTACTTCGGCGTAGCAAACAAAATAGGCTGGCTTCATTGCTTCTACGACGAGGGCAATCCAATGCAGATTTCGGTGTAGCAAATGTGGAGATTACTTCTACTGCCAAGAGTGCCCGTAGTGAAACGGTGGGAGCCGAAGGTAAAAGGGGATTATACGACCGCAGCATACTACAGCTGAAGAGAAATCATCATTAGAGTCAAGAGGTGTCAGATCCACCGATCTCGTACGTCTGTTGATGGGTGATCGGTAATTTCCATGGGACGGCATTCCTTCGGCAAAGGATCGTTAGATCAGGTTCAAAGGCCAGCGGCACATCGGCAATGACAAGGCCATGACCCAAGGCTGCGACGAAAGTCAGTATCAAGGATGGTCAGCTAAGCTCTCTGTCAGAAAAATGCATAGAAATAAAGTACCTGATAACATACCTATGAGATTTAATCTAGACCTCCGTTCCTTCTGGTGCTTTTGGAGTGCAATCTCTGAGTACCGTTCCCTCCCATGTTTGGCATATGTGGTACACCGGATACAGAAGACTTCACAAGTGCCATTCGAGGCATCACCCTTTTCAGGTGGGGGGTGTTTTCGTCATATGGAACAGAATTAGAAAGGAGAGATGACGAGAAATCAATGGAAGTGTTGCCAGTTAGAATTAGAGTATTACGGTCAGAATTGGACGGTGTCACAACGGTGTCAAGAGAATGTTTTCAGACAGAGAGAGCGGGTAACGTTATGGTACACTATTCACATTAGAGGAATGTCATTTTGTAAAGGAGATGTTGCCAATCGGGGGATGACGTGTCCGTGTATTAGGACGCGTCGATGGTGAAGATAATCAACGAGCCCCGTTTCTTTGGTGGATGCCGAGCCTATGCTCCCAAGTTGGCTCATTGTGCCGTCCTGTGCCATACCACATGATATTTCCTTAAAAGAGCATGAGGGTGGTACCCTCATGCCGTGAGAACGATGTACGGGATCGGTGGATCTGACACCTCTTGATTAGAGTGACGCGTTGTACATCAGCAAAATAGCGCATTCCCGATTTGGCCATATAGCACCTATGAGTTTGCTGCAGCCTATTGACTACCTTACATTTGCACATAACCGCCTGCAAGAAATTGATTACATTATGGAGACCATATATGGTAAACACAAGGTTCCAGTTGACTTGCAAAAATAGAAAGAAGATATATTGCAGGGGTCTGATCATATCAGCAGGGTGACAGGTTGGCAGTGAATTGGCAGGATCACTGACATCTTTGCAATGCTTTCACGAGGACATAAGTGGCTTGTATTGAGGTGGTTTTGTTATACAAGTGAGGTACAAGAATGGAAATAGGTTCAGATGGTCACCTCCATCTTGACAATATTGAAGCAAGAAGGTTTGAGAGATTTAAGATTCCCAAACTGCATATAGACCATTATAAATGATGAGCTGCCAGGCCATGAAGGGAATCCGGATGTTTGAGAGGCAAGTAGAATAACAGGTACATACTGCAAACATACTGAAATTTAAATTCACCCACAATCATCATTGTCAAAGCTGCTATCACAAATGTAAGCAGAGGGTAGCTGCTATGGGCTGTTGTTAACATTCTCCGGAACCAGTGAAGCTGCTTAATATTGGCTCAAAAAACCGTCTAAAACCGTTTGAACCGTTGGAGGCGGCGGCAAGGAGGTACCCGGTTAGTTAGTCCGGCCACAGGCCACCAAAAAGAAAGTTGACCCCTCTGGAAAACATCGGTTTTTGACTGATAGAACTGAGTTAGAACTCAACTTGAGTACATAGAATGTGTATTTGACATACAACACCTCAATGAGTGCAGACAAATCACTAATATACCTGTGGTTTGCACATTTGTTGCATATTTACAACTAATCGAGTCGTGATTGAGCAACATTTATTTGCCATCACAAATATTATCTATGCGAGTGAACATTGTTAAAGTGTCTGTAATCTAATCTAACGTAACCTATGGCACCCGCTAGCAGCAATCCGGTGAGTCTCAAGTCTTGCGGATGCACAGTCACATTAGAAACCTGCCTACTCTGTCATTTAGCCTGTTCTTGACACTGAGGGTTATGCTGTTTGTCCCAATTGTGGTACCTGTCAATTGCGGCACCATTGGGCTGGCAAACCTCAAAAAGCGCCATTGCGGAACCAAGGCCTGCCAATCAGCTCAAGCAAAACAAGATAAGAAGGCAAAATCAAGGAAGGACAGAACCATACTCAGCTTCTTGAAACCAAAAGTCACCACTGTTCCATTGACAGTCAGCAGTCAAGCACGGGTGCACAGCTACAAGCTTGCAGTGACAGATGCAAGTATGTGGGTAAGTCCTTGACAGTTCATCCAAGAAGGTACTCAAATGCAAACGAGCCAGCTGTGAGACATTGTGGGTAAGTACATTGTTTTATGAGCACTGTTTGACTTTTGGCTCCCATTCTAGCAGCAAGATCTTGGAAAGCCCACTTGCTTCTTTGCCAAAGAAAAAGCAGTGTAAGGTACCTGTTTATGATGCTGCTGCCGCTCCAGAGCTGGACAACGGAGAAACTGCATCAGCCATCCTGTAAGTTTCCCTCTTCATATACGCCACCCATTTCTCACCCTGACTTCCTCAGCGTGGCTCTTGATGCAATCAAGGCATCTCCAGTGGATGCTCCCAGCTCTGTGTCTGCTGCTCTGTGCGTGAAATCCCTTATATGAGTTGTATCACATTTTGAGCGCATTATTCTATAGCCCTACTGGTTGTCCAGTGTAAGTGATGTGAACTATTACCCCTCATGTTTCTCATCCCTTCCTTGTTATAGTTGACAGAAGGTGATGTCCGCAAAGGTTTGCAAATCTGAGGCAGCCGCACTCAAGTTGTATGTTCCCCTTTTGAACAACATCTGCAGTCCTTCTTTGATGTCTCTTCTCTAAAAAAACTTCTTGCAAATCCCTGGTGAAGGTCCGAGAAGATGCCGCAGCTGCATGCAATGGTTTAAAGGGGGTTGTCTGTCTTTGCGATATAATTTGCACTTCTTTTTACCTTGCCTTTAGAAAAGAAAAACCTCAACCGTTCCCAGATCTCCCTGATCTTGGGTCAGCGTCTCCTGCAAGCTCCGGCAACGACAGCCTACCAGATGTAGCAAGGTATACATTTTCCTCTGCTCATTGCCCACCAGTTACAAGACATTTTATTTGCAGTCTAATCCAATTGGTGGTCCCTCGCCGCTCCGGGGGTGTCAAGCTTCCCATCTCCAAGGACAGAGCTGATGAAGAAGAGAGCGCCTCACTGGGTGTTCCCACTAAAAAGTATGTTTTCCCTTCTTCTATTGTAGCGGCAGCAACCTCATCATCACCATCGGTTAAAGAAACCCGTTCATCAATGATGAAGCCGGTGCTTCCAATGGATTGGGCAATACCTTGCTATCTGAGGATGGAGAGGACAAAGAAGATGCAGCTTCTGATGCTGCTGCGTCTGACAACAAGCCCATGTCTGAAAAGCAAGAGAGCATCTCGGATGGTGACGTTCCTGGGGACATTTCATGAATAATTTCTTTGTTTCTACTCCGCCTCACCTCTGACTTACTTGAGCTCATTTGCCAGGGATGCTGATGAGGATCCTGACAATGTAATGCAGTCATCTATGCAGTAAGGGCCCCTCAAGAGCATCTACCGCGGTCTCTGTGATATTCTTGTGCTATTTATTTTTTGTCATTGAAAATTACTGTCTGACTCTTGATTTTAGGTAAGTCTGTGAGGTCGATCCATAAATTCCTCCTGGGGGCGGTGACCCAGACAACCTCACCACCAAACACACTCCAGTCAAGTGCATGATAGCTGCCATTTGAGAGGAGGAGGTTCCGTACATTGATTTATGATCCTTAGTGTATCTTTTGTCTTATATTGTTTACAGTGCACTCTTGGCCGGGCTTACTTTCATGTGCTATGACGGCTACATTAATATGGCGTGGATGGATATGTTGGACCTCACCTTAGAGTATGGCCGCATCAAGACCACAGACACCAAAAGGCTTGCTGTCTGGATCATGCTGGGCCTAGTAACTGACTGCACACGCTGGTAGCCAAACTTTATGGAACTGACTGCACACTTATCTGTTCCGTAAAATTTGGCTACCAGCAGGTTGACACCCATCAAATCACCATTGCTCCCACTCCCCAGGAAATGCGCAGGGAACAGTCAATGTGGGGCATGCTCTACAAGTTTGAAGTTATAATTAGACCAACATCAAAGGATGGGTTCAGCTTCTCTACGCTTGGGGAGGGAAGAGGCGCGCGCTCTTGTGACTCTGAGGCTTGTAAGATTTTCTAAATCTCATCATGGCAATGGCTGCTTGTATGTTCCCCTACTCCTCATTAGCATTGTCTGGACCATCTACCCCTAAAAAGGGTTTATCATATGCTGTGACAGTCAAATCCCCCATGGCGCACAGTACTTCAGCTTTGGCAACCCAATACCCTTTGACTGCACTGGTAGTGTCCTGCATCTTCCATTCTGCCCAGAGCATTGATGTTACTTGCCAGTCCCCATGTATGAGAAGTTTGAACGGCACGCAGAAAAGATGTATGGGAAGAATGATCCCGCCATGATGCATGACACCCTCAACGGATACCAACACATTGTATACATTGCATCCCCCAAGACCCCTGAGGGTCACCCAAACACTCCAAACATTGAGTTCACCACCTCTTTTGTGCCAAACCAGCATTGCAAGAAGATGGTTGGGGAGAATGGGAGAGGAGCATGCTATCAGGAGGGTCAACAAATTTGTGCCAGGAGAAAGTTACAACAACACTGTCACAATTGACAATGTGCAAATGATGCTGAACGCACACATGGAGGACAACAATAACTTGTGGCTGGAATGTCAGGCAAGACACTCAGGGAAATACTCCAGAGGAACAGAGGGCAAACCAAAGATGGTGGAGGCATTATGATGGCAGTAGATAGAGGTATATACACAGACACGTAGTATGCCAGCGCAGGAGATGAATCAGTTGACAAGTTGACCAGCATTGTGAAAGGAGAAGTACAAGGAGCGGCACAGAGCTAATTGCTGAAGCAGCCAGCAGGCGGTATGTTTTGGAACACAGAGAAGACTTGCGGGGCTGAGATTTCAGATGCTGATAAACACAATCAATTATTCAACAAGTAGTACAGGCAGAGGGAAAAAAAGGTAAAGACTGTACACAACAGGGAGCATGGAGTTAACAGGGGCACAAGAGAACCAAACACAGTTCAAACAGAATGACAAGAAGAAGGTCAAATGCCGCACAACCCGCTAAGAAATCCACAATGCAACCACAAGTCCACTGACAATTGAAGCAAAGTGTTTGTGAACAGTCAGCCCTTGAAAAAATACCTCTGTTATACAGCAGATGCACTTAGCCAACAACTTGAGTGGGAATGCTAAGGACCATGACAAACTGAATGTTGGTGGACAGGAACCTCTGGTAGGAGTTGGTCGCCAACGGGTAGGTGCCCAAAGTATATCCCATGGCAACAATAGAGTTGACAGGAACATCTTGTGTATTGCCTTCTCATGTTTTCCAAGACTGGAGGCTGGCAAAATCTTTTTTGGTGAATTCAAAAGATTTCCCAGAACAGGCCCACCCGTCATAGATGGGAACTGGGAAGCAATCCAATCAGTCGACGTGAGGACTGAATAGGATCATACACTTACCCAGCTGATCAAATAAGATGGTCTGCCCCATCTTGGAAGTGGTGACAGTCTTAGAGATCAGGGGTGATTTAACAGACTTTGCAAATCTTGATGTGGAGGGCTTTTTTGGGGTGGTAGGCATACCAGGAAAACTTCAATGTAATAGTCAGAAGGAGTCTACGCAACACTAGGGGGGAGCTCTGGACTCAATATAATAAAGCCAGTTGCCAGTAGAATCCTATACTTATCTTGAAATGTATGTTTATTATAGAACCAGTGATGTAGCATCCCTTGATAGCTACTTTGAAAGCCAACAAAGCCTTTACATAGAATTATTGATGTGCTTCTCTGTGGCTGTCACTGTGGGTGTATTGCTCATGTGATAAGAACAGCCAACATTTTGCGCTTCGAGATTCACACTCTTCTTGACAGTCTATGTCTCCTTCAATGCTGACTCTGAGGGTTCTCTCCATCCTATGCGCCTTAGCCTTGCAGCTATATCTTATATGTGCCCAGTTCTACAAGCCATTGTTGTATGTTCAATGGTTCTTCTCTGATAGCTTTTCATAGCCTGACGTTCTGGCAGCAAGCATGTCAAATTCATGGCTGCCATCTCAGTCTTGGCTGTGACTCAGGCTCTGTCCTTGAATGCACTTTTGACAAGCATCTGCTGTATTTCATGTTGCTTGGGGACTGTCTATCTGTTTTTGATTTCTTCCCAAACATTGGTCATACTCTGCCACCTTGTCATCACATAGCTAATTAGGTTGACAAACCCGTACTGGGTCTGCAAGCTAGTTAGGTAGCATTGTTCATTACACCCCCACTACAGTTAAATACTGGATAATTCCTGACCCCCCTACTCAATAACTAAGGTCCTCACCAAGTGCCCTTATCACGTAGATAAGAGATATAGATAGTCGATGAATCAACAAGATAAGGCCCCTCATCGTCTGATTGGCGCCCTACGCAGTATGCCTGCTGTAGGGGACGATGAGGACAAAGGGGTGATGACGTGTTGGGCGCTGTGCCTGAGATCATCACCCACGGCAACCGCCCATCATTTAGACGTCAGTTCCTGATGGTGCTTGCTGTCGTTGTCACCATCAGAATAGCTATGCACCCGCTGTCAACAACAGCGAGCTCGCTGTTTCCCACTGGTCTGTGCGGCGCCCAAGTAAATTCCTTCGGAACAACTTCGGTTCGCTTTTCTGCTCTGCTCCGCATTGGCATTGTACCCGTTGTGATTCTCCTGCTACGCAGGCGCTCTCAATGATGCAAGCTTGCTGCTGTCAACAGCAAGCTTGCTGTTTCCCACTGGTCTGTGCGGCACCCAAGTAAATTCCTTCGGAACAACTTTGGTTCGCTTTTCCGCTCCGCTCCGCATTGGCATTGTACCTGAGATCAGCGCCCATTAATAACCGCCCATCACTGCCTGTCAATCATTTGACAGCGCTCACTGTCCGCCTCATGATTATCATCGCTACGCAGGCATTGTCAATGATGCAAGCTCGCTGTTGACAACAGAGAGCTTGCATCTTCCCACTGGTCCGTGCAAATGCCCAGGGAAGTTTATTCGGAACTACTCCGGCTTGTTGTTCCGAGACTCTGCCATGTCCCATCACATCTGCTGACATCTTCTTGATTTGGAAGGTATGTTGAGTTTTCTGACTGAACACATTGTCCCGTCAATAAGGATTGTAGGATAACGGTAGAGCTATGCAGTGTCTTCTTTCAGCACTGTACTATAACAGACCACCACTATATTTTCTTTCTTATGCCCAAAAATTTGCGGTATGTGCGCTCAAATACTGGCCAAGGTATCAGGGCTTCTTGCCAGACAACTCTGGGACTCGATGGTATTTGGCGCGAGGAGGAGCAGGGTTGTCAGAGGCGGCTAGCGGAGCTCTCAGGTTTGTGCTCTATGCTGAAAATCTTCCCTTCATCAATTTAATGACATCTGTCAGGCCTGGGAGAGTCGTCGGCTGCTGAAATTGCTGACATTTTGGGAGACATCCAGGACACCACCACTGATCAATCCGAGCAAATGGACACAAATCCCGATGGTGAAACTTTGGAATTTGTGAATGATGATGATGCAGACCCTCAGTGGGTCGATGTTTCAGATGTGGAGGACAACACTTTTGCAGCTGCTATGCAAGATGTCATTGACTACCGGTATGTGAATTGATTTCTGATCATCCTGGTACAGGGTTCAGGTGTGTGAAGGTTTCAGGGTCCAAAGACAGGATAGATTGTTTGCCAGCTGGCAAGATCACATCCCGAGGATTGTCAAAGGCTACCTCTCTTGGAAGCAGAGCGGCAATGGTCGAGCTCAATGCAGAGCGTGTGCTGATCAAGTGGCATCACCTTCAACTCAGCTTGAGGACCACGACTTCACAATACAAATTGTTGACATCTATACTGCTCACGATCAGGCCCTAATCAAACATTCTTCGGAATCAGACTCTGTAGCCCGGGCACTTGCTCTTCAGGGTTATACTGGTAACACTCCCAAACAGCCCACACTCGCGTTTGCAATCACAACTTTGGAGATGTTCCGGCTCATTCGTGCTCGAAAAGCCTTGTTCAGCATTGAGGCATTTGCTAAAGTGATATGTGATATATATTGTGTATGTTGCTGGCAAAAGATTGAGTATTATTAATCACAAACTTATGCAGATGCCATACCGTCGGAGATATTGCGACGCGTTGTCTAACGCATTTGATGCATACCTGACCGTCATTCGGCATATTGATGCCGAGGTTGCCAAAGTTCTAGGGTTCTGCGGACCTGACTGGCGTGTCAAGAATGCTTGTCCAGCGTGCTCTTACGAGGTATGTCATATTTTACTTACATGGAGAGAGCTACATCTTTAAGACTACTAGCTGGACGGCAAGCCACCACTTACCTACCGGCAAATGTTAGCAATGGACGCCAACTTCTCGCTTAAGCGCATGGCATACAGTGGGAGAAAAAACAACCCAAGGGAGTTTTGTGAGAGCAATTACTATCTCAGGGACATAGAAATTGAGAGATATGCTCACCAAGTCAAACATCAGGAACAAGGTCCTCAGCTTGATAAAGATGATATGGAGGAGGGGGTGGAGAGGCATGAAGAGAATGAGGGTGGAGACCCAACAGACGGAGGTGCCGCCCCTAACATCCCATCATCCTCAGGTTGTGCGGAGCGTTGGAAGGCTGCCTCTGCAGATGAGAAAAAGAAAATGTGGAATGTCTTTGATGAGTTGGGGTTATTTGCTTTGGCCTGTCGTCATGGGCTGATCCTGTGGATCGCAGATCTTGTCAGATCTGGAGAACTGTATGTGAAATTAGTTTTCTAGAACATTACCTGACTCCCACCTAGGCCACTAGCTGTTGTTGGGAAGGCGTTGGATGTGCTTGGAGAGCGTTTACTGATTGGCTATGACATTGGGTGCTTGTTTGGGAAGACAATTTTGAGTAGCTGCATTGGAGAGGCCTTTCAGCGCTCCAAGTCCCGCTGCTGCGTCAACACCTTTCATGGGTACTTGCACAGCTTTGACTGTCAGAAGCAGCATCATCCTAATTCAATTGAAGGAATGGGTCTTGAGGACCTGGAGACCCTAGAACGTGTGTTCAGCGCATCAAATGTCCTTGCTGGTGTCACACAATACATGTCAAGATACCAACGCCGAGTCTTCATCGACTTATTCTTCAAGCAATGGGACACAGAGAAGTATGAAAACATTGGCAACATGATCCACAACAATTATTTACAGGCTCTTTGGGTGATTGAAAAGGAGGAACCAGCCCTCCACAAAGCCAAGACAGAGCTCGGCATCACTGATGAGAATTTCCAAAACTGGCAACAGGAGGAAGCCACTTATTTCCGTTCGCTTGGGAAGGAACCCAAAGATGATGTCCGGCGAGTCGCATATGTTGAATTACTCCTGAAATTCCGTGAATACAGGTGAGTTTTTCCAAGATAACAGCACCAGAATGCTAATGACCGTGTTAATAGTGACAAATACTCTCGTTCAACGTCTCAATTCCTATTGTCAACACCTGGTGATGCGGCGCAGAAAACGTATGAGTTGGAGTTGTCGGCAACTCGACGGCGTCGAGACAGAACGGAAGTTTTTGCAGGAGTACCTAGATCAAATTCACATCAAACTTCTCAAAATGGAGATCGCGCTTGACATCAAACATTGCTGGACTCCTGCCAATAAGGAGTACCAGGATGCTGCAGCATACTCTGCCAAGCAAGAGTATTGTACAGCTCTTGATCACTTGCAAAAATTGGTCGTCCAATGTCTCTTTGAATTGCACAAGCTCAACCTCAGTTTCACTGGTACGTGATGGTGAAGTCTATATCACATCATAGACTGATGCTATCTAATCAAACTAGGTTATCGGATGAGAACGCACATTGCCAAAGCGCTCCAGTGTTGATGTAAGGCTATACGCAATGCTGTCAAGCTGTATAATGCGGCAGCTGTCAAGCTCAATCCTCCCAGGCCTACTGTTGACTGGTTGAAGGTCTCGCACTACAGATTTTTGGAGGATTTTGAGTTGTTGAAGGGAACTCGCCAGGATATCACCAACAAAAGGTGGACGGAGCAAGTTGTTTGAGAGACAATGAAGCAGGATCTCAGGATAAAGCGTGCACGAGAGGAGATAATACGCTGCAACATGGAGATACGTCGCATCCACACAGCCATTCTCGACGAGAATGATCACTTCCGACAATGCATCAGCAATCTCAAGGAGGATGACCCCCTCAAAGAGCCCGTGAAAAAATTCATACAACGCAGAACACGAACAAACAACCAAGTTCTCGCTCGACTTCACGAAACATTTGCTCTGGATGGGTTTTCCGGCGATAAGACTCGTGGTACACGACTAGGTATGCCAACTGTGTCTCTTCCATCGGATCCGTCTTTCTCAAACCTTGCATCACTCAATCAACATGTTGGCGGTCAAGTGGACATGTCAGGGGAGCAGCTAGATAATCTGGGTGAGTTGAGCACGCAGGATGTGGTGGGATTAGTTGATTATATTTCTGAGCTTCCCCACCACCCAATCACACTGTAGTTTTGAATTCACCGTTAATATGAACTTACTCGAGGCAATCTTAGAGTTTGACAACATTCCATAGAGAAAAACAAACACCTTTTATAGATTCACAACAGAAGCATGGCCCAACGCAAGGCCAACACGTTGGATTCTTGTGTGGCATGCGGTCACATGGAGAGGAAATCTTTATCTATCAACTGATCATCACACTTCGTTCCACCATTCATCCTCCCCTCGTCCTCTGTATCATCCAGTCACATCAATTATGCTCAACAGCTTCTACAACACGAACTACCATCCGGTTTTCGTGCTTTTGGGCCATAGAACAGGGGTCAGCTTTACTGACAAACCGTGAGTGCTGCTTCCATTCTTGTGATGCTTCCCGATTTTGAATCTAATAATGCACCAGACCTTGGGTTTCGTTCAGCAAACAAGGTCCTGCATTCCCACTAGTTGTCCAGTGCCAAAGTCAACAAGAAGCCAACAAAGTCGCCTGACTAAAGCCGCTTGTGGTTCAACTAGCATCTCAAACCACCCTCACTCCATACCAAGCCGCCCACAAGTTATGGAACTCACCTCTTCTATCAGAAATCGAACCTTGGAACAGTCATTCCAAGTTCTACGGAGTGACCAAGGCAAGCATGATTGGTGTGTTTTTGGACTGGTAAGCTTGTTT
The DNA here is from genome assembly GCA_014925845.1 of Crassisporium funariophilum. Taxonomy (NCBI): domain Eukaryota; kingdom Fungi; phylum Basidiomycota; class Agaricomycetes; order Agaricales; family Crassisporiaceae; genus Crassisporium; species Crassisporium funariophilum. Next base: position 2,106,884 of record JACGCL010000004.1, read on the forward strand.
TCACGACCACTGCAACATTGAACTTACCTGGTGTTGTAAAGGGCTGTTGTATGACCTTATTACAATGGCATATCGGAATTTAGACCACACAGCCGGAGGTTCAAAACATTCCGAGGCGCTATATGCTACGTTGCGTCGCGTGGTGATCTGGCCTTTGGTGATTCGCATCCAGCAGCATCCGGACCAGGATTGGATCTGCATCAGCCAGTCCCAAGACCACGAGGTTAGTAATACATGCCCCTCAAATCTTGACCGATCCACCTGCTCACCTATTTCTAGTGATTATCGTCGACAGCTCTGATGAAGAAGTCTCGGATGCAGACCAAGGTCTGTCCTTAAAGGACACTGGTTCCTTGCCAGCATATCTCCCCCTTTGTGCCTCCACGCCTGTTCAAACCTCGTCTCATCCTCGTTCTTCCTTGATGGCAGTTACGCCAGCTTGTTGCTTGCTCAAGCAGAAGGCTGGCACATTGTCCACCAGTGTGAGACCTGGTACATGATTGGATTGTTTGATACCGAGAACATATGTACTGACTCCTTTGCAGCTCTTCATCAGTTGCCCAAACCCCCCCCCCTGTCCTTTGCACCTCCAGCTGGCTTTTGTCGTCTTAGAAAGATGGATGGATCGACCATGTCCCGCGTCCGCGACTTCCAGCACCTCCAAAATCTAGATCAGATGATACGGCCATCATTGTTTGGGCTCATTGTTGACAGTGCCCTCCTCTCTTTCGGGTTCTCTCATGCTGACATTGAGCGGCTTGATACACTCTACATTGCCAACCCCAGTCAGGAAGCCTTTGTCAATGCTGCGTGCGCTGAAGGTCTTCCCCTCGACGGGGTGTTGTGGGTTTGGCACTGGTCTAGACACAACACCAACTCTCATTAACTTCATCCATTTTGCGCTCACCCTGTATACATGTTGACAGTTGCTATGATTCTTGTTTGCTCTCCCTGCATACTCTACATGTGATCTTTATGATGAGGTACATATTCTCCTGCCCCTGAGCACTAACATTTTTTGCAAAGGACACGTACAGGATGTCACGTAGCCAAAAGGACAACACCCTTTGCCTGCAACACTACAAGCAAGCTGGCCGCAGGCTGAAGAGCAAACACAAGCGGCAAAAGTGGCGTACTCCCAAAGCCCACCCTCGCATCAAGCCGACACCTCACCAGAAGCAGGCTGCCCGTGAAGAACACCGCAAATGCAAGACCGAGTTCAATAACGCCCTTGAAGAAGCTTGAATCGAAGTCTATGAGGAAGCCGCAAAACTGCACTCCCTCTTTGGCCGGCATTTGGTCAACCATTACCACCAACTCCTCATTCAGACTTCAGCAGCAAAGTCAAGAACTCGGAAGGTGAATCGCTGGAACGCATATAGCAGGTCCAAGGTGAAGCGCCTCAACAAAGGTACAATTTACTCTTAGAAATCAGATCACGACTCACAAAGATGTAGAGCTGCCTGTTGGCGAGAAGAAAAAGGCTTTGTATCACGTCGGTGCGATTAGTCGCCGGTGGAATGCAATGACATTGGATGAACAGAAGGCTGTGACTGACCATCTCCTTGAAGATATTGAAGAACTTTGTGAGATGAAGAAAACCTCCGTTCGTAATGTGCCCATTGAGGCCTTCGGTGACATCAACAAGTCACTCTGACACATTGAAGAAGAGGTAGTGACCTCTTCGCACTTACTACTGACACAAAAACTTACGGCCCATTCACTAGATATACGCGCTCAATGTTTGCACAGGGACGGAGGTCATCCTTTTGGCGGTTTGCAGTGACCCTCACGCCTATCTTCGGCCGTTTACAGTTGTGACAAGTGAGAAGGGTAGCAGCTTTGTTAGTCTCACGACAAAGGTGGAGCTCAGCTCGTTGGCCATAAAATTTGAAGGGTATTGCGTCAGTGGTGCTGAGGGTTAGTTAAAACTTCGTACTAATGACCAGTGTACTCATGTTGTCATTTAGGTCTTGTTTGTTCACATACGCAAGAAGTTCTCCAGCTCAAAACTCTGACAGCAGCATTGATCAAGGAGAAGCTTTGTGAGTTTGGTTTCTACTGGCATACATTCCTTGCTAACTTTGGTCCAGAATCCGCTAGTAAAACTCACGTTGCGTCAATGAACTATGCCAACTTTGATAACGCGATCACAGCGCACCACGGAATTGTACTCAAGGGATGGCCACTGAGGGGGAAATTCATTGCGCCTGGCAAGCTAAACACGCGCAATGAGCTGAAGGTTCTTTACAACACATTTTCAGATGGACAAGCCAAGTTCCGGCTCATGTCCAACACTGAGTGGGAAGAATGGCTCGAGAAACGGACAGCTCGTACAGCCAACAACAACCCATCCCCCTCTCCAAGTCCTCGTTCCACACCAGAGCCAAGCCCCTCACAACCACAACCCAGCCACATGTCATCTTCCATCAACAACAACACCTCATCACCAGCCGCCCAGCCATCAGAAATGATGCAAGGTGCGCCACCAGCCACACCGCCAAGCACTTCCAACATCACATCCGAAACACGTGGTGACAAATGCCCATCCTCCAAAAACTCAAGCCAGGCATCAAAGAAGCGTAAGCAAGTCCCTCTTCAAGACACTTTCATTAACACAGGAGTTACGGATGTTGGTGGCCAAGCCATCATCACACAGCCCAAGAAACGGAAGGAAAGGAGTGACAAGGGTAAGCCACGTGGATCACGAAAGAAAGCTACGTCTAGTTCTATGTAGTTGTAGTTTCTCCTTATCTATACAATCCATGCATTGTCATCTCGGAACAACGAGCCGAAGTAGTTCCGAATAAACTTCCCTGGGCATTTGCACGGACCAGTGGGAAGATGCAAGCTCTCTGTTGTCAACAGCGAGCTTGCATCATTGACAATGCCTGCGTAGCAATGAGAATCATGAGGCGGACAGTGAGCGCTGTCAAATGATTGACAGGCAGTGATGGCGGTCATTAATGGGCACTGATCTCGGGTACAATGCCGATGTGGAGCGGAGCGGAAAAGCAAACCAAAGTTGTTCCGAAGGAATTTAGTTGGGCGCCGCACAGACCAGTGGGAAACAGCGAGCTCTCTGTTGTCAACAGCAAGCTTGCATCATTGACAATGCCTGCGTAGCAATGATAATCATGAGGCGGACAGTGAGCGCTGTCAAGTGATTGACAGGCAGTGATGGCGGTTATTAATGGGCGCTGATCTCAGGTACAATGCCGATGCGGAGCGGAGCGGAAAAGCGAACCGAAGTTGTTCCGAAGGAATTTACTTGGGCGCCGCACAGACCAGTGGGAAACAGCAAGCTTGCTGTTGACAGCAGCAAGCTTGCATCATTGAGAGCGCCTGCGTAGCAGGAGAATCACAACGGGTACAATGCCAATGCGGAGCAGAGCAGAAAAGCGAACCGAAGTTGTTCTGAAGGAATTTACTTGGGCGCCGCACAGACCAGTGGGAAACAGCGAGCTCGCTGTTGTTGACAGCGGGCGCATAGCTATTCTGATGGTGACAACGACAGCAAGCACCATCAGGAACTGACATCTAAATGATGGGCGGTTGCCGCGGGTGATGATCTCAGGCACAGTGCCCAACACATCATCACCCCTTTGTCCTCATTGTCCCCTACAGCAAGCATACTGCGTAGGGCGCCAATCAGACGATGAGGGGCCTTATCTTGTTGATTCATCAACTATCTATATCTCTTATCTACGTGATAAGGGCACTTGGTGAGGACCTTAGTTATTGAGTAGGGGGGTCAGGAATTATCCAGTATTTAACCGTAGTGGGGGTGTAATGAACAATGCTACCTAACTAGCTTGCGGACCCAGTACGGGGTTGTCAACCTAATTAGCTATGAATCATGTGATGACGAGGTGTACTCTGCATGCATATACTTTCATGTCGTTATTTTGGTTGCTTGCACCCAGTGATTTATTTGCCACAGATTTCACCTTGCCTTCTAAGCCACATCATTCACATCTGACAGGCGGAGGAAAGAAGAGAACAAACCATTTTTTACCGTTGACAAAGTCAAGCCATTTATAATAAGCAACTTTGTAGGGTCCTCCACCAATTACACTTTGAAGTTTATTAACAATGTTGACAGCATGGGCCATTTGAATTACCCACCCGGAGAGGGGTATCTGCATGCAAAAATACCCGTACATGAGCTTCCCAAACACATGTCCATCACCAATTTCAAAAAGGTTGCTCGGCTTCACCATGTTTCTCTACCAAGTTGACCTTATGAAGCAGATTTGCTAAGTGCTTTTGACGGCCATGCTTGCTTATTGTGTAACTTGTTGTCCACTGTATTCTCTATCAACCCATCTTGTAAGGCCAAGCATAACACTGCACAGAAGGAAAGATATACCGCAGCAAAGGTTGCCAACGCCTACTCGGGCCAAGTATCTGGCAACACACCCTTTCCCCTTCCTCCTCTAACACCTGAGCTTTCTCAAAGAAAGGGGAACATCCCTCCGCATGCTTTAGCAAATGGGCTTTGGCTTGGTAAAGTCCCAGAAGTTCTTTCTTCTTTGACTTTTATGGAGAGGCTGTTAATTGCATGGGTGCGCCACAACTGTAACTTTCTCCAAGTAGCATCCTCTGGCCATCATAAGGTGAGGGTACATCTTGTAGCTTTTGAATCACCAGTCCCAAAAATATATGATGCACTACCTCCTCCTGGAAGACCTTGACAATGTACTTGCTATCTTATTTACAGGTCCATGCAAACCAATAGACAAAGATTACTAATGTGCACCTGTCTTGGTGAGAAGGCATGCGGTTAGAGCTGCTCTGGAATGGCTATTTTTGGACCACTGCAACTACTCAGAGGTTGCAATATCAGATGAGAATCTCTCAAAATACCCTGAAGATTCTCCGCCGGTCTCCATGGTGTACAAGCAAAGCAACACTAACAAGATTGCTGAAGCCATGAGTGTCCATGATAATGGTGATGAGGAAGGTATAGACTCCGGTGAAGTCCCATTTGTGGTACATGGATTGATGGGCAATCAGCTAGGTACAAAGTCAGTTGAATCCTTGAAAGGAATTGCCTTGTAGCACTGGAATTCTGGGGGTAAGGCACTTCATGTAGGGCAGTCCGGAAAGATGAAGTCTATATATAACAATCCTGATCTGTACCCTCAGATGTTTCCCTGTTTGTTTCTCTATGGTCTAGGCGGCATAGGTTCAACATCTCTTTCTGATTCAGCCCACAAGAAGCAGTTGCTAATGTATCATGATAAGCGCTTCCAGAAAGACTTGGCCTTCCCGTTGGCCACCTTTAGTCATCAGCAGGTGAAGGCTTGTGCCACGGGGGGATACTTGCTAGCAGATAAGGCAAATTTCCTGATCGCTTATGCAATGTTGATCAAAATGTTCTTGCAGACATAGCAAGAAGGATGGAACATGGTGACATAGTGAAACCTGAAACAGAAGAGGAAAAACTTTGTTTCCAGGTAATCAGAGATCTGGACCATGTTGGGGGAAAGGTAAATGGTTCTGTTACTAGCAAGAAGTTCATGCGGAATGAAATATGGCCCCTTGTTGCAAATCAAGGCACTCCTTCATGGTATATTACACTCTCACCTGCCAATGTATGTCACCCCATATGTCTTTATTTTGCTGATTCAGATGAAAAGTTTGAACCCATTCTAAGGACTGATGACCAGCCAGTGGTTCCGTTTAATTGCACAAAATCCCGTTGCCGCTGCCTGCTTCTTTGACTTCATGGTCGAGCTGTTCATCAAACATGTTCTTGGTTTTGGTTCAGATCATTCAGGCTTGTAGGGTGAGACATCAGCCTACTATGGTACTGTGGAGCAGCAGGGCCGGTTGACTCTCCACCTCCATCTTTTACTTTGGATCAGAAATAGTTTAACACCTGATAAGGCATGTAAGGCATTTATGGACCCAACATCTCCATTTCAGCGTGAACTTGTTCAATATTTGGAGGCAGTCCATCAAGGTGGTTCTATCACCAGTACTCTAGATGAAGTTTGAGAGGCAGCTTCTGCTGCGTCTCAGGTACCAGAATATCGAAGTCCAATAATGATGCTACCTGAGCCACCTCCAGATGCATGCCCAGAAAAATGTACTGCCTGTGATGGCTGTAAAGGATTGGAATCTTGGTGGTCACAATTTTCCTTTACTGTCAATGATATCCTGTTTAAGTCAAACATACATACATGCAGATCTAATAAGGACAGGTTGCAAAACAAGAGCAGACAATATCAAGTAACAATTGGGGTACTTGTTGTGGCCGGTTCCCTTGGCTGGTTTTCAAGCAGACTGAAGTCAATCCTGCCACTGGATCACTGAATATCAAGAAACTAGAGGCCTGGATTAACACTGTGTCAGCAGCTGTGTCTTATCTTTTTTGGTGCAATACCGATGTTACAAGTTTGCGGTTGGGGACCGCCATGAATGGCATCATGTACTATGTTACCAAGTATGTCACAAAAATGTTGCTCAAAACCCATGTAATTTTTGACAGGGTGTGCTCTGTTTTTCAGAAAAACACTGAAGTATTAGGGGGGAGTGCACCACGCCAGGAGAAGGCAAGACAGCTCATGACAAAGATTGTAAATACGCTCACGGAAAAAATGGAACTAGGCTCACCATTGATATGCTCTATCTTCTTGGTAACCCAGATCACTACACCCTCTTTTGTCATGTTGCGGGAAAATACCACAAAAATTGCCCTGCAGAAGGGCTTCCAGTCCCGGCCAGTTTAACACCAAGCTTTTCCAGCAATGCCGGTGGCTTCTTGGAGTCAATGCCCCAGGTTCACATTGCTGATGTTACGCCACTGCAGAGAAGTTTGCGGATGAGGTACAGCGGTATTTGAGGTTTGAAGGTGGCATTGGCGAGATCACAAATCCTTTAGGCTGGTGGAAGGACTTTGTCCTGTCCATTTTTTAATATTGTGGCTGAGCACTGTTAATTAAAGGTCCATGCTGCAGCCTTTCCAACCATTGCCCATATGGCTTGTGACTACCTCGCCATACCAGCAACAAGTGTCTCTGTTGAACGTACCTTTTTGAAGTCTTGTCATATTTGTCAGGATTTAAGGGATGTCTTTGAAGGCGGAGACAGTTACTGAAGCACTTTTGTCAAAGGTTTGGATTAGGAGTGGGCTATTTGACACAAACAAACCAGTGCGGCGCAAAAGGAAGCATGGTGACATTGCATAGATAATAAATTTACAACTGTGATGTGAGCAGAAGTATCTTATGCCCAGAAAAGAAGGCAAGTAAATTATTCCGAACATTCACAAGGTGGCTAAATTCTATGCTAATTCAAGACGCGTGTAATTATTCTCGTGCCGTGTGAACATGGCAAGGCGATTTAAGCGGCACGCCTTTTTGCTGATGGTATAACCGTCTATATAGGGTATAAATAGAGTAACCAACTATATACATATACAAACACCCCCGCGTATACATATAGTGTACGTTTGGAGCCTTATGACGGAGCAAGAAACATGTTGCCTTGATGTAGACTGCCCTTGCATCAACTACGTGGAAGGCAGACGCTGGTTTATTCCTCATTTTGGGCAAGCGTCACTCAATGCTCTCACAGTTCGGTACAACCACGAAATAGCGTTATAATATGTCCATACACATCCAGCCAGAGACTTCCTAGCTTCGCTACCTCCAATACTCATACTCATACCCTAAATTTTATGGCCTTGGTTTACTTTAGATCCCAGGCTGGCAGCATCCCCAGCATCCCTCAGATCCGCTAGCACCCTGGCCTGCAGGGCAAACTGGCTTGACTGGGCGGCACACCGCCAAACAGGGTGTCGACTTGGACACGGACAAGGGCTGGCAACATCCCCAGCATCCTTCGGATCCGCTAGCAGCCTGGCCTGCAGGGCAAACTGGCTTGACTGGGCGGCAAACCGCTGTGCAGATTGTGCCTTGGGGTACGGCACCGCTGCCTGCGATAACCGTGGCGACAACGAGGATGGCGGCGAAGAACGATTTCATTGTTGGAGATGAGTATCTACATGTGGAAAAAATCAGGTATGGGTTTGTGGCCATGAAGATCAAACGTACACTTTCGAATGCTTGTTGCTGTTAAACTTGGGATAAGACCTTTCAACTTCGCAGAACTGGAAATGGAAATGGCAAGGTAAGCCCATGCATGCGCGAAACAGGTTAGTCCAACTCACAGAATTCAAGACAAGGGCGACTTCTGGGATAGTATGAATTGTACAAGAAGGCTGCTATTTATGCCTTTCGACTCGACCCTATGAAACATGCCAAGAGTCGTGGATCCGGAGTAAACGCGTCTCTACCAGTGGCTGACATAGATCCATATCTCTTGCGCGGCTCTGACCCTTAGCTCAAACTGTATGGTGCATGGCATGGTGGAATGGTACTAGTCGGAGGTTTGATGACGTCCTTGCCCATGGAGATGATTGTTTTGACCTGTGTAATAATTGCCAAGAACACCTTGCATTCTCTTCGAGCGTTTATTAATAGGACGAGCTACGGGCCGTCGGTAATGCCATGCAACGAGCAGGGAATCCGAACAAAAGTTGCTGGTCTCAGTTTCATGCGCTACGTCAATTCGTGCATGGCTATTGGTTCAAAAAAGGTTGATCCTTATACATGGAAGTATTTGATAAAGATTTCGACCGATTTGTTGACACAAACGTTACCAGTAACGTACATTGCAACTTGGATACATCCAGAACAAATGTATGAAACCTTTCTTACATTTTTCCATCACGCCCATTCAAGCGGCTCCATTGTGGCTTGGCTTGTGAAGGACAAGTGCCCCACATATCTTCCAGGACTGTCATGAAAACAATGAGCCGGCATTTTACCTCCACCGCGAGAGTTTCCAGCGCCGTTATGGGCTCTCCCAGAGGCATGATGGGGTCCGAAGCACAGCAGTAACGTTAAACCACAGCCGGAGCTGAATTAAACACTACGACGGCGATGCTAGCTGTGGATGTCCAGCAACTTCCTGGTATGAATTCCAGAACCCGAGCGCCTGCCATGTGGGCTGCACCCGATTCAAGATGGAGATGTGTCATCCCGACTAACGGTTTTTCAAGGCGATCTGAGTGCATCTGGCAAGGTACGGGTAACCATGAGCTTGTGATCCGTGTAAACCAAAAGTTGAATCCAATGCTAGGGCCGAAAAGTACCCGGAGGTGGTGAAGGCACGGGATAAACTCTCAGTCAAGCATACGATTACTTCGGCGTAGCAAACAAAATAGGCTGGCTTCATTAGTTCTGCTACGACGGCAATCCAATGCAGATTTCGGTGTAGCAAATGTGTAGATTACTTCTACTGCCAAGAGTGCCCGTCGTCAAACGGTGTGAGGCGAAGGTATAAGGGGAATATACGTCCGCAGCATACCACAACTGAAGAAAAATCATTAGAGCGACGGGAAACTCGGCGTTGTAGGACCTACCTATGCCAATGCACGAAATTATCAATGAACCGTCATCACTTCATTGCTTCTAGAACGACGACAATTCACTGTAGATTTCGGCGTAGCAAGGTGGAGATGATTACTTCTACTGCCAAGACTGCCCGTAGTCAAACGGTGGGAGGCGAAGGTATAAGGGGATTATACGTCCGCAGCATACTACAGCTGAAGAGAAATCATCATTAGAGTGACGCGTTGTAGGACCTACCCATGCCGATGCACGAAATCAGAAATGAACCGTCATCATTTCTTCGCATTCTAGAACGACGACGATTCAATGTAAATTTCGGCGTAGCAAAGGTGGAGATGATTACTTCTACTGCCAAGGGTGCCCATTGTAAAACTGTGGGAGGCGAAGGCATAAGGGTTTCCGCAGCAGACCACAGCTAAAGAGCAATCATCATTGGAGCGACGGTAAATCCGGCATTGTATGATTTACTCATGCCAATGGACGGAATCAGGAATGAACCGTCAACCCATGTTGTGCAAGCAAGGCCTCTACGTAACCCTTACGGTTGATGCGGTGTATTCAGGATATGCAACTCTAGGCGGGGAAGTTTCCTCAGCACGAGCGCTGGCCGACGGGCGCGAATAACTATTCCGTCTGAAACAGGGCCAATCGATGCCCAGCTCCAGCAAGACATGATTGCAACAAGTCCATATGGTGCGACGCAGTAAGAAGACTTCGCTGGAACACAGAAATAGGACTTGACTCCATTTGCAAAGCTCGATAAGTCGATCAATAGATGTCGAGCAACCTCTCGTCAAAATATTGAGGCCAAACCCAGATGTCATACCCTTTCTGATTGTTTCGAGCACCGTTTTTGCCAAGATAAATGGAGGGCAAACTTGGTTGATTTTCGAAGTCCACGGGCCGCGCTGGGGGTTGATTCGAAGATCAGAAAAGCGATAGGAAGGCGGGTCGGTGTATAGAATTCTCATTCAACATGGCTGGAACCAAGGAGATGATAACTTGTCGGTCGAGCGCCCACCAAAGACGATCCAGGTGAATTTTCCAAGTCCACGCATCCGAAAAGCGTTCACTGTTGGAGGTTGCACCATCACAGAAAGACCATAGGACGCGTCCAGCAAAACGTCGTTTCAGTAAGTTGATGGACTTTCAACAACAAATCGGGTTCTGTGTGAAACACTAAGCCGAGTGAGGGGCACGCTCGAGTTTACAAAGACATGCCCCACTGAGGCCAGCCGCGTGCGATGCCCTACTTGAACAGTTGGCCGTCACCGGCGGACGGGCAAGCGGAGAGTAACAGAGGTTCCAAGGCACTTAATCCCGATGCCTATTGGTCGTGATCACCGTCTACACCAAGGTCAAAATTCCACAAAGACCCATACCTCACAGAGTGCACACCACCGCTCAACATCGTCATCCACAATGAACCCAAACCTCATACAGTGCACACCACCGCTGCTATCAATCCAACCTCCTCCACATTCTCACAAACAATCATACGCCCCCAACAAAGCCACCTCCCATCCTAAGCCCCACACCACCTCTCAACAAACCCCCTCAGCCTCCTCCCCGTCCCACTCCCCCCACTCCCCCCACTCCCCTCAAACACCCTCACCTCCCCCTCCAACCTCCCGACCACCTCCCCCAACTCCCCCGCCCGCTCCCTCGCCAGCTCCTCCACCCCCTGCACCCGCGGCGGGTACGCGAACGGCGGGGAGGTGCGTAGAGGGGAATGGGCGTATATGGCGGGGAGGGCGGGGTGTAGGGGTCTGTAAGGAGAGGGGATTAGTGCGTGCAGGGTAGGGGAAGAGGGGGGCAAGGTACCTTAGGGAGTAGGTGGAGATGAGGGTTTGGAGCCATGCTTTTTCGGATGCCTCTATTCTAGCCCACGATTCTTTCGAGGAGCGATCTAGGAAACCTCTTCGTCAAACCTTTACTCGTAAGCGACAAGATGAAAACCCATACCATCGTCTCCCCTCTCTCCTCCCTCCTCGTCCTCGACCGTTCCACCGCCTGCCTCCGCGCTAGAAGCGACGTCTAAATCAATATCCTCCAACTCCTCCCCGAATACTTCCAGAAGAGCTTCCGCCTCCCTCAAACACGCCACAACGCGCGCTAAGCTTGCATGCAGCGCTTCCAGCGGGGCAAGGACCGCGTCGAGGCCAACCAGGGCCTGTCCTTACTATGAGCAAGGAAACACGAGGGATGAGTGGGTGGGTACGTACGTCGTCAAGTGCGGTTTCGTGCGTCGAGAGGATGAGGAGCTGGTCCATATCCCAGGCACGGCTTAGTGTAGCATCTACGTCCATTATAGACGCGCTGGGAAAGGTGTCGTTTTCATCTTCATCTTCGTCCTCGCTTTCTTCGGGTTCTTCCAACTCGCGCAATAGATCGAGGAGAACACCGCCTCCTTTTGCCCCGCCCGCGGTTTCTTCTCGTTCTAGTAATGCACATATACCTTTCAGCTCTCTCACAAAATCACGTTCATCCACGAGGCCCCGAGTCCCCGCCTTCGTTGAGCCGAAAGCTCTCCGCAAACGCTCAGCTTCGAACTGCAAATCCTCCCTCTTGTACACTTCTTGTTTGCGTATCTGCGCGAACGTTTCCCCGTGCTCGCGAAGTCGGGAGATGAGTGCCAGTAAGCCGTTCTGCGCATCGGCAAGGCGGGTTCTGGCGGAGTGGATCGTGGGGTCTTCGATGGGGTCGTGTTCTGTTGAGGAGTTGGGTTTGAGTAATACGGCGACGTGAGCAATATACACAACGCACTTAGTTCGTGTGCCGTCTCTGGGTTTACAGGCTGGCCGAATTTGAGTGACTCAAGAAGATCTTGAGCATCCCCCAACGTCGACATAACACCGATATCCACCTACAAACCAAACGCACTTCAGAACCCTATCCGACATAACGAAATGAAAGTCTACGCACAGTGATAGAAAGTTCCGACAACCTCTCCTCCGCTTTTCGATTCTGCGTTCCCGCGTCTTCAACAACGCGTTGCAGAGTCTTAATGCTCTGCTTCATCTTAGTTACAGCTTTCCTACATATCAAGAGCTCCATAACAACCCATGTACGTGAAGGGAAGAGTACGCACTTTGTTTGGGATAGTCTGGTCTTGAGGCGCTCCGTTTCTTTCTGCATGAGTTCCGTATCTGTGTTGAGGTATTCTGCGTGCTTCCTGGATCGTAATACGTCATGAGGAAGGAAGGAGACGTAGTAGGGGCGTACTTCTGCCAAGAGGGTGGTTGGTAGTGTGCGGATTGCGACGGGATGTCGTCACCCTCAAGGGTAATCTGGGAGGCTTTTGCATGATTCAGACTACGTAGCGAAGTGTAACGTCAGTTCGTTCGAGGCAGAGCGTCTGGGTGGTGAGACGGACGCACATCAACACTTCCTCATGCTCAAGAGCCACATCCCGCAACGCAGCGCGCATCCTTACATCCATCTCTTCTCCCTCAACACGACCTTCCTTATCCCCTACGTGTTTATCACCGAAAGTCTGCTCTCGATCCCAGTCCCGCACTTGCGCTGCGAGCCACTCAAGAAGAGCCCTGCCCGCAGGAAGATCAGCTGCCCATTTGATGTCGGAGGGGTCGAGTGTTGGGCCGCCGAGTAGGGAGATGGTTTTTGTGAGGGTTTGGGCGTCCGTCGGAGGGGTCATCGTAGGATTGAGAGCTAGATGAGAGAGAGAGATCGACGCGACGCGTTAAGAGGTTGATGTGACAGTCCGGAAAAGGTTGTGACTGATATACCGATTAGGGAATGCGCCACCACGATTGGTGATGCTCACGGTTGGGCACCACAAGTGACAAGCGAGGGCGTTTCTTAGCAGCCTTGCCTCCACTTCAAAGCCACTTTAAAGCCTCTCCAGGCTGTACCAACTCTGGTTTGCGGTTTCAGGATCAACAAGGCTTATCTTGGGCCAACTTGCCATGCTGATCATCAACTTTCAAAAACAGATCATGCGGACCCTGGACCCTTTGTTTCACCACCCACTGTCAATCCGCTTGGCACCATCTAAACATCCTTCAGCCTTGACAATCTCCCCAAGCCCACCAGCAGCTGGACCATGCCTGATGTCCCAACAAACCCACAATTAGTGCCAACACTACAGTACCTCAAGAAGGAGGGTAGTTACCGTCTTTTTAAGTGGGATGGCATGTGCGTTTTTCTTTCAACTCAAAGACATTTTTGATTGGCTAATGATGACAAAGTACTCCCTATGCTCTTTTAGATACTGATGCACGGATATTTGGGCTCCTAGCCAGCAAGCCAACTGTCCGCACACTCCAAGATGGTCTGGACAGCCCAGCCATTCCCACTTCCTGACACACATCCAACAACCTCTCCAACAATTTTGACTCTGGTATGAACGCTCTGGACATGTCCAACATGCATAGCCTCATCTTGGACAACAGTGATGGGGACAATAGTGTATTGCAACCTTGGGCTAACATTGTGACAGCTTCAAACATGCCTGAAAGACAGTGTGGCTTATTGGCCAAGCCTTGGGCGCACTCCTACCTGTTGCTGGGCTGCATTGCCGTAGTAATTACTTTACCAGCCTCATCCTCAACAACAACATTGAACATGTAGCCGCTTTCCAGTCCCATATGTGAACTCTATGTTATCTTCTGTGAATATATATCAAACAGTTTTACTACAGAAGCTCTCAGATATATTGCCTCGTGCTTATACAAAGACATTGTGGCCCACCTTGCCAAACTGATGTTTACAGCCAGCACCAACAAGAAGAGAGATCTGTTCCAAAGTATTTTCTCCTCATCTGTTTATCCGGCTAGAATGTTCAACCTTGACCTGGAGACCGTCACCCTACTCCGCAATGTCAGCAAGAGCTCCAGGTACAATCTCTGTGCTGTGACCATTGGGGGGCATTTCAATTTGAAGTGCGGCAGTCATTTAGTTCTGTACAACTTGAAATTGATCATCATATTTCTGCATGGTTCAACAATCCTCATACCTTTGGCCCTCCTTTGCCATGGCAATACTGCCATCTAGCTTGGTGAGGAGCACATATCTCTCACTCAGTACTGTGCAGGAGGTTTATTTTGTTGGGTTGGCCACAGTTGTGTCACTGATGCATCCATCAAGGAGGCGCATCCTCACACTTGGCCAGTAAAAATAAAGGCAATGAATGTTAGTTGAGGGCAGGGGTTCAATTTTTTCTACAAGTTTCACAAGCTATTGAGGGACCAGAAGGTGGTGTTCCACAACTTGGGGCTGTAATTACATATTGTTGTTGTACTCCTATTTCTTTACCTAGTGTAATTTTTCAATTTACACCAACACTGCATCTGGATGCGCCATTATTAAGTTGTTCCTTGAGATGGATTTTCATGTGAGTGTCAGATGCTATTGAACATGAGTTTTTCTATTGCCCAATCTCCATGGCCAGTGTCCAATGCTGTTGAACTGGATTTTACATCTACCTAGCCGCATCCTCTCCATCCACATGGCCAGTGTCCAATGCTGTCAAAACAGATTTCAAATATACCTAGCTGCACCCTCTCTTCTTCCTTGGCCTCCATGTCAAATGCAACACCCAAGAAACAAGGCCCGTCACAAGGGAATGATTGTGGTGACATCAGATATCTGATGCCCAATCTACATGGCCAGTGTCCAATGCCGTCAAACCAGATCTCACATCTAATTAGCCACACCCTCTCCTTCTCCCTTGGCCTCCATGTCAATGCAGCACGCAAGAAAGAAGGCCCATTGTGGGGGATGATTGCGGTGAAAGATGATAAATGCAATTTGAATCTAGTGCTTTTGATCTATCCAAAACACCAAACACAAAATCTTATCCAGAGATGCTTGGACTAGATTTAAGTCAAAGCTGTCCCTGTTGAGTTACTAGGAGAGTGGTTTGTTGGCTATTTGGTTGTTTATATGAGAGCCTCTGTGGTGATACAAAGGTTTGAGAGAGGTGGAAGAAATAGAGAGAGAGAAGAGATTCTGAGAGTTGAACTTGGACTTGGACTAGAGAACTGGGCTAAAACTTGCTTGTTCTTTTGTTCTAACTAGCTACAGTGTTTATACTACCAAATCCCATGTGATAATCAAAAAGAGTCATCCAAAAGTAAGCAGTAATGTGTCAAGAATGAGTCAGAACATCAAGAACACTGCTTCCCACATAGCCTTGCTAACAATGTAACTACCATCCATTGACATGTGAAACAGGACTGTCCAATGGCATAAAGAGAGCCTGTGAATGCTCAGTCAGCCTCCAAGTCATTTGTCCCACAATGTGCAATCTTCCAACACAATGTAATGCTGAATGACACATATCATGGCGGATGAATGATGCATATTGTGGTGGATGGATGATGAATGGATGGCACATATCATAGCGGATGAATGATGCCTATCATGATGGATGTTAAATTTGCACTACCTTGTTGTCATATCCCATGAATAATCATGTCCTTGGCCTATGGATCCATCTGGATGTGGTCTGGCCTGTGGTCACATGCATATAGGTCAGATGCTTTGGATCAAGAAGATCATCAAAGGGATGGGGGGGATGTTTCTGAAGGCCTTCTTGATAGGAGTGTGCCAATGTTTTATTTAATGACACCCATGCTTGAGGGATAGCCAATCAAATAATCTGTCCAGTGAAGGTAGAGTTGGTGGTGACTTCAAACACAATAAATCCTTGAAGAAAATAAGAGATTCTTCAGACTTGTCCATGTGCTGGGATACGCTCTTTGGAATGTGGGTATGCGAGTGATATTTCCAGTAGAGAACTGACTTGTATGGACTCAAAATTATCTTGTTGAATGATGACCCATGTCTCCTGGGCAACATAATGGAAGGTGAGGGTGGCAGGAGCATATGCAATGACAACTGGGATCCGGGATTGAGGAAAGAGCCTGCTTCAAAGAAACAGACAAATCACAGAAAAGAAATGGATAACGTGTAAAATGATTGAGTGCATGATGACAATAACGGTGGTTTGAGTTCAAGGAGAAAGCCCAGAAACAACTGCTTGAGCTGGCAATTCAAACATTTTGATGCCGGTTGCACAGTATCCTTGTGAGTTCCACATTCAGGCACAGTCAAGTGTTATTCTGATATCAGAATCTTGATATGGGCTGCGGACCAAGTTTGAAATCCACAAGGCATAACATACAATGCTGACTTAATTGGATGGTGGAAAGGATCTTGCTGCAATCAAAATTGACCAACTCATCACTATATTCATGGAATTGATGTGAGCAAGTCCCATTCCATAAGAAATACCATGCTTACTCTGGTTCCCCAAAGCAATGACGGTGTCAATGATGGTGTCAATGTTCCCCAAGCTGGAACCAAGAAGAAGACATTGAGCGCATCTACTAAGACCATCCGGAAAGGCTACCATTGAAGATGTCTCTGAGATGATGAAGATTATACACCACCAAAGAAACTCTGTAAGGAACCCAATTCACCTAATCATGTTTTTGATGGCAATGGAAACAAATAAGAAGAGTTTACAGAGGTGGGAGCTAAACTGGTATGGCCCCCGTTCTCTTCCTAATGCGCACTACTCACTGCCCTTCTGCAGAACAAGAGGAGAAAAGCAAAAAAGGCCAAAGTTGCCGCAGCTGAGGCAAAAACAGCTGAAGACAAAAAAGCAACGAAGTTGGTCAATACTCACGGTAAAGGAAAAGGAAAAGCAAAGGGATGAGGCAACCAACCACTCTTGGGGTTTTCTCATAAAATCTCTGGCAAAATTAGGGAAACGGAAGCTTAGCTTGACCATTCAAAATGATTGACTCTGGCAACAAGTCTGACAGCCTGACTGCTCTTTGGAAAGTTAAAGCAGCAGAGATGCAAAAACACAGCCAGCATGACATGGCCCATCAAACACTAGCATGCAGCATTTTCACAATCCAGTACCAATCATGGATTCACACACTAATGAAATGAGATGGGAATTACATGTAATTCTGTGACAAGTAAGATCTGCATCTTAATAACTGTATCAAAAGCAATTCCTCGATGTATACCAGAGTCAGAACCTTTGCACAAAGAGTTAATGGGAAGGATACACTTTTGACAATAAGCCTGTCCTTCCAAAACTCAACACTCTTGCCACCCACATCAATGAATGCAAGAAGACAAAGGGACAAGTACCTGAGGACAACCCTTCATCTGCTCTTCAAGTACCTCAAGGTCAACTTCACTCTGCCAACCAATACCACTGTTTGCAACCAGCTTGCAAAGATCTTTGCCAAGCTGCATGGAAAGGTTGTCCGTGAATTTTTAGTCAGTACAAATCATATCTCATACTGATTCAATTCTCACCATGGTTCTATTCAGAGTGTCAAGTCAAAGATTGCGTACAAAGAAGATACATGGACAAATAAGCAGATGGTGTATACATTTGCGTGTACAATTGCTTGTTTTATTGATGATGACTGGAATCTGATTGAGCATGTTGTGGACTTTAAACCTCTGGATGAAAAAGAGCGCATTGGAATCTTTGGCGGACTGGCTTTTGTGGACAGGGCCGCAGCGCAAGGAGGTTTGAGTCATTACTGTGATTGCCACTAAGACATTCTACTTATCGTTTCTGTGTTTACTTCATCAGCCTCACCACCAATAATGCATCTGTAAGACAATGTTATTGTTGTGACTGCAGTGCAATGCCTCCTTGCTTGTTATGATATCAAGTTTACACCAGATATGCACATCCACTGCATTGCACACATTATTAACCTGGTTGTCCAAGCATTTCTGTTTGGGATTGACAAAGACAACAACCCTGAGAAAGAAGACTGGTACTTACTACACAAGGATGTGTCAATTCACTACAACATTGACCAGAAGAAGCAACAGAAAGCATTAGACAACAAAGAGTTTGAAAACAACAATGAGAACAAAATTGGTGTGTGGGATCTTTTGGGGGTGGATGTGGACAGGGAAGACACTAGTGTTTCAAGTGCAATGGAACCCAAAGAGCTCCAAATGGTTTAAAAGGTTGAAAATGCTGGCCCTATCAAACATGTAAGGATTCAGACTCTGATGGGTGTCAGCTTAACTTATCTATTTTGTCTGCTAGCTTTGTTTCATTACCACCAAAATTGATTCATCCCCACAGCGCCGCCACCAATTCTGCAGGATTGCGCAGGATAGGTATGCTGGAAAAGAAAGCATGGCAGCATCTTGCAAATCTCATGGTCATTCAAGATGTTTGTCAATGGAATTATATGCATGCAATGATTTGGCAAGCCTATTTGCAGAAGGAGGTATGAGACTCTCTACTTCAATCTGTCTCCAAGTTATTGCGCTCATTTTTAACATGAAGGCAAATGATACTTGGGTGTTTAACCACAAGGACTTTAGAGTGTAGAGGGTCACAACTATGTTAGCCTTAGAGTCTGACTACAGCTCAGACAAGTCCAAATTTTCATTGCAAGCCTTGCATTCTGTAATAAGTGCATCCTCATTCTCCTCTGAAGTTATCAATGTATTATATTCACATTGAATATTGTCCTTTGTACTTTTCCCAACTTGACCAAAACTTTGTTGGGCAAAATCAGTAGACGCTTCTACAACCCAACTTGTGACAAAAATAGACCAGGTCACTATGTTTTTTCGGCCTCCAGCAGGACCCCCCCCCCACCTCCCAACCTATGCTTGGGATCCACGTCCCGCCACCCCCTTGAGGCAGATCAACTTTGATCAACTTAGGCTTTGACAGGGGAGATCAACCAGCACTCAAAAAACTGGAAAATAATTGAAAGCTGGCTTGGGCAAACCATTACTACAAGCTTGGGACTAAGTAGTGAGTGTGATAATCTAGCTTCATATTGCTACTTATTGAGATCTAGTTCTCCATCCCTCTCTCTGCACTGAATGGTTTTGAAGTTCAACTCCCATAGCCAACAACAAAGCTTGTCAAGAAGCCGTTGACAAAGCGGCCACCCTTGTTTGTCATGTTGCGGACAAATACCACAAAAATTGCCCCCAGTCCTGGCCAGTTCAACACCAAGCTTGTACAGTAATGCTGGTGGCTTCTTGGAGTCAATGCTCCAGGTTCACATTGCTGATATTACGCCACAGGCTCCCAAGACACCTGCAGAGAAGTTTGCAAATGAGGTACGGTAGTATTTGAGGTTTGAAGGTGGTGTTGGCAAGATCACAAATCCTTTAGGCTGATGGAAGGTACTTTGTCGTGTCCATTTTTTGATATTGTGGCTGAGCACTTTTAATTCAAGGTCCATGCTGCGGCCTTTCCAACCATTGCCCATCCATATGGCTCATGACTACCTCGCCATACCAGCAACAAGTGTCTCTGTTGAACATAACTTCTCAAAGTTCTGTCATATTTGTCAGGATTTAAGGGATGTCTTTGAAGGCGGAGACAGTTACTGAAGCACTTTTGTCAAAGGTTTGGATTAGGAGTGGGCTATTTGACGCAAACAAACCAGTGCGGCACAAAAGGAAGCATGGTGACATTGAGCTGACCCAACTCTCCCCCACACTGACTTCCTAAAAAAGAAATCAACTGCACATGTAGGTATGCCAAGCCACACTCTCTTCTCACACTACCACCACCATGTCAACACTCCCGGCCTCTCATTACCACTGCCGTTGACAATGACAACCAACTCAACAATGCTGCCCTCCATGTCATCTCCCAACACCTCCACAGCTGCACCCACATCACGCTTGCCCTCCCCTCGTTGAGGGATTATGACGCTGGGGTTGGCACATCACCACCAACCTGCCCATGCCTACCCCCCAATGACAACAACAAGAGGCCATTGTTAACTGGCAGCCTCATCAGCAACGAGGAGGAGGAGTAGGTGACAGGATGAGGGTAGGCGGGTTTGCCTGCTCAATGAGGGAGTAGCAGGTTGCCCACACTACCTTGTCCACACCCTTTTGTGTGAGGTGGGGCATGCCTGCCCGTCCAACATGGTTGCAGGGTTAATCCCTGCTACCCCTCTTTGCACCTGTTCGCACAATTGGGGCAGGTGGGTGGAATTGGAATGTTGCCTCCTTTGTAGCTTTCACGTGTTCCGTTCCTCCTCAGGCCTTCCTAGGACCCCGCTTTTCTTTAAGCCCACTGCTCCTCCCCTTGTATTAAATATCACATAGAAAAAATAAATAGTTATCAATCAAATCAAAGTTTAGGTTAGGAGGTTGGGGTGCTTGAGGATGTACCGTAGTGCGTTCTCGAATGAACTTGGGCCCTAAGTGCTAAATTACTATATGCGGAAATCAGAGGGAACTTGCGACATTGCAGAGATCATAAATCTACAACAACCCTATATACTTACCGTATAACCGCATATATAGGGTATATATAGAGTAACCAACTATCTACATATGTATACACCCCCGACCGTATACATATAGTGTACGGTTGGAGCCTTATGACGGAGCAAGAAATGTGTTGCCTTGATGTAGACTGCCTTGCATCAACTACGTGGAAGGCAGAGGCTGGTTTATTCCTCATTTTGGGCAAGCAGCACTCAATGTTCTCCCACTTCTTTACAACCACGAAATAATGTTATCATATGTCCATACACATCCAGCCAAAGACTTCCTAGCTTCGCTACCTCCAATACTCATACTCATACCCTAAATTTTATGGCCTTGGTTTACTTTAGATCCCAGGCTGGCAGCATCCCCAGCATCCCTCAGATCCGGTAGCACCCTGGCCTGCAGGGCAAACTGGCTTGACTGGGCGGCAAACCGCTGTGCAGATTGTGCCTTGGGGTACGGAGGGTGTCGACTCGGACAAGGACAAGGGTTGGCAACATCCCCAGCATCCTTCGGATCCGCTAGCATCTTGGCCTGCAGGGCAAACTGGCTTGACTGGGCGGCAAACCGCTGTGCAGATTGTGCCTTGGGGTACGGCACCGCTGCCTGCGACAACCGTGGCGACAACGAGGATGGCGGCGAAGAACGATTTCATTGTTGGAGATGAATATCTACTTGTGGAAAATCAGGTATGGCTTTGTGGCCATGAAGATAAAACGTACACTTTCGAATGCTTGTTGCTTGTATACTTGAAATAAGACCTTTCAACTTCGCAGGACTGGAAATGGAAATGGCAAGGTAAGTCCATGCATGCATAAAACAGGTTAGTCCAGCTCACAGAATTCAAGTCAAGGGCGACTTCTGGGATAGTATGAATTGTACAAGAAGGCTGCTATTTATGCCTTTCGACTCGACCCTATGAAACATGCCAAGAATCGTGGATCCGGAGTACACGCGTCTCTACCAGTGGCTGACATAGATCCATGTCTCTTGCGCGGCTCTGACCCTTAGCTCAAACTGTATGGTGCATGGCATGGTGGAATGGTACTAGTCGGAGGTTTGATGACGTCCTTGCCCATGGAGATGATTGTTTTGACCTGTGTAATAATTGCCAAGAACACCTTGCATTCTCTTCGAGCGTTTATTAATAGGACGAGCTACGGGCCGTCGGTAATGCCATGCAACGAGCAGGGAATCCGAACAAAAGTTGCTGGTCTCAGTTTCATGCGCTACGTCAATTCGTGCATGGCTATTGGTTCAAAAAAGGTTGATCCTTATACATGGAAGTATTTGATAAAGATTTCGACCGATTTGTTGACACAAACGTTACCAGTAACGTACATTGCAACTTGGATACATCCAGAACAAATGTATGAAACCTTTCTTACATTTTTCCATCACGCCCATTCAAGCGGCTCCATTGTGGCTTGGCTTGTGAAGGACAAGTGCCCCACATATCTTCCAGGACTGTCATGAAAACAATGAGCCGGCATTTTACCTCCACCGCGAGAGTTTCCAGCGCCGTTATGGGCTGTTTTTCAAGGCGATCTGAGTGCATCTGGCAAGGTACGGGTAACCATGAGCTTGTGATCCGTGTAAACCAAAAGTTGAATCCAATGCTAGGGCCGAAAAGTACCCGGAGGTGGTGAAGGCACGGGATAAACTCTCAGTCAAGCATAAGATTACTTCGGCGTAGCAAACAAAATAGGCTGGCTTCATTGCTTCTGCTACGACTGCAATCCAATGCAGATTTCGGTGTAGCAAATGTGGAGATCACTTCTACTGCCAAGAGTGCCCGTCGTGAAACGGTGG
The DNA here is from genome assembly GCA_014925845.1 of Crassisporium funariophilum. Taxonomy (NCBI): domain Eukaryota; kingdom Fungi; phylum Basidiomycota; class Agaricomycetes; order Agaricales; family Crassisporiaceae; genus Crassisporium; species Crassisporium funariophilum. The sequence goes on from JACGCL010000004.1 coordinate 2,129,401, forward strand.
GAGGCGAAGGTATAAGGGGATTATACGTCCGCAGCATCCTACAGCTGAAGAGAAAGCATCATTAGAGCGACGCGTTGTAGGACCTACCCATGCCAATGAAAACGAAATCATAAATGAACCGTCATCATTTCTTTGCATTCTAGAACGACGACGATTCAATGTAGCTTTCGGCGTAGCAAAGGTGGAGATGATTACTTCTACTGCCAAGGGTGCCCATTGTAAAACTGTGGGAGGCGAAGGCATAAGGGTTTCCGCAGCACATCACAGCTAAAGAGCAATCATCATTAGAGCGACGGTAAATCCGGCGTTGTATGATCTACTCATGCCAATGTACGGCAGGAATGAACCGTCAAACCATGTTGTGCACGCAAGGCCTCTACGTAACCCTTACGGTTGATGCGGTGTATCCAAGATATGCAACTCTAGGCGGGGAAGTTTCCTCAGCAGGAGCGCTGGCCGACGGGCGCGAATAACTAACTATTCCGTCTGAAACAGGGCCAATCGATGCCCAGCTCCAACAAGACAACTGCCCGACTGATTGCAACAAGTCCATATGGTGCGACGCCGTAAGAAGACTTCGCTGGAACACAGAAATAGGACTTGACTCCATTTGCTAAGCTCGATAAGTCGATCAATAGATGTCGAGCAACCTCTCGTCAAAAAAATTGAGGCCAAACCCAGATGCCATAATACCCTTTCTGATTGTTTCGAGCACCGTCTTGCCAAGATAAATGGAGGGCACACTTGTAGGTGACCGCACTGGGGGTTGATTCGAAGATCAGAAAAGCGATAGGAAGGCGGTTCGGTGAATAGAGTTCTCATCCAACATGGCTGGAACCAAGGAGATGATAACTTGTCGGTCGAGCCAAAGACGATCCAGGTGAAATTTCCAAGTCCACGCATCCGAAAAGCGTTCACTGTTGGAGGTTGTACCAACACGGAAAAACCATAGGACGCGTCCGGCAAAACGTTCTTTCATCAAGTTGATTGACTTTCGACAACAAATCGGGTTGTTTGTGTGACACACCAAGCCGAGTGAGGGACATGCTCGAGGGTTGACCAAGACATGCCCGACTGAGGCCAGCCGAGTGCCGTTCTGTGATGCCCCTACACTAACAGTCGCAGACGCATTGTCATGAATCACCGTCATCGGCAAATGGCAAGCGGAGACTACTAGAGGTCCTGGATGCCAAATCGGTTGGTAGAGACAAACAGCTTGAACGCAAGTGATGTTGCTTCATCCATGGTAGACGACAGCCAGAAATCGCCACTGAAACATGTTCGCGACCTGATATGTTTGTCAACATTCTGTTAGAACATCATGCGCAATACCCATACCTTATACAGTGTAGACCACCGCTGCTATCAATCCAACCTCCCCCACGTTCTTGAAAATAACCATACCCATCCAACAAGCCACCTCCCCTCCTAAGCCCCACACCACCTCTCAACAAACCCCCCCAACCTCCTCCCCATCCCACTCCCCACACTCCCCTCATACACCCTCACCTCCCCCTCCAACCTCCCAACCACCTCTCCCAACTCCCCCGCCCGCTCCCTCGCGAACGCCTCACGCGAACGGCGGTGAGGTGCGCAGGGGGGAGTGGGCGTACATGAGGGGTAGGGCGGGGTGTAGGGGTCTGTAAGGAGAGTGAGTTAGTGCGTGCAGTGGTAGGGGAAGAGGGGGGGAAGGTACCTTAGGGAGTACTTGGTGATGAGGGTTTGGAGCCATGCTTTTTCGGAAGCCTCTATCTTCGACCACGATTTCGAGGAGCGATCTAGGAAACCTCTTCGTCAAACCATCCTTCGTAAGCGACAAGATAAAAACCCATACCATCGTCTCCCCTCTCACCCCCCTCTCCGTCCGTAACACTTCCCTCCTGCGAGGCATAAGGGATCTTCAAATCAATGCCCTCTAACTCCTCCCCGAATACCTCCAGAAGAGCTTCCACCTCTCTCAAACACTGTACAACCCGCGCTAAACCGGCGTGGAGCGCTTCGAGTGGGTTGAGCACTGCGTCGAGGTCTACGAGGGCCTGTCATTGTTATAAAATGAGCAAAGCAATATGGAGGATGGGTGAATGGGTACGTACCTCATTTAGTGCGGTTTGGTGCGTCGAGAGGAGGAAGAGTTGGTCCATATCCCAGGCACGGCTTAATGTAGCATCTACGTCCAATCTACGTCGATTATTGACGTGCTCTCGTCTTCATCTTCATCTTTTCGTCTTCGTCCTCGCTTTCTTCGGGTTCTTCCAACTCGCGCAATAGATCGACGAGAAGGCCGCCTCCTTTTGCCCCGCTCGAGATGTCCTCACGTTCTAGTAATGCACATATAACTTTCAGCTCTCTATCAAATTCCCGTTCCTCGTCCCGTGCCCGAGTTCACCCCTTCGTCTTCGTCGAGGCGAAAGCCCCACGTAAACGGCCAGCTTCGAATTGTACATCTTCCCTCTTGTACACCTCTTCTTTGCGTATCTGCGCGAACCTTTCCCCGGGCTCGCGCAGTCGGGAGATGAGTCCTAGCAGGCCCTTTTGCGCATCTGCGAGGCGCGTTCTGGCGGATTGGATCGTGGGCTCTTCGCTGGGGCTGGGGTCTTCTGTTTAATGAGTTGTGTTGGTTAGCGAGTGGTGTGAGGAGATGCACGACGCACTTGGTTCGTGTGCCATCGATGGATCTACAGGACTTTCCTGACCGAATCGGAGGGATTCAAGATCTTGCGCATCCCCCAGCGTCGACATAACACCACTATCCGCCTACAACCCAAACGCTCTTTGAACAATACGCAAACATCAAAGGAACCACACTCACAGTGATAGAAAGCTCCGATAACCTCTCTTCCGCTTCCCGACTCCGCGATCCCGCATCCTCAACAGCGCGTTGCAGAGTCTTAATGCTCTGCCTCAGCTTGCTCGAAGCCTTCCTGCTCATGGGCTGATGAGCGGCTGAAGAAAAAGGCAAGCCATGTACAGTGCTTACTTCGTCTGGGCCAGTCTGGCTTTGAGGCGCTCTGTTTCTTTTTGGATGAGTTCTGTGTCGTTGTGCAGGTATTCTGCGTGTTTCCTGCATCCCGATTCGTCACCCGAAAAAGAGGGAGAAGGGGGTTAGGGCGTACTTCTGCCAAGAGGGTGGTTGGTAGTGCATAGATTGCGATGAGTCGCCCTCGAAGGTGATTTGAGATACTTTCAGACTGCAAGCCTCGCCGATGTCAGTTGTGGAAGGAGCGGTTGAGAGAAGGCGGGACGGACATCAACACCTCCTCGTGCTCAAGAGCCACATCCCGCAACGCAGCGCGCATTCGCATCTCCAGTTCTTTTTCATCCTCGTCCCCCACGCGTCCAATGTCCAACGTCCGATCGGCAGTGCAGAGATCTTGCACCTGCGCAGCGAGCCACTCAAGAAGAGCCCTGCCCACTGGGAGATCAGCCGCCCGTTCAATATCGGATGCGTCGAGTGTCGGGCCGCCGAGCACGGATATAATTTTGATGAGGGTTTGGGCGTCTGGAGGTTGGAGAGGTTGAGATCAAGTTGATTGATCGACGGTTGATCGACGGAGTCGCGTCGCGTCGATCGTTTGACTTACATAAATAATGATTGCATACTTGTTCATTCTGCGTTCTAGATGGGCAGTGGCCATGTTTGCGAGTCTTCAGTCACCCCCATTGAGATAGCAATATTCACCACTACATTTGTTCACTCCGCTTAACTTGCCGTCGTTAGTGGCACAACGGCCCCTGCTTGCACCATAGCTTCTTCCAAGTTGGCAATCAACGTCGCTTTGCTTTGATTTTTGAACTGTGTATCTGTCACCCCCTTGGACTTGGACTTTGAATGCGTTGTACGTGGCCGACTTGACCGAGTTTCGTCATCAGCTATCAGCTATTCCCATCGAGACTCTACACGAAGCGAAGCTGCTTCTTTGCCCAATTTCAACAAAGAGACGGAGACATCAACTGCAGTTTCCATTCCATGCATTCCATGACTTGACGGCTGAACGCAGCGTTCTAGACTCTATCAGTGCACAAGATACGAGTACTAGGAGGAGGCTTAGTGACATGCATATCATTCATATCCATATATCCAAATCCCAGTGCAGAAAACACCCAGCCGAAGCCTACGCGTCAATTCTCGGTTGAAAATGTCTTTTTTACCGCCCAAGACGCGAGTTTAGTCATTCCTTGCAAGTTCCATGGTCATTCCTGACGATCCAGCCGCGCGCAAATTTGTGGAGTTTAGCTTTAGGAAATGTACGTCGAGCAAGTCGGGTTGACCGAGTTTCGAGGTATCAGTTATTTCCATTTGATTGAGAGTCGAGTATTTAGGTGCTTTGACTGTGATTGACTTGACCTTTGCTTTGACCTGCAAGTACAGTTGGCACTCTCTGGAGAGTTCGAGTGCAGTCTCCTATTCACGGTCTGGCTTGTGAGTGCTAGAAGCATAAAGTTCGGACACTGGCCTTTCATTTTCCTTACAGAGACTTTGAGTTTCATATTCTCAGTATTTCCATCGAGGTGAGTTTCAAGAAAACAGTCCGCCGAAGCCTGTGCAACACTATGCACACCTCACCTCCGGCTCACCCTCTTCCTTACCTCTACATGACGTCGTTCGGGGCTCTAGTCATGTTATCAATAACTTCCGATAAGATCCAATAATATATCAGCAGCACGGTCCGCCGAAGCCTACGCGTCAGTTCAGAGTTAGTTCTCGGCTGAGAACTCTTTCTGACCGCCCACGACTGAAGTTTAGTCATTCCTGATACGAGTAAATCACCTCCTCGAGGCTGAGCTGCATTGCACACTCGTAATATGGTACGTCAATGCCTATGTCAACTCCCAGGGGATAATTTCAAGAAGGCTTCGTAATGAACACGAGCTGACACTCGGCGCCCTGATAACGATATTCTGTACATCTAGAATTTTACCGGCGGTCGCTACAGTGGTGTGTGTAACGTCTACGTATAAATACACTTCATTCTTGCCTGCGGCCGCCAGTGCGGCTGCAATTGTGATTGCGATTGCGGTTGCGGTTGTGGGAGTAAGGAAGCTCAAGGAAGTGGATGCTGTGATAAGATACGCTACATGACGGTGTGCAGGCGCAATCTGGATATATGTATGTCATATATCGAGCATTCTTCTTCTCATGATGCAGATTCTATTGTCCAGGCGCATCTTGAAATAGCAAAAACTGTGAGAACAATCATTAAACATGGCTTTGTGACCATCTGGTTCGATTGAAAGAAGTGCTTTGTCTGCTGCTTATTATATTTCGTTGGCCAGATGATCTGAACGAGGCCCGGTGTTATGGTAGCTTTCGAACCTGTGTGTTGAATTTGTTGATCTGAGCCAAACCTGAGCACAACAGATACCCATATAAAAGTAAAGCCCGCTCCCCCCCTGCCCCAACAACCGACCGCCCTTCCTACCATGCCCTTCCATCAAAAGCCCGTCTCGGTTGCTCATTAGATTGTGCGAGCCCAACAACTCTAAAACACCTGCCATTAATGTAATCCTCTTCATTCCACATTAGGTGCGCGACTGATGGAAAGTTTCCCGGTTCAAGATCACGGTGATCTTAAACCGGGAACTTTCCGTTAATTGCGCACCTGATGTGGGATGAAGAGGCTTGTTCTTTGCGGTACGTCTAGCTTCTCCAAACGGTAGCACTCGTTGATCGACCATTTTACATCAATTCTACCGCCAATATGCACAAGTGTGCACATCAGGAAACACAAAAAGGATACGTGGCTCTCACCAGAGGTTACGGCGGCTACAGACACCATGTGGTCATATCTGTAGTGCCAATAGCCCTTGTATCCTCACGTAGTTCTGATACAGGGTTAGGTAGTTGTCCGTAGTCTTCTGCATGTATTCCGTAGACGTACATAGTACAATTTTATTTTGTAAACCTTCAATGTATGATGACAATCCCATATTATTAATTCCTAGTCAATTGTTCAATGGGTTTTTGAATTGGGGGACGGCGCTGCCAAACAGGCGCAATTGTTGCTCCCTGGGGGAGTTTGTTCTGTCGGCCAAGTAGGTGTGTTCTCTCACATTATTGTTTCTATCTGTACCTGAGTATCCCACCACCAGTTGCACGTCCACATTTTGTTATATATTCTGTTTGTTCTCTGTTCATCTTTGTAAACCTTCAACGGTGTGTATGCCAGTTTATCTCGAGAGGCGGAATTTGAAATGAGGTCCTTGATGCATTTGACAGGATCCCAATGCCAAAGCTCAACTTCCTCGGTTCCTCTTTCTCCATTCTTGTTCGATTTGTCGCCAGTGAGAGAAAATGATGAACAGATCCATTCAGGTCCTCAAGGAAGAGGAAGAGCATCAATGTGTTGCAGGAGCGCTTGGCTGTTATGAAAGGATGGGCCGTCTTGCTTTTCGCCCAATTCCTGGATCTTAAATGTGTCCAAGTCGGTAAGTTAGTCAATGTCTTAACAGAAAAGTCTGCTTACCATTTTTAATTTCAGCATTGCATCCATCTTTTTCTGGCTAATGCCGGTGCTCATCAGCCATCTTGCAAGTTCCCACCTGTCCTCACTCTCAAACGGCAACCAGGGTTCAAGTCCAGCCTCTTTTTGGTGGTCTTGATGGAACTCAAAGCTTGTTTTGCATGTTTCACCAGTTGCACCGGCCTGCCGCTCCTTGGGATAGTTATCAACCCAAACTTCACCTTCTGCGGTTTCCAAGGTAGTCGCATCTTCATCTGGAAAACACCCCTCCATCTGTCAGGCTGCGGCAAAGGTTCTTGCTTGTCCGGAACATCCATAGGAATATCCGGAGGTGAGCTTGAACCATCAGGTGGTTGTTCAACATCCATACTAACATTGTCATTGTCTTCCGCGCCAGCGCCTGGACTACACAAATTGGCTTGTTCAATTTCTGCATTCAGACCATTAAAAAATATAGCAAGTTTCTCCTGACATGCTGGGGTCTGAGAGATGTGGGATGTGATGCCCTGGTTTGTAGCAAGCCTTTTGGGGCAGAACGGGCATTTGAATGACATTGTAGGACAGGTAAGTTGACTAGTGAGGTTGTGAGACCTAATGTTGAGCCCAGGATGTGATCAAGCGGTGTCTGAAATCATCAAGGATCACGCAACCGTTCTGAGATTTTCAATGTCCCTCCTTCGTCTCAACCACATCTAGTGTGCTATGCCCAAGCAAATCACAAGTGAATCTGACAATGACAACGGGGGTGAAGAGCCTGAATCTGCTGCAGCTCATCCCCTGAAACATACACAAACGGTCCAACAGCCATCGCAGCTAGTGATTCATAAGTCCGGGCCTGAGCCCTCGAGCCGGGCCCGGCCCAGCCCGCAAAGCCCAAGCCCAGCCGGGACTTTTATCAAAGCACAAAAGGGCCGGGCCGGGCTCAGGGCTTGGGCTTGGAAATGCCGAAGCCTTGGGCCCCGGCCTGAGCCCCGGCTTTTTGGTGTTTAACAAGGAGTGTTAAATCAATGCAAAATGGCCCTATTGAGAGCATTTTTTTTTTTCATACCCCCAATTCCGGCAGTCTAATCCCGGAGGCCCTTGATCATAATGGTGATTGGGTGCTTCCGTCTTGTAAGTATTCATTGGACTCTAGTAATTTAATTTTTTTGAACTCAGTTTGTCACTCTTTTTAATGCATAGGTAAGCCCCGGCCTGGGCCCAAGCCCGGCCCAGGCCCTAAACTAATAGGGCTCAGGGCTTGGGCTTGAGTTTGACTGAGCCCGGGACCGTTGAGGCCCGGCCCAAGCCGGGGGCTTGAGCCCAAGCCCGGACTTCTTAATCACTAATCGCAGCGGCAAATTGCAATTGGTGCATTAGATCTAACTCATCTCCCTCTTGTTTTACACCTCTACACCTACACTCTCACATTTGCAGACAAGGAGAATGAAGAATCCAAACTAAGTAAGATTGCCCGTATGCAAAAAGAGATTGCAAAGTTGAAGAGAAAGAATAAAGAAATTATGGAAGGTCTTCTTATCGTTATCTCTGATCTCCATCATTGCCGATGTTTATACATCCAGAAAATTGGGCTTGCGGCAACTCCAACAGCGACGTAGAGAGTGAAGACAAGCCTGATGATGAAATTGCCTTTTTGAGCTCTGTAAGTTGTTTTATTTTCAATCGTCTTGTGCAATTCAGGCTCACTAAGTTTTTTTTGCAGATCAAACCTCTCGCAACCACGTCCACTAATGTGTCGGGGACACCCAGGCCGCCAAGGAAGGCCAAGTCAGGTTCAACCACACCTAAGGCAATATCTAGCGTGGCATTTTTGACGGCGCCAGCAGACAATTTGGAACTGGCGGCCTCCTCGAGCTCGAGCCTTTGATCACCACTAAGTAGTGTTTGAAAGTTTGGTTGGGTCCGGTTGTTAGATTCTAAATACTGCACCAACCTCGACCGAACCCTTCAGAACCGGTCGACATATATTTTACCGGTTGCATCAGCAGTTCCAACCGGTTTTGACCAGTCACGACCCAACCCAGTTGCAACCGGTTCCGATTGGTCACGACCGACTTCGACCGCCCAGAACAGCAGGGGACCACTCAAAGTTCTACGTAGAGTATGACTATAAATTAATAATTAACAAGTATTATATCTAAGGAGACACCGTTATAATAAGTAAGTAAGGAAACTGTAAAGAACGGGATGACTTACATGATACAAAGGAGTAGCTGTCATGTTAACAAGTAACAAGTAGCCCGGCGCCAAACGATGCTGTGCATGCATATCACGGGAAAGGAGTCGGGCGCCCTCTTTTTTCTTTTTTTCCCTGATCTGAGCCGCGACCTGGGGTCCGGTTGCAACCGGTTATGAACGGTTGCAAGCGGTTCTCTCAGCACTGCCTTTCTGGGTTGACTGCAACCGCTAGGCTTAGAACTCATGCCAACTGCAACTTGAGGTCCGGTTGGACCCGGTTGCGGTCCGGAGTTCCGGTCTTTTGCGGTTGGTGCAACTGAACCCTCAAACACTACCAATAAGTCATTTCTCTTTCATCTATAAGTCAAACTATGATGTCTAACTTCTTGTTTGCAGCGCCTTCCGTCAACACTAGTATGGTACCAACTGTTATCACTGGTACATATATCACATTTATTGTCATTGTTAGTGTTTAAAGGTCCGGTTGCAGCAACCGGAAAAAACCGCAACTGCAACTGGACTGCAACCGGTTGCAAAGCAACCACTGGTTGCAGTTGCTACAAAGTGAACACACAAAGACCGGGGTCGCAGAGCTGGTTGCGACTGGTTGTGGCTGTGCAAGGCATACGGCCTTATAGCCCGGACTATTCCCGTCATTTTGAGCCCAAAATCATCAAAATCGGTCAAGAATTGGTTGAGTTATAATCAAAATACTACAACTCCATATTTGAATCAATAGATTCACAAACAAATCACCATTTTGATCATGACTCAGTCAATTTGTGACCGTTTTTGATGATCCAGGGCTCATTTTGAAGCTAAAAAGTAGTAAAATCCGCTGAACTAAAGGCCCTGGTACAGCCGGTCAACAACCGGTCAACAACCGGTTGCAGTTTCAGTTGTAGCAATTTTCAAACTTCATCAACCAGTTGCAGTTGCAGTTGTTGAATTTTAGATCAAAAAACCGGACCCAACCGGACCTGGAAAGACTAGTCATCGTCATATCTAACCCTTCATTTATAGCACCCATTGTCAACATCAGCAATATGGTACCTAGTGGTGCGGACACTGTCTTTCTTGTCTGCAACATCTCTAACTCTGCATTCTGCATTGACAGCATCAGCAACAGCTACCAACACAGTGCTGGCTGCTACGGTAACCACTAACAGCATGGGTGCAGTTGCCGCATCTACTGCTTCAGCACCAGCTCTCTCTCTTACCACCGGAGCTGAACTCAAGGAACCCCAGTTTGCGGAAGGTTACCAAGCTGGAGGTAAGGCTAAAGCTGGAGATTATGAGCCCGTCGTATGTGCGCTCCTTCTCAGAGCGATGCGCAAATATGAGGCCATGGTCTCAACTAAGGATGCTTTCCCTGAACTACCTTGTTTGTAGAGAATGTGCCAGAATGTGCTGGCAGTGGGCAGGTAATCAATTCAACAAACAGTGCCAGCTCACGGCAAGAATGAGTAGTCTGGTATGTTATATATATTGTTCTTTTACCGTTAAGCTCATGGGTTGTTTGTAGATTGGAAAACACGGTTTGTGTGTGCAATGTAAACTGCTCGGCATTGTTTAAAACCAGGTAGCATTGCTCTACGGATTCAACTTAAATACAACTCCAAGAGTGATTGACCATAATTGGTTACTCACTGCAAAGTTGCTCAGTGGTTCCGCGTTTCATCATAAGGTGCGCACTGATTTAACGTGTTTGTAATCATCTTCAACATTTGCTTTAGGACCCAGATGCAAAAACAGGTTACGGCCAGAGCGGGCTCATATCAGATTTGATACAACTAGGTTGGTTTGATAGTGCCAAGGAGTTGGCCGGCATTGTTTACTCAAGTCTCTTCAACCCAATCTCTCTCAAAACTTTAACCCTTCTCTTCACCTTGGTAAGTCTTTGCAGCTAGATTCCGTGTCATATCTGATTATATTTCCAAATTGAGTTCTGTCTGAAAGAGTGGTCCAGTGGCAAGAGGACCCCTGCAAGGTTCTTTGAGAAGACTATCAACGCGGCACATGAAGCTCATTGCCTTGACCTCAAGAATTGGAATGATTTAAATGTTCAGGTTACTCAGAACATACATATCAAGTTGTACACCCGTGCAAAGTAAGTAATCTTGATGCCTGTCAATGCTCCTCTTGTCTGATCAGTGTTGTAGGCGGAACTCTGGTGTTACAGACGCAAATGCTCCAGTTGCGCAACTGACCGGGGAAGCGGAGGATTGAGCTCGGGCTGAATTAGCAGGGAGAACTGGTGAAACCAACAGTGAGGCATCTGACGGAGAGTAGATACATTTAGGCTTTCAAAGTCCAGTCGGGTCCGGTTTTTGGCCCATTTTTGCCACAACTGGGACCGCAACTGGTTGCTCAAATTACAAGGCAGCGGCGACTGACGACTGGACCGCCAGGAACCGGTTGTTATCGGTCATGTCAACATTTGCAACTGGTTAGAACCGGTTGCGCGTGACTCGGTTGTGACCAGTCAAAGGTCAGTTGCAACCGGTTGCAACCAATGGCAACCGACGCCAACGCCACAAACTTAGCTCACAAAAACTACCTAAGTGTAATGTATACAGTGTCTAGGTATTTACATATGAATAGGATGAACCTGACTCAGAAATCAGAAGTGTACATAGATATCATAGAAGTAAACTCACAATCAAAGTTCGATGACGAGACAGCGGCTCATGTATATTACAAAGGGCTGTCCCGTTTGATGCACTGCAGCTCTTGATGGCCCAAGGTGCATAACCCTTGAGTTACGGGCGGTGGCAACTGGTCAAAAATTGGTTGCCACAGGCAGGCCATTTCGGAGCGACCACAACCGCTGACTTAGGAAATCAGCCACAACTGCAACTGCAAGTCCGGTTGTTTCCAGTTGTGGTCCGGTCAAGTTGCGGTCTTTTCCGGTTGGTGCAACTGGACCTCAAAACCCTAGATACATTGGTTTTACATTATATATTGTTCAATACTAGCTGTTCCCTCCCTCAATGCCCTCAATTGTTCATATAAGATCTATGGAACCCATTTGACGCTCAGTAGTGCCTGTAGTCTGCGTAGACCTTCAGCTATGTGTGACCACATTGCGTCATATATCCATATATGGGAGCTACGGAGAGCTCAAAACACATGCTGAGAGCTATGGAGTCTACTACACAGGGGACTTGTCTACCTGGCTACCGCGGCTCTGGAGACAACATAGCTCAACTCAGGAATGTGTTTTTCCTGATGCAGGGGCTTGAACAGCGTCGCAAAACACGTCCCCTTCACCCAATGCAATCCCTCTCAATCTTTCTCCCTGACTCGGACCATAACACGGTGGCAGACAACCGCAGAGTAAACAGAACAAGCTCCATTGAATGTTCTGTTTACTCTACGGTTGTCTGCCACCGCGTTATGGTCCAAGTCAGGAAGAGAGATTTGTTGGAATGACAAACCGTGCCTAGACTGTGTCATCATACATATCATTGTTGCGGGAGCAGACTCATACTCGTAGTGACCAAAAGTGATGGTGCACGTGATTTTTTGTCCATGATGCTTTGTCCAATTCCCCTACATTAAACAGTACTGCCATGTTATCTGGACCTAAAATGTATTGACCATAGAGGCTAGAATGTACAGAATATATCTATGAAATTAAAACCGGGTATGGCCGCCCTTTGCTGCTAAAACTGCAGAAACACGATCTGGCATCTTACTTATATGCTTGTTGATTGTTTCGACAGATATCTCCTCCCAGGCGGTGAAAACAGCAGTCTTGAGGTGTTCAATAGTTGTTGGAGTATGCCTGCGACCACGTAAAATGCGCTTGAGCTTAAGCCATACAGGTTCTATGGGGTTGAGATCAGGGGAATTAGGTGGATGGAAAAATAGGGGTATGTGGTGGTCATCAAGCCACTTTGTTGTCAATTTGCTTCGATGACACGGGGCGCCATCTTGTTGAATAGACCTCCTCTCCTGCTTCAAACAAGTATAGAAATCCCAAAAAGGCCCTTCCAACACCTGTTCTTGGTAGTGTTTTGAGTTCATTCCACCGCCCTTACCTCCTGGGTATTCCATAACAACCAACGGGCCCTTCCTGCCTTCCACAACACCTCCCCAGAACATGACACGTAGGGTTGACTGCTTGAAGGTTGGGACTAAACATTCATCAGGGAACCGCTTGTCCTTCCGCCGGGTGACAAAGATACAACCACATTCATTGTTGACCCAGACATAGCATTTGTCCGTGAAAATGATGTGGTGCCAATCTCGAGCTCTCAACTTCTTGTTCATTCTGGCCCAAATAAGTCGAAGGTGTTTATGATGTGGGGTAAGGAAAGGTACTTTTTGTGCAACTCGTTGATGGTATCCTTGCACTGCAAGAACCCTCCTGGTGCTACCGACGGAGACTTTTGTTGCAATTTGGTTTGTGAGTTTGGTAAGGGGCATACAGCGGTTCTTCCTGGCAGTGCAAATCACTTGACGTTTGTCATAATCAGTCAGCTTGCTTGGTCGACCAGTATGTGGTTTGTTCGTGGTTGAACCAGTTTCTTTGAAGTGTTGGATGAGATTTTGTGCAGTACAAGGGGGTACATTTTTGTTGCCACCAGCAGCAGCAGCATTCCCAGTGGCAAGGTAGTACCCAATGATGTGGTTCTTCGTCGGCGTGTCAAGTTCATGTCGAGAGGTCTCATTTATGAGAAGAGATTTGATGTCAACGTCGCGTAAAATTAGAACGTAGGACGTGTCTCATATGACTACATTACCTAAGCGCCATCACTTTTGATGATCCCTACGGGTACATATCCATGTCCTCATCTTTGTTCTCTGCTCTTTTTACATATACTCGTGTTATTTCCGGGGGCATTTCCTCAGTCCGTTCCACGCATACTGAGGTAAGCCCCAGCTATTCTTGTATTCACAATCATATTGACAATATCATAGTTTACTTTCTATAGGTACAACTATCTGATATATCAGTCCGTTCTACACATACTGAGTTTACTTTCTATGAGATTGAGAGGGATCACATTGGGATCAACTTCCAAAAAATTGTCCACTGGTACTAGGTAAGTTCCTGTTTTGGAAGCCGATTGCTATACTCAACCACTCAAAGTAGAGGAATCAAACGGCGGCGCAACACCAAAGACAGGTATCCAACACTTTTGTCAGTATGTCTCACATATCTTTACCACAGGCATGTATTGTTCTCCATAACTCTTGTTTTCATTATTGAAAATGGTAGTGAAGACCCTGAATTTGTTCAAGAGCTTATGGAGGATGGCCGTGAAGCTATTCTTGGGGTTATAACAGAGAATGATATTATAGCAGAGGCTGCAAGAGAAACACAGGGTCAAAGAATGTGAGAACAATTGAAAGAGGATTTATTTGATTTGGAGCACATGGACTATATACTCTAGCTACACATCATACATATTGGGAAAATAATAGGCATCCATTGAACTTGAAGAACTAGCAGGATACATCACATTGTCTGAACTGTAGCTGCCATTTTGAAGAGACACTGAAAAAGCAGGTGCCACGGTAAAGCCAGATTCTGCTGCAAAGCCAGATTCTATCACAACTTCATCAGCATTGAAGGCGGCAAGAGGCAAGACACATTTGTTGGGTAGGATTTGCAGATGCTGCACCAGCTTGAATGTGTGCAAGCTCAACACAAAGCTTCATCTCTTTGATACATGCCTGGCGATCTGCCTCAGCAGCTCAAAGTTGGACTTTGGCCACTCGTTGAGGTGCGCCATACTTGTATTTATACTTGTACTGTTTGTTCTTTGCATTTATCAGCTTGAGCTCATGGTCCATCTCATGCTTACAAGCAAGGCTCTAAGCTTGGGGATATCTTACAGAGACATCCATACCTACGCTTACCACACACACACCCAAGGACGCGCCTGATGCACGTCCTCCCTACACCCATACCTATGCTTAACGCACACACACCCAAGGACGCGCCTGATGCGCGTCCTCCCTCCAATCACTCATCACATGACTCGCACCTCACATTTGTAGATTCTCCTTTTTGTTGGGTTGTCTCTTACACTCCCAACAAAAAGGTACGTAGTATAATCATTCTGTATTAGATAGGTCTCTTACACTCCCAACGAAAAGACCACAGGTTTGTCCTTTCACACCGTTCCCTCCTCTCCTCAACCTTCCAGTGAGGCTTGTTGTACACGGCAGCCTTTCAAAGGCGCGCAGTTTTGTTGGTGCGGTTTTCAGTGAATTGTTTGAGAGGTGTTGTTTTGAGCACCTGTTTGGAAACACCAGCATTTGCCTTTGCAAGGCCTGCATCACGGCCCCCAAGAGAGGCTGCTGGCTTTGAGTCTTGGATGCCCTTAGGAGCTTTTGTGCATGTTGACTTTGCAGGGGGTGGTATTGGTTTAGGAGCCTCTACAGCAGGGAGTGGAATGTTTACAGGAGGCGGTGGAGAGGGGGCCCACTAAAAGTAAATCATCAGTCAAGTACATGATAGAATCAACCGGAACATACATCAGATATGAGTTGATGCTCCTCTCCATTGTCCTCTTCTTTGTTTGGCCTTTTCTCCATCCAAATCACTGGTGATGCCGGCATCTGCTTGATGTCCATCTTGATCCAAATCATTGTGAAGTGGGCTAGGCTCTCTGTCCAAGGGAGGGCTTTCATCAAACAACGCAGATGCTTTGGCGGCATGATCAAGGCCAGGAGTGGAGGTGGTGACAGAAATGGGGTTGTAATTTGGGAGCTCACGCCAGAAGAAATGAAGTTCCTTCCACCATGGCCAGGTAGAACAGATCCTGTCTATATGAAATGGATGAGACATGAATGTACTGAATCATCTTCTTAAATTTACTCACCAACCAGATTTGCAAGTTCAGAGCCTTGGGGTAACGTCTTCTGGGGATAGACCCACTCCAGTGCTTCCTAGCTCTTTCAAATGCTTCAAGTATTTGCTTTTTTACCTGACAAATATTAGATGGTAGCTATGAGTCCAACAAAAGAACCTACCTCCAAAGAGGCATTGCTACTGAGATGGCAAACCTTTTTGAATCTAACACGTAGAATTCCATCCGGCCCGGCATTTCTCCAAAGAGTGCCTTAGCCAGGGTGCCATACATCTGATTTTTCCCTGCCTTCCCAACAACTTTTGCTCGACCATTTTTTGTAGCATCCGCAGTGGAATCTGAGAAAAGCTTGGTGCGGAATGAGGAATGAGTGGTTAGATAGGCGACCAGGGACCAGGTCCAATCAGCATTCTCAACCATTCAATCTTGGGAGGGCGCGTACAAGAGGCAGGAGGGGAATCTGGCTTGGAGGGAGGTGTGGCAGTAGATGGTGGTGGTGGTGGGACGATGGCGGTGGCGCGCTTGGTTCTTCCCATTTTGGAGAATTTGCTCATGAATGTCGTTGGTGCAAGGGGGTGGCGGGACGTGGATCCCAAACAAAGGCTGGGAGGGGGGGGTCCTGCCGGAGGCCAAAAAAAAATTAGTGACCTGGTCTATTTTTGTCGCAAATTGGGTTGCGGAAGGGCATCTACTGATTCTGCCCAACAAAGTTTTGGTCGAGTTGGGAAAAGTACAGAGGACAATAGTCAATGTGAGAATAATACATTGATAATTTCAGAGGAGAATGAAAACGGTAAACTTGTTATGGAATGCAAGGCTTGTTGTGAAATTTTGGACTTGTCTGAGCTGTAAATCTACGGCTACAAAGAGACATTGACGTGGAGCCAAGGGGGCTCCGGGATCTGATTCCCGGACCGGTACCCGGTTAGTTAGTCCAGCCGGAGGCCACAAAAAAAAAATAGACCTCTCGTGAACAGTGCTTTTGCTTGCTTTTGAAGGTCATTTTGAGGCTAATAGAGGCTTCCTACATCATGTAAAATGTGTTCAGATGGATTTCAGTAGCACAAGAGCTCCAGAATACATTAAATTAACTGATTTATTTATGATTTATCATGATTTATGAGTGATCGGAGACACAGATGGCTTATCCTCGCGATTTGCAAGGCATTCATCGCCATCGTCTTCCTATCCAGCAGCACAAAAGCACTTGGAAGGAGTTACAAGGATGGCATCAAGCAACAGTAGTGTGGTAGGCTTCAAAGAAATACACACATACATGCAAGCTGACTCCGAGTCGTTAAATCTAGTCGACTATTCCGAAACCACTACCAGTCCTTGACTCAGAGGGATACGCAATTTGCCCCGAATGCAATGCCCGCGTAAAGTGCGGTCCGTCAGGGCTTGGTAACCTCGAAAAACGCCATCGTGGAAGTGATGCCTGTAAAGACAATCGAGCAAAACGAGATAAGAATGCTAAACAGAAGAAAAACGCGTCAATACTCACCTTCTTGAAACAAAAAGCAACTGCAGTGAAGTCAACTGTCAGCAGCTCAGGGCCAGTCTATAGTCATAAGTTGGCTCCAACCCCAGCGGGAGACGGCAGCCCTACCATATCCGCCAACCCTCTCCACAAAGAAGCTGCATTTCCAACCCCGCAGCCTGTTTCAGTGCCAATCAAAGAGAGTTTTGCCACCAAATTACAGGAATTGGTCATGAGCTTACCACTGAGCATCCCTGAAGCGTTGGAGTTCGACAGGCTTGCAGTTTTCGGAGGTGATCCAAAGAGCTTTGACGACCCTACTATCAGCGCCGACGAGTTATGGGAAACTGGCTTGAACAATGTCTTGAAGGCGACATTTGGCTGGGGGAAAGAAAGAAACATGAATGAGATCATTCGTCGTGGTAAATGGGGTCTGGACGGTTTGGTGAATTTCGTGACGTACTTTGTTAAGGAGCGGGGCGTCAGTGAAAGCTTGTTCAAGGGTAAGCTGGACTACCTGTTCGAAGAGCTCAAGAAAAAGTCAGTAAAGTTTGAATATCATGAAATCACCAACTCACCAAAATGTGAAAGGACGACTGAAGATACTGTCGATACAGCTAGTTCACTGAAGGCTGCAACACAATCCGCTGCGGCGGCAGACTTTGGATTATTGCCAGTTGAAGTTTATATACCTTCTTCCAATGGTCCAATTCCTACTGGTCCCATCATGGTGGAATGCGACGATGAGGTCGAGATTGTCGATGTGAGGATGTCCAAGTGCAAAAGAACTTTCGGAAAGGCGAAAATATCAGCACTAGAATGCGAGGGGTATACCCTGAAATTTCCCGATGGAACATCACCACATACAGCGTACCCGTTTGCCCTCCATGACACCCTCATCCTTCCCTGGGACTATGCAGTGAAGAACGGCGTGATGAAGCTGTTTGCTACAACTTGCAGTGGTTTGTCTAAAGGAGAGGGTCAAGCATGTCAGCCTTGTCGACAGCTGATCCAAAACAAGACCTTGGAGGGTATATTTACACGAATCGAGCACGGTACTCACAAAAATACAGCATTTGCTTACCTCGGCATCAGTGCACTTCAAGAGCTGCTTCGTCGCAAAATCCGAGCAATTGAGTATTATCGACTCCGTGGGTTGAACCAAGCCAGAAAGCTCCTTTCGAAGGCGACGGCCCTCTCTGATCAGAAACGACTCTTGATGGCAATTTTGAGCGGGAAGGTTAGCCGCGTTGATCGTCTGCTTGATATCGGTCTTTGTCAAAGGAAAGGGGCTTGTGGATTGCTGGCTTCGTTAATGGCAGCTGCTGAGGGACACTACACCCCAAAGAGTTTCACTGAGGAGGAAGATATGAAGTCACTGCTCATGTGGAAAATGGGGGCAAATTGGCTAGCAGAGATTAACCATCAAGCAAACAAAGGTCAAAGTGTCACTTACCTGCGGACCCGCTCAACCGTTCCACCAATTATCCCATTGCATGAACAACCAACTGTTGAACAAGTTCGGGCCAATGTTGAGGCAACATTCGATGGCTTGCTCGACATAATTCACAGTCAAAACCGATCCAGCTTGGTCCATGCAGTGCTGATGTTTGACAAACTTGCCACAGAGAAGAGGATCCGGTGGGATCCAAAGACCAATAACTTCCTTGGGTTATGCAGAGAGCACGCGCATAAGACAGCGACAGAGTTTGTCAATGAGGACGATATGGAGGAGCTGTTCCAAAAGCTTGATGATGGGAAAGTTCACTTTGCGGGAGAGGTGAGAGAGTTCCAGTTTGCTTCCGCGGAGGCTTTTGGGCATGTGCCTGATCTATTATTAGGCAACGGTTGGTGCACTTGGCGTTCTCTGCAAAGATAATCGCATATATCCTGGCCGTCCTGTTCTAGTTTCTGGAGACTGCAAGAAAGAAAACGGAGAAGAGCACGCACAGGTCATACAGACCGTTTATGATGGCGTAAATTCATTGCAACCCAAAACACGACTCCGTATAACGTCTCTTGCATCTGATGGTGAAACTCGACGTGGATCTGCATTCATGTCCCTTACCTTTAAATCCGTTCTACAGCCTGTTTCACCCATATATCCGCTTCTAAAGCCTCTTAAATTTCTGAACCTACACGTTGGCAATGACGACCTCACATGCGATAAAGACTGGAAGCATGTTTTCGAACGCTGGCGCAATCTCTTGCTGCGACAACGCGGTGTTGTGGTAATGGCTTTCGTATTACACCTGATATTATTAGGGATCAGTTCAAATCCGAAGGACTCTCAGCAGATCACATTCGATCCCTGTTTAACCCAGAAGATCAGCAAGACGTCAAAATGGCCTTTGATATGCTCAAGGATATCTGGAATCTTCCTCACTCTTCCACCAATTCTTGTTGAGGTTTCCTCGAGGCACGAGAGGCCATCTGGATCCTTGGAAAGCTTTTATTCAATATGGTCTTTCCATACCTCTGTGTTGATCTCTCCCTCTCGGAGCAGATTGAACATCTTAGTGCCGCGGCCCACCTGGCTCTCATCCTTTTTAAATTGGCGGGGAAGGAGTTCATTCCAACTAACCTCTACATCGACCTCATGATTATGATCAAGAATGCCATAATTTCCGTGGCCAAAGCAAAGATTGACAACTGCGACGGCAAATTTTGGATCATTCTCTTGGGAACAGACCAACTTGAAGAACTTTTTGGGATACTCAGGACTATGGTTTGGCAATGACGCCAACTTAGATATCCTGCAACTTACCTCTTGTCTGGCTGGAACAACAGAAGTTTTGAATATTCTTGCTAAATATCCACAATGGGATCGTTCCCCTCGTCGTCTCAAATTGCCGGCTATGTCGCAAGATTCCAAGGAGATTCCGGACAGTGCAGATCATATCAAACCTGGTTCTTGGAGAGGAAATGTCAAGGTCAAAGATGTTTCTCTTCAAACATCCTGGAATCAAGGCCGGCGAATTGTTGAGCAGGAATGCGACGAGTTTACACCTATCTTTCACAAACTCGATGAACTGGAAGGCATTGATATCCTGTCACCGTTTGGTACCTTGCTCGTCAATGTTCCACTTTCCGATGACGACGTAGATGAGAGTCTTGAGGCTCCAGCAGTTGCATCCGCAAACACCAACTTGGACGCTCGTGAAACGGAGATGCGCGTTGATGTTGAAGATGCACTTGCTGCTGAACTTGCTTCCACTGGATCAAACATGGACATGCCGGCTGGTAAAAAGGTATTCAATTCCAAGGTGCTAATCAAGGGTACCACAAAGAACAAAGCTCGCGCGCTAAAAGAATTTGGCAAGTATCGCAATTATACAAGCTCAACTGATCGCCTGAAGCGTGTACAATCTATTCCAAGATTTGTCAACACCGAGAAAGAATACCACTCAAGCCCAAAGGACGTACAAGAACCTCATGCTGAGGACTCACAGAAAATCGTTATGTGTGACCCTATCACTAGTCTCATCCGTGTGGAGAACAACTTCTGGCTCTGCCTTGGAGAGGTAAACGGCCTTCGAGTCAATGGCCTACCGGTTGACTACATCAGCTTTAATATGCTTGCGGAAGAGACGGTGTCTGTATCCTATCAGATGCTAGGGTTACGGCCAGCAACATTAGTGGACGACCCGGAAGGAAGTAATGACTGGAGAACATACATGATGAAGGAGCACTCGTACACGGTCCCTGGACGCCTTGTTCAATCTATCGATCCAACAACTTCAAAAACACCGCTTGGCATGCCCTTCTATCTCTTACAAAGCACGGTTTTGGTTGCCTTATCAGCTAGTCTCTTTCAAGGCCTTGCCGTTTCGGATCTGAAGAATGTGCCTAAACTTAAGCCAACCCAGGAGTACCCTTATCGTGAAGCGTCAGGTCAGTGATTCATCGCAGTAACAGTGATTCAGCCAGCTTACCTGTTATATTTTTGAATCAAACAGGTAGCGCATGCTTTATCTGCGAGAGCGATCGTGATTTAGAGAATATTGGATCTATTACCACGTCTGACTGTCCACAATGCTCGCCGGCTGTGACGCTCGACCTTACTCAAGGTCAACGGGTAATTGAGCACATCGGTTCACATATCCTGTTTGATCCTAGCGTCATCCAATCAATAGGACCTTTGTGCGGTTTGTGTCTTCGCCCAGCACAAATGTACCACTATAACTTGTCAAAAGGAAAGGGTGCAAATGGAAAGCCTAGAGTCAATCGAAATGCTTCAAAAGGATGTCTTATCAAGATGAAATTCTCGTACAGTGTTGCGGCGGAGTCCACAGCAGCTTCCCCTTGCTCGAATGTGCCGGTTCATTGCCCTATCTGCCCAAAGGATAACCCTGCAATCTGGAAATATTTTATGAAGGTACACTTCGAAGAAAAACACAGAACATTACCTCTCGTGGATTACAAACACCTCTGGAAACTTTCGAGCTGAAATGAAGAAGATTTGGATAAACCGCAAGAAGATAACAGTTAAACGCACGAAAAAGTCAAAGGCGCCGCCACTGGTTATATCAGAAAACCACCGTGCACGGATTCCTAATATGTTGGCTTCATTTTTTGCCCTTTCTCCAAAAACATGATTGACTTACATTCCTTAGCAACGATTCAGAAATTGACACACTTGCTGGCAGCACCAATCTTCACGCTGGTATAGGAGGTGTAGACGACGCCTCTGATGAATCCGGAAATGAGATCCTTGGTGATGACTCAGAGGAGGAGCTTGAGGATGAACCCAGTGGAGGGTTTGCTGAGGAAAATGCAGAACTCGATGACGGAGATATGGAAGACTCATTGGAAGGTGATGATGGAAATGTCAAGGATCTTGCTCCTGGAGTTGTAAGTTTAGGCAAGGACATAGGTGGCAAGGGGACGGAGGAACAAGGGGACATAAATTATCCCAGCGGTTTTGTGCAAGATCCCGAGGACTTTGAGGTGGGGCCTGTCAAAGAAAGATCATTCTATGACAATGTGAGTTTGATATCATTTTCGAAGCCAAAGAAAACTCACCCATGATTACGCAGCTCCAAGTGAGCGACATGCAAGGCCGTCAAGATCTAGATAACGGCAGAGCAGACGCTGTGCAGTCAACTGCAGAGCCACTGCCCAAGGCAGCGGCAGTCGAAACCCAAGTTGTCAAAGAATTAGGGCAATCAAAAAGGAAAAGAGTTGTGCGACAGCTGGCGGACGCACTGAACGGGTGTCTGTGCGGATCGGTACTTGATGGTTCCGTGGATGGGGTGCTCAAATGCAATCAAGCAGGCTGCGAGACTCAGTGGGTGAGTTGAGCCTCCTTCTGAGTGTTAGCATAAATCAAAACTCACTGGCTGTGATCAGTACCATCTCCAATGTGTCAAACTCGAACAGGAACCGCATAATTGGGTTTGTAAGGCCTGTGAGGCTTCTGGTCGAGTGCGGGGAGGCAGGAGGACAGGGAGGCAATAGGAATGTGATGTCATATTACTATATATAGATGTGTGCCTGATTACGCTAGTTAGTTAGTCCACCCTCGCAGGCCTTACAAAAGGAATCGACCCTAGGTGTTTTTTTTCAATCCCGGAGCCCCCTTGCGTGGAGCATGATTTTAATTGTTGTCCTACCAATCTTTGCTGCCGAAAATGTACAAAAAGACATAGATTCATGGAAAACATACCTTATCAGGCAGGAGGGAGGGGGGGGGAGTACCAGACTTGGCTGGAAAAAAAGGGGAGTGTTGGTACACTTTCCACATTCCGCCACCCCCTTGCGTTGGTGAGAGAATAGACGGTAAGTTGGAAGACTGAGTTGGAGGGCAAAGTTGGGACTCAAGTTGACGTGCAAATCATGGTCCAGAGCACGATTTGCCGTCCAACTCGAAAATTTGAACCAACTTGTAGTCCCGACTTGAGTCCAAGTTGTGACCTAAGTTGTGACCCAAGTTGTGACCCAAGTTGGGCCAACTTAATCTATCGTGAAACACCCTATACTAACCACTCCCCCCCCTGGGCCACCCCGTGGAATGGGCCAGGTCACATGTGTGTCACAGCTGAATGTTGCGGGGCAGGGCTCAGATGCCACTGATAGTTGTGACCAAGGTGTGACTAGACCCGTTGTGGTAGTGAGCTTCGGCCTTACTTAGAGTCTCCAGGAGGCAAGCTCGGCTAGATTAAGGACACAAGCAGATTAGATAGAGCATTAACTACGTAGATAGAGCAGATCAGGATAGACTAGGCAGGACCCTGACTCGGCGTAGCGGACAGCACGACGAGTTCAGGGAGAGACACACTTGACTTCATCACCACGACTCTGCCTGACAAGCAGTCCGGATTGGACTGTCCCATCTGGTGACAACAGGGCGATTCTGCCTGCATACCATCGATAACACGGATAACGGATACTTACGGATAACGGATACCTACGGATTACGGATAAAAACTTGCGGATTACGGATAAAACAGCGGTTACAGAACACAATGAACTTGTTGAGCACACCAACGACACCAACCTCAACCAGAGATTCCCAAAACGATAACACCAACCCAACCATCACCCTTCAGTACCCCACCCCCTCCAGTCAGTGGCCAAGACTGGCCCCACGGAATTACACCAACAACGAGCAGCGCAGCGACGAAGGCCGAACGGAATTTCCTCCGCGGGAAACCATACAACCTGATACATCGGACACAGAGTCCAACCCTCTCACAGGGGACCTCTCACCAACATCGTCACAGTTCGGATTCAGCCCAGCCATCTGGACACCAGCACAATCACCAGCTCCCGGAAGTCCACCACCCTACACCCCAACCTCAACCGGCATCGTTGACAACGACAAAGACGACGACGAAATGCCAGAACCAATACCAATATTCACAGGAAGGCCAGGGGACCAGGACCCACAAGACTTCATGAACCGCTTGGAGACAACCATACTAATGAAAGCAAACATGACCGAGGCGACCAAGGTACGACTGCTGCAGTTAGCTCTGAAGGCGAAATCACCAGCGGACGAGTGGTTCCGAACCCTCACCACATCCGACAGGGCGACATTCATAGCAGTCCAGGCCGCATTCGACGCACGGTGGCCCACCAAACCCATAACCAAGAAGACAACGGCGGAGAAGCAGGCACTCCTGGACGAGACGATCTTGATGCCATCACAGCTCGGAAGGAGGGTCGCGCCCAACGTAGGGGCTGAGGAGGAATTATCGCACATCGTATGGGCGGACAAGGTGGAAATGTTAGCAAAGGAGATTCCGGACAGCAACGACCTCTTAGTTGCACCCACTCGCAAGAAACTTCCACGACCGCTCAGGAAGTTAATCTCGATAAAGCCGATGACATGGAGCGAGTTTACAGATGCGGTACGGGCAATCACAGTAGAGGAAATAATGGAGAAGGTCGAAGAAGAACGCGAGCTCAACAGGTACCCACAAGCGATACCACCAACACCGTCAAAAGCACTCGGCGCTGCCTTCCAGAACATGGGATTGACCCAGCCCAGCCCACGCTTGCCAGCGAACATGGTCGCAACATACCAACCCCAGCAAAACCAACAAACCCAACAAACCCAGCAAAATTCATTCAATAATGCCACCGACAGGCCAGCCCACGAAAGATTGGTCGATGTCATGAACAAGTCACTGCCCATGCACCTAAACAACGCAGACGGCATTTCGCAATATAACATGCAGGTTGCGACATGGCAAGCAACACATGGTCCCAGCGGGAGAGGCCCCAGCGAATTACGACCCTACCCTCTCATACCCGGGACAGCCCCCATCGCATCGGGCGAGTGCTGGAACTGCGGGCAGCGGAACCACCACCCAGCACCGTGCAGCGCCGCTCGCGTCCCAACCCTTGAATCAAAGTGGAGGTCAATTGCCCAGACAATCCGCAAGAAGGCGGAAGCGGCAGCAGCGGACACAACAGCCAACGTCAATCTTCTCCAGGAGGAAGACGAGATACAAACATACGAAGGGGATGACCTGGCGCATTTACTACAACTCATCAACCAGGGAAAAGGGGACGGGCCATCGACATAAAGCACTCAGCTTTGTCGGTGGCCCCACAGCAGCAAGGAAGGCAAAGGCAGGTCCCCGAGTGCGACGAGCCATTGCTGGGGACTCTCATCTCAGGCGCGCCAACGAACAGTGTCCCGGAATCAATAATTCTCCCGCAGTAGAAAATGTCCCTGATACAAACATGTACTCCGTCGAAGAAAATGAATGTGTTTTGGAGCTGTACAGCGTGGGTAGCGTGAACAGAAGAGAAGAGAGGAAGGATAGTGTGCCGTTTGTGCACGGAGTGGAGTTGGAGGGACCAAAAGGCGAGATAGTGAGGTTTAGGAGCTGCTTTGACGACGGCGCAATGGTAAACGGATTGGATACCGACATGTTTGAGAGGTCAAAAGGGAGATTATCAGCGTTAGAACCGTCGCGGCGGATGCTCAGGGTGGCCGACGGCCGACTCGTACCGTCATTGGGGGTGTGGAAGGGATGGGTGACAGTGAAAACTGTACGTCGACAAGGCACCTTTGAAGTGTTCAGCAGCGGAGGCGCATGGGCACTTCTCTTTGGGAAACCGTTACTCGAGGCCTTTGGCGCAATACACAACTACGCACCGGACGTGGTTCGGATACCAGATCAGACAAAGGAAGGAGGATGGGTGATCCTGGAGAACCAATATGCGAGCAAGGGGAAACATACAAACCTCCTCGTGAACCTCACGATCGATATCAAACAGTGCATCAACGCAGCGGGGAATAACATGAGATTCCCCTCAAGGGAAGTCGCACATATATCATCAGACGACGCATCTATTGACCACGGGAACAGTATGAAAAGAACCGGAAACCAACCGGCAGGTAAGCATGCCGACAAACGACAGACAAAAGTGGATACAAAACCGAACTCCAACAGACGGGCACATCAGGACAAACTCACGGACTTCCCCAAAAGAAGTCGAGATCCAATCACGTTTCCCAAAGCAACGCTCAGCATTCACATCAACCCACCATCAGCGGTTACAGGCTCAAAGAAGGAAAGCCACATGGAAACAAAAGGCGAAGACTGGACAACCGTGTGGATACTGGACGCGGCAGCAGGAGACAGCATAGACCATCCAGGGGTAGCGCAACCCGAGATCACAAAGGCGTACAGTGCCACACTCCTAACAAGACTGACCGACCCTCGGAACCTGGCAAGGGTCAAAGCCATACTAGCAGAGATCACAATCGGCCCAGACTTGACGACAAACCAGAGGAAACAAGTACAAGAGCTGGTAACGGAATTTGCAGGGTGCTTCGCACTCACGATGAGCGAAGTGATTCCAGTGAAAGGGGCAGCACACCGTCTCGACTTCCCACGCGACACACAGTTCAGAACCAAGATTCACCAAAGGCCACAGAGCCCACTGCAAAAGGAGTTCTTCGGGGGTGTCCTCGGGAAAATGCTAGCCGCTGGCATCATCAGACCCATAGCGCACCAAGATGTCAGATGCTGCGGTGCCACCACGCTGGCCAAGAAAGCGCACGAAGGATCCGGCATGACTCTCGACACCTTGAAACACCGGGTCAACGATGAATGTCTCGAGGCCGGGCTTGGCATACACTATGAGGAACTACCGCCAAAAGAGGAAACAGTCAGCAAACCGGACACAAACAAGGAGCAAACCAAGTGGCGAGTATGCCAGGACTTTGCTGAGCTAAACAGGGTGACGAAGGTGCCACCAATGCCACAAGGTGACATAAGAAGGAAGCAGCAAAGCCTCAGCGGCCATAGGTGGGTAACGGTGTTCGATTTTGCTAATGGATTTTACGCGTGCGAAATCGCGCCAGAAGACCAGCCATATATATGCTTCTACGTGGAAGGAAGGGGATACTTTGCCTACATGCGAATGCCATTCGGGCTCACAGGTGCGCCCTCTACGTTTGCGGGGATGACAGCTAACGCACTGGGCGACATGGTCGGAACCCTGGTAGAACTCTTCGTCGACGACGGAGGCCTGGCCGGCGACTGCTTCGAAACAATGCTAGGAAACACAAGGAAGCTCCTCCAGCGGATACTGGACACGGGTTTGTCATTATCGGCAGCCAAATCCCGGTTCTTCATGACAGAAGCAACATTTGCGGGTGGACGGATCGGCCCGGACGGTATCAAACCCGATTTGTCAAAACTAACAGCGGTTGTCGACTGGAAAACACCAACAGACCTACAGAATTTGGGATTGTTCCTGGGGCTAACGGGATTCTTTAGGCCGCTCATCAAAGGTTATGCCTCAATGGCTCAACCACTCACTGACCTTGCAAGGAATCTAGAATTACCCAAGCTCAAAGGGAAAGCGGCATACACAAGAGCGATGAAGGGGCGTTCGCTAGCAGGCCTGTGGAAAAAGGAACACGACCAAGCGTTCCTACGTCTCAAGATTGCACTCACAAATGAGCCAGTTCTCAAAGGGCCTAAGTACGACGGGACACCGTTCATCATTACCACCGACGGTTGCAAGTACGGATTCGCCGGCATGTGCTCTCAGAGATTCACAAAAGTTCTGGCAAACGGAACAGAGAAGACGACGGTATACCCGATTGCCTTTTCATCAAAGAGGACATCGGCTACGGAAGAGAAGTACAAGCCATTCATACTAGAGTTTGGAGCACTGAAACACACCCTAGACAAATTCAGCGACATGATATGGGGCTACCCCATAGAAATAGAGACCGACTGTCAAGCCCTCCGGGACCACCTGCTGAACACGACCCTCAACTCCACACATGCACGATGGCGGGACGGAGTACTCGCCTACAACATAGTCGACGTCCGCCACCGACCAGGCCGCCTCAACGTGGTTGCAGACGGACTCAGCAGACAGTTCGTCAACCTCCCGCTAAAGGAGGGCGACGGACACGAATGGACGGTGAGTGAGGACTGGGAGGCACGAACGGGCATGGCAAACGATGTATTCCAAGTCCTAACGAGCAAAGACGACACCGGATACCTAGCTTTACAGACAAGATTCACCAAGGAAAAAGTATTTCTCAAGATCGTTGACTCACTGATGACACTGGACCAAGGGAAGAGCCTGAAGGTACAAAACCGAGCAAAGCACAAGGCAAAAGGATACATGATAGAAGAAGGACGCCTGTGGAAGGTAGGCGATGGGTCAGTTCGAGCAAGGGCAAGGTTAGAGTGCATGACGCAGGAGGAGATGGTAAGCCTAGCATGGGACGAACACTGCAACAAAGGCCATTTCCACCGAGACGGCATCAAGGCGCAACTCGTTGACAAATATGTCAGCCCAAAGATGGACCAGTCAATCATGAGGGCGATCATGGACTGCGGACGATGCAAAGGGTTCGGTTCAACTCACTTACATTCCCTACTAGAACCCATAACCAGACGACACCCCTTCGAGCTCATGGTTGCGGACACCTTGTCCATGCCAAAAGGAAAAGGGGGCATAACAAAGCTAGGGCTGTGGATGGATGTATACGCCCAGAGGGTGTGGGTAACGAAACTAAAATTGGCGGCCACAGGAAAGACATCCCGGAGGAGCTATAGCGACATATGCGACCTCTTCACAGCTTCCGAGGCGCTGATGGTGGACGGCGGACCCGAATTCGACAACAAGGACCTGAAAGAAGAGTGCACAAAACGAGGCACCAAACTCGAGATATGTCCGGCCTACTCACCATGGATAAACGGACTCCTGGAAGGCACAAACGCAATTCTGCTAAGCCGATTGAAGAGGATGTGCGCCCCAAACCTAGGGGAGGACGAGTACGACACCATGGCGCTGCCAGCCAACTGGCCAGATCACCTGGAAGCAGCGGTTTGGTGGATCAACAATAGGATATTGCCCAACCTGAAGTACTCACCAAATGAGCTCCTGTTCAGCCTAGTAATCAACACACGGACGACACCCGTACTGGAAGCGACAACAGACCTAACACCAGAACAGGCAGACATCCACATGGTGTTTGCAGACCAGCAGCGGCTTGACGGGTACTCTCAAATGGTCGATCATGCGGAAAGACGGAAGGCGGCATTTGACAAGAGGGTGACAGGCCGACTACCAGGGGAGGTGATCTTTAGAGCGGGCGACTTAGTACAGGTTTACCGAAGTGACCTGGACTACACATTCAAGACAGACAGGAAGTTGATACCAAAGTTCTCCGTCCCAAGACGAGTCACCAGCCGCGGCAACCACTCATATACACTAGAGACACTGGACGGCTCTCCAGTCGCAGGCAGATTCAGCTCACGACGCCTGCGGCTGTTCACACCGCGGAAGGGGACCGACTTAGAGAAGGAGCAAACGGAGATAGAGAAGGAATGGAGACGAAGAGAGGATCTGGAAGACGTGGTAGACGAGGAGGACGAAGGAAAGGAGGACAAGGACGATATAGAGGAGAAGGAAGGTGCAGAAGAGCTGGAGAATGCGACAGGGCACAACGAGGAGGAAGAAGGCGAGAGCGAGTCGGAATGGAATGGATAGAAAAGGGTAGGAAGGCGACACACAAGAGTCGCGCACGCAACGAGGGCGTTGCGCATATGTGAAGGGGGGTACATGTGGTAGTGAGCTTCGGCCTTACTTAGAGTCTCCAGGAGGCAAGCTCGGCTAGATTAAGGACACAAGCAGATTAGATAGAGCATTAACTACGTAGATAGAGCAGATCAGGATACACTAGGCAGGACCCTGACTCGGCGTAGCGGACAGCACGACGAGTTCAGGGAGAGACACACTTGACTTCATCACCACGACTCTGCCTGACAAGCAGTCCGGATTGGACTGTCCCACCGTCTAGTTGACCACCTTTCCGCAGCCGTTTTTCACAAAATAAACTTGATGATTTTATTGACTTAGTCTATGTGTGTAAGTACGGAGAATTTCAAGAGGAACGGGGAAGCCACTGGCGAGATATCTGAAACTGGCCCATTTGACGGGGTGGCCCAGGGGGGAGTGTTAGTATAATGTATTGCCGGTCCGATGTTACCGTTAGCTTCGAGAGATGATAATTCAAAGCTCGAGTACAACATTGAAAACACACACTACTTATTACATTATGCCCATAAAACACACCACTTTCAAAAATCACCGCGCCCAGCAACCCCGAAACTCCCCCTCCGAACAGGCGACATCCCCCCAACCGTGGCGTCGACGGCGTCCTCTGCAACACCGGCACCGCCACTTCCTCCTCCCCCGCAGCGCGTTCCCAGAAATTCTTCGACCTAGGCGTCATAGGCATCGACGCTGGCGTCGGTGTGCGCGGACGGTCGTTATCACTCTCTTTCTCCTTCTCCACACCCGCATGTGACGCCTTCACCGGACTCCCAAACGCCATCTTCGCCAACGCAGCCTCCCACGCGCCCCTTATAGGCCCGCCCACCTGGTTCTTGATATTCGCTTCCACAACCAGCGCCTCCATCTCCGGCGTCAGCCTCTCCAGCGCCTTTTCCGTGTGAGCCCGAGTGAGCGGCGCCGGACGCGCCAGGGTCGGTACATGATACGGCGCGTCAGGAGACGGAGCAGGAGCCGAGAACGACGCGAGTATAGTATGCAGCATGATCGACGCCTCCCGATCCGCAATCCTCGCCGTCGCATAAACGCGCTCCCACACGGCCCTCGTCTCCGGGTCTACGCGGTCTTCTGAGGTCTCGGGGTCGGCGAGGAGGAAGGCGAACTGCGGCACGACGCGGGAGAGCGCGACGCTGAGGAACATGAATATTTGGTGTAGGAAGAGGATGTGCTGGTACGGCGCGCGGGACGGGAAGGCCCATTGGAGGAAGGAACGCGGGTGGGGGGTGGTTAGGGAGCGGAGGGCGGGGGTGAGGGGGAGGGGGGCGAGGATGGAGGCAAGGAAGGATTGGGCGCGGGTTGTGTTGGGGAGGGAGAGGGAGGGGGAGTTGGGGAAGGGGGAGAGGATGAAGGAGAGTTCGGCGGCTAGGAGGGCGAAGAATAGGACGTAGCGCCACTGAAGAGAAGACTTAATTGGGGATGGAGAGATGGAGGGACGACGTACGAATGAGACGGGGGTTGGGGCCCCGATTGCGGACCAGAATAAAAGAGCGATGCCTGCTACTATGTGGTACCCCGACGAAACCATCAACCCCTGCCTCAAAAACTCGCGCGTCGTCTTACACTGCTGCCTCCACAGCAATACATCCCCTCCAAACCTACCACACCCAAATCAGCCTCTTCCATATCCAAACAACGCCAATACTCACCGATCATAAGCAAACCGCACCACCGGGTCTTTAAGCGCCTCAAACGCATCCCGCACCTGCATAAACAGCACCTCCCCCTCCCTCCCCACCCCCGGCCGATCCGGATGATACACCCGCGCAAAAGCCCTAAACGCCCCCTTCAGCCCCGCCTCGTCGACGTCCGGCGCTACCCCGAGCACGGCGTACAGGTTCGGCGGCATGGCGCGCGCGCTGGAGACGAGGGTGTAGAGGAGGTACGCGCAGATGACGAGGGCGAAGGTGAGGGCGCGGTGGGTGCGTTGTTGGTGGGTGTTGGAGGGGGTTGGTGCGGGGAGCCGCAGGAAGCGCGGGGAGGAGTGGTAGAGGAAGCGGAGGATGTGGGTTGTGGCGAGGTCGGGGATGAATGTCCAGCCGAGGAGGGAGAACAGCACGCTTGAGGTGCCGGAAAGCAGCATTTCGGGGGGATGTTGCTGCTACTGGGTGTTGAGGGGGGTGGTTCTGGTGGAAGGAGTGGTTCCACCTATTGTGGCAGTTGGAATGCCACCAAAAGTCCGGCGTTTTCGACAGTGAAAGAGGAAATTGTTGCTTGTTGACGAGATGTCGTCACACCTTTTCCACGTTCATGTTTGTTGAGATCTGATGCGCACCGTAAGGCGTGCATGTTTTCTTTATCAGATATCTTTCTTGATTTCATCTTATCTAACAATCTCTTTATCTCATTATAACAAAGGACACCTCTACCTATATATATCTACCTACTATACCAGTTGCCCCTAGTTCTTCTATTGAGATACTAGGGGTGAGCTACTTTATGCTGTTACTTAAACCTACTTACTGACTATACCTGTAGACCTAATATTGTATCTCCACCTACAGTATAGCACAATACAAAGTTCTTCTATCAAGATTCTAGGGATCTAATATTGTATCTCTACCTACAGGTCAGACTCTAACAGGGCTTGGCAGTCAACTAACTACCAACTCTGCTGCCATCTACTATGATTGACCATATGTTTGGTCTTACAGAGGTTTGGTTTCCCACCCAAATCAAAGATACAGAACCTCAGTATCTCTAATTCCTGGTCAACTTCTTTCAAAAAAAAAACATAATTGAGGTATACAAAGTGACTTAAAAAAAATATGCAAAGTTCCACAACAAACAGAGGTCGGGAAGAGGTTGAAACCAAACCTCTGGTTGAAACTGAACCTATGGTCAATGATAGTACTATTGATTTACCAATCTTCATCAAGGGGGTGGCGGGACGTGGATCCCAAACATAGGCTGGGAGGGGGCCAGAGCCCCCCAAAAAAAAAGTGACCTGGTCTATATTTGTTGCAAATTGAGTTTTGGAAGTGCGTCTACTGATTCTGCCCAAAGAAGTTATTGCTTGAGTTGGGAAAAGGACAGAGGATGCTAGTCAGTTTGAATATAATATATTGAATACTTCAGAGGAGAGTGAGGATAGTACACTTATTATGGATTGCAAGGCTTGCGGTGAAAATTTGGACTTGTCTGAGCTGTAGACCTACGGCTACAAAGAGACATTGATGTGGAGCATGCTTTTATTTATTATCCTACCAATCTTTGCTGCCAAAAATGTAAAAAAAAAAAATAGATTCACAGAAAACATACCTGATTAGGCAGGAGGGGAGGGGGGGGTTACCAGACTTGGCTGAAAAAAAAAAGGTGAGTGTTGGTACACTTTCCACATTCCGCCACCCCCTTGATCTTTATACAAGTATACATATAGCATCTTGAGTCCTTCTTCCACTGAATTTGGTCAAATACACTACAGGCCCTTGTGAGGTGTATTGGTTTATATGACCCTAAACCATTCAAGCACTCCTAGGCTTATTTTCAAAGCATTGTTACCTACATAGTCTTGGCTGCCACTCTCTCCCAACTTCATGACAAAAGGCACATTGACACAAACACAATAGAGTGTATAGGCTTCATTCAAGCTCAAAGCCGTAACTCACTCCCACCATACCAAGTCCAGTCCCATTCAACAAGCCAAGCGTACACTGTAGGAGTACACAGTAAGTCTCAGACAGACACAATGAGTGTAAACAGCTGTATATATACCTGTAGGAGTACACAGTAAGTCTACAGGGATATCAATATAAGTATGTGAATAATGAAGTAGGTAAGTAGGAGTACACCTCAGACGGATACAATGAGTGTAAACAGCTGACAGACAGTACTTTGTGTGACAAAGAAAATACTCATTGCATGGCAAGTGCCGCCATGTGATGGTGCAATAAGGGCAAATGTGTGAGGATATACCAAGTACGACACTGTCACAGTCGCTCCACGCGTTCACACTCACAGTCGGGCATTCACACTCACACTCCGACGCTCATAGTCACGCTTGCTGGCGATCACACTCACAGTTGGCTGATCCTACTGATCCGCCCCTATTCACACTCGAGATACTATATAAATGGTTGTTCCGCGTGTGGCATATGTATCTGCCCTCCAATGTCCTCCTCTTTAGATACCCTATAAATGGTTGTTCCGCGTGTGGCATATGTATCTGCCCTCCAATGTCCTCCTCTTTTACGATGAAATCACTATTTAGGCAATTTATGATTCTAAGATGTTGTTATATCCTAATAAAACATGTTTTTTTGGCCTATATTCCTTCTCTCGTCCTCTCCATATCCTTCCCATGGCACGCAGCGACGAAGATGCGTTGTTTCTTCGCTCAATACCCAATGGCATGCTCGAAGAATTCAGAGCCGAGGCATGTTTCCGACAGACATTCCCATGACCGCGTTAACCCCATCATACCCACGCAGATGTACACGTCTTCCTTCATTAGGAAAAATCCGGCCAAGTTTGTTGATACAGCTTGGGTCGAGGTCAATGAGTTAAAGGATTTTCTTCGTGAACGAGAGGTCGGTATATTTCTCACTTCTTCTAGATGAATTAACAAGGAAAAATCAGGAGCCCATACGCGTCAAGCAGGAGCCCATACGCGTCAAGCAGGAGCCCATACGCGTCAAATGCGTCCCTGACGCGTCAAAAGGAGTCAAAGGAGACCGTGTCGCGTCTCCTGATTTGGTCATCATAGACGAATCTCCTTCCAACGTGATTACTCCGGCTGTCAGTCGAGCTGCGAATACTCTGTTTCGAACATTGGAGGAAAATGGCCATCAAATTCTGGAGTTGCTAGATAGCGACGATGAAATGGAGCCTGTCAAGGTTTCTGCTTTGATTGAGGACACAGGAATGAGTAGTGATACAATGATTGGAGATGTAGACATGGAAATGGATTCCAATGACAATGGTGAAGACCAAATTTTTAGAGTTTGCTCGATCGAGACAAGTCTGATAAATTGACAGAAACAGACAGTTCAGTCTCGGATTCTGACTCTGAGTCCGATGGCGACGAACCCTCCTCCTCGCACTGGCTTGATGAGAATATTTTGTCAGCCGCCAAACAAGGTCCCTTCAAAATTACCAGGCAATGCACCGTCGAAGTTGTGGAATCCCTTTCTGAGCTTCCCTCTTACTGGCCTGTGCCTCGAGAGAAGCGAGCATATGTTTTGGACCTGTCGGACCCAAAGTTCAATCTCTACGAAAAAAATGGGAAGCTTATGACTGTAGATGCGCTCATTAAAAATGCAGTAAGTCTTAATTTCCTACTGTCAGCAAGTCTCAAAGTCTAGCAAACTTTATTTCAGGAACAGGATTCGTGGACAGGCTGCACTGGTAATGGCCCCCGGGACTCTCGGCCCAAAATTCCTTCGTCAATTTTTGGCATAAATGATGGCGGCGACATTGTTTGTCGAAGGAGCCGTCTCACATGCGCAGGTTATTCAGCCTGCGAGCACATCCATCCTGCTTTGGTTGATCGAAAACGATACGAACTTGACCCGGAGTCATTAGAAGACGTCCTCCAAGTTCAGATTGATTCACGCTTGAGGGAGGCAGATAGTCCCGAGAAGCTCGCTTTAATGTAAGTTTTTGGGTCTTGCCAGATTCTTGTTTTCTTTCTCTAACAAACCGTGTTTGCCCTTAGCTTTTTTGCCATTTGCCATTCGAGTCCATGTACCGCAAAGAACCAGCGTGGCCAGGCCTGTACGGGGATTCCAAAGCTCGTAAAGTTCAACAAAGTAAGTCTATCACAGCTCCTCTATGTGCCATCAGTTAATTAGGCGTAGGATAAGATCAAAAGCGGCCACCGCTATTTTGTCTCATGCAATAACTGGAGCCCTCACTTCTCTGAAGGGCATCGGACATCTTCCATTCCTTCTGGAGTAAAAGATGACCATCTCAAGGTTTTGTTTTCCGGAGGCAGCCTCCCTGGTTTTGAGGAACCTTTCCCATGTGGTCGCATTGTCCCTGCTCATATCGGCTCCCGAGTTTCTCATTGCAGTCAGTTACATCATCGCTTTTGTCCCCATTATTTGGATACAGAAATTGATGTTTTGCTAGATTTTCCGCATCAAGGCAATGGATCTCAAGCCGCGCTTGTTCATCATGCATGTTCCGCCTACCGAACCATTTATGTACCAGAGGATCCGACCATCCGGAAGGCTTGTGTTGTGCCGGACCATGAAGAACCTCATAACCATCCCATCCTCCCTCCGACAAAGACACCAATTGCGATCAAGGATATCTACAGAAAATGCGTAGAGACTGCGGGTGTAGTGGGTAGTTCAGTTCGTACAGTTGACAACGGTAAATTTAATCTTTTTTACAACGAGTTTTTCATTCTAACAAACCAGCGGCATTAGCACGAACCACCAAGCTGATGTTGGGCACCTCACCTTCGTTATACGCACCAACACTTCAAAATAACCGTGTCAAGCAAGATATACTTCGGGAAGTAAAGAAAAAGACCTACCCATATGGAACGGATCTGCCAGGTACAGTATTTGTGATGTGCTCACGACGGTATTTTAGTATCCTTACTAACAATCTAATATTCAGGTGTCATGCACCTCATGAATGAGGACGTCAAGAAGCCCATTGAAGAACGTTACATCCACGGTTTTACAACAACATTAAATGGTGGTCGCATTCTTCTAACTGCGAACCCTTATTTACTCTCGCGAATTCACCACGCAAAAACTCTCTTCGTGGACACGACTTTCAAACGGACTGTGGGTACCATGAAGGAGTGGGAAGTTGTCATGTTCGACAAAGAAGTGGAACGGGGTTCGTATATTATGTTCTTTTATGCCTCGTTTGGTTGCTGACTGCTTCACCAGCTGTCACAATTGCTCGTGTGTATAGCGATCGCGCTGATTGTCTTCAGTACAAGACAATATTTGATGAGCTTCAGCACGTCACCCTTTTACTTACCGGGCGCCCTTTGCGGTTAAAGAGGCTATCGAAAGATGGCACTTTGGTTTCGATTGGCGTGGACATGGAGATAGCCCAGGCCCTAGGTGCTGGCGATTCATTTCTGCCAACAAACGAACCTGAATTTAGCAAGATCCATGTCCAAACGGCCGAAGAAATCATTGAGTTTTTCATTCGGGCATGTTATACGCATGCGAAGAGGTTTGAACTTGGCTTCATCATTTTATACTTGATTAACAATTATTTCTAATCCAGGGGCATTCACGACCTCAAACCATATGTTACAGACGAAGAGTACGAACATATCATCAATTTCATGTACCTTGAAACGAAGGAGGAAGTCGATAAGTTTTCCGCATGGGTGAAAGGCCTTAAGAATCCCAAAGTCCAAGGTTCGTGTCTTGACCATTGTTTGTACAATTACGGTATTTAAACTATCCTCCCAGCCTGGTGGGACCATAAGGTCAACAATAGCTGGATCCTCCCGTCGCTCATTAAATGCCTGTCTAAAATGACATCCGAAGACTGGGATCTCACTCCACCAACAACGAATGTAGGCGAGTCTCAGCACCATTGGACAAACATCAACACGGGAATCATGCTTGCACTTCTTGAGGCCATCCTAACGTGAGTTCCTTTAAGTAAAACATGCTTGACTTCGTACTCAGTCAACACTCTAAGCGCACGGGAAATCGACGAGAAAGTGGCCGCTGAGATCAAGGCAGCTCTCGAGACAGGAGTCCTCAAAAACCATAGAAATGACACCTTCACGCGCCTATCAAGAAGTACCGCTCGCGCAACACAAGCATTCAAGAAAGCTCGGGAAGGTCGTAAGCAAAAGAAGGCCCTCAACGTTGTCGACGAAGAGCTCGCCTCGCTGAAGGACACCCAAAAAGAGAACGCTGCAAGAATCAAGGAACTGAAGGCCGCGAAATCCAGCATGTTGGGAAAAGGAAAGTCGGCAAAGGCGCAGTCAAACTCGAGCGGCAAGGTTGCAGTCACAGGAGTTTCGAAGAGGAAAAGGGCATCGGCTTTGTCAAAGGTTGCGCTATTGAAAAAAGGTACGCCTTAGACAGTATTCTCCTTCGTTTACTTTTTTTTTTTTGGCTCACCTTTGTATCTGTCTTGGGCCAGATATTGACACTCGAAAGCAGGCAATGGCCTCGACATCCAGCCTGGTCAAATACCCAGTTTCCAACCCACCATCAGCTGCCACCGTGGCTAGCTTCGACGTCAATAAAAAGGATGACATTTCCGAGGGGGCTGACTACACTATGGGTAAGTTTGCTGATGCACGCTGCGAATAATGATTCTGATCAGATTTAGAAGCACCTGAATCATACAACTTCGCATCAGAAGCAACCTACGCCCGCCTGCTGGCTGACTGGGCACCAGAGCCGACCTATGCTCCATTGTCTGACATGACAGCCAGAGCCAATCTCTTTCCGCAGACACAACACACTCTTGGTATGCCTTTGCTACCTCATGAATTCGAGAATATGGGCATGGATTTGTCTGTGGGTTATACCTTTGGTAACAAGCCCTCTGACTTTACCTGCTTGGACCCTCATACCGAAGCTGTATTCGACAACTTTTGCAAGCAATACGGATCCCTCAATGATTCATACTATCAATAGCTTAATTACAAGTAACAACTTTCAGGTTAGTACATACATGTAAACTCACTTTATCTACTCTATTCCGACTCTATACTCGTAGCTGTTCATCATAAAGTATTTGTCTATTCTAATCTACTTTGACTCGGACTTTCCATGCAGAAAAACATAAGTCCAACGAGTGTGAGTGGGCAAGTTTGAGTGTGAATATGCGAGTGTGAGTGTGAATATGCGAGTGTGAGTGTGAATATAGGAGTGTGAGTGTGAAGGGCGGAATGTGAGTTTGAGTCGGTATACGAGACCTCAGAGTGTGGGTGTGAATGGCCGAGCGTGAGTGAGAAGGGGTGGGGCGACTGTGACAGTGTCGTATCTGGGGATTCCTCCAAATGTGTGCACAGACATTGAGTGTGAGTGTGCGTTCAACCCACATGTAAGTAAAACAAAAATAAGTAAAATCCATTGCGCACATGCATTTGGTCATCTGTAGCTTCATCAATATACACTGGTACACCCTCAACATGCACACTTCCAGCCAGTGGTTTCCTGTCAATAGGTGTGAGGTCTCTGCAACAAAGGATCCAGTTGCATTGCAAGCTCAGGCTGCTTATAGAAAGCTATGCTGAGTTCAGGTGTGGCCTTCATTTCTCAAACTGGTTTTTGTATGAGAGAAAAACACTAGGGAAGCTTGGGTAACCCTTGAGCACCTTAATAACAAATGGGTTTTCAGTACCTTTGGGTGACAACCAAGGACCTAAATTATTCCTGTGGTCTGGTATCCAACAACAGAGGGTTATATTATGGTATTAGATACAAGCACCTTGATAACAAATGGGTTCTCAGTACCTTTGGGTGACAACCAAGGACCTAAATTATTCCTGTGGTCTGGTATCCAACAACAGAGGGTTATATTATGGTATTAGATACAAGCACCTTGATAACAAATGGGTTTTCAGTACCTTTGGGTGACAACCAAGGACCTAAATTATTCCTGTGGTCTGGTATCCAACAACAGAGGGTTATATTATGGTATTAGATACAAGACCCCACAGAATTTCATCCCAAGGTGGTTGTGCTCCAGTGTTATATTGAGCTTGTCTGTCCAGACGGTGACCAAAATATAAAGGCCATGCCAAATGCCAAAGTCTTGATGGTCTACAATTGGTCTACAAGGATAAAGGAGACGGGCCTGAATGTGCTGCAGATTGGGGTCATTCTTGGGTTCCTTTATGGTTGTCTTGTTTGAGTTGGCCTTGCAAGGAGAACTACTGACTTTGGTAGTGTGCGGCAATATGCACTGAAGAAAAAACAGTTAGCCTTAAACTGACTAAGGGGTGGTTTGGGGGTTGGTGTGAAGAATTGTGGATAAACTGACACACTACCCATACTTACAATAGTTACCTTGTTCTCCCAAAAAGATCCACTGTTTCCTTGTACTTATACTTACTCAGAAAACCTATAAATACCACACAAAGTTGTACATTTGTTGTACATATCAATATTCCCATTACTGTTACTTGTGTATATTCTTGCTCCCTTTACCAATCAACAGACCTGTCTTCCTTGTGACTTATCTCTCTTTCTGCCAACCTTGGTTTGGAACATTGACCCCTTGCATCCACTCCCAAATTTGGCAATGTTCTAACAGTCTGGATGTTCTGAACCAATGACCTTCTCTGTCAATTCAAGGACCTGGACCTGCAGCTCCTCTGCCCTCTGCCAGTGTCCCTGATTCTGGTATATTGTTGCCAAATTATGCATGCTGGTTAGAGTGTCTGGATGTTCTGATCCAAGGACCTTCTTCCTTAATCCAAGGACCTGGACCTGCAGCTCTGCTGCCTTCTCCAAGTGTTTCTGACTCCAGTATGTTGCTGCCAGATTACTCATGCTTATCAGAGTGTCTGGATGTTCTGATCCAAGGACCTTCTTTCTTAATCCAAGGACCTGGACCTGTAGCTCCTCTGCCCTCTGCAAGTGTCTCTGATTCCAGTATGTTAATGCCAGATTATTCATGCTTGTCAGAGTGTCTGGGTGTTCGACGAGCCGAGTTGACCATGTACACCTTCCTATAAACTGGGGTGACTTGTGTTGCTGCCTGCCACCCCAATTACGCAGCATGTCCCCGGGTTCTACATGTGCGCGTCTCATCCTCATCACGCAAGCGCCAAAACACCCTCATCCCACTCCGCCTTCGACACACACCCAACATTCCTACAAACAGGACACGAAACCATCACCCTCCCATCCCCCTCAAGCACCACATCCGCCCCCCGCGCATTCAACGCCACCCGCTCAGCGCTAATCGAACACCCCGAATGGAAAATATGCGCACGCATCGTTTCCCCACCACCCTTCGTCATAATCGCCAGCTTCATCGGCATCGCCGGGAGGACCGCACGGTTCCCAGTACTATCATCCACCTGGTTCTTCGCCTTTGAGGAATCTTCGTCTGACGGCCCGAACCCACAGCTCACCTCAAACCGGCTTCCCCACTTTTTCTTTCCAACCCACAAGCAACCAACAAGCTCTCAATCCACCCGCGCCTCAAATACAACCATGCACCTCCTCAGCGCACTTCCCACCCTCGCCCTCCTCCTCGCAGCACGTGTCTCCGCCACACCGCTTTCCGACAACACCGACGTTTTGGTGTCAGCCAGCGATGCCCCTGAGACGTCAACACCGCCAGCGGTAAAGCGTTTGCGGAACGATGCCTCAAGTCCATTGACATATGCTACCCCGTGCTTTATCGCCTGTCGCAAGGACTGTTCCCTGGCGTAACTTTGCTTGTTCATAGTCGATATTCGATATTCGGTCCGCACATATACTGATGAGGAGATTGGCTATTAGACTTGTCAACGGGCCCCGGGGCATGATTATACGGGCAAACAGATCATAGGTTGATCCTGACGCCTGACCATTACGCACCTACCCGAACTGCTTTGATACCTTATGTAGTGTTTAACTTTATAAGCATGGAGATCAGCAAAGTATATCAGCTCTCAAATATCTTCAAACATCTTCTATGAAAATATGATAACACCACAAGTGCAGGGCACATCCCAGGTCCAAGTCCCAAAACAGGATCCAGCGTAGCTTGCTTTGAAGCAATCAGCCTTGTTGGCCGACACTCTCCATTGGCGACTCTGCATTGCGCAACTTTTCGACAGGATTTGAGTTGCTAATCTCCAGCCGATAACAGATGAAGTGCCAGATTCCAGAAGGGTCGGAAAGTCCGGAGGGAGCGCAGGCCAACAGTTTCCTTGATTGTTACCCGAGTCAAACACTCGAATGCCAGGAGTCCAAGAGAGTGTAGTAATGTCCCTTGCCAATAAGGGACGAAGTTCTTCCGGGGTCGGCATGCCGCCATTATTGTTCTTGAAGTATTACTGAAGTACTGAACGCGACTTGTCATGGCCAGGGTAAATAGCATCAAAGTTCCCGGAACGTATCATGGAAAGGTCAGACATAAGTATGAAGCTACATGGGCTGCTCTGGACCCCAAGGTACAGATTCGATGCGCCGTGAACTCGAGAGACATGCACATAGGTCGAGGCCTGTCCTTATTCAAGATTGGATGAGCGGTGTGAAACGTTTCATGGACGACTGGGGGTAATGATGCCCTGATTACTCGTGCCGCGGCCCACTATGATTTCTTGAAAGATTCGTTACCGCGAGTGCACCCGCTATTTAAAACAATATCGCTGCTTTTCTCATGAGGTTATCCAGCCGGCCCTGTTGACCATGCGACGATAGATGCTCCGTTGAAAAAATGAGACATAGAAAAGCTGACAAGCGAAGAGTAACGCACCACAAATGCCTGCCGAAAATGTCACTGTAAGCGTTTTTGGCCGCCAAAAATGATGCTCGCCAATATTGGATCAATCGATCGGTTACATGGTCCTGCTTCAAGGGCCTAAGCTCAAGTGGACCCGATACAGTTAAGCAAGTGGAGAAAGAAGGTAAATAAATGTAAGTACACAGAATATATAACTGACCTGAATGATGCGGGCATTAACGCCGCGATCCACCAGCGCTCGATAGCGACTGTTGAGATGTTACTCACGTCATTATCAACTGTATCCACGCACAACCAGTGATCACGAATGTGTGTATAACCTTACGAAAGGCGTCTCTACGATATTGAGCTGTAAAAACCTCCGAAATTAGAGTGATGTAAACAATGTCACTTATATGAAGGGGTTCGGAAATATTGCTGACCTAGACTGTATTAGTTTTTCTCTCTCATTTTGCCGCTGATAAATGGCGGTATTATCCCACTTCCCGAGCGTGTGAGTCGGGGGCCACGATTTGTTTTTCTTGGTTTGAAAGTCAATTATAGTTTGGTGACCAGGTGGAAAATTTGCAACGACCAGAATTTCACACTAATGGTCAGGCCACTTGAGCCACCTATTTCGATTTCGGTCGCGATCGTTGCCGTTGAATCGGTCCGCAATGTCAGATACTTTAAAGTTCAGCCTTGAGAATGATATATCGTCAAGATGATCGACAATGTGACGTTCAGACTGTCGGATTGCAGTCAAACCTAGTTAGACTCATAGGCGTATCATGGTTCCGCCGTTTTTTTTGTAAGCCGTACCCCGTACCTATTGCAGGCGTAACCATGCGATGTTACAGCAAAGAGATCTAGGAAAACGTACAATTTAACTTATTAAAGACATCCATTCACGCATGTATAGTCTGGATCGATCTTTTATATTGAGATCAGGTGCAAGTCTCCAACTGCGCGAAAAATATGGGTAGGTATAAAGTGCTTATCTAGTTTCAGGATTGCGTATAGTTTGCCACACGATAAAGAAACAGTATCTCGAACAACGGAACAACATGCTTGGAGGCTACAAATATGGAGTGAGTGGGTCGTTGCATCTTGTTGATTATTATGCTCACCAGCGTACTCAAGTTGGGATGCCAAGTGCGCTTGAACAAGAAAGGTGCAGACCATCTGAAGAAGATTTTCGGCATAATGTCGGGGGCAAGTGAGCCATGGACAATCATGGCGCAGACATTTTCAACCGTATGGAGGTCCACCGTCGCTAGTATCAAAGAGTTGATAGATGTTCGAGACAGATTAATACAACATATACGATCAAAAGCGTCGCGGGAACGCAATGCGAAGGTATAAAAGAGGAATATTTGGAATGGTAAGGGCGAAACATACTCAGGCTCTGCAATACTGATCCTCCTTGTCAGGGCGAGCTGAAGTAACGAGAGAGTAAGGACACGCCAGAAGCAACGCTTAGCCAGCGAGAAAGCAAATTTCTTAGGCAGACAAGATGTAGAACGTTTATAATTTCTTGCAGTCCCCACAGCGAAGACGGGTGCTAGGTACTTGGAAGGACATCGTGCGAATGAGCTCAAAGATAGGAGACCGCGATCTTCAGAAGTAGGATTAGCAGCGGACGCTGATTAGCATCAGTTGTCCCTATGTTGTATATCAGCCATTTTGAAGGTGTTGCCAGGACTTTGCACCGTAAGAGGCATGAAGATATTTCGTCAGTTTTGGTCGCGGGAAGGGCATACAAGCGAGCATCACTACGAGCCTCCACATGGCTAGAGTATACTGCAAAAGTTTCGAGTGACAAGGACATACGAAAGGCCAAACAAATCGATGGTGCAGTTGAACTTGCGAGTCTGATTCTGGCTTGGCCACGCTTAGCAGATGGGATCACGTTTTTTTCCCTGCCACAAACGCGTCCATAATATCAATTCTGCCACCGGTCCTGCAGCTTACCACGGCGTGAACGATGGTATGTCAAAGACGTATATTCTCCCAACGCTGTGGAGCAACTAACCACAGACCTTAGCTTCCACTATCACTCCTGAATGCAGCGCAAAACAAGCCTATGGTGAGTCACAACCGTTCAACGTCATTATAAACTGAACTAGATTGCTTATCGTGAATTACCTATCTCATGGTTAGTTGGTCGAACTGAAGAATGGAGAAACTCTCAACGGGCATCTAGTGAACTGCGATAACTTCATGAACATCACGCTCCGAGAGGTGTATCAGACAAATCCCGATGGCGATCGATTCTGGAAGTTGAAGGAATGCTACATTCGAGGCAGCACAGTGCGTTCCTTTTTACCGCTATTACGTGCACTCTGTCATGTTTAGCTATCACATAAATGACTGATGGTAGTGGTTCTCTGTTTTCAGATAAAGTACCTTCGGGTGCCGGACACGCTACTAGACGTCGTGAAGGAAGAGCAAAATAGGGCACGAGATGCGGGCAGGAGCTCGCGGGGCGGCCATGCTATGGGTGGTGAGACCTGCCAGCTTCCTACACCACCTGCATTATTGACTATCTGGACCTACCTCTCACAGGCCGAGGAGGACCTACACGAGGTAAGCGACGACCGATTTGTGCACACCGTTATCGAATATTGATTCCGTTACCAACTCACTACAGGCCGCGGCGGTCGTGGTGGACCTGCGCGTGGACAGCGAGGGCGGGGCCGAGGGGCTTAATACTCTGTTGGATGCTTTCATTGCTTGTTGTCGCTGTCGTGGTTCTGAGAATACCACCGTCCTTGTCCTAAGGTTTAATCATGACGCTAAGTACTCTATTCATATTCCTGTAGATCCC
The DNA here is from genome assembly GCA_014925845.1 of Crassisporium funariophilum. NCBI lineage: Eukaryota > Fungi > Basidiomycota > Agaricomycetes > Agaricales > Crassisporiaceae > Crassisporium > Crassisporium funariophilum. The sequence continues at coordinate 2,174,080 of JACGCL010000004.1, forward strand.
GTACTATCATTGTATAAGAATTCACTCAAAATAGGCCTTTTTTTGTTGTGCCAGACTGGTTTGTTCATAATTCCGCCTTCCTCGGCATCTAGATTAACCCATCATGCTCCGAAGCTGGACCAGACGAACAATGTTCTGGGGACCTTCGAAAGCATATATCCTCCTTGTCCCATCACATCTTACATTTGAACAATTGAATAAGGCAAGAGCTACACAGAATACCCGCCTGCGAAATTATCGAGCGTCAGATGGACACAGGGCAGCAAGTGGTCTTTCTATAAGGTTCATTCCCTCCAACCTCTGTATATAGATGACATCGGCACTTCTTGCAACTCAACCGAAGGAAAACCTGCTCATCTTCCAATGCAGTGTCGCCAATGGCCCCATAAGTTCCCTTTAACTGCTGCCCAGCTGAATGTTTAACCCTCCCAGCATAGACAAATTTCAGAAGTCGACTTGGGTTGATACAACCGGTGCTGCTCTTTATGAATCATAAATTGTCCCAGCCCGACTGAACTTATAAATGCATAGCCCACAGTCTCTGGAGATTTCAAATGCGACATGTTTGATCTCTTTGTATACCTCCCTCATGGACTTTCTTTCCTCCCGAAATCACAATTCGAAACGTCTGGAATTCGTAATTGTTAAAAGCGCAGTAGATCTGGTGATTGATGGGGTGCCTGATGCTGTTGACAAGTTTCGCCTTTGTCCTACTCATTCTACCCAGTGTGCGGATTTGACAGGTCAATTTCTCGCTACACGATTGCAGGTTGAATCTATAATCAGGCGATTTTTCAATGTGTGGATGGATTTGAGTTTTCATTTACGGTGCAAATCTTTGCTTCAATGAAACAACCCAATGCAGTGCTCACCTCCTTTGCGCTTCTGCTAGTTTTATGGCCAACTCTGAGCTTACACCGCACCACATGACTTGGCTGAGCCAAGCGTGATGCACAATTGGCCTCGTGAAACAACGCCAGGAATCAGAACTCTCGAACCCAAGTAGCCTTGAGCCGTGGTGGACACGATAAAAAGGTAGATGCATATTGACGTAGCATCATTGGTGTTCTCCTCGCCGTTCTTTCCAGATCGACTCATTAACTTCAAGCAATCCATACGCACACCAAACCGACGACAATGACTTTGACTTCCGATTCCTCCCCGGGCCTAATGCGCACCAACCACGTCCAAGGACTCATGTGGATATCGATCTTGTTGTCCATCCTCGTTCTAGGAACAGATGGCTCCGGGGTGTTTGCCTATTCACTGTTCTCCAGCCCAGCTCCATCCGTTCTCTCCATCACTCACCATATCACAATCCTCACCCTCGTGCATAAACAAAGTCGAAGGTCTCTCGATACGACAGCGCAGCCCGTAATGACCAAGGTCGGAACGATCGTCTGCGCTTGGTTGCTGGCTTTGCTGTGGTTAGCGATCATATGCCTATTCATAACTACGATGTCGTGGGTTGGGAGAGAAAATGAGTTCGAGCGTATAAAGGTTGTCCATGGGATTGCATTGGCGGCCAGTATCTTGGAGTTCGGTGTCATGATCACCATTGCTCTAAAATGCACTTGGGACCGGGACGATTTCAAGCCGAAGAAACGGATTACAACGGTGACTGGAGGGAAGAGGACGGCTGCGGCATCAATAGGTTCGTTCTTGTTGTTCACTATCGACCGCTCACCTTATTAACTTCATTTAACAAAAGTTCGTGATGTAGAAGCATTGGGATCGGAGATCAATCGTTGAAGTACTATTTGTTTCAAAAGTAATGAATAATGAACACCTCACGAGTATGTAAATGTCAAAGGGCCACACGAATCATATCATGAAATTTAAAGAATAGATTTATCATGAACATGCTAAAGCACAAAGGCCTATTTTCTCGAGGGACATTGTGGAGGTTGCTTGAGAGCTTGGTCTTCAGATAGAATTATGTGGTCGACACCTTTCTCTCAGGTATATCCAGATTTCAACAGTGTTTTTGATATTGTAAGATGTAAAAATGAAGAAAAAATACAATTACAGAGAGAGATGTTTTGAAACCACCATCTTCTGCAAGCTCGAGTGTCCATAAACATTACAATTGTGCAATCAGTAGCGCAGAGACATAGCCTAGAGCGTGAGTAGATGCATCAGTAAGATAGGGAAGGGAATCTCAAAGGACTGACGCACATTAAACACACATTAAGTACTTAGGCTGAGACAACCTTCGGTGCAGGATGCACAAGGGCTATCGGTTTCTCCTTCTGCGGTCTCTGTCGATAGCAGACGATGCCAATTGCACCGATGATCAAGACTTCGGATCCTGCGAGGACAGTGGAAACCACAAAAGTGGCGAGGATGCGACTGTAATGATTTGGGGCGCAGTTCATCCCGAATTGACTTCCAAAAGTACAGAATCCGTTGATGAACATCCGCGATCCAAAAGCACAAGTGATTAGTGAATATATCCAAAGCGCGAACAGGAAGCAGATGTATGCAATACTCCGCCCACCAGAAGGCTCAAACGGAAGGGTGGTGTCTATATCACGGGCGTTCTGCCAGGCTACGAGGACAGTGGCGACATGGAAAGTGGTCGTGAATACATATGCAATGATTGTCGGGATAGAATGGAAGGGTGAAAGGGAGACGTTGATGAGAGCGAAAATAAATGGTAAGATCGAGAAGCCAAGAGATGCGTAGGTCAGGTGGACGAGGTATCGAGGGATTTTATTAGTGGCGACTAGGGTATGCGTAGAGGCAGCATCCGTGGAATCGGTGATGATCATATCTCAGAGTTTGCGCTGCGCTACCTGCACACCCTGGAGTAGGAGGATGAGGAGGACTATATTGTACCCTGGTACTTGTTTGAGGGAGACTTCGAACTCACTGCTGTGTGTATTGTACGAGCTGCGCACCGAAATGATGGCCGGGCATCTTGACCCTGAAGCGATCATGGTTATGTATGATCCTGGTATGATCTAAAAGATGTCGGCCAATTAACCGGATTCAAATACTGGCAATTTCGCAGTGCTACGCTGTGAGGCCGAAGCTATACTTCCTTCGTCATTCTGCATGTTTCTCAAGATCCCCTCCAGAATCGGAGGTAATGCAGTTCCTGTCGAAATTTTTGAGCTAACCGAGTCTCCGGAACTGACGGCAGATAAGGCTGTACGCTTGGCTTCGATTACACCCAGGTGACCCAAATGCGTTGGAGATTTCTACCTGGAGAAATTTTGGCAACGAATCGGTTACAGGCGTGACCGCCAGCAGCTCGTTTTGAGTTGCTTTTGGAGATGTGACTCGACCTGAAGCTGTTCGGTTGAGAGTAGTGCAAAAAACTGCGGTGTAGAATGAGCACGCGGTATCAGGTAGAAATCGTTGATCATGATGTGCCATGCACGTTTGAAATCTTCTGAAATGTTGTGCCCAAGATTTGCTAGACATGACCGGACCGGATGGCAAGAGAGAAAACCGGTATTGGGGTCCGACGGAACAACTTGCGAGGAAGGTTGGAGGAAGGTTCTGACATTTCATTTTTATTCAAGAGCAAGTACTACATAACTAAAGGATCTACGTATAGTTTATTTCCATATCCACATCCAGCCAAACCGATGACTGCTTGAGAAGGGAGAAAAGGGGAAATAGGGAAAAGCAAAATACAAAATACAAAAATGAAGATGTTGAACAACAAATTAGACATATGACAGATTCGAATATTCAGAAGCGGCCCTCGAACGTGGCCTGCCCGTCGCAACACCACCACCACCACCACCTGATTGTTCAGGCTTTTGCTTCGGAGGTGAAGCAAAGTATGCCGGGTCCAAGTACGTTTCATTTTCAAAATGGTTGTACGAGCCCGCCGAACGCAAGGACACATTCGAAGCTATACGATGCACACCATCTAGCCCTGCAGAACTCGCCTCAACGTTCATGTGGTTGACATTTATAGGTTGAGGCTGAGGCCTTTTGCCTGCTCGACCACTTTCAGGTCCGGGTGTTTGCGTTTCACGTCGAGATCTGTTGCTAGAGGCCACTGGGTTTCCGTATGCCTGGTAACCCCAACCTGATGCGGACGGCGGTCTCTGGCTCCCTTGAGATTCTGGACTTCTGAGGGAACGCTGGAACTGGCTTATGTCGGGTGGTCCGTTAGGATATCCGACATAGTCAGAGCTCACGCTTCCGCGCTTCCTGGTGTCTGATTTGGATCCAGAATACTGATGTTGTGGACTGTTGAGAAATAGCTGGGACTGACTCGTCGTGTCGGGTGGTCCGTTAGGATACCCGATATAGTCAGAACTAACACTCTCCCGCCGCTGGGAGTCTGCCTTGGAACCAGAAGCTGGAGGTGGCGCCTTGATGTGTGTGCCGCCCTGGCTGCGTAGGGATGTCATAGACTGTTGGTGGGGCACTTGCAGACTCGTCTGGGATGCGGTGGGACGGAAATAATGATAAGGGCTGAGATGGTTTCGTCCGGTATGAGGAGGGGATTGGGGGGCATCAGGGGCAAAACCGGACTGTTTCCAAGAAGAGTTTAAGTTAGCTCATAATCAAGGTTGGCTCATCAGGAAAAGCTTACAGGAGGGACAACATCGATGCCAATGGAAGTATTGGGTGTAGTTCTCTCCGATATACGTGAGGGTTGACGAGTCAGATTCCGCGAGAAGTAGTCTTCTTGCTGTCCCCCAGCAGCGGCGCCGTTCGGGCCTCTCGCATAAGCAACCCCAAAGGGCTCCAGAGGTGCTTCAGGATCAGGAACAGCGATAGTCGGCGGGCGGCGCGACCGGCGTTTATTTGGTACCTAAATGTTCGCACCAGAAGTTCAGTCAGCGGACGCTCGCATAATCCAGACAACGTGCACACATACCGAACTCGCAAACGTGTCTGAAGAATGCTGTTGCTGCAGCGCATGACCACCGAAGGTAGGAGCAGGTACGACGGGTCCAGTGAACGCCATATTGTCTGAACTAGCCCTCTGCCTCCCTCCAGCTGTCATATATCGGTCAGTACTCGGCGTGTTCCCTCGGCTTGACGGGTCCTCTTTGATAACGCTCAGCAAACTATCTTTCTCCTTCACCTTCTGCAAATGTTCTTTCCCACTTCGCACACTCTGTGGTTCGTTGGGATTGGGCGTGGCAAGGAGATCGAACTGGGACACCCTTGTAGAGGCGTACGAGATAGGCCTCCGTCTGGGGTAAGCGAAGTCCTGGCTGCGAACGGAAGAAGGACCGGCAATGGAAGATTCTTTTTGATACCAGGATTGTGAAGGTTGAGGTGGGACACCGTAGAGCGCTTCTGATCCCTCAGAGGTCTCGGTAGGAGCCTTAGGCCCATGTCCAGTAGTGTTCGCACTGGATTCAACTGTTACCGGACCCGGAACTGGGGCTTCCTCAGGTATAGGATCGATGACGGGCTTGTTTTTCTTCCTGAAGCTCAATGAGCGATACCATGAACTCGCTTGTTGTTTTGTTTTCGCAAGTGACGGTCGCGATAGCTTAGGGAATTTGACAGTCTTAGCTAGCGGAGCAGGCATGACGGGTCGTACCACGGGCGGTCGTCGGGCGGTTGGGAGGAGAGGCGGTGGTTGAGTTCCAGGGTATTTGGGTGGTGAACCTCGCACCTCGCGGTGCTTGCTGGCTGTTACCCATTGTTCTCGGGGCATTTCTTTGATAATTTCGTTGGGATCTTCGTTAGCGTTATAGTGCATTGCAAGTTCTTCCTGTGGTGGTATATTAACCGCGTAGACTTGAATAGATGGTGTTTTGCTTCGTGAGTAATGTTCATTTTGTGATGGTACAGGTTGTGTTGTAGGTGTAGGCGTGCTAGCTTGCGACGATTCGGGTTCAGATTCTGGAGGGGGTTGATATGGACGAAGTGGAGATGCGCGGTTGGTGCTAGCGGGCATGGGAGGTGGATCCATGGGAAGGTCAACAGGTAAATTCCGTATAGGAAGTTGAGAAGGAGATGACATATCAGGACTAGAGACAATGTCGTCCATCGTTCTTTTCTCCTCTTCCTGCCGCATATTTGGTCGTCGAGGGGCTCGTTGATGAACATCAACCTCACCAGGAGGAAGGGATGCCTCATTTGAATTTCTCGTTTGTCTGCGGCTTGCTCCAGCAGCATTAGACGGCTTCCTCGCCGCTAAAATCTCCTTTTCTTTGCGAGCATGTTGAAAACCTGCTTCGAAACCAAGGCGTCTTCCTTCCTCTCGAGCGGCGGAGACAATCTTTTGCTGGTGCAGCTTCCTCGCCTTCTCTCTCGCCCTCGCCGCAGCGGCTTCAGCCTCGTCCCTTTCTTTCTCTGTCTGCTTCAAGCTGTCTTTGGCTCTCTCAATCTCATTCTGAGCGTTCTCCAGTTGCAAGTGGCAAAGTCGAGTCTCCTGGTTGGCTTTACTGGCCTCCTGCTGCGCGGAAACCCGGTTCTCGTTCAACAGTCGAAATCGTTGTGTCGCCTCGTGGTTCGCCCTTTCAAGATCTGCAGCTCTTTGAGATTCTGATTCCACCCGCTGGATGGCGGTGTATAATGCTTTCCTCAGCTTTGCGGTTTCCTGTTCTTGATCGATCAAGAGACGAACAAGCTCCCGCTGAGATGGGCTGGAGTTGGAGAGATCTCGTTCCCGTTTACGGAGACGGTCGGATGCGGTGGATCGTATCCGGGTCCGCGTTGGCTCAACGGCACCATTGACGTTGACCAGCACAGCAGGATGCTGGCCCTTCAAAGACGTATGGGAAAGCAAAGCAGATCGTGGAGACATCGCTGCTTGGCGATCTTGGGCAATTGTATCATCTACCAATTCCCGAAGAGCTGACCTGGAAGGAATACTGGTCAAGAATTGAAAGTGAACGGAGAACTATCTATCATACCCTTCAGAACTTGATTCATCCGATGCCGGCGAAGGAAGAGATGTAGACATGGCGAGCGCTAGATAACCTAGATAGCAGACACTTTAATTTGGTTGGTTATCAGTGGTCCCTTTCATTTCCCATTCGATGCTAGTCGCTGCTGCCAGCACACTCACCCTGTTTCTGCCTTCTCTTTAATCAAAAGCTCAGGATAGTGAATGGATCATGCGTGAGGATAAGGAAAAGGAAGGCCATTGTTCGACCTATGAAGCTGCTGTGAAAGTCAACATGACCATGACTTCGCTGGCGGAGCTTACGGGCCTCGAGGCCGTTCCTGACGGGAAAAAACTCCCAACCTCTGCCACATGCTCGGATTCTATTTCCCCGCATCGGAGGTTCACGGCATCCTGGAAAAAAAGAGCTATGACCTTGCTATGACGATTTTCAGTACCGGTCAACAAGACACCATTGGAAGTGGGTGTTTTTTGCCAACATCTAATCAAAGAGCCTGAACTATCCTAAGTGTAGGAATGGTAAAACGGGTGTCGAGGCTAAATTTGTGTTTGGGGCAGTACAGGTTTGCAACGACATGTACAAAGTGAGGGGCGCATGCCATTCGATGGTACAAAAGGGACCTCTCAAAGTCTGGGGTAAATAATTTAATCAATCGAGGTAAAGTTTGGGATAGGTTCAGACTGGTACAAAGGTGTCGCGAACTGATTAAAAAAAGGGCAGCGAATAAAGATATGAGGATTCAGCTCAATGGCAAGGGGCTGTGCGAAGAGGGTTGAGCGTGACTGGAGACCACAGCTTCTGTAGAGTATAGCGGTCAGTTTCAAGGGACCACCGCAGCAGACCCTAGACAACCACGTACCTCGTCCCAATGCTCTGTCGGACTGATGTCCCCGGCGGAGTAGATGCAATCTATCGGCACATCAGGCCCACCACACATAAGCATCCTGGGTTCCCAAGACATATCGTCTGCAGGTCGTGGGGAGCAGAACAACGACGCCGAAAGTGCGAAAGTGTTGGCAAGAGAAGAATATGACGTCGTGTCGATGAAAAGCATAGTTCCCTTAGAAACTCTTCCCTCGTTCGTCACTTTCTTGATAAGACCAGGAGACATGTCTGAAACGGCACTTGGTGGTAATTCATCCAGGGTATCATCATGCCTCGCAGACTTCACATCAGTATCCCAACATCCTGTTGAAAACGGTGCGTGATCAAATGGCCGTGGCGAGGGTGGTGGTTGGAAGAAAGGACTTTGTGGGGCTATTAAGAGCGTCTGTATTCCATCCTCCTCTATGATCACAGAAGAGTTGGGCCAGGGAGAATCCTCCCAGTCTTCGAACATAGAACGGAGACGTGTGTCGGGGAAATCGCTCCAATCGGGTACGGAATCCCATGAAAGGGTCGGCGTACGTGACGAGCAACCTGATGAATCACTTCGAAGAGGCTACAGGGACAAGTATGGGTATCAGCGAATTGCAAACCCAACTAACATTGACTGAACAAACTTCGTCGGTATCCTGTGAATCCCAGCTGCAACCGGGAAACGGAGTCAATGGAAGCTTGAGGGTTGTGGACCTCTTCTTGAAAGTATGTGGATTTGTCACCAAGGACTGTGTCGGTTGGCCAGCAACTGATGAAGAAGACGAAGAGGTGGACATTGTTAACGAAATAATGGGGAAGGTAAGGTGGAATTTATGACGGGATGAAAAAGGTTGAGGTTGAATATATCACATTACCATGGATCTCGTCAAGGCAGTCTTTATAAGACGTTTCGCATTGCGGGTGAGAAGTCGATGATAACAACGGCCAAGATTTCAATAAATCGGGAAGGAACCATTACGAATAACGAAAGCCTGGAATCAAAGATGTGATCAAAGTACCAATTCGGCATGGCAGTGCCCGAAATCGGCAATCCAGCGAGAGTACCTCTAATAAGCGATTCTTCACGAGTTGATGATATTATCATCAACTTTGTCGCATCAATAGAAGATGTTTTTTTGGCCCCATGATGATATTGGTTATCGAGGGGAAGGAACGGGCTAGGTGGGGGGTGAAGACTTGGATTCTACGACTTTCGTAGCAACCGGGATGATGGTGGAAATAACCAGGGTCCTGCTGGAGAATATGTGATATGTGACTGAGAAGTAAATGACCAAGACAGATATGGATCAACATCAACAAGAGAGGTGAAGATCATTAAATATGCTCACATCTCAAGCGGCCTGCAAAGGTTTGAAAACTTAACAAATCCCACACGAGTTAAGTGCATGAGGTGCAGTCGCTATTGCACGTGAATTCTGGTTATGCATATCGTTTGATTCGGACAAGTATTGAGTTTGACCCTAGTGTCAGACCACCGCTGCTTTCAGCCATGCGAAGGACCTCGTTCAGAGCAGAAGCTGCGTTGTTTTCGAATTCTGCCTCCTTCCCCTTCTTTGCCAGCGTGTTAATGACTTTGGTCGCCAGGGGCTGTGGTGTGATAGACAGTGATTTATCCTGCGGTTGCCAGACTTTCATTTTCTTGTGGGTGGAACGCAGTCGCTGCCTCTCAGCTGCAACGAAGAACGCCAAATTACGCGTCAACCGATGGGGCAGGCCTCGCGATTTGCAAGACGTATACAAGAGGGCAAGGGTATGGTCCACTACAGTCCAAGAGCATCTTAGTTCTCGGATCGACCCATGCCAACCACTATACGGAACTGACAACACTCACTGCGTTGATTCCACAGTTTTAGCCATTCAACCCGATCATGTTTCACCTCCTGAGAAAGGCAACTGTGGTTATGTTCAACTTCCTTGACAACCCTCGCCCCAGCATCGAAGACAGGCCTCCAGCGCACCCAAAGGTTGAGGCGCGCTTTGTTGTGGTGTAGCACAGCAGCAGACGAAGTCCGAAGAAATAGACGATATAGGCTCGTAAACGTAGCTGGAAGTCGCGTTCCCTGGGTCAACGTCATATTATCTCGACAAGAGTAAGAAGATCATGCATGGGTGATGGTGACGACGGGAATGCCAAACAGCACTCAAAATGAAAATTCTCCCACCAGGGTCTGCTGACGTTCGGCGGCTCGAGTACGACCTTGTTCAGTCTGTGGAAATATTTTTCCTGCCCTCGACAGAGACTTTTTCAAGGTCCTCGCATGGGGACGGCACAAATTTTTCCACCGACTTATGCTCGATGCCCACTTGACACCACCAGAAATCTTCGGTCCCGACACATATCTTCTTGACTCAAATGATCATCAACATTCATTTGCAAGTATGGATGGGCTACTGGATCATCGCAACATCGCTCATCTACTGTTTACAGAATTCCTGCGGCCGCCCTAGATTGTGGTTTCGCCATATCGGAAACAAATATCCATTAGGTCTGCACCATGATTCCCCTTTCCTGATGATGATGGGAACTCTGAGTGTCGAAATTCATGATGGATCCGGGACATCAATCTTCTCGTCCTCCAAAGCGGGACCGAAAAGCAATCGGTACGAGGAGCGATTACCCAAATATAATTCCTCGTCTGTGTCGAACTGTTCATTCCTCTGCGGTTAATCTCCCCTTCCCATTCTGGTCAACCCCCATTGAGGATCACCTTGGTATCTGAAGATGAACACGGTCAGTATCGACATTGAAGTACGAGGACGATGCCATGGTCACATTGTTAATGTCAACGAGTCTCCCGACGGCATAATTGACCTTCTCTCGACGAATGACGACACACATCCATCTTTCTGGCGTCGTTTCAGCCTTCATTGCCGATATCTGTTGTTGCAACTCGATAGGGAACGGCATATTCTCCTCTTCTGGCATCCCTGTCATAGAAGGCGATGATTGCGCCTATGTCTAAAGTGTCAGTATCACACAAGATAAGTTCAAAGGGACGCGATGTCATACCTTTCGCAATTTTGGCGCGACAACTTGTAACTTGGTACTGGTGCTTTGCTTGGGTTTCGACATAGTTTGGGTCTTTTGGTTGTGTGTTGTAACGGGATGTCCTTCTACCACCTTCAGTCGACTGGATTGGCTGTTATAGTGTATCGACCAGGCAGTGGCTTTGACACGAGGCTTGGGGCCACGCTATTGTGGTGCTGCTTTGGCATCCCTTCAAACATATTCACACCCATCACAAAGAACACGCACCATCCAGCCGTACCTACTTCATCCATTGCCTTTTCCGAACTTCCGGCAAATCCGTCTGTGGGCTAGAATTGGTTTATGGCCACAGAACCAAGCCTTTCAATTATGTGTGGTTCCCACTGTCCCGAAATGGATATTGTGTAAGGTGGCCCAGAACCATAGGACCAAGCCAACAATGTACCACTGTACGCCTTGCCTGGATTCATGCAACCACTTCGTGCCACATTTGAAGCCTCATGTGGTATATAAGCGCAGCCGTGATACGGCTGTTGGATCCATCAACTTTTTCATTCGCCCTCGTCTATAAACAGTCTACTCCCAACTGTTTGTCGCTTGCTCTTGCCTACTCGTTCTATATCATTATGAATACTGTTCTCTTTCGCCTTGACTCCATGGACTCTCAACGTTACGACTTAAATAAACGTCGTGTACGTCCATTTTCAAATCCATATCTTCGTCCAAAATCTTCTTACTAACGTCATTCTCTTCTTAGAAACTGTCGACCCTTTCTATCGCTACAGCGGCGACGCATGGTCACATCGATCAGCCTATCGAATGCCAAGGATATGCAGACTCCCCCACCGAAATTATGGAAGAGTCTTGGGCTGACCTCACGGTCGCTGTCCTTGCAGGCTCTCGCACTTTCTCGATTTCCGACGAAGATGAGACCTCTACGACAGCAGGCGAAGGCTCGCAGTCATCGACCGAAGAATCTACCTCCTCATCCTCCACTTTGGTAGTCGCAGCCACTATCTTAAACCATAAAAACGAGACCCAGTCGACTGATGTCTTCGAAAAGGATGGCTACACCACCACGCGCACTATCATCCGCCCGCATTCACCTAGGTCGCCCCTTCTTGCTCTATTCTCCCGACCGTCGAGCCCCGGAATGATGATCTCTCGACCGAGCTCCCCTCTGGGAAGAAGACTCGGCTCTCTCAATTGCATGGGAAGCACCGATGCATTTGAAGAAGAGCTAGACTTCATTCAGCAGAAACGGGAAAGAGAGCTCGCTGGTGTCGATGATGGCTTACGAGTTCGGATCGCTAAGGAAAGAAGCGTTCTCAATGAGGAGAGATGGAGAGATGCCATCCAGGCGATTCTCTACGAGCGCCTCCCACCTCGCGATTCCTGTGTTGGGCATGTAGAGGTTTACTGAATCTCGTTGAAATTATACTCCATAAGATCCAAGATGTATCACCTTCCTTTGATAGCTGCCCTTTCTTTACGTTGTAATCTGTACATGGCTTCACCAATAATTCACATTGTAATAACTTCAACTGGTAGATTTACCGAAATAAAATATCGCATCACTCGTTTTGGAATAGCTCATCATCTGATGTCGCCCGTCAGAACTCTGAATTGCGTACGTACACGCGGCGTTGGCCTTATTCCATGAATTCACATTGACATAAGGGGTCTCGCCCTTATGGAATAGTTCAATCCAGGCCCACAATGAGATTACCACTGCTTCAGACTCGTCGTGATAGCGTGTCCTATGTTTCAGAATTTATGGAAAAGGAGTGGGGTACATCTTTAAATGGATTAGGACATGAAATAGAAGTGCGAGACCCACGCTCAAAAAACATAAAACCCATATACGTTCCATGAATGGTTTCCGTAGCCGGACAGGATGGAGCAAACTGTCATACCAAACCTGCTCATAAGGTCCCAGGTATGCTAAAATCCAGTACCCTGTATAAAGCGCATGGACACAAAGGCTTTCCTGTGGGGAAGTTGGGGGAAGTACAGATTTTCTCTCAGAACCTTGTGGCAAAAATATTCTTTGTCAAATTAATTGCCCCGAGGATCAGTCGCCAAAGATATCTCGAGCAGTAGTCAGAATCTATCCGCTGCTTGAAGCACCACTTGACTTACCGCCTACATATTTCTCTGGCGGGGAACTTGATGTCAGATTCGACAGGGTCATCCAGTGGGAACATGCTGATTGCTCTTTACTGATATGTAAGTGTCTTCTAGGATATTCAATTTTGTCTCTGCTGTGCCTCCGTTGGCTCACCACATTATGTGCGCTCTGTTTCGAGTGAGGTGAGGTTGGAGTGAGGGAGAACCACTGCCAGTGCTTGCTATCTTTGCGGCGTTTGCCGTGATCTACTGTCGGATCCGGACCGAAGGTTCCGCATGCTCCCAGGATTGCTCAACACTGTTAAACAACGCGTCTTGTCATGAGACTGCAACAGTGAGCACCAACATTAGCCCTTGTGTCCTAGAACAAGGGACTGAACGCGATATTCCTCGCTGACGATGTCAGTAACGACACTTCACGCTCATGTCATCAACTCGGCCTTCGTACCGACTATTTCAATCACGGCACCGACCCCACCTCGTCTGATTGCCACAATAGCACCCCAAGCAGGGGGTACACCAACAACCAACGCGAAAGGAGCTTCAAATCTACCGCCATCTTACCGTCTGCTCTATAGAGGGGCACTTTCTCTGCCTGACTCTTTCCTACTGCTCGATGGACTGACCTTTGCGGCACGGCTCGACTCGCCGTCCAAACAGAGTGCATTCAATCTTCTACAGAACCCGTTGGCACTGGCGCTTGAGAGTATGCGTGGCCGGCCGAGCTTAAGATTTATGGGCAGTGTGAATCTACGAGATGTGTGGCTTGATGAAAGTGGTGGTGTCGAGATGTAAGTTCACCATTCTGGCAGCCATTGTTATGCTAAACTCGTGCAATAGGGATATACATCCTCATGCGACGTTGACGCGGATCTACTTTGAAAATATGTTATGCTTGCTGCCCTTCCCATCCACATCTTTATCGAAGGCTACGGCAGACATGTCTGAAATAGGGATCAAAGTTGCACTCGGAGACAGCAGTAAGACTTCCACCGTCAAATATTTTCATAAATACTTACGCATCGATACTTCAGATGGGCCAGAGACAACAGAGGTCGTGATCTATGCACAACTACGCCCTTCACCAGTAAATACCATCCAACTATCGGTGGCCAGGGTAGCCCAACAACCGTCGGTACCGCAATCCGTAAAGCGTCGACCGAGACCGGACGACCCTATTCCACGCAAACCACCAGCTTTCTTTTTGCAAGCAGGCAAGCGAAGTGGCAGTATGGGTGGGGTAGGTGGTAGGGAGCTGAAACGCGTTGCGAGTGGAACCATTGTTGGGGTTGCCCCAGCACCATCAAAGCGCCAGAAACTGGTGAATGGTGGGAGCGCAGCGGATTTGGGTAGTGGAGTAAGAGTTGGCGGGCTGGACGTTGATGGGGGAAAAGTATTTAAGGTGCCGGAGTTGCCTCAGCAGTCAAAGGGCAAAGGGAAAGGAAAGGAAAAGGAGGATGTGTTTGGGGATGTGGAGGAAGTTGGACACATCGACACTGCTGCAGTACAGAATAGGAAGGGGAAGCCGAAGGTAGACGAAAGTCAGGGACATGATGTCGACGAGGGTGCCTTTGAGAAAGCCAACAAGAACGTAAGCACGGATCTTGAAACAAGCCACACTTTTCGTAACTGACACCTTTTCCCTGTGCGTGTAGACAATCAAAAGAACCATAATAGAATATCTGAGCCAAACCAAAGATCCAACAAACCCAAAGCGAGTCATTGACAAGAGCCACACAGAATTCAAAGACCTCTATGGATTCATCTATCGCGGTGTTGTGTTCGCTGTGGTATGTTTTTTTCACGGCGCTCAACTGTAACCCCCTCGTGTTTCGCGAGACTGATTGTTTTGATGCTTTAGCGTGCCAAGATGCGGACATGCGCCGTGGATTTGCAGGTCATGAATCGTCTCATTGATATCCATGCCTCAATGTATCTTGAGGGGTGTGGCGGTTCTGCGGATACAATGTGTTGATAGATGAATCTCCAATTATTGCTCTCGATTGGCAACCTTATGAACTTGTTACCCCCAACAACCTCCAACGGCTGGGTTTCGCGAGTCAGACACTCATGCTATGCTATCTGCATTCCCTAGTTTCATTTCACTGCCGTTTTTAATGATTATTTGCCTCAGTTCGATCTTGCATATTTCCCTTTCTGGCCTAGGGCATTCTGCATTGAGTCGCCATCAAATTCCCATGGACAGACGCTCGTTGTTGGACCTTTATAAGAACCCTGTTCAAATGAATGCTGTCCATATCTTCATCTTGAAGACCCCCACAATCGTCGCAGTCACGTAACTGCAGTATCCCTTCTCAATCTTGAGGTCGCCTCAGTGACGTCTTGGCATAGTCGCTGTCATGGTTTTCCCCGCACACCAACCTCAGCATGTCCTCGTCCCCATCCAAAGTCTAACCAACTCACCAACGTCAAGCACTGGCTCCGCGTCGGTGTTGGAATGGAACTCGAACTCTGACCATGAGTCTTATAGCCTAACGTCAATAAACTCGCGCCCACATTCTCCCAACCCCGCGAGGGACAACGTACGCACTCATGCTGAGACTCCCACCACAACAGCATTAGACGACACCGCCTCCACGAACGTGGGCGAACCTCTCCTCAATCAGCTTGAGCCTAACTCAGCTCACTTAATCGA
Organism: Crassisporium funariophilum; assembly: GCA_014925845.1. Taxonomy (NCBI): domain Eukaryota; kingdom Fungi; phylum Basidiomycota; class Agaricomycetes; order Agaricales; family Crassisporiaceae; genus Crassisporium; species Crassisporium funariophilum. Next base: position 2,189,579 of record JACGCL010000004.1, read on the forward strand.
TCTATTTGAGCACCTGGCGGCCATCGCTGATGGTGCTGCACCAACAATGACTGAGGATGCCATGGTAGATGAGTACCATACCCCTCTTAGCGCCCTTGCGGAGAGGCTGTCCCTTCAGGACTCTGTTACCCAATGGCAGAACGATTTCTATCATGCCACGTCTGAAGATGACCGACGACAGTCACCCAGTAAACCACGATACCATCTTTTGGAAGAGGAGGTGGGCAAGACCACTACTTCCCCGAACCTTTCCACCGATACGGGTTCTAACTCCATGACAACTGTGACCCCTTCTCTCGGTGGGAGCTCGCTCTTACCCGTTCCTCAATCGGCCGAGGTCGCATCCTCCTCCACGTCTGTGGCAGATAATATCGATCGCTCGCAGATCATCTCCATTGCTCGTTATTTTGAACTCAAAGCTGCGGATGTCGAAGGGGTGACTGTAACGGGCTCACCTGCGGTAGCAGCAAGTACCGATGCAACACCCACTGACGTTGATGTACCGTCAAGGCCAGCGAGTGCCTTCAGTTCCGCTCATTCGGCTCTAAGCTACGCATCCAGCGAACCCAGGGTGATTTTCAATGCAGAGGATTTTCACCGTTCACCGTCCTTAGGAGTCGCCACAAGGATTTCATGCTCCACTTCGACCTCTTCTTCAAGTCCTAACCCATCATGGTACGCCGCTAACCCAACGAATCAGCCAACTATCTCATCTGGAAAGCCCATGGATGATCTCCTCATCAATTCGTTCAAGACTGATTACACGAGCGATGTAGACTCCCCGCCGCGGCAGCCGCGAAGCTTCTCTCCTTATGTCCCTCCTCGTCACTCAGCTGATTACCTAGATCATCCGGAAAGTGAGAGCGTCGACAACATGGCCTGGAGTTCGTTCCGCCCTCAGGAGCCTACTTCTCCGTTTCCGTTTGTTCGACATCTAGAACCTTCAACTCGGTCGCCGTCGCCTACCGGGGAGTGGGCACTGGAGCGTGATAGCCGAGACCGCTTACCTTCGTTTTACCCATCTACGCATGGCGCTAGAACGAAGCGTTATACAGCTTCCGCCATACCATCATGGCACAGGGACCCACACGGCTATCCGAGTGGTGTGAAGACCCCATCGAGATTGAATGCGCCCACTGGCCTGTCGAATACAACCATCAGCAGTGGGAACATTCCCTCCTCCAAGAAATCACCTGGCCTTCCTGAGTCATATTGTCAACGCGAGAGGTTTTCTTCATGCACTTCGAATGCCGATAAAACCAAGCATCATGCGTTCTCGCCATCGCCGGATCTGTCCAGTCATCCTTCTCCACCACAGAGGCCACTCGCTTCAAGCTTGAGTCCACCGTGGTCGGGGTGGGGCTGCCCTCTTCCAGAGCCAAATACACCTAGTCCCCCATCAGTGCCACGGCCTGCTCATTCACGTATGGACATAAGCGGTTATCCCGCTGGAAGCCCTTGGCTCGGTCTACAGCCCGTTTCAACAGGTGAATTCGTGTACGCGATGGATGCTATGATTGATAATGCGGCTGCTGCGGAAGTCAACCAGGAGTCTTTCTGGCCAGCTGCGTGCAATGCCGCGGATTTGAACGTTTGCACCCCCAAGGCCCAAGATAACCATCCCAGACAACGTAACCCTCGAAGAGCGCTGCCCATACCCAAACCATTGGGAGCCGGTGTATTTCCTGATTACTTCCAACGCCCCACTCCGACCATTGCCAGAGACATGAAATTAGCGCCTTCAGCAACGCCTCCGGTGTACAATCAGCCTGAGCGCCGCCTACGGTTTGCACCTCTTCCGCCCACACCTCGTATGGTAGCTTCCACCTTAGGCCCTTATTTTCCAAATATTGGGCCATATTCTTCGCAATATCTTTATCAGACCCCTGCTCCAGTGCCACCTGTCGCGCTGCCAATGCAACCCAGGAGTTTTGGATTACCCCCTGCTCCCTCTGCCTTCTATTCTCCGCCTTTCATTCCTGCTGTTCCTCATCCAGTATACTGGTTCATGGATGGTTCGATCACTTTCCGTGTATGTGTCTTCTCTCTTGTATTGAATTCGGTTTGTTGACCTAAGTTGCATTGTAGGTGAAAAACACTACATATAGAGTGCATCGACACCACTTTCAACAACATTCAGAATACTTCCGTTCATATCTGGAGACTGTGGACTCTGATTTCACTCGGGGGCCCTTCACTCCCATTGAACTTTCGAATGTTCAGACACATGAGTTTGAAAGGCTGCTCTCCATTTTCTATCCTTCGTACGTTGAGATTCGCTTTGATCTTCAATTCGTCTGACACTAATCAAAATTTCATTGCCGTAGAAACCTGGCGAATCGAGGACTTACTACCGCCGAAGAATGGAGGTCTATTCTCACTCTCAGCATCAGGTGGCGGTTCCCCCAGCTCAAGGTGCTCGCCATTCGGAAACTGGGTCAAGTCTTGTCGACCGTAGATAAGATTGTTTTGGCGCAGGCACATGGTGTGCTCGATGTGCATTGGCTTCTCCCAGCTTACGCGGAACTATGCACGATGGACCGCCCAGTGAAGTTGGAAGATGCGGAGAAATTAGGGATGCAGACTGTCCTCAAAATCTGGCAAGTTCAGCATCTGAGATCCACTTTAGGTCTCAATGAGCCTTGTGATCATCTCGTTAAGGACGAGTTTGGTTTGCCCTGATATCGATGTCCCTCCGACTTTTGCTTTTTTGGTCTTCTTGTTCTTGTTATGTTTTCCTCAATTGCCACATATATACTCTGGAATCTTCAGCCTTGTGTGACTCATTTCCTGTGTAACCAGACTTACCTAGTTCTCGTTCAAGCAATATAAAGTGTACTACATCATATAACTACAGATCAATTGTGATACTATACTCGACACAGTCGAAAGTTTGGAAAACGTCCATCATCTTCTACTCGAGTCGCTGATAAGATCAATTTGATCAGGGTCTATGTTAGTGTAGTCCTTTGCTTTAGATTAGATTAGATTCGTCGCGACAAAGCGCGACGAAGCTATCTACATATATAGTGTAAATTATTCCCTCGTCTTTTAGTAACTCGTAGCTCGTTTGGCTTTTCGCCTCGAGCTCATTTCAAAGTTCACCCACACTTACCACAGTCCCATTTCCTTTTTTCTTTTTTCTTAGTTTACACTGTCTTCGTAGACTACTACTCGCCTGTGTCCGGCTTCAGCTCGGTCTTGCCGCTTTCCTTCAGGTCATCGGAAGCACCAAGCGAGAGAGACTTTTGGCGACCAAGAAAACATTATTTATTTTGACCGCAACGCAGGACTTCCCTAAGCAAGACTTCGTGAGCCTCACACTTATTTCACATCTCACTTTCAATTCTCGGTTTTCAGTTTACTATCTCTCTTCATTACTACGTTTCATTCCCTTTCTTTTCATTTTCATTTTCACTTTCTATTCTACTTCACAAACGCTACATAGACACTGTGTGTATAGGCAAACTTAAGCGGACCGTCCGGACCGATCTGTCACCATATAAGGATGTCTCTCTTTTTTTTTTGTATCCGACTGTTCTATCTCTACTTTCTTGAAGTCCCGCGGAAAGTCCAACCTAGAGGTTACGCTGCGTGAAGGAACGAAATATCTCATTGCGTTCGACTCACAGAGGGGAGAGACGTGATCTGACTCCCCAATATTGCATCGATCTCTAGATCTTAGATGGCGTCGAATATTTCCTCATTGCCAGAAGGCCCGGTGAAGAATAACGGTTGGACTGCGGGAAATCAAAGCTACGTCTTGCATAGCATCTCTCTTACATCTTCCTCCAATCCCCAGAACAAAACTGTGATATCATGTCTTTTAAACCCGGCGCTTATCACACTCTTACCGAATCCCCTTCCTCCGGCGCAACCCCCAACACAAAATCCCAGCTTCCATGTCCTGTCTACATCCAACAAAGGGTTTGGAATGTTTGCTACTCGAGATATCCCTGCTGGAGAACTTATCACGAACGAGCACCCTGCCCTCATCCTTCCAGCTGCCTCCTTACCGAAGGAAGCATACGATGAAATCGGAATGCAACTTCCAAAAAAACAAAGAGAGATTCTCATGACAATGGCCAATAGTCGCCCATTGGAAGAATGTCCCAGTCCTGTTGAGGGCATCGTTAGGACAAATGCTTTGGCACTGGATCTACAGTTTCCGAAATCGATGGAAAATGACGGGCCGAGCGCGAAGCTTTATGGTGGCGTTTATCCACTCATTAATCGTTGTAACCACAGGTAGATCCAGTTCCTATTTTCATGACAATATGCTCACGTTGTGTGCACTGACATTCTTATATCACAGCTGTGGACCTAATGCCGCTGTGAAATGGAATCTCGCTACACTGTCCTCGTCGCTTTATGCACTTCGTGCCATCCGTGCAGGCGAAGAGATTCACAAAACCTACGTGAATCCTATTCTGCCTCGTGCTACCCGTGTTGCCACCCTGCTTAAAAACTATCGCTTTCTTTGCGACTGTCCTTGGTGCTGCAACGTTCCTTCGACCTCGACAACGGGTCACTCGGAAATGACAACCCCAAGTCCAGATCAATCCGCCCAAATTGCAGTCTCAGACAACAACCGCGCACTGCTTGGTAAATGGGTTTTCACCCATCCCGGATATCTTAAATGGAGTACAGATCTATGTCGCGCGGACGACGTCGTAATCTCTGCACACACGGAGGCTCTTGCCCTGATCGAGAAGGAAGGCATGCAGGGCCTGCAGAATCTCTTTATTGAAGAGATTGCGATGTGCTATGCGATCCTTGGGGACGAAATCGAGTTCCAACGGTGGGGACAAAAGCTCTTGCGATTGAGTAAAATAGAAGATCCTGCCATGGCGGCAAAGTTCGAGGATTGGCTTATCGATCCTGTCCACAAGTTCAAGCGGTGGGCATGGAGGAAGAAACAGAGAATGCGTAGGTTGTTCATCGAGTGTCTGCTTGAGATGTCTAACGTTCCTTCTGGCCATCGCAGAGAGACCCGGGCGTAAAAGGTTGGACAAGGGCGAGGATGTCGAATTGCCAATCGCAGATGATATATTCCGCTCTCTATTTCAAGTGGACTCTGACGATGATCTCTGACCGTCGATGTGTCCTGTCCACAAGCGTTGCAAGAATTCAGCGACATTGCAACATACTAGATTTGTTGATGGCGAAGAAGGGCAATGTGTAATGGTGTATCTTCCTGTTATAACGTTATCCTTACATGTACCAAGCATGATTTGGTAACGCTCGATTTCGGGCCACCATAAAAACGTTTGTGGGCATCTTCAGGCATGTCCACAGTGCGTAAGAAAAACTTCGAACCCAATCGAACCGTCACGCAGTTTGGGATATGGCCGAGACTAATGTTCAGGAACCAGACTGTTGATGGCATCAAAGTGCCACCCACACCAAAACACACCGAAACTATTCGATTGGTGTCAAATATCGACCAAAGGGAGCAAATCATTGACAGTACCAAATGCACTGGGTATGTAAAACCAGGTAAAACCGAGCCTAGTTGCTGTTGGAATCGTTTTGATTTTTTAGACCAGGCAGCGATCAAACCAGGGACTAAGCTATCACTATATCAGCCTTAGTAGTAATTAACCGCAATATAACCGCTTTAATGGTATCCTTGCGTGGTAAGTACATAGCCTAGAGGTCATCAGGCTACGCATTTGCCTGTAAGAAATGAAGAGTTCATCCTTGGTTCATCCAGCGGAGTACGTTCAACAGGAGAAGGAAATGAATTCAGTTCCCATCATCATTTACCAGACGATGCAATAATCGTAACGATACCCTGCCATTTGTGGATGATGATGGGCGGCGAACATCCACCGTGGTTGATCACATACTACTAGGCTTAGATTGATTTTTTGATGCTATCGTTATTGCAGCTACACCTCGACTCGACTGCCTTGACCGGTCAATCCCCGCAAAGCACGTAGGTCGACCAGCCATGTTGTTGCGAAGAATCGGAGAGCAGCCATGAATATGCGATGCACGCAACGAACCGATTACCGAGGTAAAGCCCGAGTGGTTGGACGTCAGATTGCCAGAGACCATCAACGAAAACCTCAGTTTTTACTGGAGATTAGAACTGGTCGCAATCTCGCCCGGTCAGTGTATCTTATGGTCACCAACTCGGTGAGTGAGTGATTTTCTGAAGCAAGATACTGTAAGACCATTAACGCATTATAACAGCGATCTTGTCCAGTCTCACATCGTCAAATTCTCCATTTTTCTGCAATTGCAACTCACACGGGAAATTTCCAGCATCTTGGATTTCCTCCCCCCTCCAAAGAAAGAAGAGGAATGACAGAAGGTACACCGTTGGATATGTATATAGCTTCCTGACTTGTGGTTGAAGCTGAAGGCTAAGTAGAAGCGAGTACAATATCCGAGCCGGGGACGACACCGATTCGGGATTGTTTGATGGGCGGTGGCAGTGACGATGATCGATCCTGATCCGGTTACATACCTCAGTCCAGGCGCACATTGCAATAATATCATGGACTGTGTGGAAAAAGCGCTGGTGGTGGTCAATGGTATGTCGTATCCCTGACAAAGGTGTGTATCCAAGAGTGTATAAGAAACATTTATCATCACAGTGGCAACGGCGCGCCCGGATTCTTTTAAGAAATAGATGCTGGAGCCTCAGCTGCACCACGTCATATTCGGTCAGAAAGTAGTTCCTGGGTGATAAAAGAATGAGCCGTATCATTTTTTTTCTGTGCTGAAGTTGGCAGGGCACAGCGCTGCAGAGACTGACAAAAGAAGATAAGTAGACAAGGGTCGTCGATAGCCGACGACGATGTGTCAAGCAACCAACGGCCCTGAAATTGCCAAGCCGGGCGTATAGAAACGAGGATTATCGATAATGAAAACCGGGAATTCTTGGCAGGAGTACCAACAACATTTTATCACCATAAAGCAATTGAATGCAGCTAAAATATTCTTTCTCCCTTTCTCCCCTTCCCCACCTTACCCTCCGATCCCGCCATGCCTTCCTTCCTCTCACTCTTCCTATGTGCCCTCACCGCGTCCGCCGGTCTTGGAGCTGTCGCCACTCCCGCAGGAGGTCAATGTTTGGCGGAGATATGCGGTGAAGATGTGTCCACCCTCACATCGCGCAGCTCGATCCCAGCTGTTCTTCCCCTGCGCCGGAATGAATTGACCAACGCTGAACGTCTTTCCCGAGGCTTGCCCCTGAAAGCCCCGACACGCCGACGCGATGGTGCGTTGTATTCAGTGCATGCTATCAGAGCCCAGTGGCACTCATAGCCCTCCAGCAGTTGCTGCTCGTTCGCAGGCGTCCCCTGTCCCGCAGGCCACATACAACGGTATAATCAGAGTTGCGGCCGCGTCGAACGGAGAAATTTTGGGTTATATGAGCAAAGATTTGATCGTTGGCGTCGGAATTTTCCAAACCACCACCCTTATCGCCAACGCGGCTCAAGTGTCCTTCGGTCTCGACATCGGAGCAACGTCTGGAACAGATCTTCCTATCACTCTACTGGTAACTATTAATATTGTCTTATTATCGCACTCCCCTTTTGAATCCTTGATTGCGAACAGAACACCCCAGGCCCCCTCATGGCTCTCATTCAAGGTCGAGACAACACAAATCCCGATATCGCTCCCGGTTCTTTCCAGTTTGTGTACCCGCGATTGCACCATGACATCAAGCTGACTTATAAACCATCAGTTACCTGTACTTTGGCGGGGCTTCCTTGCCCGGTTGTAAGTAGTTGTCCCAGTCGTTTTGTACACTGACCTCACCTATTTGACCTCAGCGGCACCTGACTCCCCTCCTGCGAGTCTCCCGAATACGTACGCGGGTAGCGGCAGACTTGCAGAAACTAGCGTTGTGAGTTTATTGCCCACTCAAACCATAAAATCATCCCGTAGACCTGACTTCATTTTCTCTTCAGTGGAATGTTGATATCCTGTCCGGAGTAATGTCAGGCCAATGGACCAACACAGATGGGGGTACGTTGTGCTTTCACTTCCGCCTGCCCTTTCTCCTCGCTTATTTTTAACGATGATTACAGCCCAACATCCTCTGCAGATGTGGACGCAAGGCACAGCAATGTACGCTGGAGCAGACTCTAGCGCATTCTTTTCTAAGTACCCTGCAGCCGTCCGTCTGATTGTGAGTCTTTGCAATGTGTATATATCCAGTTGCTGATGGAGTTAATGCTACGTAGACCTTGACCTTTGTGCCAACCGTCATTGCTCAATGACTGGTATATAGATTTCACTTCTTGACTTACTTCCGTCTTACATGAACATGGACGTTCAGTGTTTTCTTGTCGTATTCTCACGTTACGCATGCCAGATATAGAACTTTGCTCTTTACATTTACTGTCGTTACTGCGGCTATCACTCGTCGCTTACTTGACATGGACAGCTTGAACAATTTAATTCTGTTTGATCGAAGAAATGATCAAGTTGGGCATTTATTGACGGCCTAGTTACAGAGTCCAACGATGACTTCTCTCTTTCTCAGTATGGTCACTACTAGTATGTCAAAGGTCTCATGACGTATCAACTTCCCTTATTCATGATTAACTACCAACTTGCTACAGAGTCTGCCGTCTTCTCGGTCGTAACCAAGGGGCCACCGTCGGAGAATTCCGTGAAAACCACCCACCCCGGGTGGTCGTGAGAAAGTGCCTGGTTTACCACTCGAAGCAGTAATTCCATCAATCATGATTATGTTAATGCGTAACACCGTAAAATCTTATCTCAACCGCTCGCCTTCAGCTCGTCTTCTTACAATTCCGTATGTATTGCTTCAAGTCTTTACTTTTTTACCGTGTGGTTCCACTACCGACAATGTTTCCGCCCTTTCTCTCTTTGCGGTTGCCTTCATCGCCTCCATATCATCACTTCCCGGTAATTCATTTCTTTTCAGTATCCAACCGTCTCCCCCTTTGCAACTCCCATTCAGGTTTGTTCCTTTTGGGTCGTGAATATGTCATGTTTTCTTGCAAATATTGCATGTAAGGAGGTGTCTCTTCGTCTGGGGATCAATCGTTGTTGTCAGAACTACCCCTTGGGCAACTGTAATGGTTGTTGGCTCTGTCACTGTGGTGGCTGCCTTCGTCATGATGGAGTGGCAAGAAATGAAAGAGGTTTTTTTTACTATCTAACATGATCTGTTACAGTTACATTCCAGTTCAAGTTGTAAGAGGAGGCGAAATCAATCAGCAGTGTGAATGCCAGGCACTTTCTCACGACCACCCGGGGTGGGTGGGTTTCACGGAATTCTCCGACGGTGGCCCCTTGGTCGTAACAATTGGTTTTTGGTGAAGCTATCTATGAATTAATTATCTCCGACTCTCGCTCGACATATACTTTGCAAAGCTCTGACTGATGTCATCGAACGTTCAATACGATTTGGCAAAAGTGGCGTAGAGGAGCGTAGTTGTCGGTAGGTGTCGGTCCGCGTCGCGGCATTTTTAGATCGGGTCATCAAAATCGGACAGCCACCGCGTGACCGGATCCGGCTGAAGCCACTTTAGCATTAGCATCGAATGCACCAACCTCTCACACTCACAGTTGACGGATTTCCCAGTTCCGTGCGCTTATAACCGGTGGTTCAGTCATGAGCTATACCCCAATCCAGAACGACGGCAGGAGGCAGCCCGTCGCTTCCTCAGCAGCTTCCACAAGCTCGATAATGGCCATCGACGCGGTTTCGCCACTCTCAACCCAGGATATTGTGGAGAGGACGGCTCTATTGGATGTGGAGAGGGGAAGTGATCAGTATGGCTCATTGACGCCTCCGAAAGCTAGTGAGCATCCTCTTTTTCACTTTTCGAATCCTACATACTCGAGCGTGTTCAAGAAACGCTGCGGGTTTTCTTCCGAGTTCTTCGGCTGCCGGTGTGCGCGTTCTGGAGTGATTACTTACCGTGTCTCTGATGGTCCGTAGGTCCAAAGCCCTCCATGACGCACTCTACGTTCAAAAGAAGGGTAAAGTACTATATACCTTCCATGGGGTGGATTCCAGATTATTCGTTTTCATTGTACGTATACTCAGCTATACAGATCTGCTCCGGACAATCCTCATGTTCTTTCTTTGTTGTCAGTTTCGGCGGTGACTTCCTTGCAGGAATCACTGTAGCATCTATGCTCGTACCACAATCCGTCAGTTATGCCTCATCACTCGCAAAGCTGAGTCCAGTGACTGGATTGGTTAGTACCACCTGACTCTTGAAAGCTATGCTCCTGAGTCTGATGTCATTCGATTCATTTACCTCTAGTTCTCCGCCTCTATCCCTGGAATCTTCTATGCTTTCCTCGGTAGCTCGAGGCAACTCAATGTAGCTCCTGAGGCTGCACTCAGTCTTCTTCTTGGACAAGCTGTTTCCGAAATCCGGCACGATTATCCTGACCAACAGCCCGGAGAAGCCGACGTCTTAGGACTGGGAGTCGCCACTGTCATTACACTCCAGGCATGCCTTTCCTATATTGTGGTTATGATGTGTGGCTAATGTCGACCCAGGTTGGCCTGATATCATTTTTGCTTGGTTTCTTCAGATTAGGATTTATAGATGTTGTCCTAAGCCGTGCCCTGCTGCGGGGATTCATTACGGCAGTCGCCGTCGTCATCATGATGTGAGCAGTGTCAACGAACTACCTGCCTATGTATCCGTGCATCCAAACAATCTAACATTGTCCCTTTCTTGGGCTAACAGAGAGCAGTTCATCCCCATGTTAGGGTTAACGAAACTCATGCGAGCGGTCGATCCACACACCACATTTGACAAGTTCTTCTTCCTCATCGAAAACGCGTTCACGCACGCGAACCGCCTCACCACCATCATCAGTTTCTCGGCGCTCTTTGCGCTTGTTGCTCTAAGATACGTCAAGAATAAGTTCAAGGGTACATGGTGGATATACCGTTTACCCGAAGTTCTTATCGTTGTTGTTTTGTCAACGAGTACGTCATTTCATACATTGCGGAGGCTCGATTAAATTTATGATGCCTTCTTGTGCAGTTCTATCATCTGAATTTGGGTGGGACGCGGACGGCGTTGACATTCTGGGTGCAGTCGACATTCATACCGGAGATTCATTCATAGAGTTTCCCCTCAAGAAGTCAAACCTGAAATACTTGCGGAGAACGACTTCCACTGCTGTGTATGTTGATTCCCCTGTTTATACTCTCTTGTGCTTCATTCCTATGCTTATACTCTGACCATTTTCAGTTTAATTGCTGTAGTTGGGTTTCTAGATAGTATCGTTGCTGCAAAACAAAACGCCGCGCGATTTGGTTATTCGATCAGTCCCAATCGCGAACTCGTGGCACTCGGAGCTGCCAACCTAGCGGGATCATTCGTTCCAGGTACCTTGCCTGCTTTTGGTTCTATCACCAGGTTAGTTTTTTATCTCGTCGTTAATAGTGACTGGGATAATCAACTGGTGTAGGTCACGCATGAACGGGGATATCGGCGGTCGTACACAGATGGCTTCGTTGGTCTGCTCGGGCGTTATTCTACTGGCGACATTCTTCCTGTTGCCTTGGCTATATTTCCTCCCAAAGTGTGTCCTGGCTTCCATGTAAGAACAACCATTAATTCCGAGGTGGTCATTGCAGCTTATCATCTCAATCCCAGCATTGGCCTCGTAGTTTTCTCCCTTCTCGCAGAGACCCCACACGATGTGATGTACTATTGGCGGTTAGTGCCTTTCCAGACTCACGTGAATGTGAATGCTCATCAGGACGTACTTCATGGTTTCAGAATGAAGGCCTGGGTCGACCTGACAATCATGTCTCTGACCTTTTTCCTCTCTATCATTTGGAACATCGAAGTGGGCGTTGTTGTCAGCCTGGTGGTCTCCCTATTGCTGGTGGTGCATCGGTCCTCGAAGACGCGGATGACGATTCTGGTGTGTCTTTAGAACCTCCTATTCTTTCTGAATAATGTCCAACTGTTTGACACGGAATTATTAGGGTCGTATACCGGGAACTGATCGATGGAAACCACTGAAGGAGAACCCAGAGGCAGAGGAAAGTGTAGCAGGTGCTCTCATCGTTCGCATCCGGGAAAACCTAGATTTTGGTCAGTTCGTTTCATGACAGACTTCCTCTTTAAATCTAATACCGATTGGTTTAAAGCAAACACTGCACAACTGAAAGGTATGCTTGCCTTTCTTTGCAGCTTATAACCTATCTTACTCATTCATTTCCCTGATAAAGAGCGTCTACGGAGACTGGAGCTGTATGGCGTGCACAAACTGCATCCGTCCGAACTGCCTCGAAGACAGCAAGCTTCTGTGTTGGTATTCCACATGGCAGATGTGGATTCTTGTGATGCTTCGTGCGTATATCATTCTCATACTCGTTACTGATTGCTCAACTGAAAATCCGATGATGACAGCGCTGCTCAGATATTTTACGAGCTTCTCGAGGAGTATAGGGTATGAGTCCTGACTTTTTCGTTTCCCTTTCGCTGACGTGATTGGCGTTGATAGAGTCGGGGTGTTGGGCTTTACATCACCCATCTACGTCCAGGTCCACAGAAGACATTCGCAAAGGCTGGCATAGTGGAGCTGCTGGGAGCTGATGCGTTCCGGGAAAGTGTGGCTGATGCCATGGCCATTGTGGAAGGGACGAGGGGGAGGGAACCGAGCTTTAGCTGAGAATCTTGCTGGCAACGTGTGATATCCAGGAGCCAAGGTTGACGTGGTTGGTCTGACAATACCCTCGTAATGGATTAGGAAGGATTTAGGAAGGGATATCTTGGATATTGGAGGCCCTTGCTGGCTCTGGGGTCAGGTTTTGGAATGAGTATGTTTGATCTGGAAGAAGAACTAGGCTGAATGGGAGAGCACGTTGTACACGCATAATTCACATATCTGCGACAAGGGAAGGTACAGACATACACACTAATCATATCAATCGGAACGCATGAGTACTGGCTTCACATCAACCTTCAAGACGAAGCTGAGAACTTTGGGATGCCTGGGTAAAAGTCCTACTTTATCAGTCTATTCAAAGTGATCAGGAGGTCACAAACCTGTCCCAAGCAACCCGGATGGCAGTTCACTTCTGCGTCTTCGTGACTGTATATCCAGACTCCTCCGCTCTGATGTCTTCCAATTCTTGTTCGAATTCAGTGCCGATGTCCGCATACCCAGACCCATTAACACGCCTCGTGATATTCTCGCGGATCCGAAACAAACGAACAGCAGTCGGGAAGCCGACTAAGTCTGCCTCATCGTCAGTTATAGGCTGTGACCTGTCTATGACTTCTTTAAATCCTTCCATCATCCATGTGAGGTGCCGATATCTTCTCCCAAGGGTGATTTTGTCGAATGGAGTGAGAGATCTAAGGGTGTTCAGTTCCTTAATGGCCTGTTCTCGCAGAGCCAAAAAGCGCCACATCGTAGAGAGTTTTAGGATGGATAGCCATTCACTTTGAGAACCTGTTGGTACTCTCGATCGACCAAACTTGTGGGGCTTGGGAAAAGAGATAGAGCTGTGGAATGGTAAAATAATATCTAAGTCAATCACGACAGAAGTCGAATACTACATTGGACCGCACTCACAGTGGGTAAAGAACCTTCAGCAGGTTCCGGAAATCGTCGTGGGTGATACCTTTGAGTTCGATTGGGTTTTCTGCACTCGAACCCTCAATGTTTTGGGAGTCTGGTTGCGGAATCTTGAACATATCGGCAAACACCTCCGATTCCATGATAAGCAGATAACTTGGAATCCGAAAGAGACAATCTTCAACCTGGAATAAGGGACCATCATAGAATCAATCAATGGACATCTTGAACTCAGAGACTTCCAAACCTGAAAAACGACTTGCGGTGCCTCAATGAAATAATCGGGGTCTTTTACGAGATGTTGAAAGGCCAAGTTTCCCGAGGGTAGTGGAGTTTCGGTATTATTCATTGTAGATGGGAAACTGACCGCTGTAGCTTAGAAGTGAGTAGTCAAGACGGAGCGTGAATTGTTTATCTCGAAGATCAGTGCCCAGTGATGACGGGCGCTTAAGCCTGCGAACTTGAAGGGCTCTGATCTCGGAAGAATTATCATTGGACTGGAAGGGCATTACATCGGTTGTAACTTAGTTGTAACGGAAATTCCATCGTACCCTACCTAACAGCATCTTCCGTGTGATACGATAACGCCGAATGTGAGTCGGGATAGGCATCTGAGTAAATCTTGAGTTAGGTCCTCATAGATACAAGGCTGAGCCCAATGACCTGGATCCGTTCAGGAACTTGAATGTCTTGCTTCCTCCTCCCTGATAATCCTAAGCTCATGCTGGAAGTCAGTCTCGATGACATCCAACACTTCAAGCTTAGGTTTCCTCGAAAATCCCGAGACCGAGTTACGTTCGCGAATGCGAAGCAAACACACGGTCGCGGGGTAGCCAAGCAAGGTCACTTCTCCGTCAGTGAGAGTGTCTGCCCTGCGGATTAGCTCCTTGTATCCTTCAATCACCCAAGGAGAGTGTGAATGCCTCCGTCCAAGGTCAATTTTCGAAAATGGGGACATTTCACTCATTGACTTCTGTAGCTCAGATAACGCCAAAGTGCCAGAGACGTAAATCGCCATAAGGTAGACAGGTTGAGGACAGATGTCCATTCGGTTGCAGTAAAGGATGTTTGCAGCGTTGGTGAGCTGTATGATGTGATGGAGATGAGCATATCGAGTTTACGAACCCATCAACCGCAACGGATAAGCTCACAGAGGGTACATGACTTTCAACAACGTGCCGAAATCTGTGTGAGTGATATCCTGTGATAGCTTTATGGGACAATCTTCGTTGGATCCCATGTTGTCACTTGCGGCTTTCTTGAGCATGATTTGGAAGATTTTCGATCCTTGGAGGAACTGATACCGCGGTACCTTGAAGAGACGGTCTTCCACCTGTTTTCGAACAGAAAGCGACATAGATTTGTCACAGGCTGGAAGATAGATTGTGATAGAGTGCAGCGTACCTGGAAAATAACTGGAGAAGTATCCATAAAGTAGGAATCATCCTTGTGCAAGAGAGGGGACGGAGGCCTCTCATTGACAGGTGCAGGTGAATCTGAGTTTGCACCGCAATGCTTTCCCGAAGGATTCTTGTGTGCCTTCCGGCGTGAGGGGGCCATTCACTCTGCAAGCAAATGCCCTGAATCAAGAGAGAGCAGCCAAAGCAAGTTGAAACTCGACGCGTGTGAGAGCACACTGGATTAAGCTTTCTCTCACAGTCTGACAAGGGCCCAGGAATAGCAAGCGCAGAGCATTCGATTACGGAGTGGGAAAGCGACGTTGCTTTTGGCTCGAGTCCTTGGATGCTTATTTGAGCGAATGTGGAAATTACAAGGAAGTTATAAGCGAGATGTCCCTTCTATCTTTCTTCCTGACTCCATTTCAGAAGAGATCGGAATTCACATCTACTCCTCAGATTCATTCTGGTACGCTAGCATTCCAGCAACTTGCCATTGAAAACAAAAAAACGAAAACGTTTTTTAAACAGTAACAGTAAGTACACTACGTCCAGATGCTGGCACAAACTAGGCCTACTCAGAAACTGCATAAGATGCGGTCACAGTATCAGAAACGTTCAAAGCTGAGCACATCTTGCAGACACAGCTCCATTGTCAAAGACTGGTAAATCCACTGTGAATTTGGGCTAACCTGGCAAATATCCTCTTTGAGAATGCTAGATCAATGCTCCGCCTGCATTCCACGTATTTCCTCAGCAAATACTTGGCTGACAAGATCATTGGCGTCAGCGTCCGTGATGTTGTATGATGCTAATCCGGTGCATTTCAGTGCATGTTTCGCTCCACAATGATTGCAGTGATACGATCCGTCGTTGGAATCTACCCCACTAGATCGGGCATAAACCTTCTCCCGGATGGATAGCAGCCTTGCTATCGTGAGGAGATCCAACATCGACGAACAAAGTTCATCTATCTCGAGAGGCTCCTTCTGCGTTACAAGTCGAATATAACCATCACGCAACCACTGCTCGACATGATATTTCTTCGCAAGAAGGATGTTTTCGGCAACGTTTCGAGACTTTATGAGCTGGGTGAGTTTCGCTACTGATTTTTTTCGAGCCTATTCAAGGGACATTAGAAGCAGAGGTGAGGAAAATTACGAAGAAAGAACTGACTTCCTTGAATTCCCACATAGTTGCAAGATCTAAAGCGCCAACCCATTCTTCATACGTTGACGCAATTCCCTTACTAAGGACATGGATGCCGCCTTCGAACGTGAACGGTACCAAACGGATGCATCACTCACACAGGATACAGAACACGAAGGAATGCACGGAAATGAGCCTTGCTAATCCCATGCAGAGATATAGGCAGCGCATCGTCGGCGCCTTCAGCTTGTGCGCCCTTTGGGGGAGACAGAGTGAAGAGGGTCGTGAACACATTTTGTCCGCTTTCAAACCTTTTCCTCGGGACTTTGAAAAGGGTGTTTTCAACCTAGGGCACAATTAGTAGTTATCGTGATAACGATACTGGTAGCAGGTGCACCTTGAAGACGATGTCATCAAGGTAGTACACATCGTCTCGCTCGACTTCCGGCTCTGGCTCTGTCTCCGGCACCTCGACCCTAGGCAGTGCGAATGCGTCGATAGGCGTCGAGTTTGGATCCATCATGAAATCCGTCCAGATGATTTTGGAGAGAGAGGATCTCAGAACAAGTCGTCGAGAATCAGTTATCGATTGTGCACCTCTGACACGAGGAATGCACGAGGGGATCTGAAATAGGCCACATCCGAGTTCCGCGAGCGCTTAAACGATGGTCACTTCATTTGCTGAAGATCGTGGCTCAGTTTGCGTGATTCTCCAAGTAATGCTATTTGCGAACGAGAAAGTCGAGGACCAGTCGTTTCACAATTGAGTTTGTTGCATGCAAGTTATGTCTGCATGACATCATCATATGCAGGAAGTAGAGAGATCGACATGTTCTGAAATGGGGGATCGTAAGTTGAAGGAGCTCGATGACAAAGGTGAAAGCAAGGGAAAGGGTAAGCCCACATCAGGCTCAGACTGCACGTTGGGCAAGGAGGACGTGATGTATTCACATCGGTAGAGTAGTATTCATTCATTGTAAAAGAAAGGAAACACGGAATCCTAGTCTGACGAGGGTGCATTGTGCCCGTAGCATACATACATGCTATTAACAAGCACTACATGCTATTAACAAGCACTACATGCTATTAACATAGCATACATACATGCTATTAACAAGCAGGTATATCGTACCAACTCCCGTAGTTCCGCCAGGACTCAAACCCTGGTTTTCTCTCTCTCGCTCTCACTCTCAACCGAAGCCACAGAGTGAGACACAATCAAGCACGCAACACAACCAACCACTCCCCACGCTTGCCCCACCCAAAAAAAATCAAAATCAAAATCAAAAACGATGCATTCCCAGACCTACTAAGAACATAAAACATTCATATATCTAACTAAACCTACTGTATATCCATTCATTCATTCATTCATTCATTCATTCTCAATCCCACTCCCACTCCCAATCCCAATCCCAATCCCAACCACACTCACTCAATCGCTCCAGACCAAACCAAACCAAAATCAGAATCAGGAAAAAACCGAAAGAGAGAAAAAGACACGATCCAACTTGTCGAGAATACGGGGGCGGCAAGTAAAGAATGCGGTGGAGATTCGGTGGATAGGATACAAACACACACACGAACGCGAACGCGAACGCGAACGCGAACACGAAGAAAAGAAAAGAGAAAGAAAGAAAGAATAGGTATTGGACGAATGGTTATATATAGGTACGGATATAGTGCTTTGCTTTGCTTTTCATTGTTTCGGCTTTGTCCAGCTTTGTTTCGGCTTTCCGCTTTGTTTCGAGGGGTGTTTCGGGGGAGGGGGCGGGGGGGAAGGGGGTGTGATACCACACGAGACCGTAGCCAAATCTAACAATGACGGGACGGGACACAGGGACACAGGGACACAGGGACACAGGGAGTGAGGAATAAGGACAAATCTAGCGGCGTTTGTTTTGGGGATATGGATGGATGTTGGCTGTTGGCTGTTGGATGTTGGATGTGGGGGGAGGGGGGTGGGTATTTGTTGAAGAAGAACGACCTGAACCTGAAGATCTGAAGAAGGAGAGTGGGCGTGGCCAGTTAACCGCGTGCGAGTTGGTGGCTGAAGTCGTAGTCTGAATGGATAGATAGCGATGCGATGTTACAACGGGACCGGAGAAGGGGTGAGGCTGAGAAGGAGAGGAGCAACCCCAGATGAAAGGGGTTCGTTTTGTCGAGAGAGAGAGAGTCTATTGTTGGGTACTATATCAAGGTGGTGTGGGTAGCGGAGCCGAGATGAGCTCGCTCCATGGGATCCCACCGTCCGGTATAGGCAGCAGCGCCGTCCGATTCCAATCAGCCGCTAATCACAACCCGAGGTCAGCTCAACTCCAACACCATCCCAAAAAAAAACACCCACTCGACTTCTGCACCAAATTCCCCCACCAATTCACCTCCACCCCGCCCCTCGGGAACTGCAGCGTAAAAAAAATAACCATCACCGAAATAACAGTCCCACTATCCAACGCCGAGCTCAACACATAATTAAACTTACTCCACCACGCAAAGTTCCTCTTCCTAATCGCCCACTGGAACACCATCCCCACCAAGAACCACGAAGAATAATTAATCCCCGTGGCGGGCGGGATGGCGGAGACGCCGGTGAGGATGACGGGGGTGGAGACGTAGCGCACCCAGGAGTTGGGGTAGCGTCGCTGGTAGAGGTAGAAGGGGAGGGGGAGGAAGGCGCCGATGATGATGGCGTAGAGGTGGGGGTGGTAGATGGATCCGGTGCCGAATTGCCGCGTTGGGCCGATGAGGCCCCTGTACGAGTGTGAGATGGGGAAATGAGGAGGGAGGGGGGGGACTTACCAGACGGCGGAAGCGGTGAAGAAGACTTGGTTATGCGGACACGTCAACGACGAACTCTGGTTCGGCTGGCATATATCCTTCACATTCTTGAATATCCACTCCTTAACCCCAACCTGTATGAACGCCGCCAGAATAGTAGCCACCATTTGCACTATCCCCCAAACCCATCAGCCTTCCTCTTCCCAATCTCCACCAAAACGAAACACGACTCACCCATGAATGTAGCGCGCGGCGGGACCTTGACGTAGTGCCCCAACTTGAGATCTTGCACGAAGGAGGTACCAGCTGAGAGGGTCTGCACGGAGTAGGCTTTGAAGACCATGTTGGCGAAGGGTTTGCCGGGGAGGAGCGTGCCGGGGATGATTTGCGCTAATATGTTCAGCGAGATCTGGTATCCACGCGTGAGTATAAGACAGGCAAGGGATGGAGAGAATACGTACACCTTGACCTGTCATGGCGTAGATGAACCCGGATGGGAGGATATAAATGACCGGCAGGAGGACCGACAACAAAAGCGCCCAAACCGGGACTTGTGTATCCCACACCTACATCCCCAAACACGCATCAACACCCACCCCCAAAAAAACACACAAAAACACCCACCTCAACCGCAATAATCGCCAAACTAAAAAAAACACAAAACGCACTCGCATACCACCAATCCGGCACCTCCGGATAATTCCGCATCAACTTCGCATGTATATCATCCGCCTCCACCCTAATCTTCTTCATCCCATTCAGCAGCGTCCTTCCATGATACAACAAAGTGTGCACAATGACGCAGGTGCTGAGCGCGAAGGCGAGGAGGTAGGTCATGGCGTAGGTGGCGGGGAGGAAGAGGGGGGAGTAGGCGAGGTAGGCGGCGGCGTCGAGGGTGTCGTCGGTGCGCAGGACGCGGGAGACGTTGTAGGCTTGGCCGAAGCGGTCGAAGGGCTGGTTGGCGGAGATGGGGAAGTAGGCGAGTTGCCAGGACTAGTGGGGGGGAAGGGTTAGTGGGGGGTTTGTGTGGGAGTGGGAGAGGGAGAGGGGAGAGATAGAGGGGACTTACGTTTGTATAGTAGAGGATTGGGGTTAGGATCCAGTAGAATAGCACGAATCCGAAGAAGATGTGCACTTCTGCCCACCAGGGTACTAAAGGCGGAAAGAAGTCAGCGTCGGTCCATCATCCCAATCCAGTTCGCTCGAGCACAAGGACCCATCACCACCAAAAGTCAATCACCCCCCGATCCTCATGGATCATTCATTCACACCCAAACTCAAACTCCACACCAAAAAGCCAATCACCCCCCCAAATCCAAACCCAAAAAAAAAAAGCAAAACCAACTCACCCATCAAAGGACTCCCAATCCAGCTGATCTGCGTCCAGTCAAACGTCAAAACACTCATTCCCAACCCAGAGCGCACGCCAAAGAGTTGGTTGACGGGTACGTTCGTCGGTGCGGCCCAGCATACGAATGAGAATATCGAGAGCGCTTCGAAGAGGTATCCTAGCGCAGAAATGACTGTTAGTGAAGGAGAGGGGGAGAAGGGAGAAAACATACCAGGCAGGAAAAAGAAGAAGAAACTCGCCAAAGTAGTGATAATAAAGAACTTATACCTTGACATCCCCTTCCTCCCCTCCTCCCCCGGCGACCCACCATACATCCCAATCCCATCATCCTCATCCTCCGCATGCAGCGTATTCAAAAGCGTACACGCCACCAAATTCTGCGGCCACACCATACTCGCCGGCCACACCAAAAACCGCCTACAAAGCCCCGCAAGCCCAAACCCCGTCAACTGCGTCGCCAGCACCAGCACCAAGCTAAACCAATACCCAAGGACAATCTCATAAAACACCTCGCTCACCACGATGGCGTTGAGCGCGTACGGGTTGCCGACGGCGACGTTCGCCATGATGTACACGAGGACGTGCTCTTTGATGTTCCACGGCCCGGGGTTGAGGGAGAACTCGAGGGCGCGGGGGTAGGTGAGGGGGAGGAGGAGGTTGACGATGAGGCGGAAGGGGGCGAAGGAGGGTTGGTGGACGGGGAAGATGAGGCGGGGGAGGTGGGGGAGGGGGATGCGGTAGGTGGTGATGGGGAGGGAGAAGGCGAGGAGTTTGCCGAAGGGGTAGGAGATGAGGAGGAGGGCGAGGGGGACGACGGTCGGCGCGGGGGAGCGGAAGTTGAAGAATACGTTCAGGGCGCTGCTTTACTTGTTAGCATTGCGAGTCTGAAAGAGAAAGGAGACGTACGAGGAGGTCATGCAGAGGATTAGGCCGACGAACCACATGCGGATGGTCATGGCCGGCATATCCGGGTCGTCAATATTCGACACGGACGCGCGCACTTCGGGGAACGGGCTGTCCTCCTCCTCGATCGCGTCAAAGTCGAACTCCATTCTGGAAAGCGTAGGCGTCAGCGTCATCGTTATACTGATAGCTTTGGAAAGAGGGGAAGGGGCGCAAGTGGTTGAAGAAGACATTGGAGTGGGCATGTAGAAAGAAAGCAAAAAAGAAAGAAAGCAAAAGGTATGTATGCGAGATTGAAATGAAGAAAAGAAAAAAAAGGAGGACGAAAGCAAGCGAGACGCTGACGACGCGTTCGAAGCTTCTCTGCGACGTAACCAGAAGCGCAAGTCAGGAGGATCATCCCGCCTCGCGCGACAACTCGAAGACTGCCAAACGTCAAAATGCGGTAACCCGACTTCCGCGTTAGGCAATCCACGCCGCACACCGCATACATCTAGGCTTCTCTCCACACAACGCGCTGAAACCAGAGTCACAGAATACCCAACCACAAGGCCACGCACGAACCCAGGCTGCGCCAGCCACAAGGGATGGAAGAGCCACAAAGACCACAAGGGAGGAAGAGGAGACAAGACGAAACGCAGTCCAGGCGCTTCTGCAAATCCCCACCAGAACCCACAACCCACCACCTCACCCCCCTTCCTTCTCGCATCACAAAGCATGGCAATCGAAGGTAACCAGCACCCCAACCCCACCCCCTCGTACGAACCGACCCAAGCGCACACATGGCACGACCCGGAATCAAAAATCGAAATCCCAGCCGATCGAGGAAAGATATAAATAGAAAGGAAAGGAATGAATGAATGAAGGACAATAGAGCACGATCATGAACTGCGCGATCATGATGATAGCACTGATAGCATGATGATAGCCCCATTGTTGGGGAGATGGAAATAGAATGGGACAGGCACCGGGGCACTGGGGGTGATGAAGATATGGGAGTATGGGGAAAGCGAAGAATGAAAGAAATAAAAGAAGTCAGGGAGGAGCAGGGGAGAAATGAAGTACAGCGAAAATGGGGAAGAGAATGACGCCGATATGCAACTCCCATGAAACGGAAAAACCGAGCACACAACTCCCAGCACTCCCAGGCTCCAGCTCTCCCATCCAATGAACGAAGGAAGGAAGGACGGCGCAAAATCGATCACCCTCCGCAGCGCCCTCCCATCCCATCCCAGAAAATCCATCCCACACTAGTGTGTTTTCCGAACGCCAAAAATACCCAGATAGCCACGTTCGTCGTCCTCCCTCCCGATAACGGCAAGGCAAAAACCAAAACAAAAACAAAAACAAAAACCAAAGCAAGCCGGAAGAAGAAAGGAAGAGAACAGGAAGAGACGAGAAGAGATCAGGAAGGCAAAGACGAATGACAGGCCAAGCCCACGAATACGAAACGTGCCAAGGACTAACGATATTCCTCGACATCCGACAGTTCGACAGCTGGAATACACGAGACGCAGGGAGAGCCAAGCACCGCGGAATTGGCATGGATAGGCAAGGCATGGCATGGCTGGGCACGAGCGACCCACCATGATACCCGGAGACAGGGCAAGAGTAGACGTAGACGTAGACGGGGATGGAGTGTAGACAGTGTTGTGCGTGAGAGCCGAAGAGTGCACGTTGCTGGTGCGGGTTGAAGGAGCAGAGCGAAAAAAAAAGAATGAAAGCTTTGGGGTCCAGAAAAAAGACAACGCAAAGCAACGAAAAAAGACAGAGAAAGCAAAGGAGAGCAAAGCAAAGAGAAAAAAGCAAAACAGCGAAACAAAGCAGAGGAAAAACAGGATAGAACAGAACAGAGCAAAAAAAACCACTCACTTAATACTCCCCTCCCGACTCTCCCCCTCCCCCTCCCACCCCTCCTCCCCATCCTCCATCCCCTCCAGATCCCCCACACTCATGCTCCTTTTACTCCGATCCATCCCCACGCTCAAACTCAACGAGTCGCGGCTCTCTTCTCCCCTCATCCCCATGCCCCTCTGCGGGTTGGAATGGGGGTGCGGGTGGGTGTGCAGGGTGTTGGAGGCTGTTCCGGTCGCTGTAATAGAGGAGAGGTCAGAAGAGGGGAAGAAGGGGAAGGAGGGAAGAGGAGGGAATAGGGAATGTGGAAAGAAAGAACGTACCGTAAGACTGCGCCAAACTCCCCCTTCCCCCCTGATGTTCACTCGCATGCTGGCTATACGCATAATAAGGCTGCGCATTCGGGTTCCTCATCTTCCCCCCGTGCGCATATGGATACCCTGACGAGTACCCCTGCGCACTGCTCCCCCCGCCGGTGGTGCCTGCGGTGCGTTGGCGCGAGGAACGCTTGCCGTTTCGGCGGCGGTGTTGATGCGAGTGGGTGGTGTAGGTGGGGTCGAGCGTGGGCAGCGCTTCCACGTCTCTCTCCCTGTCTTTATCGAGCGAGAGCGAGTGCATCCGCCGATCTTTCTCGCTCGCCTTGCTAGCGCCCTCGTCACTCTCCCCATCCCCATCCTCTCCCCTCCTCCCCCCTCGCTTCAAACTCAAACTCACCCTCACCTCCTTCGCCCCCCCGCCCTCCTCGTCCAGCCCAAGACGGCTCCCCACCGCCGTCGTACTCGTCCCCATCCTCTTCAACTTATACAAATCCGCCGCTCCCCCACCCCCTGGCACCCCAGTGCTGGGATGCGAGTCCGTGCTCGGGGGGCTCAACGGCGGTCCAGACAGTGGGTACCCAGGGTACGCATGCGCATACGACGCGGCCGTCCCGGGCGGGAGGGACGCTGGGTACGACGACGTGGGTGCGTAGGGGTTGGTTGCTGCCCCGGTACCTGTTGGGTGGGAGAAGTTCGTGGTTGGGCTGCTTAGGGCTGTTCGGCCTGCGCTTTGCGTTTGGGGCGTGGTGGTGGTGGGGTCGATGAAAAAGGGGTTGTGGGACATGGATGTCGTGGATAAGGGACGCATGGTGGGTGGGGAGAGGGGCGGGGAGTGGACGAGGGGTTGTTGGCGGCCCCATGGATCGAACGTCGGGTCGGGGTATTGCGGTGGTCCCCCGTACGGATTCGTTCTCTCTCTCTCTGGCGTCGTCGTTATTGGCGGCTGGTGGTGGAACGGGTTATGTTGGAACGGCGACCCCTGCTGCATCAACCGCTGCTGTCTCTCTCTCTCTCTCTCCCTCTCCTCTTCCTCCTGCTGCTGCTGTCTCTCCTGATCCGCGGTGGTAGGCGGCAAAAACGCAAACACGTCCTCGTCCTCGCTCTCCTCCTCCTCGTACTCCTCCTCTATCTCATACTGCCCTTGCCCTTCGTGCTGGTGCTGCTGGTGGGTGAAGGCGGTGGTAGGGCGGGCTGCGCTGGTTGACGGACGGGCGGACGAGGGCGGCCGTCCAGCGGGCATCTTGTTTTACTTTACTATCTGTGGTGTGCTGTGGAGTGGTGGTTGTGTGGTTGTTGGGGTATAGGATGGGAGGGGGGAGGGAGGGAGATGGAAGTTGGTGGTGGGGAGAAGGGAAGGGAATGAAAGAGACCAGGCACATCAACGCCATCATTGCAAAATGCCAAAACACTCCCAGCCGGCTCGTGCCTGACTCTTTTCCTCTCAGTTCTCCCATCTCCCATCTCACATCCCATTCACATCTCCCCTTTTATCTCTTCCTTTCACATCCCCCCCTCTCTTTCTTCCATTCCTCTCTGAGAGCTGAGAATGGATTCACACCCAAAGATATCTTATCCTCAACAAAAACAAAAGTGCCAGCAAACGCTTCCACCAGCCTTCCTATTCCGGGCAACGACACCCCCCGTGCCGTACCAACCCGTGCCTAAATAACCCACACCCAGTTCATTACGTAAGGCCTTCTTACGTCCACTCTCGTACTCTGTCGTACTGCTTCCACTTTGTACACTTTGTTCACCCAATCCATCTTGTCCATCTTGTCCATTTCATCCGGTTTGTCCACTTGTCCTTCCCACCCAAGATTCGAAAACCCCCTCCCGGCACACCGGGTCCTCGCACCCGTTCTTCCAAGTAAGTCACTTCCAAGCCTGCGCGTCGCAAGCAATGTTGCAATGGTTGCTGACTGTTATAGACAAGTCATTCTTAGAAGTTCTTAGATCGCCCTGGGTCTGGGTGTTCCCCTGCGTTTGCGTTCCTGTGGTGTTCATTCATGATTCATGATCTTAATAATGTTGGCTTGCTCGGTTGTATGTATGATGCTTATCCTGTCTTGTCTGCTCCTGTCGGTTTGACTGAACTGCGTCGAGGCTTCGAGGCTCGACGTCGGGTATTTGAGTATAACGTAGTGGGATCTTCGTTCCCATTCTTGAGAGCGTTGCGTTGCGTTGCGTAACTCCTCATGTTCGCTTCGTGCCCGTGTCCTGTGAACCCGTTACCGTTACCATTACCCAGACCCAGACCCACTTGCCTAGAGTATTTCTACTCCTCGCTTCCCTCCTCGCACCGTCCTCCGTCATCCATCCAAATCCAAAACAAACACTTGCATGTTGCCCGATCGAGGCAAACCGTCCTCGGACTCGGACGCGTGGGGTGGGCTTCGCTGCATCCCTAGCTACAGCACCTCGGACTCGGACTCTGTACACTCTTCTCGCACTTTCATGTTCATGCTCGTTGTGGGCTTGTCAACGACGACCGACGACGACAACGATCTATTCTTGCCGACGGAATGGATGGATCCGGACACTGTGTCCGTTATAGCACATTCCATCCCCTTTATCTTTATCTCTATCTCTCTCTCTCCCTGTTCTGATGTCTGTCACTTCCTCGAACGCACTGCGTCGATTATCGACGTCTGATTCCCATTCTTGAGACTTGCGTTGCGCAACTCCTAACTCCTCATGTTCGCTTCGCTTCGTGTTGCCGTGTTCTCGGGCACTCATGAACATTACCCAAAAACCCAAAACCACTTGCCAAGTCTTCCTCGTCCCATTCTTATCACTATTTCTGTTTCTCGCTTCCCTCTTATAACCTCCTCCGTCATCCACCCAAAACTCACACATACATCCTCGCTTAATGCCTAATGAAGGCAAACCCCTCCTCGGCGTGTGGGGCTGCCCGGCTTCTACATACATCGCTTCGCTACAGCACTCGGAGTAAAAGCACGGTAGGAACTCGGACTCGGACTCGGACTCTGTATACTCTGTATGATCTATGCTATGTATGCTCTGTCGACTGGCTACTGTGCGTCTCGCTCTGTCGTCGAGAACGACAACGACAACGACAACGACAACGATCTATTCTTGCCGACGGAGTGGATGGATCCGGACACCCGTCATACCATCCCCTTTATCTTTATCTTTATCTCTCCACGTCCTTATCTCTTCATTATCTTTATCTTTATCTCTCCCTCATCCGCCGACACACTCGGCAAGATTCTGACTTACGCGCGTCAGTGATGTCTTGATTGACGGACACAACACAGCTACTGATAAGTAAGTACAGTAAGCAACTGACAATCCAATCCTGATTCCTGATCTTGTTCGCAATCACCGTCCCCGTCTGCGTCACTGGGGTCTTGACTCCTTGTCCCCTTGTTCGGGTGCTCGGTTCGTGCTCATTCATAGTATTGATAGCTCATTGATAGTATTGATAGTAACCTCCAAGAATAGCGACGCGGGACGGCGACGGACGTGCCCTTCCTCTCAACAAACATGCACGAGCAAGCCGTCCGTCCATCATGGTCAACCGTGTATCCTAAGCGACGTCGCCGTCATGGCCGTCGTCGCCGCGTCCGCGCGTTCTGAACACTTTGTTGACTTTGACAAACATTCATCCCATTCATCTACCCGTCTCCCAAAATCCCCGACTAAGTAACCGCAAGAAGCATACCAAACCATCATTCCGTCATACCAAACCACCCCCGACTAAGCGCAAACCAATCCTCATTCCGTCATACTCTGAAACGATTGCACCCAACTTACCCAACCCTTCCGTACCCGTACCCGCACCCGCTATGAAATTGCCTTGACATAGCTTGACATTGTCATTTTATTGATGCGTATAAGATTGATACGTATGAGGTTGGTAATAAGATTAAGAATGACATTAGAAACATTAAGAAAGAATGCCACCATACCAGACCGTTCCTGCCCGGAAGCCGGGATGGGCGTCACCTGGGCGTCATTCACTGACAGACACTGTTCCTGGCGGCAGGCGGCATTGCGACATACTGTACATGTGGATATCCCGAGAGTCTCGGGAATGTCGATTTGTTCTTGGTTTGTGTGCGTTTCCGGTCTTGCGTTTCATTATATTATTTCATTGTTTTGTCGTCGAATCCTTGAACCGTTCTCCGCTTTCAGAAGTAAAATGAATGAAGGAAGGGTTGATAATGATAATGGAGTGATGCTTTAGATCAACTGCATCAATCATTCATTCAAGGCGCGCTTCTGAGAAGATGAAGAATTGGTACCTCTCTCTGTATGTGAAATGTGAAGAGTATATGCGAACGAAATGAAATATCGATATTCAGTTGAATTGAAAGGATATCCATTAATCACCTTCCGCATCACTATCACTCGTTGGACGGGGGTTTCTCATATACTGTCCTTGAGGTGTGTAGTGGCGTGAATTTGGAAGGGCTGATAAGATAAGTAATGGAGTGATGATTTTGATCAACTTCATCATTCATTCAAGACGCGCTTCTGGGAAGATGAAGAATTGGTACCTCTCTCTGTATGTGAAATGTGAAGAGTATATGCGAACAAAATGAAATATCAATATTCAGTTGAATTGAAAGGATATCTATCAATCACCTTCCGCATCACCATCTCACCCGAGTTGCGCTATCGTTTCATCGCTGAGGTGTGTAGTGGCGTGAATGAAGGAAGGAGGGGTTGATAATGAAGAGGGCGATGATGATCAACTAGGGTTCATTCAAAATTCATCATTCAAGAGACACGCATTTGTATAAGTATGATTCGTACCTCTTCCTTCCTGAAGAGTACCCACTTTGCGCAAGCGAAATATTGATATTCAGTCGAACGTCGGACGTAAAGAATTCCAAATCCAATTCTGATTCCAATTCCAACCAGCTTCAATTTCAATGCGTTACTTCCTGAGGGGCCACGGGAAATTCGCGTGGCAACTTAACTTGCGTGCTTGCGCCAGCCCTTTTTTAAGTCAGCACAACGTCGGCGCAACCACGCTCTTGGCCCTAAAACATACCTACAAGGACCAACTCTCGATCGAGTGTTGAGCAGGAAATGTTCGAGAGGTCGGCTCGTGCTGGAGCAGCCGGGCACTGTCAGTGGGGTTTAAGTATATGCAGGGGATCGCAAGATTTGGGATCCATACGAAGGTATACCACCGTACTTTATTTTTATTTCGCGGTAAAAGCGAGAGAGAGAGAAGAAAGTGGAGCTGGACTCGAGGTGTGATATTTCTGATGTCCGAGACCAATAAGACATTTCAGATGAAACCTCGATACTGGTCCTCTCGCTCTCTTTTTCTCCCTACCAGCTAATATTGCTCCCTTCAAATTTACTTCGCGTCCTCGCCCAAAGCCGCGCACATTGGGAAAGAAAGGCCGAAAAGCAACAATGAAAAGCAAAGCAAAGCACTATATCCGTACCTATATAACCATTCGTCCAATACCTATTCTTTTCTTTTCTTTTCTTTTCTTCGTGTTCGTGTTCGTGTTTGTATCCTATCCTATCCGTCCATCCCACCGAACCGCTGCCGTTGCCGTTGTCGTGGCCGCAAGTTGGATCGTTTCTTTTCTTTTCGGTTTTTCTCTGATTCTGATTGTGGTTTGGTTTGGTCTGGAGCGAGTGAGTGAGTGTGGTTGGGATTGGGTTTGAGAATGAATGAATAAATGAATGAATGAATGGATATACAGTAGGTTTTAGTTAGATATATGAATGTTTTATGTTCTTAGTAGGTCTGGGAATGCATCATTTTTGATTTTGATTTTGATTTTTTTTGGGAGGGGGGGAGTGGTTGATTGCGTGCTTGATTTATCTCATTGTATGAGAGAAAACCTCCTGGCGGAAGGAACTACGGGAGTTTGTACGATATACGTGCTTGTTAATAACATGTAATACACCCTTGTCAGACTACGATTCCGTGTTTATCTTACAGTGAATGAATACTACTCCGCCGATGTGAATAGCTCACGTCCTCCTTGCCCAATCAATGTGCACAGTCTGATGTGGGCTTACCCTTTCGCTTGCTTTCACCTTCGTCATCGAGCTCCAGCTTCAACTTGAACTCGGAATCTCTCGTTTCAGAACATGTAGAATTAGAACTCTCTGCTTCCTGCGTATGAACAATCTTGTCTCTAATCGTTGTGTCAGTGAGCGAGATGTAAGTAAGTAAGCCGACTCAGGCAGTCAGGTTGGGTGACAGGATGGGTGCCTCGAGAAAGGGTGCCTTTCCAGGGCGAAGGGCTGATGGATGTGCTGGCGGATGGGCCCCCAGTTCTGTGGAGATTACAAACCAGGTGGGCGCCGCGGGCCGTTGCCTTGCACGGCGTGGCGCCTCGGTTAATTGTCACATAGCACACTAGTTCACTTTTATCATTTGTTACATTCATGCGGGCTCTCGTTATAGAGCGCCGCGAGTCGTTCTGCCACCTCAGTTGTGTTCCCTAACACGTACTGAGGTGAGCATCCCGACCTTTCGTGTTCTTCTTACATACTCTAACTTAGTACCTTAGACTATCTACGTTCTACAGGTACTTACCATATATACAGTTGTGTTCCCTAACACGTACTGAGACTATCTACGTTCTACAGGTTATGGGCCCCGAACCCAGTACTTAAAAGAAGAATACCAACTCATTTCGAAACCTCAACAAACTCGTGTCTATAAATGTCTACTCAGAAACTTGGAGATGGCTTGATGAAAATCCCAACACTCGATGTCGCGGGTTTGAATTGGGTTATCTACAAAGACCGATTCCTCTGGTCAATCGACGCCCGCGGGCTGCTCGATCACGTCGATGGTTCCGCAATAGAGCCATCGAGACCCGCTACTCGTCCTAGACGTGCGGCTGCGGCCGGCGTAACGACTCCAGCAGCTGCGGCTGCACAAGCGGGTGACGATGAGGAGGTTGATGAAAGCGGACCAGACTCAGAGCTTTCAACGGAAGACACGCTCCGCATGGCCGAATGGCAGAAGGAACTGAAAGCGTGGAAGTATGGGGACGCGATTGTGAAGCAGCAGATTGCCGCGACTATCCCCGACTCACTCTTCATGAAGGTCCGTAACGCAAAAACAGCCTTCGATATATGGACGTCGCTCTCTGCGGTGTTCCAGAATAAGTCCCGCATGGTGGCAGTGGACTTGCGGCGCAGGCTCCAGCTCGAGCGCTGTTCCGACAAAGGCGATGTGCGCGCTCACTTCGCAAAGCTCCGCACCATGCGCGAAGACCTCGCCGCGCTAGGCCAGGCCATTACCGAGGACGACTTCTACACAATCATCCTCGGCTCCCTTCCCCAATGCTACGACCCATTCATCTCATCTGTCAACGGCACTGCAATGCTTCTTGGCAGCACAGTAACTGACGAGGAGCTCATGCACGGTGTTACCCAGGAATACGACATGCGTCTCTTGCGTGCACGGTCCAACGGCCAATCGTCAAAGAGAGAAGAGAATGCCGCTTTCTACTCTGGTTCGAGTGGCGGCGGCAACGGTGGCGGCGGCAGGGGGAGAAGAGGTGGCGGCAGAGCGGGATCCTCAAGGCCCCGTGGCAAGTGCCACAATTGCGACATTGAAGGGCACTTCAAGGCCGATTGTTGGGCACCAGGTGGCGGGAAGGAGGGGCAAGGCCCCAAGGGAAAGGGAAAGGCGAAGGTGAAGGAAACAGCGGCTAGCGCTCGCGATAACGAGCCCAACGCTGCTTGGATGGCAATGTTGACACTTACGTCGGACAGCGAATCCGAATTCGAAGATGTTCCATTACCTATTGGGTCCGACCTTGCCGATAGCGATTTCCTCGACATTGACCACCCCATCCCAGATATTGAGGACGAAAACCCATGGGCAGACATGCCAAACCTTAGGGCTGTTGCTGACAGCGACGACGAGGAGGATGTTGGCGGCTACGCCGCCAGTAACTTTGACTCAGACAACGGAAGTACTATCCCTGACTTAACCTCTGTCTCCGACGACAGTGACTGCGACAACGATGATGATAACCTGGAGTGCAGCCGTAAGCTGCCCGCAGACAATGTGTACTTAGGCAACGAAGCTTACACTACAACATTCGAAGCCAATACCATCGGGAAGACAGGCCTCGGAGACACCCTGGTCGACGTCAACATCTTCGACTCTGGCGCGTCTCGCCATATGTCTGGCTATCGCAGCCGCTTTATCAATTATGTTAGCCTTGAGGAATCACAGCCCATCACGGCAGCTGACAAGCGTACCTTCAAGGCCATTGGAAGGGGTGACATGTATATTGAGGTGCCCAGTGAGAACGAGCCCTCGAGAATACTCCTTCGTGATGTACTTTACGCACCAAGCATGGGTGTAACCCTCGTCTCGATTAGCCGCATTGCCCGTTCCGGATCCACGGTCGTGTTCAAGGGGGACAGCTGTGTGATCTACGACAGCAATAAAGTCCCGTTGGGCCGCATTGACGTCCGCAACGGCCTGTACCGCACATTCACAGCACGGCCCGAAATCGCCGCCTACGCTGGGCGTGTGAAGGAACTGCTTACCATTGACGAGTTACATCGTCGAATGGGCCATATCGGCCATAGTATTGCACGGGATATGGTGAAGGGCGGCATGGTGACAGGCATAGAACTTGACGAGGACAGCAAGCCCTCAATATGTCAGTCATGCGAATGGGGAAAAGGGACGCGGAAGGCGATAACTCGTGAGCGTGTTGGACCACGGGCAGAGGAGATTGGGGGGGAGATCCACTCCGATTTGTGGGGGCCGGCGCCAGTGAAAACCATCGGAGGACGTGAATACTTTACCAGTTTTACAGATGACAAGACGACAT
This sequence comes from Crassisporium funariophilum, assembly GCA_014925845.1. NCBI lineage: Eukaryota > Fungi > Basidiomycota > Agaricomycetes > Agaricales > Crassisporiaceae > Crassisporium > Crassisporium funariophilum. Next base: position 2,221,707 of record JACGCL010000004.1, read on the forward strand.
GGACCGTTATTGACCTCCTACGCAAGAAAGCCGAAACCTTCCGGGCCTACGTGGAGTACGAAGCCTGGCTGGAGACCCAGTACAAGTCCCCAATCAAGATCTGCCACTCAGATCGTGGAGGTGAATACATGAGCGACGAGTTCTCGTCCCACTTACGCAAGAAGGGCACCATTCGCCGCCTTACCGTCCACGACACCCCCGAATACAACGGCATAGCCGAACGGTTAAATCGGACACTGCTCGGGAAGGTACGTGCAATGCTGCACGAAACCGGCCTACCAAAGTTCCTCTGGGGAGAGGCGCTAAAGCACGCAGTCTATTGTAAAAATTGCACGGCAACGAGATCGCTCAATGACATGACGCCATATGAAGCGCTCACAGGAAGCAAGCCTAACCTTGCTAACTTACGCCCGTGGGGATCGCGGGTGTGGGTCCACACTACCTCTGGCTCAAAACTCGACGGAAGGGCAAAGGAGGGGAGGTGGGTGGGGTTTGACGAAGAAAGCCGGGCACATCGGATCTACTGGGAAGATAAGCGGAGTGTGACAGTGGAGAGAAGCTTGAAATTCGCACCAGATACCCGTAATGCAATCGTGTTGGTGGAGAACGTGACGGTTGAGGGGGAGGATGGTGATGAAGGGAAGGATGCTGAGGTGGTACCTGCCGAAGAAATTCCGGACGTCAACCGCCCCAATTCCCCACAACCAAGCCTCCATGCCACCGTTGAGGACATTCCTGACGACGATAACGAGCCTGCAGCTGAGGAAGCCGTGGAGCAGAACTCTGGGCGGCCAAAGCGGGTGCGTGTCGAATCCAGCTACATCCGCCGCCTCCGGAGTGGTGAAGGAACGGCTAGCGGCCTACCTGGAGCTAGCGCAATGCCTCGCGGCTTGCAGCTTGTCAACGACATTGTTGAAGAAGCAGCCATGTCGGCACTTTCGGATGACTGGGAGATGGTTGCCGTGGAAGATTTCGCAATGGCAACGGTGATGGATGCCGCAGAGGGGTTGAATCCGACGTTCGAGGAAGCAAAGGTCCGCGAGGACTGGCCAAAATGGCAAGCCGCCATCAAAGCCGAGCTCGACAGTCTCGAGGCCAACGGAACATGGTCGCTAGTGAAACGCCCCGTAAATACCAACGTGGTTGACTGTAAATGGGTACTCCGAATCAAGAAGAACGCCGCAGGCGAGATCGAGAAATACAAGGCTCGTCTGGTGGCTCGAGGCTTCACGCAGATTCACGGCATCGATTTCTACGAAACGTACGCCCCCGTCGCTCGACTCTCTTCGTTTCGACTCCTACTCGCGCTAGCCAATCGCAACGGCTGGCCAATCGACTCCTTCGACTTTGACTCCGCTTTTCTGAACTCCGAGCTTACCGACGACGAGATCATATACCTTGAGCAGCCTCGCGGCTACCACCACGGTGATCGGAAGCATTTCGTCTTCCGTCTTCACAAGGCATTGTACGGGCTAAAGCAGGGGGCGAAAAATTGGTATGACGCATTGAAGAAAGCAATGGAAGATCTGGGATTTAAGAGGACGGATGCTGACCACGGGGTGTTTGTAAAGAGGGAAGGGGAGAATGTCATCATTCTGGCTGTGCATGTCGACGACTGCCTCGTTACGGGGAACGCGCCGGTCCTGCTCAGCAAATTCAAGAAAGACATCAACGAGAAATACAAAATGACTGACCTTGGTCCATGTAAATGGCTCCTGGGTATCAAGATCGATCGCGATCTCGACGCCCACACCATCTCACTCTCTCAAACTACTTACATCGAGTCGATCCTCGCTCGCTTCAGCTTCGGTGATCTGAAGCCATCGGCGATCCCTATCGATCCCGCTGCACCACTTTTGAAGTCACAATCGCCAACCACGCTCGCCGGGAAGGCGCGCATGGCCAACGTTCCGTATCGCGCTGCAGTCGGCTCCCTGATGTATGCGTCAATGGGCACTCGACCCGATATCACCTTTGCAACATCAACGGTTGCCCAGTACCTCGATAATCCGGGCTGGGAGCATTGGGAGGCTGTGAAGAGAATTTTTCGTTATCTAAGTGGGACAAGGGAGTTAAGATTGGTCTTTGGAGGCAAGGTGAATGATCTTACAGGTTTCGTGGATGCAGACGGCGCATCGCAGGACCACAGGCGAGCGATTTCGGGGTATGTCTTCATGGTGGATGGTGGAGCAGTGTCGTGGTCGTCGAAGAAGCAAGAACTGGTCACCTTATCGACAACCGAAGCCGAATACGTTGCCGCTACCCACGCAACCAAAGAAGCGATGTGGCTTCGCCGACTCATCGCCGAACTTTTCCCATCCCTTGACAAACCCACAACTCTCTATGGCGATAATCAATCGGCCATCGCACTCGCTCACGGCGGAAATTATCACGCACGTACCAAGCATATCGACATCAGGTATCATTTCATTCGCTATATCATCGAGGCCGGCTCAATCAAACTTATATATTGCCCAACTGATGAACAAACCGCCGACACACTCACCAAGGCCCTCCCGAGCGCCAAAGCGAAGCACTTCGCCATCGCGATGGGACTACGCATGGTTTGAGGGGGAGTGTGGAGATTACAAACCAGGTGGGCGCCGCGGGCCGTTGCCTTGCACGGCGTGGCGCCTCGGTTAATTGTCACATAGCACACTAGTTCACTTTTATCATTTGTTACATTCATGCGGGCTCTCGTTATAGAGCGCCGCGAGTCGTTCTGCCACCTCAGTTGTGTTCCCTAACACGTACTGAGGTGAGCATCCCGACCTTTCGTGTTCTTCTTACATACTCTAACTTAGTACCTTAGACTATCTACGTTCTACAGGTACTTACCATATATACAGTTGTGTTCCCTAACACGTACTGAGACTATCTACGTTCTACAAGTTCCAACAGTCCCTCCTCTGCCTGAGTCGACTAAAGAAGGTGAGGGTGGGCGGCTAAAAAACACTTGTGAAGGAATATATCAAGTCAGCTTAGATTTTGCAATGCGGGTAGCGATGTGAAGGCGAACAGAGACAATGTATGTAAAGTGTGAGTCACATGACACATCCTCAAACAAGAAATCACACCCGCCGACCGTTCGTCGGGTGTTCCTATGCTGTCATGCAGACATAATTTGCGTGTAACAAAACTCGACTGTGAAACAACTGGTCCTCGCCTTTCTCGTTCGCAAAGAGCTCTTCAGTAAGTAGAATTCATGGGCAATAGTAGTTTAAGCGCTCGCGGAACTCGGATGTGGCCTAATTCAGATCCCCTCGTGCAATCCGCGTGGAAGAGTGGGTACATCGATAACAACTTGCTTGAACTTTCCCCCGACAACTTCTGGACAGATTTCCAATGATGTCTCCAAACTCGACGCCTATCGACCACCCAACGTTCGTTGGTGACCCATCCGCACTGCCTAGAGTCGAGGTGCTGGAGACGGTGCCAGAGCCGGAAGTCGAGCGAGATGATGTGTACTACTTTGAGATCGTCGTTTTCAAGGTGCTCCTGCTACCGGTCTCGATATCACGATGACGTGCTTGAACTGTGCTCTAGGTTGAAAACACTCTTTTCAAAGTCCCGAGGATCGGGTTTGAAAGTGAACAAAATGTGTTCACGACCCTCTTCACTCTGTCTCCCCCAAAGGGCGCACAAGCTGAAGGCGCCGACGATGCGCTGCCTATATCTCTGCATGGGATTAGCAAGGCTCATTTCCGTGCATTCCTTCGTGTTCTGTATCCTGTGTGAGTGATGCATCCGTTTGGTACCGTTCACGTTCGAAGGCGGCATCCATGTCCTTAGTAGGGGAATTGCGTCAACGTATGAAGAATGGCTTGGCGCTTTAGATCTTGCAACTATGTGGGAATTCAAGGAAGTCAGTTCTTTCTTCGTGATTTTCCTCACCTCTTCTTCTAATGTCCCTTGAACAGGTTCGAAAAAAATCAGTAGCGGCACTCAACCAGCTCATAAAGTCTGGAAACGTTGCCGAAAACATCCATCTTGCGAAGAAATATCATGTCGAGCATTGGTTGCGTTATAGTTATGTTCGACTTGTAACGCAGAAGGAGCCTCTCGAGATAGATGAACTTTGTTCGTCGATGTTGGATCTCCTGACGATAGCAAGGCTGCTATCCATCCGGGAGAAGGTTTATGTCCGATCTAGTAGGGCAGGTTCCAACGACGGACGGTACTGCGGCTCATGTGGAGGACGTCAATCATACAACATCACGGACGCTGACGCCAGTGATCTTGTCAGCCACGTATTTGCTGAGGAATTACGTGGAATGCAGGCGGAGCATTGATCTAGCATTCTCAAAGAGGATATTTGCGAGGTTAGTCCTAGTTCACAGTGGATTTACCATTACCAGTCTTTGACAATGGGGCTGTGTCTGCAAGATGTGCTCAGCTTTGAACGTTTCTGATACTGTGACCGCATCTTATGCAGTTTCTGAGTAGGCCTAGTTTGTGCCAGCATTGGGACGTAGTGTATTTACTGGTACTGTTGAAAACATTGTCTTCTTGGTTTTCAACGGCGAGTTGCTGGAATGCTAGCGTACCAGAATGAATCTGAGGAGTAGATGTGAATTCCGATCTCTTCTGAAATGGAGTCAGGAAGAAAGATAGAAGGGACATCTCGCTTATAACTTCTTGTAATTTCCACATTCGCTCAAATAAGCATCCACGGACTCCAGCCAAAAGCAACGTCGCTTTCCCATTCCGTAATTTGAATGCTCTGCGCCTGCTATTCCTGGGCCCTTGTCAGTAGTGTTGCTACGAACTGAACCCGCTCAAGGGTTAAGCCGGCTCAAGTTCTGGTCTAACTAAATTTGGCCGCTCAAGCCCACTTGAGTCTGATTTGCTCAAGTTCAGCTTGAGCAGGCCAGGTACGGATCAACTTCCTTTTATGTCTGACGCAACGATGCCGAGGCCACTATAGTGATGAAGGTATCACCCACGACGATTTCCGGAACCTGCTGAAGGTTCTTTACCCACTGTGAGTGCGGTCCAATGTAGTATTCGACTTCTGTCGTGATTGACTTAGCTACTGATAAGTAAGTAAGCAACTGACAATCCAATCCTGATCTTGTTCGCAATCACCGTGCCCGTCTGCGTCACTGCGTCACTGGGGTCTTGTCCCCTTGTCCCCTTGTTCGAGTGCTCGGTTCGTGCTTATTTATAGTATTGATAGCTCATTGATAGTATTGATAGGTTATTATAGCTTATTGATAGTATTGATAGTAACCTCCAAGAATAGCGACGCGGGACGGCGACGGACGTCCCCTTCCTCTCAACATGCACGAGCAAGCCGTCCATCATGGTCAATCGTGTATCCTAAGCGACGTCGCCGTCGTCGCCGCGTCCGCGCGTTCTGAACACTGGTTGACTTTGACAAACATTCATCCCATTCATCTACCCGTCTCCCAAAATCCCCGACTAAGTAACCGCAAGAAGCATACCAAACCATCATTCCGTCATACCAAACCATCCCCGACTAAGCGCAAACCAATCCTCCCGTTCCGTCATACTCTGAAACGATTGCACCCAACCTTACCCAACCCGACTCAGCCCTTCCGCACCCGCTATGAAATTGACATTCCAACGACATGTCATTGATGCGTATAAGATTGATACGTATAAGGTTGGTAATAAGATTAAGAATGACATTAGAAACATTAAGGATGCCACCAAACCGTTCCTGCCCGGAAGCCGGGATGGGCGTCACCTGGGCGTCATTCACTGACAGAAACGGTTCCTGGCGGCAGGCGGCATTGCGACTTACTGTACATGTGTATATTCCGAGTTTGTCGGGAATGAGATTATGTAGTGCGTGCGTTTCTGGTGTATTTCATTATTTCATCCTCGAATCCTTGAATCGTTCGCTTTGAGGTATAATGAATGAATGAAGGAAGGGTTGATTGATAATGGAGTGATGTTTTTCATCAACTGCATCATTCATTCAAGACGCGCTTCTGAGAAGATGAAGAATTGGTACCTCTCTCTCTTTGTGAAATGTGAAGACTATTTGCAAGCGAAATATCGATATTCAGTTGAATTGAAAGGATATCCATCAATCACCTTCCGCATCACTATCACTCGTTGGACGGGGGTTTCTCATATAAGTACTGTCGCTTTGAGGTGTGTAGTAGCGTGAATTTGGAAGGGCTGATAAGATAGGTAATGGAGTGGTGATTTTGATCAACTTCATCATTCATTCAAGACGCGCTTCTGGGAAGATGAAGAATTGGTACTTCTCTCTGTATGTGAATGGGAAGAGTATTTGCAACCGAAATATCGATATTCAGTATTCATCACATTCGGTATCACCATTTCACCCGAGTTGCGCTATCGTTTCATCGCTGAGGTGTGTGGTGGCGTGAAGGAAGGAAGGACGGGTTGATAATGAAGAGGGCGATGATGATCAACTAGGGTTCATTCAAAATCCATCATTCAAGAGACGCACATTTGTATAAGTATGATTTGTACCTCTTCCTTCCTTCCTGAAGAGTACCCATTGCGCAAGCAAAATATTGATATTCAGTCGAACGTCGGACGTAAAGAATTCCAATTCCAATTCTGATTCCAACTTCAATTTCAATGCGTTACTTCCTGAGGGGCCACGGGAAGTTTTTTCGCGTGGCAACTTAACGTGCGTGCTTGCGCCAGCCCTTTTAAGTCAGCACAGCGTCGGCGCAACTGTACACAACGTCGTAACTATACTTACAGGATCAACTTTCGATCGAGTATTGAGCAGGAAATGTTCGAGAGGTCGGCTCGTGTTTGAGTAGCCGGGCACTGTCAGTTGCGTTTGGAAGCACCGGATCGCAAGATTGTGGATCCATACGAAGGTATACCACCACACCTTTACTCACGGCGACAGAGAGAGAGAGGGAGAATGAAGTGAAACTGGACTCCCTCGAGGTGAGTTTGTTCTGATGTCCGAGACCAATAAGACATTCTCAGATGGGACCTCAATACTGGTCCTCGCTCTCGCTCTCTCTCTCCCTACCAGTCAAAGTTACTCCCGTTACCCGCATCCTCGCCCAAACCGCGCACTCGGACAAAGGCCGAAAAGCGAAGAAAGCATAGTATATACACCAAATACTCTATAACTCATTTTGAACATAAGTCCCTGTATTTAAGTTGATTTTCTGATTGTCTATGTCAAGTCTACGACACCTTCATCAAGTCAAGTCGGAGCGGTCTGCGCTGATGTTTGCGCTAGTTGGTGCAACTCGTGCGCATCTTGTGCGCAGCGCTTGCTCAACCCATACGCTACTTTTTGCACGCACTCACCCTGCTGCGCAAATTCTCCTGTGCCCCCTCCTGAGGACTCCGCTTTCGCATAGATCTGCATCTGACCCTGTAAACATCATCAATGAAATAACCATCCGCTATTCAGTCACCACCCCGAGTTGCTTCATGGTTCATCGCTTTGAGGTGTCAACAAATGAATGAATCGAGGCTTGGAGAGGGGGATGATATTTGTTGATCATCTAGGGTTTGTTGATTGTCAGCTGGACTCGGGTTTGGGTAGGCTGACATCTTTCCCTGTAAACAAAACAATAGTGCGCAAACCCACTGTTCAGTCGAAAGTGATAATGATGATGCCAATCAGCTTCATTGTATCATTTGGACTGGGGTTTCGCATAGATCTACATCCCTCCCTGCGAATATCAATGAAGGGTCGCTACCCCGCTGCGATAATTGTTTGCAATAAGTAATGATCATCGCATCTTCGTTATCACATTTTCATTAAATCAATTAAATCTTGTCAACTTTCGCTTTCCCTGGCGCCCACAACCACATTGCAATTGCACGACCGGAAAGAGATTAGCACGTATCCCTGAATTCGGTTCTATGGGACTTGAGTCGTTTTGTGAGGAGTACTCCTCAGGGCGAGTCAAACGATTTGATAGGCCTGGGAATGCATTCTTAGGATGTAGGTGAGTTTGTGGACGTTTTCTCTTTGGTATCCCCCCGGCCTGCCGGTTGATAATCTTGAGTCTGCACTCGACTTGTAGGCTGGCTCAACTTGCCCATTCTGTGCCAGCAGGTAGTCTCACCCGAGTCTGATATCGGTCAACCCTTTCACCTTTATAATCGACCTCCAGTTTCAACTTTATGTGAAAAAATCGAGATTCAAGTACTGGTCGTACTTAGTTGGAAATGTGAATGTTGAGGGTAGCCAATCTGGCATTTTGGGGAGGCTTGTGGGGTCATCGCACATATGTGGAGCTGATATGGACCAGAGAAGGCCGTGAGTGGCGCTCAATCTTGTGTCAGCTTCAGTCAACATTTTATGATTCGTGAGTTGCTAATGATCTTTCCGACATTGGAATCTCAGGACATGTCAAACACTTGACAACTGGTTCTTGACTGTACATTTCAGCGCAAAGAGTACTGCAGAATTGCGTAAACTGAGTCACAATCTTAGCAAGTGAAATTCATGGACGATAGTAGTTTAAGCGCTCGCGGAACTCGGATGTGACCTATTTCAGATCCCTCGTGCAATCCGCGTGTAAGAGGTGTACAATCGATAACTGATTCTCGACGACTTGTTTCTGTACTTCTCTTTCTCTCTCTCAAGACCGTTGTGGTAGTGGCCTCTGGCCAATGCGCCCGAGGTGCCCGAGAGCAACTTGATTAGATTAGATACCAACTAGCACAGCATGTCCATATGTAGACGGACCGCGGTCCAGTGACAACATCGCAACTTGGCTCTTACCACGGCGCGCCAGCTACACCGCGCGCCTGCTCGAAGCGCTACCGAGCCTCGCCAACCCGAGCTTCCTGAGTAGGTCCACTTGGACTACTCCACCGTCTGGGCGGATTTCATGATGGATTCAAACTCGACGCCTATCAACCCAACTTTCGTTGGTGACCCATCCGCACTGCCTAGAGTCGAGGTTCCGGAGACAGAGCCAGAGCCGGAAGTCAAGCGAGACGATGTGTACTACTTTGATACCATCGTCCTCAAGGTGCACCTGCTACCAGGATTGTTATCACGATAACTACTAATTGTGCCCTAGGTTGAAAACACCCTTTTCAAAGTCCCGAGGAAAGGGTTCGAAAGCGGACAAAATGCGTTCACGACCCTCTTCACTCTTCCTCCGCCAGAGGGCGCAAGAGCTGAAGGTGCTGACGATGCACTGCCTATTTCTCTGCATGGGATTAGCAAGGCTCATTTCCGTGCATTCCTTCTTGTTCTGTATCCTATGTGAGTGATGCATCCTTCTGGTACTGTTCACGTTTGAAGGTGGCATCCTTGTCCTTAGTAATGGGACTGCGTCAACGTATGAAGAATGGGTTGACGCTTTAGATCTTGCAACTATGTGGGAATTCAAGGAAGTCAGTTCTTTCTTCGTATTTTTCCTCACCTCTTGTTCTGATGTCCCTTGAATAGGTTCGAAATAAATCGGTAGCGGCACTCACCGAGCTCATGAAGTCTCGAAACATTGCCGAAAACATCCTTCTTGCGAAGAAATATCATGTCGAGCAGTGGTTGCGTGATGGTTATATTCGACTTGTAACGCAGGAGGAGCCTCTCGAGATAGATGAACTTTGTTCGTCGATGTTGGATCTCCTCACAATAGCAAGGCTGCTATCCATCCGGGAGAAGGTTTATGCCCGATCTAGTAGGGCAGATTGCGACGACGGATCGTTTTACTGCAACCGATGTGGAGACCATCATGCAATAACATGCCCATCCTTCTATAAAAGAATATACAACATCAAGGACGCTGACGCCAATGATCTTGTCAGCCAAGTATTTGCTGAGGAAATACGTGGAATGCAGGCGGAGCATTGATCTAGCATTCTCAATGAGGATATTTGCGAGGTTAGCCCTAATTCACAGTGGATTTACCAGTCTGGGACAATAGAGCTGTGTCTGCAATTATGTGCTTAGCTTTGAACGTTTCTGATACTGTGACCGCATCTTATGCAGTTTCTGAGTAGGCCTAGTTTGTGCCAGCATTTGGATGTAGTGTAGTTACTGTTTGTGTTGACAACGTTATTTTATTTTCGTCTTTAACAGCGAGTTGCTGGAATGCCAGCGCGCCAAAATAAGTCTGAGTAGATGTGAAGTCTAATCTCTTTTGAAATGGAGTCATGAAGGATGATACATGAGACATCTCGCGTATAACTTCCTGATGAACGCATTAGTAGGGTTATGAAATGATAGAAAACAGGAGACCAAATTTGCGATAAGTAAAAATGCTTATCGCAGCTTGATCGCAGCTTCCAATTCTTGTCCAATTCAGTGGTGCTCATGCCTCGAGTTCCTGTGAAGCGTGGAGATCAGCTTCCAGGTCTATCTGAGGCGGTCACGCAGGACACGACGACCAGAAACGCGACAACAGCATACGAGCGCTGATTAAAGATCTATGTCTTGACAGTCCAGGACGAGCGCTTATATTCCCCGAAAGTCGAAACCACACGATCCAACGCCAGGCTTTCTGGAGGCCATCCTCATCCACCCTGTGTCAGATTCCGAAGAGGGGCCCCTGCCTAAGCAGAGACTACGTTGTCAAGTGCGCAGGTGCAATCATGCATGGCAAGGCCCCTTTCGTCGGCTTGCTCGAGTGCACTTGCGCTCGATTTCCCCTTGAGGAGTAAATTACACCCCTGAACGCTTTCAGCCGTTTTTATTTACACTCGTATCTGGATTTCTCAGCAGACGCGCGCACAGAGCGAGACAGCGCCTCACGAGCAAAATGGGCATCATCTTCTTGAAAGTGTGGCGCTTCTTATCGTTGCGATACAAGGTATAGTCTAAAGTGACCGCAATTAATGACCAGGGGGCTTTCATGACAAATTCAATGCAGGCAGCTTTTTTCTTTGCCACTCTTGCAAGCAGTGAACGCATCTAGGTGCTCGTCGTAACTCGTCATAGAGCGGGATATTGACAACGATGAAGGAGGCTTTAAGTGACTCTCGGGTTTTTAGATTGGTGAGCCAATTGACCGTGGAGAGCACCGGGTAGCCATCGTTCGGGGTCGTGGATAGTAATTGGCCGATAGAAAGCAGGAGGGCCAGTTCCTCGGGAGGTATCGATGTCAGCTATTTGCTAGTAGCAGTTGAATTAATATTGTACACGATGAACATAGTCATCACCCTAAATGAAGTAAATCCCGAACCCGCCGACCAATCATAGTCCATCACGTCTGCCACTTGTCTTCTGCAACATCTGCAGACACAACGAACGTCAAGGCGAATCCCTGCTCTGGTAGCTCCTGCTCTTGCAAAACCCACTTTCCCTACACGACAAAGGCTTCAGTGATAGACCTGCATTTAATCTGGGAAACAACGTACGGTATATTGAACGTGTCCTATGGCGATGACTCTTAGTTTCGAGGTGCCATCCTTGAGCATCATATCCGTCGCTTGTTCCAGAGTGAGCAAGGGCCTTCTCCTATGCATCTCACCCCCAAATAGCCACTGCACTTGAAGCCGCAGGGTTTGGAGGTTCTTCGCGCCTGATATAGCCTCCGTTATAGATTCCTTGATGCAATCAATCAAAAATGAGGATGACGGCTCTCCGTCTGTTGTCGGAACTCACCATGTTGGGACTCGCCACCGAACATATAAGCGTTTCTAACCGCGGGAATTTCGAACACAGACATTCTACGTCTTTCAGGGTCAGCTGGGCTTCACCCACCATAAACTGGGTCAATGTATTCCCGTGAACCACGGCAAGATCAAGGATGAACATGCGGGGAATGCCCGTGTGTCCCATGTTGATGGTAAACGCGTGTAATTTAAAAGTCTCAAGCCCGGGCCGTGGAATGAGCTCTCGAATCCATCCCCAAAGCTTTTGCGGACCGAGGTTGTCCATCGAGCTAGTTCGCACTGTCAAATGGCGGAGAACAGGAAGCTCTGGGACTTTTGGCTCGCTATCATCGTCACTATCCAGGGGCGATTGTTGTCGCCGACGAGAGTAATATGATCCTGATCCCGAGAGAAGGTATTCCGTGTCCAGAGATCGCAAGTTTGGTAGAAAAGTGAGGATGGTGGGTATCGAAGTTGCCGGCGCGCCCTTGAGGCGCAAGTCCTTCAGCAAGGGAAGTTGTGATAGCACTGTTATGAGGATTGTTGGTGGAACACCAGCACACCTCTGTTCACAGATGAAGACGCATGGGGGGAACAAAAATCAACACGTACATTCAGAACATGGATATAGAAATGCACTGACGCCCAGCTCCAGATGCGTGAGGGTGCTGCCGAGTGGGCCAGACCAGCCTTGCAGGACGCGCGGCGGGCCTTCCATGCACCAGATTGAGATCTTCCGCAGGCCTGTGAGTGTGATGAGCTGCGACCATACTGTCTCTCCCAGGTCGCTGTGTGTCCGGATTGTCAGTTCTCGCAGGGGGAGCGCACGCATAACATCGAGGAAGGCGAGTAGGGTAGTGGCAGTGGTGGAACTGTCGTCAATCCATGTCATTGAACGGAGGTTGGTACAGAGCGTTAGTGCAGCCAACGTGTCGCGTGTGATATGCGGATATCGGACGAGCATTCCCCTGTGGATGGCACCTATCCAGCGAAAGCGTTAGTGTTGTACTATGTCCATTGGGGATGTAATGGGAACATGTAAAGAAGATGGATAGACGGAGATTATGAAACATGGTGGCTGGTTGTCCTTCTTCCTGCCAAGGAGAGAGCAGACGCAGATACGGATTCCCCGGAATGGCATTATCCAGCACCATTAGGGAAAGTAGGCATCTCAACAGGGACACCAATTGATGTACGTACCGGTTTCTGTCACATGCCTAACATGATTTGCCAGGTCTGGCCGAGCGAGGAGAGTTGAGGATGGGTGATGAACAAGAGTCTGGGCAGCAGAAGGTTAGCACTGAGGTAACATTCACTGTATTGTAATCCCAAGTGGAAGATAATTTGATATTTTGCAGACACAGTGTGAGTTTTCCTGATGATTCGAAGGCATGCATCATGTGCTTGCTTCAGCAGCCTAAAAGCCACCACCATCGATGTCTCCCCGCTGACCACCACCGGTGAGGCCTCGAATCTGGTGAGAATGCCCACCTTCGAGATAACCCTTGAGTCCAGTGTCCTGTAAAGCAGAGGTGTTGCCACGCGATAAAAGACCTTGCTGACAAGCGCACAGGCGTGCCAATCTCTTCGATCATCGAGCTGGGAGAGGATGGGAGGCAATATATCGTAGGGGAGGTCTTGGAAGGGGGCCCTGAAGCGAGCGCGCTTGTCAAGAGCGGGCATTTGAGACCTAGGGAAGAGGCAAAAGAGACGCACATATCAAGACAGAATCAGGAGCTTTATATGTGGGCGTTCTGTTACAATGAGCCAAAGCTTGTTAGTGTGTGGAAGAGAAAAACGTTGTCCGAGCAAACCGAGAATTCAGTGATCCGGGACCGGAAAAGAGAACAGAATTCAGGGCGGATAAAGATCTCCATACACGGTCTTTCGGAAATAACAAATCTAATCTTATCTTCCCCAACATCATATCTTTTTTTCATCTCTGGCGACGAACCTCCATCTTGACCCTGTACTCCCATCGCCAACAGTTTCTACCACAGGTCAAAGTACTGATATCCCAGGAAATGTTCTATGTCATAGGTCTCGGACTTTCAGATGAGAAAGACATCACACTTCGTGGGCTTCAAGTATGTTGTTTCCGGACCCATGAAACCCGACAGATCCACTGAACGATCCGATGTCATCTTTTTGCCCGCTAGGCCATCAAGAGTTCTGCCCGTGTCTACTTGGAAGCATACACGAGTATCTTGATGATTGATAAAGAACGTTTGGTTGGTTGTTTACATCATGACGCGTTCGAGTATGCCGCTGATTTTCCGTATTGAAAGGAAGCTTTCTACGAGAGACCCCTGCTTTTGGCTGATCGTGATATGGTGGAAACGCAAAGTGACGAAATTCTACGCGGCGCGGATACCGAAGACATATCATTGCTGGTCGTTGGTGATCCTTTCGGGTGCGATGGCTACCTGTCTACACACTTCACCCATTTGTCTAAATTCACACTCGTCGTGATCCGTGCAGAGCGACAACTCATACTGATATCATTCTTCGTGCCCGGTCATTGCAAATACCCACACGTGTCATTCACAACGCATCAATCATGAACGCTGTGGGGGCATGTGGGCTCCAGCTCTATAATTTTGGCCAGACCGTCTCCCTCGTATTTTTCACCGACACATGGAAGCCTGACAGTTTCTACGACCGAGTCAAGGAGAACGTCGATCTCGGGATGCATACTCTGGTATTACTTGATATTAAAGTGAAAGAGCAGAGTGAAGAGAATCTCGCGAGGTAAGCGCAAGGCAGGGCCCACGGTCTTGCATGGTCCATTGATCTTCTGATCGCTTTCCCAGAGGTAGAAAAATCTACGAACCGCCAAGATATATGTCAATACCCACCGCCGTCTCACAACTAATAGAAACCGAAGCAACTCGGCAACAAGGAATCTTGACAGCTGATACCACACTGGCGATCGCGCTCTCCCGCGTGGGCGGTGGAGACGAGAATGAGCGAATAGTGGCCGGAACTTTACAAGAGCTCTTGGATCATCCCGCAGACGCTTACGGTCAGCCACTTCACAGTTTGGTCATCGTTGGTAAAAGGCTGCACCATTTGGAAGTCGATTACGCAGAAGCATTCGCAATTAACCCCATGACCTGGAGAGAAACTGCAAAAAATGTATACAAGTGTATCTTGGAATAGACGCGTTTGCGAGGCGTACACGAACTCCGAAAGATATGAGATCAAAGAACAGCGGATCATACTTCAACGAAACATCAAAAGTCGAAACCTCTAGGAATATCGAACGTGACAGTACTCAAGGTGTTGCACGACCTGGCCATCTGAAGGAAGTGTCAATCTCAAAGGGTTTATGAGAGAAAGAACCAACATACCTGGGGTACAACGAGCACTCCCGCACCGTGAATCTGTTAGCAAGCCATGCAAGGAACCTCTGATCACCAGCCAATCAGTTTAGCAAGAAAAAAGGGACCGTTATTTTTATCACATACTTCGACACCTAAACCGTACCCCCCATGTTCACATGTACCGTACTTACGTTGATCTGTGAACCAGTAATATGGCTCAGGATCGATGCCCTCGCGTTTATATGCAGCAAGAAGTTCCTCCATATCAGCAATCCTCATTGATCCACCTGATGTTTAAGCCAAGGATTAGCATCAGAACATCCCCGAAATAGCCGGATAATGAAAAGCCACGAGAGTAGGCGGACATATGACATCAAACTTACCAACAATCTCGCCAACGTTCGGCATAAGTAGATCACAGCTCTCCGTGAAGGTCGGGCCGCTACTGCCTGGCTGAGAAGGGACTTTCTTCATGTAAAAGGCCTTGAGCTCCGCTGGGAACCCATGGAGGAATATAGGAGTGCCGATAATGTCGGTCATCTGCCTCTCTGCTGCCTCGGCGATATCGTCACCAACTTTGTGTTCAACCAGCTGTACCTGACCCTGCTCATCTTTAACAGGGTTACCGTCGGCGTCTTCGGCGGGATGCTTGATTCCGTGATCGTTTAACCACGCGATAGCATCGACGTACGAAAGCCGCATAAAGGGTCTAGCTGGTGCTTGGAAGTTAGGGTTGAGCTGTTTCACGAGGGCGGCGGAGGTCGGGTTGGCAAGGAGTATATCGACAGTTTTGCAAATCTAATTTTTTTCATCAGATTCATCCATGCGGATCGGGTACGAAATGGAACTGACAATTTCTTCAATATGTGCCATAAGATCCTCAAAAGTGATGAAGGCGAGTTCGGCCTCCAGGTGGGTGTACTCGCTCAAATGCCGCCTTGTATGACTTTATCTAATTGTTAGCTAACAGGACAACGCCGAACCCGCCAAACTAACCTGTTCTCAGCTCTGAAACTTTCTTGAACACAAAAGACATCTCCGAGACTGGGAAGACATGTCTCCAAGTACAATTGGGAACTCTGGGTGAGGAACGCCGGCTGGCCGTAATAGTCGAGCTTGAACAGGGTGGCGCCGCCCTCGACTTGTGTTTGGACAAGACAGGGTGGCGTCACTTCTATGAGGCTTTCAGTAGCATATGATTCACGGAACGCAGAGAGAAGATAGGCGCGTAGGCGAAGGACGCTTGATGCCGTTTCACCACGAAGGACAAGGTGTCGAAGATCAGCTTGAATTGACGGATCTGATTTCTGGTTCAACCACGTTAAAGAGATTTCGGTGGAGAAGATAAGGAGGTACCTCGTTCAATCGGTTGGTGAACGCGTCCTCTGCTCCAGGAGCAGCACCGACGACTTGCCAGTAATCGACGATGAGTTCATGGCCTCCCGGAGCGGTCTTTCCTTCTGGGACAGCTTGCAAGGTTCCAACGACTTCAACAGATGATTCTAAAGTTAATGTGAGAGCTTGGTATGTTTGCGCCTGTCCGATGATTAGCGATAGCTCTCCCAAGGACATCACACGACTTACAACGCGACCGGAAAGTACAGTCTGAAGATAGCCAGTTCCGTCCCGGACAACCAGGAATATGATGTCTTTTTGCTGGCGAAGACGATGGACCCATCCAAACACGCGAACTCGTGTCGATCGCAGTTCGGCGAGCTGTGCAATCTTAGCCTGAGATTTTGAGTCAGTGAGCAGACCAGTGTGAAAGATGGATGAACATACCTTTTTAGCTTTTGGCAAAGATGAATCTTCCTTTAATACAACGCTCTTGCTTTCCTCAAGCAACTTCTCTCTCTTTTCCTTCTCGTCGCCCTTCTCTTTGGCCTCCCGCTCAGCGAGTTCTTCTTGCTTCTTTTTCTTTTTCTCCAGTCCGTCGGCAGTCTTTTTCCCTTTCTTCAATGACGATTGAGTAGGTTCTTCATATGTCCCACTGGCATCTTTCCTGGTCAAGAATGAAGACGTTGCACCATGGTTGAATAACGCGACGCCGAGGGACTGATATGGTTCTTCCTGTGTGCCTTTGCCTGTGGTATCTGAGCCAGCGGCTTCGTCAATATGGATCGGTGCCATCTTCTCGTCTGGGGGTATGAAGCTGGCAAGAAGTGTGTAACCTGGTGCCAGCAATGTAGTAGATCTATATACAGTTTTGTGTTTTTCGACAAGGTCAAGGCAGGATCTGACTCGATTCTTATCTTTCTTTATCTAATCTGTTGAGATTTGCCATAATTTCCCCATTAGGTATGACATCCAAGGTTATTTCGCAGTTTCTTCAAAACTTTCACCGTCACATCCCAGCCTTGAATGGGTCGACAATCGACGGAAGTTCAATTGAATGGACGTGCCCGAGATTTAGCCTCTGTCGAAGTTGTAGTCGGCGATGGAAGCCATATTGGAAGCTATTTTACACGGATGGATACCAAATAACTGGGAAGCGACCCACTGACTCGCCGCGAATCCAATGAAGATACTCCATGTCTGACTGTCAACAGGCCCTAGAGACATTGTTCGAGAGAAGTCAAGTCAAGCAGTCAAGCAACAGTCAAGTGCCCAACAATGTGCAAATGTCACAGTCCTCCAAAGCCCAGTTAAAGCCCAAGGATCGAAAGTTTCGCGATAGGTCGCGGTTTCACACTTGTATGATTGAACCTCATGCTTGAAGCCTAAAATCTCGAGTCTTACTCGGGCGCGAATGAATACAGAGAGGTGAATGCCACAGGACCGGTGGCCACAGGTTGCAGTAAAGTAAGGACGCCGTCGCTTTGGGAATCAAGCATGTCATAACAAACCGATTCAAACAATTCACAATTCACAACTGCTTACATTGTCTGCATAAATCTACTTCCACCATCGCTTAGTCCCAGCTGTATTGCACCATGATTTCAAGATTCGGAAAGTCACTAATATTTGTGATATTTGCTATGGTCAGAATCACGCCAATATTCCTTCCAAGATTGACGCCGAAATACTATTGATTAGCTGCTACTGATGATGCTTGCACTTGTGCACCCACCTTCAAGGTCCTACATCGATCCTTGGACGCAGCAGGTCTTTGGTGAAGGAGGGGTTGAGAAGTATTTGCACTCCCAATCAACTCAGAAGCCACCGGCTGGAAATGTGAAAGGTGGTGTCATCATGGGCAAGCTAGGAAACGAGACCGCAAAGTACGTTACAATGTTTTTTTGAAGCTCACGCGCGTCCTCCGTATTGAGTTTCGTAATAGGGCGGCACTGGGACGTGCTACGTGGAAGCTCTTGTGAGTCTTGCAACAGTCCACTTGGGTCGGAAGTTTACTAAGCCCACCGCAGGCATACCATGACAATCCGATATCCAGAGGTTTGTGCTACGACTTCGTCAACCCCAACTGAACTCATTCTATCCGTGCTAAGCACCCAACGCCAGATGAACGAGAGGCGTTGAGCTCATACTTTTATCTGAGTTCGAGGTTATACCCATGTGGAGAATGTGCTACCGAATTCCAAGCTTTATTGAAGAAATACCCTCCTCAAGTCAGCTTTCAGTTGTTCGGTCGCTCGATTGGATACTAATTAGACTTTAAAGACCTCGTCAAGGCGGGCTGCGTCCCTCTGGTATGTGTTGCTCGCACCCTGGACCCATTTTGCAGGCATTCATCTCTCCTCAGGCTCTGCGTTGTCCATAACCAGGTCAATAAACGTTTGAAGAAGCCAGAGTTCGACTGCGCTCACCTTAGTGACGAGTATGACTGTGGGTGCGGTGATGAAGCACCAGCGGCAAAGACGACCTCCACCCCCACTGATGAGGATCTTGACCCAATGGATCTTGAGGACGACTTAAGCACAGACGACCTCACAGGCGTGGACATGATACGCGGAGGGTAGCACAGGTGACATTTCATTTAAGCTAGTGGTGTTGAAAAATACCTGACATGGGACATTATACTATTGTTATCATCTGACGTACTGTGTATTAATGTAATCTTTTCTGGGGTTTTGTGAGCTGATGCCGTTCAACGGTTTACTTTGAGACCGTTGTACGACTATGTCGAAGACTTCGCTGCCAGAGCTGAAGTCAACCATCCATCCAAACCATTCAAAACAAATGTAGCAAAATATCGTGTCCATTCTTGTTAACGCACCACGACGACGCTGGGCAATTCAAGGCATTTTGACAGTTATAACGTCTTCTCTACCTCATTCTTTGCGTTTTCAAGCGACTTTCAAACCATGGCAGCGCCGGGAAGCGCTACCATGGTCTGGAAAGCGCATGATGACGTCCAAAAATACTGGACTGAACGTCTCAACAGCATTGAACCGCAGTACCCGGGTCGTTACGGCCCGACCACTTTCATTCCTTCGAACAAATTGGAGACGAGGTTGCTCTCCTGTAAACCTCCGATCTCATATGGCGCGATTATCGACAGAATCTTCCCTCCTCAAGATAATTGATCACGAAAGCTACAACATCAAAGGTATGCCTCGTCGACTTGATGTTAGCTTGGCAGATCATGATACCACCGTGATCACACCAGATGGTCTGAAAGTGGTTGAACGATTCTTCAATCTTCCTCTGGATTATTCCAAGCCGGATGGAGAGAAGATACGCGTCTTCGCTAGACATATTATACCCAAAAGTAAAGCCAAGACGCCTGAGGAAGAAGCAAAGCTTCCGTTTTGTATGTTTAAGGCCAAGTTTTTGTTCTTTTAACCTCGTCACTGACTTGTTGCCATCTATTGAATTCAGTACTTTATCTGCAAGGTATATCAGTCATTCATTACAAACTTCTTCCGCGCTCAGAGCCTACGCAGGTGGACCTGGATTTGAGATTAACTTGCCCGGAAGTTCGAGTTACCCTGGAGAGGTGACATAACGCTCTGCTTCATCACTAACCGACTGACAGGATTTCAATCAGATATACGAGCAAGGGTACCAGGTAATACCCAATCCCAATTCTTCTCCTGATGATGTTGACATACATTTGAAGACGCTCTGGCTTGATCAACGGGGCACAGGATTAAGCACTCCTCTCTCGCCAGATACTCTCCCAGCCAATGTGTCAACGGATGAGCAGATTGCTCAATACCTCAAACACTTTCGCGCCGATAGTATTGGTAAGGCGGCAACCATTCTCCAACCCAGATAAGCCTAACGACATGCTTCAGTGAAGGATTGCGAAGCGATTCGCCGAGTAATTCTGGGAGATAAAGAATCTCCAGAAGACCGCAAGTGGACGTTGCTGGGACAAAGCTTTGGAGGTTTCTGTGCCATTACTTATCTCTCCTTCCACAGCGAGGGTATCAAAGAAGTCTTTTTGACTGGTGGACTTGCTCCCTTGGTCGACCAACCTGATCTCGTTTACGAAGCCTTGGCCCGTGAGACACAATTAATTGGGAAAACTTGAAACGATCACTTTATTGCTAATTTCAGAAAGAGTGATGAAACGCAATACCGTGTACTACGCAAAGTATCCGCAGGATATCAAACGTGTAGGCCATTCTGTATCTTGTCCACTCAAGCCTGATCCCCGATCTTCAGGTGCGCAACATACTTGGATATCTTGACTCCAACCGAGTGGTCCTTCCTAATGGCGGCAACTTGACACCTAGTCGTTGGCAGCAGTTAGGGATGAGTTTCGGGATGCATGGTAAGGTCCCACCCCTCGGATGACGGCTCTCTAATAGCAATTTTGACGTAGGCGGTATCGATACTATACATCGCAAGACTTTCTCCCATACTTTTTATACTCATGATTGACCGACATCTTGTAGAGCTTGTTTTCCGAGCTTCAAATGACCTCGAACTATTCAAGAAACTATCTTACAAGACCCTACAATCAATCGAGCACCAGCAACCATTGGATGGTAATCCGCTGTATGCGATCCTGCACGAACCAATATATTGTCAAGGGTGCGCATTGCATCATCTATGTTCCCTTCTTTATACTTGAGCGCCTTTCACAGCCGGTCATCAAATTGGTCAGCGAGTCGAGCGACACAGAAATACGATCAATTCTCGTGGGCACAAACAAAATGTCAAGCTGATACAGTACCAGTCTACTTCACAGGAGAAATGGTAAATATAAGCTTACGTTTCCTTGACTTTATATTGACGTCACGTAGATTTTCCCCCACATGTTCGACGACTACAGTAACCTTCGGCCCTGGAAAGGCGCCGCGGAGATACTCGCGAAAGATGATTCTTGGGGCCCACTTTATGATCTCGACCAGCTCGCAAAGAATGAAGTCAAAGTGTCTGCCGTCACGTACGTCCATGGCCAGCGAAATCTTCGACAATGATGTAACATTTCTACAGATACTTCAACGACATGTATGTAGACTTTGATTTTGCTCAGGAGACGGTGTCGAAAATTAAAAACACCGAGCAATACATCACCAACCAGTTGGTGCATGATGGTATACGGGAAGACTCTAGCGACGTGATGAAGAAACTCTTCAAGTTATCCAAGAGAGAATTCGACTGAACTGCAACATTCAAATCACAAATATCAACACGGTGGGGTTACGAATCTTGGTAGATGCTCTCGTCTATCTTTCGACATGGTTAACGCCTTTCGCAAAGTACTTTATATATCAGGAATGAATGAAAATATCATCTGCGCTGTTTGCGCTTCGATAAAAATCACTCAGCTGACACGATGACATCTCATTGACCGAAGCCCTTCCAAACCTCGGGATGATTTCGCTCACTTACTTGAAAACAACATCCTTTTGGGTTGGGCAGATACGGCTGAGATAACGCTAGGCTCCGGCTACACCGAGTAGCGTTTGAGCTTGCCTTCTGGATGCTATAAACAGCCTACCAGCTCAAGTATGATTCGTACTTCCAGATAACTGATTAACCCCTTCTCCTGCACATTGGGACAAAGGTGAATATCGTGTTAGAGTCCCGAACTCGACGAAAGCGACTTTTGACATTGATTCATGGGTCGTCAAAATGAAATTCGTCAGCGCCATCGTCATTACCGCCCTTGCCTTTATGTGGAAAGTTGATGCTCAACCGTCTGCCCAATCCTGTTCGAAAACCTGTTTTTCTGTACCGCCACCTTGCCCTTTCGGCATGGTCCTGAAGAGCAAGGGATTCAACAAACCTGACAACGGTTTAACGTCACTGGCGGTCTGGCGGAAACTTGAAGCCTGTAGTCGCCGAGGGTCAGGTGATCGATGGAAAGGGATGAGGGACAGATTGAGAAAAGGTGGACGCCAGGAGCAAGCCACGAGGAGTTCCCATAGGTCTTCATACGCATAGCCAAACCTAACAGACTGAGAGAGAGTCATGGATACAAATATCTCACAGAGGGTCTTGGGAGACGTCCGGGATAAAGAATATTATATGGACATTGTAGTTTTCTGGGTGAGCAATCAGCAGCCTATCTCATGCACGGGCACTCACAATTGCTTACCTAGGTGGAGGGGTATCTGTTCAAAGTTCCGACGCAGCAGTTTACCGAGGAATCGGAGGTGTTTCAAGCGATGTTCACTTTACCCCAGGATCCAGATCTGAAAGTTGACGGTCAGACGGATGATCAGCCGCTTCGACTAGAAGGAGTGAAACAAGATGCATTTCGCCAACTCTTGCGAGTCATGTACCCTCGGTATGTATGTATGCTGTACTGTACCGCCATGCAAACCTGACTCCGACAAATGAACTCCTCAATTAGAGGCTCTGACACACAATTGACATTTGATCAATGCGCATCTGTCCTAGAGTTATCCATCAAGTGGGATATGGATCGGATTCGACGCCTGTCCATAATGAAGATGGAACCAGACCTGCTCGAGGATCCGCAGAGACTACTGCTCATGGGTCATAGATATCACGTCGATGATTGGGTTATCGCGGCGTTTGATTTCTTCGTTCGGCGGGCAGACCCCATGGGGCTCGAGGATGTTGAGCAGATTGGCATTGCTGATGTGCTTAAGATTTCTTCCATCCGGGAATGTTGTTGTAGGCACCACAAGGTTCCAGTGAACAAAAGAGGCAGCCTGGGCTTGGCGATAGATCTAGAAGAAATAATTCAAGCAGCCCTACAGTCAGACTCGGACCAACAAGTCTCATAGTAGGCTTGTTTTGAATTTCCTGTTGGGCTGGTTGATTTGAACAAAGCTCACACTGAATACAATGGATTTGGTTCCCATAGACGATCTCTGTAGGCTTCGATGTAGGCCCAACCAGGCCTGAAGGACTGCATACACATAGCTGGCAAGCAGAAACGTGACTGGATCATTGTCTCGAGTACAGGTCCACGATTGAAGATCCGGGGTACTTGAACACAAGTACATACAGTCGAAACCCTCATAACCCATACATGATTGTATGCCATAACTCCCCATACCCATACTTATTGCCGCCACCAAAACGAAAATCACATCAAAGTCTGCCCCTCATAACCCATAAGCCCGCGTAACCCATAACCATAGGCTTGAAGCCTATGGTTATGGGTATCTAGGGTTTCGACTGTAGTTAGTTAGTAACTGTTGCACTGCCTTTGGCAGTGCTTACCCCAACCTATCCTATCCTATATACTCACACTCACATTCAAGTATACTATCTTGGTTGACTTTGGTCACATATCATACAAGTTGTCTTTACATGCTACATACTTGACTTCAGTCATACATCGTACAAGTCAGATTTATGTATTGGATACATGGACATCACATATATTCTATGGCTTATACTCATAGTCAGATGTATCTCTCACTTTACTCGTATACTTACCCAGTATATGGTTGGTCACATCAAGTTGGCAATGATACTTGACTGATTGGTAGCTTTTGACTACTCTGACTTGAATTTCAAGTTGTTCAATCAGATATGTGGTCGCTTTACTCTACTGATGTATATCACATACTTGGACATTATATTCATAGTCATACATACCTTTGACTTCACTCATATGCTGACTTGGTATATGGTTGGTCACTTGAAGTTGGTCATGATACTGTCAATTGACTTGTTTGTCCTTATTCACTCTGGTACATTACAAACAGTTGATGTCATTTTAGTCTAGTCATTTGGATATATATGTACTGACTTGACTCTACTTGTATACCTTACAAGTCACATTTACTTATTGCATACTTGGATGTTTCATGTATTGATAGTCAGATGTATCTTTGACTCAACTCTTATACTGGCTTGGTATATAGCTGGTTGAATATGATACAAACAATTGACTTTTTGCTATTGACGCCACTTTTACTGTGGCTGTACGCTGATGTAAGCGGCCGACTGGTTAGCGCGCCGTGCCCCTCCCCATAGTTACCGAGGAGTGCGGAACAAACACGAGCACGTGATGGAGCGCGTCGCATGGTTTGCGCGTTTTTCCCACGTCTGGTTTGGCACCCAACTGCATGCCATTTTAGTTCATCTCCCGTCAACCCCCAACATCTTGGATTATCTCTACATTCACAAAAGCTATAACAAACGGAACGCTATCTTGGATTGGCTTATAGGACTACATCATCCATATCATTGATTTGGTTTGATACCATGCCCCGCACAAGAAATGTAACCCGAGCACAGTGGGATGCCGCAAATGCTTCGCAAGCACCGACAGCCGGAACTCAGAATCGTAACGAGAACGGGAATGAAAGCGAGAAAGAGAATGAGAGAAGCAATGCAGGTCAAGCCACTCCTTCCCAAACTCGCACACGCAGTCGTGATGGTATCCTAGCCTCCACAACGACCGCGACAACCATGGGCATAAGTACTACATCCAAAGGGCCCGAAAATAATATCTCGGTAAAGAAGACGAAATTGAAAAGCAAGGGAAAAGCGGGAGCTGGAGCACCAAAACGCAAGAAGCTTCCGCTACAGGATATCACATCTCAGTTCTTGCCCGCACCTGAGGCCGCCAATCGTGGGGAGTCACCAGATCAAACTCTTGCGCATGCAGCGGACTCTGGTATCACCCCATTCTTATCTATCCAGCTACGCAGCAACACTGGTGCAGTG
Source organism: Crassisporium funariophilum (assembly GCA_014925845.1). NCBI lineage: Eukaryota > Fungi > Basidiomycota > Agaricomycetes > Agaricales > Crassisporiaceae > Crassisporium > Crassisporium funariophilum. Next base: position 2,246,588 of record JACGCL010000004.1, read on the forward strand.
ATTGTGGACGATAGGTCTGCTGTCCCTGTGTATTCCCCTCTCCCACCATCTTCCCCACCAACTCCGCTATCTTCACCACCACTACACATGCGAAAGCTTCCTGCTGCACACCCCACATGGACGGAACATCCCTTATCCTCTACACGACCCCATCATTCAGACGACTATGACCCATGGCAAGAATTCGACAATGCTCGACCGGTCTCGCGTGATAGTCATGAGACGTTCTCCACGAACTCTGATCCATTCGGATTTGTCGCACTGGAACGGAAGCTCAAAGTTGAACGTGAAATAGCTCCTGCGACTGAGGATCACGAACAGAACCTGGAAGACGACGACGCTGATGAACACGGTCGAATTCTTGTTGCTGATACGTCCTCGCCACGCCCTGTCCGCCGATTGAAACGCCCATTGTACGAAGAAGCAGATCTATATCATGAGGATAGGAGCAATGCCACTGATAGGGCTGTCCCCCACCTCCCAGCCATTCTTGAGCATCCCCACCTGTCGACGCCTCCCACTCCGCATAAAGACAAGCAAAAGAAGCGTCGCCTGTCCCATGAAGGCCACGACGTCTTTAGCCCATGCTCATCCTCCATACCGAGCACTCCGTCTCCTTCGAAAGCTTCCGCGCGTAAACGCACTCGTCCGGCTGAAAAGGAAGATGCATTGGACGAATTCAACGAAGAACTCGAGCGCAGTCAAGAGGTCGTGCTGTCAACAGGGAGCGCACGCAAGCGCAGTCGACCGTCACAAATCGAGCAAGAGCCATTGGAGGCTCCCTCGGAGAACAAGAGAACATTGAGAGCCAGAGCCCCGAAACAACAGCTCGGGGAGGAAGAGAAACCGATTTCGAAACGATCGAAGCGAGCAGACAAGGGAAAAAGTGTCAAGAAACCTAATCGCAAGGCTCCATTAACAGCTGTGAAGAAGCCCAAGAAGAACATGAAGGATGACAGGAATGGTAACGATGAAGAAGATCTTGACGAGGTATGGTTTTCTTCTCAGGCGAAATCGCATAATAATTAGACTTATGCCTTTCTTTCAGAAATGGGAGCGCGAGCGTCTGGAACGCACCGAGTACTTCAAACGACTTGAAGGCTACCAGGTCGAGAAAGAGGACGTCTACGTCATATAAGGTCTCTGTATGAAAGTTATGTTTGGAAACCCTAAGGAATTATGCCAGTATTCTTGTTTTGGGCCCGGTCCTCGCTCCATTTTCTTGTCGTTGTGTCATTACGCTTTGCAAAAATCTGTACTATTACTACCCCTCTCGTTCAATGGAATACGAAATATGAGATTACCCATAGTGCCAACCCCGGTACATCTTGTGAAACAAAGAGCAATGCTAAGTTGGCTTATAGAAAGTTCTTGGCCTGTGTTCGGGATGTATGGGCCCATGCATGATCTAGTTGCCGGAGCCACCTCTCAATTCTTTTTCCCTTGGGCTTCCAAACTATCGAACGTTCGACGTCCCTCTCTCATTTCGCTACGGTCACTGTGCTCTCCGAAGAAAGCCGTCCTTCACATGCCACTTGATCTCGTATCTCGAGATCTGCATTGCTATTGCTGCTGGATCAGTGAACGCGTTTCGGGGATGCTTGATCGTGATGTTGTCCAAGTAACCCATTGAATCACCACGACTCTACAATACAAACCCGAATGGCTATCTGGACGTCGTCGGACGTACGTCGGCCATCTCCAAAAGTGATCTCGACCCCAAAATTGCTGCTCGACCCTCATTCGATATGTCAAATAGGCTTTGAGGTTACGCGCTCGCGTCTCAGCGTGGGTTGCCGTAAGGATTCTAGATCTAATCAAGGTCCAAGGGGCTGCCAATCAAAAACGCGCCAACTTGATCAAGGCCTCTTACCTTGTGAAGCTGTGAAGAGACCTAGTCCCTCTTACCATTTTCAAGACAGTTCCCAGTGGCTCATAATTCAATTCTGCATGGGAAATCAACACCTAAAAATCTCTCAGGGCCCTTTCTCGGAAAAATCCCTCTCCACTCTGCCTGACATAAAGCTGCTGACATTCTTAGTGTAAGTTTTCCGCTTTATTTGCCTAGGCTCACTGCAGAGCCTTTGTCTACCGCTGTATCAATCTCTTGTCTTTGCGCAAACGCTGGCCTGCTCCATCTAGAGCCTATCAACCTCCGTCACACCGCCGCTCCGATTCTCCTACATTCCCTCAGACGGACCACGCCACCCCACTAAACCCCTTACACTTCCGCGAATTCAAACGTTGCACCAGAAACACCTCACCTTCCGCTAACTGACGTTCGTAACAGATGTCTTCCCCTGTCCACCAATTTAATCCCAGCCAGTCTCCAAACTATGGTTTCATCATCCCAAGCGCGCCTTCTCCAAACCTGCGCGCGTTTCTTGAGTATGTCGACGCGCTTCATGCTTGGGACTTCGACGCGCTAATGTCAAGCTTCGACGACGCACTCGAGCATCGTATCCTTCCCCAATCTCTCGGCCGTCCAGTCCTAAACAAGCGACAATACGGGGAGTACTTCAGGGGTGTTATGCCACTTTTTAGAAAATTTCAGGTGAATGTTCAAGACTATTCTTATACATAGCTTCGATCATGGTTCATGTTTATCTTCTTTTCAACCTTTTCTCGGCCTTGAGTTGTTTTGGTACAACGTGCTGACTTGGGATATGCTTCTGTGATATCTATATTGAAACCTCTTCTTCTTTGTCACATCGTGGCGATCCCTTGCCCATCGATAACTTGTGTTCTTTGACAGTTGACCATCCATGAAGTGATAGAGGCAGGCGACAAGATGACAATCCATGTGCGTATATTTTTTGGCCATCGCTATCTATCGCTCAATATTGGCTTTTCACATGTGACTTCCCTTTCACACTTTCATACTTGGATGTCATCCCACTATTATCCGAAATTGCAAATGATCTCACCCCCCATTCGCCGACTGTGATTCGACCGGTTCTTCAAAATCTCATCAGGCGTCTTCGACAGGTGAATCGATCACCGGCGCGCCATACGCCAACGAGTACACCTACATCGTTCAATTTGTTCCCCCGCCTCCCAATCAGGGCGGTAAAGCACTGCCCAAAATGCGTTTCGTGAAAGAATTTGTCGATAGTTCCGCCACCGTCAAGTTCTTTACTGAGGAGCGCGCAAAAGCAAAAGCGCGTGAGGCAAAAGAGCGAGAAGACCAGGAAAGGCTGGGTAGTCGGAGAAGGGAGCGAGGACGGGGAGGGCGAACATGATGCATCTTATCATTAGACTTCGCGGTGTATACTTAGATGCGCTATTTCCAGAGATGTGAAGAACAACCAAAAAGGCCTCGCAGCACATAATTAACACTAGCATGCCACGAGTAACGACAGTCATTCAAATCCATCACATGCCACCCAGCAAAGTATATCCTGCTACTATCTATATTTACACATTGCAGCAAAGTTTCTCCAAACTAGTATCTCGGATATAGATGGTAATCTAGAAATCACGCCTCACGCCTCGAATATCCTTGAGTACCTTTGGGGTGGTGCTTTTTCTGACACACAGGGCTGTGTGATAAACCGTGGGTGTTGATGCATCGTTTGACTTAGGTGCATGCACTTTTGGTTGCCGCCTTTCCTGGAACTTGGTCGGCAGTTGTTGTTGTTCAGTGACTTGAGATCGTGAACGGACATAAGTATTTATGGATATCATTTGTAAATTGAAGGTATGTGTATCACAAGAAAGTCGTCCAGTTCAAGCGCGATTTAAGGTCTGTATTGTCTATTCCAAATGATGATACTAGATCTTTATCAGCTTGTAGTACCATTCAGTCTCAATTCCAACTCGTTCACCAATAACCGCGTATAGACCGATTATAAATTTAGAGATACAGTCGAACCCCTCATAACCCATACCTCTCGTATGCCATAACCCCCCATAATCCATACTTTTTGCTGCCACCAAAACAAAAATCACACCAAAATTTGCCCCTCATAACCCCTATGACCCATAACCGTAGCCTTCCACCAAGTGTTATGGGTTATGAGGGGTTTGACCGTATTCAAATTCTGGACCCGCCAGAAGCGCAAACACGACAGCGTCCCTGTACGCACAGGTACGGCCATACGATGGGTCCGTAAACAGGACTGAATAATGCGGCTTTGCATTGTGCAGAATTCCCCGGATGTAGAAGATCTTTGCAATCACTTGTCCATCGAGTGGCGATGGGCCGTGACGTACACGGATGTTTTGTTTTGCATGACATCATATTCAGAAAAACTTCTGAGATCTCCATAGAAGAGATTCCTGTCGAAAATCGGGCCTTCAAGGCGAACGCAAAGGAAAGGATTGAGCTCACATCAGAAGCTGAACATGCAAAACATAGTTAATAGACCCACGTGACCTGTCGTCGTAACATCAGACCGGCACCGGGCTCATCAATGCCGCCAACATATAACCATGACATTCTTTTTGTGCATTCCATGAAGACCAGCATAAAATCCGACTAGCATGGGCCACGTAGGCTATTGCACCTTCCCCAAAGTTCAGAACCGGCTCGAATGGCTCTTGGACCGGTGAGAACCACGTGGAATGCCTAGACGTAAGTGGAGGGCTGTGGAGGTCTCCGGGTTTGTTCCGCCTGCACCATCGCCGATAATTCATAAGCACGCCACACCTATCTAATAGGCGATCGAACCATGCCGTGCATTCGAGCCTACATTTTTTCACCAAGTGGGACCAGCGCAGAGCTACTTTACCCCGTGCTTCACTCAGTGGGGTTGACCCCTACATTTCCTACGTTTCTGACTCGAAATTCACCATTCGGGGCGGACCATATAGTCTCACCGTGGCTTCAGTAAATCTGAAACCAGATGTCGATACTTTCCGCTCACCGTCGCCTCTCACACGATCTGACCCATGCAAACGTCCAACTACGACGATGGATGAGTGTTCGCCCTCCGGCCAGAGATCCCACGAGCCCACCCATTCCGCGCAAGAAAGTGACCATTCAGGCCTTGCAAGCCCTCCGCCAATCCGAGACACCGATCAGCATGCTAACAGCATACGATTATCCATCGGCATTGGCATGTTCATCGTCCCCGCTTACTGACATCACTCTGGTCGGCGATTCGCTGGCGCAGGTGTGCCTGGGGTATGCATCAACGACACAACTCACCTTGTCCGAGATGATCCACCATGCACGGGCAGCAGCACGCGGTACGACACATCCATTCCTCGTGGCGGACATGCCGTTTGGGTCGTATCATACGTCGGTCAATGATGCTGTTGCCAATGCCGTCCGGCTTGTACAGGAGGGCAGGGTGGAGGCCGTTAAGTTGGAAGGAGGTCAAGAGATTGTGGATGTGGTTCAGCGGCTGACGAAGGTGGGGATTCCGGTGATGGCACATGTGGGGCTGCTTCCCCAACGACATAGCGCCATGTCTGGTTACAAGGTGCAGGGAAGGAGTGCTGAGGGTGCAAAAAAAGTCATTACAGACGCACTGGCTCTCGAAAGGGCGGGGGCTTTCGCTATAGTGGTGGAAGCAGTGCCGCTTGAGCTTGGAAAATACGTCACGGAGTGCCTAAGGATTCCCACAATAGGGATTGGAGCTGGACCATGGACAAGCGGACAGGTTTGTCGCCTGTATCTGCCTCCCCAGACGGAGACTGTGACTAAATATGTCATAAATGTTGCAGGTTCTGGTGTACGACGATGTCATGGGCACCTGGTCAGGTCACAAAGCGAAGTTCGTCCGTCGTTTCGCGAACATCAAGGAAGTGCGCGATTCAGGGGTGCAACAATATGGTGAAGCCGTGAGGGCGAGGACATTCCCAGACCCCGAAGCGGAGAGTTACGCGATGGATAAAGACGAATGGGCCCGTTTCATGGAGATTGAGAGTGCAGAAGGTCGTGGTCGTGGTCAAAAATAGGACTGCAACACCATGTGGCAAGAAGAGAAGCGAACCAGTAATATTATTATCATCCTATTTTATCTTTCAACAATATGTACAGTTTATCTTATTGGTCTAATGACCCTTGTCCTCTTACGCACTTCTGAAGGACCGAAGTCAATTGGGAAATCCTACGTTCCCCCATAATCTCGAGACAAACAGGTCAAACCCGTCTATTAGATCTAGGGGTTGTGACCGCCCTTTCAAACAATAACACGGTCGCTCTGTTACGTCGCTGAGACAGTGTGAAATTGCGAAACACGTCAAATCATCTTACGCCCAAGGAACATATGAAGAGGAAAGCCGCGCATTCTGACGCGCTCGGCAATACACATCATTCCTGCGACTTGACGTGTATTTCAAGAGCTTGCATTATCCTTGAGCGTCGTCTAAAGTCAGACCTTTGACATCTCAGCGTCGACGAATCACGACGCTGGAAGTCAAAAAGAACCAGAATCTAGCAACCCACGAACATTCAAGCTACTTGGCAAATCACATTTTGCACCCAGTGGGGACTCTTTGGCTGTTTCTTACTCCCTTGGTTGCTCAACCGCCTTTGTTTCCTCATTACTGTCTCTGTTGCTCCGGTCCCGACGCTTACTTTTACATAAATACCAACGAGGTTCAACGAAGCCTTCGATACCCCCAAGCACTATTCGCTTCGACGAGCAAGTAACCAACGATGTCTCAGTCAACTACCAAGGACAACGAAGAGAACCCTCTGGAACTGCCCAAACCTGATTCGAACCAGAATCAACGTGCCTTCGACTTCATTCGTCCCCCTGGTCCACAAGATTTTCAGAGCTTCCAATGGAATGCGGATCAGGGAAGCGGCTCCCAAGTGGAAATTAATCTCGTCGGGGGGTCATCGCAACTGGTGGGAGAGCTCAACCCTCCAGCGGGTCCAGCGGTTCCAGCGGGGTCCAAGAACTTCGTTTTCGCTCAGTACGCTTGTCAATCTCTGTTCAGAGTTACAGTATTTAACAGTGCATGGCAGCTTTATGGTCGGAAACACCTATGTGCGATATTCTTCGCCTCACTCTGATGCTATGGAACATTGATCTTACGGCTTCTTACGGTAGCCTTACACGATTGACAATTGGCTTGAAGATATCAAGCTTGCTGCCTCGCAAGACATGTACGTGGCATCACTTGCTCGTACGCAATTCCAATTTACTCATACTATACTTGGCTTGTCTCAGAGATGGCTTTGTGTTGAATGTCGGAAGGGAGGAGTGGCAGAAGCAACGCTCCGCCGATTGCTTCACCGCTTCCACACGCCTCCCAGATTCTACCAAGTTCAAATTGTTCTTCAGCTTCGACATGACGTAGGATCTCATATCTACCACTCACTAAACGCGTGAATATTGCTCAACCCCATCTAGGTCGATTCCTGGTAATTCAGCTGGCGATGCTCAACTCTTCCGCAACTATCTTTCACAGCATTCCAAGAGTCCACGCATGTTCCGACACCCACGCACTGGAGGCGTCGTTGTGTCCACCTTTGCCGGTGAAAACAGCACATTCGGGCAGGGCAGCGTGGAAAACGGCTGGGCATATCTTAAGAATGAGTTGAACAAGATTACTCCCGTAAGTGCGTCATAAGGTCAAATTCGTTGAAATACCAACTTTATGGTCTCAAGATCTATTTCATTCCGTCCTTCTTCATCAACCCGGCTCGCTATCCTAGCATTTCGGCTATGGACGGTGCTTTCAACGTACGTGATGTTCAAAACTACGGTCTTTCCGTTTCTCATTTCTACCCAGTGGAATGGTGGTTGGCCGATACAGCTCCACGCGGGGATGTCCCAATCTGACATCGAGAAGGCACAACTCGATTCCGATAATGGCCACCTAGATAACCTCAAGAATGGACGTACCTTCATGGCCGCGGTCTCACCCTGGTTCTTCACTGTAGGTTGTCGTACTAAATCTTTGTATATGTAACCGACATTTCTATCCTTTCCAAGCATTATGGACCAGATACTTGGAACAAGAATGTAAGTCGCCCGTTCACATGTATCAATCACTGCATAAACTATCCTCCCTTAGTGGATCTATCGCGGGGATGACTGGCTCTTCGTCAAACGTTGGGAGCAACTCATATCAATGAGGAATCGTATCGATATGGCTCAAATCATCTCCTGGAATGGTACATTAACCTATCTCAGCAATCTTCGTAGGGACTGACGTTGCCTTCCTTAGACTACGGAGAGTCACACTACATTGGGCCTATCAAAGTAACTCGTCGAGTCTCATGTCCTCCTGAAATCAAACTTATTCAACGTTTTTTTTAAAACCTCTCAGGGTGCCCAACCCAACTCTCAAGCATGGGTTGATGGGTATCCTCACGAAGCATGGTTGCACCTGAATCGCTATTTCGCAGTTGCGTTCAAGACGGGCACATATCCTGCCATAACGAAAGACCAAATATACATGTGGGCACGACCTCACCCCAAAGGCGCGACGGCACCCGATCGCGTGCCACGCCCGAATAACTGGCAATTGGTACGTTGAAGCCAAAACTCTCTGGAAGTATAGAAGCTTAATCTCGTGATTTCCCAGACGGATGATAAAGCTTGGATGATTGTTTTCGCCACTTCCCCGTCTACAGTCGAGGCGTACACGAGCAACAATCAAAAGCAAACGTTCCAAGTGAAGGTCGGTATGACGAAGCTTTCTTTCGCCCTCAAAGCCGATGGCGGTATGAGAGCCATTATGATTCGCAATAACAAGACCGTAGCGGAATGTAATCCGATCGCATATCGGTTTGAAAGCAGGCCTGGGGTTTATAATTTCAATGTGTTGGTAGCTATGTCACGCTGACAGTGTCCAGATACATTATGGGTATCTGTATGTTGTAGCCAACGTGATTAAATATAGAAGGCCGCCGTTTGTGTATTGGCCAGTGTTGAACCTTTATTTCGATCCCAACTGCTAGGTCACATTAAAGCTCAAACTGCCTGGCTGAGTTTGCCAGGATCGAAGTTGCAAACAGCGCGGAGACTCTTCCGTTCTCAATCAGTGGTCTTGTAAGATAAGTGGTGAATGTTGACGGGATACTTGATGGATTGTTGATGAATCCTGGAATGTAGCACCGGACTACTCAACGGGAAATCGTTATACTCGAAGTACATCTATACAATGTCGATGAGATTGTGTATACTTCCAAACGGAATGTTTGGTTCAATCTCTAACCATGTGTTCAAATTGTTTCTTGCAAAGGCACACTTTCAGACATACCTTCAGCGTATGTTGCTTATATATAACACAGCGTCACCGTCCCACAGTGCAGCAGACGTAACACCCAGCAGTTCCTCCAAACACCATACCGAAAGGGCAAGGTGGCGGTACAGAAAAACAGGTTTTCGAACAGGATTGGGCGGTCGAGCATCAACTTTCCAAATAAAGGCAAGGGCGGTAACAACAATGGCGCTGAAGAATTTCATTTCGACGACCTATGAATTTGATGTCAAAAGACGCTTTCGTTGAGTTGGGGACTCTAAAACGATATTCACCTTTGTCCTAAGGTTCAGTAAGAAGGGGTCAATCAGTTTTCTGGAAGTACGAATCACACTTGAGCTGGAAGGCTGTTTATAGCATCCAGAAAGCAAGCTCAAACGCAACCCGGTGTAGGCGGAGCCTAGCGTTATCTCAGCCGCATCTGCTGAGCCCAAAAGGATGCTGTTTTCAAGTAAGTGAGCGAAATCATCCCGAGGTTTGGAAGGGCTTCGGACAATGAGATGTCGTCGTGTCAGTTGAATGATTTTTATCAAAGCGCAAACAGCGCAGATGATATTTTCACTCATTCCTGATATATAAAGTAATACGCGAAAGGCGTTAACCATGTAGAAAGATAGACGAGAGCATCTACCAAGATTCGTAACCCCACGGTGTTGATATTCGTGATTAGAATGTTGCAGTTCAGTCGAATTCTCTCTTGGATAACTTGAAGACTTTCTTGATCGCGTCACTAAAGTCTTCCCGTATACCATCATGCACCAACTGGTTGGTGATGTATTGCTCGGTGTTTCTGATTTTCGACACCGTCTCCTGAGCAAAGTCGAAGTCTACATACATTGTCGGAAAAACGGTGGTTTGGTGATTGGTCTTGAGACCGCTAACTCAACTGATGCATGATCATTGGTTTGCTTGGAGTGGGGCATTTGACATTATATCAACACACCACAAACCGTGATAGCCGGGTGGCATCTATCAGCTACATGGCACAAGCTGATATTGTGCAGTCAGCTTGTATCCACCTTCCTTGACACCAAGTCCGCTCATGTAAGTCATTGTGATTCTCCAACTTTCTCATCCTCATGCTTGCTCAAGGAGAGCACAGTTCACCTCAGCTGCACCTCAGTCCACATGAACTTAACACAAACTTAACGTAGACTTGTATGTCTTTGTCTATGACGTTTACCTCAGAAAAAGCCATGGAGCAACTGGTGGAGTGTTGGTGGGGCGGCCCCACAGGTTGAAGTACTTAAGGGCAGCAGGAGCTGCCACACAACGAAAGCATCTTTGCCTCAACTTCTATTTACTCTTGCCTTGGGGAACCCCCGACACAACCTTGACAGTAATTTTGACTAAGAGAATGCTAATTTCATTCTCATGTAGGCTGGATACTCAACATTAGAAGAGGTGGTACATATGTTTGACAGTACTTATGTACTAAGGCCATACATTTTTATTACCTCAAGATCGACTGTACTTACTTCTGTACTTGCTTGACCTTGCATCCAAATATATATTTGTTTGTTGCTTTATTTGCTGTATCGGAAAATTAGAGATGAGATTTAATGATATCAAGCATGAGAAATGGTGTGCCCGATCAACACCAATATGGCTGATCAAGACCAGTCAGGTCGGCAGTCAGTAATCCTGCTGACGCTTAACTGATCACACTTATTAAACATCTTCGCGACTGGTAAAGGACCTCTTCAGTTGACCAGCTTATGCCCAGGTATTTGCTCCTGTCAGCCAGCATTGGTTTTTTGTGGTTTTTCCGACAATGTCGTTGAAGTACCTGTAGAAATGTTACAAGATTTTGCTGGCCATGGACGTACGTGACGGCAGACACTTTGACTTCATTCTTTGCGAGCTGGTCAAGGTCATAAAGTGGGCCCCAAGAATCATCTTTCGCAAGTATCTCCGCGGCGCCTTTCCAGGGCCGAAGGTTACTGTAGTCGTCGAACATGTGGGGGAAAATCTACGTGACGTCAATATAAAGTCAAGGGGACGCAGGCTTATATTTACCATTTCTCCTGTGAAGTAGACTGGTACTGTATCAGCTTGACATTTTGTTTGTGCCCACGAGAATTGATCGTATTTCTGTGTCGCTCGACTCGCTGACCAATTTGATGACCGGCTGTGAAAGGCGCTCAAGTATAAAGAAGGGAGCATAGATGATGCAATGCGCACCCTTGACAATATATTGGTTCGTCAGGACCGCATACAGCGGACTACCATCGAATGGTTGCTGGTGCTCGATTAATTGTAGGGTCTTGTAAGATAGTTTCTTGAATAGTTCGAGGTCATTTGAAGCTCGGAAAACAAGCTCTACAAGATGTCGGTCAATCATGAGTATAAAAAGTATGGGAGAAAGTCTTGCGATGTATAGTATCGATACCGCCTACGTCGAAATTACTATTAGAGAGCCGTCATCCGAGGGGTGGAACCTTACCATGCATCTCGAAACTCATCCCTAACTGCTGCCAACGACTAGGTGTCAAGCTGCCGCCATTAGGAAGGACCACTCGGTTTGAGCCGAGATATCCAAGTATGTTGCGCACCTGAAGGTCGGGGATCAGGCTTGAATAGACAAGATACACAGTGGCCCACACGTTCGATATCCTGCGGATACTTTGCGTAGTACACGGTATTGCGTTTCATCACTCTTTCTGGAAATTAGCAATAAAGTGATCGTTTCAAGTTTTCCCAATTAATTGTGTCTCACGGGCCAAGGCTTCGTAAACGAGATCAGGCTGGTCGACCAAGGGAGCAAGTCTACCAGTCAAGAAGTCTTCTTTGATACCCTTGCTGTGGAAGGAGAGATAAGTAATGGCACAGAAACCTCCAAAGCTCTGTCCCAGCAACGTCCACTTGCGGTCTTCTGGAGAATCTTGATCTCCCAGAATTACTCGGCGAATCGCTTTGCAATCCTTCACTGAAGCATGTCGTTAGGCTTATCTGCATTAGGAGGACTGTTGCCGCCTTACCAATACTATCGGCGCGAAAGTGTTTGAGGTATTGAGCAATCTGCTCATCCGTCGACACATTGGCTGGGAGAATATCTGGCGAGAGAGGAGTGCTTAATCCTGTGCCCCGTTGATCAAGCCAGAGCGTCTTCATAAGTATGTCAACGTCATCAGGAGAAGAGTTGGGATTAGATTCTACCTGGTACCCTTGCTCGTATATCTGATTGAAATTCTATCAGTCGGTTAATGATGAAGCAGAGAGTCAAGTCACCTCTCCAGGGTAACTCGAACTTCCGGGTAAGTTAATCATTTTCATGACGACCTGCACATAATTGGGGCGTTATATCTCTTACTGCGGCTATCTTATGGTGCTCTTGTCCTATACCATTGTTGTCGATATCATATTTAGCTTAACTTACAAATGGACAATGGATATGAGCGACGCTGGCCCCAAATGTACAACTTTGAATCCCAAACTGGCCCTGGTTCAGATTTGCCATTGTTCTCACATGATTTAGAAGACTTGTGCCACACAATATTCCCAATTTGGCTTTCTTGAACCCATAGTCTTGGCACAGGCCACATTCACCCATACCTTATATATTTCGAAATGCAAGTGAGCACCTCTTTACTTCGCTCTTCCATCTACTTGCCTAGTCCGCCAGTAAGTCCTCATACCATGACTTCTTCTGCTCAACAACTGACCACGATGCCATGCGTACGTTCTATTTCTCGATTTGATGGTGGATGTATATACTAATCGTCGTACTTCTCAATAGCGCAACCAGTCCCTTAACTTCTCATCCCAGCTCAACTCATCCGAGACTCTGCCTTATATCTCGTATGGCGACGCGTATGAAGACAAAGTACACACATTTTCGGCATACGGAACATCAATGGACCAACCCACCCTATACACACGACATAGTCTGCGTTTAGTCGTCTCCCGACCCAAGATGCCAAAAAGAAGAAGGGTCAATCGCACGGTATGTTTCATCTGATAGAGATTGTTGCCTTCAGCCTCTGATAACCTCTGTGTAGGCATGGCCTGATGCTTGCAACTCCCAAGATGTGGCGTCGTTCCACCAAAAACACCTTACTTCCCGTGAAGAAACCCCGTCAAAAACGGAAGTCACCCGATGTGCACTGCCCACTTCTGTGCTATCATCCATCGACAATTTCTATGATAACTTACGTAAAAGCGCCATCAAGGCGCCAACAAAAGCAACGACCCCCGCACCTGACCGTATGCCGCGACGCGCTTTCCCCCCTCCACGGTTCTCACGACATACGGGCGATATCTGAGTAGCATAATCATAAAGGACCTTATATATCTCTAAATTTTATTGTATTAGTATGAGTAACAACTATTCTCAAGGCATTCAAAAGTGATAATCATTAGCATGACTTCCCAAGGACTCTTCCAATTAGTGTGTGTGTATAAGAAGTCATTGGCTAAAGACTGGATTTTCGGAAAGGATTACGATTCTCTTTAGCCCATGGTATTAGAACGGCAGTTTCAGTATGAACAGTCTCCTCAAAATAAACCAAGCACAACCAATCGGTGGAGTTATATATAGGTCGCTTCGGCTGTTGCAAGGCATTTATGTTCCCATCGGTTCTCTCTCCCTTGACACTCCATTTATGCATCGCGGACCGCAGTGCAGAGGCATTCATGAGCTATATGGGAGTCTACTCGAATCCTCATACCCCGCAATGCACATTGCGTCGAGATCCACGTAAGAAGATCCGTTCACGAATTCCACAATACTCAGCGAACTGAATCGACGGTCGATTCATAATGTACCACTGTCAGTCAGTTCCCTAAAGTGCCCTCCAGCCACCTAATGGGGTGCAGCGTGAAGAATGAATTTTCGTTGGCATGTTGGTAGGTGAGGCAAGTAGCCACGGTGTCTTCGAAGCTGCTGCAAGAAACATGCTATTACCATGAGGCATGCTACCGTATGATACCGTCGACAGGCTGAGAATTATCATGTCTTCATGACGGAATATGCTCGCAGCATGTGCGGCATTCACATTTTCTCTAATAGTTTGTAATCTTCGATATGGGCTTTGATCCTCTGCTTTCGGACGAGCGGTATGTCGTTTTGTCCATTATCCTCGGCATTTGAGAATCTGTGCTCTTCTCCCTTGCATTGCTCAGAGTTTGGAGAGGAATGTCTTGACTTCTCGATGTGATCAGTGCGGCCCTTCTCAAGATGTCGCTTCGGTGCAGGGTTTCCGGTTTTCTTGGCCAATATCTCGGGCTTTCAAACTTTTCGGCCCTTCCTCCTTTCACGTGACTGCTTGTTCGCCGTTCAGCGACAGTTGACCAGGGTTGTTTTCGGACTAAACCCAATCTGCGATGACAGGCTATTCGGCACAATTAAGTTGAGCGCTCCAACAAAAGGGACGGTTTCCTTACCAAATGGCCTTTCCATAAAGTGGGATTCATTCCTCGACGGCTTGTCACCCTCATTCCTCCCCCTTTGCTCAGACCGCAGAGGCTTTTACCATTGCCTCCCTTGTATACCCGTACTTCAGCAATGCTCAGTATTTCACGAACTCGTGTCCCTGAGACATGGCTTTCCAACTTGCCCCTAACGCCGGCAATGGGCTATAAAGCGCTTGATAAACGGACGATGATCACAGTGAGTGTGACAATGATCCTACCAATCAATATTGGATACTGATACATTCATACAATCTACAATAGATAGAGAACAGTCGGTTTAGCGTCTCAACAATCAATAGCGACCTTTTTCCTGAGCTCCTCTCGTGGTCTGCCATCATGGACGCCCAATCGGCTTCACCAGCTTCACCATGCGTAATAAACATCCCCAGCGACGTACCCGCGGTACCACATGCCCCCGACACTGACACCGTAATTCAAAGCAATTTTGACTTGAGCTCGATGTTTGATCCCACCACAATCGGCGTAGGCTTTGATGAATCATGTCTTAACGGTCTTGATGACCTTCTGATCCATTCTCCAATGGACGCCTTCGCTGAGGCCTGCTGGACTGAAGCTATCGGATCACCCTCACGCCGCTCTGTTTGTGCTTCAACACCAACACCTTTTCCATTACCACGCGCAGGTCGAACTCGACACCCACTCTCTCGTTTGGTTACCAGCCCCTTTCTCGATGTTTCTGATACAGATGACGACGACTGTCCGACATATGAAGAGGAACCAGCTTCTCTCGCTTCCATACTTGGTGCCGGCGATATTCCGGCTGCACGAACAGTGGGAGGATTACCGTCATATGTGAGTAAATCGATTTACCTCGTTGCCTACCTTCTACCGTTATCATGCGGGATCGTGTCGCAGCCACGCAATTCTTCCGTAAAACTGTAAATATTAATTCTATTTTTGTTTCCAGACAGAAGAAAAGAGTTCCTACTCGGATGGCGACGGTATCACCTCGTTCATTCTCTTCGAACCCCACTTCCCCGTTCCGGATCCAAAAGATTCCGTAGGTTTCTTTCCCATACCAACAACTCAACAGCACAGCAGTGTGCCTAAACGCTTTGCCAAATTCTGTTCCAACCTGCCCGCACGGAGTCTGTCGTTCGTGAGATCATAATTTCATTCTTGGAACTCTCCATTCTTTCATGTCGGTATGTCAACACACTCCTCAAACGACTGTTTCATTGACGATGCAAAATAGTGGTTCCGATATTCTTATTACCACTTGCCTTAGCAATAGTTATGTATCCCCATCATTGAGTTCAACTCCTGTGTTGCAAAACGTATCCATTCACTGGTTGTTGTGTTACTATCTCACTTTCATTCACGTTGACACATCTCCCCCTCACTTTAGGCAATCTTGTACACATGGACTATTTGAGATCGTCTTGTTTGATTTCTCTTTTGTACACATCTCATCCGACATCTTGTCTCATCACGTTCGTTCGTCTGTTTGTACTTGTACACTTCATGTGCCTCATCCAATACCATTCTGCGCGGGCTGTAGAGGCATCCTGGCAACAGTTGTACGTTTCGCCACCCTCCTGACCTCATCTCCGAGCTCCGTTCTTGAAGCACGGACGGAACCGGTTGATAAGAATACATAAATCCGGGGTTAATTATCAATGGAGAATGCACTTGAATAGGCTTGAATGCGGGGCGAATTGAGTTGTTCCGGTATCTAGGCGAACCTGAGCAGACCTGAGCTAGGTCAATTGAATTCAAATAAGTCTTGTGGGTGCTGAAGTGGCCTCTTCCAACTCTATCAGCTGTACATGACTGATAAACATAATGTAACATCCACCGCAGGCGAGTCAGTTGTTACTCTTACGAGAATGATGGATAGCCTACTGCATTTGTGGAGTTGCGGGTCCGCTTGGATAGTCCACACCTTTTCAGTCCAGTGCACTTGTACTGAATGCTCGGGTAGTACGTCTGATGTCGATGTTGATCCTCAGTCTAGGGCATGTCAGACTAAAGCAATCCACATTATCATGACCTACGCTCTCAATGCTAGAAGCTCGTGACTTCTAGGCCACAAGCATTTCTGACTGTGGAATCTCGGAAGTAATGCAACTGCTCATGCGTATGTAAGTGAGATGTAGTGAGAACCGAGAGCGGCCTGATTTATCCCCTCCCCCTGCTCGCTTCCATAACAAGTCTGGAACAGACAGAGCTAGAAGCTTGCAATGAGCCCGTCAACTAGCAAAAAGGTCACTCACTTGATAATATTACTAGCTTTCAAATGTGATCCCTTCGCAGACCTACTGAAATGGATCCAGTACTGCGTGTGGTTGATTCAAGGTTGATTGACACCTGAAGCCACTGCTCAATTGACAAAATGCACACAAAGCCAAGAGGCCAATGTCAACGAAAGTAAGCAAGGACAAATAACGCCTTGATGTTGATCGGCGCACGCGGGTCCGTGTGCGTATGCTCTTAGGTTCTCTCATTGAGATCTGCACCTTTCTCCAGCTGCACTCCTATCTCCAATTACGTCTACCGACATGAACTCTCGTATCCTGCACGTTCTTCCGCCTGAAATTCTTCTTGTCATCACTCAAGAACTAGAAACTGACAAGGACCTCCTAGTACTTGCGACCACATGCCAACAATTCAACTATCTATCCCTCCAGACCTTCTTCCTGAAGCACAAGTTTGACCCACATTCCAAATCGGTTCACCTCCAGTCTCTTGATGGATCCCTCTACAAGCTTCCTGGACTGGCTATCTCCCTTTCTCTATGGGGAACGTCCCTCGAGCATCTCTATTACGATTTTGGTTACGTTTATTCACCGCGGCGCCTAATTTCTGGAATGCGTCTATTGACGCAATACGTATCGAAACTATCTACTGTGGACTGCGCTACTCTTAGACTGACCGCACCTCCCTTGATGGATTCAGCGGAATGGACAGAAGCAAGCATTACCCTTCTTGACACGATACTGGAAAAATTCTGCAAAAACCTTCATATCACTACCTCTCAACCAAAGTCCTCTCAGTCATTTCAACAATATGCTGAAGCGACTTTGGACCCTTGGACAACCTCCCTGACGACAAAGAAGTCAAACCTGCTGAGATCAATACGCGCTCGTCAGTCAGGCAAAGCTACCCAACATCTCAAGGTCTGCTCCATTCAGACCTTTCCACCATTCCTTCGACCCTTCTACCTTCAGTTGCTGAGGTCGAATGCCCTGGCTCTTACAGACTTGTACTTCAAATACATATTTCGAGGCGGAACGGACTGGGCCACCCTTATTACCAATATTCGACTCCCTTCCCTAAAACGGTTTACCGTCGAGTTTGGGGTTATTTCACGAGAAGCGCTTGTCAAATTTCTATCCAAGCACCCACATATCACTTCTTTCAAATACCATCATATCAAATACCAACCCCTCACAAAAAATGCCCCACGTCTAAAAAATGGTATATTCGACCATTTGGAGAAACTGATAACGTCACCGGAACACATTCTCAACTTCTTTCCCTCTATGGACAGAATGCCTGCTCTCATAACCGTTGTGATTGTTATCGAGGAACATATACCGGACTTCAGCGCAGTCGAGGGAGCTCTGAGGTGCCTAGCATTGTGCGTCAACAGGATAGAGCTTTCCCTTCAGATCGTTCGTACGGGATTAGGTTTTGAGGCATGGCTTGAGGCCATCGCCCGGCAAGGCCCCGGATTGAGCTCAAACACTAGACCTGAGAGGTCGTTGCATTGCGTTGAAAGGCTCATTATCGACAACGGTAATTGGGGTTTTACGGAAAACCTCCTAGCACGCCTTCCGAGTTGGATGGGGTTATTTCCTGCCCTTCGTCATTTAACCCTTCGCGACGGTGGCCCCGGTTTTCGACTGATCTCTCTGGACGAGAAATGCGCATCGTTACCATTTGTTGCCAAACTCAAACTTTCATCTAAACAACTCTTATCGTTCTCAGTTCTAGGAAAGTCTGAGTGGAGTCATGACTTCACCAGTCACCCTTGAATGTCGGATCATTTTTCCCGAGAAATAATCTGCGTACTCATAATCGATCACGAATCATTTTTCGTTATTCACATAGAATGGATATGCATATGTAGGGAACGTTTAACAAGGATGTTTACAAGCGATAACATGCCAGGGCACAATTCGAAAAGCTGGTTACAAATCCAGAGCTACCCGCGCATTAGACGTAATCAATATCACTTCTCCCTGCGACTTCAGAGCTCCCGCGTCATCTGCCCAGTATACAGATCCGAGTAGGGCACCCCCTCGTCGCGTACTTTGCACTATCCGCTTCCTCTTCTTCCCGCTTGGGTCTTCTACTCCCTTGTGCTCGTTGACTACGGCACCTAAACGAGATGTCTGGAGGCTGAACCTGCCTTCGTAAGCTGGGTTTAACAAAGCCGTGGCAGGGGCGTTGCTGGTCCGACCAGTAAATCGGAGCGTTGAATCCACAGGGGCTGCTGGAAAATTGACATGTAGGCGACCGTTTGAGGTCGATGCTGACACGTCGAAGACACCTCCCGAACCCTTAGACGACAGAAGGCTGATGTTGGATTCGATAGGGCTGACAAAAACAATTCAATCCGTGTGGACTATGGTTTGGAAAAGTGTATATAAAGCATACCTGTTGCTCGTGTGCAGCACTACTTTGGGATTGGATCCTTCTGCATCATTCTCAAGCCCGACGTCGGCGCGTATTGGAGCGTTGCTTGTAGTCAAGATTAAGGTGTTGGAGGTGTTAAACATTCCTTGGATTGGTCCGTTCGAGCCTGTTATTTGGCCGTATTCCATGCCCAAAGACTTCGTCAAAAGCTGTATCAGTGTTCGAGACCTTGTATACGGTCCAAAGAACGCACTTTGACCTCGATGGGCGCGTTTGTCCCTTTCAGAAAGATGTGTCGAAACCAGACTTTCTTTCCCAAGTCATGCACCCGCTGCAATGTATTGGGCACATCGGTTTCAAATTTCTTGATGACAAGAGGCACAAGGCTAGACGAGGACTCCGGCAGAACTACGGTTGTCTCGAAATATAATGTTTCCTCTACTCCACGATGGCCTCGCCTCCATTCTGGAGTCTGAAGAAGCCTTTAGTATAAATGATGTCATATTGTAGAGCAGTGAACGCTACTCACAAAAATGCCAACACCAGTCTCGCCTTCTTGTCGGCTGATCCTACACACTTTGGCCTCATCGCGAATGTCGTCCCGGAAATAATTGACGACGACTCGCACAGTCGCGACATCGTGAGGCTGCTCTTTGGAGGTTACGATATCAACGCTCCCAGCAGAAGTCGACCCACGAGAAAATAGCAAGAGAGCTTCGGATGACACGGGGAGATCGAATGTCACCTGCGACGAGTACGGGAAACCGGCAGGTGGATGATATGGGTTCCCCTTTGGTAAATCATGCGTGATTGTTGGTGGAAGGCTAACCCAATCGTCGTTGGAAACGCAATCATCGAGATTCATGTTCTCAGGAACGGGATAGCGTCCAGAGGGACCTTGGTCACCCTGTAACTAGAGGTTTCATCGCATCTTCGAAGTCGACAAAAACACGGTACTTACCCAACCCTTATGATTCCAGTTGACGAGGGCTACGAAGCTTTGGATAAACACGCTGAAAAGTAGCCAGATCATAAACGCTACTGTCAATGCACGACAGAACCGTAAACCAGGCGACTCTTGGTATACAACGATACTGTACTCCTGCGCAATGGGATACGGTTGCACGACAGGATAAGACTGCGCTTCGTAAGACCCATAGGATGGGGGATTTTGTGGTCCAGGCCGTGGTGAGTTGGAAGATCCGATTCCAGAAGGGCGCTGTTCATTGTTTGATGGTAGGGAACCTTTTAGGTTTGTGGTCTCATTCGAGGTGATCATCGAAGAAAAGGTCGAGAAAATCCAGTCAGAGAAAAGGGTTATATTGTACAGTTCCAAGGGAGCAAACTCGGATTTGAAGGGTTGATGAACGAGTAAGAACAGGAATGATAGGTAGTTTTATATTTTGCTGCGCCGCTGCGGAGTAACCCCCAAAGGTAAGACCATCCATGTGCATGATGTCAGACTGCCGCACTGAAAGGGTTTATGGTGGTCACACGGAGGCACATACGCATACCTCTTTCTTCTAAAGATAAGCTAGGCTTGCCTTGTGAGTTAATCATCGGCGAGAACATCGAAGCAGAAAACCGTTTGTTCAAAGCGGCGTGATCGGAAATGGCGAAAGGAGAATAGTTGACATCAAAGACGCAATGTGATGAGAGCTTCATCAGAGCTGAATGTTGAGCAGATAATAAAACATGAATCACGAACGCTAGGATGTGGAAAGTGACTAGAACTTACAGCACAGTGCTGATCCCTCACGAAACTATATCAAACCAGGAGAA
This sequence comes from Crassisporium funariophilum, assembly GCA_014925845.1. Taxonomy (NCBI): domain Eukaryota; kingdom Fungi; phylum Basidiomycota; class Agaricomycetes; order Agaricales; family Crassisporiaceae; genus Crassisporium; species Crassisporium funariophilum. The sequence goes on from JACGCL010000004.1 coordinate 2,267,561, forward strand.
ATTACAATCCTTCCACGATTTATGGACGGAAACCCCCTTTAACGATAACCATATCCATACTTTTTGGCAGTTCTCGGAGAAATATTAGCTGCGCAAATGGTAGGTAAAGCGCAATCAGCTATGCGCAGTCTCTCCCTCGGCGTCCCTCTTCGTCTGTCGATGCCTTCTCTTTCTCTTCTTCAGTGGTTCACTTTCCACTCCGTCTACATTCGCGGCAGCTTTGTCATTGTCCGCCAAACGACTCTCGACACCACCCTGCTCCTCTCCATCGCGCTTCCGCTTCTTAGATGGGTTCTCAGCTGCGCCCGGCGCAGATTGATTATCCACCGGTGGCTCCTCCTCTCCCAGGGCAGCCTTCGTCTTCATACGCTCTTTCTTCCCCTTCCTCTTCTTCACTTTCTCTCCCGGCTCTCCTTGGCCCACTGCAGCGTTTCTATTGTGATTGAAGGCAGTCCCGACCCTCTCTCCGATCTTCGATTTCAATTCATGGAGTTTCTCCTGGTTCTTCTTGCTATAACGTGATCGGTCGTCTTTACTCTCGCGGTATGGGGCGTAGCGTTTGACGCTCATGTATTCGTTGAGCTCTTGATCTGTCGCCATCAAGATTTCGACAGGGTTGAGAGCGAAGTTTTGTGATTGTACGGGAACGTATTTGAACCTTGTGGGGAGGCCGCCAACCTGTTTTGTAATGTAAGTTAAGTATACTTATTTCGAGAAAAAGGAGTTTGTCGGCGTACCAGGTCATTGAAATCCATACCATAAATTTCGTCCATATACTCGTTGAGCTTCCGCTTCCTCATCTCCTCTGTACCATCCCACTCTTCGTCATCGTCAAACTGGGGTTTCACGTCTGCATCCATAGCATCAATGTCCACTGCTCCATCATTTTCAGCATCATCATCGGTCTTCTTTTTCTTTTTCTTCTTCTTCTTCTCCTTCTTCGCCCTCTTCTCGTCGCCGCCGAACACAATGCCGTCGTCATCCGATATTGGGATATCACCAATATCTATGTCATCGTCCCACTTGGGTTTCCCATCCACGTCGTAAACGGCGCCATCGTCCATTGCTCCGTCCCACTCATCCTCCGCATCTCCGGCTTCATCCTCGTACGCCCCCGCACCTCGGTCAAACAACCCTGCCATCTGTCGATCATGCTTCTCTGGATCCCATTCTCCTTCCAAATCCAATTCCCTCAATGCCTCGTCCACGAACTTATCGTCTTCGTCCTCCTCCGCACCACCACGGTCTTTCTTCAGCCCCCCTTCCCGGCCAATCAGCTCCAACTTCCTCTTTACCTCGCGCATCTTGAGCGCTTTCATTCGCTTCACCTCCTCCTTTTTCTTCTGCAGTTCCTCCTCCTTGCGTTGCTTTCGACGTTCCCTGGCGTCCTTTCGCGTGGTGTCTTGCCGACGCACGAGAGATGGAAGAGTTCGAGGGAATGAAGGAATGGTGGCTGCCCCTGGCTCTTCGAAGCGATGGTTGTAGGATGCTTCAAAATGTGAGGCTAGAGATTCGAAAGACGTGTCTGAGAGAAGACCGGTGTCCATTTCCTCGTCGGCGTCATCGTTTCCGGAAGCATCATGATCAGGCTCAGCCTTGGCTTTGCCTTTCTTTTTGCGCCGCTCTTCGGTGGGCAAAGTGATTTCCCCATATGTGGGTACATGGCCTGCAGAGCGGTCTATCCAGCCGCGATTCAAGATGTAGCTTGGGAGCCGCAGAATGTCAATCAAATGAAAGAAATGGAAAGAAATTGGTTCAACGCACTTCATCAGGAACTCTTGGTCTTTTTCTGCCTTCGTTTTCGTCTGCTTTACGTCTGATGGTTCTTCCTTCTCACCATCTTCGGTCTTCTTCGATTTCTTTTTTTTCTTTTTCTTCTTCTTTTCTGTCCCTTCCCCAGCTTCCTCTTCGACCTCCTTCGAGTCCTCTTTCCCAGACCCTTCATCTCCAAGCCCATCAACACGCACCACATCCCTCAAGTCTCCCACCTGCCTTTCCAAGAATGCGCGATATTCATCCTCCTCGCGTTCTCTCTCGTCCTTCGTTTTCTCACGTGGGATCAAGAAGTCATCTGCGCCTTGCTTTTCGACGGCGCCATGGAAGGCAGCAATTGTTTCTCTGCGAAGGGCCTCCTGCTCCTCAACATGCGTAAGGAGGCGTGATTCTGTCGGTTCAGGAGATGGCGTCCGTGACGGATTGAGCATTGCGTCGAGGTTGACTTGGCGGACAGTTAGAGGTTTTGACTAATATACTTGTCAATTATGACCCCTTATATATTTTGAGGAGCGTACCTTGGTTTTAGGCTTTGCCTGAGGTGCTTTGGCTGTCGAGGTCGTCGCCACCTTTTCTTGCTCCTCTGTACACGTATTTAAGTTAGACCAGTCCATCATGCTGTCGACAAACTCAAATCTAACCTCCGTAGATATTCTTTTGAGAATCGTAGATACCAGGATCTTTCTTCCTGATTCTCACTAATGTTCTCAAGATCGCAGCGTCAACCACAGGCGTAAGCTCTTCGCCATGCTCGTCCTCTGACTCGGCAAACTCGGAATCGGTCGATATCTCAGAGCCAGAGGCATCAGGGTCATAATCAGACCCATATTTCGCTTTCACTAAATCCAAAATCGAATGTTAGACGCATAAGTCCCCAAAGGACATGAGAAACCGGGAATACTGACACCTTTCTAATTCTTCTCGATCCTTCCTGTATTCAAACGCTTTAGCGTAATGTTCATTGATTGTGAGTTGAGATTTAGATCCATTCTTGGTATCTTCATCGTCCGAAAATAATTTGCTCATCCGTGAGATAGCAGTGCCCGGTCGTCGTTGTTGATCGCGTCGAGCAGAAATCAAAAAAATCCAGCCTTCGCCAGTGCACGTGATCCTGCTGTTTTGTGACGGCGGCCGGCAAAATTGCGTGACATTTGCAGGGCCATGTAGGCATGTGTGCCTGTCAATACGCAGTCAAGAACAGCACGGCGAATATCATAAATCAAAACATCCTTCTCGCTTTGCTGCGCATTGCAGATGCCGCAGCCATGCATAATCCAGATAATGAGGTGAGAGATTTTATAAAAGCGAATCAATCATGCGACCTTCCTGATTGGGCACAAATTAGGCGACCATGACAGACATAAAGTGAATAACAAGATTGATCTCATGTTAGGTCCTTGATCTCCCCTTCGACTCAATACACCAAGCGTTTTCTTGGTGGAGACTTGTCTATCAACCTCACAGGTCCTTGAAATTCCTGCACCTCCACAACGAGAGAATATGATAATCCTCGACCCATCTGAGGCCGTGAGCCACGACGAGCGAACTCCCCTCAAAAAGACCGCATCGCTAGGCCCGGCGATCGAGGCATTCGCAGCAGCACCCCCGCCTTACGGTTCTGTCCCGACAGCCGTTGTACCTTCTTATCAAGCCGTTCAGCGACCAACCTCTCCGCCATCTCATGCACTGCTGTCGCCGGCGGAAAGTACCTTCAAACGGTTCATCAAGGCGTTTTGCGTTGCCGTACTCGTCCTTGTCTTATGGGGTACTTTCTTTGACACCATCGGAATGACGGTGGCACGCTCGGGAGGCTACTGGCATCAATATAACCACAAAGCCAGCGTACGTTTTATTACATTGATTTGTGGCAGTCTTTCTAAGCTGACCGTCTTCTTCGGATTAGAACTGGGTGATGGATACATGGATCAAAGCTCCCACCCAAATTCCAACATGTAAAGAATGTCTGTGTGTATGCGACCCACACGGCGAGCAAACACCAGGACGTGCGCTACCAATCAATTACCCTCCGGTCTTACCCAGAGCCGCATCTGCCGCGTCAACGACTTTTGGCTTCCTTCCTACCGTTCCGCTATCCGAATATCTAAAAATATAACAGATGTTGGGTCATGCCTAAAGTTGTATCGTCCGTAGATTACCGAGGCTGTATGTGATTTGCCTTCACGTCACCTTGTATTCTTACTCATGTACGTTTTCACACAGTCCGCCTAGGGGTGTCGGAATCATACCCATCGTCCCCATCCTTGAAGGTGTGGGTAGCGTCCGGTGATCACATAACTCAGTACTGCAGCATCGCATGATGTGCGATGCGGAACGAGATTGTTCCCGCACGGTATCTCGCTTCAATGTAAACCATGACCAATGTACTCTATCGCGGACAATTCAATGATTTCCTGGTTAGGTTTCATACCATATGCCACAGCTAGTGTGATCAATCGATAACAAGGCCGTCACCACACCCAATGGTAGTCAAAGGTGGGAAAGTCCTTGATTAGGTGTAAGGCATGATGTAATAAAAGGTAACAGGTTGCGGACTGATGCTTTATCGCCCTCACTTAGTTTGTGAAACCACCCCGCTCTACTCATCGTTTCCTTCATCCGATGGATACATCGTCCAGCATCAAGTCGACTCCATTGCAATCTCAGACCAACCCAGATGTCCCGGTCAGAGATCCCACTTACTTCCTTGAGAGCTTCTTTATTCAAGTGCGTGCATTTCCTTATTGGGATATTTGGGTGAAGCTAAAGCACATATCATCTTGGAGGTTGAGGATAACATTTTCCAAGTCCCTAAACATCATTTCAGAGAGGCCGAGCCATTCCGCACCGCGTTTACCTTGCCCTCTCAACAAGGCACTGAAGTCGAAGGGCTCTCAGAGAACAATCCAATCAAGTTGATGGGCATTGTCAAAAGCGACTTCCAGGCCATTCTGAAGATATTCTACCCTTTGTGAGTAAGATCCTTTCCGGTCTGCACCTGACTGACCCCTATCTTTCTGGATGACCGATAGACAAATTCCACATAGCTACGCCAATTGCACATTGGAAGATTGGAAGTCCGCACTCAAACTGTCCACAATGTGGGATATTCAACAGCTCCGAGATTTGACTATTCGACAACTCGGTGCATTCGGAATGGACGCAGTCACCAAAATCATCCTGGGGAAAGAATATCATGTTCCGGAATGGACTCTACAAGGATGTACAAACCTGGCTTGCCGAAACACTGGACTGACAATTGAAGAAGCAGAGATGTTAGGAATGCAGGTAGTTCTTCGGATTTACGAAGTACGAGATGCGACGTTGCTCATGCGTACACGTGTTCCGTTGCAAGAGTGTCAGAGTGCGGTTCAGAGAATATTTCATGATGTACTCTGAGATATATTTGTCCCCTTTAGTGTATATATTGATACCCATGTTGAACTGGAAAGTTCAAGACGCGTTGGTCGAAGTCGATGCTTGGCCATTGAGTGCTCAATTACAAGACGGAAACAGTTATGTTGGCATGAATCAGCTCCTGTAATATTCGCAGATGTGCTAGGCGCTCCCAGCTTCTCGCGGGAAGGACGGCCCATGAACTCGAGGTCTGAACCGCAGTTCGTATCCAAACAGGCGGCATCATGCAACCGCTTTGGAGGGTAGGATCAACGGGAACCAGCCATCTCTTTCCTCACTAATTGCAAATATTAGAACATCGTAGCCCACAAATAAAACTTCCTATACGCACTTTTCTCAAGATCCTGCTTATCCCACTTACTAACCTCCTGCTCCCCGTCCATCATGGTCGGCTTCCGCCCACGGAAGATATCGCTCCAGCTAACCTGCTCCCTTAACCCACCCGTCACACCCGCATCTGCCCCATTTGTTGGAGCAGCAGATCGCGCAAGTTTCTTCAGTCTCTCGAGTTCGTCATTCGAGATTGGCGTGTCCGACTGCAATTGTTCTTTGATTGACTGGAGAATGGATAATTGAGCCTTCACCCGCGCTCGTTCATCTTCCGCAGATTTTCGTTGGCTAACGAGGTTGATGGAGACGGAGGATAGTGCGACGGCGAAGAGCGCGTGAGGGAAATATCGGTTAGAGAACATTTCTGCTCACATAAGCGAGCTGGGTAATTTGTGGCGGGGTTGGCCCTCTCGGTCCGGCTGCCGGGCCAAAACGTGAACTTGCCCCAGACTTGAATGATCACGTATTGGTTCTAGTTGATCTTTTGACTTAGAATAGTAGTTCGTTGGCTGTCATGGTCTGCTGTAGAACTAGATGAATGTGTCATGTAGCCTTGGATGGAGTGTGTTTATAGCATATAGTAAGGTACATGATGATGACGACGAACGTGCAGAAGAAGAAAAGTATGAACTAGGACAGATCGCTTTGGTTCCAGTTGAGATCCAGTCCACCTAGGCGGGAGCCTTGGGTATCAACAGCTGCACTTGCAGGCGACTTCGGATTGAGAAAACCCTCAAGCGAATCAGACAGTCCTCCCACAGTCCCATTAGGAGTCGCGCCTGCATTTACTCCCTCAAGCCCCACAGGCCTGCCCTCATCGAAGTTACCCTTGTCGAAAGATGTCGCAGACTTTGTACTTTTGACTTTTGCCTCTTCGCCCTCAGTCGTCTCAGTCACATTGGGTTGGGATTCTGAATCATTTTTTGTTCTTTGTTCTATTATTGGCGTTGTTATTGGCGTTGTTGTTAGCGTTGGTGTTGTGTTGGCCACCGCGTCGGTTGCCGCCTGGGGTTTGGAATCCGGTGTCGCCACTGTTGGAGTCGGTGTCGTTTGTTTTTGAGAGGTCGTTCGTGTCTGTGGAGATAGCTGCTCCATTTGTGCCTTTCCCTTTTTGGCCTGCTTCTGCACTGGTGTCTGCGGCGCTGGCTGCTCCTGCTTCAGCGTTGTTTGTGGTACCGGTGCCGTTGGGTGGGTTGGTTTTGTCTGTCTTGTCTGTTTTGTCTGTTTTGGCTGGTTTGTCTGCTGCAATGTCGGAAACAGAAAAAAAAGATGTCAGCAAAGTCAGGAAAATACGTGAATCAACAGTGTGTCACCAATCCACCTGTAGACTTATTGACCACCGGCTGAGGATCTACTGATGACGAAGCCTCTTCTTCTTTAGGTACGATCTTGAAGAGCTCCCGGATAACCTCGTGAAGGTCTGCTCCGTGGATGGTGGGCGTCAACGGACTACGAGCTCCGCTTGGAAGACGTGATGAGCGTGCTTGTTCACGAGCTGCCGCGATCATGAGAGTTGTCTCCATTCCAAGGTCCATGCCCTCTGCTAGTGTTAGGGGCTTCTCTCGTTCGCATAAGGAGGCGTATCTAGGAATCAGGAGATTGCGATCAACATCGTTTTCGTGGTATAGTTTGATGCGTTTGACGTCGGCGATTTCCTTCGTCTCCAACTCGCGAATGGCCAGACTCTTGACCTCAGGGAACGACCATAGTACCGAGAGGCGAAGAATCACCTCCCAGTCGTCAGCGTGGGCCAAATCATACAATGAATAACGTCTAGTGAAGCGCAATCAATATATGGTTTCTCGAATAAGAGATCTTGGGACGCACGGGTTATAGAAAACCCAAAGGAACCTCTCGAATTCATGCGCTGTGATATCCTCTAGCACTATAGCATTCGCGTCTCCTTGCCCTTGAGGTTGCGTGCCCGGTGACGCTGGCGTCGCGAGTCTTGTCGCAAAATATGCGGATTCTCGTTCGAAGAAATACCTGTGCACTCTGAACTGCACATGCTCAACCTAGCGAGAAATACTATGTCAGAGGTATACCAGTGTGCGATTCCACCGCACACTCACTAAGAACGAGAGATCTGCTCCTGAAATGTAGTATTTGTCATGTCGAGTGAGTGAAAGGAAGGACGGGGTTGGAGGGGTCGTCATCGGATCTAGCCCTCGTTGGCCAAAGGATGAAAAGTATGTCGAGGGAGGGTTTGCGAGAGGAAAAAAAGATAGCGAACCTACGCTTTTGAATCAAGGGTGAACTATAGACACGTGTAGACAACACGTTCTTGTGAACAAATTTTAGAACGAATCAACATGAGGCTTGTGGTTAAGCGGCGCTAGGGCTTCAAGTCAGGTAAAAACCATGATGTGATCGATGTAAGCCTCTTGTACGTCCATCCATTGTTCGACGTATGTAAATGCCGGGTCAAATTATGGCGGTATCAACTGTGAGGTAATGAAGGACAATGCTGGTCTCAAGAACAGTGGGGAAGATAACATGAATACAATGTTTGCCGTGGTCGTGTGTTCTCACGCAGAGCGGCGATATCCGTTTATGATCGGACAGGCGGCTTCGAATTGGCGCTCGCCTTGCAGACTCCGAGTTTACGGTTCATCACCTCCTCTCCTGGCTCGACGTATGGTACAATCTTGATGTGTTCGTAACTCCAGGCTACTCCTGATTGCCCTCAATGCCGGATGGCTATGATCACGTCCGCTTCACATACTTAATGGACCTTTGGACGTTTTTCCTGAGAGGAAGCCAACCTATTGACCAGTTAGAAGGCGACAGATCATTTGTATTGCGCATTGTTGATTTAGGATTCCACATGAGATACAATATAAGCTCGTGTGTAACAATACGTATATTTACACGTTGCGGTGCACCGGCCCGAGAGTGCTGTTGCCCAGACCTAGAAAATGCCGACCCTCAACATACCAACTTTTCCAAGACTGTGCTCTTGAAGGCTATGTACATATGCACATCCAGTTTCGTGTGTGACTCAGTACTACTTCTTATTACCCTTCGGATTGACGGTGTTGGAGCGTTTATCTTTGCTGGCAAGCGGCTGCCGGACGTTCACTGTGGGGTTTTCCGTGTCCCCATTCAGGATATTGGGGTCTTATTCCCAGTAAAAATTTGTTTGCAAGTATTTGATTGCGAACTCACTTGTGTCGTAGGAATTTGAAAATGAGTTAGTCTCGTTAAACTTCGTCGTAGACCCTTGCTCCATTTCCAAAAGAATCTCGATAGTACGGAAGACATCGTCCGTTTCAAGGCCTTGCGGCAATGGACTCCGACCTTCGTCAGATGGTTTTGCGCGAAGACGCTCTCTGGCGCTGGAGACTAGTACCGTTGCCTCAATACCGAGTATCCTCGATTCTTCAAGAGTGAGTGCTGTGTCGCGAGCACACAGCGCAGCGTATAAGGGAACAAGGTGTCGTGAGTCGACTTTGTACTTTGCATAGAGGGCCATCTTCTCGACGATGCTCAAGGAATTCTTCTTGTGAAGCTCGCGCACAGCGAGCTCTTTGACCTCGTTGAAGTCCCATTTATCGGCGAGATTCAAAATACACCTCCAGTCTTCGACTTTGGCATCATACAAAGAGTACTTGCTAAGACACATTGAAATTAGGAGTCATTGTCATTAGACGGACATCACGTACGGATTGTAAAATATCCACAGGAATTTCTCAAACTCTTCCGGCGTAACGCCGGCGAGTTTCAATGCTGTCGACTCACTTGTGCCCTCTTGTGCCTGCCCGGGTGACGCGGGGTTGAGCTTGACATTGAAGAGGGGAGAATCGCGAGAGAAAAAAAAACCATGTACGCGGAACATGGTTTTCTCCACCTTATCATGGACGTGAGCGCCAATCATCACTTCGATAGCCATCTGCAGTATAACACTTACAAGTACATATAAGTCACCACCATTTATGAAGTACTTTTTGTGGTGCTGGAGGGAGCTCACACTATCGTTGAGCGAGGGAGGAGACATGGCGTGTTACAGTGGAGGTATCGAGAAGGGGGATTTGATCGTTGACCGCGGGTGCTGGTGGGATGGCGGCGTTCTTATCAGCGGAATCCATGACTGATAGCCTTGCCCGTGGAAGTTTTTGTCCAAAGACTACACGTGGTCCCAACTTATGCAACTTTCTGTACATAACTGTGGCGATATCCATGGGCGCTTATTTTGATTTGTGGATGTCATTGGCAAACGTCAGCGGAAATGCTGGAATCGGGAGTCTTCCCAGAATAAATGCCGTTTTCTTCTCTCTTTTTTTGTCCCTTCGAGAAGAATTGTTCCCTCGAGCTGAAAACTTTAAAAACGCGTGTTGTCCGCATGTATGGAAGCCGTAAGTCAGGGTCACTGATCAAGAATCCACTCACTGTCTTTGTCCCCTCACGAAGGTTCAATCACAATGATTTTCCCCTTTCAATTCTATTCAGATTATTTACTGACAAGGGCGAGACAACATTGCCCATGAGGTGCCTGCAAGTATGGCAACTCCAACAGGCCCACTCAATTAATAGTGTATGTGCGTCTGACATGTGAACAAATAGATTTGATGGTAGCTCTGAATCGAATCGTGAGGTTGCAAAGATATAACAAGAGCCAAAGTTTATTTGATGGCATACGTAAATCAAAGTGGATCTATTACCACCTGGAATAAATGCGAGTGGTAAATGAAATTCCAGTATTTGGGTCCCGAGGCGGCGCAAGTCGACGAATAAGCAGGCTAACACACGATACGACTGTTGCCGTTGTTCTTTCCTCCTATGCCCTATGATTTATCCTGAGGTTGGATACCATTCTTAGCAAAGCTGTTCTCGAATATTCTGAACGTCGAATTGCCCAAGACTGCAAAGATGACATGATCGAAAGAGTGTTTGAACCGAGCATTCTCCGAAGTCAACAACTCCAACCATATCCCAGCAACGAGTTCGACTTTGTTACGGAAGACCCCTGTCCCGAAGCTCCCCAGGACGATATTTCTGACTCCATGCCTTTCGAAGAGGTAAAGCACGCGAGCCATTCACTCCTTCATAGCCGCATCTATCCCACTTTCATCTTCACTGCGTTCTTGACGGAGATACCGCCGTACGACGCCGGCATTGACCCCGGGACTGGTAACTATATCGACTTCTAGAGGTTCGTGCCATTCGCCTTTGTCGGTTCGAAGGAGGAGAACATGTGGGGAGTAGATCATGGCGTGGCTATAATACCCTTTCTTGGGATCCTTCCTATGAGATTGGTAGAACTTTTGGGCAGTGTTCGTCATCAAACTTGGGAATAGCGTCGATGACCGGGCAATGGATTCCTCCTGTTTGTAAATTTTAATTCATGAGAGGAACAGGGCGAAAGAAATCCGACCTGAGCTGACGCCCCGGTCATGAATCCACCGCCGGGATTTTTGGCTGAGGCAAAGTTGAGCACTCCAATCTTCTTCGAAATATCTTCTGAGGGGAATGACTTCAAAAGTTCCCCCAAAATCTGGGCTCCGGCGAGGGTTGAAATCTCGGATACAGTAACTTGAACCTGCGTCATGGGCTCTGCGAGTTCTGGTGCACGTGAAGACCACTCGGACAATTTAGAGTCGGCAGCATGAAAGGCGGTTTTGGCGTTCATAAGGTCGACCTTTGCCTTGAGATTATACGACATGCCATCTATTGCATAATGACCCTGGTCGATCTTCTCTAGAGTTGACGCGGCAATGTCTACCAGCGATTCCTTACCAGCTCGTTCTCGAGTCGACGAGATCGTTTTTTGCCTGCTTGGGCCTCCCTTTTTCTTGGAGACACCCTTCCTGCTGGAGTCGCGTTTCATAATCTAGACATTTTGTTTGAGAAAAGATGGGAAGTCACTTGCAACGCATTTGGGAACTTACAGCTGAGAGGTAGCTGAGTTGATGATGTTAGAAAATAGCTTGGCTAGGATAGGTCGAGGAGCACTAGATCTGATGTTTGACCGACAATGATATACAATATGAAAATCTGACTGGTGCTGAGTTACGGCTCCGGGAAAGGAGCCGCTGACCATCGTTTTTGCGTACTGCGTTCGAGCCGATGCACCGCCAGAGAGTGTTCAAGTGTAGTGGAAAGTCGACCGAGTCATTATATATGTACCGAGGTAACTGATCGAGGAAGTACAGTCATCCTGAGAACTCGTTCACTCGTCGTGGACGCCAGGAGCATGGGAGCAAGTTTCAAAGCTACTACTTACAGAACCGTAACGTCGCCAAAACACCGTGTGAAAATTCTATCCAGGGTGGTCACCACCCTGGATTGAATTTTGTGGTATCTTGGGCTCTCGGATTGCTCTTGGATCCTCTGGTTCCCTATGATGAAAGTGTATGAAACATTTGGAAGACATACTAGCCTTCGCTCCACTACGACTCTTTTCCTTTGACTGTCTTCTCGAGCAGTTAGAACAAGCCATAGCAAGCGATCATTGAAGATCATGAAATACGACAAGCCCCAAGAAAAACAGACTGATCGATTTAGTAACCAGAGACCTCATGGCAGTATCTAGAGAAATCGAACCTGAGGAGCGTATTTGACGAAATAAAATAATAAGATAGTCCAAGAAACAGAAAAAAGCACGAGGAACGTCCGAGCTGGAATAACCATCAACATCACTACCATCGCGCCGTTGGTTGAATTAACGAGCCTAGTGTGAGCCATAGCGTCGCGAGCAAAAGAACCGGGCTCTTTCATCCTCTTCTCAACGACCTCCAAGTGCTTGTCAACTTCTTCCTGCACGATGATGATCTCCGGGTCGGCTGTGAATGTAACTGACGAGTATCAGCCTCAAACAATCCAAATCACAGATACACGATAGATCGTTACATTACCAGTTGTATCTTGTTCCTCATTCATTACGAGCCTATCCCCGTAAACATATGCTTGCCGACTAGTTGAATCCAGGCTTAGCCTTTGCATTCGGATTGGAGGAGGATCCTGTGGCATTGTGACGTCCCTTACCTGCTGGGAGTCCAGCGTTGGCCTGCGTCGAATTGTCTAAGGGTGATGGTGATTAGTTGGATGGGGGACACAGCAATGTAAGGGTGCGTCACCAGTCCACCTGGGTGTTGGAAGTGTCCATTGAAATCGAACCCGAGAAGAGAACAGATGGTTCGGGTGATATCGTTCTCATCCACCCCTTCCAGAGTAGGACCGTCCTTTCCTGCGCCCAAAGGTCGGAATCGCAGTCTTTCGCGGGCTCTGAAAATGATCAAGGATGTTTTCATGCCCATCTTCTCCGTCTCCTCGTCAGTGGGACCTTCATCCCTCATGCACAACTTAACATAGAGCGGAACAAGATACATGGGTTCCGCGTCGTACGATTGGTACAGGAAAATCCGTTGAGCGATGGGTATCTCGATTTGCTGCAGTTCACGCATTGCAAGATGTTTGACCTCGGGAAATTGATATTCGCACGCAATCTTCAAGATCGCTGTCCACTCTGGCAACGTCGCCTTGTAAACCGAATAATTTCTATGACGGCGTACTCTGACTAAAAATCTTCAACTTTGACTGGGGGAGTCTCGAACATACCGATTGTAGAAAACCCAGAGAAAACGACTGAAATCGGGGGCAGTAACGTCTTTCAGCAAGATGACAGGACCATCTGCATCAGGAAACCGAGCATGGTCGATGGAAGCAGGGGCAGCGATTATTTCCTTGAACCGTTGCGATTCCCTCTCAAAGAAATATGAGTGAATCCGGAAGCGAGTATGCTCCACCTACCCATATACAATTAGCGGTCGAAGATGGAACGGCCAAATTGAAGACGAACGACAATATGCAAGTCCCCCCCCTTTATATAGTACTCGTGGTGTTTTTGGAGGTGCTTGAGGTTTGCGTTCGGGTTCGACATAGGCGTGATCTTGAAGCAGAAGGAATAGTTTGAAGCAGGCTATCAGTTTAGAGAGCCCGCTTATAACTGCTCAAGACAAAGATCTGAATGCCGTGGGCTCCGAGAGCATTCGAGATTGGTCGACGATCCTGGAAGCTGTAAGGCGCCTAATCGAAGGCAGGGTTGCACAATAACCTACCAGATCAAGAGATACAGTTGCAACAAAGGAAGAAAAGTACTGCCTTGAGGTATCCGGATGCCACCGCCCATGGATCTTTGGATGACAAGAACGAGCTGCATGGCGCGGTCTATAGCATGCCCGCTGAGAAGGCCGACGGATATGGGAGGGCTCGTCGATTAATCTTATTTGTGAGTCACATACGTGTGGTCGAAAAGAATGTTGCATGCCTGGACGGATATTACTTCTTCTGTGTTAACCAAAACCAATGTCAATATATGGATCAAAATATGGAGCATGGAGAATTATTACAATGTGCTTTCTGAATGCATTCATGGTGTGGAAAAGCTTAAGCATGGCTCGTGGCCGCTTATTTGGCAGCAGTTCGGAGAAAAACAATACACACTTTTTTTCGTTCGCCTTGAGGATGGGAATAAGCCGGATTTGTTCGGGAAAAAGATGTCGGGGTTGTCGTTCTTCAATTGATCCTCAATGCGAGGCTCTACCCGAACAAAGGCGTTCAGACTCATGGGTTGAGGTTCCACAGGGTGTATTGTATTCGTTGGACTTTCTGCGGCCTTCGTTGAGGATCGCCAACTCGAATGGCAATCAGATGAGGGCTGGTTAATGCTTTAAGCGCCCGCCGTATCCTCGAGGACGGTGTTATCGCATTCTAATCGTTGGGAGATGGTCATGCCACGATATCCGCATGGCTGCCCTTGTTTTGTCCTTGGACATCCAACACTCTTCTATCTTCTACGTTCCTCAAAAGCTGGTGGTACCAAATCAGGCGGCCGTACTTGAAAAGTGCGCAAAAAGCGGGTATTCGGTGAACGACAGCAAATGATTCAATGACGAGGGAAGTACTATATATGTACATGTTGAGATTGGATAAATGACACTACTCAACTTTCATCTCATGAGAGTGCTTTATTGACTTTTTCCACGAAGTCTGGCTGTAAGCCGTTTGCCCCATCTGCAGTAAAAGGCTCCAAACCATACAATCTGCGTCCTTCAGGGTTCTTGATGTCGTCGACGGTACCGCGACCAACGAACTTCGATTCGCCTTCACCTCCTGGGAAATCACTAGCAGGAGGTTAGCGTACTGGTGATAACCGTGATAAAAGAATAGCATACGGAGCAGGCAACCCTGCCAGGAAGTTGATTCGCTGATCACGGAGGTAGCTCGCGCTGAAAAAGCCAGATCGTTAGATCCTTGAGCCTCAGACAAGATCGAAGAACCTACTTGTGAATTGTCAACGGCACAACTGGAATGTAAAGGACCGAGGAGTCGCCTGCACCACGGTGATGGCTTTCGACAGCATGAACAGTGTCGCAATGCCCTAGTAACCGAAGAATTATAATAACTCAACAACACTTACCAAATCAGACTCACAAAAGACTTGATCACCAGGCTCTACTTTCGGCATTGACACCATAGTTTGTCCAAGCTTCAAGTGCGGGTGTGTCTTCTCGTTCAATTCTTGGGTTTTTCCGATACTGCTTCCCGGGAATGCAGATGATTCTAAGTCGACAACCCAATCTTCAAACTTCAACGAGCCAGACAGTGGGTCAATGGGTCGGAAGAATGGGCGTAAAATGATGTAGGCAGACGCGAGAGAGAGCATGGGTAGGACTCGGAGGGTGCCTTCGTTAGGCCCTGTGCTGGACAACGAGGTCCATCCCTGCCAAGCACGGAAAATCGAACAGGCGTTACTGTGCGATGTCAGATGGGAGCCAGAGGTTGTAGGGAATGGAATACGCACGAGGCATGGTACATATCCTGTTTAGCTCCAATTCGAGGGGTCGCGTTGAAGGGGTCATGCTGTCTCCAATTACTTCCTCCCTCAAGTAGTTTTCCGAAAACTTTTTGCATTCCGGCATCTTCCCACCGCTCAACGGAGCCTCCATCGACGTGAGGTCCCAGTGTAAATTTGGCATCTCCTGGCTGCCGGATTCGCAGTCGGTCAAAGTAAGAGATGGGGGTTTGAAGACTTATTTCGGTGTTGGGGTCAGAAGTATGCCAGAGGGAAAGTAAAGCCCTCTGGGTGTTGATGAGCGCAGGGTGCGTCCGCGCTAGCGTTTGAGCTTTGGAGTTGTAGATTTCGTAAACCTGGATGTTATCGGCAGGGAAACCTTTGTTTACGGGTCAGAATGGGTAACATGTACTCTCGGGAGTGCTTCACCTTTGACACGATCAACATTGGCAGCGGCATAGTCCCTGATGGATTGTTTCCATCCCAAGGCCTCCTAAAGTCGTCTAAGGTCAGGATATGATATAAAGCAATGTATTTTGAACATGCCTCCTTGGGAACACCGCCTGTGACAATGACAGTCCCAGTCTTTTTGATCTGACTGACTTGATCGTTCGACAACCCCTTCTTCACATCCTCGTAACTTACTCGAGGAATGAGCTTTCGATGATCATTACTTGACTATCTTTGATGAATGTAAGACGCTCACCTCATTACCTTTGGCGGCAATCCCCTCTACAGCAGTCTCTAACTCAGCTAGGACTTCTCGCCAGCTCTCTACAAGATTGTCCTTCCATAAGGCCTTCTTCACATCAGAGAAACGATCCGGCAAAGTATTGTGCTCCTCTCCTGTGAGCGAAGTGAAGATTCCTGCGATAGATCCTTCATCCTTTGGTGCTCGAGTAGACGACCCACCCGAGAGGGACATCATCGCTCGTTTCTGAAGTGATGAGGAGCTAACCCCTTTTTGCAGAATTCTTCGCGAAGTAAAAGCCATGGTCTTTATAGTGAAGCGAGAGGTGCAAGTAGGTGATAGATTAATGTGCCCAGCCGTGAAATTCTTATAAGCGAACTAGTGGTCGTGCGAGTAAATGGAAATAATCATTCTGTGATCCATCACACCAAGTCCATTCCTCGCTTTTGATTAACATCTGACCTGAACATCGGCCTCATGCTCAGGGGGGGTTGACCTTGACAAAAGTGAAGATCACTTGAAGATCTCGACGAGATGAAATAGGGGCGATGTTCAGCGGAAGAATCCTAAGACACAAGGAGTGCTGACTCAGGATCTTCCCTCTCCACATGACCAAGTCCCGACGTTTCCCCGCAAAGCAGTTCCCCAGCAATGAAGGACAATTCGGACTACCAACATCTTCACACAGATTCTGATATACCCAGTCGATATTCTATAAGGAATTCATCTATCTCCACCTGATAGCATCACCTAGTAATCGCTTCTTGAGAAATCGCATGCGTCCGTCTGTTGCAATTTGAGCAACATATTCCACTTGATTTGCCACAAGAGCGCAAGACTCCGAACTTTCGACATATTTCCCAATATCAAGCGAGGTAAGGATGCTTTCTAAGGATATCAGCGTCTGCACTCGATATCTATGAGCACCTGTCCCATATCCGAATGTCCTGTGTGACAGAGAGGTGAGGACTTTGATACTTCGAAGGCAAGGAAGTTCGAGAGCGGTTAGAATGATGCGTTCCTACAACCCAGTATGTCAGATGTAAGTATGAGCGCGATAATGTGGACCCACAACGTAGTCTCCATGGCAAATTTTATCGAAATCCAGTGTAATTGAGAGCTCCTTCAACCTTTGGCACTTCAGTACCAAGTTCATCTCATTTGGGTTTATGCACCAGTTTGTGAGCGCTGATACTACGATAAGGCAGGTAAGCGAATGGTTGTGTCTTGGCAGGACAGAGGCATAGAACTGCGCAGAATGTAGATTGCTTGTTACGGCCAGTGGAGACCTAAGGCTGCAAGTCATAGAAAGTTCCTCGAGTCCTGAATATGACGTGAGATATCTGATGAGGTCTTGATCCATCACATCAACAGCGATGCCTTTGAGAAAGATACTAGCTTCTGATAGGACTTTCCATATGTTTGCGTAATCGGATGCCAGCTCGCAGATGCTCAGTGTTGAAAGGTTACGGAGATGAGGCAGGGTGCGTTCATCAAATCCGACGCTGCAACCCCGGAAGGCTAGGCGACGAAGTGGTAAATTCCGCCCTCTGGACACATCCTGGACCAAGGTATGAAAGATGTTGTTTTCCTGTCCTATCGGTCGAAATGGCCATTTATTGTTGGGCCAAACGTATTCAAGGTGTTCCAGAAGGGGACTTTTCACGATGACCTCGCCTAACTGCTTGGTGAGATCTGTCAAAAACTCGCCCCCTCGAACGTTTCCTATGGTAACTCGACGCAGACGAGAGAATTGACGGAGGGGAAACATTTCAGGATACCCGCCTGCAGAACTTAAATTGAAGCACAGATGGAGATCCTCTAGTTGTCGGAGGGCAGTTAGACCCTCCATGATTGGTTGAACAAGGTCGACACTTTGAACCTCCCATCTTTGAAGGTGACCATAGTAGTCAAAATACGTGCTATACAGCCTACAGAACGAACACACCTGACGGCTTTGACGTTTTGAAGTGATTTGATGGCCCGAGCAAGGGATGGTGTGAAAGACTTGTCTTTCAGCAGTCCAACAAGACTTTCGGTGACATAGAGATTACCGCGGGTTTCAATTCGTAAGGTTTTGCAGTGAGTGGATGCGGAAGTATTTCCGTCTGCCAGATGGCGGATATGGTCGTCGATAGATGTGATCCTTGTGAAATCAAGGTTGATCACAGAGAAGAAATCGGCGTCAGTGATCAGTTTGAGCTGTCGACAGACGAGTCTGAGTATGCAGATTTTTGCCCTTGAGGGTGGATCGGATGAAATATCTTTTGCCTGAAAACATATGTAAAATTCAAACAAGGCAGCGAAAAATCACTCACATGGGAGAGTATTTCGCTGATAAGTTCCACAGCGAGGCCTAATAAGCTGGGCGACCTATCCGTCATGACAGACAAACAGAATAAGAAACGGAGACATCACTTCCCAGTCCAGTATAAGTAAGTACGTTATCAATAGATTCGCCGCTCATGTTCAAATCCAGCACATTCTTTTCGCGAAGGTGGTGTGCGGAAGTTCACAGCGCAACACCGCCACCTGTCAGTGGAGCGTTTACTGATTGCCAAGGACGGGTAATCATAGCAGACAAAATAGGCATTCGTGATTGCGAAGAATTGCTTGAAACTCTGCGGAGAAGTCTGGGATACTACTTACCAGCGGGTCCGTTATGTAACTACAATGTTTCTAGAATATAACGGACGTTTTTAACAATTGTCGTTACCCTTTCGGAGTAGGTGAAAACGTCAGAAAAAAAACATGTCCGTCCGCCTTCCCGCATCTCCTGCTACCCGTTTCTTGAGAAATCGCATACGTCCGTCATCTGCCATTCCTGCAACATACTCCACTTGATGTGCCAGAATTCTGCATAGCTCCAAGCCTCTGACAAATTTCCCAATCTCGAGTGATTCGATAACACCTTCCAAAGTATGTAACGTCTGGGCACGGTATCGAATAGTACCTGTCCCGCAGCCAAATCTCTGTCGTGTTCCAGAGGTGAGTATGTTCAAGATTCGGAGGTGAGGAAGTTCCAAAGCCTTGGAAATGACCTGTTTCTGTGGCAAAAGAGACATGGAATCAAACCCTAGTGAGCTATGAGAGGTATCACATTTGGACTCACGACAGCTTCGACATGATGGATTTCATCGAAGTCAAGGGTGACCGAGAGTTCTTTCAATCTTCTGCACTTCAGCACCAAGCTCATATATTCCCCGGTTATGCACCAATTTGTTGGAGTTGTTGATGATATCACAAGGCAGGTCAGCGAATTCCTATGCCTAGGTAAAGCATCCGCATAGAACTGCACGGCTTCTGGGTTGCTTTCTGTAACAGGAGACCATCGGCTATAGACAATGGAGAATTTCTCCAGTCCCGAATATGACATGAGGTAGTTCACGAGATGTTGATCCATTGTATCAACAGAAATGTCTTTCAGATAGATTCGGGCTGCCGAGAGAATCTGCCAGATGTTGTCGTATTTCGATACTGCCAGCTCGGACATGCTGAGTGCGGAAACATGACGGAGATGAGACAAGGTGTGTTTTGTGATGATATTGCGCCCTTGGAAGGCCAGACGGCGGAATGGGTTCTGTTCCTTGGGCACGCCTAGAATCATGCTATGAGGGATGTAGTTTTGTTGTCCTTTGAATCGCGGTATTCCACCATTGAATGTCTTGGGCCAGACATATTCAAGGTGCTCCAGCAGGGGACTCTTCACAATGACCTTAGCTAATTGCTTCGTCAGGTCTGTGAAAAAATCGCCTCCCCTCACATTGACCACGGCAATGCGACGAAGACGAGAGAATTGATACAACGGAAAAACGTCAGGAAATCCTTCCGATTGATAGTCGAAATTGAACCGCAAATCAAGTTCCTCAAGTTGCGGGAGGGCAGTCAGGCCATCCATTATCGGTCCAATGAGGCTGATGGTTTGAATATCCCAGCTATGAAAGTCGGCCTGAGTATTCATGATCCGTGTCAATCCATCGACGGAACAAACACACCTAACAGCTTTGACATTCTGCAGTGATCTAATGGCGCGTGCAAGGGAGGGTTTGAAGGACTCGTCCTGAAGCAGTCCTACAAGACCTTGGGCATCATAGCGAATACCGCGGGTTTCGATCTGTACATTTTTGCAATGTATGATGGCGGATGCATTTCCATCTGCCAGATGGCGGACATGGTCGCTGGCAGCCTTCGTAGTCTTTATGAAATCAAAGTTGATTACAGAGAGGAAGTCGGCGTCGATGATTATCTTAAGCTGTCGGCAGACCAGTCTGAGTGTGCAGAAGTCGGCTTGAAAGGGAGAATTGGATGGGGCCTTTATCTAACAAGATGTATCAATAAAAGCGTGTTGGAAGGTGGCCAAGTACTCAAAGTCACTCACGTAGAAGAGTATTTCCAGTACAAGTTCCACAGCAAGGCTCAATATCCCTGTCGAATTATTCGTCATGGTAGTGGACAGGAATCAAAACAAGACATCCTACGCAGTCAGTCTGATTAAGTACGTTACTGTCAGAGGTCGCCGCTCATGTTTGAATCCAGTATATTGTTCATGATTGGTATGCGGAGGAGAAAGTTCACAGCACGGCACCGCCACCTGTCAGTTCAAGCTTGGTGGTCACTGATCGCTAATAAGTATAAAAAACACGAAGTATACAACAATCCTTACTGCAACACTATTAGACCATCTGGACTACTGGCGACAGGACTGGATCACTTGTCAATCATCGTCTCAATTTACGGTCGTATCTGACGGCCACCCTATTCCGTCGTCATACTGAAAGTGTGATATTTCATCCTAATTTTCTGGTTTTTTAGGTACCGCACTTTCATAACTGGGGCTCTTCGGAACCAGCAAGTGTAGAGAAAAAGTAGACCATACCAACGAAATCAACTATGAATCCCTTGGGAATGAACGGGCATGCCACCGGTTGATCAGACTTACTGCATGTTTCAAAGGGTAGCAGGAAATACGTACACTCAGATGCTATCGTGAGGGTATTTTGGATAATTAAATCTCCTTAGTGCTAACCACTGCGTTGCGGTTTCTTCGGTACCATATACCACAGAACCGCCATTAACATCATCATACCCACAAGGCTACGCAACAGTCACATTCAGCTCCAGAAACCTCGAAAAGGTCAAGAAAAAACGCACAAAGGCTGTAAGCTGGCTATGCCATATTTCGTTGCCAATCTTCCCGTCAAGAGCGGTAGCAGCGCGCTTCCCGCTGCGCCGCAGGCAGATACCCATCCTATGGAGGCGGTGACCAGGGAGCGGGGAAGGATGCGCGAGGTGTGATTCATGACGATGGGATACATTGGACCGAGAAGGATACCGATCATGCAGACAGTGATGGCACCGCCGACTATGGAGGGTACAAGCCATACCACCAGCTGAAATCTTGCGGAAGAAATGAGCAATTCCTCTGGGACAATTGTATCAATACTTGACTCACAGAATGGCGAATAGGGTGTATACATAGACTGCGCGAGCTTCTCCAATCTAGCCACAATTCATTAGCATTTCCATTCCCTTTTTGAAGCAAGGAAGAAGATAGACCTGCTTGTTGACCCAGAGAAGAATAACGCGGCCCAAAGTCAGGCCTAGACAAGTGCTCATTACATCAACAGGTACATGAGTAAAAAAGGTTACTTGCCCCCGTAGAATCCAGAGGCAATATAGCCGGATGAGGGCCCACCACCACGAACAACCATCATGAAGGTTACAATCCATGCTGGACAGCCGGCCTTGAGTCCTGGCAATATGTACAATGCGCGTTGTACTTACCTCCAATCGTCACCTCAATGCCGACATATACAGCAAGGAAAAGGGCCAGGAGATGGACCGACTTGGTCCGGAAGAGTTCCATGAATTTGGTGTCATCATTGTCGACCTCCCCTTTGCTTGTAACAAGCTGGCCGGCTTGACGTAGGCATTCTAATTCAAGATAAAAAGTCAATGAGCTGCAAGAATAAAAGTTCCTGTAGATGTACCATCCTGTCGTGCAAATTTGAATACGAAGACGAGAAGCAAAGTATTCGAAAGCGCAAGCATGAGCGACACGAGGTAATGAAAAGACCAATGAGGTAGAGCGGCGAACTGAGTCGCACAGAGCGGAGCAATTAGAGCTCCAACGCCTACGAAGAGATCAATGTTACCCCACATGAGCTGATCAGTTGTAGTTACCATAAGCTGCATGCATGAATCCCATTTTGGTTTCGGAATGCATTGCCGCTACAAAACCATTGGCGTGTGCATCCTATAAGAAGTCAAGATATTATTCGCGGTCTCGTCAGGATGAGCGCACTAGAATCGCCATTCCAGCCCCACCAATGAAAAAAGACGCCACAAAATGGGGAAACGGCAGAGCGAGCGATTGCATACCGAAGGCGGCAACTTGCAAAAGAGATCCAAAAACGAGCATCTATTGACCAAATTGCCGTAAAGATGGATAGACAGCAGAAGGATAATGAGCACTGCACACCTTGCCAAAGCCAAACCTCTCGTTCAGAGGCATGTTGACCAAAGCCCCAAAAACGACTCCCTGAATGATAGAACTATGTAGGAACTTAAAGGCGTTGATTACGGGTCACATACCACACATGAGAACACGAAAATCAACGATACCGCTGCATAATCAAGCTGTTAGGGAAAATCATCAGATTTCCACGTATTTTGCGAATACGAACACCATTCAACACACGTTGTAAACCTTTTGTAGACGAGGCAGAAGTGGCCCGGGAGATCCGTCGTTCCAACCTATTAGGAATATGGAACAACATAAAACAAGATACTGAATGCGTGCGGTGGCTTGTTGCTTCTTTGACCAAGGTCTTTGCACCACTTGAGGCTGAATCAGCGGAGTCGCTTCGTTATGCCCGGCCTGATGTTCGGCCAAGTCCCCATGTAAATTTTCGTTCACTTCAGGACCGTGGTCAATGTTATGCATGTTATAAGTGGCTGGGCGAGGAGAGCGGTGGATAAAAGCAGAGGGCGTGTATCTAAATAGTCATCTAACCGACGGATTGAGCCGACAATCAAGCGGCTTACGTTTTGTAGTCGGCTGCTGGACTGGGTCTGACTTAGGATAGACATTAACCGGAGTGATAGTGGTGTAGAGGTATATATATATATATGCTAGAGGTCGAGTCATCAAGGATTCCACTTCTTTTCGATGAAAGTTGGGCGCAATCTTCGATCATGTGAGGGGAAGATCAGTGAAAGCAAGCGCATAATCATCAGGCCTCGAGTACATCGACCATCGATGGGGCCTGAAAATGAGAACACGTTCCACACAGTTTCGGTGAACCTGAGCTCGAGCGCCTGGTGAATGAGTGAGAGAAGAAAGTTGGAAGCTAACAAGAGCAAATATGTGTTTCTTCCAAATCAAGAGAAAAGGCTCCGCCGCCGACCTCGGAGCGTAGAAGCTTGGCGCCTGCGAATGCACGCGAGAAAAATTACGAGGCCATCAAAATGGCCATCAGTGCTAAAGCAGTAAACAATGCAGGGTTACAGCTTCATCAAAGGGTTTCGCTGTCCTCCCAACCACCCAACTATCTCCCACTTATCCTGTGGCCAGGCGAATACACTGTCAATAGCCAACCCATAGCTCTAGATTCAACCTGTTTAGCTTTCGAAAACGGTCTTTGACCATGGGGAGGCTTAATGTGCCATTAACGCGGGGAACGATGAGGTTGGGAGCCTGTGTTCTCGGTTTCATGCTTTTCTACGTCCTCATCGTCGATTCCTATGTCCGACCGCGCACGAAAGCCCTCACCATTGACGATTTCAACTACTCCGACTTCGGAACGACACCTGACGAATCCTCACCTAAGCCCAACGGCACACGCATCCTCCTCGTTTCTGCTATGTTTCCTCTCTCGAAATCGAAACACTCGAAGGGCGAATACGCCAACTGGCTTGCGCGCTTCCTCGAACCTATGACCACGGACATATACATGTATACCACACCAGAACTTGCGGAAACTTTCAAGAAACTGCGGGGTGATCTACCGATCACCATCGACACATCATATTCATCACCGTTCGAAGTACCACCACTTGTAGGACTCGAGGAAACATATATCAAGATGAATGACATGGATAAAGAGAAATGGCATCACTCACCGGGGTTGTACGCTGTATGGAACGCTAAGCCGTTTCTGCTGGAGGCCGCAGTCCGGAACCTCAGAGCGAAGGGGGAGCGTTACGACTACGCATTTTGGAATGATGGAGGCAGTTTCAGAAGGAATCACCGATATAGCAATTGGCCGGATCCTGTAAGAATCGAGCAGGTATGGGAGGAAGCCAGTTTGCTGGCCCGCCAGACGAAAGACGACTTGTTATTCTTCCCAATCTTCCAACTTCCAGATGAGAAACTCAAGGACTGGACGGAAGATATGGGACCTATCGCCAATTCGGTCCAATTCAGTGAAGGTTTGTTATGAATAAATCACGATCCCTGTTGTAAATCTGACGTGGTTGAATTCCATTTCAGGCTCATTCTTTGGTGGAAGTCAGTCAACAATTGAGTGGTTTGCTCGTATATTCTACGCCTACCACGACCACTACATTGAGCGCGGTCTCTTCGTTGGCATTGACCAGGACGTCTTCAACGCCCTCTTCCTCCTCTTCCCCGAGCGCATGTTCACTGTCTGGATGAACGACCCCATCGCACCCGCCCATCAAGGCATCACACCAAGTCCCAGTCTCGTTCCCAGCCTCGAACGCGGGTTCCTCGGCGAATGCGGTGCGGAATGGTTTTATTACCAGTTCTGGTTCGCGGACAAGAAAACCCGAGATGTAATGAGGTTAATTTGGCTTTCCGAAGAACGGTGGAGGAAGTGGGGCTGGTGGGAGGCACGGAAACCCTGTCGGTTGACGAGAGCGATGTCGATGAAAAGCATTCTGCAGAGGTCGTTTGGAGAATCATGGGAACCCCCGAAGAGAACGGTTACTATCCCTCCCCCTTCGTGAGCTCGAGCTGGAATTATAATGAACTAACATCTAGACATACTTAATTATTGTGCTTCATCTATATTCCCATCATATCACCATATACCATTCGTTAGGTACGCATCTTGTATGTATGTTGACACCTAATTTCATACATGGAGAATTGTACATACTGAACACCCAAGGGGCATAGAAATGATTGGCAGACTCCGCATCTCATGATAGCGACTTGTTATTCTATTCTATTCGCTGGTTATTACATTGATTGAATCAGGCCACGTCGAATCGTGATGGGGATATTTTTAGAATCGTTTACAAATTCGTCATCAAACATTATTGGAAATTGCATGAAACTCAACACTTGAATCTGCCACAAAGGTTAATAAGCAACGATTCAATTAGAAAGAAATGCATCAACTCACCATCACATTATAAATAATCGTCAATATCGTCCTCCCTGAATCACTGTTGCCAACTTCGAGGCGGCGTGTCTATCGTCGGCACAGGCGGTTCCCAAGAGTTTCCGTATGTCCGTCTGAGGATATCTCTCAAAGCCAACACACCCGTGAGGCGACACGGCACCTTGACCTTCCACCACCTTGCGTTCTCCGGTTCTCGATCATTTTCAAGCCATATTTGTCTCATCTCGTCGCGCGTCTTACGATCTGAGAGCCAGAATTGATAGTAGTACCACTCCGGCCCACAGGATCCGAGGTAGCCACGCGTGATGGCATGGACCATACCGTCGTGCGCAGGCGCTTCCGGGTCGTATACCCAAACGGTGACGATGCGTTCGGAGAACAGGAAGAAGAGCGCGTTGAAGAGAGTTTGGTCTTTGCCTACGAACATGCCTTTACTGAGGTAGTGGTCGTGATAGGCGTAGAATGTGCGCGCCCACCAGGCTACAGTACTCGGTGAACCTCCAAAGAACGAACCTAAATGGGGTTGGTAAGATGGGTATCGCATAATAATTGCGAGACAAACCTTCGCTTAGATCAATGTCAATCGGACCCATATCTTCCGTCCAGTCCGCATAGCCTCGGGGTGGTTGATTCATCACGGGGTAAAACAACAAATCCTTCTTGGCTACTCCTGTCAATTCGCTTCCCTCCTGCCAAATCTGCTCAAGTCTCTGGGGCGACGGCCAATGCTTGTACACATTGATTTCGCGGAAGCTGCCACCGTCGTTCCAAAAGACATAGTCGTACTTGTACCCTCTGTCCGCCATTATCCGAACGGCGTTGTCAACAAAGAATGGTTTCGCGTTCCAAACAGCGTATAAGTCGGGCGAGTGATATGAATTCTCGCGGTCGATCTTATGCATGGATTCGTATTTCGTCTTGAGGCCTCGGAGAGGGGGAACGTCAAAAGGGGTATTGTAACTGGTGTCCACGGTGAGTGGAAGGCCCTCGCCTCTCGCCGAACGGACCGTGGACGCGAAATCCGGCGATGTATAGAAGTATATGTCAGTGGTGACAGGCTCTAGAAAGCGTTTCAGCCAGTCGTGGTAGTATTCCTTCGAGTGCTTCGATTTTGGCAGCATGAACATCGACGATACTATGAGAACACGTGGGCTAGCGCTCGGTTTTTCGACTCGTAAATGCTCGTAAGTGTCTTCATCATCGAGCGCAAGGGCTCTTCGGCGTGGTAGCACATACTCGGAGAGAATCAGAATGTTTAGGATGGCGAGTACAGCGATGATAATGAAGGTTTTTGGTTGGCGTATGGTGGGTTTCAGTAGTCTCGCCATGAATTGGGGGGATGTCGCAGTGTAGGTCCAAGTTCGGCGCTGCGGACTGAAATATCAACTGGGGGTAGAATAAGAACCCGCCGGCTGACAAGGAACAAAGAGAATACACAGCGTTCTTGGTGAGTTCCAGAACCTTATGGATTTAATCATCCATGTAGGGCTTTTTTGGCCGTTGACGTTTTGCGAGAGCGATGAGGGCATGCATCTGCCTGCGTCCGGCCCTAATCGATCCTTCTTGGCTTATATGTTATGATATCATCCTCGTGGTAATGAGGTCCTTCGTATTTTCTATACCTTTGACGATAATCTCGTTCGAAACCAACGGCAAGGACCAGGATGCTTGAGAGTGCTTGAGTACTTGTATTTCTGCCAATGTAGAATAGAAGCCGATCGAAGGCGCTTCCAAGTTCTTGAAAATCATCTCTCAGGGGAATTCCGAATCAGTCCAAGTAGACTTAGCATCCGCGTCGGGGGGTTCGAGGACCCCGGATAATGGCAGGCCCGCCCTGACACCCATCCGGACAAAACTTTGAGAATTTTTGAAAACGGCCGGCAGCCAATCCGGACAAAATCGACCTAAATTTTGAAAAGGCCAGAGGGACTTCTAGGGACCTCTCCGGACACATTTTTTGTTTGGGTACATGGCCAGGTATAGAGTCCGGACAGAAGTCAGCATGGTGCAAGGGTTTGGCGCGACATCTCTTGTGTAAGTTGCGAGTTCGAACACGTTTGTCGTTAAGTTTTTTGTGTGATTTCTCATGTTGCGTTTGCACATGTATGTTTTTTTTTTCATGAGTCGAGAAATCACTCTCGTTTCGGTTTTGCAAAGACATCTCTCACGCCTGTCAAAGCTTTGTTCTCCATTAAGCAGGCTCAATTCTTCTTATGGGCAGGTCTGCCTCCCCCATTGACCTCGATGATGACGTCCCTTTCATCGAAAATGAATGGATCGGGCAAAGGAAAATATACACTGAAGTTCCCGCCTTCGTGCGATGGAGGAAGGACAAAGATATGGAGATTCCCCCCACCTTTGTAAAGCACGCAAATTTTCCCTTACCCAATCTCTCAGTCAAGGAATTCCTAGCCGTCAGCCTCCCCCGAGTCTCATCAGAAATCATCTCTACCAAAGTTGAAAGGTGGTTCAGCAAGGACCCTCCACGCATTTTTGACACACATATTTTGTTTGGACGCTCTATCCTATCTCCCACCTTCCTTACTCGGCTTGAGGAAGCGGTCGGTCAAGCATGGCTAGACGGGGCAAAGTCCGTTGTTGATTGGCGGTTCAATGATGGAACTGATCGCCTTCCCTTGTGGATTGTTACATTTTGGCGGGAGGCTGAAAGACTCAACGGAATACAGTCAATGTGGAAGCAGAGCGAGAAGTGGTTGTTGCACCAAGAAACCCAGAAGCGGCAAGACGGAAACCCATCCAAGTTAGTCAAAGACGCACGCAAATTGCTCGAGTCCCTTCAATGGAATGGAAAGATGGACTACTGCAACAAGATGACTTGGACGTCCCAACTCTCACACTTTCTTGGGACATTCTGGCTATCCGATGACCATATCCATATGATGGTTGAAGAAATGCTTCTTGATTTGCATAAAGAAAAACCAAAAGACTTGAAATACATACAGGTTGCGTCCTTATTCTTTGCCCGCGAATTCCAATCTGTCGAAGAAAAATTAGCTCGGCCGCTTCCGGATCGTCGAAAGACTTTACTCTACAAATATGAAGTTTGTGTCAAAGAGAACGGCCTTCAGAAATTATATTTCCCTGTTCACATCAGCGAAAACCACTGGATTGTTGGAATGGTTAATTTCAAGAAGAAATCTATTGCATTCGGTGAGAGCTAGTACCATTTTTCTACGTTGATAATTGAACTGACCAGGTCCTTACTACTCCTTAGCCGATTCCCTGTATGGCGTAAACAAAGGTTCTGGTGCTCCTGTCAAGTTTATCGCAGCGTTGCAGACATGGCTAAAACATTCATTCGGGAAGCGATTCAAGAGCTTTGGAAACTCTCTCAACCACATTGTTCAAGACGATACTTACTCTTGTGGTATAATTGCTGCTAATACCATTGCACACGCCATTCTTGACCGTCCGCTATGCCATGGTAAATATGCTAAAGACGACAGGCTGAGATGGTTCATACGCATTGCGTCACTGTATCCAGTCAAATCCGAGTCAGGACCAGTTACCCCAAGCGAGGACGATGACACGCCTTTGGCAGCGCACGCGGACCTACCCAACAGTGTTGATCAGGCTCATAAAGCCTTGTCAATCGCAGATCTCCTCAATCCGATTGATAATGGACTGCTTGAACATCCTGCAACAAACGGCTATGACTCAGACAACAGTTTCGACTCAAATGATATACCCAACATACATGAGCCACCGAAACTGAATCGAGGCGCATATACACCTAAACCAGGTAGCAACGGCCTTAAACGCAAGAGGCTGGCGTCTTCGATTTGTTCCGACACGGAGTCCAGCGATGGATATGAGTCCAGTACAAACTCTATTGCCTCCAATGAGGAAAAGCGAAAGGCAAAATACACCAAAGCTGGAGAAGGTACCAGTCGGTCAGCAATGGCTTCTCGGAATAGGAGGCAAAAATTTCGAGACGGCACCTTAAAGATCGAAGACTGGCAATTCGAAGACTGGAAGAAGAAAGTTTTGAAGGATGATCCTAAAGTTACCTTTGATCCTAGGGATAGGTTTCGC
Source organism: Crassisporium funariophilum (assembly GCA_014925845.1). Lineage (NCBI taxonomy): Eukaryota > Fungi > Basidiomycota > Agaricomycetes > Agaricales > Crassisporiaceae > Crassisporium > Crassisporium funariophilum. The sequence continues at coordinate 2,296,992 of JACGCL010000004.1, forward strand.
CCTCGCCATTCGTCCTGTGGAACATACGTGAGGATGAAGGAACCGTGTAACATTGGACGATGGAACGATCACATCAAGGGATGCAGGGAGAAAAAGTCGAACAAACCGGCAGGTGGGACACCAACTCTCTTCCAAATGGGATGGGCAACGGTTGCTGCAAAGAAGCAAAAGGAAGTTAGGCAGGATGACTCAGACAACGACAACTCAGGGAGTGACAGCGAACCCGAACTTGAGGAGGTCCCGTGTCCAGGAGTTACAGTTTCCGATGACCCACGGGTTTTGCAATACCTGAAGCGTACTGGCGCATCTGGTGGTGGTGGAAGGTCATTACCAGTCATCGCAAAACAGTTGTTCAAAAGACTATTCAGCCAGTTGTCGAAGGAAAAGAACAGGAAGGTGGTGGTTGACACGCAGATACAAGAGTGGAAGTGGAAGAATGATCATGTGAACCATCGTGTTTACGCCACACATTGTCAGCAGAGAGTCATTGACAGGTCGCCGAAACCTCCACATCCATGTCCGGAATGTGATTCCGTCTTCCACAGCAGGGCCTTCAAAAGCGCCATTCGCAAACCTATTCCAAGTGACAAAACCAGTAAATTTGTCAATCATCGCTTCAGAAACCCTGTCCTTGGTGGGATATTTGCACGTACGATTGGAGTCCGAGAAATTGTCGAAGATGAAGTATGCTTCTGAAACTTATTTGTTGAATTCCCACTTATTTTTTGCCTTCAGAGCGCCGCATCCAGCCCTTTTGTTCGTTACGCGCAGGGTGCATTGAGTGGAAAATACAACAACGAAGTATTTAATGGCCTTGTTCAGGCTGTGGTCACAAAACAAGATCGAGAAGAGCGTGGAGTTGGTCTTCAGAATTTTCCATACGCTCCTGCATGGGAAGAGATGTCCCATCTCCTTCGGATCCATAGTCCTCGTGCATACCGTGCTCTGAAAGAATATTTTCCAATGCCTGATGAACGGACTATACGGTATGTTATTGTGTTACTTATCACAAATTCCAATCTAAGTCACTTTGTGTAGAAACAAGGAAGCTCGAGAACCTCGCTTTCCTATGGACATTTGTCCTCGAACCTTTGAACTTGTAACAGAGCATCTCAAGGCCCTTGACTACGACGGCCCACTTGGTCTTAGCTGCGACGACACAAAGTTGTTTGCTACATTTCGTCTTTATTGGGATTCGAAGGAGCAGTCGTATTTTTTGGTTGGTGGAGTGAGTGGGCCAATAAGAGTTGCAGATCCAGAGAATGTGAAACAAGCCATTCACGATGCCAAAGCTGAGAAGGCAACAAAAGTATGTCTTCCCTGATTGTTTTCGCGATTCAGTGATCTGATCTATTAAACTCCAGGTCCGTGTTTGGTGTCTGACGATTCCAGCACCAAAAGTTAGTCCCATCGTCGTAGCCGCCCTACCCATACCAAACTCGATGGATGCCTCGGCGCTCTGCACTCTCCTCAAAAATGTTGTTGATGGGCTCATCGACCAGGGTCTATCCATCGTTTCGTACGCATGTGACGGAACAGAAGTTGAACGCGCGGTGGAAAAAATGTTCCTCAACCTCTGTTCCCAACGACACATCACCATAACGAATCCACGCCCAGGTTGCAAGGACACAATCATTACATATGGGATCTACCGCGGTCAAGCAATCTGCATGGTCCAGGACTCAAAACATGCCCTCAAGACAATGCGCAACAACCTCTTTTCTGGCGCTCGCCTTCTGGTGCTCGGAAACTACCCAGCTTTGTTTCTTCACATCCTTCATGTCGCACTGGGAAATGGAACACCACTCTACATGCGTGATGTCTTAAAACTGGATCGTCAGGATGATAGTGCCGCTCTACGCCTCTTTTCTGCAGATGTACTCAAGTACCTTGCAGACAACCACCCGGACTATGTCGGCGAGATTGTTTATCTATTCATATTCGGAGAACTCATCGACGCATATCAAAACCGGAGCATGCAGCACCTGGAACGCATCAAGTTGGTTCTGCGGGCCAAGTACTTCCTCGAGTCATGGGAAACATTTCTTGTTGCCAGTGGATATCGAAAAGACCGCTATTTTATTTCTCGTGAAGCCGCCGACATTTTAAACTTTATAATCGACGGATTTATCGCCCTCGTCATCATCCATCGAGATCATGTTCAGGGACGAGTGCCTCTCCTACCTTGGCTGCATTCAAGCGAAGCTTGTGAGCACGTTTTTGGGGAAGCGCGCCAGGTTGTCAAGGATTTTACATTTCTGGATTTCGTCTACATGATACCTAAGCTCCGTGTTAAACTACACCAGGCAGTTTTGCGAGGGAAATCTTCTGATCCCAAGGCTCGTGCCTCTGGATATTCCCATAGCTACTTCGACCATGAAGGCCTTGACCTCATAGCCTTGTCAACATACCCCTCGGATGCCGACATCGAATTGGCTAGTCAAAGTGCGGCTGAACAAGCAAATAGCTTGATTGCGCTTTTGGGCGTTAACATCGACACTCTCCATCGTAACCAAAACCTTCAAGCTTCCGGCACCTGGCTACCAAGTATTGGTTCATGGCTCAACGAACCTCATGCGACCTCTGACCATGATGACTCCGACCGCGATTCCAATGACGGCTTATCTGACAATGAAGAATCCGAAGCTCAACAATTGCAACACTTGCTGGATGAAGAAGAATTCAGTTCAATTACCCGTACTCGACACGTTGATGAACGTTGCTTGAACCTGACTTCCGCTGCTCTTGCTTTGGCTGCAGATGAAGCTGCACTCGTGTTCGTTTCAGTTCATTATCTTATTTATAAGAGACTTACAATTAGCAGGCAAGAATTTTCGGCCATAAATGACGATGAACTGGAAGAAGTCATCTCGGATGAATATCTGCGCATTCAAGAGGTTTCACGGTTACGCAATGTTCCTATACCTGCAGTCCAACTCGCAGATGAACATACTCGACCCCTGGGCCACGGCACCATGCAGTATGACGACCTCGACTTCGAGATGCTCGTCGACATGAGGCGCCAACACCAGACTAAACAGGCCACGACAGGTGTGCGGACAAGGAAATTCAAAGAGATTTCATCCAATGAGACGACGATGCGTGGCAAACTCATACGTGAACTTCACGAAGCATTGAAGGAAGCTCAGGACGATGTTGCAATTGGAACAGGAGCAAATAGGCGAGATCGCTGGACTGATAACCGTGTTCCGGCACCAGGAGGTAGAGAGGGAGTTATCGATGGTGCAACAGCTCCAGATGCTCTTGCCGGAAATTCTGCCAATGCCGCACTGACAGCAGCGGCAGTGGCAAAGAAAGTGAGTGATAACTATTCTTCTGACGTAGCAACCCTAAACAATATGTTTTCTTGATCAGGCTGCTGAACGGCGAAAGCATATCTTTACAAAAGCGGGTGTGCCAAACCTTGCCGAAATCAAGGAAGCTCGAGTTACTGCATTACGTCCACTTCAGGTTGGTGATTATGGGATTGTAGTACTCCCGAATGGTGTCATGGTCGGACAAGGTGAGCTTCCACCGCTACCTGATTGTCCTGGTACTCACTCGGACTTAATCCTTCTTACAGTCATTGCCCTATACTCCAAGACTGGTGGCAAAAACGGCAAGCATAGCTCGGTCACCGAATCGTCGAACATTTCCGCGATATCCTACTTGGCAGTTCAAGTCTTCGAACATATGTACGCTCAACAATTCCGATCTATACCAGCTGCCACCGCAATCTTTCAAACCCGTCAATTTACCCAACTCTCTGCAATCAATTTTCTGACTCTCCTCGACTACAAGGGGTCATCCCAGAACCAGGGCTCTAATCTCGAGCTCTCGTTCGAAGATCTAACTCGCTTCCGCACACTCCAAAAGGCCAACAAGCAACTGCAAGCTGCGTTAAAACTTTCACGAAAGCGAGGCAGGGACTCTGATAATGAAGAATAGCTAAATATTAGTTACTACGTTGAATACAAGTGTTCGGCAGTCGTATTGAGCCCAATCTCTCGGTTCCAGCACTCTGGGATCCCCTGCCTCGTTTGTAGCAATTTTTAGGCACTAGGCAGGCCAGATCCTGCGATCCGGACAAAACTTGGTGAAAATTAGGCCGGGTAGGGGGGTCCGGACAAATTTTGGAAAATTCGGGGAGGCCAGGCGCAATCCGGACAAATTCCTCAAGCCTCTGACCGGACGAAAGGTATCGTTCTAGGATCAGGCCTCCCCTGCCATTATCCGGGGTCCTGGGGTTCGATGCGATCGATATGTACGTCAGTGCTTGGCAGTGAGACTGGCACTTGGCTATGAGCCGTAAAACGCGGACGTTGACTAAAGCCCCATATGAAGCCTCTGGATGCGAAGAACCGACATGAGCATCTACTTCACCTACCAGCAAACAATAAACAGGGATGAGAAAATGATTTGGAAGACATAGCAACTCTTCAGGAATGTTTCAAGGTGGCAGGCTGTGGCAGGCCGCGCGGCCACAAGCACAGCACGCTTAGCCATTAACCGTCAGCTTATGTATATAACGTGAGATGTAGACTGATTCCGGCATGTCTATTTCTGATTTAGCATATAGCTCAACAAGCTTATTGACTCTTCCTGTAGAACTTATACTCGAAATACTCTCCTGCGTAAGAATATCTTGCCTGCCTTCTTATACTCCCCATTGACATATCATATTAGGTGAAAGATAGCTCGTCCAAATCGACTTCAAAATCAAAAGCCGACTTCTGCACATTGAGACTGGTTTGCCGACAGCTCAAAATCATCATCGACGCCGATTTCCTCTCTTTGATCCACTTTAATTTCACGAAGGCTACGACGAATGCCGGCGACCATGTCCGCTATCTGGCAGACGGAAATAAAGCCGCATCCATACACTGCCAGATGCTACGGATTGAAACCCGCGCTGCTCGCTATGACGACAAAGGTATTATAGGACTTCCGAAGGACAGGCAGTTCAAACTCTCCCTTGTGCGCGTCATCAGATCGCTTCAGAATGTCAAAGCCGTAAGGTGTGTTCGTTCTCGCTGACAGGTTACCTCGGATTTATAATACTAGAACCCACTTTCAAAGATGGGAGATCCAAGGTCTAAGCCTCCTTGAATCAGTCTTGGAGGGCTTGATTGCCCTCCCACAACTCGAGGAACTTCATCTGCGGTTCATGATCAACTCTACGAGGCTGAAGGGATATTCTCCCATGTTCCATCTGAATCAATTCTCTCAGCTTCGTCGCATTGCCGTTGTCAATTCCAGGGGAGGTGAATTTTTTGAAGACCTCACAAAGCAATTAGCGGAGGTCATTATGAAGAGTCCCCTGCTGGAGCACCTTAGATACGTCTGGCCTACCACAGCCATGGAGCTACGTAACATTTCCACACTCAGCATCTCTGGGCAGGTTTCATCAACATACGAGAACATCTGGTTGTTTCTCTCGGAAGCTGGTATTCATCTCAAAGACATCTCTGTTGCTACGATGGATCAACACCTCGCGAACTACCTTATGTCATATTCGGGCCTAGAGAAATTTTCTCTTACTTTCGACTGCTGGTCTACAGTCGCAAAGTGCAACCTAGAATCTGCGCGGTTCTATGCCGATGTTCTACCTAGGCACAAAGAATCGCTTACCTGCCTTGTAATATCATCTTCTTCTCCAGAGCATTGGTGCATGAACTCAGAACATGTAAACTCGGTTCTGAAGTGTAGAAACTTGAAACAACTCTCAATTACCCTCGACTTCGATGGAATCCAATATGTCGAAGTTGTCGTGGGTGAATTCAACTATCATACCTGATCAGATTCTGATTAAATCTTGTTTTTCTCAGAAGCACATCATTCTCAAAACTTTGGAACTTCCTCGCCTCCAGCTCCTTAATGTACTCACTTCCGCAACACGAGAGATATTTAGCATTGGGTCAATTGCCCACCGATACCAAGTGCAGACTCTGCATACCTTGGAATGCATCGTTACATCACTTGACATTGGGAATTTTTCCAGAAGTTCAGAGTCATGCAAGATCGTGGCAAATGAAGTGGAATATGTTGCAGGAAATGCGGAAGACGGAGGTATGCGATATATCAGGAAACGGAGACTATGAAGGCGGACGGACATGATAATCTTTGAAATATCTACTCCTCCCACAGGGTAGATATCCACAATTGTCAGAGACGAGGGTTACTTATATTTTGCTTATATTCTGAAGACATTGAAGTGAATGTTCAGTGAATAACCCTCGCAAGCGCTAGTTGGTTTTTCAGACTTTAGAACAAGATTAGATCGATCTCGCATAAAGGAAAGTTTGCTGTGTCTTGGTATCGTTGATGACCCCGGCATTGTCTATGAAGTAAGTAGAGCTCTGGTCTGCTCTGATCGCCTTTCTGATGTCGTCTCGCATGAATTCGCAGGCGCAAAGCTTCTCTTTTCTTGTCCCAAAGATAATCTATTTGGCCCTGTTAGCTCCCCGGGGCTCCCTGCCAGTGTCATTACCATTGACAAGCAAGAACGCGACGATAAAGGCCTACACTGCAAAAACTCGTACAATTCTTTGAGGCCATTTCCTCAGGTCGCTCAATATCCGTATCAGTCGGCCCTTGACCAAGTTATCTTGATGTTGACTTTGAAGTTGCTCTTCTTGTGACTCACTGTATGTGGAAGGTCTTCTCTTATCTGGGGCCATACTAGTTCGTGCTCTATGTGCTCGACGTCTGATGCGATGCATGATAACGGGGTGCCTGGTATTTATTTGGGCCGCCATCTCTCACCTGACGCGAAGATTGCGGCCAACTTCTTTCTGGAAGAACTCGAATACCCTAAGGATTATGACTTCTTTTACATGTACACTGCTGCGCCACTATCGCTCTTGTGATGAAAGCTCATTGCCGTCTAGCAACGGATGGTAGTTTGTGAGCCGGTTGATTATCGGGTCAATCCGTCGGTCGGATGACTATTTAAAGACGCGCCTGCCTCTATTACCTGCTTCTACCCTCTCTTCCTCTCAGCGATCCACGACATGCATATTATCGACCACGGTGTCGAAGTGGACGAAAACTTGCATGGAGACTTGGCTGAACATCAGGCAGGGCACAACGAAGCGACTCCACTTATTCAGCCCCGGGTACCCTTGTCAAAGAAGCAAGAGACCACCGCACGCATCCAGTACCTTGTTTTATGTTGGTCCATATTCCTCATAGGATGGAATGACGGATCATCTGGACCTCTTCTGCCTCGTATACAAAAAGTGTACGACGTAAGTTTAATGATGGCCTTTTTACATAGATCTGATGTCAGTTCCGCTCAACAGCTTGATTATGCAGCGGTATCGCTGATATTCGTGTTTGCGTGTCTGGTATGTGATATGATTGGTGTTTCCAAAACCATACATAGTTCTATAATTCAGGGAGTCGTTTTTGGGGCTTTGATCAACATGCCTCTGAACGAAATATTTGGCTTTGGCAAGGTGCGCAAAGCTGGGTAACCCCTCCATGATAATCTTTATAGTTAAGTGTGTCTCTAGATGCTCGTTTTCGGATCTCTTTTGCAGGTTGTCGCCTTCAGTATGCAATCGCTCGCTCTTCCGTTCCCCCTCTTTGTCGTGTCCTTCAGTATTGGTGGGGCTGGGATGGCGATACAAGTACGCTCATCTTCATTGACCCGCAATCATATCTGGATTCAACGACCTTGTCTAGGGTGCACATGCCAATGGTTTTGTGGCAGCAATGCAGTCCGAAACCAAGATGGGATTTTTGCATGCAGCTTATGGTGACTACAACGAACATGTCGTGTGGGGTAACATTGATCTCTTTGCAGGCTTTGGAGCTTTAATTTCTCCACTCTCTGCGACCCAGTTCGCCGCTCTGCCTCATTGGTCTTTTCATTACCTCATTTCGCTCATGCTCGCATTTTCGAATACCTTGCTCCTAGCCTCTGTGTTCAAATTTGCACGACAGGATGGTAAAATCACAGAATTTTTGCTCTTGCGGCTCATTGACTTATTCTATTCAAGAATCCCTCCGCCAAGCCGGACAACTTGTTCCAGGCAAATTGGAGGCCGAAAATGATGATACCAAATTTATGGAACTCTTCAGGACCAAGGCGGTCCATTTCTTGGCTCTTTTCCTTGTTGTATATGTCGGTATTGAGGTGACAAGTGGAGGTACGACGTTCTGCATCGTACATATCGCGAAGAACTCAAGGACGTTTGTGCAGCATGGATTGTAACTTTCATGATGGTCGTTCGCGGTGGTGGCCCTTCCTCCGGCTACGTTGCCTCTGGATTCTTCGGAGGCAAGTAACATTATTTACCCGTGTACCTGATGATGTGTCAACTCTCTTGTCTAGGCCTAACTTTGGGTCGTGTTCTTCTGCTTTGGGTCAACAAGCAGGTCTATCTTTTTCCTTGCTTTCAAAGGCGAAATGGAACAGCTGATGAGTTGTGACCAGATTGGAGAGGTTCGCGCCATCTATGTATACACCCTATTCGCCATTCTGTGAGCCAAATATTGTCACGATCATCCCATGAGAGACTTTCTCATTTATTCTGATAGATTCCAACTGGTGGTCTGGCTGGTGCCCTCCCTGGTCGGCGGTGCCATCGCCGTCTGCATGATCGGTATCCTTCTCGGTCCAATGTATCCCATCGCCATGAATCACACTTCGCGCGTCCTCCCCCGCTCCCTCGTCACCGCCTCCATAGGATGGGTATCTGCCTGCGGCGCAGCGGGAAGTGCGCTGCTGCCGCTCTTGACGGGGAGACTGGCAACGAAATATGGCATAGCGAGCTTACAACCTTTGTGCGTTTTTGATTTCCAACTTTTTTCGAGAGTTCTGGAGCTGAAGCAGATTGTTGTGTTAGCCTTGTGGGGATGATGATGTTGATGGCGGTTCTGTGGTACATGGTACCCAAGAAACCGCAGTTCAGTGTTTAGGGCAATGCGTATCTGGTTGCAAGAGGTATTCTTATTGAGATTGACCGATGATAGCATCTGTGCGTCCATATTTCTTGATATCATTTGAAACATGCAGTGATCGGCCGCAGAGCCAGAACAATGGCATAATCTTGCGCAGGGGGCGTCATGATTGATCCACTTGGATGGTCTACTTTTTTGCCCTTTCTCGTCCTCAGATATCTCTAGAGCTTTCTATGTCGCATCTAGATGGAACTCTTGTCGCTCGCCAACATCTCTAAATGTTATTGCTGACGCTGGTTTATCTTTGAGAAATTAATGCTTTTCCCTGGCACTGTCTAGGGAGGGAATGTCATAAACCGCAGCACAAGACTGACTCCCACTTGAACAAAATATTGGCTGGTATTTGGGAAAAGCGATGATGTAAATTGTGTTGTATTCCGTAAAAGAGTGCGATGAATGTATGTTATGATATGTATGCGAAATTATATATGATAAATAAACGAGAGGACCTGCGGTTTAGTCCACGACGACGAGTCTGTCGTAGCTACTCTGGAGCAAAACTCTTTTCATCACGTTGACAGGGGTATACTCCTCCTCCTCCTCCTCCACACTCATGCTGGTCGTACCATCCTCGGAGACTTGTTCCCATTCCATGTCCATGACTTCCTCCCCCATGAACACCTTCAGCAACGCGGGCGAAAACCCATTCATCATGGCGACACCCTTCCTATCGCCCTCCACCTCGACCGTCCTTCCCGTACCCTGTGCTGCTAAATCCCAATAGACAATCTGCGGCACATCATAGCCAGCCTCCTGATACGCCTTCTCGATGGCATCATAGTTCGTTTTCCAGTTGGTTATATTAGCACTCGTCTCATCACATTGGTCGAACTGCATATCGGTGAAGATGAAGAGACACTTGATCATGTCTTCCTGCTTGACATCGTTTGCGACGGCGAGAGGAAGAAGCAGGTCGAGGAAGACGGCGTTCAGGTCGGTGTTCATGCCCCAGTCCTGGCTTCTCATCGAGTATACTTGATCAAGGAGAGATCTGGTGACATCGATTCGCTCATATCGAGGGCTGGCGGAGAAGGTGATGAATCCTCCGTTGAAGGGCGGTTTCGTGAGAGCAGAGAGGACAAGCGAGAGGGAGATGGCTGGTAGGATGGGTGGTACATGGTCTTTGTTGTACTTCCCCATAATACTGCCCATGGAACCAGAGACGTCGCACACTGCCAAAGAGTTTTCGAGTGAGCCCGAATCGCGCAGCGACTCAATCAGGGTCTTCCACTGAGCTTCCACAACGCGCAGCTGGGTCTCTGCTAGAGACTTTCGGAATTCTTTCAGGGCAGAAGACTTCTCGCCCTTCTCGGTTTGATTTTTGGTCGCATCTGCATAAAGACTGACGACCTGCGCTACCAACTCGTGGGGGAGCAGTGTCGCACCACTTATCTTCGACCTCCCACTCTCCACGGAGATAAGGTAGCCTTCGAAACCCTTGGGATCATTTTTGAAGAAATGGGGAGTGTTGATTTTCATGCATATCGAGGGTACGCGGTTGTATCTGATTTCAGTCCATCGGTTCGAAGACATGAGGGGTTCAGGACATGCCGAGATTCGGCGGAGCTCTGTGAGAATCCATCTCTGGTAAAACGAACGGAGGACACTCGCGCGTGCATGCGGCGAAAGAGGTGTGTCCAGAGCGCATGGATAGGCAGAGATAGCTTGCGAGGCATAAACAAGTTGCGAGATAGCAGTGGCAATATTGGTGACACGGTCATGAGATCCTCCAGGAGTGGGAGCCCATTTGCCAGCAAGACTGATCTTCTTCATGAGTGGAATACGATCCTCGCCTGGCGCTAGAGAATTGATCTCTCCAAGAACCTTGATGTCCTTAAGCAGCTGATCAGAAAAAAGGCGCGCTACCGCAATGTAGAGAGCACGAAATTTGGGTTGGGAGAGCTTTCCGGTGAGACGCTCATGGAACTGGACAAGTTTAGCTTCACGTGCTAACTTTGCAGCCGCCTTTCCTTTCTGGTTGGAAATTCTCGCAGCTTCAATTCGAGAGGCTGGAGTACCTATTGGTGCAGGCTTGTTGCAACGTGCGTAGGTGAATTTCATGCGAGGCGAGTGAAGGAATTTTGGAGGTTCAGAGACGTTGCTCAGTTCGTCACAGACCGCAAGACAGAGGATGTTCAGAAGATCCTTCCAATATCCGTGGGCCATGCTCTTTTTTCCCTTAGGAGCTACGCAAACGGGCTCAACTAAGAGATGAAGGTTCGAGATGGCCGTCCGTGGGTGATTGTCGTATAACCACCCAAAGGCTCTAAGAACAGATAAACGTCATGAGTGTCAGGAGAACTTCTTGACAAAGAGGCCTTACCGATAGAAGGTTTCCCTTTCGCCTTTTCCATCGTGAATACTGCGAATGTTCCAAATCAATCTGAGGGTCAACTCGGGATCATGTCTCCATGAATTGTTTAGGTATTCTTCCACTGCTTGGCCGTATGTGTAAGAGGTCAAGCCATTGAATGCATCAAGAGTGGCTGAGCTCGTAGAAGAGTAAGCTGGAGCGCCGTTAGATGTGAAAGCCTGATGAGATGTGGCATTCAAGGCATCTATCATGGGATTCCGGGGTGTCGGGGTTGCCGCACGGTCGACGACAACGAACTCAGAGACAGTGGAGGCTGGGATGAGGACGTCGAGGAAGTTGCTGTCATAGAGCTCCGGGATGTCTGGGAGAGATACTTGATGAGTCAGAGTGAAAACCGAAACAGTTTCAACTCGAGTACAGGTGGAGGAGGAAGCCATACTGGTGAAGGAATGGTGGGCATATGCTCTTCATTATTATATACGACCCCGGGGTTCACATGTTGCGACAAGAGATGAGTCGGTCTTTCTGTTCCTGAAATCAGGACGGCACCGCAAGAGTCATTTCCCATCAAGAAGGGTCGATACAATACGCTGCATGACCCATTTGTCCCTTTCGTTGCGTGAAGATAAACAGGAAAAACCCTGCATGAATCGAGGTCAAGTTTGAATCCCGATAGCGATAAATCATCGAAAGCGAGTTACAGCAAGGTGGGATCTTCTCAAAGGCTTCAGGCAACGGGTAGACTTGTCCCTCAGAGTCAAGACTCGGAATTGAAGCAAACCGGTAAAGTCTGTTGGCAGGCTCTAAACTGCTCAGCGGCTATGTTGCTGCCGAAATGCGTGCTGTTGAGTCAGTGGTTATGATGGCAAGGGGATGCTGAGTGCAAGCTGAGTGGCTTTGTTTGGGTTTTGTAAAGCTGACCATTCTCTCTCTCTAGGCCTCCCAATCCTCGATATCAAATCGTTCTCATAGTCATAGGCATTGCATGTCTTACTTAATTACTTCGGAACTTCCAGTATCTGTTCGATGCTCGTGCAGCATTGAGGGGTATCGTTTCTAGTCACCAACAGGATGTGCATTGCATTGGATGTGCACTGGTTGAAGGTTGAATTCGCTATGGGCCATTCCCATGACTAATACCTCTAATATCTGTAGATCATTTGAGAGGAAGGGGTTGATCAATATCAGTGGGACATTAGGAGATCCCTGGTTGAGAGTAATAGTCACTTACGATCTTTGACCTTTGTCTTGTCCTTTGCATCCGGCAGGGACTCTGACAGCCGGGGCTGCATTTGCTGCACCTGTGTAGGCTGCGCATGCATTTGACGCTCCTCGCGAACTCTTTCCGCCTGCATTTGACGCTCAACGTCGGCTACGTAGGCCGCTTCATCCGGATCCATTTTCTGCTTTCTTCCGAGTCCGCCCCAAGGCACTGGATCACAAACGCATGTCAGCTGCTTTGTGTATGCCATGATAGTATATTGCAAGGGAACGTACGGTACATGCAACCTCGTCCGCATAGTGCTGTGGTTTACGGTGCAAAGTTCAGCCCAAGTTCAGCCAACGCCCTCCTCAAGGCTGCAAACTTATAAAGGCGAAGCTACTCACAGAAACATGCAGCACATATAACACAGCAGCAGCAACAATCCGCAAAATCCGACATTTTGCACCTTTTAGACACGATTCTTGATTAACGAAGAATGATTGGTCCCTGCTGCTGGTAGAGGAGGAGGATGGTCAACAGCAAATCTCCTCGTTACGGTTGCGTCTTTGCACTAGACTATTTATTGTATCAATTAGACATGTCGCTGATGCGACTATGTATTCCGTGAGCAGCCACGACTCGGAGTCCGGGGATATGATCTGCACAGCCTCGACAAATAATTTACAAAGGACAATCAATCAGCAAGAGTCTTCGAGTCGATCAGAAGACACATGAACACCATGACGACGAAACGCGCAGCAGACGCGGTCGGTGGAAGTCAGAAGAACAACGACATCGTGCGAGACTCAATCTCATAGATACATGAAGTGCAAATGTTATGTGGATGTGCGTGGGTTATGCAATGAAGGTGAAAGAAGAAGAATGTAGGTTTTTGATCGAGGTATATATCCGGAGCATAATAAAGAAGTATCAAAACAAGATGAAGAGAAAGGCTAATGGCATTGAGGTCCATGTTCTATTCCAAAGAAGGCGTTCACCCTGGATGAACGTAGCAAGTTCCATGCATTCCCTTAGACAAATCGGATCTTCTCATCCACTGCCTGGGCCCGTGCGGGGGTGGCGGCGAGGTTCTGAAATTTGAGGGTAAGCACTAGCCTATACCCACCAGCTATTTCCGACGACCACAGCTCTACCATAACGCTCAAAGTCAGAGGATCCATCGAGGATGCTCAGGGTAGTACTCATGCTCCATGAACTGACGTTCACCGAGAGTGTCTTCTGCCCTCGTTGCCACATGAACATCCTCTTCAGGTCTCCTCCCATTGCGCATGGTGATAGAGCCGTAGTCGCTGTAGACTTGACTCACCTCTTCACCAATCAATTGGGGGCGGCGCTGACGGGCTCGGCGGTTCTTGACAAACTTGATAGCGCTGGCTATGATGAAGAAGAAGGCGACGAAGCTCAAGACACCGTGCAAGATGTTGAAGGTTGTGGGCAGAGCCTGGAAAATATCCATATTCGAGGTTTTGATGCCACAGGCGTCCTTCCATTGCTTGTTGCTGGTGATGGCAGCATTCTTGGAGGACCGTTTAGTGATTGCAGATATGAAAATCAAGACTGCAACACTTACCTCGGCTCTATAAATGAACTCGGTCAAGGGGATGTCAGCGTGGTGGCCGAAGACATGGAGATCCTTGAAGTCAGAGGCGGTGCCATTCTTGAACCTGATGCGGAGGAAGTCGCGGACGTCGGGGGGAGAGCCACGGCGGAGCTCAATGGCAAGGGCGGAAGCGTAGTCGGCTGGAGGTACATGTACGAAGACAATGAGTCAAGTTAGTGAAGATAGAACATCGCAAGTACTCACGGATACCCTTAAGCTCGGGATGCTCAGCGGCGATGCCGGTTTGGTGGAACAGGGAAATGAAGGGCTGGTAGGTGGTCTCAACCAACATGAACTGCAGGGGGTCACCGTTGAAAGAGATACGCTCGAGAGAAGTAAGGATCGTGTGAAGGATGGTGCGGCCAGCGACTGAAGCGTAGTAATGTTAGTATGGAGGTGTGCAAGATTCGAATTTCTTCTACTCACTGTTTCCAACGCCGTTGATGTCTTCATCAGAAAAGACACCATTTTCGTGGTAGTTGGCCCAGTGACGAGCTTGCTCAATGAAGGTGGGTGGAAGACGATGGGCATACGTCCTGTTGTGGGTGAGCTGCGAGTTGATGAAGTCGAAGATCTGGATGCGTTTTCAGTCAGTTCTAGTGTTCGCGGATCTTGGACTCAATCCATATTACTCACGTTCCACTGTAAAATGCGTGTGAGTCATAAGACTGGCAAGAGCGCAAATAAGAGAGACTTACGCCGTTCTCGAGGGATGCGGGGCGACCAAAGACGTAATCTTTTACACCCTTGAAGAAGGGTTCAGCATCACGAGCCTTGGCCTTGAAGTCAGCAGAACCGTAGAATTGCTTGGTGTGCGCCTCGAATTTCTTTCAACGACTTGTGATTAGCTTTAGATCTTATGGTGATGGCCAAATGGGACATACAGGGCAGTTGGTCCAGCTCTCCAAGGAGCGATCATTGCCGGGTTCCACGGTCTCAACTGAGGAAAAGCGTAATTTAAACAGAAGTCAAGAAATCACATATCCATTTCTTACCAGGGACGTATTGGTATCCACCGAGAGGTGCAACAACAGTGGTCTCGTTAGCGAGGACGATCTTGTTATTGGGGTTGGGGGGGAAGAGCCCTTGGAGGAGAGCGATGGCAGAGTCGAAAACAACAGTGCCTTCTGTGCCGGCCTTAACGCGAACCTTGACTTCGCTGTTGTCGACGAGGTCGGAGCGAATACCTTCGATGTAAGAAGGAGACCTGCTGTCGAAGTAGGTGGAACGGATGAGGGAGCCAAGCAGGTTGGACTCAACCTACGACAAGAATGAATCAGAACTGTGAGCAGCAGGAAGACATGGAGGTGTCGGACTGACCTCGCCGAGAGCGGTGGTCTCAACTTCAGACCCAGCATAGGTGAATGGGTCTTGGTAGTAGTGTTGACGGTCGCCATTCCTGGCAATGATGATAACACCGAGAACTTTTGAAAGCAACATTGTGAGTCAGTGGCTGTTTAGGTTTAATCAAGAGTGAGGGAGAGGGATGGAAGAAGGGTTGTGTTGTATCGAGGAAGTTTTCCTTGTCTTATAAGCACTGTGAAGCTCACCTGTCTTGCCCCGCTTCATGGTGGAATTAACGCAGTCAACCATTTGTACAGGCAGTTCGTGCATGGTGATGGACGCCTTTTCAGTGATTTACTGTAATTTGACGGTGTTGGTTCGAAGCAGGCAAGCGAGTAGGGATCCCCGAAGTCCCACGCCGCATGGCGTGTTAGATAAACGACGGGAGGTGGAGGCGTTGCAGGCACCTGAATAGAACAAGAGAAGAAGTTTGTCGCCATAGATTGATTTCATTTGGTATAGAATTTCCGGAGGAATGTAATGCCTGTGATGAAGCCTGTCACCGATATACACATTATGAGTGAAAATACGCCTTACCTGAAGGTTTGATCATCCGCTCTCGAAACTCATTTCGCCTTTGCAGGACCTCGTGGCTGTTAGAAATCGTTAGTGTCTCGCCGTTGAGGTTCATTAATATCTTGCGCTATCCGCATGGTCATGTGGGGTGCTTGATTTTGCGCATGTTCGACGGAGTGGTACGTTAGAGGCAGCTCGTGGCAAAGGGAAGGGGTCGAAAAAATCCTGGAGGTAAACATGAGGCGTGATGACAGTTGCCATTCCGAGAATACAAACGATTGAATGGACCGCCGATCATGATAAACCAAAAGTTATCTCCAGAGTCCGATTTTCTGTATCAGCGGTACAATGTCTGATGAAACAGAACGGAAACAGTCAAGAACTGGAGATTCACTATCCAAAGCCAGACCCAAGACGACCTCGTATTTTCTTGAACTTTTCGCCAATGTTATGTAAGGGCGCATGCAGGCAGGCATGAGGTAACTGTACGTTGCGATTGCGGTGCCCAGGGAGTTAAATTACAAGGTCCCAAGTAAGTTTTAGACAGACCTAGACAGATTTTGAGTATGTGCAGGGACCAAAGCGAAGTAGGGTGAATATGAAGAACTCACTACATTGACTATCACCTTCAACCAACGTTACTTTTTCTTCTTGCCCTTCCCTGCGGCACTCTTAGAAGCATGACTTGTCGCTCCTGTTTGTACAGGTGGAGCATCCAGAGAGGCACTCCCTTGCGTCGCACCCCCACCTCCACTAGGTCCCTTTCTTCTCCTTCCTTGCCCAAATGTCGACCGTTCACTTTTCTTCAGCCAGCGTTCCGGATCGGGCGGAGGTGTGACTCCTGGTACAACGCCTGCTGGAACGCGCGACATCCGGACTTTCTTAGCCATAGGTGTGGTGCTCGAATTCTCTATAGGTACGCTAATCGGAGGAGCCGAGGCGAGAGTTGCAGCAGCTGCAGGCTGTCGCACTGGGGGTGGGGCAGTCTCCAGGGTGGATGTGATCGACCTCGGAAGGGCGTCCAAAGCATGGAGGAACCCTGTATTGATGAAGTCAAGATGCTTCTGGGAAGCTTGAAGGTTCGTCAGGACATCCGAATGTTCCTCCGAATTCTTTGCCGAGGTAAGTTGATGCCATGGCAGGTGAACTAATGGTTACAGCACTCACAGGTTCAGCATTATCGAGTAATTGATTGTATAAATCGAATGCGTCTTGATATGATCCTTCGCGATAACTCTGATCTTAACGTTAGACCTTCGGTGAACGTGCGAGTAATTGATCCAAAAGACATGCCAACTGAGCTTCCAGGTGCATTAGACCTCGAGTGTCGGCGCTGTCGGCCTCATCGTTGATCGCTTGCAAGACATTCCTCGCCTCCGATTCATGTTGAAGGCGGTATAGCGAGTACGCTCGTTCATAAGCATGATGATTTTGATCCTCGTCGGAGTCAATGAGATCGAGAGCAGCAGAGTACTGCTCTGTCTGAAGAAGCAAGAACAACTTCGTCTGACGAGCATCCGCATCTTTGGGTTCCAATCGAAGTACTACGTTTCGGATGAATTTAGACGCGTCGCAGCACATAAGATGAAATGAAACACACTTTTATCGCATGTCTTCACAGCATTGGCGAAGTGCCCGCCGTCGATCTGAGCACACAAAGATGTGAATAAACGCTTCAATTGTTCTGGGACACTCGAAGGTTGCTTTGGTGTAGCTTTGTGGTCCTTCCAGTTACGTCTATGGGTAGGCACAGTAGGCTTCCTCGTAGCCACTTTCGGCGCCATGGTGAATATGGTGAATAAGAAGAGGACAGAGCCCTCTCTCCACGACATACCCGGAAGTCCCACGGTCGTTACAACTGCTTTCCTTCCTCCCTTCTTCACAAAATCATGTCTTCAGAGGAGTAATGCCATTTTTATCTTGTATATACTCTTCGTTGACATCAGCTAAAGGGCTCCACAAAATGAAGGACAGGTTGACGTTGCAGATGCCCCGACTTCACCAACGGAACCAGCGACAATCGAGAACAGGAAGCGGCCACGTCTCGATCTTTCTGGCCCAAGAGAACGCAAACGTGGCAAGAGCATGTTCGGTATCCTAGTCGGTACTCTTAACAAGGCCAAAATTGAGGACAAGGAGAGAAATGCTAGCGATGCAGTTAGTACTCGTTCAACAAACGAAATATGGGTTTTCTAATGATGCTGCGGTCATGTCTTCCAGGCTAAAAAGCGACAACTGATAGAACAAAGACTACAAGCTAAGCTTAGAAAAGAGACTGATTCTGTCAGGCGAGCTGAGGAGGCGAAAAAGGACAAAACGACTGCGAACAGGAAGGAGGAGGAGCTGCAGCTCAAGGACTCGATCGTACGTTTGTAACTTGTTTCGTTCTTCCACCCGCTTTCTTACCAACTCGTCAACGCTCGCAGTATAAACTTCGTCGCACACGGCTTCCTCTGCTTGCTAACTTTTTGCTCACATCCGATGTAATACCGTCCGACTCATCATCACCACCTCCACCTTCAAATCCCTTGGCGCCCGTTCCAAGATCTCACCCTCCACCACTACATTACCTCCCTGCCATCCTCACCCCAGCTCAAGAGGCTTTTATTTCCAGACGGAAGGCTGAGGCAAGTATTTTGTCCTACAAGAACAAAGTTACTCCATAACTTACGGTTCATGATGCCCTCAGGTGACTGATGCAGCGGAGAAGGAATGGCAACTCTTCCACGAAGAAAGAGCGACTGGGATTGAAGAAATCCATCAACTGCGACTGCGTGTCGCAGAGGAAGAATCTAAGCGGAAAACCGATAAACAGTTGGAGAAAGATAAAATGGAAACAGACGCCCCCGCTCAGGGAGAGGAACTTCCGCCATCTGAAAAAGTCGAGGAGAAGAATGGTGTTGATTCTAGCAAAGACGTAGATATGGATGTGGATGAGTCTGCTACGAAGGAAGAGACGAGGGTCAGCGAGCCGGATAAGAAAGATGAGCCTGTGCAAGCGGATGATGATGATGCTGTCGAGTATTAGTTACTAGGTCAAGGTTCGTCCTCCAGCTTCTGACATGTTAGCTGTTTACTTAATCTTCATTCGGTGTCTCATAGTATTGCCGTCGCTACTGCTTTTCCGTGCGTTTTTTCTTCTGACCTTCGTTGATTCTCACATGTACCTGTGTTCGAGCATTTGTCTGTCCACCCTCGAGTTGAGTGATCACAGGCATATTGTTAGACCAGTCCAGGATGAGAAATTTTGGCCATCTTTTGTTACTGACAGTGTGGTCAGGGTTTGTAGGCTTTTATGTAACTTTTCCAATGCTATCCTACTTGCACATATCGTAATCAAGGGTAGAGAGAGAGCATATAGCAAAAATCACCCATGAATGTTTTCCAACTCCCTCGCGGCATGTTCGAACATTTAAATGGACGGATAGGACCAATGAAATCATCACAGATCTTGTAGTTTGTCGCAGCCAATCAATCCAATTCCGAAAAGCCTTGAATCTGAACCTGCACCGCCACCTTCGCTTTTAATGTCTCTCCAACACCATGTGTTCATGAAATCGTACGTATGGTTGGGATGATGACTGTCTTTGCGTATCAAGTCGGGGCTAGGCGGCTCGGGAATTCTAGGGTCTCAACCTCTGTTGCAGCCGGCCTTTCCACCGGTACCTTCATGCGGAAACTCAATCAAGGCTTTGCATCCTCTTGACTTGCTTGTTACCTCGTAACGCATCGTTATGTGGCCCGCAGCAGTCCTTCAGACTGTAATGTGCTGTTTATACCCGAAAGCGACACTCCCTGGAACTTCTCAGCCTTGAAGAAGTGTTGCACAACATCATTGTGCAGGAGACCGCCTCTTCGCTTTCAGGAAGTCCTAGACTGTGGCATGACGCCGGAAAAGCCATGCATTCCAGTCGACACCAGCAATACGCAGACGGCTTAGATATAGCTTGAAGCTATGTCCAAATCCTTTCAGCTACCGTGCACGCTAAATAGGGTCACATTGGGCGGTCTCACCATGCTGGCTTGTAGAAGGACCCCACCTTGCCACTTTTCAAGTCAATCTCCGCCCCAAAGTGACAAAAAATATTGTCAGCAGGAGAGATTTGCCATGATGCTAGGCTACTTCCTAATTCTGTAATCCTCTGGCTTTCTTCTGTGACTTACTGGCTGAACGATGGTTACTCTCGGACTGGCATCGAGAAGGGCTGACCTTACGAATATTGCAAGAGCCCCTCGATATACTAGCCATAGCTAGGGGGCAGAAGACCTCGGTCATGTCGAACACACTCTACCTTTCTTGCATCCATAGCGAACTTTCAATGGGTTTCAATCAGACGAGCTTCCATGGTCTGTTTGTCGTGCATGGAATGTAGGAGTAAATATCTCGCAGGCTGAATTCTTCATCCTCAAGGTATTCTCGGATGTCCCGCTCTTTCCTTCTTCCAATCTGGCTCTCGATGAACGACTTCTCTCACCCCCACCCAGTGTGCTAATGATATACCTCGTCTCAAATCCAATGAATAATCCTCACGATTTATTGGTGCATTCAATCATCGAGCCTCAGTCGCGCAGATTTCCGGACTCGGCAGTCCTTGTCACCGTTTTCTTACTTATTTCCGCCGGGGTGAAATTCCATTCCAGAGGCTCAGCTTGAGTTACGAGCCCTCTCCTCCGGAAGATTCCTCTAGGGTCTTGCCCTGGTCATTTCATCCGATCGGTGCAATCATACAGTGGCTGTGTGTGTGTGTCACCTTTCAAACCTTGTATTCCCGCTTTCTTGATTAGTTCTCGAGGTATAGAGGCCTTAAGGTACGAACGGGAAACGTTATCCGTCATTCACATACGTGTCATTCTAGATGCTCCTGGAAAAGGGCTGTCACCAATCTTGAATTCAATCTCGCAATGTTGTAAAGTGAAGCAACGGACCTGCGGTACAAGACGTATGGTCTGGAGCGGCCAATTGATGATGGTAAATCCTTCCACATCAAAGGCCATTCCTGAGAGGGTCAGAGTCAGGTCTTGTAGACAGCATGCGTCAACCTAAGGCCCCCGTAGATTGAATCTGTCATGGTTCCTTGTCTATGTCCCTTTTAGAGACAAGAGTGGTGATAGCTGTGCTGTCTTGGCAAGGAGCCGTCGAAGATCCTGAGGCCTTTTCTGTGGCGCACCACAAAACTGATCGTTATATTCTGATAAAGCCATTGCATATTCAACTCTCGGGCTGGCCTAGAATATTTCCAGGCTCTTCTTACTTGAGCTTCCCACAGGGATTCGTACAAGACAAATGTCATGTGGTGCTCACATCTCCGTACGTCTCCACCTTTCACAGACATCTTGAACTTTGACATGTACTTGGGCAAGCTTCTGAGTCCGACATTCAATTGAATGAATATGCCGCCCGACGGTAGTACCTTCATTTCCGATCTGTGGGCTCAGTATCTCTCTAATGGTATTTTCGCCGCAGACGCAAAACGAGGTTCACAGGCTTCATAACGAATGCAGGCGCTCCTCTGATTGACATAGTGCAAGCTGCTAGAGAGATACTGGACATGTTGTAATGAATCTATGCTGCGACTTTTTATATAGGTTAGACACTTACACTCGCTTTCGACACAAACAACGGCAGCTCCGTAGTACGTTTATGCCTTAACAATCTCGGTTATGTCATGGGCTGACTATCATGCGCTTAGCTGGCATCTTGAGTTCAGTTCGTACAGTTTTTAATTGACGTTTTCTATGACAACTGTTAACGGTACTTCCAAGACAAAGAAGGTAAACACTCAGCCATTTTGCCGCTTTTAATTACTTGTGTCTCGCTTTGGAAGATTTGAGTGGATTCAAGTAAATCACATTCGATATTCTGAAGCCGAATGAGTTCTAGACAATGGCTTAGAAGCATGAAGGGACGGAGGTTTTCCACAGATATGAAGCTTCTCAAACGAAGTCCGATGTTGAGTTCTTCTGTCATCCAAACGATGCCTTTGTCCACAAAAATACGTAAAATAGATGAAAGAATTTCGCTCAGTGATCCGTGCACACTGTACAAGGCCAAATGTTATCTGTTGGGGAAGCCTGTGACAATCATCGGTACTCAGCCACCCGGCGATATCTCACGTTTAACCGCTTTCTGTCAACATTCACCTCACGAACCTGTGCCCCTTTGGCTCCGGAGAGCACAGAGAAGTTCGTGAAAGATCGGTATCAGGTCCTGTCCTTGCTCAGGATGCTTTCCATAGTCCCCTCTGCGTGCTCATGAAGACACCCAAGCGTACCTTTGGAATTGGAAGGACCTATATGCTCAGTTCTCAGGCTGGCACAAGGCTGGCACCTGGTTCATCCATCAAAATAGATCAAGTAATGGACTCGGTGCATGCCCGGAGCGCTCGGAGCTGGGAATGGCTAGTCCAGCAGCGCCGGTAAGATGCCCAAACCTCCACATGCATGATGGTTGATGATGACGAATAGACCCAGCACCACTATGAGAAATGTGCCGTCAAAGCCTCCTAAGGACAAGTCTAATCCTTTTATCGACATCTTCTTGTCAGGAAATGTTTCAATTCATTCTCATGTCAGAGTACGCTCTATCCAAATAGAGGACGCGCAGGTGCTAGTTGTTGCGGATAATCTTTGCGTTTTGCCAGTGCTCGGCTTACTCGCACTTGGTGAGACTCGGAGGTTTTGGTTTCACAGACCCTTGGCCTGGTCTATTGAAGTGACAATTGAATGGTGGTAGAAGTCTTCTCGACAGCAGCAGGACCGTCGCCTGGAAAATGTAACTTGGAACCTGGATTGACTCGGCCGCTCGTAATTCCGAGAAAAATCGGTATTTCTCGCGTCGCTGGTGATGTGCCTGCAATTACGCGACTTTGCCGCCTTGGGATGCTCAGCTGCTCATCGGGACATTGTCGTTGTTCCTAAACAAAACTAGATGTTGTTGTTCAAACCGCAAGTCTATGATTCGCCTTGCCTGAAATAAAGTTTTCCCAGTACCTCAACCAACCCCTGGAAGTGCTTTATACTTCATTCAAGTTGACCGTGATGCAATACCGGCCTCGATATCAATCAGGTCAATTGATTGTCTGACTCCAACATCATAACATCACGTTGAACTTACTGTTCCGACCACCCATATGGACTGTCATTTCCTATACCCGTATGTTTTATTGATTTACTGGTATCGCCGAATCTGAGAAGCTCTACTCCCGATGGGTTGATATTTCCAAGTTGATCAATGGCCATACTATTCTGTTACGGGAGCCATTCGAGGACCTGTTCCATTAGTAGGCCGGCATCCTTCCGGGGCCTATGCGTCACAACTTCCATCTGTCTCCGACATGTCTTGTACCTTGCGCTATTGAAGAATGCCTAATGGATGTCCTCGGAATTCAAAAAGACCGTCGGTCCTGACATTGGATATGTACGGACAGAATGGCTCTCATCATTCATTGCAGCGGGTGGAGTCTCGAACTGCCAAATTTGGACTTCGATAGCTCGTGTCCCCGACGTTCCAGAATGCCTTCTGTCTGCGTTCCCGGCTGCGTAATGCATACGCAAGAAGAGATGCCATGACCCTCAGGGGGCTGTATCGGCTTCTGAACCGGTGGCTGACGTATGAACGTTTTGCTTTGTGGAACCTGGCACCATTCCTGGCTTGCTAGCCTGCCATCCTGCTCCTAGATCTACGATGGGTATACATACCGCCCCTTGCGCAGCACGAAGAATGGATGCAAAAGCGGGTCATGACACTGGGGATAACCAGCCTCCTACTATGTTCCGATGCCGTCGCCATTCATCGGCCACGAGATTTCATCAGCATGGACCTCTCGTTGTCGAGAAACGTGGTCTCCTGGTCTGTGGGGAATTTCTTCGTTTAGAAACATTATTTTCT
This sequence comes from Crassisporium funariophilum, assembly GCA_014925845.1. Classification (NCBI taxonomy): domain Eukaryota; kingdom Fungi; phylum Basidiomycota; class Agaricomycetes; order Agaricales; family Crassisporiaceae; genus Crassisporium; species Crassisporium funariophilum. The sequence continues at coordinate 2,320,849 of JACGCL010000004.1, forward strand.
GGGATTCCGAGACGAACCTTCAGGTTTCAAAGAGCCTTCCCGCGCCCGAAAGATACCCGCCGTAAGTCATGAAGGATCAATGCATGGGTGCACAGGAATCCGGGCGGGATTTTGGACTACTCCTCGTCCTTCCTTCGTCCCTGCTTTCTGAAATCTTGAACTGCTCTCGTCGACATAGCTCAGAGCGTTCTCAGAGGTCGAAGCAAAATCATGATGTCTGATACCCGTGACAATGGCACCCTCACGCAGTCGACTGTCTTGATCTGCTACCAACTGCGTATGTGTGTCGGCCCTTGTACATCACTGACATCCTGTCTCCATTCCGACTACGTTGGATCCCCAGACTCGGACATGTTTGTGAACAGGAATATTACTTTAACAAGTGTCTCGAGGGGCTAGCTCCTCGGTTCTTGAGACGTTTCGCATTGCAAACTGGTCCTCTCCGTCCAGAGCATTCTTGCCTTCTGTTTATGAAGCAAATCCACAACGTACACCTTGGAGCTTTGCCGCCGTCAGCATATAGATTGGTCCTTTCATTCCAATACCTTCTTTCTGTCTGGACCAGCATTGTTTGTTCTCCAGTCTGTGGAGCTTTCAAATACGGATTTTAAATCTTCACCGTGACATGTAACTCGTAAACCGTGCAGACTACGAAGTCCCTCCTTCAATGCCTTATGTGGTTGACTACATCTGGTGCCACTGAAAATGGATCAGTCTCTTCATTCCACTGCCTACGCGCTGTCTGGACCAAAGATCCACAGCCTCCATGCCGGACAGACTCGCAGAAACCAAACTCCCATATCGACTGACTGAAGTGTGTGATGGCGACGCATATTGTGACCGATCGTCTGTATTCTAGGGTAGTCTACAGGAAGACAGCAAGAAGAAATGCAGTGGAAACTGTGCTCGATTGGGTTCAGAACTGACGTGGTTGTGAAGGAGAAGCACAGACAACGCTTTCCGATGCACCCATGATACGATAAGACTCGTGCGCGTCAGATGTCCGAGAGCGCGGCGTCTGGCGAGTGGAGCGCGCCGTCCAAATTCGAATACTACTCCTACTACTATATCAAGCGAGTTGAACTCACTCTCATTTTTACAGACTGTTCGATTCGCCCTTCTGTCCAAAGTTTCATAAATTCCACTGCCTCATCAAAGTGCGTGCTCGTCACCGTCCAGCGCTGGCTGGCGGACCACCTAGCTTGTTAAGTCTTGAGGCATCTGAGGCTTTTGCCAAAGCTTCCGAGGCGGTGAAATTTACCCCATGAGATCCGCTTGGAGAGGTGTTCTCGGAACGCTATACCGGCGACCGCTTGATTGGACCCTCTATGGGGGTCCGTCGTCGATATTGTGACGTCCTACGAAGCATCAAGGGCTCAGACTGCCGCCACATACTCAATTCTTCTTCTTTTCGGGTGGCTCGGTGAGTAAGGGGAGTGAAACTCAAGTTTCAAAGTCTGCCACATCACTTGCGCCGCCCGTCTGATTCATTCGAATTTCTTGAAAATTGTACAGCGGACAAAGAGTGGTTTGGTTATTTATGAGTTGAATGTAGTCCTATGTAGTCCAACAAGAGTTAGCCACTTTGTTAAGGAGTTTACTTGCAACCATCAAGGCATTTTAGATGTGCACATTGCCAATCTATTAACCCAGATTGACCCCGTCCGGGATCTACGCGTCGTACATGATTGATCTTGGATGAACAGTGACCTCATGAATTTCAAAGAAGAAAAACCTTCAATGCTGCTCTGGTACCATGAGCACGTCTAGGTACCTCTCAAGTCAAAATTGTGTAGACTATAGCCTCCAAATAGTCTCACCATTTGGATAACGTCAGAGTTGGTTGAGGTGTGCTTGGCTACACGCACATGCCTTAAGGTTGCCAAGGCACTGATTTACTGTCGGCTGGGCGCCGCCGCTGAACAAGGAAGCTTCGGGTAGAAATCTACATCTGTAACAAAGAATAAAATGTCTGAGGAGCTGTTTGAAGTAGACTACAGTGGTCTGCCTGGTGATTCCAGCTGAGCGTGATTGGGAGTCTTCACTTCAGTGGCGTAGTGTAAAGATGATTGAGCTGAACCCTGCTGAACCCGTTCTCGGTAATCAATTAGCACTTGAGTCCCCGGCGCTGAACGGATCAGTATTTCCCAATGTAGAATTGTTCGCTATTTTCATAATCCTGTACCACTGAGCTTTGAATAGCTTTCGTTGAGTTTGGGTGTTTCATTTGGGGATGCTGTGTTTGAACTACTCAAGCGCCTGTAACGGTTCCAAGAGAAGTCCGCGTTGTTGCTTTCGACCATGTGCGGGGGGGCAGTCATGTGCCTGAGTCGGCGGGAGATTGCCGTGTATTGTATTGGGAGGCTGGCATGATCAAAGGCTTGTTTTAACCCAGGCTAACACTGGACTTCTTCCTTCCCTCCGCCATCGATTTTCCTCCTCCCCGTGCCAGTGGGCGAGTATGGCTGAACGTCTCATGTCTTCTGCATCTCGCGACTCCTTTGCTATCGCCGCCAACACTCCTTTACCTCTCAGCGACGATGCTTCCTTCCGTGAACCCAGGGCAGCTTACATGGCTTCTGACGCCGCTGCTTCGCCACGCGAATCCTACTTACAGTCGACGCCAAACGATTCTGCAACGAACCTTGCAGTGAAAAACGAGCCGTACATTGATGAAGATCTCACAGGACCCGCTACATCTGTGAAAGCAAAATCGAAACGTCGCCCTTTGCTCATCTTCTTGATTGCCCTTGCTGTCCTCATCGTTGTGGTGTTGGCAGTCATATTACCTGTGTATTTTACTGTGATTAAGCCAAAAAATAACGGGTCTTCCCCACCAGTCAAGCAAGGGACAACAACAGGGCCACACAATAATGGTACAGGCACAGGAGGGACAACCACGCCTCCTTCCACTGAGGCAATCACTGGGGGTGACGGGTCAACTATCAAAGCCGCTGACGGGTCAACGTTTCAATACAATAACAAGTTTGGTGGCATATGTGAGTACTTTCTATTGTTTACGCTTGTCCGCTTGGACATTTGGGAACAAGTATGCGTGCTCTAACAGTCGCGTTCCAAAACCGTACTGTAGTAGGAGTGCGACATTTCCGGACCGACCTATTTATATACATAGCCTACGGATGATTCTAACTGTTCTATTCTGTTCAACTTCATGAAAAGTTTCCTATTCGCGCAACGCTGACGATATGATCTTCTTTGCCAGGGTACTCTGACCCGAACGATCCATACAATTTGAATGCGTATCCGAACTCGTGGACTCCCCCTCTCAATCAGAGTTGGAACTTCGCAACCAATCGTATGCTTGGGTGCGGACTTTTCTCCTTCTCAATATGAAGTTTGATCTCAGTTGCCTTCTAGTGTCAACCTTGGTGGCTGGTTTGTATTGGAGCCTTTTATCTCTCCAGCTCTGTTCCAAAAGTACCCTGGAGCTACCGACGAGTGGTCCCTCAGCGTATTGATGGCGGCCGATACCGCGAGCGGCGGGTTAAGTCAGATTGAAGACCATTATAAGACTTTCATTGTGAGCAAATCATGTCAACGCCCTTCATTGAACATGAGCTGACCGCATGCTGATCTGTATTAGACGGAAGCGGATATTGCGGAGATTGCCGGTGCTGGCTTGAACTGGGTCAGAATTCCAATTCCATACTGGGCGATCGACAAGTGGGGAGATGAGCCTTGGCTCGAGAAAACCAGTTGGAAGTGAGTCTTGTCAGTGAAGACTCGACATCAGACTCGCTTACGTATTGGTGTCCAGGTATATCGTCCAAGCCCTCCAGTGGTGTAGGAAATATGGTATCCGGGTCAAACTTGATCTTCACACCATACCAGGTTCTCAAAACGGTGCGTGCCTTGTCTTAATGCGAAGAAGGAAGTATCGAATCAACGTTTTGTTCAGCATACAACCATTCTGGAAAGGGAGGACAAGTGAACTTCCTTCACGGCGTTATGGGCATGGCCAATGCTCAGCGTGCTCTGAACTACATGCGGATCATCACCCAATTCATTTCGCAACCAGAATGGAAGGAGGTCGTCCCCATATTCGGTATCATAAATGAGGCCTTGGCAACTACCATCGGAGATGACGTTATCAGGGGATTGTGAGTGTGTTCATATTGTCATTGTTCACCAAGCGCTAACCTCGAGCGTCTAGCTACGTTGACGCTTATAACATGATCCGTGGAATAACTGGCACCGGTGAAGGCAACGGTCCATATATCAGTATCCACGATTCATTCGAAGGCCTTACCAGGTGGGCTGGTTTCCTCTCCGGAAGCGACCGCATGATACTCGATCAGCACCCATACTTCGCGTTCAGAGGAGGCCCTGCCACAGAACCCATGGATACCGGTGTTGGCCCCGGCGCAGGCGGTACATGGCCCGAGCAAGCGTGCCAATGGGCTGAGGGCTTCAATACTAGGTGAGATATTTCTATACAGCAGTCAAGCAACGCTGACATCTTTCGGTAGTCGAACCGCATTTGGTGTCACTCTTGCGGGAGAATGGAGTAATGGTTACAACGATTGCGGTTTGTTTTTGACTGGAGTCAATGGAAGGCAAAGCTACGGCGGTAACTGCGCTGACTGGCGGGATTCCACTAACTGGTCTGCTGGGACGAAAGCTGGGTTGATGCGGTTCTCGATGGCACAGATGGATGCTATGAGGGATTACTTCTTTTGGACATGGAAGGTATGTGCATAGTTGAAACTTGCTTATGGCGCTTTGTACTCAGCGTTGTAACAGATTGGCACCTCTGCGGCGGGCATTGTAGAATCTCCTCTTTGGTCCTATCAGCTTGGCCTTCGCAATGGGTGGATGCCTACTGATCCCCGGGCGGCAGTGGGCACCTGTGGTGCGAGCACTGGGCCTATCTGGGACCAGACTTTCCAGCCATGGATGACTGGAGGCGTAGGCGCTGGAAACATCGGTGCCGCGGCAGCCACATACCCATACCCTCCTGTACTACTGCCGGATACTCCCGCGGCGGTCGTCGACCTCCCTTTGTATACCGCAACTGGCACTATTGCGACCCTGCCTGCGCCGACGTACACTGATACCAACGGAAAGCCTATCGCTGCCGGCAATGGTTGGTTCAACGCACAAGATACTACTCCCGCTCCAACACCCATTGCTGGATGCACATACCCCGACCCGTGGGATGCGGTGAACGCTGTTGTTCCGGGACCAACTTGTGTCGGCGGAGGTATTGTCGCCAGCGTCACCCCTCCCCCCCGACGCGCTTTGTAAGGCCCTAATGAACAGTTTATATCCGAACATAACGAACATTCGATTCTTCTCACTGCTTAGGCGTGGACTACATTTACATACCTTTGGAAGCCTTGTACATCCTAACCCCTTTACCCTACCTTTGCAATCTGCACCTTCCGGTCGTTTCTCCCGTAATCCGAGCAGTTACCTTCTAGGACTTGCAAATGGATTTTATTCAGTTTGTACATACACTATTACCATTAACATGTTCCATGGACGTTGTTTCGAACTAGACATCTTTGTACAGTATCATTGTTTAGTATTTTGCTACCCTGATGCTGTACTTTTACTGTTGTCAGAATGAGGACAAGGTGCTTTACGCAAGGTACGTGTTCCGAGACGAACGCGGGCGCGGCTGAAGGTTTTTTGCGTACACTTTACCTGACAATGGAGATATATTACCTGGGCATTGCAAAGTGTCATTTCGCCAATATTATCTTCGGATGCGTTGTTCCAAGATGCTAGCATTCTGGCAGATTTTTCAGGTCAAGCGCTCGATGGAGATTGGCGCTTGTCCCTGGTGTCGACGGCATCTGTATTCCTTCAGAGTACAATGCGGAACGTATGTATTGCAATCTCTTGGGCGCAAGGCACACCATCCAGATAAGACGCATTCACGTACGGAGAAACTCTGGCCTGCCCATGATTCTGGGACCAGTTCATTGAAAAAGGCCGACTTTCGGACGGCAAGGGCACAGATATTCAAACGGCAGGACACGCATCATCCGCACCTACGCAAGTTCATCTATCTTTTCCCCACTTTCACCACTCCGCTGTGCCCGAACCTCATCCGGGAACTCGATTGATCGCCTCGTTTAACACCTAACCAACAGCGTGAGATATCTGAACCCACCCTTCCCCGATGGTGTGGTCAGGTATAAATAAATGAACAAAGCCAGAAAATCGATTGGGATGTTCCTGAAGCTCAGATCATAATAGTTCCGTTCTGATCTGGTCGAAAGAACAATTGGATAGAGCATTGAATGCTGCAGTATGGTGTACACCGTCTACGTCGAGCATTGTATACTCAACAACGATGCTTGGGTTCAAGAGCCGAACGCATCGTAGGATAGTGTTGGAAAGACAAGGTGGGGACATTTACCGACTCAGGGAGAAGCAGGCATGTCGGGTTAATTTATCAAATTATATATGAGCAGATGGGGGCACTCGGCTCGGAGAGGGTCTGAAGAGGGTCACAAACATGCGCGACGGAGTAAGCGGTATTGCGTATTTTGGGGTCTTCGACTTCTGGCTGGTCGATGGGGACAGCAGTGGCTTTATGTTGTAGAAGCGCCATTTGTCACCATCAATATGGCTTTTAGGCCAGGTTGAAAATTAATGAATATTCTAGACGGAGGGTATTGGAGAGAGAACCAGCAAATGTTCGAAAAGATCGGAAAAGCTGTGAGAGTCGGACACCCAAAGCTAGACTCGGCCTCGGGACTCCAGTGGGAAATTTTATGAGGTTGTCGAGGTTGAGCGAGTCAATGCCAGAGTTATTCGCCTCAAGTGCCCTCGAGCATAATGACATCCAGGTAGATGGTTCTATCGAAGGGTCAAGGAATAGCTCGCGGTGACATTCACCCTTAGAAGGTGGTGTGAGTCAAGGTCCAAGTCAGGATCACGGTTTGGAGGCGCATCGGGATCCAAACCAACGGGGAACAATTGCGTAAGATTTTCCCGCGGTATTGATGGTCGGATTAGGATAAACTGAATCTTAAGTCGTGAAATCGCAAACACAATCAACATGAGGCAGTCGCGCGCCCCTCCCCTCCCGCCCTTGATGCTGTGTTACACAGAGTCAATGCGCAAAAATCATGGACGCAGCGCCTCATCGAGGGGAAGCATGACGTCGGTGCTCATTGAATTACTAAACTACGGGACTCATCTTTGGCCGCGTTTCGGTTAACGCATTGGCGGAACAGCCACACTCAAGGGCGGCTAAACGGCGTTCGTTCCGTTGAACCCGTCTCTGCACGATGCGGTCATCTCAGCGGTTCAGCGATCTCTAATGGTGTTCATATCACCAACAAACTCGCGGGTCGTAGCTTTGTTGCTGGGTATCTCCGTTGTCCGAGTTGTAGTCCGCTGGGTGGTAACTCTCTCACCCGGTCTTCCATCCGGAGCTCATTCTCGGGTCGACAAAAATCCCTCCAGGCAACCTCCACGGTGTAATCATATCTGGGGTGCCAGATAAGCCATCGAGAGCTTTTTGTAAACTCAGGAATACCTTACCAAGCCATGCATAACGATCGGGATTTCTCTCCATTTCCTGCCGAAGTAAACTGATGCCCAAGGTGCAAGTTTGTCCATGGACAAATAAATTCCCTACCTTGGGAGGACGTCACCACATGGACCTTGCCACCTTTCCTGGACATGGTTACGACCAGGACATACTCGGTCAGCGTGATCAGCGTCCGTTTCCAAGCTCTGCGGCACCATCAAAATGCACGCTTCAACCCGGACGACGTATAACCATTCCTCATTATAGCCTCGTGTCTTCCTCACAGGCATTTCTGGTGACATGTTGAGGCTTTTTCCCAAGAGATTCAAGAGGTCTAGTAATATTTCACACTACCATTCCTGTTGCACCATTGAGCACCTCCGCTCTACATAGGCACTGATAACCTCATGTCTCGACCCACTCCACTTCTGACGGATTTACTGACGTGAGACTGCCATCGTTCCCTTCAAGGTGTCTAGGAACAACCAAGCAAAGACTCCGCATCCCTTCTCAGTACGCCTTCTTCAACGGTAAGGCATGAATCATGATCAGTACGAAGTTGGCGTATACAAAAGTCACCGCAACTTCAGGGTGTACGGGCCCCGCGTCAATGAACTTAGGTCAAACTTCGAATGGTAGTCCTGATAATCTTATCCATCGAGTATTGTAGCTATAAATGTTTTTGTGGTCAGTTGAAAGTTACTCCGTCCCTATTATGTTCCACTACGCAGACCGTAGGACTTCTCGTTCAATTACAAAAATGGATCCTAGGCAAACAGTGTTTTCTTCTGTATCCACACGCGTCTATTTTCGTCGGTTTGTCCTTGGTTTGTCCTCGGGGATTTGTTTTTAAAATTTGTACATCTTTTAATTTTGTACATTGCATTGGAATCAGATACGGTGTTGTTGATTTGATCTATAATTCTGGATTCCTGTACAATACGCCAGCCGCCGGTCCGTTAAGATCAGCCGAAGACAGTTCTCGAATCTGATTCCGCTTCCACTCGCCAATAGCAAATGTATGACTTTGGCGCTGCAACCCTATGGACAATGTTCTAATTAGCGCTTCAGAAGCCAGACCCCGTTTTTAGTCAGGAATCCGAACCAAAGCATTGGCGGACGCCTATTGCGAGACAAGTGACGTTCGGCAACCTTCGTGTTTTCAATGCCAGAAGGTGTAAAAATGACCTTATTTGGGGTCGTGCCCGTTTTGTTTACGGAGTGCGTCCAATACCGGGTGGCTGTGCCGAATCGATCGAGATCCCACGCGATGTAAGATCGACAACTCCCACCTTGAGCAAAGCTCAGAAGATCTCTGACCTGACATTTGTCTAGATTGATTGAAGGAAAGCCAAACGCCGCATCGGAAAACATGAACATGTTACATCCAAGGGATATCTGGCACTAATCAAGCTGTTTGACGTTGGCAGTACTGGAGAAGTGGCAGACCTTGGATTCGAGGTACATGGCACTACACGGACAATCGTCTTCGATCAAGCCGAGGGTCACCCATGAACTCGGCGACCTGTTGTACTAGCTCCCGTTCTGGATCTGTATAGCCTTACTCCTGTGGGTTAAACCACGACAAGATGACGAGATCTGTCTGCAGCCCTGATTGGTCCATCGGCGTGGCTCCCGAATAACTGATATTAAACTGCCTTGCGCGGAGATCTGTGCTACCGTCTTTGTCCTTCGAGGAGGTCCGAGAGATATAAACCAAAAGGATCCGTTGATCCTTTACTCGTGTTTCAACACGGAATAACCCCCCATGTCATCATCACCAGCAGGTTCCAGCGTCGCGTCTTCGCCCACATCCTCCCATTCAACCACAGACGCGTTTAGATGTCGCCCCTTTCAAAACCCGCGCACTCAAGATGTATTTCAGTCCATCGTCAAAGGCCGAAAAAGCTGGAAAACATTGCGAGGAGGGGAAGTTGTCTGGCCGCCTGAGCTGGAGGCCGCTCTCATCGAAGGTACGATATACATCTAGCTGGCCCCTGTCCCTTCTCACCTTGCCCATTCGATGCGCCACAGGCCTTGAGAATTATCAACCAGATGATTCCAGAGAGACTCGACTTCTCGGTCGTTTTCCCATGCGAAATAGGTTTATTTCCGACTGGATTTTCGAGAAGACCCATAAGCGACGTACAGCAAAGCAGGTTGGCAGTCGTCTACAACAACTGAGAGATACATGTGGGGGTAAACGACGTACGTGCACATTAATCAACCTTCATCAACCCAAAATGAAACGAAGCCTATAATTTCCTATCCGATAGTCCTTAACCTTCTGTCGCCCCATCGACGACCATGCCGTACCCCTTCCCTTTCTCCGGAATTCCATCACAAGGATGGACATTTGGCTTATGGACCTCCCCCTCTTCGATATGAATCTGAATCATGTAGCGAATCTTCAGCAAGCTCACCGACGACCCCAACTGAGGCCCACGCTACTCTGCAGAACCTTCTGTATCGCGGCGTCGAACCTCGTGCAGAAGAAATGCTGCCAGATACTATCGTCTACATTGATTTGCTTCGTGAGGATGCCCCTATCAGTGGAAGGATTGACGACCTTCTAAAAACCTCTTGGACATCATCCACACAAACAGCTGAAGAACGTTCGTGGGTGGAACGCGGCTACAAGGTCGTCAGAGCATCGCAACATCCTCGCCATATACGTGACATAGACCCCACTATCACTCTCATTGCGCGATCTCCAACCATGGCTCGCTCGCACTTCACTGTTTACTCTGGAAACAATGTGATATTTTCAGAATCAACGCCATTAGAGCCTCTGGACCCAGGTGTTGCGCCTTCCGTCGAGGGAGCGCTCCTTTACAAGACTACTTTGGCCCCCGGATTCTGGGAGAGAATTTTTCAAAGCTCGGGTATGGACCTCCACTGACTATCCGATCGTCGATAACTAAACCAAGCCGTAGATGCCTCACAATATGCTATCATGCAGCGAGTTGTCCAAGAAGCTCGTAGTTCAACATCGTCATCGCCCACAATATTCTCAGCATTGTACAAGTTCAACTATATGACCTCCATGCCAACAGAACAACATTTCTCTGCCACTAACATGCTTCCTACCGAATCATCTATACCGAAACATGATTTTACGTTCGACTCTTTGCTTTCCATGGACGCCGAAGTATTCCAGGATCTGGGCTTCACCAAGCCTCATAACTATTTCGACGTCGGCCCCTACATGCGTACAGAGGGCGATTGGGGAGAATGCTCCCCTACAGATTCCGTATATTCAAGCCCAATGCACTGTAATAAAGCAATATCCGGTACCATCCTCGCCAACGAACAATTGCTATCCCCATGCCCATCGTTTCCTGAAGCTGATGTACCGACCTATGTAAGTCTTATACAGTGCTGCCGCCGTGGTTCTGATCGCTAATCATCACATTCTTATTAGCTGTGACAATATGCAACTGTAAAAGTATCCTCATGTACATCGTATTTCACCTTATCTTTTCATTTCTTCTATTTTTTCAATGTACTACCTTGCGTACGTTCATTCGAACACCCTTTGTATTGTCATGTGAACTCACACCATGCCCCATAGATTATTCTCTTCATCGCATTTTCTTTATTTCTGACTTGCATCGTTTATCGTACCTTGTAATCTTCATCTCGAAACACTTCTATACCCTCGTTTTATTTGCCTCATTTATTTGTTAGGAAGTTGGAGATGTTATCGGTGTTGTGACTCATAAATTCGTCGGGACGGGTATTCATCGGCAGTGTAACCAAAATCGTGTATATCGTACTGTAAGCACTACGTACGAATAGAAAGTATGACGGAAAAGTACCGTGACCACACGGCTCAGATAAACTTCGAACTCCACATCGCCTCATTCTGCCTGGCTTCGTCGGTTCCAGCGCCATAAATCCTAGAGCTAACTGTATTTGGGATATAATATCAGTTTGAGGACGGATATAAATATTCTTCACATTCGAAGAATACAGTTTTGGACTCACCCGTTTTCAAGCAACCGATGATCTGAATTTTTGTGGTGAAGTCCTTTGTCAGAAGCGTCACGTCGGTGTATTGGTTGAGGCCCCGCGTAATGCCTTTGGCGATCAAGTCTTTCCTTGTCTCGCTAGAAGCCTTGGAGTGAGCTTCAACTAGTGAATCGACCCATGTGCGCATGGCCATCCCTGCCGACATCCCTTCCCATTTGCTCAATTCAAGAATCATATTGGTGATCCCCCCCACAATAACCGCGATTTCGCTTTCAGGTTGCCCGAATGACTCTAGTCCTAGCTTCTTGGTTTCTGGCAGATGCTTCTGGATGACGGCCAAGAGCGGACCATAGGAAACTCCATCTCCTGCTTGACCTCCCGCCCCTGCCGAAAGTCCTCCAATAGCCCATAACTTCGTTTTGTCAATCAAGGTGTAAACGTCCGGACGGAGTGTGGGAGAAAGCACTTTCTTGGCATCTGAGTTTGCTCCTGATGCACCCGCTAGCTGACTGCTAAGATTACGGAACATGGCTAAAGCAGTAGCAGGTAGTTAAAACGGGCAGTGAGAGAACTGAGCCTTGACTATGTGAAGTTGCTGTTCACAGCCATTAGCCGCCATATTGAGTCACAGCACATGTTGGCCTCGAGGCGAACCTGTGTGACCAAATTCGTTCATCCGACACAATCAATGAGCCGGTTGATGAAGAGTCATTGGTATTCAACGTACAACCACATTCAAATGTAATCACAAAGTGACTTCGTATCTCTACACTATAGTCAAAGAGGAAGATCTCCCAGAAAACGCCAAGATGGGACCCATGAGGAATTTAGAGTCACCGTGGTAGAGGCGGCAAGGACCCGCTGCATTGCGCAATACAATTGTGATCAACGCTTAGCGTTTATGGAAACCGACCAGAGAAGGACGTATCAGGGGTGCTGCTCAATTGTCCTTTGTTGACCAATGTAATCATGAACTGGCACTTGTCCGAAGAGCAAAGACCTCACCACAAAATAATGACTGTACTGATAACTTTGGGTGGTTCACAGAAGTTACCAGGAGGGAAAACGATAATGAACCCCCTCGAGGCTTGATCAATCCTGAGCGTGACGTATACAGTGTTGTCCCCTTTCCACCTGCATATAGATTTTTGACGGATGCGAATCCGATCGCATCGTCCTCCATTGTCCGGATTTGATTGGTCGACAATGAAGAACGTTCCCTCCAGACGAAGATAATTCTGTTTGAAGACGACGGACGTCAGCCAATTACCATGATGGAATATTCCCTATCAGAAGTGTACCCGAGGGTTGGCATTTACGAATTGGGCTGAGACAGTATGTACTGCACGAAAGGGTGCAGTTTTCTTCACATCCGTAATCACAGCACCAGAATTTCCCCGGAGTAGGTGCAGCATAGAAGATAACGCTAGCCTTGGCGAAATATCATTATTTCCTGGATGATGGACCAGATTCCAGCGTCAAGCACCTAAAGTGAAATTGCTTCGGAGATTTGCTCTTGTGGTGGAGGATATGATGCCGTTCAGAGGCAATGTCGGCGAGGAATGGCACGAGACTATGATACTGCTTCTATGTATGTGTCTAGAGTGACTGTGCCCCGGAAGGTGAAATGAATCAGACGTCGGTCAATTATTGGTTTTCAAATGGCGCAAAAAGGGCGGCAAACAGAGTGCTGAAGGGCATATGTCAACTGCTCGAAGATGTCCCTTCGGACATTTCCCCGAGTCACGCGCAGACATTGATTGGAGGATGCAGGTTCAGAGTGGGGCAGGGAAACGTTACCATAATATTGTGTCCCGTGGTAGACAACCTAAAGGAATAATTATAGCCAAGACGTTCTGGCGAAAAGTGCGGAGGTGAAGAACACTAACCTGGACCTAACCTGGACCAAAAATAGTGCTTGCGCCTTCATACCAAGTCTTCTCGGGTTGTGACGTAGTGCGCGTACATGTTAGCAGGTCCCGCCACAACGACATATGCATCCGAACCGAGAACCCCCGACGGAACCAGTTAGTGCGGAGCGCTTCCCTTAACTCTTAAGCCGGAGAGAGGAACGAGCAGGGTGTGAGAAATCACGTATCAGATAAGCGGACCAATCAAAGTTTGGCGATGGGATATTCGATGGGGAAATGGAAAGGAAGGTTCGCAAGCGTGGGTCAGATGTTCTTGAAATGAAAGACATAGAAGGCGGGGTCCGAATCAACATCTGGGAAGAAGCTAATATTGATGACAAGATCACGGACCGAAGACGTCTTCCGGTCATGGTGGTAAATTCACCTCATATTCACCTGTGAGATAAGAATTGCTTGAGAATTGCGGGTGTTTATAAATCAGATATAACAAGCAATGGACTGCATTGGGACTGGTAAAGTCCAATGATTAGACGCACCTGGCACTATCAGCATCATTGAATAGGTGTGAACATAAAGTCGGAATGTCGTTAGCTCATAGTTCCTCTACGCTAGGTCCCCGACAGCGCGAAAGCCACAAACATCTGCTGTGGCAGCATCACAAATGCAATGTGTACTTCGTCAACTCCGCGGTGGGATGAAAAGTCTATGATAAGATCCGACGTACCGAAAATATTTCGACCCTCGACAACCGACTGTTCGGGGCCGATTCGTGTCGAAAATCTGCGTAAACCTATGGCAAACGTAAGAATGTCAGCTTGTAGAACAATGACTGGCATGTAGAGGAAGCGGAGCGTCGTGAAATAACATCTACCGGATTGAGCAGGATAGGTGTGGATTCATGGCAAGGTTATTGTGCTGCCGAGAGTAAGGGTGTTACTGCGCCTGAAAATATCTATGAGAAATTTGGGAAGGAGAAAGGAGCGGACAGAAGGAGACTGTCAAGAAGGTCATGCCAGTTGTTTTGCAAGGTTCTTTAATGAACCATAGACAGATATTTACCTTTCACCTGCTCCCAGAACGGATTCCTATGAGAAAGAATAGCCAAAGGATATGAGCGCTCATCAACCCCTATGACCTCAATCTACAGACGATCTTTAGTGTTGTCCCCTCGAGCGAAACAATTCTCGTCGCAGGATCGTCGGTGTGCTGACAGAAACAAATGTCAGAAGGACTTATTAGTAGACGATAAGAATCGGCCCTTACGTTGTCCCACCGACAGATAATACACCTTTGGCCATTCGAAAAGAGGTCAGCATATCACATACCATGTCCATAAAGCTTGATGAAAGCAAGCAAAAAAAAATCCAAGAAGACTGACCCGTGGCAGCTGGACAGGTAGACACAGTGGTTCCATTGCCGGGGGTGAAGGCATGGTTAGCTTTGCAAATGCGGAAATGTAAGTAGAGAAGGACACCCGCCTGGGGGAAACACAAGACAGGACATATATCGACACATTGACGTGGACACTTCTGAGAACGCCAGTGAACAGGATTGAACGACCCGTTCATTATGGCCTCTGCTCCGAGATATGAGCTTCGCCTGTTATCCTGTTTGGCACGAAATCGGAGTTACGGAACCTAGGCCGTTGCGATATACCATTGCTTAGACATACCGTAGACAGCATTTACGAAATGCCTGACTTGCCGTCAATGGCAACCCTGTATTGCTTCACCACAAGTGAGTGTTCCATCACATGGCTGTCTGTCAGAAGCATGGTTCTCCTGGGCTTTTGCAAAGACGCCGTGACTGTACCCGCAAAGATACACAAGTGGATAACGTAGGTTGGATGGACGCGACTGGCATGTTTGGACTCGTATCGCCAACATTGACTTCACGACTTGATGAATGCTTGAGGCATATTCTAAAAGACTGGGCTCGAATTGCGTGAAATCAGCTACAAAAGATCTAATTTCCGGCATTGCGCTCGGCTCAAGAGGCTGAGATTGAAGGAATATTTGAGCAAGAGAGTACGAGACTGGTCAGAGTACTATTCTGGCATAATCCATTTGTAAACATTCTGAGAGCAAATACAGACTGACCCCATACAACGCCCGCCCCATGGACGGCAGAATTGGCTTCTAGAGTTTGAATCTTTTGGAAGTTCTGAACTCACGACGGTTAACAGAGTGTATAGCCGCCAGAGGGAAGGAGTCGGCCGTGTTGTTCCCGCCTGGTAGTTTGCCATCTTATAGAGTTTCCTATCACCGTTGAGTTCCCATTCTGGAAGGGCCGCCCCGGGCGCTCTTGGGCGTCAGACGTGATCGGCAATTTGTCAATATTTGGCAAGGCCTCCTAATAATTAGTAGAGCCGACCTACAGAAAAAGTACGTACAGCTTCTTGCGATTGCTTACTTTTCTCGAGCTCGGTACACGGCTACTGTGGATTTCGCATGATGGACATGGATTTGCAAGATACGGATGAGACCTATGATGCGCCAAGGGCTAAACGATTCAAGGTTTGCAACATATTGCATTGTCATAGGATTTTTTTTTACCGTTTCGTTCAGCATCAATCATATCAACAATCGCTGAAGGATGTTCATCTCCCATCCACTTTCAAACAAACACACTTGGAGACTGACGTTGGGGTGGGTTCTATCTTTTAATATGCTTAGCGAACTCTCTAATTTTCTTACTCTGCCCGCAGAACAATGATTCTCATTTTCATGAAGCCCTCAATCACTGGCGACAACTAAACCTCGCGCCTAGTTTTATCAGCTTTGCGAATAAAGCTGATGGATTGTCAGCGTCGATGCCACTTTTGTTGCATAATTGGCGCGACATACATACGTTATGGTTGGAGGCTTTTGGATCAGCGGACGACGAAGGATTGCGAGCGCTACTTGAGTGAGTCTTAAAGTTCTTTGCTTTCCTTAACACAAGCCAACCTTTATATCTAGCTTGCTACAGAAAATGGCGCACGATCTCCGGACTACCCTCTCCCCGATTTACCCTTCTCTTCTTCAACATCTCCTCTCGCTTCTTCCGCGTTCGATATCTCCTGCCGCACTGACTGCCCTTCTTGAGACCCTATCCTCACTTTTCAGATACCTCCTCATTCCCTCCATTGATCTTACGCTCTTGGATCAGACTTGGGAAGCTTTCTGTTCAGTGTTACCCAAGTGCCTTGCAGAGATCCAGAGGGCGGTAGCAGAGGTATGGGCCTCTGTGCTAAGAAGGATGAAGCAAGCTGCGAGGGAAAGAGCTGTTGTTCTCGTTGCGCAGAACGTGGCCGGGCTGGAGGACGCCAGTGCTTGGGTACTTGTTTTCTCCTGCAAGGTATGTTATCGATTTATTGTAAGGCTTGAATATGCTTATGCATAATACTTTTTTCAGTCGGTATCCCAAACGTTACATACATGCACAACGTCGGTATTCAAACCATTGCTTGAATTCCATCTGTCTTCGTTGCAAGATGACAATGGCATTGCAACGCACACACTTATTCGACGCACGCTCACTGCACTGATCCACCACGTAAAGAACTCAGAGCAGTTTTCTCTCCTTGGCGATTTGCTCGTGCAGCGGTCTTCCGCTTTGCTCAAGTCAACCGATCTCACTTCTGAAAAAGATGTCGAATGCCTGAAGAGGATGATGGAGGTAATGGCGGTGGTGTGTGGGGTTAGACATGGATCGAGACTTACTAGTCTGTTTTTTCCCCATCTCAAGTCATGAGGTGCTTATTCAATATTTTCTTTAGAAACACACATTACGCTGCTATTTGGAGACCTCCACGCTCTTCCACTCTCAGTCAATTCCCTGCACACCCCACTCCTCCGATATATCACTGCATTGTTTGTTGCGGCCGATATGTCCATGTGGCTCGGGCCAGGTCTAAAGTTTCTTCAACGACTATGGAGTCACCCAGCGACGACGCCGTCATCAACCGAACTTGACAACGAAATTCCGATCATATTTACATTCAATCTTAATGGATGTCTAGCCTCTGCAAACTGGGGCGGGTGGAAGCTCGTAGCACTACCCCTTCTCTATAGATCCATCATAAAGCCAGAATTAGGTCTTTTCACAAACGAGCCCAAGAATTTGTTGGCGTTTTTAGGGAGATTGAAGAGGGCAGGTCAGGTTTCTGGAGGTGGAGACAAAGAGAGGGAGGCGGAAGGGGTTTGGAGAAGGGTCGAGGGTTGTGCCATTGCACGGTTGAGTGTCTGGAAAGAGGAGGCTGGTACCAGTGTGAATGATGCATGGGTGTGTATCGAAATCTTGACTGCTTTCGATTATCGCAACTCACGTGTTTGGACGCATAGGCAGCAGAGCTAGAAGATATACTAACACTTTCGCCGCTTTTTTCTGGAGGGATATGTTCACCTTTGATTGAATTGATCAACTCTACCATCGATTCTACAGTTCTCCTCGAGGCCAACACCACTCCAACAACCATTCAAGCCAACTCTGCCCGGGTACTGGGGGCTTGCATGCAGGCCCTGGCGAAGCGCGACAAAATAGAATGGGGAGGTAAGTTACCTTTGGCAGCATGGTCTATCAAAGGGATTGGTCATTGGTCATGGTCGAGTGACGTTCTCGGTGGCTTGTTCGTCCTTGCACAAGCAAAGTGAGATTCCTACTAATACAACATCAAATTCGGGACTAATAAGACATGCTTCAGCTCACCAAATGTCCCCTCGGTACCTCTATCCGTCGTCTACCCAACCCTTAGTGCTGCTATCCTCTCGCCGTCCCGTCCGCTGCGACTCTCGGCTCTGAGACTTCTGGATTCCAAGCTGATAGACAAACAAGAGTCCGACGGAGTCGTGGAGGTTGTGAAGCGATGCCTCCAAGGCGAGGAGGTCTCCTTGGATTTGCAAGGCGTAAGGGAGAGAGTTTTGAGGATTGGAAGGGTCGGTCAGGTTGTGGGCGATGAGAGTGGGGCAGAGGTTTGTGCGAGGTGGTTGATCGGTCAGTTTCCATTGAAGTCAGAATCGAGTGTGACTCCTAACGCACCACATTCTCCCTTCGTTGTGTGTAGCCCAACTCAAAGTCAACCTTCGGCCGCTGTGGTCTCCCGCTGCTGCTGCTTTATCTTCACTCTCACAGCGATTTGGAGACGTGGTGTGGAAAGTGTTATTTGAAGAAGTTCAGGGTCTATCACTTTCTCCCTCGGCATCGTCTTCCACGTTATCTGGGTCGGAGAATGGCCAAGAACCGTCCGTGTCTCCATCAATCTCGGAGCAGGAACAAGAAGATCGAAGCGGGGAAGACCCATGGGAGGAAGAACGTTCGTGGCGTGATCCGAGTGCGCATAAATTAAGGAGTGTGGTGCTTGAGTGGGACGACCCTATGGAGGCAAGGAAACGGATGATTGAGGCGAGTTTTCTTCTTTGAGTCCTTTGTTTGATTCTCATACATCACCAATTCACACAGGACCAGAAGTCCCAGGATCGCTTCGACCTCCATTCATATGAGCATCAACTTCTTTCTACCCTTTGCGAGTGTTCGGCATTGGCTGAGAAACACAATCGGGAACTTGTACCCCATTTTCTCGGTCTTGCCGTCCCTACATCTGAATCTGCCTCGACTTCTGCCTCTGCCTTCACTGCTGCGTCCAAGCTGCCTAAGCAAAAGCTGATTGGCTGGCTCAATCTTTTCGCTAGATTCACGAATCCAAAGGCCTCGTATGCTACTTCCACCTTGCACTCATTATACATCTCCCTTCTCTCTCATCCGGACCGCACCCTTCAAACGGTCTCCTTGACTTGCCTCTTGACTTACAAATCGCCACATCTCGCTCTATACGAGGATCGCATTCGGGCATTATTGGATGATACACGATGGCGGGATGAGCTTGCCCTTTTGGACTTGCATGATATGGAGTCTGGGGCGAGGAATGAAGTGATGGGGGTGGTTGTGAGGTTACTTTTTGGGGTGATGTTGGAAAAGAAGGGCAGAGCGAGGGGAGCAGGGGATAGGAGGAAGGCGGTGTTAAGCGCTTTGGCGGGGTGTACAGATGACGAATTGGCATTATTGGTTGACTTGATGTTGAAACCATTCGGGGGTCTGGCTGCTACAGGCAGTGAGGGAGGTGCGGTGTTCTCTGTATCGCCTGTTGATGAAGCTGGGGTCGGAGAAAAGCAGGTGACAGGGTTTTTGACGTTGCTCGGGGATGTCTTAAAGAATCTGGGGTCAAGACTTGTCAAGTATTGGCCGTCACTTATTGGGACGACAATCAACCTCACGAACGCTGCGCAAGCGCGCATTGGTGGGCTTGAGGAGGGTGATGTTCAAGACTTGGAAGAAGAGCGAGAAGATCTGAACGAGGACGAAGCTGATATCTTGGAGGGTCATTCAGCCCTGTCTACTTCATCGTCCAAGATCGTTCGTTCGATCAGACAACTTGGGTTGAAAAGGTTTGCGGACTTTTTCCGCATCCCGGTTATATTCGACTTTTCTCCTTACTTGGGACCAGCATTCGCATCCTTCATTACTCCAAGGTTACCAATCCTGGATAAGGAGAATACTCAAGCTCCGTCTGCGTTGCTCGAACTATTCCACGTGTGGACAACCGAAGGCGTCTACGTTCCTTTCTTGGTCAATTATGACTCAAATACGCTGCCGAAGATCTACGATTGCCTTGTTGCGACGAACGTCAAGCCTTCCGTAATCTCCAGGATTTTTGACATCGTCGACAATCTCCTTGGATTTTCTACCGACAATGAAGTCATTCGCGAAACCGTGCTCAAGCCTCACGTATCACGCCTGCTCTCTAACCTTGCCATCCTCGTTGAAAGAACGAAGGGCGTATCGGCCATTGCCACACCCATCGGCCAACGTCAAATCACCATCCTATCTGAAATCGCACAATATTCCACAGATGCGAATCAAGCTGCGACTCTCCTTGGGTTGTTTTCTCCTCTGCTTCGGAGACCCGCAAAGATCGTACCAGAAAAAGTCAAAGTCAATCTAGTCAAGATTATGGGAGAGTTGATGCGACTAATACCCGAGTTGGGCGACCGCCAGACGGCTACCTATCAGAAAACTTATGCATTGTTGGCGCAGCTCTTCCAATCGCTTCGGTCTCGACCTGCAAGACTGAGTCTTGTGGCTACTTTCCACCGACTAGCAGCAATTGATGTTACCCTTCACGACTTAGCGCATCTTTTGGAGGGCATGAATGCATACTCGACAAAGAGAATGGACGAGCCGGATTTCGATCGTCGTCTCGGTGCTTTCTCCACTCTCAATGAAAGTCTCTACACTACTATCGCATGCTCCGATTGGCTACCAATTCTCTACAACATGCTCAACTTCATTCAAGACCCTGTCGAGTTGTCGGTGAGGAACAGTGCATCGTACGCCATGCGCCACTTCATCGATTTAGTTGCGGCTCGGACATCGCCCGAGTACGAAGACGTCTTTGTTCGCGTACTATTCCCCGGGTTGAAGAATGGCCTGCGTTCGAAGAACGAGATGGTCCGTGCGGAAGTGTTGGGCGTGATTGCGTATTCGGTGGAAAAATGCGAGCACATCTCTGCTTTGCAAGAAATGAGGGCGTTATTGGAAGGTGGAGACGAGGAGGCTAATTTCTTCAACAACATTCTCCATGTCCAGGTCCATCGACGATCGAGGGCACTTCGTCGACTTGCAGACCATTGTGAGGAAGGTCATCTTCGGAGCACCACATTGGCGGATATATTCGTTCCCTTAGTTGGGAATTACATCATGTCCACAGCTTCGGTTGACCACCATCTCGTCAACGATGCAATTCTTGCGACGGGCCGAATGGCAAAGCAACTCTCATGGGGTGCTTACCATTCACTGGTGCAGAAATACCTCAAGCTATCGAGGGCCAAGGATGAATCAGAACGTGTCTACGTCCGCGCGCTCGTTGCTCTCCTAGACAACTTCCATTTCCCGATGGAGGCGGTCATCCCATCTGTGGAGACAGTGCCTGAAGATACATTGGAGGGAGATGGCGACGATGAAGAGGAGGCACCCGAACAAATGGAGCCTATCCTCCCATTGCCTCAATCAGCTAAGACCACTGCTCGCATCGCTGACGCAGTCAATCTGCGCCTTCTGCCTAGTCTTTTGAATCACCTCGAGAAACACGATGCCACGACAGACGATAATACTCGTATTCCCATCTCCATCGGTATCGTCACAGTTGCCAAACATCTTCCTGCCGCAACTAGGGAAGCACAGATCACGCGCTTGTTGACTATACTCAGTCAGATACTACGGAGCAAATCTCAGGAAACTCGAGATCTTACACGAGACGCACTCAATCGAATCACAGTCAACCTGGGACCCTCATATCTCCCTATTGTCCTCCGAGAACTGAGAGCGGCTCTTCTTCGCGGCCCACAACTCCATGTGCTGGCATATGTGGTGCATTCCTTGATGGTGCATATCACCTCTGGCGAGCATGCGGCGGCGTTTGCGACACTAGACGACTGTGTTAACGATGTCGCCTATGTTTCTGCGGAAGTGATCTTTGGAGAATCCGGCAGGGATGTCCTGGCGGAAGATTTCAAGACCAAGATGCGAGAAGTTCGCGCATCATGTTCAAGAGGGCTGGACGCATTCGGCGTCATGGCTAAATTCATCACTCCTGCCAAAATCAGCAGCCTCCTTCTCCCAGTGAAAACCATTTTGCATGAAACGGAATCGATCAAGGTCATGAACCTCGTGGAGGAAATTCTCAAGAGGGTAGCTGTCGGGCTCAACGGGAACCAGCATCTTGTCCCAACGGAGCTGCTAGTATTGTGTCACACGCTTATAAGTCAGAATGCTAAGTTTCTCCAACAAACTCCTGCTCGACGGAAAAAGAACGTCAAGGGTGATGCTATCGTACAAATAAAACGACAGGTGGCGACCGAGAACGACCATTACGCAAACAACTCTTACCGGTGACTGGTATTCATTGTACCTACGTGATGTCTATACTGATAGATTTTAGGTTTGTTGCATTTGGACTCGACCTGCTGAACACTGCTCTTAGGAGAAATCGATTTGACTTCCATGACTCGAAGGTCATGTCAAGGCTTGAATCGATGGTTGTGGTAATCGGAAACACCCTATATTCGACAAGTGCTCCAGTCTTGATTGCCGGGATGCGGTGCGCAGCAGGACTCGCCAAGTGCCCACTGAAAGCCATGGAAAAGTCACTCCCAGTCATCGTCCGACAAATCCTCGATATCATCAAGCAAGCGGGGAATACAGAATCCGAACTTGTTCAGATTGCCTTCAAGGCTTTGGCCACGATCCTTCGAGACGGTCCGCCTGTCCAGGTGAAGGAGAAAGACCTTGTCTATCTGATCGAGCTCTTGGCACCAGACTTAGAAGAGCCGACGCGTCAAGCATCCGTTTTCACTTTGCTAAGAGCCATTGTCGCCCGCAAGTTCGTTGTTCCGGAGATTTACGACCTCATGGAGAAGGTATCCGAGGTCGCAGTCACCAGTCAGTCGCCTCAAGTCCAAGAGCTCTGTCGTGGTGTTCTGCTACAGTTCCTCCTCGATTATCCGCAAGGAAAGGGTCGACTTCGCAATCAGATGGCTTTCTTCGCCAAAAATCTTTCTTACGTGCACGAGAGTGGACGCACGAGTATCATGGAACTACTGGGCGCTATCGTCACCAAGTTCCAGGTCAATCTTGTCCGAGAGTATGCCGACTTGTTGTTCGTCGCACTTGTCATGGTCGTGGCCAACGATGATTCCGCCAAGTGTCGTGAAATGGCTGCCCAGCTGATCAAAAACTTGTTCTCAAGGCTAGACGATGACCATCGCAACATCATCCTCTCACACCTTCATTCTTGGGCTTCGCAGAGCACCCAACCCCAGCTCACATGGGTATCGGCTCAGGTTTATGGATTTATCATAGACGTAAGTCAAAAAGAGGCCCTTCCATACATCCCGGCTATCCTCGACGACCTCCAAGCATCCCTTAAAGTCAGCGCCGCTTCCCTTACACCGGTTGAAGACGATGACGAAAGTCATATGGAAGTTGAACCAGATTGGCAACTTCCTTACCATGCACTCACTGGTTTGCACAAGATTTTGCGCATCTTTCCTGCGTTTTCCACAGAAGACGACAAGATTGCCTGGAATTTTGTTATTCAACATCTCCTTTTCCCTCACGCATGGGTCAGGATGGCAGCCTCCAGGATGTTGGGCTTGCTTTTTACTGCGGTACCCGTCGCACCACCCCGCACGGACCTAGACGACAGTCATCCCTTGTCCAAGGCAGGCATGCAAGAGGTGGCGAGAAAACTCTCACAACAACTCAAGAGTGAACATCTAGATGAAGCGCTCAGCCTACAAGTCGTCAAAAACCTGTTTTATCTCGGAAAATGCTTCTACCTCATCCCTACTGTGGATCATGCTGCGATAAACGAAGATGCTGAAGACATCCTGGAAGATGAAGCGGCGGCCAACGCGGCCGATGCGCTACCCAAAGCGGGCGAAGATAATCTCAAGGACCTCGCAAATCCATTGGCATGGTTAT
This sequence comes from Crassisporium funariophilum, assembly GCA_014925845.1. NCBI lineage: Eukaryota > Fungi > Basidiomycota > Agaricomycetes > Agaricales > Crassisporiaceae > Crassisporium > Crassisporium funariophilum. Next base: position 2,344,726 of record JACGCL010000004.1, read on the forward strand.
TCTCAAAATTGTCTTACCAGATCAAATCCGGTCATATCGCAAGACGTAGCAGGGCTGCGTGCAAGGTATGACTGGCCGTCCTTTTCAATCTATTATATGTTGTTGACTCTCGTTCTTTCAGCCCAATTGGTCACAGCAGCCTTTGGCTGGGCTGCGTTGGTTTGCAGCGATGACCTCGCATATGGATGCTTCAAGACTTGAGCGATTCCTGGTGCATATCTTGACTCCAGTATACCGATTGACGGAGGATGATACAGTCCGTGATAGTCAGATGGGTAATTCACTTCCGCACTCACTTTGTCATGCTTCTATTCTGAACAGTTTCCAATTTCTAGATGAGCTCAAGACGACGGCTGTTGAACTCCAAGACCTTGTCCAGTCAAAAGTCGGCGTAACGAAGTTCTCTAATGTCTACAACCAGATACGGCAGAGCACTCTTGGTGTAAGAAGGGAGCGGAAAGTCGCCAGAGTGCTGCAGGCGACCACCAATCCCGAAGCTGCTGCGAAAAGGAAAATGCAGAGGAACGTGATTAAGAAGGACAGTAGGAAACGGAAGGATCGTACCTTTTCGTGCGTTTTTCTCCCTCCATCATCAATTTTTGGAATTCATAATCTTATGTATCTAGGGATGGGAAAGGAAGGATAAAGCGGCGGAGAGAGGAGTAATTTACGTCGGATATAATTTCATACAACACTCATTTGATTTGACCACCCATCATTACACTCACTCAGTCTCTCCAGTTTGGGTTCGTACATTAGACTGTTTTGTGATAATAATCATACTAGATGAAGCCCATCATTGGTTGCGAGTAAAAGTATTTCCTATCGTTACAAGGTTTTCCCCCAACATGACTTCCCGCTTAGAGCCCTAGCTTCTCACTGTCCTGCAACAGGGTAAAATGGTATATTACTATACAATACACGGTAGAGACAAATGAATAGTTTCCCGAAGTTTGAAAGCAATCTTGAAACGTTGCCAGTCGCTAGTGGCCCCACGACCGATCATGCGGCTTCTCATCATCACTGGGGAAAGCAAGCTCAGCCTCCTCTCCAATCGCTTCCTCATCATCCTCATTCCAATCACTCGTCGTCTCCCACTCATTCTCGAATTCAATGTCCAACGCCGACTCCTCCTGACCATCCGTCAGCTCTGTCAACGGGTAGAAGCACGCCAACTGGGGTGTTGTCGGATTGTGGGTTATAGGTTGCACCCAGCGCCTTTCGCGCAATCGTTTATGTCGTTCCCTGTCTTGCTCTATACGCTTGTTGACTTCGTTCCTGGATAGAGGGATGTTTTGTTGCTGGGATGAGAGAGATGAGAGAGATGATTTTGAAGAAGGGCTCTTTTCCGTGGGAGCAGGTGTGGGGCGAGAGTCGAGGGTGGTCAAGACGTCGTCGATTCGTTGAGGATCAAGGTATCGTTTACTTCTCCAGTTGCCAAGTATCTGGAGATAACTTGTCAATAGGATAATCATGCTTAGGATTACGGAGCGTAAGACGCACTTGTTTAGTGCTGACAAGGTTTGGCAAGCCTTGTCTTCCCTCCGGAACTATGAACTCGATGATCTTGCTCAGATCTCGCGATACGAAAGACACATAAAGCCCATTCGCGTTCGCAGCTTTAGAACGCTCTGATGTTGAGCGCGACTTGACCAACAGACAAGTCTCGCAGAGCGAGTCAATGAAGTAGAGAATATTTATTCGAGAGTTGATAGTTCCCTTCACAAGAGAAAAGGCAGCGGTTTCAGTTAGATGAACGAATAACACGATAGAAACACACCTTCTGCGTCTCTTCCACAATGCAGTCCCAGATATCCTCCCCACAAGGAGGGAAATGCTTTATGGCATAACTTACGACTTTCTGAATGGATTGTTGGGAGCTGAGCCGTTATAATTACACTTTAGTTGGCCAATGCTGGACAAGAAAAACTTGGTTCACTGACGCATTCAGTCGACGAAGCAGTTCAATGAAGTGCATCCTTACTTCAAAAGGATCCATATTGAACTAAAGATTTGAGGAATTCTACGAGGTATGGTGTTTTAGCAATGACTGCCAGTTAAAGCCAAGTTAAAGCACAGCGGCAGGCGCCTACGGCGCGGAAGGGCCCTGATTTGCGTGAGAAATTTGTGCTTGGCTGAAACCTCCGAAGAAAATTGACATGACAGGGATTCGCAACTCGGATTCAGGTCTAAGCATGCTTCCTGTATCTCAACACGAAGAGACTCATGACACAGTACGAGGTTCAAAACGAAGTATATCCAATTCATGAGCAGAAGCAAATGATTGTGCCACAATTTATAAGTAAGTACAAAGAAGTGGTCGAACATATTCAAGGATGGAGAAGGACTTTTGTGTAACCATCCACCCGCCGATCGAACTTGTCATACGCATCAGCTGCATCATCAAGCGGCAGATTGTGCGAAACGACGAAGGATGGTTTGGCTCTTCCCGCAATGATCAAATCACGAAGGTAACGGTTGTATGCCTGTTAAAGAAACGATTTCAAGAGCATGGAACAGCAGGTGGACAGAAAAGATGCCTTACCTTCACGTTGCATTGCCCAGTCCCGAGCGTCAGACCTTTCTCGAAGAGTTTTCCTACATCGTGATTACATTTAGATTCAGTGACCATTGTGGACGGGTGATCTCGCACCAAATGGGAATGAGATATATCCCCTGTGTTGACAAACATAAGCGATCTACAAGCAGGAAAGGGTGATCGTATGAAGACGTACTTTGCGGCAGCGGAATCAGGCGCTCCTGGATCGCTCGGGACGTAAAGGCCCGGGATTCCCAAGCCACCAGTGGGCCTCACAATGCGAATCAAGGCTTCGAGGACTGCATTGGGTTGTTCGGTTTTCCCATCGCCAGTCGTCGCTTGGTATCCAACAGCTGCATAGATGGAAAGCGTCAACATGGCTGTCTCTTGAATTGCAATGGCATAAATGATGCTGACCATCGACACCTCGATCAACCTCTTTGCTATATATGAAACATTGATTAGGCTATATGCCAAGTCTAGGAAAAAGAATCCTACCCTCCGCGCATGTTCAATATTTGTGTTACCGCATCCTCCTTACTAAAGTCCACAGGGATGCACCCAATCTCCTTCGCCTTTGCTAAACGCTCAGCAACTCGGTCGACCACATAAACGTCAGCCGCTCCGCGGAGAAGGGCAGAGTATGCCGCCATGAGACCAACGGGACCTGCTCCGAATACGACGACAGATTCTCCAGGTTTGAAGCCCTGTATAGGTTTAGGATTAGCGGATTCGTATGGTGAGTAGATCAGGGGCTTGAAGGAAACTACTGACGGAGAGTTCGACACCGTGCCAACCCTAAAGATTGGTATGAAACGAGTCTATGGTGATTCGGTATAAGTTAACTCACTGTCGGGAAGATATCAGCCAGTAATGCGAAGTCTTCCTCGTGCTCAGTTCCTGGGGGAAGTATCAAGGCATTGAAATCAGCGAAAGGTACGCGGACAAATTCCTGGGAAACTATTAAGTACGTTTCCCTATTTCCATGCTGTTATAGGACTACTCACCGCCTGGCCGCCTGGATATGGTCCCATGGCTACGTATCTGTGGCGTTTGAGATAGCATTTTACACAAATATCAGACATAGTAAAATGACGGGACTCACCCATAGGCACTGTATGATGGATACATAATCGTCAATAAGCATGGCGTATCTTGTCATTCTAAACGAGAAAGAACACACCCTCCAGCCTAATTGGAATTCGTAGTTAGCAAGGTAAACTTTAGAAACTACTTGACACTCACAAAACCTGGATTAACATGAGTGCAGAAAGCAGATCTTCCTTCTTCACAGTTGAGACAACGTCCGCAAGCAACATTGAATGGCATCACAACCCGGTCCCCTTTCTTCAGAAGCTATACAGACTGTTGTTTAGAAATCAGGAGGAGCTAACAGATACACTTCACGTACTGTCACACCCGTTCCAACTTCCTAGAGCCAAGTCGGAAAGTCAATCCTGGAAGTCAATCCGAGCAAGAAAGACATACGTCGACAATTCCCATGCTGGATGAAATCATCAGTTGTCGAATATTGCTGCGAGAGCGCTATGCCTACTTTTCATGGCCAAACACAATTCCTGATTCCGCAGCGGTTCGTCCCTCATACATGTGCAGATCACTGTCAAATGAGATAAGAGAGAAAAACAAATATCATGATGTCTTTGTAGAGAATTTACCTTCCACAGATACATGTAGTCGTAACTAACAGCCTGGCATTGAGAGGGCTCGACGATAACAACAATGAAGAAGACTCACCCCTAACAATGATGTCATCAGGATGAAGAATTTTAGGTTTCTCAACCTCGCGAACAGTAACGGAAAATGCTTTATCGTAAACAACAGCGCGCATGATGGTCAAAAATAGTCAGTCAGATTTGATGAACATTCGCGACCCATGTTCTTATATGGGTTCTAGGAGCTTCATGGAATAGCATAAACGTTCAACCGTTCAAACTGTGAATTCTGGTGACAACAAGAATATGATATGAGACGCCAAATGTATGTCAGTAATCAGTCACTTACCACCGCGACTTAGTCAGATGCACACTTGAAAGGAAGTGTGCCGTGGGATTGAACTCCATTAACGATGATGCCCGATGATGCTTGCTACTATTTTCGATGCTTGGCTGTTTTTCAAGGTCGAACTTCGTGGTCAGATGAGCCTGGTAGCACATGATGTTGCTTGATTGGTCTTAGAAATCATCTCAAGCCAACTCTTGACTTGCTCTTGACGAGGCATAATTCATAAGCCTAGAAATTGTGTGACGATCAAATAAGGCCCGTCAATGCTTGAAAAAGTCAAGGGATCATGGGCTTCATCAGGTGCCACCTACCTCATAGAGTGTAACGATTCAAGGCGCTCTTCGTCGAATAGTGCTACCGCTAGCCAGTGTTTGACGCTCCTGTGAGAAATGTCTACCTGGGCCACTCACCAGTTCATTACTTAATTACACTGCGAAGCTTCGCTCGCGTAAATGACATCGTGGAGTCGCGTAGGATAGGATGCCAGGAATAGTTCAATTAAGATTGCCCGGACTATTGGCGTTCGCTTGCTCGTCTAAAGGAGTAAGGATACCAGAAAGAAACGCGGTAGAATGCTGATGATGGAAAGCTTCAGCCAAGGTCCAGCCTGGTTTAGCTCCGCCCCCACCCAAGTTATGTTGGCCTACAAAGATGATTCATTATAACGTGTTGCCTGCTTTGGAGAAATTTATGACTCCCGGGGTGATCCCCTTCATAATGTGATTCGTCGTACTTATGTGGCCCCCAACTATCGAACAGGCTCTACCGTGACCCTTTTTCTTCATCAATGGATATCTGAACGCTGACATCCATCTCCTTCAAGTCGCTAAGATCAAGAGGAACAAAACCACCCGAGTTAGAGCCTCATCCTCGTCAAGTACTTGCTTGAGTTGGTAAGTAGAGAGAGACAGAGAGAGAGAATACCAGTTATGTTGGATGTGAAAAATATTGGCTCGCCGCCGCTGGGTCATGTGGCACAAGACGTCGGCTCAAGCGGTCCGACTACTTAAAGACTGATTGTCTTTTCTGAACCAACACCTACCTTCATCAACAATCCTGATTTTCTTTTCATCAGGGTTCTGGGTAGGTGTGATTGTCATGGGCCATACAGATAATCTTGGTTCTTCTATCGACGACCGACTGTCATCACCATTGTAGTCTGCAAACCATCATGCGTCAGGGTTCAAACAACGCAGGTGACTTTCGCGGAACTGTGAAATTCATCGCAATGATGCGCGCAGTCTAGCTGCAAACTCAAACATCCCACTTACTCTTGAAACAATCCCGGATCAATAATTCATGGATATCGCGAATCCCAATGACACTCCTGGTACTACTGGTTTCTACCACTCGAGTTCATGCATCTGATCAGAAAACCTGTATGCTACTTGGCAGACACCCGTCCAGTATATCTCATAGTGTACAACTCACCCATATTCCCAGCCCACTGGGCTATGTGGATCCCGAAGCTAGCGAATGAAAATATGGGGAAGCTGTTGCAGGTCGAGGGCGATCCCGCGACGGGGTTCGAGTATGACTTCCAAGAAAACTACGACCTACAAGTCATCATCCGAAGTCATGAGCTTGTAAAGCTAGCTGACGTAGATAAGAAGTTTGCTGTCGATTTTCTCGAAGGCCGTGATGAAGAAGATGGAACGGATCCGGTGGGGGCTATCAGATCAATGGCAATGGATGAGATGACAAAAGTGGCGAGACGTATTCCTCCACCCTTGCCAAGCTTGAAGTCGGCAGGAATGGCGTCCACAGTGAGTACTATCTGCGCTGTTGCGCCGCAACACCACTCTGACCATACATCTTGTGACTCGATCATCATCTTCTGGCAGCCCGGCAAAGTCGAGATCAAGAATTGTCAGACGTGGATGACGCAATTCGTCGAGGAACTCATTCTCGCCAACATATTTCCTGAGGGAGCACGTCAAGTGTTGGCAATTGCACCGAAGAATTGAGGGAGAATGGTTGGTGTAGTGATTTGTAATTAGTGACAGCAGAACTTGTAACCGTATGACTCAAAACATGGGAACAAGGGTAGAAAAAAGGCAAGATACTGTAGAAAGTGTGGCCCAAAAAAACGCCCAGCCGATCTGATTCCGGCCTATTCTGCTAAATTCCAATACACATCAACTCGCTGCTCGCGATCTCCAGCCTCTCCAGCTTCTTCACCAGATCTGCCCGCTTGTCTGAATTCTGCGGACTCTCCATGGCCAGCTCGCTACAAATCCTGATACCATCTGTGCCGTTGATCCCAAGGTGAGAGTACAACGCAGGGAGGACACCACGCTCAATGCCGTGGACAAGCTCGTAGTCAATGGCGAGGGGAACATTGTCTGCAAAGCGCTTGTAGGCAACTATAGACGCATAGAATCAGCATTGGGGGAGGTCGAGGTCAAAAGGCAAGGAGGACACACCTTGGAAATATGCCCTAACATCCGCCATAATCGTCAATGCCGGTTCCATCTCATCAGCCTGCAACAACTTCGGCAAATCTTCAGGCTTAACGCCCACAAGCCCAATCTCTGCCAAACCGGAGAGGATTTTTGCTATGCCAGTAAGCTGAGGTGGAATCCCGACCGGAGTCTTGTTGAGAATCCCAGCTGTCAGAGAGGCAGGACTGTACGAGTTTATCAAGGACATCAGGTTGGGGCGTCCATATTTCTCGCGGGAGCCTTTGTAGTGAGCAAGGAACTTGCTTTTGTAGTCGGAAAGATAGTGGGTGTTTAGGGAGAAAGGTCGATTTTCCAGTTTGATGAACCACGCGATGCTTTCTTCTGTACGTCCAAGGCATCGCTTGATATGTTGTTGCATGATTGCCCTACGAAACAAAATGTACCCTCAGTATATTGGTCATCTAGAATGAGCAGTGCTCACTTGACACGCTGCTCAAGATGGCCCTGCCCAAAATCGTGGAAATGAACCTCGACGAGTTTGTTGACATGCTCAGAGATGATAGTATAAACAGTTCTGCAGAGAATTTGGGACGGCGAATGCCATTCCCTGATGACTCCTTTGATAAATGTTTGTTGTACAACGAAAGGATAACTTCCAGGAAGTTCGCGAGTACGTGCGCTGCAAGAAAAATCGTGATCAACATATGTACAACCCCAGCGTTAACGAGTTGTCTTACCGATGCGCTCTCTCCATGACCTCATCAATGTAAATCTTGTCTGCCACTCCTCTCTTCCTCGTAGTTGCAGCCCCCAGCTCGTCTTCGCTCTCGCTAAATTCATCGTTGCCATCTTCCTCCTCCTCGTCGATCAAAAACGACGCCCTTCTCAGATGCTTTTTCTTCTTGTCCTTACTTTCGAATGGTCGGAAATTTGGGGCCGTGCCGCGGATGGCCCGGCGAAACCTCTCTTGAGCGGGCCGTATGGCTTGGAGCAGACCATCCTCGTCTGGGACTCCCTCAACATGGCGGGAAAGATCGCTGGTAAAAACATGCAAGAGGCTAGAGATCTCATTGCGAGGGTCAGAAGCGGGTGCTTTCGGAAGTAGTTGAAGGAGGGAGCGTGTGTGAATGATAGATTTCTCTAGTTCGTCCTGGATTTGAGGAAGTCTGATAAGGACAGATATAGGTGTATGAATTAGGTATGAAGATGCAGGGAAAACGCGAACCTCTTTGAAATCAAATCGGACAGTATTGAGCTCAATCTTTCCACCAGATTCGCTGTTCTGAGATACTTCTGGTACATCGCATCGAGTTCTGACCATGGAGCCGTCATCGAGAAAAACTCGTCCTCTCGCTGTCTCGCTTGAGCCCAGGTGATGTTGTTCTTGATGTCGTTTGAGCTGGGCTGCTTTACGCAGTACCAATTGTTCTCAAGTGGTTCCTTCTCGTTGCGTATGAAAGGAAGCCAATTGTTCTCCTCGCCAGTTGGGATACGGTCGGGTTTCGTAAGAACGCCTGTATGTTTGATTGTGAGAAGCGCGACAAACCGAAACAGAAGGTAGTGGAGAAAGAGAACGCACCGATAGTGCGCTTGCCGTCCGGATCATACTGTTTAGCTAGGCGATGTGCGCCTTGATTTTCAAAATCGGCTTTGCAGAAGAAATGGGTCAACATGTCGAGTATCTTGAGAGAAAGATGTACTCACTCTCACATGCAACTGCCAAAAGGATGATGCAGCTCTGCTTCTTGATATAAGCGGTCACCAAACTCTCAACAAAAGCGATATCATTTCCGCCTCCTCGACTGTTGCTTATGCTGGCAATCAACCCTGCGAGAGTCAATTAACAAATCAAGATCGTTTATGTGTGTGACGCGTAATATTTTATCACGCACCAGGAAGATCACAAAACGAGAGGTCTGCTACTCCCGGACCACTGATCTGAAGCGAGACGCAGTTGATGGAAAAGCTCAATTCCGAACTGAGCACCTCGTCGTCCTCGCTATCCAAAAAGTGTTTGGCAGGTTTGCTAGGATTCAGTATGGCCCTCTGCGCTCTTCGTATACGTTCTTCTACACGGGCTTTATCGTAAATGATGTCTCCAAATATCTGGTTCTTGGCCTGGCCCAGAGGTTGCCCTTGCGCGTCCCTAATGAAGCGGAGCGAAACTATGCAATGCCAAGGGGTATTCGAGCGAGATAGCCGGCATTCGGTAGGACAACTGCAAGGATGACGCGAGAAAAATCGGTTTTAGTGTCGAAGACGCTTTCGAAATGAAGCGACATACCGTGTGCATGTTCCGGCAGCGCGAGGCAAGGTGATGCCCGAAATGGACTCAATAAGGGAACTTTTCCCTGCACTCTGGTTGCCAATAACTGCAATCTGAGGGAGGTCAATGTCGACTTGCACACTGCTCTCAATGGACAATGAGTAGAAGTTATGAGCGAAAATGTTGTCAAGTATCACCCTGTGTTGTGCAACCTGTTCACTAAATCCAACGTACGCCTTCTGGCTAGGGACAGTTGGGGATTCGACAGGCCAACACCACCACCCGTATCATCGTCAAACTCGCTATCATCAGGTGGCGGAAAGGAATTAGGAGAGGGCGTCGGTGAGCGGGGGCTGGACATGGTGGATGTGAACGTGGATGTGGATGTGGTATCGTCGTCAAAATCTTCGTCTGAAATACTCATACCAAAGTATAACACCACAAAAGCAAAACACAGCACCAGTTCATATAGACTTACTATTTAGGTTCCTCTTCGGAAGGCAATTTCTCTATTTGTGGATTGCCGTGAATGCAGGTAACGGTTCTCAAACATACTCATATTATTAGGCTTCTTCCAGCCACCTCCAACGAGGAAGCCGTCCATTGGGAGCCAACTCGCAGGGCCAGCATGCCCCTTCCTGCATGCTTCGGCTCAAACATCCTTCGTAGGGATCGTTTTCGGAAGCAGGTCAAAAGTCGTTCTTCCTTCGCGGATTCAGATAAAGCCTGTACGAATGTATGGGCGCTCACCTTGATGGCGTTCGACGATGAGAATTTTGAACGCCAACGCGGAACCTGAGTATACTTACCTATGGCTGGAGTTCTTGTGTTGCCAAGTTCTCCAAGCTCCGTTAACATCCGAATAGGCCTGCCACTGGCCACGTCGTACGAACATGCCGCTGCGGAAGACATCTGAACCTTGCGGATGGCCCTTTAAGGCATGTTCACAAACACCTATTCCACCCCAGTAGGCACAAATCACAAAAGCCTACGATGGGAGCGCGACAGTTGAAAAATAAACCACTTGCCCGCCATGTAAAGGACTCGCAACCGGAACAAACCCTATATCTTGCTTGCAATTGATTGAACTAAAAAATCATTTGACTCGGGCGACGAGCTGGATCTGCACTTGTATACTTATGGACGACTTGAAGGCAAATGCATGGTATGCCGGTGAGATATATGGGGACGCAGATTAGATTAGGCACGTTCGATTTCGTTACGGGTTGTCAAGAGCAATATCTGGATCATACACGATTGTTGTAGGACTCCTGCACTCGGAAAAGAATATGGTCAGATCCCATCATGCAAGGCAGTAATTCCAACATGCCTTTTCTCAATTCCCTAGATTCACGAAAGATAAAGGGAGTAATATGGTCAGCCCTACTTACGAATAAAACAAAGTCATAGTCATAATGGCGTACATTCTCAAACCAAGCAATTTGAGCCTTCATCTCCGTATGCCCAAACAACAAGACAATATCATAGTCGAAGCTGTAATACTTCTCCCCAGCCGTATTAACCTTCTCCGTGGGTTCTACATGAGCTATGTCGACGTTGATCGTGCACACTTGGGAGTAGTTCCCTGGTACACCACAATCAGTTATAGGGGTACGTGTCGCATCAATGTGGAGGGTGAGTAAGAGACATACCAGCATCCACGTCGGTCCATTTTGGTTTGAGGTTCGAACCTCGATAACATGATATAGTGGTAGAAAAGGCATTAAGTTGAGCACTTTTCGTTCTCGCCGATCGATTGAAGCCGGATCGGAATTCTTGTGTTTCCGCTACTTGGGTATTCTGAGAATTATATCCATTGATTCGCTGGCTACGTGGAACTGCGCTAAAGAGCTCACCCTGGAAAGTATCGGTGTGAACACGCCATCGACGAGTAAATCCCCCGCTGACGATTTCAGTGTAGTATTAAATCTTTTCACATGCTCAGGATCTTCCGCCTTATATCTAAGTTGGCTTATATGCCCATATGTGACTTTCGCAATGCGGGTTCTGACGAAATGGTCGAGATATGATGATATCGCGCCGTCGGAGACGGCTTTATTGCTATAGTTTGTCGTAATCATAGGCATCATTCAGCAGTTGTCCGAAATCATGAGAAGGACAACGCTTACACATGATTCTCCGGACGTATGACCTTCAGTCCTTCAGCAGTCAAGGAATGTTGGATAATCTTAGAGAGCCAATCGCTAGCTGCGAACCCACCGACGAGGACGACATGCTTTTCGTGGATGATGGATTAGCGAACTCGGAGCTTCATTAGTCGAAGCGATGTACTTACAGAAATTGGATGCAGGGACGTTTTGCGCAGTTCCAACACTGATTGCAAAATACAATCCACGGAAGGCTCAAAGAACTTTGCAACGTCAGTCCTACACCACGCCCAAACTAGTCAAAGTGCTGCATTGGATCAAAAAATAAGAACCACATACCCCGCTAGCTTCAGCTGCCCAAATCGAATATTGTGCTTCGCATCATTATCACGAGTCGATCCAAACTTTACATATTGTGGTTCATCGGCGTTCCGAAATCTGAGTTTGGCGGTTTTGTCGAAACAGCGTACGATGTGGTCGAGGTCATCAATGAACGGAGAGTCGGCGAGAGCTTCTGTCAATCATCATGCATAATCTGAGCCGGCGCGTTCAGAGGTGATGGGGAAAATAGCAGAAACCTTTTAGAAATAGCTGGGCATGAACGCTGACGAACAAAGATCCGAAAAAGTGACCTGAGAGATTGCTTGGTTAGCCTGGAATGGAGAAAACAACAACCGACAAACATTGAGGAATCGCGATCTCTTCAAATACTTTTTCGGAGTTGGATTTCGTTTGCCGGTAGGTGCTCACGTCAATAGTGCCGCCACCTGCATCAACCACCACCACCCCCTCTCCATTCTGCAGGACAAAGACATTGTACTCAGTCCGACAAAGAAAATGAAAAGTGGCTCACATCCATCGCATCACTCAACACTCCATTCCGGACCGCGAAATGCAAACTTGCCTCGCCCTCTGTCACAAATGACACTCGAGCGTGGCCTTCAACATTATCTGGGATCAACCCAGCCACCACAGCAGCTTTCCGCATCTGACTTTGCTCAGTACCCTCCCATCCGTTCGGATGACTGAGCACATACACCAGATCGTGCTCGACGGATGCCCACATATCCGGTCCGTTAGAGTGGGTGTCTTGAATGTAGGCAGAGACGCAGGAGAGAAGGTAGGAGAGGAAGTCGGCAAATACTTGGACTACGGATTTGTTGGCAGGTAATGCGGGAATTTGGGATTTTATCGTTTGCATAGCAGTGAACTTGGAACGGAGGTGGAGTTTAAACCTGAAGATACAATTGAGAATTGATGAATACTTCTCGGTGAACCATGTCAAGTCAAACGCAGGACCGACCATTCGACTTTAACCCATCCCTCATCTTCAGCCAACTCGAATGCCCCATCCCGCGTGGCTTCGGCGCCTACGGCACGAACATTACCTTCCTTATCGTAGTAGATGATAGTGGGTATCTTCGAGGCACCACTGATCTGTTCATGAGCTGGAAATCTAACAAACCTTATTCTTCCGAATGTCATGAAACCGCAAACCAAGTACCAACCTCGTTACGCCTTTTACTATCGGCGCTTGTCCGGGATCAAGGAAGCTGCAACAATGAATTTATTTCAGGTCATCCTTCAATATAGAATATGAGCGTACCTGTAAGAAATTCCACTGTAGGTAGTTCCAATATCAAAAGCCAAAACCAACTTGCGACGCGATCCATTGTAGGCGGGACGAGACGACATTTAGAGTGGTAGGGTGAATCTTGGATTGTCCCAGTATTGGTTGCATATTGGACTACTTATAGTGGTTTGATAGATGGGCGCCTGAATCCTGTGCAGCATTGTAAATGTCAAGTATAAGTGACAGGTTTCCGGTATCGGAATTCCGTCTTGGTACACCCTGCACGTGCCTGCACGTGCTTTGTTCACCACATTGCAGTTCTAGATGACTGATGAGTTTAGGAGGAAGTCTTGAATAGAACTAGGGCTTAGTAAGTTTGATTAGTCAAGAAAAATCAAGCGACTTCACGGCTCGAGAATAAAAGTGAATCGAGCACGTGAGAGTCGACTTGAGTTTTTCTCTTTCGTACTGTCACCAGTACTTCATTAAGAAATTTTCTTCCCTTCGAGATTTGACTTCTTCGTCGCCTAATCGCTCTTCAAATCTATCCCAATCTCACATCTACATTCTACAATGACTAGAGTTGACATTCCAGCCGGCACTATCGGAAATACGGTGCCTATAGAACTTCTGAACATTGATTTCATCACATCTATCGATACTCCTTACGGTCAAATATCAAACCCATCTGCAGATTCATCTGTCATTCCTCAGGAAATTTCCACCAATGTCGAGACAGAAGCGGAGAAAGTTAGAACGCGGAACGCTGAAAGAAGGGCGTTGAGAGATGCTGGAGTAACAGATATTTCTGATGATGAAGAAGAATCTACACCTTCTACAGAAAGGTGATCAGCCCATGGTGTGCCCAAAGATCATCAGACAGCCTTTTTGGCGGCCTGGTCCATGATGACTGATGATCAGAAAGGCAAGATCTTCGATGTCATTGGCCCCAAATCGGTTCCCGAGGTGTTACCCGCCAAACCAAAATCGAGGGTGACTGAACTTCTTTTCTCGGAAGAGAGAGAACTCCCTCCGGTTACGACTGTAGGCACTCACAAGTTTGGGATACATCCCGAAGTTCGAAAGCTGGCGGCTTCCGGCCTTCATGTTCCTATTTTGTTGTTTTTGGCAAAATCGATGCGCAACATCTATTTAAAATCTATTCCGAAGGAGCAACACATTATAGGCAATACCAAGACATATCTCATCAAGGTTGAGAATTTTCCGGACGAAAATTCTATGGACCCGACGGATTGGTTAGAAGCTTGGTCGGGATACCTCACTTTCTTGGAATCGGTGGCGTCTCCAGGGGTGTTCCTGAGATGGAAGAGTCACTACCGTTTTCTCTCAAGTCAGGAAGACCTGTGGCAGAACTGTGCAGCTATTCGTAGATTTGATATTGAGCAACGTCGCCAGTACGCCGCTCAGCCGACTTCTTTCAACAAAGACATTTATTGTTGTCGATTTACCGAAATCAAGAATTTGGTAATGAAAGAAGAGAACAACAAATGGAGAAGGAGGATGAAATTGGGAGCAACTCGCACAATGCGAGATTGCGTTCGTTCAGATCCTTATCCGTTGACAAGCGGTGAGGCGGGGAAGCCACACCCCTTTCAGAGGGGCAATGGGGAGAGATCCGGCCTTCCCATCTGCCTTATCTGCGCCCGGATTGGACACAAATTTACAGAATGTACGCAATCGACTTCCGAACGTGGGAGAGCCGTCGTCTGCCGGTGATGTGCCAACGGCGCGCTATGCGTGAAAAACACACACAAAACGACCGACGTGAGGTTGACGCTACCGTAAGAGTGGCTCTGAGGTGCGAGACAGGGTTCCTCGGCTTCCAACGGTGACCGAACAATGTAGTTAGTTTGATAGTGTCAATAATAGATTGAACGCACGTGCTAGAAACGATGTTGGAAACGCCAAACGATGCGCTTATTGATTGAAGGGCGAGAAACACGATTGCTGTGACGAAAACGATAATAAAACAATGAGAACGCGATCGAAAACGATGAGGACGAGGTCGAGTGTGCTACTGTAGCACGAGCGAGGCGAGAGCGATGAAATCCGTAGTAATTCTTCTTCCTTTCTACGATGCTAGCTACAGGTTTTTATACTAAGTGCGTGCTACAAACGGAGATAAATACTAAGCGCGATAAAGTAGCAATGCTAGTACCAAAATAGTAACTTAATAATTGGACTGATGGAAATTTGCATAATGAAATAGAGAATTTGTCTTGTCCGTAGCCCCGAAACGCCCGGGTACCTTAAAACGGTGCGTAGCCGTGTTTTGAACGATCAAAAACAAAAGGAAAACATTGATGGAAGCCGCTGGAAGGCCATCAAACTTGGCGAGCGCGGTCGGAATTGTTAACTGTGCGTTGTCAGCCCCATGGTAACCCCGCCAGATCACATGCGTTTGTATGGGGTCGCGTTTTCGGTCCGCCTAAAGGAATTTGAGGTCTTCGAGTGTCGCGTGTTGCGTGCCATGATGGCTTACTGGAAACGCGCGCGCACGGAATCGCGTGAGAGAGCAAGCCGCAATCGTCGAGTAATGGGGGAGCGCTAAAAACGATTGATTGTTGCGTTTTCCGGGGTCAGGCTGTGAGCGTGCGCATCACCGGTGCCTTGTCAAAAAGTTGGTTAGCGCCTCCTCTTCCACGCCGGTCTGCATCTCCTGGAATCTGGGAGGAAAAGCTCGATGCCAATCTCAACACCCAGAGATGCACAAGTGTTCGTTCTGCGGCGCTCAATCCCATCACGCATGTTCCCGCGCCTGCCTGTGAACTGGTCCCCCTGTCCCGTCCATCAAGTCCCAGTTCCCCTTATGTTCAGTCCCTCTTACTTAATAAAATTGTTTCACCATATTTGCCGGCAGCGTTCCAATTGTTTATAGATCGCTTTCCAGAGTTAGGAACCAGTTATCCATTCATTGTTGACAAGTTGATCCACGGTTTCCGTCTGGGAGATCTTCTTCCTATGTCACATTCCTTCACACCCCAAAATCACCCGTCAACCCTGGCGCATGCCGATATAATCAGAGATTATATCTCGACTGAATGCGAGAAAGGTAGAATGTCGGGACCTTTCTCGCGTACTCATTTGGAAAGCATAGTCGGTGGCTTCTTTTGATCATCTCCGATAAAGATTATTCCGACCTTAGACGGTGCCGGTGTGGTCATAAAGAATTGCATGACAATGAATCTGTCTTTCAAAGATCATGAGGGCATTTCTGTTAATGATATGATTGAAGCAGAGGACACGCCCACGAAGTGGGGTACTGCTGCCGAGATTGAACACATAGTGAGTGATGTTCTATTGCTTAACCCGTCCCCCGTATCCCGTCTTTTGGATCTTTCCCTGCCGTTTGGCTATTACCACGTCCCCTGTCTCACGTCTTTATTCATTCACATGGAATATATTCCGATGCTGATTGGGTTTTCACCCAATAGATTGAGTCAGCATCTGTGGGTACCCAAGCCGCAACGTTGGATGTGCATGCGGCATTCAGGACAGTTCCCGTGTGGCCGGCCCACAAAAAGTACATTATTGTGAATTTTGACAACGCCTTTTGGCTAGATCATGTTCATCCCTTCGGATGTACCTCTTTGGGAGGAAATCATGGTGAAATTGCTGATTTCACCGTAGATGCACTGGAGGTCCAAGGCATCGGCCCGGTGAAGAAATGGGTAGATGACTTTGTCATTTTTCGTGCTCCGCGGAACCTTATCCCACAATCGGAATCTGATACGCATTCGACATTCAATTATGATTTGCGAGACGTAAAGTCCGGCATTGAACTGTTAGGAATACCTTGGCATCCGACAAAGGGACAAGATTTTGCCTCGGTGTTCTCTTACGTCGGATTTCTTTGGAATATAGAACTTTCCGAAGTTTCCTTAACCGATGAGAAGTGTTTAAAGTTCAAAACCCAGGTGGACAAGTTTCTTTTGGCTTACTGCAATCCTGATAGGAAGGAGGGTGCCCCTTTAGACGACGTTCTAACCTTGGCGGGATCTCTTTCCCACATAACCTTTGTCTATCCCCGAGGTCGCTCTTTCCTCCCAAATATATACAAGTTCTCAACAGAATTTCCTTCGAAATTTCACACGAGGCTCCCATCCCGTTCTATGATATCGGATCTAAAGTGGTGGTTACGAACCTTAAACGTCACAGATTGGCGTTGTTCATTGAGGGTGAAGGGTCCAGTTGTAGATTCTGGTATTTGGGTCAATGCATCCACGTCATGGGGCATTGGTCTAATATGGGGAGGTGGACAAGCGTGGGATGCGTGGAAACTACTCCCAGGTTGGAAGGGTCCATTGAGAGATATCGGGTCGTTGGAGAGTATAGCGGTTGAATTTGCAGTATACACTCTGATTGCGGAAGGGATCTCGCGGACTCATATCCTCATTTGGAGCGATAATATTGGCGTGATTGGAGCATGGCAGAAGGGTCGCGGGCAAAACTTCGAGGTCAATCTGTCGATTCGTCGAGCCGAACTGATTGCTCATGAATACGAAATATCTTTATCATTCGTTTATGTCGAATCCGACATCAATCTGGCTGATCCCATCTCACGCGGCGAGTTAGGACCATTAGCAAATCAGATTCAAACCAAGTTTCCCATTCCTAGGGAATTACAACCCTTCATGTTCCATGTTGAATGAAAATCTACAACAGGCGTTAACTAGAAGCGAACCAATTCTTTACTCGGTTTGCTCCCCGGGTACCGACTAGTCAGCCGCAATCTTTGATAGGACAAACAAAAAAGGCCCGCTGCAAGCCAAATCTTAAGAATGCATACACGATTTCCCCATTTCGACCTCACGTTTTAGCCTCCGAGAGGTTACGCGCATGGTCTTCCCCTTTGACGATTTCCTTCCATCAATTATTAAATGAAGTGTTACCTTCATCGGACGCTCGTGCTCTATTAGAAGTTATGTTATTTTCCTTAGACAAATCGACTCGTGCTGTGTATGGAGCCGGTTTACTAAGATTCACCCAATACTGTGACTCCCGCGACATTCCGGAATTTGAGAGGATGCCGGCTTCTGAGATCCTCTTGGCAGGATTTGCAACGGTGATGGCCGCGGGACGTGTTGCAAAGTCAACACTCGAGAACTGGTTAGCGGGGTTACATTTCTGGCATACTGTGAATGGTCAGCCATGGAATGGCAACAATATGTTACGGATGGTGAAGGTTTCCGAAGGGAAACTTGAGCCAGAAGCGTCTCGGCGGGTTAAACGACCACCAGTGACAATGCTCATATGCATGCATTGCGGAAGGGTTTAGATTTTTCATCTTTGTTGGATACAGCTGTATGGGCAGCTGCCTGCGTAGCCTTTTGGTCTTGTTGTTGATTAGGCGAACTCCTCATCACATCTCGGAACACTTTCACCTCATTGAAGCATGTTACGCAAAATTCCAAGATTTCCTTCCATACGAATCCAGGTGGATCTTGTTCTATTTCCTTCCATATTCCTTGGTCAAAAACCACAAAAAGCATCAGTGCCGATATTGTGATTACCGACTTAAAAGATCCATCAAATCCATATGTGGCGTTTGCGCATCACTTGACGACAAATTGGGCAACAGACCAATCGGTGCCTCTTTTCGCTTACGCTGCGGGAGAAGGTGGTTTCATTCCGTTGACGAAACCATGGTTTCTTCAGAGGTGCAAAGAAGTCTGGACCCGGGCAGGGTTACCGAAGATGTTGGGTCATGCTTTTCGTATTGGTGGCACTACTGAATTATTATTACGGGGAACTCCTCCGGATATCGTGTCGGTTCAAGGGCGTTGGAAGTCAAGAGCTTTTCTGGAATATTGGAGAAGAATCAAAGGAATTTTACCTCTTTTCATTACTAATTCGTTCAATTCTGCTCGAGCAGCATTAGTTGTAGAAACTATGTCAAGTTTCCGTGACAATGTCGTTAATGTTTGGTAACATTTATGTACAATTCAATCGTGCTCTGTTTGGGTGAGCTAGTTGAAGTCAGCTGGTGTGAGCACTTTGCTCTAGTTGGGTTAGCTTGACTTCTCAAAATTATTAGAAAAGATTTTGAGCTGACTAAAGAGGCTTTCGCTCAAAATGTGCACTCGACCGCAAGTAGCGGAATCGACGGTCCGGTATTTCCGGATGAAGAACGAGTCACATTTTCCCCCAAAACAGGAAACAGAGTGTTTCAATATCACACTTATCGAGAATAAGAAGACTAAAACTCGAACAATTACTAAGCGCAATCTATTCCTGTGGTGCCTCTTCGATTTGACTATACAGTTACATTGCTTGAGCGCCAAGAGGGTACGAGGCAAGTTCCCAGGTCGATATAGTGACATGTTTCCTCCCTCTTCAGAAGCTTGTCCCCAGCCCAGACTGGGGGACATTTAAAACACCTTGCAAAGGCCATTATGGCAGTCCAGATTATCAATGACAACCACTCGAGACTGCTAAGTAGGAGCTGCTGATTTCATTTACTTATTCACTACTACCCTGCAATTCTCATACTTTCATCAATCCGGCAACAGACAGTCTTCTCTATAGAAATGCAGCGTTCAGTTTGAAACGACTCTTCAGATATCATGTAAGAAACAGAGTGTTCCGATCGAGCACCTTGGCACACATGATGATAAAGAACATGACCCAAATGGTGCGGGTGTGTGCAAAGATGAAAAGAAGGTTCCTCATAGATAATCTCTCCATACCTGTACCTGTATGACAGAATGACGACGTTAATGAATTTAATGTATAATAACGACGATTAACAAATGCCCACCATAATGCTTGATATACGCCTCTTTCCACTGCTTGTACTTGTCATTTAGGATGATAGGCGCTCTACTCAGGCAGCACAAACGACCTTCCACTTCCACAGACTGAAATGCCTTGGATGATTCTGATCGACAAAGGATGGTCCGCAGAAGCCACCAATGCCACGTCCAGTAGCGCGCGTTCAACCAATAGTACCACCAATAATTGTCTCTCACTTCTTGAAGCAATTTCACGACCAGCCCCAAGGTGGGGTGCGATCCTTCAGGGATGGCTTCTGTGCCTGCTTTGAAAGTGATTCTGAGAATTTGTGCAGCGCTATATATGCCGCGCGCCGCCCTTTCCGCATTGCCAGCTTGGAAAATCTTCACAGTATCTCTTTCCAAGCGATGCAGACTCCAGAACATAGAAAGACCATGGAACCATCCCGCATTCATTGCCGATGGTCCCACCAGATGTAGGACATAATCCACGTCTTGATGAGAAAAGCTGATCATCACGACTTCCTCCTGTCCCGTAATATTGTGCAGCAACTCGATAGAGTGCAAGGGGCAGGGAAGTATGTCTGCAGTGATGTCTTGTGTTGAGTATACACGTTCTTGAATGAAGTCAGAAAGTATATAGGTCGTTATCAATGACGGGTTAGGAGGTAGAATCAGATGTGTGATTGAAGCATGCATTGCCCTAGCGAAATTGGTCAAGTTTGACCAAACCCAACCTTCAAAGCTGAAAATCACAGGAGATAAATGAGCAGTTGATGCAAGATTGAAAGGATACACTTACTATGTATTCAGGCAGTAGGGGAGGCAAAGAAGGCTGACTTGACTGAAATTTGTGATACCAAGAATCGCTAACCGTCCTGCCTCCCATACCACATACAAAGCAAAAAGACCATTGAGTACACTGTCTCGTCTCCTAGCTACGACCTGCCAACACGCTAAGAAACCCGAAGTATGATGACAAGTGATCATGTTTAAACTAACCTTGATTGAAGCTAATTGAGGGGTATGTAGGCTACCGGGGTGCGAGTTGGCCCAAAGAGCTATCATATCTCTGTCCTTGATCATCTTTGTGAAGTCATGTCCAGCTTTGAAAACGTGGATAGCACTGTACTGGCTTGGTGCTCGATCTTTTCTCGTCCCGCAAGGAGATACATTCAATTGGGTGCAATGACTGCTGACTTCAAAGATTCCGCCGTCCGATGTGCGCCAAATAACAGCACAGGAGAGCCAGATTGACGGGTCTACTATAGGGTTTTCTACCGTGTCGTCACATACATTGGAAATTGATCCAAAGACATAAATATGTACCGCATGAACCGGTTTCAAAAATGAACACACCGGCAATGTTGCCAGATATAGATGCTGCCCCCTCTGACAGAAGCGGCCAGGAAGAGAGGGGTCCATGTACCCAGGAAGAACGGGCACAAGACTGATAAAATTAGGCGGCAGCAACAAAAATGTGTGGTCATGACCCTGCTTGTCTGTTGTCTTATCCGAGTACACAAGGAGCTCTCTGAGACAGACGGTCCAATTAGAAGGTCCAACCACCCATTGCTTCAGCCTCGTACTATAGTGAATCACTGAGTAAGACATTAAAGTTGCCTGGATGATGTAGCGGTGCAGGAAGGTTGGGTGCCGGGCGTTCTCTGGATCCATGAAACCAAGACTAAGCTTCTATGGACTCATTTCTGCTGCAAGTCAACGACATACCTGAAGCAAAGTGCAGGACTGCTCGTCCATAGGCACCATACTCTGTAGAGAAACACAACTCGAGTTCCTCAGGGGTCATTGGGCTTGTTGCCCCTCCATTGGATTTCAAAACCTCTGCCACTGTTGCACAAGGATGGCGGACAAGATCAAAGAGAATGCCTCGCGACCACGCCCAGCAATTGGCGCTAAACAAACCGTAATATGCATACTTTGAACTGTAGGATTTGTGTTCCAGGAGTTGAGCAAAATTGCTGAGTTTGAGAGACACTCCTACAGGAGATGGTCTGAGTTTAATTTCAAAAACTATACAAAGTTAAAGAGCGGTTTCTTGTTCACGACGACACCCTCAATACCCACCTGCGTTTGCAAAAGCCCTCTTTTCTATGTCTCTCTCGTCTCCGGGCTTGCAAAATCTAAGGGTGTCAGTCGCTCTTGCTTGAAAGCCAGAGCAAATGAATGACCAAGACACTTCCTCGTCCAATTCACACTCACAGTAGAGCATGTGTTCTTGCTTTCCACGCAACACCGTGAATGCAAGAAATTTGTGGGACCAATGTTCATATACTCGGCTATCTTTCAGGAGTTCCGTTCTGGTTATCTGTGCCGAAGCATTGCGGCTGCGTCCTGACTTCAATGCATGGGCGTAGAACTGGTCTGGGGTATGATCTCCCTCCAAGGACAGCGGGTCGACATTCATGGTGGCAAAGACGAGGGAAGCCGGAAATCAACACATACTAGACTTCTGAAGTGACCATAGCTGGACAAGTGCGGCAACTGCCTCTTCCATACCACACCTTCCAATGTGTACCAGCCAAATAAGACTCGCCTGTCCCGAAAAAACATAGCTATGATAGGCGCCCTGATAAGCTCAGAACCTTAAGATATACATTGGCCGTTCTTCCACTTGCACACTTTAGGACGCTCATGAAGGACACGGATTCCCAACCTACGGTCAGAATCAAAATGGACAATATTTCGCTTTTGACAGTCCATGAAGGGTCTTTTGAATCCAACACATCTGAATCGTTGTCAAGCAGCCCTTCTGAATCTCCTCAATCTCCTGGATACAGCATGAATTCAATGCTGAAGGCGCAACTTCCAATCTTGCCCACACATAACCTGACATCATCCTCGCTGACTCTAGCTACAGAGCAGCGAGAACTCTTCCACACCATACGTCGTACAACTAAACATGTATCGCAATTCTCTTAACACATACTCAAGAAATCGAGATTTCCCACTTGTCCTTTCTCTTCACAGGCGTTTTTCCACTTGCTTTGGCGTTTATTCGACAGTATCGTCCTCTTGAACATGGGGTCAACATATCTGAGGCGCTTACACGAGTTTTCTCTCGTGACAGACGGGGAGGATGGGTTACCATCCATCTATGACTGGAGAAGGAATCAACAAGAGGAGTGGAATTGGTTATCGACAATAGTGAGTCACACCAGTGCAGGCGTAACACGGGATTCATTTCAAGCCTTGGCCCATCTAGCCCGGACTGTTAGCTGCAATGCACGGTGTGATCCTAGCAATAGGACCCCACGCACCGCCTATAGCCTTCTCTCTCTGGATAGGTGGCGCAGGACTCAGCGTCTGTGGCCTATTCACCGTCCAATACTTCCCGATCATAGCCTTTTCCATAACAGACAAAGACATGGGCTCCCTCGTCAAAAACAACAATGACATCATCAACATCACCCTTCTAGCCTCCGCCATTGCAAGCCCTGTAGTCATTGCGCTCTGGGCGGAGTTGCTGTTTGTGACTGGGATGGTTGATTATATTATCGAGAGCGATTTGCAGGGACTGCGTTACAAAGTCTTTGCGGGAATTCCTTTGTGTTTTGGAATTATCACTGTTGTGGTGACATTGATTTTTGGGGAGATGGTTGACAGACGGATGAAAGCAAAGGTATATTTTACTTTGACCCAGTGTTGAAATAGAACTGACGACGTCGCCGTTATTGAAAGTACTATCCCCAGGGTACACCCACAAGTCATCAAAAGACGTTGGTGAAAGACGAATAATTAAGTTATCTCAACCCACAAGGAGAATTGACAACCGAAAACACCATTTCTTGCTCTGAAATCTCCGTGTCAATCGTCGTGCATTCGGGAATCATGTCGTTTCATTAGCCTTGAGAACATTTAAGAAAAATATCTGCACGTGTGCAAGCCCCGGATGCTTTTGAGGTGGAGGTCAATTTTCGGAGGGCATTCGTGAATTGGAAGTTACGGTGCAACATGGCGTAATTTACGGTGAGAAATTACGGCGGCATCTTCCTTCAGTCACAACATAGCGTCGCCTCTAGCTCTTCTTCACGCAATATCCCTACCATACCCTGTACTCCTATAATCCTATTAATTCTCCTTTATTATACATATCTTATGGCCCCTACATCACCACACATTGACGCCGCTTGTCAGTGTACCAAGTGTCAAAACACCGTGAAGGTTCAAGGCCCTGCCAAAGCGGGCAAATTCCCTGGCCAGTACTTCCTTCATGTATGCGCATATATTCTATTGTTTTATACATATTAACCGTTGTACTTTAGTGCATGAACTGCCATTGGCACTACACATTTCCCTTAGGAATTGCTCCGAGAGCAGCTCTCCCAACCTTGTCAAACCCAAGTATAGTGATTCATAAGTCCGGGCCTGAGCCCTTGAGCCGGGCCCGGCCCAGCCCACAAAGCCCAAGCCCAGCCGGGACTTTTATCAAAGCACAAAAGGGCCGGGCCGGGCTCAGGGCTTGGGCTTGGAAATGCCGAAGCCTTGGGCCCCGGCCTGAGCCCCGGCTTTTTGGTGTTCAACAAGGAGTGTTAAATCAATGCAAAATGGCCCTATTGAGAGAATTTTTTTTTCATACCCCCAATTCCGGCAGTCTAATCCCGGAGGCCCTTGATTATAATGGTGATTGGGTGCTTCCGTATTGTAGTATTCATTGGACTCTAGTAATGTAATGTTTTTGAACTGAGTTTGTCACTCTTTTTAATGCATAGATAAGCCCCGGCCTGGGCCCAAGCCCGGCCCAGGCCCTAAACTAATTGGGCTCAGGGCTTGGGCTTGAGTTTGACTGAGCCCGGGACCGTTGAGGCCCGGCCCAAGCCGGGGGCTTGAGCCCAAGCCCAGACTTCTTAATCACTACCCAAGTACATCCCAGCAAAGTACACAGCAAACGGCCACAGGCAAATGCTTTGGCAAATCTTGTGGTCGGAATGCCAACACTGCTTGCCAAAATGAGCGCTGTCGTACCTGCTGCATCATTATGTGAGGCTGTTGCATAAGAGATCATTCAGAGGCTCATCTCTCAAGAAACGGTTGACAAAAATTTGACAAGTCAAGTCTTTCTTCAAATGCCTTGAACTCAGAACCCACTCCGTCCTTTGAACGTGGGCATACCTCTCCCCAGCACACCTTTGGGCCTCCACTTACAGTGGACAAATATGCCGCCAGTATTATCGATGCCAATCCATTTCTTCAGATGGTCAAGAAAAGCGAACTTCAGGCTGCGCAGGAGTGCAAACGTGCAGAGGAAGAAGCTGAGCTTGATAGGCAGGAGCAAGAGCAGATTGACGCCGTCATTGCCACCTCTCTCGAGACCATTTCAGCCTGTGAAACTCACTCGCCACCTCCAGAGGCCCAACTGGAGGCTTCTTCATCGCGTCAGCAGGCTACCTACCCGCTTTGTTCCCCTCTGATTGCTCGTCATCCAATCTCGACCCTCCTTGATGCCGGAATACCTTTCACTGAGGCCACGGATGCGAACATGCCTAATATCACCAACCAAATGAATACACACTGGATGCATGGCTACCAAGACCAAACCAAGCAACCACAGGTCATTGTTAGTGCCGGCCCACGTTGCGGTCAACTTGATGCTGAATTGGTTCAAAGATTTCGTATCATTTGGTGGGAACGAGTAAGTATTCCGTTTACTTTACACCCTCATTGATGATTATTAATGTCACCGCAAGGAGAACGTGGATCCTGCATTCTTTCCTGTCCAAGCATGTCCCGAGTGGCCAAAGTGGAAGATTTGTGATTCACCGGACGTTGTGCAGCGTCTAGGGATTGGCCTTGTTGACTTTTACGACCAGGACTTCAAGATATGGGTGGAGTGCCCTCTTACGTACCCGCACACTGTGAAGACAGACTGTTACTTGCTGCTACGCCGCCAGGCTGTGCGTTGCCATGATTTTGCACAGCATCTTCTGACAGCAACAAAAGTCCCATCAACCTCCCGTGTGTACATGGCATCAGTCCAAAAGTCGCTCCATGTTTGCACAAAGAGCCTGAAACGGAGAACAAAGGGTCAAACTGTGGATAGTGAGGAAGAATCGGCAGGGGAGGTCGAGATTGTTGAGGATACTTGTATGCGGTTCCCCTCCTTTATGTTACCAGGTGTTCTGATATTTATTTAGCCCGGCCAAAACACAAGAAAGTTAAATCCAAATCTATTGAACAAACACGCCCAACACTTCCTCGCCTTACCATACCTCACACTCCCTCTGGACTTTTGATCAGCAGTCCTATGTCTCTCTTGGATACCCCGCCACTTGTGTCAGAGTCTGCTACATCAGCGGACTCCCTATTGTCATTCTTTCCCCAATCACCTCTATCTCCTTCGTCTCCTGTTCCTTCCTCCGTTATGTCACCCTCTCCAGCACCTAGGTCATCACTGCCTGCCACAGGGCCGCCTCCTTTAATCAATAATGGCAAGTTGTGGCCGTACAACATGTATGTGTTTGACATCGATGCCGGGTTCAAGAAAATGCAAGTCCTCAAGCCGGCGCAAGGTGGAAACTATGCCAAACGGTTCGCTGTGGCCTTCAACCAACCAGCGCCGGTGACCAGCACCTACTATGACCAAATTAACAAATGGAAGAATGCGCCGGAGGCCATCCGCAACACATGTCTTGCTGCCATGAGAACCCGAGGAGGCGAATGGGGTCACTTCCTAGGTCTTCTTAACACTCTGAAAAAGTAGTTTAGCTTGTATCATTCCCCTCTACTCGAGTATGCCCGCGCGCGACACATCCATCCACCACCCTTCCGCCCTTTCATTCTGTACTCAGACAATTTGTATGTAACATAGACTCAAGTCATTCAACTGTAGCTTAGAATAACATTGTATACAATAGAATAAGTTAACGAATAAATATGGCTTTTAGAATCTACTGAACTGTGTTGACCCTATCTAATAAATACGAGGATGTCGATTCTGTCTTTGAAGACGCAACAATACCTCAATGTTCCGAAGCCGGATCATTTCATCTAAAAAGAAATCGTACTTTGCTGGTAGCATCTCTCGACACATTGAATGATACCCACCAAGCCATGCGTTTGTTTGCTCTGCGATTGATGTATTGAAGAACCATGCCATCAGGGCATCCATGAGCTCAGGGTACATTGCTGGGTTGCAGTTGCGTTGACAGTATTCATGAGTGACAGTGTGCTTGTTCCGGAAGTGCCATGCATCAACACACATTCCAATGCCCTTGAACCAGGGATCCTTCTCTGCTTGTTGTCTTGCAAGGCAGTTTGTATCGTAAAATATATGTTCGGGCCTCTGTGCACCTGGTACGGAGAAGGCATTCTTGACCATGACGAGGAAATTTGAAACAGCTTCAGCGTTGAACATGGTAGCACGGGCAAAAATGACTCCACATGGTCGCACCAGGGTTTGCTCATTGTGGGTTTGTTGATGACCGAAATGGGCTTTGAATGTTCTATTCCCTGATTCTGATTTTGAGGGACATGGCAGCAGGGGGGAGTCGTCAGTTCCAACACTACCGGGGTTCTTCTCTACGTGTAATGTGACTTTGTCCTTCTCGCCAACCATATATGTTTCAAAATCTTCTTGGATGTCCTGCTCCGGTACTGTTTTCGTGTTTGAGAATGAATCAACAGGCTGGGAGACACTTGCATGTTGGAGACGTTGTTGGTACAAAAAGGATCCTGTGCTGCGTTCATGGTGTTTCCGTTCCATTTCTTGATGAAGGGGTAATGAGCATGTCTTCGTCTTCTTGGTTTTTGCCATTCCTCCTTTGGGGTCATAGATAAGGGTCTCGACCACTTTTTGATTGCAGCCAACTATGGCGCATACATCGTGATAGCCTGTGTGCTCCCCACAGAATCAATGCCGATTGTTCTGAAGAGGATTTCGACAGTGGGGTATTCCACAACGAGGACGACCCATGTTAAGACCACCACCTACAATTGCTTGACATTTCCCTAACAGGTTACATGGCATATCAGTAAATAGTACTCAGCCTCATTACATGACATTGTACTCACGAAGCGTGCCATCTGGCATTACGAATATCCGCATACACAGATCGCATGCATGACAAACAGCGTCAGGCTGGCCATTAAGAATGATCCACCGGTTCCGTTCCTCCATAGCGGCCTTGAACCTACTGGACTGGTCCCCGGTATGTAGAACAGTGAGATGGTGGGCTCAAAACTGTGCATCCTCAAGAAGACCCAAGATAACAAATGCATCCCAAACCTGGTTCGTTGTCAATGTATTGCTTAATCCCCAATCCGATGGCTGGAAGCTGCCATCTGTCATCGTTGATTTGAAGACCCGACTGGCATTAGATGCAGAGAACCTTGGGGACGTGAAATCAGTACCCTTTCGACTCGTCAAGAAGTTTACAGTTAATTTTAATACCATCCGAACAGCATATTTGCCCTCCATGAATATGCAAGTTTTGCCTCTACAAACTGGTGCTTGCCGACTTGTATAAACTCTGGGACCCCAGCTTGGTAGATGCGGTTGCCGCCGTTTACAGCATAATTGTTGTGATAACTAGTGTTGCATTCTATTGATTTGAAAGAGTCGGAGCCATACAGCAAGTAAAGAACTTGAAGGAGTCTTACTTGGACAGTACAGGGATACATTCCATGCTGGTTGGACCCCTGCACTTTGCGTATAAACGACAGCTTTCTTTCGATATAGCTCCTTCTTCAGAGGAGTTTTATTCAAACACCGAACATTAGAGCAGCAATCATCTGGGGGGTAAATAGATACAGCAGCTAGAGAGGTCCCCATTATTCAACAAATTACTTCAAACCGAAACTGACTCACTGAGCCCACATGGCCATCCAAATACTTTAAAGAGTCGATGATCTTCAACCATCAAAGGCATTGGGGGCATCTCCCATACGTGATCCCCTAAGATATCCCAGCATTCATCCATGACTTCGAGAGGAATTCCTAGAGCCTTGCCAAGGAATGTATGCACATGCTCTGGAAGTATTGCTGGGGCTATGGCTGGGTTACTCTCACAAATGGTTTGAGGTTGCAGAATCTCGCGTTTCAGGTTTGATGCAAGACAAGCAAAAGGGCAGATCCCATCAAGCGTAAGATATCGGAGGATGTGGTGGGCTTTCAGCCTCTCAAGTACATGGATTGCAAACATTAGGAATGAGCCAGGTTGTAGAAACCGCGGCATTCATCTCATGGATTCTCAACGCGTCCTTTTTGCTGTCACATGATCGCCGTAATTTCCCACCGTAAATTACGCCGTAATCGCCCCGTGACTTCCAATTCCGAAATTCTCTGGAGTTCACAGGCCCATAGCATCACATGACAGATGATTCTTTAACTGGCATCCACCTCACGAAAAAAACATTTAGTACATACTTTGCCTAGTGCTTTCTGTCAAGGTGCCTGCCAAAGCTACCCTCGCGAAGCTCAAGGCGAAAGAGCCGGCTACGGCTGCGATGAGCAAGTCCGAAATCCAATCATGGATCTCTTCGTCAAACAGCGGTGAACCATCGAACGAGAATGGAGATCAGCAGCCGCAATTGTGGCAGCGCGATCGCGTGGTGAGCGATTGGCCAAAATCACTGGAATATGCGCAAAATGTGCTATTAAATGACAAAACGAAAGCAAGGACAAAGTTCCTACAAGATGAAATTCTATCTCTCGCGAAACACGGAGGTTCTGTTTGATTCGAGGTTTTTTCGCATCCAAGAAGCTGATTTGCTTTTTAGACCTTACTTTGTCACAGATCTTGGATATTTTCAGGTTGCTTACTTTGACCTATCCACGGTACTCCGACTCTGGCTCGCGTGAAGCGGTGGAAGCGGTAGGGATGGAGCTGGTCCGCCGGGATGAGTTGCGGGGCACCGAGGAGGCAGAGGATGAGGTCAGGTTGGGTGTTGCCGAGCAGATAATAGGTTGGCTTTCAAATGAAGTTGGGCAGCTGGTGAAACGGGGAAGTGCAGAGTACGTGCGACAGTGTGACAGCTCTTCCTGCGATTTGACGAATGTTCTCGTTAGCTCTTATGCACCGTCAGATTTATTCGTCCTACTGAGTTGGTCCTGTGGGCTGTACACGATCTGTGCCAAGCATAACCCACAATTCACATCGTCAAATTCCTGGAAGCTTCTTATTGGATCGATGGCAATTTTATTGGACATGGTCACAGAATCGACAAAAGCAAAACCCTCTTTGAAGAAGGGCGCTCTTGTGCGCACACGGCGAGCTCTACGATCTGTCAGCAATCATCTGCGTCTCTGCTATCGTGTTCTCATATAACTCTAGGCAGGTTCCATGATCCCAGAATTGATCAGCACCATCCTTGTAATCACGAAAACTAGCCAGACCCCGCTACGTCCAGTGATGCTGCTTGACGTCGCTGTAAGCGTTCTAATACGCCTGAAAGATGACGTGGAGGAGCCATCTCGACGCTTACCTCAGGAACACAAGGTAGGCCTATCGTCAAAATGCGTCGGTCATGATCTGACAGCGTTATAGGATGGAATTCTCAGCCTGTATATGAGTACAATCTTGATGTCAAGAGGCCCTTCTCCAGATCACACTTTAGTGCGTATGTACTATTGCATTTGTGACACATTGCTCATCCAATTCAGTAGACGACCTTGAAAGACTTTATATCAACCTTCGTCACGACTGATGATTTCACGAACGTCGTCTTACCAACGATAGAAAAAGTCCTGTTACGATCTCCTGAGCTTTCCCTTCCTGGTATGAAGAGTTCCATTTCCATATCAGTTGTCACCTAACCAAAGAATATAGCCGTCACTCAGTTCTTCCTTGCCTATACACAGCCACTGGACCTTGATTCTTTCCGCCGGCTACTGACTCAGACCATCAATAGTGCCAAATCCACGAATCCTTCCGTCCGGTTGAATTCTATCCAACTGTTCAAAGCTCTCATCAGCCATAAGGATCCTTCGGATCCAGACAATCTCTCTCGTACCGCCGTTCCAGACATACTTAACCTTCCGAAGACAGGCAAAAGCGCAGGCCCAGACCACCGGGTTGCCCTTTACTCTATGCTCGCTTATCTTTCGCCAGCGCTTGGCGTCTCTGCGATGCTCATTCAAATCACCACCCCACTTTTGGCAAAGGAGACTCATGAAGGAGCCACAGCGGTTCTCGCTGCTGCTTTGCCTCCTCATATCATATTCCTGCTTCGCGAAGGATCTCTCTTACCGGAAACAACTCAGTTGATTGCGAAAGAGATGGCCAGCGCAAAGCCTGCTGTGAGAAGGGCATTCTGCGGATTGGCTGGATCCGTTTTCTTCGATGGCCAAAGTGTGATCGAGAAGGAGGCGGGAGTAGCTTTTGCAAAAGCTCTTCTTCCATCTTTTGAAGCTTGCCTGAAAACTGTTTCAAGTAATCCGTTGAACTCTAGTGGTGGACCTTACGAAGGATACGTCGCCGTTTCGGTACTGCTCGGTCCATACGCTCGATCTAAAAAGTTTGGTAGGCAGTTCTCATACTTTCATCTCCGATACGTGTTGAAACAAGATGTAGATACTTCCATAACTCAAAATCCAGTCATCGCTGCGATCGCTGTCAGCAGCGTCAAGCAATCGTTCTTACTATGGGACAAAGTGTATCAGAAATTGTCCGACGAAGATGATGAAAAATGGCTTCTCCGAGCCTGTGAAACCTCACTGCAGTATTTCGCAAGCGAGCTTTCAAAGAGCGATGCTTTGCGGTATGTGGTGATAAATATCGTGTGGTTCGCGTGGCTAATGAGCTGTGACCAGATCGCAGCTTGGCCTTGTCTTCATCCATCTTGCCCTCAATAGCCAATCTCAAGAAATCAGGCGGATTGTCAATACAACGCTTGTAGGTATGAACATTCGAGCACCCAAGTTGACAAATCGCGTCATCCGCGATGCGTTAACGACGTTTCTTGCACGTGGTCTTCCGATGTCTAAGCAGGTGGCTGCTGGATCAGAGGAAGACCAACCTATTCATTGGAAAAAACATACCCGACTCTCCACCCTTCTCCATAGCATAGTCACATTCGGCGACGACGTAGACCCACTCCTGCGAGAGACAAATGTCGTCGAGTTGATAATATTGGCTCATCATCATCTGCTATGTCCGTACGTTATGTTCAATCTTGCGTCCATCCCTCTCACAATCCGTTTCCAGGTGGGTCTGATCGACAAACATGGATTGACTTGTGTCAAAAGGCCAGCCTGGATCCTTACGAGCTGATCAACAAACATCTTGACAAGCTCTTCAACTTGGTTCTCAATGCCACATTGACTGAATCAAAAGTATGTCGTTCAAGAGGGCCTTTTTGTTCTTGTACTGAGATCATAACTTTCAGCATGGCTTCGCGGATGCAAGCTACAGTGCGGTCACTACAGTCGTCTTCGTTTCTCCTGCCACTGCACTACCTCGCTTGGTTCAACAATTGCAAGCGGACCTTGATCCCGCAAGTCTCAATGCCTTAACGGACCTCGATCTTGGAGTATGGGCTACCCCAGAAGGGACCACTTTCGTTGATGGTCAGTTCCGCTCTCATGGTCCCTACATCTATCTGAATCCTATTACAGTTCTGTCATCAGCGAAAGGAGAAGCCAGGCCCAACAAGGGCAAAGACTACGAAATCGCCAAATGGGAGGAAGAGATCAGGAAATCCCTCGCGGCAAAAAAGTCAACGCCGGTGACCCTATCAAAGCAACAGCAAGCTCTTGTGTCCGGCCAGCTGGAAAAAGAAGCAAAGATTCGACAGCGGGTGCAGACCATTCGTGCTAATCTTACGCGGGGCCTTCATATTGTCAGAAGTATCGTTGCCGCTGGGGTTGACGAATTCTATTCCTATATGACATCTATTGTGTCGTTACTGCTGGAAGGGGCCTTGAGTAGAGGTTCGTTCCTCGTCGGTTCGATTGCTTTCGAAACGTACTTGGTTCGTTCCTCGTTCAAAGCAGAGTGTGTAGTTATTAACTGCTGATTGTATCAAACAGGAACTCTCCAAAAGCACGTCGGATCGCCTTGATACCATCCGACGCTGGATCGGTATCGCAACTCTGAGGTGCTTGAAGATCGGTTCTGTGCCGGCGGAGTTGCAGGAGGAACCTCTCAACAGTACGGTCCTTGTCGTCCTCCATCTGATCACTCTGATTAACTTCCGTCACAGTGCTTGTTGTTCGTGTCCTGTACCGACTCCGATCCTTATCCGAGCAAGCCCCTTTCAACGCCGCGACTTTCTCTTACGCTTTCCCTCTTCTCGGACAAATCCTGTTAAGCGGAGGAGTTCCAGGGGGTGAAGAAGACGACCCTTTGGAACAGGTTGCGCTTGTACTGGAGATCATCAAGTTCCACTGTGGTGAATGTATGGTGATCTCCTTGTCGTTTTTTCTTCCGGTGTGCTGAGATTACTGCCGTAGTTTCCGACACAGCTTTTCCTCGCTTGCAAACCATCGAAAACCTTATCCATACCATCCGTCAACAACCGAAACTCAGCAAGGAGGCTTCTTCAGTTCTTATTGGTCTGGGTGAAGCCATCCATGCTACCGCTTCTCCGGACCAGATCCATGCCCTTCTTCGAGGTACTCTCATACAAGAATCATATGTGAGGAATTCTTGTCTACAAGCCTTGCAGGTAAAGTCCACCCACGCTGTGTGTTTCAATCTGCACTAAATACATTGTACAGCCATTCGATTTGACAGAAATGGACTGGTCTCCGGAGCTTTGGATAGCTTGCCACGACGACGATGAGCAGAACGCTCGTCTGGCTCTTCATGTTTGGGAAGACAACGGCCTTGATGTTCCAGAAACGTTCCTTGACGATTTGCTCATTTATCTTGGTCTGTCGTATCTGTTGTTGTTAGTGATCGGTAACTGATCCGTCACAGGTCACGACAATGCTTATGTTCGTTCAAGTGTTGGCGCATCAATTGCTGAATCTGTAGAACAGTGGCCACAAAAAGTTCAACAGACCGTCTCCACCTTGCAGGATTATTATCGCGAAAAGGTTTGACAGCTTTCACTCAACCTCCATCCCAGGCTGATTGAGTCGTTCACAGGCGAAGATTCTTGCTCCTGAATTTGATGACTATGTGAGAATTCCGTATGTCCCCGCTGTGAAAGTCGCTCAGTCTACCGACAGGGAATGGTGATTGCGCAAAGCCTCGATCGCTCTGATCCATGGGCTGCACGCCTAGCAATAGCAGAAACGTTCGAGCTGTTGTCACCGTCCTTCACGGATGCTGAGCTTGAACCTTTCTTCAAGTTTTTGATTCAGGACCAGGCCCTCGGTGATCGTATAGCTGAAGTTCGTCGAGGGATGTTATCTGCGGGCACATCTGTCATCGACCTTCATGGTGCTAGCCGTCTGGCCGCATTGATAGCTATATTCGAGGATCGTTTGGGACAGTCGAGTTCCAGCTCCGAAACAGACGATCATATCAAAGAGGCTGTCGTTATTCTGTTTGGTCGCGTTGCCCGACACTTGGAAGCATCCGACAAACGCATACCCTCAATTGTGGATCGTCTCGTAGATGCTTTGAAAACACCAGCAGAGCAGGTTCAAATTGCCGTCTCAGAGTGTCTGTCGCCTTTGGTAAAGCTTATGAGACCAAGGCTCGCAAGTCTAGTCGATGATCTCTTTGAAGACCTGTTAAATGCTCCAAAGTATGCGGCACGTCGCGGCTCTGCATATGGTCTTGCTGGCGTCATCAAAGGTACTGGAATCGCAGGGATGAAAGAATTCGAGGTGATCAGCCGTCTCAAAGCGGCAGCCGAAGATAAGAAACGGTTTGAACCTCGCCAAGGTGTCATGTTTGCGTTCGAAACACTATCCAACACACTAGGTCGGCTTTTCGAACCATACATCACCTACGTCCTCCCTCTTCTGTTGACGTTGTTTGGCGATGCTACGGCAGACGTTCGCGAGGCTGCTCAAGATGCGTCTCGTATCATCATGGGCAATCTATCTGGGTACGGGGTCAAACTTATCTTACCTACGTTGTTGGAAGGACTAGACGAAAAACAATGGCGGTCGAAGAAGGGTTCTATCGAGCTTCTGGGCATGATGGCCTATTGTTCTCCCCGTCAACTATCGATATCGCTCCCCATTGTCATTCCTCGTCTAACCGGTGTTCTGACCGACTCGCACACGCAAGTTCGCACCGCTGCGAACAAAAGTTTGAAACAATTCGGTGAAGTTATCAGTAATCCTGAAATTCAGAATCTCGTTCCAGTCCTTCTCAAGGCACTTGTCGATCCCTCCAAAACACCGAATGCGTTGGCGTCACTGCTGAAAACGTCTTTCATGCATTATATCGACCACTCATCATTGGCACTGGTATGCAATGCTCATAAACTACACTTAGCTTGGTTTGCTGATAGATTTTACAGGTTGTGCCTATCCTGGAACGTGGCCTCCGAGAGCGGGGTGCAGATACCAAGAAGAAAGCCGCTCAAATTGTTGGGAATCTTGCTTCTCTCACTGATGCTAAAGATTTCGTGCCATACCTGGATGTGTTACTTCCGATGGTGCATCAAGTCCTCGTGGATCCTGTTCCAGAAGCCCGCGCGACCGCCGCAAAGGCACTTGGGACTCTGGTAGAACGGCTTGGAGAAGTCCACTTCCCTGATCTTGTCCCAGGACTTTTGAGAACGCTGAAAACTGATACCTCTGGAGTTGATCGGCAAGGTGCTGCGCAAGGCCTAAGTGAAGTACTTTCGGGTCTCGGAATGGAACGGCTGGAAGGTCTGCTTCCAGATATCATCGCCAATGCACGGTCACCCCGGCCCACCGTCCGAGAGGGTTTCATGTCCCTGCTCGTCTTTTTACCAGCTACCTTTGGAAGTCGCTTTCAACCTCACTTACCGAAGATCATTGCACCCATTCTTGGCGGTCTTTCTGACACGGAAGAATATGTTCGAGAAGCGGCCATGCGTGCTGGAAGAATGGTCGTGACGAATTACTCCACAAAAGCCATCGATCTTTTGCTGCCTGAGCTTGAGAGCGGCATGTTTGACCCTGGTTGGCGGATTCGAGTAAGCAAACAGATATCGCATATGCCTTCGTGAGCAAAACTAATCGTTTCCCCAGCAATCGTCTATCACTCTTGTTGGTGAACTACTTTTCAAAGTATCTGGAATATCTGGCAAAGCATCGGAACTAGACGAGGAAGACGTAGTAGCCGAGGCTACGACTGCGGAATCCTCTCGCCGTGCACTTGTAGAGGTTCTCGGGACCGAACGTCGAGATAGGATCCTGGCTGCTCTGTACCTTGTTCGACAGGACGGCGTGGTTGTTGTTCGACAATCTTCCATCCAAATCTGGAAGGCACTCGTGCATAATACCCCTCGAACAGGTAATTTTATGTCAATCTCTCAAGCACCCATCGCTCACCTGTCCCACAGTCCGAGAAATACTGCCTGAGATTGTTAATCAAATTGTGGCCCTCATATCGTCGGATGAGTTCGAACAACAAGAGGTATCGGTCTTCCTGATTGTATACCTATGTGTAAGCTGACCACAATCCAGACCGCTGCGCGAACTGTTGCGGAACTGTGTCGTAAATTTGGTGAAAGAATCCTGGGAGAGATCATGCCAATCCTCAAAACAAAGTCAACGTCACCTGATGCTCGAACAAGAGAAGGTGTTTCTTTGACACTGAGTCATATAATGTAAGTTCCCTGCATTCTTATTTCTCTCTCTCTCTCCAACACAAAGATCAGGCAAAATGCAACGGAAACCCAACGTGAAGACCACGAAGACGATATCATTTCAATCGTCCGCATTTCACTCGTGGATGATGAGGCAAACGTCCGCTCCGCGGCTGCTCAAGCCTTTGATGTCTTGCAAGAAGAATTGGGTGCCAAGGCCATCGATCAAACGATTCCCACACTTTTAGAAGCTTTGCGTCAACCTGGTAAAGGCTCAGGGACTGCACTTCAAGCTTTGAAGGAAGTCATGAGTGTAAGTCTCTCGATCAATTGTCAGAACGGCATTCTGATGTTTGGGTAGGTTCGGGCATCTACTGTCTTCCCTGTCTTGATACCGACGTTGACCGCAATTCCGATGACGGTTTTCAACGCTCGTGCTCTTGCGTCTCTGGTGACTGTTGCCGGCAACGCGTTAAGCAGACGGTTAACTATAATCTTGAATCCCTTGGTCAAAGTTTCCGAGGATAAAATTGACGACGAACTTCGATCAGCCATTGACGAAGCAGTCGAGGCCCTATTTTCGTCAATCAATGACTCGGAAGGACTGAACACAGTCATGATGTTGCTTATCGGTTGGTATGTGGCAATATCTCCTCCTTTTTTCACGTAGTTCTGATTGGCCCAGGGCAAAACATGACTCTCCGGCCCGCCGAGTCAGTGCTTGCAACATGTTCACCGTCTTCTGTGAGGTGTCAGAACTGGATTCGTCGCTTTACAGAATCGACTGGATCCGGCAATTAGTAACTCTATTGGAGGATCCCGAGGTCTCTGTGCACACAGCTGCTTGGAACGCATTTGACTCCTTTGTCAAATCGATTCCCAAGGACGAGCTGGAACCCTTGGTGGTACCTCTCCGTCGCACTATCGAATCCACTGGTGCACCTGGTCGCACGGTCCCGGGTTTCAACCTTCCCAAGGGTGTTGCTCCAACAGTTCCCATAATCATCGCTGGTCTGACAACTGGAAGCAACGAACAACGAGAACAAGCTGCCTATGCTATCGGCGATCTTGTGCAGCGTACAGACGAAAGTGCTATCAAGCCATTTGTCGTACCCTTCACCGGTCCTCTTATTCGTGTCGCAACTCAAGCAACAGCGTATCCACCAGGAGTCAAATCGGCCATCTTGAGTGCACTGATTTCAATGCTGGAGCGTATCCCCACATTTGTCAAACCCTTCTTCCCTCAATTACAGCGCACCTTCGTGAAGAGCACAAGTGACCCTTCAAGCAGCACTGTTCGCACTAAGGCCGCTCAAGCCCTCGGTGTGTTGATGAAGAATCAACCTCGTGTGGATCCTGTCATCACGGAGTTGATTGCCGGTGTGAAAGGGAACGACGATTCCATTGCCACAAGTTTCATTCTGGCTTTGGCTAATGTCATGCGGAATGCGTCGCAGAATGTCGGCGACAAAGCAAGAGAAGCATGCATAGAACTTGTGTCGGATGCTTTCGGGGAGGCTCACCAAGGTACGTGAGCACTCTTCGAGATTTTTTTTTGATCACTAACAAGATTCCAGAGCACTACTGCGAATCGATTGGGGCTCTGGTAGCATCGCTCTCGGACAAAGCAGAGCTACTTAGGCCGATTGTCGAGTAAGATCAATTCTGCATCGACGATCATGTTTTCATATTTCATTTTCCATAGGGCACGTCTAGTAAGCGGCACACCGCCGTCCGTTCTATCATCCCAGATTATTCTGGCAGTAGTTGAGGAAGACGACGAGAGGCCCGATGGTCCTAATCTATTCCAGCAACTGGGGCTTATGCGTAAAGTCGCTCAGAAGGCGCTGGAAAGTGCAAGTAACGAAAAGTCGTTCATTGCTCGTCCTGCACGGGAGGCAAGGGATCTCATCAAAGAGCTCGATGATGACAGCCTTATTGGTTTGTTCTGATCTTGGATTACGTAGACATTCTGGCGACTTCGTCGACCGGGTGTGCAGATGTTTTTCTTAGATGTTTTCCATTAACGCTATCATGAGTTCATATTTCCAGATTTGTCGCTTTCCACCGCTGAGCAACTTCAATGTCTGCATGCCTCACGCGATCCAAATATTTGTATCAAATATAATGCCAATTCAATTCAATTCGGGCGCCTATGATTCATAGGCGCCCAAATGTGCTGTGTTTCATGGTGCCTATGGACGAGCGGTCTTGCACTTTGTTTTAGAAATGTTGTCGGCTTGTAGTAGACCTGAGCATCGCAGATGTTCATTCTCGTTGTTATGTACTCAAAGGATACCCGTACCTAACCTTCCTGCATCGCTACATCATGGGGATGCCTACTATCTTGCTCAATGGTTCACTATTAGTAATGGGTTGTTGCATCTTCTAGTTGGACGTCTGCCTGACTTGCGTACTCGGATAAGTCATGACCACACATTTTCACGGCTGCCTTGTGCCCTTTCTTCTTGGGTTTATGGACTCCTTCTGTCAGAAGGTGCAGCAGACTCTCATTTGCCGCAGACCGCTAGGCGTTGACTGTTATGTGATTATATGCTTGCCTTGAACACCACGATTCGATAACTGATTCGGTAAGGCTGTTCGTCTTCTTCCACTACTTTTGAAACCGCATTTGCGATAGGCCATGATTCTATCGATAGAACATTCGAGTGAGTGACAGAGGCTTCATATGTCAGAATGGCAGTAACTCCTTGATAATGCAAGAGTGACGAATGGGTAATTTAGAGAAAATGCTAGTCAAATGACATTGCAAGCCTGCTAAATACATGCCAATCTCGTCAAGGAAATCCGCTATCCTAATTACAATTACGTGAGAGAGAGATCAACGTCACTACAAACTGTAATTCCGTGATTTGGCCGTATAGTATAGTACCCAGCTACCGTTCACGCTTTGGTATAAAGTCAACTGTAAACAGAAGAATTGGACGGCTAGTGCGTTGCCTCACAAGACAATGAATAGACAAAAAGGGTGCAAATGCAGTCGGCCAATATGCAGTCGGCCAATATGCAGTCGGCCGTGGCCAGTAGTGAGCCAGGAGGTCGAATTATTGAAAAATCCAACGTTGGGAAGATGAAACAAAAGAACAGAAAGGACCCTCACGGGAGATGACGCCATACACGTCGACGACGAAGCCTAAAGGGGCGGGAAAGTCAGGTAATACCTGGCCAGCAGCATCCGCCAGCATGGCCTTGAGCATGGTTGCTCGCCTCTCCCTTTGCTCCCTCAAACCGCTCTTCCATATAAATACTCTCCATAACCGGCAGGAATGCAGCTTTCCCTAACCTAACGAGACCTTCAAGTACACCTGCTTGCAAATGCCTTTTTCCTCATCGTATACATCTCGTCGTCTTCAGTCCCCATAGCAAGTACATTTAGATTTTGTATATGTGGCGAAGTCGGATAGATTTCCTTCCACTCAGGGCCCTGCCATTGGTCGGGAGGAAAGTCGGGCAACACTTGGCCAGCATTGCGCAGAATACCCATGAGGGTGCTAGTTCGATCCATCCACTGCTCCTTCAGCAGGCGCTCGTGCGTTACGTGCATGTCTTGGCATCATTGATTTCCATTCCTGCTCTTCAAGTTCAGTGGGGTGGTACGTGTACGTGAGGGTCTGGGATTGTCCCTTTTGACCTTCCGCTCGACTTTCATCGCCGAAAAGCGAGCCAGTCCTTCTGTGCCCAGACCTCTGGCTTCTTGATGTGGCAGAGGGGGGTGTGAGCGTCCAAATTTGGGTGGCAGTTCTCTTGCCGAGGAGGGAGTTTGACTTGATAACATGACACCGCTGGCATACAAAGTTCTGGCCCCCAAACTCCGAAACAGTGTCGCAAAGTCGGTGCTGCCATACTTGGCAAGTGGAGCATCGTACGGTAGGCATGGATTCATCGTCTGGAGAACTATTCAGTACGTAGGGGGGAAGATTACGCGCAAACTGACCGTAGCCACCACAGATGCAATTGAAAATCTCTGCATCTTTAACGACTTCTTTGCAGACTGGGCATATCTCGTGGGGAGTGGGGGTGAAATGAGAAACGAAAGCACTGCGCGTTATGTCCGTGGTGAGAGTGATCTCGATGCGATTGTATCCAGGACACCGGTGAGCGGCTTTGGAGATATAGCGACCGCGACGGCCTTTCAATGAGAGATTTTCCGATGAAGGAAATGCGGCGAGAAAGTCTTGGAACTGATGTGATATATCATGGAGGGAGATGTTCTCTGTTATGGAAGGCTTCCAAACCAACTCCCGTCGAGAGCCACTGGTGGGGGCTTTCCTGCGCAGTTTCCACAGCGGCAGCTGTCTTTCCATGGAGGTAACAAGTATCTGTGTGAGATTACTGCCATGCGACTGTGTGAGGGTAACATGCAGCTGTTTGAGAGTTCTGCTCTGCTCCGCAGACTCTGTAGCTGGCAGCTGTACATCATCATCGAGATTTTCAAGCTGACTTTCATCCAAATCGTCCAGATCCTCATCGAGTTCATCGATGTAAGTGTCATGTATTCGCTGACCTTGAGAATCTATACAGTCGGCAAGCTATCAATCGGGATGGACAACAGATACGTACTTTCATAATGAGTTTTGCAAGCGGCGTCGAATGTCTGATGCAAAGAGTCAACCAAGTCTGCGGTTTTCGGACATCCTAGGTCGTTGTAAATTTACCTGTTTACAAAGTCCGTGGAATATGTCCAGCTCCTTGCCCATCCCATCGACCACGGCTGGCTGTTTGTCTTGTTGCGCTGAGTCGGCCGTCTTGTCCTGAACTTCGGGATCGAAGCTGATCATGATTTTGCCTTTGCGGCTCAGAAGAATGACAAATTGCTAGAACACCCTTCAGTGTCATGCAGGAGGAATGAACCAGCGTACCACTTACATTTAGTCTTACAGATGCAAAAGAATAACGTATACTGCGAAGGTAGTCTAAACCTGACTATTAGACTAATACATTAGCCCAGCGTCGACCGAGAACGGAAAGATTTCTTACGGAAAGACCAACAATCTGGATTTAGTCGGGAGTCAGGAAGTTCCTACTTCATAAGAAATACTCGCACCGTTTGAAGTCCCAAGAGCAAACTTTGCTTCAGATCCTTGCTAAGAGCCAAGGCAATGCGCGACTCGACTGCTCCTTCATAGTCTGCTCAGATTTTTATTTCAGCTGTCGTTTATGAAACAATTACCCATACGAACCTCCATGCAACACAAGGAAAGGTAGCTCAGAGTGAAAGGCAGAGACACCGAACATATGCGGAATGTTTGGATGCCTGATTGTCAGAACGTCAGTTCCTTCTTGGCTTGTATACTTACCAAGTCTGACTTCGTACTTACATCACTTTCTGGTTGAAATTTGCAGCATAAATGCACCGCTTCGATGGAAATTCAAGACACTGTTTGATTTTTGAAACAGCATAGAGCCTTACCTGCTTAGCATGTCGGCCTTCGTAGAGCTTGACGGCCACTAATTTTCCTGAGGTTTCGGCGGAATATAATCGATACCCTCGACCCTTGTAAATTTCGTGCTCCGGAGAGAGGTCTTCGGCAGAAAGCTGCATGACGATAGGAGAATTACGAATTCATCAAAGGTGCATATTAACGCTTGGACGTACGACGCGACAGTTTTCAACGATGCCCCTTGTGATTCGGCCGCGATCTATGTCCAGCTTGAATTTAATCTCTTTTACAGGTATTGATTGGTTATTGAGTTGATATTACTCGCCTTCATCGATAATTCGTGTGATAGCCATGTTACCAGCAACATTGTAGAATTCTCCGCCAGTCAAGATTAGATCTTTGGCACCATGAAAGAACGAGAAACTATAGAAGTGAAAATGAATATCAAACAACATATTCAAGGAAGTCTAGTACTTGTCATGGGAATCTAGCCCCTCGATCTTGAGTGGTGCATCCGAGTCCAGATGTGCGTCCGTACGGCTGTATGTCTGGGGGGACTGTCGGCACTGTTTCTGAAAGTGACCTGAATGAAACATACGATAGCACAGCCGATCGCCTTGCTGATAGCATCAACCACGCTTCTATGACATACGAAGCCTGTTCTTGAAACAACCTGCTACAGAGCAAACAGTCATCACGACCGATTCATAGTACTTCGTTGCAATGTTCCAATACCAACCCTCAAGGCCTCAATCGACGACTCTAATGCTCCGATCGCATGGAAAGAGAGCCATTTCGAGGAGATATACGACAACAAACGCTGCATTGTTCACGCGCGAGACGAAGAGAGGGCCAGGATGGTATCTAGTAAGAGTCCATATCGCACATCCCAAGGGAAGGTGGACCAGGGCTGTGTTGTTGAAAAATCTCACCCTTGTCACCGCACATGTCCCAGCCTGGAATCGTCCGCGACAACCTGGTAAGGACTTTTTCGCTCTTGCCGCCATGTCTGATCCACAGCCTAAGAACAACTTCTTCAAAAGAACGGATGAAAAACTCGATAACCTCAAAGTTAAACTCAAGAGTGCATTCTCGCCTACTCAACTTGCAGCCAATGCCATCGGTGATCCTGGTCTCGTAAATACCATCGCATCTCCAGAAGCGAAGGTGAATTTTTTGTGCTTGGTACGATGAGATTCGACTGATACTTATCCAAAATTCTCAGAGTAGCATCGGGACATCTGTAATGCTCCCAGTTATTCCTTGTGCAGACTCAGCGTCACCGATGTCGAAGACCGACACTAGCCCTAGGCCTGTTGGTCAAATGCCAGTAAGTATACAATCTGAAATCACGGGTGGCCAAGAGGTACTCACACCTTCGCACTGATTAGAGCGGACTGGAAGGTTCACAATCCACCCAGAACAATCCTTATCATGCTGCGGGTGTCGATAAACATCTCTTCAATAATGTGTCTTTGGACAACTACACAATCAATGCCAGCAGGGTACCTTCGTCTGTGTTTTCTGGTCAGTTGCCGGTAAGTGGACACATTCCAAAGTCACCGCCAACCGCAAGGTACTCACCTTTACACTGGTTAGAGCGGACTCGAAGGTTCACAACCGTACACCTCGCCAATGATTACAACGGACACCAACTCGACCTTGGGATACCAAAACGCAGGGCGCAATGCTGACACCTTGACACCATCTGTAAGCACAAGTATCACCTTATCATTTTCTCATGCTCAAACCGTCACTTCTACACACAGAATAACTCATCACAAGTTGTGGCAGACAATATAAGCTTGTTTTCTGGCGCCTACAATGTGATCCTGAACAATCCCACATTTAATTCTGCCAACACGGTGATTAGATCACTCTGGTACAGAGGTATTGAGCTGATTGAGATATTGCAGATTACAAATGTGGGGACTGGCAGTGAGGCCCAGTCTACTCCAGGCCAAGTGGCTATAAGGCAGAAGCCAAATTCTAGTCAACGTTTTGTGGGAAGGAAGGAAATCCTCGAAAAGCTTAAAGTCCACTTTGCGAGTCGTGTCGATGATGATCGGCGGTATTTTTTGCTGTCAGGAATGGGTGGTATCGGAAAGACACAGATTTGCCTGAAGCTAAGCGAGGAGATGTCAAACGAGTATGTCAAGGTTTTGTTTTAAAGAATTTCCTCTTTGACAAATCAATTATTTTTTCCAGTTTTGATCATATTTTTTGGATTGATGCATCATCGTCCGACACCATTGCTGCAAGTCTGACAAGGCTTTCCAATCTTCCGGAAGCCCGGTCAGCAGGGGTGGATGGATCAGCTCAATTTATCCTCCACTGGATCTCATGTCTGCCTACTAAATGGCTTCTTATACTTGATAACGCTGATGGTGCTCCAGAGGTGGTGGAAAAATTCATTCCACCAGGCTCAAAAGGTAATATTTTGGTTACCAGCCGTAATCCATCTGTGGGTCGTATCACATCATTTGAGAACTCTCTGGAGCTTGCTCAGATGGAGGAAGATGATTCTATCTCCCTTCTTCTGACTGCTAGTGGGCTGGAATCTACGGCTAAAGATCTATATGAATTAGCACAAAGAATTGTGACTGCTCTGTGCTGTCTACCTCTGGCTGTTGATCAGGCTGGGGCATCTATTGCATCTGGGTTGTGCAGTATAGAAGAATATCTTGGGCTCTTCTCAGCGGCTCGCAAATATCTTATGCAGCATTCCTCCTTCATGGGAGCATCTGCATATGAAAGAACTGTATATGGGACTTGGGAGCTATCAT
Source organism: Crassisporium funariophilum (assembly GCA_014925845.1). Lineage (NCBI taxonomy): Eukaryota > Fungi > Basidiomycota > Agaricomycetes > Agaricales > Crassisporiaceae > Crassisporium > Crassisporium funariophilum. The sequence continues at coordinate 2,389,226 of JACGCL010000004.1, forward strand.
ACAAGGAAATTGAAATGAGGGCTGCTGCTACAACGAGTGATATCTTTAAACAACTAGCAGCACAGAATGCCCTTGCAATTCTTCAGATCTGTGCCTTCTACCACCATGACAATATCACTGAAGATATATTCTGCAATGCTGCGGAGCTATCTAGAAAGAGAGATATTGCTAAAGAGGAAAGCAGAGGACTTCCACTGGCTATCAGTGCTTTAGATTACCAATTACTCTCTGTTAATGAGCATGGTGTATGGAACAAAATCCTATTCCGACAGGGAATTGAGGTTCTAGTGTCATTTTCATTAGTAAAATTAGGTGCATCTGCTGGTAGTTTTTCTATTCATCCTCTTGTACATCATTGGAGTCAGGACCGTTTGACAATAAAGGAACAGCAAGCAGCTTGTTTAATGGGAAGAAATATTTTGGCATGTGCTGTTCCAACAAGCCTTGAAAGTGAAGACTATGATTTTAGAAGGTTGTTATGGCCACATGTAAAGGCCAACCACCAGTATGGTAGTCAAGTGTTACTTCCAAGAACATATAAAGATGATGAGTGTCTGCGATTTGCAGAAGTATACAAGGACTGTGGAGACTGGAATGAGGTAGAAAAGCTGTACATCCAAATGCTGGAAGGCAGAGAGAAAAAGCTTGGCCACAAACATCCAGATACAGTGGGGGTCATGACAGCTATAACAGTAGTTTATTCAAACCTAGGAAAGTGGAAGGAGGCTGAGGCTTTGGGAATTGAAGTCTTTGAGGCTACAAAGAACTTGTTTGGATCTAAACATCCAGAGACACTGGTGAGCATGGCAAATCTGGCATCATATTTTTCAGATCAAGGCAAGTTCAAGGAGTGTGAGGAACTTACAAATAAAGTCCTCAAAGCAAGAAGAAAGCAATTTGGACCTGAACATGTAGCAACCCTGCACAGCATGTCAGAACTTGCATCCTATTATACAAATCAAAAAAGACCAAAGGAGGCTGAGAAATTGCAGATCCAAGTTCTGGAGGCAAGAAAAAAATCACTTGGTATTGAACATCGAGACACACTGCACATCATGACAAATCTTGCAGTGACTTATTCACAACAAGAAAGATGGAAAGAGGCAGAGGCCTTGAGCATATATGTTTTAGAAACAAGGACAAGGCTGCTTGGGCCTGAACACCCACTCACAATCCTTAGCATGGGGGAACTGGCATCAAACCTTCAAAGACAGGGCAAGTTCGATGAGTCAATGGCAATGACCAGCCAGGTATTGGAAGCCAGAAAGAGATTGCTTGGACCTGAGCATCCATATACACTGCAAAGCATGGGATGCTTGGCAACAATTTATTCACATCAAGGCAAAAAGAAGGACTGTGAAGCATTGTCTATAAAGGTCCTAGAAGCAAGAAAGAGATTGTTTGGACCTGACCATCCAGAAACCCTGCGAAGCATGTCAGATCTTGCAGCAAACTGTGCACAACAAGATAACTGGAATAAGGTGGAGGAATTAGAAACACAGGTTACAAAGGCAAGGAAGAAAGTGCTAGGACCTAAACATCCAGACACACTTGCAAGCATGGCAAGGCTGGCACAAGTTCTTCATAAGCAGTCACATGCTGGTAGAGCAATTGATCTTATGCAGAATACTGTTGCTCTTTATAAACAAATCAATGGCGCTCAACATCCTGAAACAATTAGATTGGACAAGATACTTAAAACATGGAGAGCTGCAAATTAGTTATGTACATAGCAGATCATGATGGCAATACGGATAAGTAGCAGATTAGAGACTCTTCATTGGCGGTTTTATACCAAGAAAGGAACATTTGCTACAGCTTCTACAACTTGGCCATTTCTTGAATATCTCTTGTTGTGTGTAAATATATGTTTTGGTGTATCTAGATAAAAATATAAAGTACAACACAGCCCTTGTGTGCTATGTCACATTCTCCACAGTAGTTTGTATAAAGAGTAGTATACATCTATGTTTGTCTGTCTCAGTTAAACTGATTGATCAATCATTATGCATGAGTGAATACGTTTTGTTGAGAAGTCTATACTTATTCCTGAAAATCCGCCAGTGCCAATACTTTCAGACAGAGATACTATTTATGAAGGTAGGTATGCCATCATTCTTATATTTAAAGTATCAAGAAAGCACTATATCAACAAGAGAATTGTGTCCAAGTAAAGGCACGGTCTTGATAGTAAACTTTGAATGGACATGGGTCTACTCAACTGACACTAAGATATTTATGACAACCTTGTGAGATCCTGCACTCGAGTCCGTTTTTTCCAGCCAAAACACTATTGACTAACACCCTCAGATATCGATTATGTTGTCATCGCAAAACGTTACCAAGATATCCGATGAGCTGTCCACGCGAGTGAATGAGTCGCCCGGGCCAGGGCCTAGTACGTTCACAACAGTTCAGTATCCAATGTCAATTACTCTGTCCGAGACACAACAAAACTGACCGCGGTTGATCATATCAGCTCCTCCAGCAGCATGTCCAGCGTTCTTGCCGATGGTGGCGACCACGCGGGACGAGCCGTCATCGAGCTCGACATTGCAATCCACAGGGAGATCGAAGATGTCTATGAAAAAAGCGCGTCAGTGGAATAAGTGGGTCATATCTGGTAATGATAGACTGACCGAAACGGAATTGGTACGTTTTAGCAGTGTTGTTCCGTGTGCCGCCGTACTCTGGGGTGCAGCCTTTGGGCCCAAAGATGGAGAATGACTTGTTGCAGTGGTTCTTGACGCTCAGAGTAGCGAAGCGGACGTCGACTTTGGTATAGCTGAACGACGAGATGGAAACTTGTTTAGCAACTCTGACTTGACCTTCATAAAAGTAAAGCATACGGGATTGCCCTCGTCTCGAGAGGTACCGAGGATGCAGATACCGCAGCCACGGCGACGAGAAGGGAAGCGAAGGGAGCGGCGATGAACATGGCACTCGAGGTCTTGCTTTTTTCTTGAAAGAAACAGTCGGTTGTATCTTACGGAAAACGTTGAGCTCTTTATTAAAGACCATCATCTATTGGCCAGATCACGGTCATGAAACGCACTCTTGCTTCGTTGTACCGTAGAGATCGGCGTAAACTCGCCCACAACTGTCGGGCCATGCTGGAACTCTGCGTCCACCCAGTCGTGTGCAGTCACATAAGCGTTAAGCCCGAGCTTCATTATCAAAGATGCTTCTTTTTGTCTTCCAGTGTTCTCGGGGTTGCATGGCGTCCTAGTGCCGATGGAGATTTCTATGGGGTTTTAACATGCTCGACTAAATCTCGGTAAACCGGCATTGTTTCGTCTTGTTTCATTCAAAGCATGTCTTGAGGCAACCGGTGGTTGAACACCATCTCGCCAAGGAACCAATCTTCGAGGGATATTGAGGATATTGAGGCTCAAACAGCAAGGCCGCATGGGATGGTCACTAACATATGTCTCATATCGTGCTGCATCTCAATACAGCCCTGACAGAGAAGAATTTTGTAAGCAAGGATACCATGATACAACACTTAATGGGACCTTCTCCTCGCAATGGAACAGAGGGACATCCCAGATGGCGTAAAATATTTCATTGGGTACAGCGCGGGTATGTCGTTCGCCGCCTTGTTCCGTCATCTAAGCTCTGCACATTCTGCTGATTAGGAGGGTTTGTTGTTGAGGACGAAATTCAGAGCCATGGCTTCGATCACATGTTGAGAACCTGCCTTATGACCTATGGAATGTATTAGTGGTTACTTATATGAAGTACTCTGATTGCGACATTGCAATGGGCATACCTGATTGACGAAGGACTATACCTACCTCGAGCTGGCATGCGGTACGAAACAACCACGATAGGTTCCGCAAATGGAAGGTCATGTATGTTGCAATCGCGACCGGAAATGGACGCGACTTTGGAGCACAGTCCGACTCTCTCTCCTTACCATGAACTTCACAGCGTCTAGAGCACATCAATGACGGGTTCACCGACCGACCTCATTTGCGGAAAGTCTTGAGTGAGCCTCGTACTTGTCTGCCAGGCGCACAGATTGAAACAAGAGAGCTGAGGGAGAGTCATGAACATGTCCGAAGTGGGCTCCAACCCTACTGATGCCGAGCTCTCCATTGTTTTGGCCTTAAAATTGGTATCCAGCAAGCACTGCGTATCGGAAGTAACATCTCATATACGAGGGCCATCAATGGATCTTCTCAATCCTACATCCTTACGCCATGCGGCGCCTCCTGTCGTAGCTTCCTTCGCCAAACTTGATTTATATGTCAAGTAAAGTCTGCTAAATGGCACCTTCCGGAATCCGCTATACTTATGATGAATTCGAGATGACGAACTATGACTGACCCTATAACCTCCATACATAGATCCCTCAATTTTCGACCAAGAATCCAAAGTTGGTGGATGACTTGGAAATAGTTCTTATCCAGAGGTTAATGGATGGAGTAAACAAGAACAAGATCTGATAGAAGTTCTTGCTAGGCTAGATGCTGGAAAAATTTCATCCGTGTTAATGTTTCTTGGTGGTGGCTAGTCGCGGTCGTAGAACAGTTACACCAGAAATAAATCATAATTGGTACAGCCTAATCATATATGTGAGTCTCGACAAAGAAGGAACGCGGGCTAGATTCCACAAATGAAATCAAAACCCCGGCGTTGATAAAGGTATACCAGGAACATGACATCCTGGACGTCGTTGTAGACCAGAGGGAGGAAGTAAGAACATCAAATGGACAGAGCGAGCTGGTGAGGCAAAATACAAAATAGAAGGCAATAGCGCGCAGAATGCCATCAAAGACATGCATGAATTTGGGAGGTGCAATGGTAGGAAAATACAGTGATCCAGCCTGAGCAGGAAAAGTGACAGTATAAGTGAGAAATAAAGAGTGAGCAGAATGCATGCAATCAAAAACAATTAACCCCCAAAAAGACCAAAAGAGAGAAAAGAAAAGGAACGACGGTACCCCTCACCCTCAGTAGGGTGGCTGACCCGCGTCAAATTGCTCCTTGCATGGTTCGCGGTGGTAAGCTGGTGGCGGAGGAACATGTGAGCTGACTGCGAAATCAAACTCGGAATCATAGCCTTTGTGAAAATCGCGAGCTGCTTTAGCTTCGAGCTCCTTATTGGATGGCAGTCGCGAGTTGAAGGAGAACATGCTGGTTGATGACGACATGGGCGACGGCAGAACGTCTATGTCCTTCACGCCAACGGGTGTGAACGGTGTCCGTGAATCTGCGAAGTGCCATGCTCCATCAGGTCGACGGATGGCGATACGCATGTCTTCACCAGGCGGTCGTTCTAGAAGGATCATTACAAATTTAGCATCGTATAGCATCGTATGTATATGAAATAAAACCAGACGCACTGAATCGCGGCATCGTCCCCCCGAATGTGGGCCTCCAGCTCCGAACGGCGTGATATGAGCAGCAGGATGTTCGTGATGCATCACTGTTCCCTGATACGGACCGAAGGCCTTTCCACTGGACTGCCGTCGTTTGAGCCGAAGGGTGATGTAGATGACGAAGGCGATGAGGCACGCCGCTACAATTCCTAGGACCACGACGACGATCAAGATGCGGTGGTCGCTCTTAGGGGTTGCGTCAGTGTTCGGTGCGCTCGAGTTGGCGTTGGCCGTAGTGGGTGACGATGCTGCTGGGTAGGGAGACATTGTGGGTTATGTCTAGTATGGAAATTAATGTAAGTATCTTACACTCGCGTTGGAAGTTGAGTGGATCTTACCTTGGTGTGGTCAATGATAAACTAGGACTGACCGTTGAGGTGTGTACTTGGGACGAAATGAGTGGCGTCCAAGTGGGTGTAAGAGTCAAGAAAGAGAATAGGGAAGCAACCAGAGCCTGTGGAAGGTCGTTGGACACTCTAGGCTGAGCTGTCACTGTCAGAATAGAAGAATTTGCATAAGTGTCGGAGACAGTAATGAATACAACGAGGACCTGTCACTTGGCCATGCTTACCTGAATTATAACCGGGTCAAAATCCCAAGGAAATTTACCAGCAAGGTCCGTTTGTGTCTGGAAACCAGTTATGGTCCTGTATTTCGTGAGAGACGTGTCCTTGAATGATTGAACTTGAAGGATGCAGGTGAAGGCACCATCCAACGAATTCGAAGCTTGATGGAGGTTCAAAAACATACTTTGGGTATAAACAAAGCAGCCCTCGGCAAACCACGGCACGGTCATTTCCCCATCACAACAAAATGACTCTCTTTCCCAAGGCATGGCAAGTATCCTCTCGAATCGTCCAAGCTTCATTTTTGCGGGTAAGTGGGTACTTGAATGAACGAATAACAGTCATTACAACCTACTACATGTAGGTCAACGCGATCTCAGTTCAGTGCTTTTGGGAAAAGCAAACTGGCTTTGCAGCCTTGAGCAAGTTTCTACCTTCATCTAGTACCTGCAAGCTCGGACACCTTGAAGTTGGTGTTTTGTTTCTGGGTCAACCAAATTGCAGCGGAACTATCGGCTAAGTATGCCTCTTGCCCCACTCCAGGTCTCGATTCAATTGCACTACATAGGGCTAACCCAATGTCGGGCGTCTTCTTTTTAGAGTGCGTCCAGGCTGCCTCCACGACCTTCAGACGGAACACACGACGTACCACGGGCATCACTTTAGCAGCAATGCAGCGTCACCTTTACACAAGCTCCAACGAAAACCATATTGCGGCCACATTCCTGCGTGGTGGTACCTCAAAAGGAATCTTCCTCAACAAATCCGTCCTTCCCGCCGAACGCTCTGAATGGCAGCCTATATTTCTCGGAATCATGGGTTCACCAGATCCCGAATATGGAAGACAGCTCAATGGCATGGGAGGAGGCGTCTCTAGCCTTTCCAAGATCATGGTAGTCGGGTCCTCGTCTCCCGAGCAAAAAGCAAGGGGCATCGAAGTGGAATATACCTTTGCCCAAATCGGAATTAGGGATAGCAGCATCGACTACTCTGGCAACTGCGGCAACCTGTCAAGCATGATTGGCGTATTCGCTATCGACGAAGGTATATGCCCTCCTCCAAAAGGGTTGGAGCAGGCGACCATCCGCTCTTTCAATACGAATACACAGAAGGTTATTGATACGACATTCCCCGTGTCCGAGGTAGGTATACCTATTCTTGACCTACCTGAGGCGACGGTGGCTGGCGTACCAGGCAAAGCATCTCAAATCATTCTAGACTTTGTCAATCCCGGCGGCGCACGCACGGGAAAGCTTCTACCTTCAGGCAATCCCACAGACATCCTCACTATCCGCGCGTTACACTCCCAGACGTCCTCCCCACTGTCACCGTCGTCCAGTCGGACCGTACGAGTGTCCTTGATAGACGCCACCAACCCGACCGTCTTCGTCCGATACTCCGAATTGGACGAGTTCCTGCCTATGGAAGACTATGTCAACGGCAAGAGTCCAGCTACGGAGGAAGTAAGCCCCATCCTTGAGCTCATTCGGCAGGGGGGCGCGAAAACGATGGGTCTGGATCCTTCAGCTCAGGCCCAACCCAAGATAGCGATACTTAGCGCGCCGCAAAACGCAGACGACATCTCGCACGGTGTCAATATCGTGATCCATGCGCTTTCTATGGGTGTCTTGCACAAAGCTGTGCCAATGACCGTTGGTCTGTGCCTTGGTGTCGCATCGAAGATCGAAGGCACCCTAGCTTGGGATATCACGCAAGGCTTGCAAAATACTGGTTCCTCTCAGGATGATCTTGTACGAATTCGCCACCCTGGTGGATTGGTCGATGTCGGGGCAAAATTTGGAGATGATGGACAAGTGAAAAGTGCAAAGGTAGTCAGGACAGGTAGACGACTGATGAAAGGCGTCGTGTGGTATTAAATTTGGAACAAGGTGTTTTCCAATGGATGTGGAATTCTGACTGCCACTTGGGTCGTCCGAGTGCTCTTAGTGAGGGAACAAACTTAGAATGTTGCTTTCAAAGCCCAAATCAACAGTCTGGTGACCCTTTTGGAGAACTTAGCTTCGGTAAGTATACTCCCTTGATTTCGTCTTCTTCTTTCCAGTTTATCACCATCCCCAACAGCATTTTCCACCATTCGCGCCCTCGCAGATGCCATAAATATCGTCTCCATTTCAGTTAACGCAAATTTCCATCACCCTCGATCTCATCGAAGTTCTACAATCCTCCGGAGTCCGAGGTTACGATTGATGTTCTTTCTACGGCGCACGACGAACCTATCGGGGGAGTTCATGCACGTAAGAAAACTATTGTTCTGGTAAGAACGTTTGAATCAAAGTATCCAAAGATGTCATATCCGACAGAAGAAGACAGATGTAAATATTCTCGCAACAGATGATCGTATGGCGTACGCGTTCAAGACGACAAGTGTTTCTGTGGTCCCATAGTCAATATCAATGCCACGACTGTTTGATGCGATTTTCGTTTCTGCCTGGGGAATATTCGGAGTTCTGCATATCATTAAGGTGCGCATTTCAAGGCGTTCTGGCAGCTCAAGGATGTCGCACTTACTCCCACTATCTCCGTTTATAGATATTGTACACGTGATTCAGGCCAACGGGAGAATAGTCGGTAGCAGAAACTTAACGTGGCTACTCTTCTTATCGTCTCAACAACACCGCTCGCGTCTTCGCCACTGTCTAGGACTGTGGAACCGTGCCTTCACTTTAAATCCAGGGATTTCCAAACTCGCCTTTCTCAAATCATGTCCACAAGTCTCTTGCCGAAACGGGGAAATATCGGGTTTCATTCGCAGATGCCTTATATAAGGCGGGATAATCGATATCAAACCCACTTCTCATCTGCAAGTCATCATGGCCAATCGCATCCTCGTGGCGTCGTACACTAATGATATTGTAACGCTTACGTTTGACTCGACGAACTCGAGCCTTGAAGTAACGTCAACCCTTACAGTGGGTCACCACCCATCATGGCTTACCTCGCATCCAAGTCGTCCGTCAGTGGTATGGACGGGTTTGGAACAGGCAGAAGGGAAGATCGTAGCTTTAGGCTTCGATGAGAATGGCGTAGGCAAGGTTCTTGCTGAAACGTCGAGCGAAGGAGAGGATCCTTGCTCTCTGGTCGCTCTCGACGACGAGCTGCTAATCGCGAACGTATGTTTCACTATCTCCACAAAATAGCGATATACCTCAACCACCATCGTCTCTTTTCAGTACTCGTCGGGAAGCATTGGATTCCTCTCCATAACTCCAGGTACAAAGAAGTTGGGATCCACGACCACGATCAAGCTACGGGGGTCCGGTCCGAACCAGTCGCGACAGGGAAGCCCTCATCCTCATCAAGTATTTATCCACGAAGGATATCAAGAATTACTTGTCCCAGATTTGGGTTCTGACAGCGTCTATCGGCTAAAGAAGGATAGCAACGGATCATGGGGATTTCTCGGTCATATTGGATTTGAGGCCGGCGGAGGTCCTCGCCATGTGGCTTTCCATGGTAAGCCCTTCGCCGATTGTTAAGTGTAGTCTCGAAACTCAACATTCCCCAGACGGAAGTTTGTTCACGGTGCTCGAGTTGTCGAGTAAAGTGGTCCGGCATCGATACCCTCCTCTTCCTGCTCTCCCGTCGTTTGTTAAATCCACCCCTACCATGTCTCAGCCTCTACCTTCACCCAACGAGATGCTCGCCGCCGAAATCATTATCCCGCCGACCAACGCTTCGTTCCCCACACCATATTTGTACCTTTCAAATCGCAATGATCCGTCTCCTGAGGGTGACATCATATCTATTTTCTCCATCGAGGAGCCTGACAGCCTTGAGCTCATCGCCGAAATCAGGACTGGCCTGAAGCATCTACGAGGTATGGTCTTTGGAGGCCCCGACGACAAGTTCTTGATTGCGGGAGGTGCCAATGGTGGGGGCGTTAAGATGTTTGAACGGATCAATGAGGGGAAGGCTCTGAGACTCATCGCAGCGATTGACTCCGTCCAAGCTCCGACTGGCTTCTTGTGGTTGTAAAACTGCATCCCAGAAATCATCTAATGTTGTAACGCATCGCCTTGTTATCAGTTGTAAGACTAGTATGATTCATGGATGTCCTTTATTCCGCGCTGATTTTTCATTACTCGTTTCTATAGTACAGTATCGTAGTAGGCGTTCAGCCTTGAATTTATGACTGCCGACATGAACATGGATCGGCTGCAATCTGAGCGTTCAACCAATAATCCCGTCCTTCCTCAATTGCTTTATCTTCTCGTGATCAAGATGCAGATCCTCCGTCAATACCTGATCGGTATGGTATCCGAGATTAGGCCCCGCCCATTTCGGCGTAGAGTCGACACCATCAAGAACAGGGAAAGTTCCCTGCATCTTCACACTCCATGCATGATGACCACTGCTTTCGGAATCTCCTACCCGAACATCTATAATGGCACTTCTCGCTTGATTCTGTTCGTTGTCCACCACCTCTTCCACACTTAGCACTTTGCCAACTGGGACCCCGGCTTTGTTCATTGCATCGACGACTTCGTCTGGCGTTCGCTGACTGGTCCATGCAGAAATGGCAGTTTCTATCTCCTCTTGCTTCATAACGCGATGCTGATTTTGCTGATACTCGGGACCAATTAGGTCAGGCCGTTCAATGGCAGTCATGAGTCGGTTGTATATCGTGTCTCCGTTTCCTCCAATTACGACATACTCGGGGCTAGACTGTGTGGTTGAACCTCCGGAGCATGGATATGCGTTGGTAGGAACGATTCCCGTGACAGAAGAGCCGGAGGGACCTCGTATCTTCCGCGAGTCAGGCGACTGTTTAGCATCAAAAAGAGGGCAAAATCCCCACCTTTCCTTTCCTGTCGTATTCAGGAATGACCCCCTCCATCAGGTTGAGCATGCTGTAGGAAGTCAATTTGAACAAGCGGAGAATATAAGATGCTTGGAATTGATTGACCTTTCTACGATACTCACGTCCACAGTTTTACCTGTGGCCTGTGGGGATTTACTTGAACGCTGCCGTTGTCGCGCTAAAAGTGCCAGAACCTTCAGAAGCAGTTTATCAGCTGATACAGAGGCTGGGGAGGGGTAAATGTGCTGACAGTGCCAAACGCTGCATGTAAGCCAGCAACTGAATCTCCCAAACTGATATTAGGTCGGACAGGTGGACCAGACAGCTTTCCTGTTTGAGGATCTGGAAACCCGTTGATATATCGAAAGCCTGACTCCGCTTCACAAACTGAAGCATACCCGGGGCGTTGAGACCAAGGACCGGTCTGCCCATACCCACTCACCCGTGTGAAGATGAGGGAGGGATTGTATGGGTGCAGGTCAGCAGGACCCAATCCCCACTTCTCTAAAGCTGAGATCGGCCGACATCGATACAAGCAAGGGGTCTAAGTTCTGCCTATAACACTTACTACCGGGCTTGAAGTTTTCCAGGATTACATCACTCTTGATAGCGAGTTTCTTGACAAGCCTGTATAAATGTAGGAGTTGAACACCGAGTAGGATAACTGTACATACTCGCGTCCTTCAGGTTTCCGGAGGTCAATCGCAACGCTTTTCTTGTTCCGTCCGATGCTTCTGAACCAGGGGCTTGTGCCATCGACGTCCAATTCGCGCCAGACGCGGAGCGGGTCTCCCACCTTTGGCGGCTCGATTTTGATGATATCAGCTCCAAATTGGCTGTATCACTGCTGTCAGGGAGATTGCTTTATCATGGTAAGTAGGCCGTACCCTAGGAGCTGTCCAGCAAATGGTCCGGCAATGAGTTGCCCTAGTTCAAGCACACGAATACCAGACAATGGCATATCATTGGAAAGCTGCAGTGATTGGGTCGAGAACCGACTGTGGATTGAGGTTCCAAGATGACACAAGTTGTGAGTCTGGATGAACGCACGAGTAGGAAATTCCGAAGCGGAGCTTCTGCATCAATAGTATGGGCGCTTGGCGCGACGTTCCCCTAGGTGCATGAAGGAACATTTCCAAAGTGGTGAGGATTATCTTTCAGAAGTAGCTGGTTTGTATCGAGGCATAGATTTCAAAGGCTCGTCGATGTTCTCATTCAACTATCGGTTCGGTGACATCGGCCGATAAGAATCTTTCTTATGCTCAGAAATAGTCACTGGAGTTGCACTGGAGCTATTTTACAATTCGCAGGACATAGTCAGTATCACGACAGTAGTTCTACCTCTCTTCCTCAGCGTCAAGTACAAAAACAGAGTAGACGAAGACTGGTGCAAGACTGGTGATCCGGTACTATGAATCCGCTAAGTTTTTGGTCAAGTTGGAATCCAAAATTCAAGAAGGGCGGCGCTCCGCAGATGAGAATGCTCAAGACGTCCAACTTCAACAGAGGTGACGACTCCTCCCTGACGCAATTCAAGTCAGACGCTTTGGCTCCTGGATAGTTTGCGCACTCGTCAGTCTTTTCGGATGGACCGGCAAAATGGGGGACTCAGAACGCACTTGCACAGTAGTATACAAACAAGAGTGAGCTAAGAACATCTCAACTGACACAGTCCATACGACTCAAACAGCCTCCCGTCTTGGACTTCATGTTGGGATGGGGGTTTGAACTGATGGTAAATGATGATTCTTTGGAATTTGGCCAGTAGTATAAACGAGGCAACGACTCCGGCCACGAGAGTTCCCTCCTCGGGAACCCCTCAGCGAGTATATCGTCCTTGGTATGTTTGCTACCATCCATCATGAACAGCAACTGTTCAATTCTTGGGCATAGCTGGAGACACTGCAAGTGTGTCATCGAGAAGTCGATTTTTCGGGGTAAACGGAGGTAGAGCCGTCTTATACTTCCGGATGTTCGGGAAAGCAGACCAGTCAGAGCCGTCTGCTTCCAGCTTGAAGAAGTTGATTGAGAGTATGAAGCTATCGAAAGCCCGACCAGAGATGGGACGTCTAAGACGTCCAAAAACGCTGCCACGTCAACATTTGTCCCAGCTTCGATGATTGTTAAATCCCGTAGATTTTCATGTGTAAGCGATTGCGATAGTGGCTCGCCTTCGTCCACAGGTCCACAATTGAATCGAGCCCGTTCAAGGTTCCGGCACATCTGCAAAACCTTCAAGCAGTCATTTAAGCTGAGTGGATCATCGCGATGCAACGGCTTTGGGAAGAGATCGACCTGTGACAATTTATCGAAATTGATCTGTAGATCGAAGAATTGTTTGCTCTTCAATAAACTGATTGAGCGCAGGTTATGGGTGCCTCTCAAAAGGTCGCAGATTTGGGATCCATGCAAATTGGAGGCCGAATCACTGTGTTTCACGTAAAGCAGCGTGAAAGAATCCAAGACATCAAGTTTTCCACTTGTCTTGAGGTGGAGCTTGCCAAGGCTATTCCCCGAATGATTGGTAGTGATACACAGGGTCTTCCAACGTTTTGACTGGTTGAGAAATTTGTGAGGGAGAGAGTTTAAATTGCCTCGCTGGTTATTGAGATGACCAGGAAAATGCCTCAGAAAAATGTGCAAAGGTCTTCCTTGGGTTCGATCGTTCCATACTTGAAATAATGCCTTTTGTGACGCACGAAGTTCTACTTTCTCGTTGATGTATAGATGCATGGTTGTCCATAACGTTGGCGTGTTGATCACGGTATTTCGCCAGTAGGAACAGACCCATGTGAGAAGGAGAGGCGCTTGTTTCCGTCCAAAGCAGGACACGAAAGATTCCCTGCTTTCGACGAGCATAATAAATACCTCCATCAAGAGTTCCAATGGGAGGAGATGAAGAGACGCGGTTCTCTGAGCTGAAAACGTATCTAGTTCCTTTGCCATGCGTTTGACCTTTTTTCTATGGGGAGCTTTGTCATTGTAAGCATGTTGCTCTGACATTCGGGTCGCAAATACTGAAGCTATTCCGTAGAAAGACTCGAAGATCAGTCCCGAATCATCGAGCAAAAGTGATCATCACTCACAAGCTGGTTAGGGTTTTCCGTGCAATGCGTTCAGGTACTGATAGAGTCGGATGTTGTCAGGATGTCAAAGACTCAAGAGCATGAACAAACTGTGGTGAGGTGAGGTGAGGTGACTCGGACAGAGAGAGAGAGAAAATGTCAACGAGCTAGCTGTATACCACAAACAAACAAAGGTTAGACTTAGCCGAGCTACAAACGACATACTTTTTGGCTTACATCCTTACAACAAATCAGGCCGTAAAGAGTTAGATAGGCAGCAAGTTATGACAAACGTCGAGACAAGGACATTCATTGCTCTATTGACACAGACTTTCTGTCCAGATGCAAGCTGGCATCAGGGCGGTTTCACACTTTCAACAGAGCGGAACCCATCATTTCAGCTCTCGCGGCCGGTGAAATTCTTTCTAGTACTCAAAAAGATACTCACTAGAGCTATTCCACATTCGCAATGTTACACTGCTGTAAGTACCACGACGGTAGTGCTACCGATTGGCTGCTGACTTCAGCGCCTGCTTGCGAAATCAGACGAAATACAGAGTAGAGGGCTGAGGATCCGGTACTGTTCATCCTAAGTTTTGGTATAGTGGGAATCCAAAATTCAACAAGGGCGGCGCAGAAGGGAACGCTCAAAACGTCCATAATCAACATAGGCCACGGCTGCTCCCTGACGCCATTCAGGTCAGACGCCTTGGCTCCTGGATAGCTTGCGCCCCGTCAGTCATCTCGGATGGACCAGCAAAATGGGGACTCATAACACACTTACATAGTATACAAACAAGAGTGAGCCGACACCATCTCAACTCACATAGTCCTTACGCCTCAAACAGCCCCCCTTCATTGAACCCATATTGCGATGGGGGTTTGAACAGATGGTAAACGACGATTCTTTGGAATTTGCCCAGTAGTATAAACTAGGCAACGACTCCGGCCATGAGAGTGCCCTCCTCGGGAACCCGTCAGCGAGTATATCGTCCTTGGTATGTTTGCTACCATCCATCATGAACAGAAACTGTTCGATCCTCGGGCATAGACGCAGACACTGCAAGTGTGTCAGGGACAAGTCGACTTTATGGGGTAAATGGAGCTCGAGCCGTCTTATACTTCCGGCTGTGCGAGAAAGGAAGTCAGTCAGAGCCGCCTGGTTCCAGCTTGAAGGCGTTTGAAAGTATGAAGCAATAGAAAGCCTGATGAGAGATGGGACGTCTAAGACGTCCAGAAACGCCCCCATGTCAAATGCCTCAGCTTCGATGATTGTTAAATCCCGTAGCTTCTGATGTATGAGCTTTGGTTGTGAGGGTGGCTCGTCTTCGTCCACAGGTCCACAATTGAACCGAGCACGCTCAAGGTTCCGGCACATCCGCAACACCCTCAAGCAGTTGTATAAGGTGAGTGAATGTTCGAGAAGAAATGATTTGGGGGCGAGATCGACTTGCAACAAGTTATGGAAATCAATCTGCAAATCGAAGAACTGTTTGGTCTTCAACAAACTGATTGAGCGCAGGTTAGGAGTGCCTTCCAGAAGATCGGGGGTCTGGGATCCATCGGAATTGAAGGCGGAACCACTGCGTTCAGTGTACAGCAGTGTAAAGGACTCCAAGATGTCAAGTTTTCCTTTTATCCCATAGAGCCTGTAGAGGCTATTGGGTGCAAGTTTGATAGTGA
Organism: Crassisporium funariophilum; assembly: GCA_014925845.1. NCBI lineage: Eukaryota > Fungi > Basidiomycota > Agaricomycetes > Agaricales > Crassisporiaceae > Crassisporium > Crassisporium funariophilum. Next base: position 2,404,749 of record JACGCL010000004.1, read on the forward strand.
GATGTAGGGTTTCCCAGCGTCTCGATCCGTTGAAAAAACTCCGAGGAAGAGAATTTGAATAACCGCGCGATTGCTTGTGAGGACGCGAAAGATCCCTTAGAAAGATCTGCAAAGGTTTCCCTTTGGTGCGATCGTTCCATAATCGAAATAGCGGCGTTTGGTTTGCGCGAAGGTCTGCTTTCTCATTCATGTACAGATGCATGGTTGTCCATAAATCTGGCACGTTGATCACGATGTTACGCCAGTGCTGACAGACCCATGTGAGGAGAAGCGGTGCTTGCTTCCGGCCAAAGCAGGACGCAGAGGATATCCTGCTGTTGATGAGCATGAGAAATATCTTCAGCCAGAGTTCCACTGGGAGGAGAGGGTCTTGGACCTCTCCGTCAGGATGTACACTGGCGCTGCAATCACCCTGAGCCAAAGCAGGTTCCTCGGTCATTCGGGCCTGCGAGTCGTGTGCAAGTACTGGATCTGTTCCGTGAGATCAAGATCAGTGCCATACCATCGAATAACGGTGAAGTCAATACAAATGAATGATCTTCACTGACGAGCTGGCCGTCCTTTCCGAATAGCGTGAGAGCTACAAGATTGCTTTTCTGGTGCGTGATCTGGATACACGTTCAGAAGTGATAGAGTCAGGAGGGCAAAAGACCCTGAACGATTGGTGAACGATCTCCATAATTGTTTCGCCTGTTTGCCATCGCGCCCCCAAGCAAACAAAGCTCAGACCAATAGGCGCCAGCCCTTCACCCAACCTTGACCCAACCTTGACCCAACCCTGGACCCTCTCGAGTCGTCAAGGAAGCAAAAGTTCCTTCCGTTGCGACGTGTTGGAAAAAGCGGAATTATCCTTAGAGACGTTCGAGGAAGCATTCCAAGTTCGTTCAAGTTAGCAGGGAAATAGGCTCAAATGCGGCAAGACCGGGACTCTCTTCCATTCGCTGAGCGCGCGAATACAACAACATAAAATCGTTGGTCTTCCTAGATCATTTCGAGACTGCGTACACATCCTACAAAAGCCGTATGACAACCAACTACAGCCCCAGAACGGACCCAACCTTCTCCGTATTCCACTTTGCTCATAGACAAACGGGGGAGCATGCGATGGGTTTGATAGGTCGACAGCACCCCCAACAACCTGCAGAGCCTCCGGGCTCTTCGTTGGGTCCACACACGGGAGGCACGGCCTACATACGCCGGGGCATGCCATAATCTGGGGATTGGGAGCGGCGACAGCGGCTGTGGCTATGATGAGGAGGATGTAGAATGTGGTAGCTGGGGTTTTCATGGGTGCTCTGGAGTATAGGGTCAGCCTCGACAGCCAGGTTGATGGGTGAACGTGAGCGATGCTCACGATTTCTTTGAGGGGGTTATGCTGTGATGTGTTCGGCGCCAGGCCTTCACCCAACCTTGACCCAACCTTGACCCAACCTGGACCCTCTCGAGTCGTCAAAGTTCCTTTCGGTGCAACGTGTTGGAAAAAGCGGAATTATCCTTGGAGACGGTCGAGGAAGCATTCCAAGTTCGTTCAAGTTAGCAGGGAAATATGCTCAAATGCGGCAAGACCGCGACTCTCTTCCATTCGCTGAGCGCGCGAATAGAACAACATAAAATCGATGGTCTTCCTACATTATTTCGAGACTTCGTACATATCTTACAAAAGCCGTATGACAACCGACTACAGCCCCAGAAGGGCCCAACCTTCTGTATTCCAGTTCGCTCATACACAAACGGGGGAGCATGCGATGGGTCTGATAGGTCGACAGCACCCCCAACAACCTGCAGAGCCTCCGGGCTCCTCGTTGGGTCCACACACGGGGGGCAACGGCCTACATACGCCGGGGCATGCCATAATCTGGGGATTGGGAGCGGCGACCGCGGCTGTGGCCATGGTGAGGAGGATGTAGAATGTGGTAGCTGGGGTTTTCATGGGTGCTCTGGAGTGTAGGGTCAGCGTCGACAGCCAAGTTGATGGGTGAAGGTGAGCGATGCTGACAATTTCTTCGAAAGGGTTATGCTGTGATGTGGTGGTCAGATTTGACTGTTGACTATTTTCATCCGTTAGCAAACTGTTCAACGCAACTAACTCAGGCACTCACACAGGAACTGATCGAGGAATGATTGACTTTTACAACATAGTCGATTTCGCCACTCTTTATAAATTCTGGCAGCGCGGTGTAATTAAAAGGAGATACGCAGATGTATTGCCAGTCTAAGAGGTAAATGCAAGGGTCATCAGTGTACTGGTACAAGCCTTGAATCCGCAACGAACCTGGCATTAGGGCGGTCTCGTATCCAAACGAGATAGACTCACCCAAGCCAGTAACGCTGAAACATCGGCGTACTGCGAAAGCCAGAGCAGCCCTTCTGGCTAAGGATTGCAGCCGTTTTGATAGCATCATGGGTACGATGTGTTGATATTCATTCGGAGGGAAGGAGGCGGGCTTTTTCCAGAGCCAAGGTCATCTGATAATTTCCCTCCCCATGTTCAAAGGTGTCAAAAGGTGACCGTTGGCCTCGCCACAATTCAAAAACACGAACGACATTGCAGACGACATATCTGAAAATGTTGGAATGGAGAAGGACTGAGCTTTGTGAGTTTTCAAAAACAGACAAGGGATGCGGATGTCCATTCGGGCAAGGAAGTAGGGCGGGGTGAATGTCGGTGATCTACTGAGCGGTGAACGCTTTGCCTCGCTATTGCAGCGGAAGAAAGGGGACAGTACCCGTTGCGGTCAAGTGATACTGCAACCCACGAGCGACAATTAACGCGTCAAGTCGTATGTTGGTATTAGTCCTTAGTGGAATAATGGCGTGCCAAAGTCCTTCTTTATCTTGAATGCGATCAAAGCGTTTGTCCGATTTTGAAGATGCTTGATATGTGTTTTGAACCTCGAAAACATGGCACGGTTGTAGTGGGCGGCAGAGCTTCGCAAACCGTTTAGTGTGCAGATTTGCTGTGCGATGAACCCCCCCAAGTCCACGGGTCCAAGACGAGGAACGTCCCAGTTTGGTGAATGTTAAGGTTCTTTAACGCTTCAACAACGCGTTTCCGCATCATGGAGCTTTTTTAAGTCCATTGTGATGGTTCCGCGTCATTGGCCAACGTGTTCTTCGCCACCCACACGCTCCCGTCAGTTAAGAAACAGAATCACGAGCGCCTCCCAACAGGTTTTAGCAGACAGTTGTGTGATTCGGGTCGTCCTTCGGGAACTGGAAACCGACACGGACCTCTGCTCTCGCAAGTCAATCGCAAGTCAGGTCGAACCAATTCCATGTTTCGCCCTTCTTTCGGTTTGGGCCGGCCAAATGTTCATATGGTATTTGGGATAGGGGAGTTGGAATGGTCAGTCAATTGTCAGTCAATGGAAGGATTCCACGACGTGACCTTTACACTTACTTATGTCACAGACATGATTCCTTCGTCTCAGTTCGTTCGTCTCTCGGTCTTTTTCTGACATATCTCTTTCCCTCGGGCGTTGACGACGGACCTCTCATATCTGGTGCACTGCCCAATTTTATGGAAAATAGAGCATAAGTCACCAGGTCTCAAGCTCTATCTCGCTTCAGACGGCCCTTACCCCGACCGAATAATTCAGTTATAGTAGCCACTTGGTAGCCACCACGAAGGCTCTTCCTACTCAGTGAATATCTTTCGAAAATATCTGGAGAACTGTTGAACTGACAAAACCACGTTTGCAGCGCTCATTCTGACACTACGCAGTCAAGCATCTTGACTCATGATGGGTCGATTCTTCCAGCCAAACTCTCTCCGCCTGAGTTTCGCGATCCTCAGCGCTCTCGCCGTCTTATATCTCATTTCCTCATCCATATACACATGGCACTACCCCAAACTTGAACTGCAACCAAATCTCACTACCGAGGATCCCCAACCTATACCCATACCCATAAACAATGAGCCTCCTGCCACCGTACCCCCTAAATCCTCCATACTCCTAGTAACGGCCATGTTCCCGATCTCGAAGTCAAAGCACTCGAAGAAGGAGTACGATACGTGGGTCAAGAGGTTCCTGGGGCCTATTACTACTGATATCTACGTCTACACTACGCCCGTGTTGGAGGAACACGTTCGGAAATACCGCGGCAACAACCTCACCATCACAATTAACACCACCTATGCCTCCCCCTTCGACATACCCCCTTTGAATGGGACGGAGGAAAAGTACAAGAAGATGCAGAAGAAGGATCGTCAGAGGAAGGTCCACTCGACGGCGTTGTATGCTTTCTTGAACGCGAAGCCGTTTTTCGTGCATGATGCACTTCAGAATCTGGCGAGGGAGGGGAAGGCGTATGAGTATGCGTTCTGGAATGATAGAGGTAGCTTTCGCGAGGAGCACCGGTATCGCGATTGGCCGTCGGTGGATAGGGTGCGGGAGGTGTGGGAAGAGGGCGAGAGGGTGACGGGGACGGGGAAGGAGGATCTTATGTTCTTCCCGATTGTGGGTGTGCCGGGGAGTACTATGGTTTTTTGGAACGAGAATCTGGGACCTATAGATAACGAAATCAGCGAAGGTACGCAGTATCCCCACATCTCACCAGCCGCAACTGAGCACATTCCATCCCAAGGTTCCTTCTTCGGCGGCACCCCAAAAGCGATCGAATGGTGGGCGCGCACATACTACACCTACCACAACCACTACCTCTCCCTCGACGTCTTCGTCGGCAACGACCACTCCCTAATCAACGCCCTCCTCCTCCTCTTCCCCTCCCGCTTCATCACCGTATACCCCTCCGACCCCTCCGCCCCCGCGCACCTCGCCCTCGTGCGCAAGCCCGGGCAAGCGCCCCTGGGGCTGTGCGGTGCGGAGCGGTTCTATTACCAGTTCTGGCTGGCGGGTGGGGGGAGCAGGAGGAGGAGAGGGATGTGTGGGTGCGCAGGGAGAGGTGGCGGGTGTGGGGGTGGTGGAGGGAGGATGGGGTGAGGTGTGTGGTGACGCGGGTGGTGGGGGTTAAGGATGTGTTGAGGGGAACGTTTGGGGAGGGGTGGGGGCCGGGGGGACGAGGGTGAGGGTGCCGAAGACTTTGGGGTGGATGAGGTGATTGTGGTTTGTTTGCGGTGTGTGGTTTGTGGACTTGTTTGATAAAGCTGCTATTTATTTGATTTTTAATGGGCATTAGCATTACAGTTCAAGTTGGTTAGTCCGTTTGGGTGTGAGAGCTGGTACCAGACAGCTTGAGGGTCCGTCCAAATCTGGGTTGACGCGCCACCGCAGCCCACAATCCTAATCCGGTAGGATGTTGTTTTTTTTACCACTGCCTTCATCACCTCGCCCTGTTACATGCATGAGCTCCGCACATGGATCTCTGCGGTACTGGCTCCCATCTACACACCCTATACTCTCCTGACTCTCACCTCGGCACACTTCCGGGAGTTCTGGAAATACCACTTATGGCTAAAGTATATGGAATCGAAGGCTCTGTGGATTTAGGCGCTGTACTGCCTCGTTCATTCTTGGTGTTGTATCTGAATGGGCTTCTTCACCTGGGAGAACAATAGCCACATGAGTCCTGTCTCGATTTCGACGCTTGATGATGGTGGCTTGTTTTTTTTTTGTATGAAAGGCCTGCTTGTGTTTCCGCACCTCTGTGTGGCAGTCAATCAATACTTATGGGAGTGCAAGTTGGCGGCAGGCAGGTTGAGGGTTCGTCCAAATGTGGGTCGACATGCAACGGCAGCCCACAATCCTAATCAGGTAGCAAGTTGTTTTTTTACCACTGCCTTCATCACCTCGCCCTGGACATGCATGAGCTCCGCATATGGATCTCTGCGGTACTAGTGACCATCTGCACACCCTATACTCTCTGCCTTTCACCTCAGCACACTTCCGGAAGTTCTGGAAATGCCACTTATGGCTAAGGTACATCGAAGGCTCTGTGAATTTGGGCGCTGTACTGCCTCGTTCATTCTTGGTGTTGTATTTGAATGGGCTTCTTCACCTGGGAGAACAATATCCACATGAGTCTTGTCTCGATTTCGACGCTTGAAGATGGTGGCTTGTTTTTTTTTTTTGTATAAAAGGCCTGCTCGTGTTGTTTAACTCAAGCACTTCTTCTTCTTGTCGAGCAATCTATTACCTGTCTATTTGCTTTTACTCTGCTGTGAGCTCTCTCTTGCTGTTGCTGTCGTCTTCTTCCACAATTCAGAGCTTGCTTGCTTCATATAGAGGACCTCAACTCTGATTTTCGCTGTACCTAATACTCTGCTCTTCTATACTCGCCATCATGCCCCCCGTGAACACACCATTGGAACAAGGACAGCAACAACCGATATCAAGTCTCAGCATACAAGCGATCTCAGGAATTGTGTATTACCATGACCGCAACTCGTTCGGCGCGCTGCTCCATGGGCGCAATGAAGCGCATGTTGATGCGGACAATGAGAGTATCGACTCGAGTATGTCTGGAGCATTCACACCGAACACATCGGACACAAACCTCGTGAGATCTAGCTCGGCCATAACAAACTTGATTCAGGAATCATTTCGAGGCGCCACCTTACTCGGCCCCAACTCCTCTAACACATTGAACACAAGCTCCACAGGCTTTAGTTCGAGCATAGCAACCTGGGTTCAGCCATCAGCAGCCTTGGTTCAGGCATTATCTCATTACACCGCCGTCCCGCCCTTGAGGCCCTTCTTCCAGGACACAATTGCAATGCAAATTGTTGGAGCGCCGCTAAGCTTTGTAGCCCCCGTCAACTGGAGTCATAATTGGGTAAGTACCGTAATTTTGTCGACTTCGCGAAGATGCAGTGAAACCTCTAGTTACAGGGTGACCATGGCCCCTCTGGGCGCTATTCCATTCCTGGGGACATGAATCTCGACGATTGCGTTTCCAACGACGATTGGGTCAGCCTTCCACCAAAGGGCAACCCATATCATTCACCGGCCGGTTTCCCGTACTCGTCGCAGGTGACATTCGATCTTCCCGTTTCATGCGAAGCTCTCCTGCTAGTTTCTCGTGGGTCGACTTCTGCTGGGAGCGTTGATGTCGTCACCTCTACAGAGCAGCCTCACGATGTCGCGACTGTGCGAGTCGTCGTCAATTACTTCCGGGACAACATTCGCGATGAGGCCAAAGTGGGTAGGATCAGCCGACAAGAAGGCGAGACTGGAGTTGGCATTTTCGTGAGTAGCGTTCACTGCTCTACAAGAAGACATCATTTATACTAAAGCCTTCTTCAGACTCCAGAATGGCGGCGAGGCCATCGCGGAGTAGAGGAAACATTATATTTTGAGACGACGGTGGTTTTACCGGAGTCCTCGACCAGCCTTGTGCCTCTTGTCATCAACAAATTTGAAACCGATGTCCCCAACACATTGCAGCGGGTGCATGACTTGGGAAAGAAAATCTTGTTTCGACACATACTTCTGAAAGGGAAAAACGCGGCCATCGAGGTTAAAGTGCGTTCTCTCCACCGTTTACAATGTCTTGAACACTGATTCAGCCTTTGACAAAGTCTTTGGGCATGGAAAACGGCGAAATAACAAGCTCGAACGGACCAATCCACGGAATGTTTAACACTTCCAACACTTTAGTTTTGATGACAAGTAACGCTCCAATACGCGCCGACGTCGGGCTAGAAAATAATGCAGGATTCAATGCCAAGGTAGCGCTGCAGACGAGCAACAGGTATGCTTCATATACTCTTTTCTAACCGTGGTCTACATGGATTGAATCATTTTGTCAGCCCTATTGAGTCCAACATCAGTCTTCTGTCGTCTAAGGGCTCGGGAGGTGTCTTCGACGTGTCAGCATCAACCTCAAACAGTCGCCTACATGTCAATTTTCCAGCAGCCCCTATGGATTCGACCCTCCGATTTACTGGTCGGACCAGCAACGCCCCTGCCACGGCTTTTTTAAACCCATCTTACGAGGGCAGTTTCAACCTTCAGACATCTCGTTTAGGTGCCGTAGTCAACGACCACAAGGGAGTAGAAGACCCAAGCGGGAAGAAGAGGAAGCGGATAGTGCAAAGTACGCAACAAGGGGGTGATTCCCTACTCGGATCTGTTTACTGGGCAGATGACGGGGGACCTCTGAAGTTACAGGGAGAGGTGATATTGACTACGTATCATGCACGGGTAGCTCTAGTTTTGTAAGCTTTTCAAATTGTGCCCTGACATTTTATTGCTTGTAAACATCCTTGTTCAAAGTCCCCTACATATGCATATTCATTCTATGTGAATAATGAAAATTGATTCGTGATCGATTATGAGTACCGCGATTACTTTTCGGGAAGAACGATCTGACATTCAAGGGTGACTGGTACAGTCATGACTCCATTCAGACTTTCCTAGAACTGAGAACGATAATAGTTGTTTAGATGAAAGTTTGACTTGGGTAACAAATGGTAACGATTCGCATATCTCGTCCAGAGAGATTAGTCGAAAACCGGGGCCACCGCAACTCATCTTCCCACCCAGGCGTGCTGCCCCATGTGCGCAATAACACCCTTGTTTAATTCAGGCGCTGGGATATCCGGCTCGGGTATCGCTGGAGCATCCGCACCGAACACATTGGACACAAGTCTCAAGAGATCTAGCTCTAGCACGGCCAAATCGGGCAGCCGATCATATAATCGCGCTGTCTTCACCTCACAGTCTCTCCAATCAATAGACCATCCACTCCGCCCGCCCCACACAGCAGGGACCCCTTATCCACGACCGTCTTGCCCTCCATGCCCTTATTCCATGACATGATTGCAATGAAAATGGATGGGGCGCCGCTGAAGGAGTCGGAAATGGATGGGAAAGATGTTGATGTGCTGGTGGAGGCGGTGACCATGAAAATGGCGGCTGCATTGAAGAAGAACTTGAGGGTGAGTGGGGAGTGGGAGGGCGGGAGTGGGCCGGGGGCGCCACCGAATAGTGCTGCGGATGTATGTGTCGTTGATTGGTGTGAGTGGTGCAATATGGATGGGAGGGATTAGCATCTACGGATAAGGTTGGCGGGAACTCGAATGGACTTTGCCGTTGTGACTTTCGACTCTGCCCTTGTGCTCTTGAATAAAATTCCGCATTCGGCAAGGCCGGCGCCTGCTTAATTGACCCATAGCATACAGAAGGCGACAATTTATGGCAGTTTATGACATATAAAAGAGCCGGAACTGTATGTTCTAATAAAATTGAACCATACATACATTGAGTAGAGACATTTGAGTACAAATCCACAGAATTTCTGTTGTAAGATATGGAAAAATAGCTCAATGATTTTGCAAAGATAGCTAGAACAATTTTCTCACTTTTCTCATGGCGTGCTCCCCATTTTTTTTGGCGCAAATTTTGGAGGTCCTATGCCTTATTTACTTCCTTATTTTTGCTATTGCTGAATAAATTCTGCATGCACAATTTGTCTATAAAACACACAAGAAAAAACATCGGAGACAGAAAAAAACATTGGAGACAGAAAAAGACATAAGACTGAGAGCATTGTATCTCATGATTACAATTCAGCCAAGTCTGTCTTTGCTCACTGCTGGCCCTACATGTATGTACGAGGGTCCATTTTTTAGTCACTTTCCACACAGGAAAATGGGCCACTACCTAACTGACAGGAAGAAGCACGAGAACGTCCAGTAAAATTGAAAGTCAGAAATGGCAATTGGTAACTCTCAAACGTCAAGAATCAAAATCCTGCCGTGGAGTTCCCGCCAACGCTAGACGTAAACAACGCCCGAGCGTTGCACGAGCGCTTCCCAGTGATTTCAGCAAACAATTATGATGACATTCGGGTTGTCCTTGGGGATTGAAAAGGCGACGTGGAAGTTCTTTCTCTCGCAAGTCAGGCTGAATCAGTTTTGCCCTCGCTTTGAGCTGGTCGGATGTACGCGCATGGTCATATATTATTTGGGATAGGGATAGGGGATGGTCAGCGTAGGTCAGCGTTCGCCGACGTAACTTTTATAATCATGTCACAGACATGGATTCCCATCGTCTCAATTGTCGACACGACATTTCTGACATCTCTCTCTCTCACTGTCGACAAACCTCTCTTATCTGGCACACCGGCCAGTTTCATGGAAAACGGGCGTAGTAGAGCGTAAGACTCTAACCTCCAAGCTCTATCCCCCCGCGATTGCGGTCCTCCAGGAAGACGGTCTTTACCTCAGTCGTTAGATTTGCCACAACCAGCCTACTTAGTGAGTAATTCAAAATTGAGGGGAGAGTGTGGCACTGACAAAATCATGTTTGCAGCGCTCATTCGGACACTACGCAGTCAAAATGGGTCGATTCTTCCAGCCAAACTCTCTCCGCCTGAGTTTCGCAATCCTCACCTCTCTCGCCGTTCTATACCTTATCACTTCGTCCATATACACCTGGCATTTCCCCAAACTCGAACTGCTACCAAAGCTCACCACAGAAGATCCCCAAACTATACCCATACCTATACCCATAACCAATGAGCCTCCTGCTCCCGAACCCCCTAAATCCTCCATACTTCTGGTAACGGCCATGTTCCCGATCCCGAAGTCGAAGCACTCGAAGAAGGAGTACGATACGTGGGTCAAGAGGTTCCTGGGGCCTATTACCACTGATATCTACATGTACACTACGCCTGCTCTGGAGGAACACGTCCGGAAGTACCGCGGCAACAACCTCACCATCACTATCAACACCACCTACGCCTCCCCCTTCGACATACCCCCCCTGAATGGGACGGAGGAAAAGTACAAGAAGATGCAGAAGAAGGACCGGCAGAGGAAGGTCCACTCGACGGCGCTGTACGCTTTCTTGAACGCGAAGCCGTTTTTCGTGCATGATGCGCTTCGGAATCTGGAGAGGGAGGGGAAGGTGTATGAGTATGCGTTTTGGAATGATAGAGGGGCTTTCCGTGAGGAGCACCGGTATCGCGATTGGCCGTCGGTGGATCGGGTGCGGGCGGTGTGGGATGAGGGCGAGATGGTGACGGGCACGGGGAAGGAGGATCTTATGTTCTTCCCGATTGTGGGTGTGCCGGGGTCTACTATGGTTTTTTGGAACGAGAATCTGGGACCTATAGATAACGAAGTCAGCGAAGGTACGCAGTATCCCCCCACATCATCCGCCGCAACTGAGACTGAGCACATCCCAAGGTTCCTTCTTCGGCGGTACCCCAAAAGCAATCGAATGGTGGGCGCGCACATACTACACCTACCACAACCACTACCTCTCCCTCGACGTCTTCGTCGGCAAAGACCACTCCCTAATCAACGCCCTCCTCCTCCTCTTCCCCTCCCGCTTCATCACCGTATACCCCTCCGACGCCTCCGCCCCCGCGCACCTCGCCCTCGCGCGCAAGCCCGGGCAAGCGCCCCTGGGGCTGTGCGGTGCGGAGCGGTTCTATTACCAGTTTTGGCTGGCGGGCGGGGGGAGCAGGAGGATGAGAGGGATGTGTGGGTAAGCAGGGAGAGGTGGCGGGTGTGGGGGTGGTGGAGGGAGGATGGGGTGAGGTGTGTGGTGACGCGGGTGGTGGGGGTTAAGGATGTGTTGAGGGGGACGTTTGGGGAGGGGTGGGGGCCGGGGGGGACGAGGGTGAGGGTGCCGAAGACTTTGGGGTGGTGAGGTGATTTGTTTGCGGTGGTGTGTGGTTTGTGGACTTTGGTGATGAAGCTGCTTTGCATGTAATTTATTTGATTTTTAATGGGCATTACAGTTCAAGTTGGTTAGTTCGTTTGGGAGTGCGAGCTGGGGCCAGACAGCTTGAGAATCCGTAGGGTCCGTCCAAATCTGGGTTGACGCGCCACCGCAGCCCACAATCCTAATCAGGCAGCATGTTGTTTGTTTTTTAACCACTGCCTTCATCACTTGCCCTGGACATCCATGAGCTCCGCACATGGTTCTCTGCGGTACTGGCTCCCATCTACACACCCTATACTCTCTGCTTTTCACCTCGGCACACTTCCGGAAGTTCTGGAAATGCCACTTATGGCTGAAGTATATGGAATCGAAGGCTCTGTGATTTAGGCGCTGTACTGCCTCTTCGTTCATGGTGTTGTATTTGAATGGGCTTCTTCACTTGGAAGAACAATAGCCACATGAGGGTTGTCTCGATTTCGACGCTTGATGGTGGTGGCTTGTTTTTTTTTGTATAGGTGTGAGTTGTGCGAATATGTTTGGGAGACATTACGATCTCCGAAGTTCTGAATATTGTATTTAGTTGGTGCCATTATTGTGTATGAAGCTTACTAATGGCCATGATCCTGTACTTTTTTACTTTCACTATTGATTAATGTATTTTACGATGTGCCGTGTCTGTTTGGTCTGTGTACATACCCTCGACTTGGCTAGCTTGGAGGCGAACGACATAAATATACCCATTGTTTCTCTCATCTGCACTTCCGTCTGGCAGTCAGGCTGAGGGTCCGTCCGAATCTGGGTTGACGTGCAACAGCAGCCCACAATCCTAATCAGGTAGCAAGTTGTTTTTCTACCACTGCCTTCATCACCTCGCCCTGGACATGCATGAGCTCCGCATATAGGTTCTCTGCGGTACTGGCTCCCATATACACACCCTAGACTCTCTGCCTTTCACCTCGGCACACTTCCGGAAGTTCTGGAAATGCCACTTATGGCTAAGGTACATCGAAGGCTCTGTGTATTTGGGCGCTGTACTGCCTCGTTCATTCTTGGTGTTGTATCTGAATGGGCTTCTTCACTTGGAAGAACAATAGGCACATGAGTCTTGTCTCTATTTCGACGCTTGATGATGGTGGCTTGTTTTATTTTTTGTATAAAAGGCCTGCTTGTGTTGGTTAACTCTAGCACTACTTCCTCTTGTCGAGCAATCTATTACCTGTCTATTTGCTTTTACTCTGCTGTGAGCTCTCTCTTGCTGTTGCTGTCGTCTTCTTCCACAACTCACAGCTTGCTTGTTTCATATAGAGGACCTCAACCTTGATTTTTGCTGTACCCAATACTCTGCTCTTCTATACTCGCCATCATGCCCCCCGTGAACACACCATCGGAACAGGAACAGCAACAACCGATATTAAGTCCCAGCATACAAGCGAGTTCAAGGATTGTGTATTACCATCTCCCCAACTCGATCTCTTCCCCCGCCGGCGCGCTGCCCCATGGGCGCAATGAAGCGCATGTTGATGCGGACAATGAGAGGTATGTCTGGAGCATTTGCACCGAACACATTGGACACAAACCTTGTGAGCTCTAGATCGGCCATGGCAGAAATGATTCAATCGATTGAGAAATTATGTCCAAACGCCACCTTTCTTGTCCCCGACGCATTGGCCACAAGCCTCGCAGGCTTTAGTTTGAGCACATCAGCCTTGGATTGGGCACCATATCCCTCCTCCACCTTACGCGCCCTTAATTTACGATGCTCTCCCACTATTCGACCTTTCACTCCCCCACCCGCCCCACACAGCAGGGACCCCTCCTCCATGACTGTCCCGCCCTCCACACCCTTATTCCAGGACACAATCGCAATGCAGGGCGATGGGGCGCCGCTGGCGGAGTCGGAAATGGATGGGAAAGATGTTGATGTGCTGGTGCAGGACGGGAAGGATTAGCATCTCCGGAGTTCCGAGTATTGTATCTAGTTGGTGCCATTATTGTGTATAAAGTTTACTAACAACAATGATCATGTACTTTTATTGCCTTGACTATTGATTATTAATGTATTTTACGGTGTGCCGTGTCTGTTTGGTCTGTGTACATACCATCGACTTGGCTAGCTCGAAGGGTAACAATATAAACATGCCCATTAGTTCTCTCATCTGCACTTCCGTCTGGCATTCAATACTTATGGGAGTGCAAGCTGGCGGCAGGCAGGTTGAGGGTCCGTCCAGATGTGGGTTGACGTGCAGCGGCAGCCCACAATTCTAATCAGGCAGCATGTTGGTTTTTTACCACTGCCTTCATCACCTCGCCCTCGACATGCATGAGCTCCGCACATGGTTCTCTGCGGTACTAGCTCCCATATACACACCTGTCGGAAAAACCACAAAAAACCAATGCTGGCTGACAGGAGCAAATACCTGGGCATAAGCTGGTCAACTGAAGAGGTCCTTTACCAGTCGCGAAGATGTTTAATAAGTGTGATCAGTTAAGCGTCAGCAGGATTACTGACTGCCGACCTGACTGGTCTTGATCAGCCATATTGGTGTTAATCGGGCACACCATTTCTCATGCTTGATATCATTATAATCTCATCTCTAATTTTCCAATACAACAAATAAAGCAACAAACAAATATATATTTGGATGCAAGGTCAAGCAAGTACAGAAGTAAGTACAGTCAATCTTGAGGTAATAAAAATGTATGGCCTTAGTACATAAGTACTGTCAAACATATGTACCACCTCTTCTAATGTTGAGTATCCAGCCTACATGAGAATGAAATTAGCATTCTCTTAGTCAGAATCAGTGTCAAGGTTGTGTCGGGGGTTCCCCAAGGCAAGAGTAAATAGAAGTTGAGGCAAAGATGCTTTCGTTGTGTGGCAGCTCCTGCTGCCCTTAAGTACTTCAACCTGTGGGGCCGCCCCACCAACACTCCACCAGTTGCTCCATGGATTTTACTGAGGTAAACGTCATAGACAAAGACATACAAGTCTATGTTAAGTTTGTGTTAAGTTCATGCGGACTAAGGTGCAGCTAAGGTGAACTGTGCTCTCCTTGAGCAAGCATGAGGATGAGAAAGTTGGAGAATCACAATGACTTACATGAGCGGACTTGGTGTCAAGGAAGGTGGATACAAGCTGACTGCACAATATCAGCTTGTGCCATGTAGCTGATAGATGCCACCCGGCTATCACGGTTTGTGGTGTGTTGATATAATGTCAAATGCCCCACTCCAAGCAAACCAATGATCATGCATCAGTCGAGTTAGCGGTCTCAAGACCAATCACCAAACCACCGTTGTTCCGACACCCTAGACTTAGTGCCTTTCACCTCGGCACACTTCTGGAAATGCCACTTATGGCTAAAGTACATCGAAGGCTCTGTGAATTTGGGCGCTGTGCTGCCTCGTTCGTGCTTGGTGTTGTATTTGAATGGGCTTCTTCACTTGGGAGAACGATAGCCACATGAGGCTTGTCAAGTCGACGATCCAATTCCATGTTGCGCTCTCGCTCTTGCTAGCAGATATTTGTGCATGGTCATATGATATATGGGACAGGGGATTGGGGGAATGGTCAGTGTTCGCCGACGTGACTTTATACTCATATTGCAGACATATTTCCCATCGTCTCATAGCCGACAACCAGACATTTCTGACATACCTCTCTCTCACGTCGTTGATGACGGAACTTCGTATCTGGTACAAGGCCAATTTCATGGAAAACAGGCATTGTAGAGAGTAAGATCCAAAGCTTCAAGTACTATCTCGCTTCAGACGGTCCTTACCCCGGCTGAATAACTCAGTTATAGTAGCCACAACGAGAGCTCTTCCTACTCAGTAAGTAATTTGAGAATATTTGTTGAACTGTTGAACCCACAAAACCACGCTTCGCAGCGCTCATTCTGACAATACACAGTCAAGAATTTTGACTCACAATGGGTCGATTCCTTCAGCCAAACTCTCTCCGCCTGAGTCTCGCGATCCTCAGCGCTCTCGCCGTCTTATATCTCATTCCCTCATCGATATACACATAACACTACCCCAAAGTAGAACTGCAACCAATTCTCACCACCGAGGATCTCCAACCTATACCCACACCTATACCCAATGAGCCTCCTGCCGCCGTACCCCCTAAATCTTCCATACTCCTAGTAACAGCCATGTTCCCGATCTCGAAGTTGAAGCGCTTACTACTCTGATATCTACGTGTAAACTACACCTGCTCTGGAGGAACATGTCCGCAAGTACCGCGGCAACAACCTCACCATTGCCATTAACACCACCTATGCTTCCCCCTTCGACATACCCCCTTTGAACGTACAGAGGAGAAGTACAAGAAGATGCAAAAGAAGGTCCGGCAGAGGAAGGTCCACTCGACGGCGATGTACGCTTTCTTAACGCGAAGCCGTTTTTCGTGCATGATGCGCTTCAGAATCTCGCGAGAGAGGGGAAGGTGTATGAGTATGCGTTTTGGAATTATAGAGGGGCTTTCCGTGAGGAGCACCGGTATCGCGATTGGCCGTCGGTGGATAGGGTGCGGGAGGTGTGGGATGAGGGCGAGAGGGTTGCTGGGACGGGGAAGGAGGATCTTATGTTCTTCCCGATTGTGGGTGTGCCGGGGTCTACTATGGTTTTTTGGAACGAGAATCTGGGGCCTATAGATAACGAGGTCAGCAAAGGTACGCAGTATCCCCCCACATCCCATCCACTGCAACTGAGTACATTATCAGGTTCCTTCTTCGGAGGCACTCCAAAAGCAATCGAATGGTGGGCGCGCACATACTACACCTACCACAACCACTACCTCTCCCTCGACGTCTTCGTCGGGAAAGACCACTCCCTCATCAACGCCCTCCTCCTCCTCTTCCCCTCCCGCTTCATCAGCGTATACCCCTCCGACCCCTCCGCCCCCGCGCACCTCGCCCTCGCGCGCAAGCCCGGGCAGGCGCCCCTGGGGCTGTGCGGTGCGGAGCGGTTCTATTACCAGTTTTGGCTGGCGGGCGGGGGGGAGCAGGAGGATGCGAGGGAGAGGTGGGTAAGCAGGGAGAGGTGGCGGGTGTGGGGGTGGTGGAGGGAGGATGGTGTGAGGTGTGCGGTGACGCGGGTTGTGGGGGTTATGGATGTGTTGAGGGGGAGGTTTGGGGAGGGGTGGGGGCCGGGGGGGACGAGGGTGAGGGTGCCGAAGACTTTGGGGTGGTGAGGTGATTGTGATTTGTTTGCGGTGTGTGGTTTGTGGACCTTTTTGGTGAAGCTGCTTTGCATGTAATTTATTGAAATCTTAATGGGCATTTTAGTTCAAGTTGGTCAGTCTGGGGCTCGTTGAGTGCGCAGACAGCTTGAGGGTCCGTCCGAATGTGGGTTGACGCGCCACCGCAGCCCACAATCCTAATCAGGTAGCATGTTGTTTTTTTACCACTGCCTTCATCACTTGCCCTGGACATTCATGAGCTCCGCACATGGTTCTCTGCGGTACTGGATCCCATCTACACGCCCTATATTCTCTGCTTTTCACCTCAGCACACTTCCGGAAGTTGGAAATGCCACTTATGGCTAAAGTATATGGAATCGAAGGCTCTGTGGGTTTAGGCGCTGTACTGCCTCTTCGTTCATGGTGTTGTATTTGAATGAGTTTCCTCACTCGGAAGAACAATAGCCACATGAGTCTTGTCTCGATTTCGACGCTTGATGATGGTGGCTTGTTTTTGTTTTTTGTATAAAAGGCCTGCTTGTGTTGGTTAACTCAAGCACTACTTCTTCTTGTCGAGCAATTTATTTGCTTTCACTCTGCTGTGAGCTCTCTTTTGCTGCTGCTATCGCCTTCTCCGGAACTCAGAGCTTGCTTGCTTCATAATAGAGGACTTCAACTCTGATTTTCGCTGTGCCTAATACTCTGCTCTATTCTACTAGCCATCATGCCCCGCGTAAACAGAGCATCGAAACAGGGACACCATAAACTGGGATCAAGTCCCCACAAACAAACGAGGTCGGGGAAAACGTATGACAATGGCCCCAATGACCCCATCCCGCTCCCTTCTCTCCCTGGTGCGCTGCCCGATGTGCGCACTGAAGAAGTGCATGTGCTCCCTACCTACAGAATATTTCTGGGATCAAGTGCCCACAAACAAACGAGGTCGGGGAAAACGTATGACAATGACCCCAATGACCCCATCCCGTTCCCTTCCCTCCCTGGTGCGCTGCCCAATGTGCGCAATGAAGGAGCGCATGTGGGCCACACCTACAGAATATTGAAACAGAAAGAGGGTATTGCGCACAACGACAATACCAACTCATCTTCCCACCCAGGTGAGCTGCCCCATGCGCGCAAGGGCAAGGGGCGCAATAACGCGCTTGTTAATTCAGGCGCTGGGATATCCGGCTCGGGTATCGCTGGAGCATCCGCACCGAACACATTGGACACAAGGCTCAGGAGATCTAGCTCTAGCACGGCAAAATCGGGCAGGCGATCATATAATCGCACTGTCTTCACCTCACAACCATCCGCCCCCAGTAGACCATCCACTCCGCCCGCCCCACACAGCAGGGACCCCTTATCCACGACCGTCTTGCCCTCCATGTCCTTATCCCCAAAATCGATCGCAATGCAGGTGGATGGGCCACCGCTGGCGGAGTCGGAGATGGATGGGAAAGATGTTGATGTGCTGGTGCAGGACGGGAAGGATTAGCATCTCCGGAGTTCCGAGTAATTGTATTTAGTTGGTGCCGTTATTGTGTATAAAGTTTACTAATGACCATGATCCTATACTTTTTTACTTTCACTATTGATGAATGTATTTTACGGTGGGCCGTGTCTGTTTGGTCTGTGTACATACCATCGACTTGGCTAGCTCGAAGGGTAACAATATAAACATGCCCATTAGTTCTCTCATCTGCACTTCCGTCTGGCAGTCAATACTTATGGGAGTGCAAGCTGGTGGCAGGCACGTTGAGGGTTCGTCCAAATGTGGGTTGACGTGCAACGGCAGCCCACAATCCTAATCAGGTAGCAAGTTGTTTTTTTACCACTGCCTTCATCACTTGCCCTGGACATTCATGAGCTCCGCACATGGTTCTCTGCGGTACATGCACCCATACCCATCTACACGCCCCATACTCTCTGCGTTTCACCTCAGTGCACTCCCAGAAGTTCTGCAAATGCCACATATAGCTAACGTGAATTAGGCGTTGGGAATATAGGATCTGGGCGCCGCACTGCCTATGGCACAAGGAACCATTCTTGTTGTTGTATTTGGGACAACAATAACATAACAACATGAGTCTTGTCTCCATTTCGACGCTTGAAGATGGTGGCTTGTTTATTCTTTTGTATAAAGGAGCTGCTTGTGTTGCTTATCCTTAGCGCTAATTCTTCTTGTTGAGCAATTCAATACTGTCTATTTGCTTTTACTCTCCTGTAAGCTCTCTCTTGCTGCCACTGTCTTCTACTCACGAACTCAGTGCTTGTTTGCTTCATATAGAGGACTGTAAACTTAATTTTAGCCGTCCTTATCCTCTACTCTACTCTACTCTACTCGCCATCATGCCCACCGCGTACAGAATAATGCAGCTGCAAGAGCAAAGACGAAGACGGAAGTTAGATCGCCTCGCTAACAGGTCGGGTTCCACGTATGCCGATGACACACCATACACGTTGGACGCAAGCCTCAAGAGGTCTAGCTCGAGCCCAACAGCCTCATTTTGGACATGTCGTTGCACCGCCTTACTCGCCCCTAACGCGCAAAGCTATTTCACTCGTCGACTTTCCACTCCCCCTCCCGCCCCACACAGCACGGACGTCTCCTCCACGACCGTCGCCGTCCCGCCCTTGACGCCCTTCGCCCAGGATTCGATTGCGATGCGCGTGGATGGGCCGCCGCTGGCGGAGTTGGAGATGGGTGGGAAAAGGGATGTTGATGTGCTGTTGGAGGGGGTGACGTCTGATGCAATATTGGCATCGGCTTTGAAGAACTTGGCGGTGGGGATGGGTGGAGAGAGGGGAGAAGGCGGGAGTGGGCCGGGGGCGCCGCCGAATAGTGCTGCGGGTGGGGATGGGTATGGGTTGTTGATGGGTCAGAGTATGGCGATTATGTATGGGAGGGATTAGGCTCTCCGGACTTGTGGTTTCGTCGATTTGTGTATTAAGCGCGTTGGTGTGATTATTGTGTATGAACTTTACTGATGACCATGATCATGTACTTTACTCTGTATGAAAGTATTTTACGGTGTGCCGTGTCTGTGTTTGGTCTGTGTACATACTATCAACTTGGCTAGCTCGGAGGCTACCGATTAGTTCTCTCATCTGCACTTCTGTGCGGCAGTCAGTACTTATGGAAGTGTGAGCTGGCGACAGGCAGGGTTGAGGGTCCGTCCGAATATGGGTTGACGTGCAATGGCAGCCCACAGTCCTAATCAGGTAATTAGTATGTTGTCTTCTCGCCACCGCCTTCCAACCGCCTTCATCACATCACATCGTTTCCGCATGCCCCCACATTCATGAGTTGGCCCTAAGCTTACGAATCGCCGCGGCTCTTAACATAAACCATATATCCCCAATTTCTCTGCCTTTTACCTGAACGACTCTTGGGATTTCCCGGATTCCCAAATCGGCACAACTTCTCGTAACGTCCTTATATTGAAGGCTCTGCAAATTTAGGCGCTGCACTGCCTCGTTTTTGTGGCGTTGTCTCTGAATGTGGAATTCGCGTCTTCACTTGGGAACAACAACAACTCGAGGCTTGTATCGATTTTGGCGGTTGATGGTGGTGGCTTTTTTTTGGTATAAAGTGGGCTGCTTGCGTTGCTTAGCCTTAGCGATACCCCTTCTTGTCGACCGGTTTTTCACCCATCTACTCTGCTGTGAGTTCCGTCTTGCTGTCGCTGTCGTTTTCTTCCCGAACTCACAGCTTGCTTGCTTCATAATAGCCTTAATTTCGGCCGTACTCATACCCTACTCTACTAGCCATTATGTCCTCCGACTCCCAAATAGCAAAACAGAAACAGCAACGTCGGAGATCACGTATACGCATCCGAACAAGAGAGGGTATGTCGTATATCGGATCCCGGCTCGAGCCCTGACCTCGTGCGGGTGCGCAGGATGCGCGCTAGGAGGGCAAGGGGCATGATGGGCTGTGGTTCAAGCATGGCCGATTTGGTCCTGCAACCATACCACCCCGCACTCTTGCAAGAACCCGTCCCCAACGCTCCCAACGCGGACAGCTCCTCCACCAATGTACCTTCCACTCCCCCACCTGCTTCACATCGCAGGGACGTCTCATCCACAACCGTCCCACCCTCGACGCCCTTCTCGCAGGACTCGAACACGATGCTGGTGGATGGGGCGCTGCCGCCAGAGACGATATCGGACATAAATAAGAGGGTTGCGCTATTGACGGGGGCGACGTATCATGCGATATGGGCGTTTTTTGCTCTGAGGAATAATCTGGGGGTGGGTGGGGAGAGGGGAGAGGGGGGGAATGGGCCGGGGGCACCGCCGAATAGTCGGGTGGGAATGGGTCGTTGATGGGTGGAAGTTGTGTGATTGGGTTTAGACTTGTGAATATTGCATTCAATCACCATCCAATATTGTGTATGAACTTTAGACCATGATATTGCCTTTGCTATAATTAATGTATCTTATCGTGTCCATATACACTTGACTAGCTCGGTAGCTAACGATATAAATAATCCCATTAGTTCTCTCATCCGCACTTCTGCGCTGCAGTCAATATGCACACATGACAGACTGTATGACTGCGTTCATGAGAGGGAAAGCTTATTCGACTTCGGTGATTGCTCTTGAGCTGTGCAGGGTGTTTATCTGACTCCGCGAAAGTAAATACTATCGACCCAGGAACGGGATTTCCGAGTATCTCCCTAACGACCACGACCTCTCAATCCGCAGTCCATTGTCCCATTTACACCCACACAGCAGTGCCTCAAGGCGATCCAAGAATTCGATTCTTTGATCAATTGTTAGCAATTGAGTCAAAATTGCACAACATCCCGATTTATTCCATGGTGAACTGTTGCTCAACGCCAGCGATAATCTTTTGGCATGAGATAAGACAACGACGGACATGGTGTTTTCTTTGGCCTTGCTTGGTATCAACCCGTCGACGAGATCTCTCTGTATTGCGCTCTCTCTCCCATCCCCTCCCTTCCCTTCGACCACAACGTTCCACAATCTCGCTCACATCCCATTCGAAACTCTACACAAAGACTTATTGACACCAACATACACGCGATGCTATCAACGAGATTGACATCAACATCAAGCACAACTTTCCAAGCGGCCGTTGGATGACTGGAAAGGACATGCTCATTTCAAAGGTCATTTCACGTACGTCCTAATACAAACTACTACGATTACAGTATCATATTGACATTCTCATGCCCAGATGCTACCAATCATCCATCCGTTACGCGACATCTTATCTTGAGGCATTGCGGCATACATCGACTCAACCGGATCAAATACGAAATCGCGCGTCTCTCGTCGACCGACATCGATTCTGGAGTTCTGTACTCGCGGTCGAAGTCCTTGGGGGTTGGTACAAGCGACGAGAACAGGCCAGTCAGTCGGCAGGATATTGTCAATCCTGTGCTACCCAGACGCTAGCTTCGTGCAGAACCAACCACCCAACCCTAATCAGCGACGCCAGATCCTGAGGCATCGCGGCATCATTGACTACATCGACTACGAAATCGCGAGTCTCTCGTCGGCCGACATCCATAGGCGTCGGTTCTGTACTCACGGTTGAAGCAGTTGGGGGTTGGTACAAGCGACGAGAACAGGCCAGTCAGTCGCTGTCAGTCGGCAGGTGTGAGTCTAGCAGACTGCGACTACGCATCTACCTTGTCTGACTAGCCCATCGTCTCAACAGCACCCCATGAGGTGGAAATACGAACGACTGGACAGCGGACACTACATCTTTGAGGTAACGGTCAGTCGGCACACCTTCCCTCGTCGTTTCCTCTCGTGACCTCTCTTTTTGCCAGCCTCAAACTCCTTACCCGCGTCGCGCTAGCTCAAGACCACGCTATCTCAAGACCACGCTATCTCAAGTCCACCCCGCAATGTAGCACTTAGGGTGTAAGGGCGCATGTACACGGTACTGAGTGCTGGTAGGAGGGAGACGAGGGACGGCATGAGTGAGCAGGCATGAGTGTGGCTCATCAGGCAAGGCAGGCATGCCGACTGCATGCTGGCAGTGTCCAGGATCCTCAGCCACGTCGCGCCGCCTCGCGCCATCTCCGAACGTACGCTCGAGGGCACAGTCAGTCGTCGTGCCGATGCGAGTCCGCTTTCGAAATCACGAACGCAATGTACAGGAAGAAAGGGATACTACATCTTCGAGACAACGGTTAGTCACCACGCCTTTCCTCGTCGTTTCCTTCCGTGACCTCTCTTTCTGCCAGCCTCAACCCTCTTAGCCGCGACACGCTAACTCAAGCCGACTCCGCATTGTATCGCTTAGGGTGAGAGGGCGCATGTTCAAGGTGCTGAGTGTTGGTGGGAGGGAGACGAGGGTCGGTATGAGTGTGTGTCATCGGGAAAGTCGACAATGCCGACTGCATGCTGTCAGCGTGGTGGCGGGTCTAGGGTCAGCCGACACGCCTCCGAAGTCTTGGTGCAACCCCTGCCGGACCTCTTTACTTAGATCCCAACTCCATTGTCAACATTCTCCGCCACGTCGCGCCGCCTCCTGCCGATTCCGAGCGTACTCTCGAGGGCGCAAGCAGCAAGCAAGTCGTCGTCGTGCCGATGCGAGTCCGCTGTCGAACAGTCAGGCGCTGCGATCGGGGGAGAAGAGGGATGGCGAGAGTATGGGGGTCGATATCCCTGCCATTGGTACGAGATGCCAGCTACATCCTCTGCCACGTCGCGCCGCCTCACGCAAAGTCCGCAACGTGCTCTCGAGGGCGCAAGCAGTCGTCGTGGCGATGGGCGCTGCGATTGGGCAGAAGAGGGACGGCGTTTGAGGTGGTGGGAGGAGAACGTTGTTCTGCCTATGTCAACTACTGGGCTGTTAGTGGTGGACGTGGTGTGCATGACATGTCGCCGACTTACAGAGAATCAAACATCGCAGCACCCGCTCAGCTCTGCTCCGCGTAGCAAAACAGACGCATTATCACGAATCCCTGTCAAACCATTCTCCGATCATCGTCGTCAGTGGGCGCAGGCTCGTGCTCAATTGCAACAGCATCCCCCATGTCAACTACTGTTCCTAGGACATCGACATCTCAAGCTACGTCACGCACACCCGTTCAAGCCAACTCCGCATCGTGGATCGCATTCTCGAGGGCGCAAGCAGGTGGTCGTGGTGAGGCGGAGACCATTCACAGTCGGGACTCGGTCACTGCAAGTAGGAGAAGGGAACGACGCCATCAGCATGGGCGGTCAGAGAACGGGGGCATCGACTTACGGAGGCCGAGGTTTTCATCGGTCGGCGGGATGCTGGCCTATGCGGTGGTGCTGGCGAAGCGGGGACCATTCACAGTCGGGGCTTGGTCACTGCAAGCGAGAAGGGAGCGACGGCGTTAGCAAGGTGGTCAGAGAGAATGGGGACATCGACATACAAGGGCGAGGTTTCCATCGGTCAGCGGGATGCTGGCCTATGCGGCGGTGCTGGTGAGGCGGGGACCATTCACAGTCGGAACTCGGCCACTGCAAGCGAGAAGGGAGCGACGGTGTTAGCAAGGTGGTCAGAGAGAATGGGGGCATCGACATACCAAGAGCGAGGTTTCCATCGGTCGGCGGGATGCTGGCCTATGCGCACAACCAATTCGTCAGTGGTCAATTGAGCGTCGACCTACGGTGTGCTTACCTCGAACTCAACAGCGTTGATGACGACCAAGGAGGTCGAATGTGGAGAAGCATAGCGGAAACAACGACGAAGAGCAAACAGGAGAGCGGAGTACAGGCGGAGGAGTAGAGAAGGCAGAGGGGAAAGGAATGTTGATATTCACTACTGGAATCCAGGCAGTATTTATACCCATAAACCCTGTGTATACATACTGATTGGTGAACGAGAACCTGGTGCGACAGAATGTGGCGTTTCGGAGGTAGTTCAGGGTCAATGACGGAATCGGGCAAAGTTGAACATGGCCGATCTGGTCACCTCCCATCCTCCTAATCGTTATATCCATACGTTTCCTCTCCCGGGTGCTCTTGGACACGGGAATGGACTGTAGTGGCTTGTACGGAGAATACAAACCTGTTTTCCAGGAGTTTTTTCGCATCCAAAACTACGTTAATCTGGCAAAACTGGCTAAACGACGCGGAACGACTTTCTGCTCTAAGCAACATCTTTACCTCCCAAGGACTTACCCCCCCAGTTCTTCTGGTAAATCCTCGTAAGCCGTGATACGACAGGGCGCATGGAATAATCATGAACGGGAAGCTTGAGCCATGGACGGGCAACTGCGAATCGCCATTCACTTGGATCTACATGCAGGAGTGCCTTCAGCACCTACCTCCGTCAGCCTTAGCACCTCCTAAGTGTCTGGGAGATCCAGTAAGCGGTACTCGGCTCCGAACAATGGCTCGATCTGCGATTGCGATACTTTTTTGTATGTTCGAATTGGTGGAATTAATGGAATGGAGGATCCGGGTACGCCGTCTCTACCTACATGTTCAATCAACTCACTGAATATTGCGACGACACTTTCTTACAGGCGATACGGTACGTTACAAAGGTACTGGGGATTTGAGCAACTTCCGGCATTACACCTTTCTGTGCAGTTCTTCTAAACGACAGGGAACAGGGCAGTAGGTAAGTGGACCTACAGCCTTTCTCAAAACTTCGAAGGCACTAATGCTTACCGAGTCGTCGGCTAAAACAGGTACGCTCCGGGCTTCTGGTTCGCAGGGTCAGCGGAGGAAAGGAGATTTGTTGACACAGGAGAGAACGGAGATTGGGGGATGGAGGATGGAAGGACGAACACGATCTTCGACGTTGGGGGTCGAAATCTCTGTGTCCCGTTGATTCATTGGTGAGTCCAATGCTCCTTCAGTGGAACAGTCCGCTACGTTTATTCATACGTGTTCGTTTTCATTGCGTCGAATTAGAGATTCATAGCGTGGAAGGTTTGAGTTGCGTGTTAACAGCGCTCTACCTTCATGTTCAAACTAGGTTGCAGGGATCCGCGATGACGGCGTTAGCTACTCAACGGTATGCTACGATAATGGTCTCATCTGAAACGACGCAGTTTCGTGCAGATCTCCGGAACGACAGGGAAACACGGCAGTAGGTCAGTACGCCCCCACCTTCCTCAAAACTTCTGATATTCTTTCGCTAATCATGTCATTACCCGAAGCGAACAGGTCCAGGGGAGCGCCACTCAGGGCCAGGAGAAAAGAAAAGCCGTCTGAACGGGAGGTAACGAAGAATCGGGGATGGAGGACAAAGTACATGTCTCCTGTGTAACGAGTTGAATCCTCTGCGTCCCATTGATATCGCGGTGAGTCCTGTACTTCTCTGGTAGTATAAGCGACTACGTGATATCATATGCGAGTCGAGAGATAACATACGACAATATTCTCCTTGGAAAATATGAAGTCTCTCAGTTCACGTCGACGTAACGAGCTCAGACCTACGCTCTGCGCCAACGTCTCTATGTCAGTGATCTAAGTTATTCTGATTCCGAACTCATTAACGCTTTGTCTTGGATGTAGTCCTTTATCTCGTCCTTTGAATTGAAACAATTTCGTGCAGATCTCCGGAATGAAAGGGAAACACGGCAGTAGGTCAGTACGCCTCCACCTTCCTCAAAGCTTTCAAAATCATTTCGCTAACCTTGTTATTACCCGAAGCGAACAGTCTCCAGGCGAGGTGTACTCAGGCAGAGAGGGAAAATGTAAGCCGTTTAAACGGGAGGTAATGAAGAATCGGGCATGGAGGACGAGGACATCACGAGTCGAATCGTCTGCGTCCCATTGTCGTCGTGGTGAGTTCGGTACCTCTCTGGTAGTATGAGCGACTACGCGATGCCATGTACGAGTCGAGAGATAATGTTCTCCTTGGAAGGTGTGAAGTCTTCAACAGCTCACGTCGACGTAACAAGCTCACATTGCGGATTCACATCTACGCTCTGCGACAACGTCTCTTTGTCGGTAACAAGTCAATGATCTATGTCATTCTAAATTTGGATCTGTTAATGCTTTCTGTCTTGGATGTAATCCTCGATTTGCGGTCGTTGAATGGAGCGAAGTGCTGAAAAATGGGAATACGCGGCGATGTGCGCCACACTCCCGCTCTGATCAAGTGTTCAATGTAGCATCTTCAAAACATGCGTTGCGAGAGTCGACGTACCTTGGTTAGCTTGCAGGTAAGTAGATTCACAATCTGAACTGTGTTCGCCTTCCGTCTGGGAAAGAAAAGTCGCTTTTCCATGAAACTCGAGGTGAGTCGTACTTGCAATCCTGGCATCTATTTTCTCCACTTGTTCTCCACTCGTTCAATAGACGTTAGCGCGGCTACCTTGGTGGGAACTGCTCTCTCACAAGCACAGGTATTAGATACTTGGGCAACAATGTTCCTTGAATGTATCCTACGGTATTCCTTGCATATCTGCGATCATCTCATTCCGTGATCAGTCTTTTATTCTTTCGTGCGTCTTAATACTGTCGTACACGCTACTCAACTTGCTTTACGTTCTGACCGCTCATTTTGCGAGTGAGTGAATCCGATACAGCGCAATTGTGAGGTCTAAATACGACGGCTGTTAAACCAAGGCCAAAATGTCGGTACATGACAATCGATGTGCTACGTATTCTGAAAGTGCTATAGCAGTGCGCGGTGGAGTACTGAACCTCCCAGCAATATGTCAGCCGCCGACTCAAGATGACACAAGATACTATACAAATACCTCAAGCTGTACAAAGGTAATGACCGATGTCGGTGGTGGAACGACGACTGTCACTTCACAATAACATAATGTCAGTTGACTCGAGGATAACACAAACTATTATACTAATACCTGGAGCCATACCGCTCAATCTGTGGTACTACGCAAGCCCTACGTCTCCGCTACGCATGTGTGTGAAACGAAATAGATGTGTAATCCACAATGATCTTGAGGTTAGTTTCCATCTCGGCATGAAAACGAACAGTATTGCTTACCATTTAACACAGTTGGTGTAAAACTTTGGAACATGGTAGTGTAACCTTGTCGTTAGCGGAACCTCACAGAAACCAAAACACACACCGTATGTACTGGGATCACAACAACTGGTTGTCCGTAGAAATTTGGTAGTTGACTTGTGTGTTGCTCGTGTGCCGCATTCGGTAATCCAGGTTATTTCTCGACTCCCATCTTGTCGTGCATATAGAGTATTGCTCACCGGTGTGTATTGAACACTGTCTGTAATAAAATCACACTGAGGTTGCAAATACAACACAGATCTAGAGATGAAGCAGATTGAATAGACACGCAAAAAACCCCGGAGAAATCAAGACATGCCTACCCCTGCAAGATCTGGTACTGGACGGAGGCCGACTAAAGCATTCAACCGGAAACAATGACCTGCTCGGAACCGCGATGCACTCGGATGACATGATCAGAGCCAGGGTTAATGAAGCGGCACCTTGCGTAAGTAATTTACGTGCCAATATCTCAACTGATTTCGTGATCACTTTATTCAAAGGCCGTGATTTGGTAGCTTTGGTGCTAACAAATCACTGCCCCTGAATAAAGTTACATGCTCATTTCTTTAGCTTGAGTATCACTAAGACCATCCTTAAGTTGTCTCTAAGTTGCTAACATGAGAGAAGAAAGATAATCTAAGATGAGAATAAATTGAGGCTTATGTTTCTTAAGTTTGAGATGTTCAGGATGTTCAGGATATTCAGGACATGATCAGACCATTAGTGTGACTTAGGGTCCCTCATGTAGGTTAGTATCGCTTGAAAGGAATGCCAGCATCAGCCGGAGAAAATTGTGCCTTGTGTGTGTGACGGACCCGAAGTAGAATCTGTACCAAATCTGCACAATAATCTGACCCTTGGCACAGAAGAGTATAAAGGTTTGACACTCAACTATTTACTTTCCTATCCCTTCCCCCCATTATGCTCGTCGTAATGGCAGTCCGTCTCATCCTTTCACCGTTTACGAAGCCATCTTCTCTTATCTCTGCTGCATAGCCAAGGTATGGTATGTTTGTCTTTG
This sequence comes from Crassisporium funariophilum, assembly GCA_014925845.1. Lineage (NCBI taxonomy): Eukaryota > Fungi > Basidiomycota > Agaricomycetes > Agaricales > Crassisporiaceae > Crassisporium > Crassisporium funariophilum. The sequence goes on from JACGCL010000004.1 coordinate 2,433,491, forward strand.
CCAGTATTCACCAAACAAGCCGCTGATTCAAATCTGACTTTCAGCTCAACATTCTCAGCAAGACGCAAGGTCGACAGAAGAATTGAAGGCAACACCGTGCTCAAGGTACGTCAATGAATGTTCTTCACACATAGTATTCATTAAAGTGATGTTTTCCGCAACAAAGTTATTAAGCGCCCATGAATTTGCAGACACTCACCAAAGCGGCAAACAGTCAGCCTTGTGCTCCTGCTTGTCTGCTCCAAGATGCCAGCATATCCGTTTTCAAGAGCCAACATTACCGCGCTGTTGATCAAAGCACGTTGGAAACGGCACTGAATCAAGGTGCGAACTGTTGATATGATTTTTGGACTTCTGCCAATCGTGTTTTCTTCACCCGCCGCTAGACACACCTCAACACAATCCCAGCGCCTTTTTGCCTCGGCCAGACTCATGAAGCACTCGACGTCGTAACACTCTCTTGCTAATTGCCTGGACACGACATATCAGATTCCCGTATGTATTTGTGTACGGTCATGTTGTCAGTTGGCTAATTATCTTGCAGACTTTAATCGTTGGATTGTGTACTTCCTCAAGACGGCAAAAGTACTTACATCCCGTAGCACTCACCGGCTCACATTGACTTCGTATGCTTCGACCCAATGTATCAAATCCCCGCAATGTGATGTCAAGTAAGCACCCACTTCGATGTTTCTTGCGAGAATTTACTAAGAGATTGATGATAGATTCCCTGGCACAGCTTGCTATGGTCTTAGGCTCAAGTACACAGCGAACGTGAAGTGTCTAACATCCCCGTGACTCGTCTACCTACTCATCGGCACTGGCAAGGCCCACAACAACCTATCGAGTCGCAATGAGGTAAGCTTTTATTGTTATAGCTGCCGCGAGACGAGACAATACTTACAAGGTTTAGGTTACTACGCAACATACCTAACACCCTTCTTGCCATTGTCCTAGCTCCAAGACAACGTATCGATTTCCGACGATCACTGTTGCAGCAAGGCGGTCCTAGGGTATGAGTCTAAGTGAATAAAATGGTTTCATTGTTCAATTAGCGATTTTACTGACAGAATTCTACAATCATAGGCTCATTATTGCACCTGTCCGAAATGTTACGCTGTCGAATATACACGAGACAACATATCAACTTCCCGCTAGTGCTCTGATACAAAGGCTATAGCTGTGCCATTGTGTACGCCCCGAGACGACATATCGCTTTCCGGCGAGCGCTATCGCATCACGTCCGCACCACGGTTTGACTTCATCATCTTGCAACGTATCCAACTATCAACTTGCCTCTTGTCGTCGTACGTGCTCCGAGGTGGCGTATCGAATTCTGGGGATCTATATTGCATCACGGCTGCACTATGGGTTGAGTTCATCTCACAATGTGTCCAACTATTGACCTGCCTCTCGTCGTCGTACATGTCCCGAGACGACGTATCGATTTCCGGCGAGCGCTATTGCATCACGACCTCACCACAGTTTGAGTTCATCTCGAAATGTATCAAACTATCGACTTGCTCTTGTTGTCGTACATGCTCGGAGACGACGTATTGATTTCCGGCGAGCGCTGTTGCAGGAAGGGTCCAGCAGGATATGCAGTCGGGTAAGCGAATAATTTTACATTTGTTTTGAAGAACCTACTGACGAGTTGTTACAATGCTTAAGTCCTACGCAACGTACCCGCTATCCATGACGTTTGACTTGCCTCTAGCCATCATACACGCCCCGAGACGACGTATCGATGTCCGGCAAGCGCTGTCGCAGGAAGGGTCCAGCAGGATATGAAGTCGGGTAAGCGACGTGTTTTATGCTTGTTCAAGGAGACTTTACTTACATGTACTCAAGTCCAACGGCATGTATAGCGTCTCTGTAAGGTCTTGACCTCGCTTTAGCTATCGGATTCGCCGTCGTGCATGCCCCAACACAACCTATCGATTTCCCGCGATCGCTATCGTGGCACCAAGTTCAGGTAAGCATATTCTACTATGGTTGAGACCGTACTCACATCTTGTCAAGATACACAACACCAGTGACTCCGTGTACGTCTCGGCGCATAGCTCGAGACGACGTAACGATTTCCGGCGATTGCTGTTGCATGACCTACGTCGCAGCATCGTCCAAGCTTTGAGACGACGTAACGATTGTCGGGAATCGGTTTCGTGTCGTATGAGGTCTTGAGGTAGGATGCATGTCCCGGGATGATGCTTTGAAGTCCTCTTGCAACAAAAGAAAGGTAAAAGCTGAATCTTTCGGCCTTTGTCAAGACCGTACTTACAATTCTTCAGATGTGTTGACCTTGCCGGTGAGGTCTCCGTCTACAGCTCGCCATCCTATTGCCGTTGTGCGTGCCCAGACGACATATTGACTCCCCGCCATTGCTGCCAGACGAAGGCGGCACTTTGTCGTCGTGCGTACCTCAAGACCACGTATTGACGTCCGACAATCCCTACCACACCCCTGGACCATACCGCCGTCATGCATATCTCGACAAGCTTCCCGTGATCGCTATAGCCCGCGATACCCGTCTTGGAGCCTGTTCAACAACACCAAGACGATGTATCTGTTTCCCGCCATCGCTTTCGCACAAAGGCGGCCTTTGTGTTACGTTGTAAGGGATTGAGGTAAGCACTCGTTATCAGACTGGTTTTGACACCCCACTTACAATTCTTGCTACGAAACCAGGTCCTCCCTCCCAAGACGATAGACGCATATTGACTGCCTCCCTTGGTCTGCGCATATACATTGCTCTGCAGCCCTTCAACAACACTGTGGTGCACTCTGTTATCACGTCAGGTTCAATATTCGACGTAGTAGGGGAACGCACTCTTCGCGGGAAACGGGTCCGACGTGAGGGAGCACACTTGTCCTTACCTTCGGGTAGGGAGAAGTGCTGCTCTTCGGACTTTATTCAAGGAGGGAGAGGTCACGTCTACGTATCTTCTCTTCTAGACATAGAGTGGACTTGTGATTTATTCCAGTTCTGTCTACACGAAAGGGAGCGAAGCAGGCAACGTCGCCAGCGTGCGACTTATGGAAGTGTGAGCTGGCGGCAGGCAGGTTGAGGTCCGTCCGAATATGGGTTGACGTGCAATGGCAGCCCACAGTCCTAATCAGGTATTTAGCATGTTGTCTTCTCGCCACCGCCTTCCAACCGCCTTCATCACATCACATCGTTTCCGCATGCCCTCACATTCATTTGGCCCTAAGCTTACGAATCGCTGCGGCTCTTAACATAAACCATATATCCCCAATTTCTCTGCCTTTTACCTGAGGTACTCATGGGATTTCCCGGATTCCCAACTTAGTGCAACTTCTCGTAACGTCCTTATATTGAAGGCTCTGCGAATTTAGGCGCTGCACTGCCTCGTTTTCGTGGCGTTGTCTCTGAATGTGGAATTTGCGTCTTCACTTGGGAACAACAACAACTCGAGGCTTGTATCGATTTTGGCGGTTGATGATGGTGGCTTTTTTTTCTGTATAAAGGAGCTGCTTGCGTTGCTTAGCCTTAGCGCTACCCGTTGTTGTCGACCAATCTATTGACTTTTACTCTGCTGTGAGCTCCGTTCCTCAATCGCTGTCGTTTTCTTGCTTGCTTCATAATAGCCTTAATTACAGTCATACCCATACTTTACTCTACCCGCCATCATGAACTGCCAAGAAGCGAAACAGAAACAGCAACATCGGAAATCACGTATACGCATCCGAACAAGAGAGGGTATCTCGTATATCGATGATCCCGGCTCGAGCCCTGACCTCGTGCGGGTGCGCAGGATGCGCGCTAGGAAGGCAAGGTGCATGATGGGCTATGGTTCAAGCATGGCCGATTTGGTCCTGCAACCATACCACCCCGCACTCTTGCAAGAACCCGTCCCCAACGCTCCCAACGCGGACAGCTCCTCCACCAATGCACCTTCCACTCTCCCACCTGCCTCACATCGCAGGGACGTCTCATCCACAACCGTCCCACCCTCGACGCCCTTCTCACAGGACTCGAACACGATGCTGGTGGATGGGGCGCTGCCGCCAGAGACGATGTCGGACATAAATAAGAGGGTTGCGCTACTGACGGGGGCGACGTATCATGCGATACGGGCGTTTTTTGCTCTGAGGAATAATCTGGGGGTGGGTGGGGAGAGGGGAGAGGGGGGAAATGGGCCGGGGGCACCGCCGAATAGTCGGGTGAGAATGGGTCGTTGATGGGTGGAAGCTGTGTGATTGGGTTCAGGCTCTCCGGACTTGTGAATATTGCATTCAATCGCCATCCATTATTGTGTATGAACTTTAGACCATGATATTGCCTTTGCTATAATTAATGTATCTTATCGTGTCTATATACACTTGACTAGCTCGGTAGCTAACGATATAAATAATCCCATTAGCTCTCTCATCCGCACTTCTGCGCGGCAGTCAATATGCACACATGACAGACTGCTTTCATGAGAGCGAAAGCTTATTCGACTTCGGTGATCGCTCTCCAGTCGCTCGAGCTGTGCAGGGTGTTTATCTGACTCCGCGAAAGTAAATAATTCGACCCCAGGAACGGGATTTCCGAGTATCTCCCTAACGACCACGACCTCCGCAATGCGCAGTCCATTGTCCCATTTACACCCACACAGCAGTGCCTCAAGGCGATCCAAATGCCTTTGGACATGATTGGCCGTGGCTGGATGGGGATGGGTATGGTCTGTGCGTGGGAACAATGATAAGAGGGTTTTAGGGACCTTGGTGTCCTTTTGTCACTGTCATCATCATCCGTGACCGCTGCCGAAAATCATCTGCGCACTGACCACCCGTGCTCGACACCCGCAGACACAATGAGCTCGACGCCCAGCGCGTCCCACTCGGTACCACAATACAAAGGAAAGGTCACCCACAGGTCCTGGCCACAGCTCCCAGAGGAGATCGTCAGGTGCGTTGCGTGCTGTGAACGCCACACGCGATGGGGACTGTGCTGACTGGGCCAATCGCAGGCTTATCACTACCCATTATCTGTGGGAACTTTCGGCGACGAGCTACTGTCCGCAGACATGGGATACGCGCAAGCAGCTCTGGCAGCAGAGGATGGTGTATACTTGTATACGCGACTCGATGGATCTCGAAAAACACATCATGGCTGTATGTCCGGAATGGCACAGAGCAAGTGAGTACTTTCGGTCTTTTACTTTCCTTTGAGTCGGAGTGCACTGTGTGGGATGCGAAATCGTTATCGCGTTGTTGCACGTTAGGCGCTCCGAGGCGCTCGTGCTGTTGTGCTGTTGAGCTGTGCTGTTGTGCCCTTGTATTCGAGAAATCGCGACATGGCTTCCACTTTGGCATCCACCGTGTAGGGGGGACATCCCAGTCCTGCTGGAGTGCCTGCATGTTTTCAAATACGCTTACGTCGAGCTCCCCATGACTTCACACCGACCCCGATGACGTCCTGCCAAATGTTCGACACAGCAACACAGCAATGTAATCTTGGTCGACATCTCTTCTCCACCATTCGGCTTACCACATCGCGATGTCGGGCAAGTGGAAATGAACGAACGACTTGCAGCGCGACACTACCTCACCCTCAGCATCTTCACGAGGAAACACATTTTCCTACCCGTCCCAATCCTCCCCATGACCCCCAGCTCAACATCGTGCTGTTCTTCACCGTGCCCTGCTACCGCCCCATTCTTCCTCATATACCGACCACGCTCTTCATTCCAACAATAAGACTTTCCAGACATTCATTGTCTTGGGACTTGAGCCATTACCTGGGTGGTCCTCTTTCAATACTGCGTACCATGGATTTGGATCCCAGGGTGGTCCGCGACACTACTCCCCACTTCATAATCCCTGCACATCGTGGTCTCCCCCAGGATTTCATACACATTAGCGTTTGTCCGGTGACTACGGACTTTTACTCTCGAGTCCCTGCAGTCATAAAAGACAATCGGACGACATTCCGCCAACGGGGTTAAGGTCGCCGCTGTCTCCGTAGAATACACTTCATTTCTTCTTTTGCCTTCATATGTGGATTTCGAAAACACGATGCTGACCTCTTCAATTTGCAGTCGAAAAACATCCTTTCTGGACCCAAGCTATCCAACTCATAGACCCCAACGAAACACTCGTCCATAACATGATCAGTCAAACCAAATCAACGCCCACGCGACTCAGCTCCTATGTCCATTTCCATAATATCCTCCGATGTAGCTGCCTCGTCTGCCGCATCAACTTTTCCCAAACCAATATGGGGCTCGTGCAAGGCAAACGGTCCGTTAGCGCACCCTATCTAGGTGCAATCATTATCTGCCGCGAACACGACCGACGTCGAGCAGCCTTTTGCGGCCTGTGTCTTAGGGACGCGGCCGTTTCGCCGCAAGACGCCACTGCCAGAGATTACGAACAGACCTCTGCGATTGGTGTCAACGAGAACGAAGATGAGGTCACCTGGCCTCGCGTAGAGGCTACATGTCGAAAATGCAGGTCCGAATGGCTATGGAGGCGAGCTAGTCATAATGCAAGAGACCGAGAAGCAATCGGAGGCGCTGCGATGGAAGGCCTGGACTGGGAAACAAGACAAACAGTGGACGGCTTTCTCGATGTTGGCGAGGGCACCATCGACGACGTCTTGACAATGGCCAGGGAGAAGTGGTGGCTGCGAAAATACACGAAATACGAAAGCCTGGGTCAACATGCGCTGGCAGCACAGAAGTCGACCGAGAGTGGGGACGAGGAAGATTCCGACGAGGATAAGGAGCTGATGCTGATGCGGGACTCAAATCAAGTCAAGGAGATGGCCCTACATGATTGGGCCCGTCAGAGGATCTTGGATGGCCATTGGATCAGTCCAGCAGATGTGTGGTACGGCAATCTCGTGCCGGGAAAGTCTATCGGCGCGCGTGCCACACATCCTTGTCCGTGGTCACGCGAGGGCGAGACGGCGTCGGATGAGGAAGAGGAACATCCGCTGCGGTCGACGTATTTCGGCGAGATTCCACCGTCGTTTTCGCTCTGCGAGCAGGCGTTCATTGCGCATATGAGGCAGATGCGGGAGATTTTGCTGGCGCCGATGAAGAATATCGTGCGGAAGATGGTGATGGAGTCTACGCTGGTCTCGGCGGAGAAAGGGTTCGAGGACCCGACGGTGAGGGCGGCGAAGATGACGATGGAGGACGTGTGCACGATCTTAAGAGAGGAGGAGGGGGTGTGGTATGATGGTGTTGACTGGATTGAAAGGAGGCGGAACGAGGAGGAAGCGTTGCTGAGGAGTCGGGTAGAGGATGGGGTGTTGGCCAAGGGCAAGGAGCGGAGGAGGAAGGAGGATGACGCGGGCTCGACTACCTCGTCGAGCAGCAGTAGCAGTGGCACACATGGGTCATCAAATGCCACCAGCCCCGTGTTGTCCACTACGACCCTGCAGACCACACCGTCGCCGCCCCCGCTGAGCGATGAAGGATCGATGGAGAAGACGAAGAAGAGGGAACAGCAAGAGCAGGCCACACCGCGACGGCCGCGGAGGGAGAGTTTTGCTCGTCCGCCGACTATTTTGGTTGATCCGGTTAGGTCTCCGCCGCAGTTGTTGAGGTGTATACCTCATGTGCCTGTGACGATGTTTCACATGCCGCATTATAGCACGGATGCTTTCCGGATGGTGAGCTGCTTTTCATTTGTTAGCCGATTTAATCAATTAGGGAGCTCATCATCGGTTCTTTTGACTTTTGATGCAGGTTTGGCGAGATGCATGTGCACCGCTATATCACTGCCGCTGCTCCATCTGCGAACGCGCGAAGAAAGCACAAGCCGAAGCCGCAGCGGCATACGCTGCTCTGGCAGCTCCCATCGTCCCCTCACAACAACTCGAACTCGCCGACCCCACATCACGCGCTACTACCACCACCTTCCCCTCCTCCGTCGTCCGGAATCGACCGGGTGAGATCGACCTGACGGAAGCGGGCGGGGTCGAGCTCGACGGCGAGGGGGAGGAGGAGGTGGACTACGATGGGTCGGATTTGGAGGAGTACGAAGACGACGAGGAGGACGATAATGACTCCTCAAGGTTCGAGGGGGACGATGTGTATAGCTATTCCGCGTCGGAACCGGAGGAACCGGAAGTGGAGCTTGAGCCTAGCCCGAGGCCACGAAAAAGGTCTTCGGACGAGCTGGAGGAGGAGGAAGAGGAGGAGTTGCCGGTGGATGCGGATGAGGCTAGTGCTAGTGCTAGTGCTAGTGATTCGCCTTCTCTGAAGCGGCGGCACCAGGGAGGCACGCCCCCGAAACGGGCGAGGATAGGGGAGCGGTTCGACGTGGAGGAGGAGGCTGCTACTGTTACACTGAGGCCTGCTGCTTCTCCGAGTCGGCTGAGGAAGAGGAGTAGCGAGGAATTGGAGGAGGGTGATATGAGGGATTTGGGGACAGGGAATAAGAGAGCTAAGGTGGAGAGGACGTCGCCGCCTGTGGAGAGCCCGCTGGCTATCTCGCCGGGTGCTGGAGGGTTCGTGAAGCGGTTGTCGCCGGTGAGGGGTGGGGGGGAGGATAAAACGTATCGGCCGACGTCGGGGAAGTCTAGGAGGATATGCAAAGCCGACATGGACAGTCTGATCGTGTTGGACGATAGGGATGATTAGCGGGCTTTCTTTCGGTGGATGCGCCTTCTTTCTTAAATCAATGCGCGCCACTCGGGATTCCTGCTGTCCTTGCTGTTTTTCTTTCTCCTTCCCTCCATGCTTGTATTTTCTTTCGAGGAGTACATTTTCCAATCTTCACCCTGATTATTCCCATTCCCAGTGTATCAACAAACGTTTACTGTTGTTTTATTCCCCTTCCTAATCACAAAATCATCGTCCCCACCCTTCCTGCCCGTACTCGGAATCATTCAAAAATGTCATCGACCTCATCCTTTTCCATGGTTTCCATCCCATTCCCATTCCCTCGTCCTCACCTTTCCTCTTTCCTTTCTTTTTTGATGGGTCTACGTCTGAAGTGGCGTATCCTATCTGTCGTCCTTTGATTCCTTCCCCCATCACATATTCAGATTCCAGATTTCAGATTCATTTCTTTCTACGGTCGTTGACACCCGTGTGCTGACGAGGTTGAGGTTGCTTGACACTCGACGTCGTCGTCATCATCTACAGGCACTCTATCCCCCATTATTCCATTGTTTTGTTGGGATGGGGTGGGGAAAATTTTCTGTAACTTTTTACCTCACACCTGCTATCTGTTTTTCTGGCTACTGTCGATCTCCTCTCTATTTCTGGCTCGCTTCATCGCTATCGCTTGTTTGTAATATTTGTATAATATAAATGAATAGTTTCCAAACTCCCAAATTCCCAGCAGATCGAGCGCTGTGGCTACGGATTTCCAGTGTCCAAGTCAAGTATTGCAGCCAGCGCCCTCCTGGCTTTGCGGATCGCCCCTTCATGTCCCTGAACTCCATGCTATCTTGTGCGTTGAAGAAAATTCCCAGCAAGATACAGGCAGCGGCCACCGCCTGAGAACACAGGTACACTCGAAGATGCACGGATACCCGACGGGCAGCGTAGTTATCACGCGAGTTTGCCTCTGAAGTTGTGCATTGACCATTCCTTCAATCACTGCGACGCTCTTGGCAAGGCACCATGGAAGGACCGTACGCTGGACCATATGGTGCGTTGCAGATCTGTCTTCGAAATCAATTATGCAACACCCAGCAATCACGCAGCTTCCCGCGAAGATGATCCGTACGTACGTGCTTGTACTGCGTACTTCTGCGTACCCATGCTCGCCTATGCAAAGGCCCGGCTTTGAACGTTTCGTGTCTTCCATGATTTGAATGACTGTCATGTCTAGAGGGTTTATTTTTGAATAAGCCCTGTGTGATTATTATCAAGTCCACGGTTGAGGCTTTCGTTCCTCGGCCATTTATCCGCTATGACTTCACGGTTGAGACTTTCGTTCCTCGGCCATTTTTCTGTAATGACTTGATGAAGATGACTATACTCTACGGTCTGTGGGTAACACGTTAATGAACCAACCGACTAAGAAATGGCGCAATGGAGTGATATTGAAGCGATTTGTTGGAAGATACTTCAGGATGATATCATTTGAAGAAACTATTTCTCACTGCATAACGACGAAGCCATGGCTTCCTGGAAGCATCCTGTATCAACAAGAGTCAGAATTGGAAGATGAACATTGGGCGTTCTGATTCACAGGCTTACATAGATCTGCAATTGATATTGACGGTGCACAACTGGCTCTCCAGTTGACACCGGCATTATGTCAGGAGAAATACACACGGACCATGGTAACTAGCAGTAGCTCGGCGTCATTACAGAGTTCTAAAAATAGCTCCGATTCGGATGGCCTAGGCGGTATTTCAAATTATTTTGGTTTTTCTTTCTCTGTATGATATATGATAGTGTACATACGTTCAAGACCCATACGCTCCACCCACGTTGATAGAAAGCAGCTTGTTCGGAGCTTACGTCTCTATCATTCTTATCTCTATCTCTATCGCTTTCAACGCTTGCAAGGCGTCACCGATGATCAAGTGATATTCATCTTAGGGTTTACTACAGATGCTCCGAACTGTCAACATGCACCCTAATCTATGCGCAATGGGTCGAGACGCATGTTCGAGGATGAAAAGAGTTTCAGCCCTGAACGACGTTCTGAATTTGCCGAATGGCACAATCGTGCCTGATACCCTACGACTTGGATAAGGTGTTGGATTGTAGGTTAAGTCCTGAGATTGATGTTGATCAGTCTACTCCACCAGACCTCCGAGGCTGGATGACAGTCAAATTCCAGTAGGAGAAAACCGTATGTCCGGCGCACCGCGCGCTTGTCTGCGAATTTCGAAAAAAGGCTTGAAGTTCAAATACCAGCATAGTTCTCCAGGGACGGATCGTACCTTTCGCCCAACTTGAACAATAGCCCTGATGATTGGAACAAACTTTGTCTCGAACCCTGTGGACAGTATACGTCGCGACGCCAAGGATGGAGCATACCATTGCCCTCAATGCGAAACCCCCTTTACGAGACGGTCTAATCTTCGGCGACATTTTCAGATCCGTAAGTGGTCAGTAAATACTGCAGAGCATCGCTCATGCTCGTGTGTACCTCTTAGACATGCGAATTGCCCATTTGAAATGCAGCGTTTGCAATGCGATGTATCACACAAAGTCAGTAATATATTTCGTCCTGGCTAGAACAAATCCAATCTCACCATGGCCTTGGATTAGGGAGGAGCTTAACGATCATGCAATGAAATGCTATCCTCAAGCTTGGAACAATTCCCATAATCCTGCCTTTCAAGTGATCGGAAATCCACAAGATACAGCTGACCCTAACCAATTCAACTCTATGGCGGGTCCTTCTCGAGGTTACACATATTCGCCCATTTCTGCGCAAAGCAGCGCGTCGTCGCAGGGCGGGTTCCCCCTTCTCGACCTCGAACACGGGTCGCGCAGAAACGGATTCGACCAATTCCGTTCGCCCCTTCCTTCATCAGAGGCTGATGCACCCCCGTCATCCTACATGTCACCTCAGGGAAATTCTTATGGATCAAATCCAAACGTGAATGGGTTTTCCCATCGTCGTCCCAGCGTATCATCGTCAATCGTCAGTAAATCTATTTTTAGAAAGGCAGACAATTGATGGGATGTCTTTAACAGAGCTCTTCATCAACGTCCTCATCTCCTTATGCACAAAATCTCGTCACACCGCAAGGGATCCACCGCGACCACTATTTAACCTCGAAAGGGCAACTTGTGGATGGCTGGGTGGAAAATAATCGACGATCAGAGCTTAGCTCGAGTGAGCGGCCAATCTACACACGCCAGCAGGTCAAAGACATGCTTGACGTGGTAAGTGACTGCTTCATCGGAAGCATTGTGAGTATTTGCAAATCTCCTTTCTCCCTCCATGTTCTCACATGGACGTGTTATCCAGGAAACAATCATGAATGATGGACAAGCCAAAACGTTCGGGACCCTACCTGTGGAACCTCATGTTCGTCTAGACCATCCCGGGGCGCACGGCGATATACGTCGGATGATACTTCTCGAGGCAGTTCCAAGGATGTTCTCGAGGCTGCAAGATAACCCCGGTGATGCACAAGCATTCAGCAATGGATATCATACGTGACATTCCTTCAAACCAAAATTATTATTTGCAGTGGCAACGTCTGCCTATGTATACTTAGAGCATGGCAACCTATTACCCCCTCCATACATAATTAGTCATGCACTGGACATTCATGAAAATGCAAAAGCTTATAATATCCAAAGCCCAGATTCACTACCCTTGGAGCAAACTGGGAGCCCTTGATTTGCGGAATCCTCGGCGGCGAAGGATATGTCCACTCATCTGGAGTCTACAAGCGAGACCATGATCCGAAAGTCATTTTGCGAGGGAACAATGTCGCTACAGGAGTCGTCCCAGGCAAAACGTGGGAGATACTGATTGCAATGTGCATTTTGACATTTGTTGGAAGTTTTCGAACAGCTGAAGGGATGTAGGAATGGGGCAAAACAGTTCAGCAGTTAAGTTGTATAGTGGCCGTAGCATGCAAGTAGACGAGATATATGCAATATGAACCTTGGCGGTACAACTTGTGCTGATCACTCACATCACATTACTTCTGCTTGACGTCTCCTCCATAAACGGAGGACGGAAGGACCGGTGCGGCATTGTTGTGAGTTGTTGCGCAAAACCATCAGCAGGCCGCTCTCCGGCCATTCTCCCAGCTTTAACCTTTCACCAACTTATTTTCAGCAATGAACGTCCACTTTTTCACCTCCCTATTGATATTTGCAACTTTGGCATGGTCGCAGCCGCCAACCCTAGCTCCCCCTTCAACGTTCCCGACGCTATCCTCGACTTCATCAGGATCGAGTACAACCCAGAGTTCGAACTCTACAGGTACTCCGCCTACTCCAACTAATTCTGCACAATTTCCGAGCTTGAGTGGAGTTACTTCATGCGGTCAGCAATCCGGCTTTTGATTAATGGAAAATAACTGGATCTGATCCTTGATGCCATGTCTATAGTGTCTAATTGTTTGGCAGTTGGAGCCGCGCGAGTAAACTGCACGAGCGTTGTAGACGTCAACTGTTACTGTGTCAAGTAAGTTTGCCATGATTAGTCTACCTGGAGTAAGCTAACGATGTATATCTAAGCCCACAATATCCTGCGGAGCTTGTCGCATGTGTTTTGGCTACTTGTCCTAGTGAGGTCATCACGGCCGAAAACCTAGCACAGCAATTCTGCAATCTAGCAGTGGCAAAACCCACACTCACGTTCGCATCTGTGCCCGTATCGCCAACTTCATCCCCGCCGCAGTCGCTAACAGTGTCGACACCAACTTCTCCCACCACGACACCCACGTCAACCAGTACTGGGGCAGCCTGGACCGTCGCTGACGTTAGCCAAGGAACGTTGATTGGACTTGGTATGAGCGTTTTTGGTATCATCCTCGGCACCCATTACGTGCGATGAGCCACACATTGACTTCATGATGCTATGGAAAGGATTCTAGAACCTTTATACCTCTGCATGGAAGCTCAGTATCGTTCCCTAATATCCATACTTGTATTTACTACCCATGGACCACACATACCAAACTTGTATCTTGATAATCATTTTAAGCTTGCAGAAGCCAGGGGAGATCGAATCTCTCAGAATCCCTTGCGGATTTACCTCTTCAATCCTATTCAACGGGCTCAGTTGCGCAGGATCTATTTCACGGCGAACTGCATTCTGGCTGATTTGTTCTTTTCGGTGATCGACCTGAAGTTGGACCCTTCGAATTACGCAACACTGGTTGTATGAAGTTGGCACATTATGCCGTATTAGATATAAACTCTGGTGAGCAGCACGTTTGATATCTTATTCTGACACCAATAAAAAAACATTCGGAAGCAAGACTAACAGGTCCAGCTTCCACATTTCGGGAATGTCTGTCAGACAACTGATCAACAAATCGACCTCATCATAGCAATTCTACACACCTGAGGGAATAACGGCAGCACAGTGTTCCAGTAAGCACAAGAGCGATCCGCAACTAAATGGTCACCAGGTTGAGCACCCGCCCCGGATGTCCCAAGTATGGCGAGTGAGGTTGTGTCCTGTGGATCGAACTGCTTCCAACCAGGAATTCGAGGCCCTTTCCTAGGATCTGGTTGGGAAAAAACAGTCAGCTCTGTCCACCAATTCTTGCGCGATTCCCCAAACCTTTAATGAAATTCGTCCATGCTGTGACCATTATATCAGATATCGCGATCTGCTCTGGAGTAGCGGGCACGAAAGGCGGGGACAACACAATGGTCCTCCATTGACCCATGACAAACCGGATATCCGAACCATGGAAAGCGCCAATCCTCACGCCTCTCGAGTTCAAGTTGCTTGCAACGTGGTCGAAACGGTATCTCCAGACTGGTAGCCCCAGAGAAGTGGTACGAAGACGAGCAAGATTGCTTGCCAGGCAAAGCATATGGGCATCGCGCCACATTCCGGCTGACGCGTTGTATGCAGTGGGGAAGTCGCTTGATGGGACCACATAATTCTTTTGCAGCTCTGCCAGGACGGCGAATGGGAAATTCAAGTTGTTGCTTTTGCTAACAGACCAAGGATCAATGGAGACAGGATCAAGCGAGGAAAGGTGAGCTAACCTATACTGAACAATATCAGGGAGATAGGCAGTGGGTTCGCCTTCAACGATCAAGGTCCCTTCATCCTAGAGTTCAGTTCAATTGGTCTGCCCTGAAACGCGTTTGAATATGACAGCCATACCTTGTTGGTTCCGATAAGTAGCGGGACCTTGGATGTCCGTCCAGCCTTTGTTTGAGCGACAAAGCTAGAAGCAGACGTTCAAGAACACCGATGAAAGCCGGAAAAGATCTTACGCACTCTTTGAAGACAGTGACATTGTCAGTCACTGGTTGGAATTGGGTGCCCGTTGATAACAAGACCTGCTTCAATTCGGTCCCAGATTTCGTCCTCAAGCAATCCAAAAGCCCGTGGCCGGTCGGGCAGCTCATATTCGTGGCTATCTTCGAGATTTGGTCATTGAGTTGCCACATCGGCTGCAAAGCTATGTTTGCCAATCATTAATAACGTTGCGGCTTCGGCGGGCAATGAGAATCGAACTGACTATCTCCGCTTTGCATGACTGCTCCCCGGATCAGCGGGTTCTTATAGAAGGCCGACAGGTAGAAATTTGTCATTTCTGTAGAAAGATTAGGGAAAGTAAATCCTTCATTCTCGTCAAATCGTACCTGCGCCGACAGACTCCCCTTGAAAAACATCATTTGTCAAGCTTTCGAACAAGAATAACAACCTTACCTCCAAGTGTGATCTTCTTGGGATCGCCGCCAAATTTACTAACATTGTCAACCAGCCATTCAACCGCGACGCGTGTATCTAGCAGACCGAAATTCTGCGTTTCACCCGCTTCGGCGATTTCTGCAGCATGTGGAAATCCGAAGAGCGAAAGACGATAGTTGTAGCTTGCAAACACGATTCCCTTTTGACAAAAAGCGTTCAAGGGGCAGATATATAAGGCAGGAAGGACGTACTCTTGCAGCCAGATATGTTCCGTCAATCTTTGGATCCGACGACGCTCCACTGTCGAACCCTCCACCACTTTATGAACAATCACGAAGTCGTTCATACCAAGGTCAGTAGAGGAGTATCTGGTACATACTAAGCGTAGAGGTATACAGGAAGATTGGATGCGTTCGCAGGGGCGATGATATTGATCCTGAGACAGTCCTCGCTTTGTATTGCGGTTCCATTACCTCCATCAGCTCTATAAGCAACAACGAGTGAGGAAGAGTTCCAGATGTGCTTTTACGAGCGGGTCACCTTCCCTGCATGCACGCTGGTCCATATGCTGTCGCGTTGAAAACTGTCTTGGACGATGATATGAGAGGCACAGGCGGTCTCCAACGGTTCTTCCCCGAGGTGTCCTCAGCAAATGGCATGCCCAGCCATTTCTTCAGCGCCACGGGCGTAGTTTGGGAGTCAATGTATCCATTCACCAATCCAGAAGTCGTCTTGACAAGAAGTCCTGTACCATGATCCTGGGAGACCTCCGCAGCAACGACACAGCTTCCGAGGCATGCCAGAAGAAAGAGACAGCTTCCGCGTAGCTTTCGATCCAGGAGCATTATTCAAGCAGAAGGGGTGTTGGGGGCCTCGTTAGCCAGCAACACATGGTAGGTAGGTATATACGTCCTCAAAGGTGACAACTCGGGGCAATATCGGACTTCTTGCTTGTCGAAGTCCATAGCATGTTGGGGTACAGAAGCGTCCCAGTCAGGTGGAGAAAGTAAGCCGTAAGACGTCCACACCAAGCAGGAATATCCCCGGACAGTTTTAAGCGACTAAACCAATGGGGGTCTACATGTTCATCCGAAGGCTCGAGTTATTTCTCAATCCGAGAACTTGTAGATGCAACCGATGGGCTGATGTTTACAAGAGATTCAGTGGCTTTGTAGAGATTGCGAGTTTCAGGTAATATACTGTAGGAATACGACCATGGGCTCCCGTCACGCGTCACCGAGCTCATTGAGCAGAGCACTTGAGCACAATTTGTCACGCTCACAAAATTTTTTGAGCACATTTTTGTCTGAAAAGAATAGGGGCTAGTTTTTTCGTCACAGGACTCAGATGGGTTCAAGATATGTCATAAATTGCTCTCTCGACATAGGATTTACAATATACATGATTCGTAGTTAATTAGGAGACTTGGAATCATGTGTAAAATCAAAATCGGCGGCATACAAAATGTTACGGAATTTCTTTCTTTGCCCACGCCCAAGCGTCTGACCAAGAACCGATGTGGTATCGAGAATGACACCATCAACCGATTCTATAAGTGTTTCTTCAGCTTCGGCAGCTGAGACAAGAGGTGGTTGGTGTGAATCAGAACGAGGTTATTGGATGTTCGATGAGGTTATCAACGGTCGCTGAGGCTCGCTATCCATCACATGAACTTACATAATTTTCTTGGCCTGATTTGGCGGTTGAGCACTTTGGACCACCTGTCACGCAGTAAATTGCATTTTGAGCCCGAGAGCACTTGCTCAGAAAGTGTCACACTCGATTACCATTGAGCAAGTGGTCGTATTCCTACAGTAGTAAGCTGAAGAAAGTTCAGATTGACGAGGCCACTGCTCCCCGTTCAGCCCCGTCTAACCCTTTTTGAAGGCTTCGGGACAGTTCAACACAATCTCGGCTTTCTAAGGTCGACAATCCCTGGTTGGGCCCTGCAGACCTAACTTGGGCTTGCGAATGCGTTCTAAAATGAGCAGGATGGTGACAAAGTGCCAGACTGGTTTTGCATCCGTATTTTAGCTAACCAACACGTGACTGCAAATCCATGGCGAAATTCAAAACGTGGCGCGTCTCTGGCGACAATAGATAGTCCGGTGGCCGCAGATCAGGGCGATGCTCTCCGCCGAAACCACAACCATCCAGAGGCTTTGATCCAGTAAATCATAATCCTGTCCTCACGCTCAAGTTCTATCAAATTTGATCATTTTGCTCTGCCTTGCCTTTCTATCATGATGCATTGCCTTGGAATGGAAGTAGCTCCATGGGCGTCTAAGCTCACCTACCATGCTGGTCCAAAGACCTTTTTAGTGTCCTCTTGTGATCTTGGGAAGAAGGCAATGCGAGGTTTATTACGTTGGGTGCTTTGGTACATCATATATTGATTTCTTTTCATGTTAGCCGACTTACGCGTGTCTGATGTTCAATCAACGCGGCCATAAAACTAGCCAATACCTTTGATGATCTTCTGAGAAGTAATGGAGCTCCTCATCTAACCTTCCCTCAAGTAGCGCCGGATACCATCAGTCTTCAACTCAGAATGAATTCTGCTCTATGAATATTGATATCCTACTGACTGCCAGTGTTCAGCCTTCAGTCTGGTTGAAACCACTCATGCTCTGCATCAGCCTTCCAAAAATAACTGCTTGAAGCCGAGCGGGACAGTCTTAGGGCTCGACGGCCAAGGTAATTAAAGCTCAATGTCCTATTTTCATATGATCTGATTTATGTTTGGGGTGTAAAGAATCGGGGTACATACATTTGTGGGTCCGCTAGCTTTTATTCTATCAGTTCTGATTAGTTTCTGATGATTCTTGTTCAACAGATCCATAACTCCAATCCCCTACTACTTCGGAAAGCGATGTGACTCAGGCATCAGCCACAAGTCCATAGTGAGTATCTGACCGAATTTGGGCTAACGGACATCGGCGATGAGTCTTTCATCGATCTTCAAAGATTAACGCTCCACACTTATATTGAGCTTTCAAAGGCCAGGGATCCTCGGGCTCGTCAACTACGACACACCTTCAATCAAATTTTCCATTTGTGCACAGTTGTAACGTAGAGAGGTCTATAAACTCTTACAGGCGCTCGTGATTAAGAATAAGTTTGGCGTTACGCTTAACATACTGACGTGGGGTTGACGCGGGCCTCACAAGGCAATGCCTACCTGACTTCGGAAACATCCAGCGACGGGGCCTTTGCTTGGTCGGGAAAGAAAAATAAGGCAATTCCCTCTTTCGAATATGGCTTATCTTTTCTCTCACTGCAAAACCCCTCTGAGGTAACCCGTCAGGTACATCCCGACAATCTCACATAACTGCGTGCGCATGCAATGCGCGTGGCTTTGAGCGCCGATGTCGGGTGCTAGTTACAGGCACCGAATCGCGGTCTTGAGAGGCCCGCACAGAGATCATCATGGGGGAGCTCACACCGCCATTCCGTGATATTTGTACCTTCCTCAGACAGGCATTATTACTCGCATGCGTTGATATTTGCCATCATCCGCGAATAACCGTACACATAGAGTCGAGAGGAACAGCCTTTGTAGACAGCTGTTGATGTGATAAGATGTGATGATGATGCTTTCTAGATTGCCGTTTCCGATCTGGCTCCGTTCACACCTGCAAATACGAACTCACTGACATGCACATCGAAGGTCTTCTTGGGATGCACCCTCTACCATAGCACGCTTTACTAAATGTAGACCTTTCTTTTCAATCATGATGTTGACACTGGTTATAGGTCAAGCCTGCATACGAAGGACTCTCCAATTGGGTAATGGCTGTTCTCGGGATCGGCCACAACCCGAACCTGCGAAGGGCGCTCGTGCCATCAGTTTCGACCCCTTAGTCCAAGCAATTGGTACTAGCTAAATTCGTCAGTATTATAAAACCGAATACATTCGTCTTCGCCCCGGTTTCTTCTTGCCGCCGTTTGTTCATTCCAGGTTCATGCGATGAATGTCTCCGCACTAGGCATGATGCCCTTCTTGGTATCCTTTCTCGTATTGTCCTCTATTCAAGGCGCATTAGCCAAATTCACTCCTTATCTTAAACCTGTGCGTACTTTGCTTTAGCGGTGAAATCGATTGAACTTATCAAAGATGATTAGGGATTTCTATTCGATTACGACAAACCTGGGCAACTCCTCTCGTTTCCGGTCTCCAGTGCGTTCTTGACAATTTCAGTGGTAATAGGAATCGCGAAAGATCTGACTAAACTTAGGTCAATGTGAACGTATTCATCTGAAGTGGAGTAGAGAGACAAACAATACAGGGTGAGCGGTCATTCTTCATTGTGTAACGCGTGGCTAAAACAAGCGCCAATTCGCAGTCCTCCACCAGTAGCACCATACTTCCTCCAGGTCTTCACATCGTGAGCGCTTACAAATTCTCCTGTGATCACTAATTTAAGATGCATTGGAAGGACATCCTCGACGCCTTTCACCGTCGAAGCTGGATTTGGACCCACCTTTGTTTGTGACCACTCTTGTCAGCTCTCTCGTCATCGCTCATAATCCAGTTAGGACTGGGATGTGCCATTCGCTCCTAATACGCAGGTATGCGTCGTCACGTCATGAAACTCTTTCTTTACTCATTTTTTGTAGTATCAAATATGTATGGTCAGTGGTGTGATTTTTTTTCACCCTTGCTCAAGGTCTAAAAATGAACAACAGTATGACATCAACGGTGTATCGGGAGGTTGTCAAGCGACATACAGCGTCATCCCCAACACTACTGTCACTACCCCCACATGCCAGAATGTGACAGCGCCTCCCGTATTATCAGTCTCTGGAACTGTACCGACGGGCGCGTTGTCACAATATAGCTATATCGACCAGGTGAGTTGAGCGCCCAGTATCCAGCCGGCTGCATGTGTTTAGACATTGCCTTTAGTGCACAAAGTTATCCGTTACGCCCAAGTCAGGGACCCCGCCGTTCATACTGACGGTAAGTTTCTTCTGCTTGCTAAACGCGGGAACCACTACTGACTACAATTCTCCGGTGAAGGTGGCTCCCAGCTTCCATCCGCCCTACAATCTGACATCAAAGACCATGGACTCGATCTCTTGGCTTGTTTCCTTGGTATGTTAACCCGCGTTACGTTCTTGGTCTTCAACGTTGACCATACCAATATACAGCCAGTTGGTTTCCACTTTTTCCTTTCCCTGACAAGCGCCGACGGTCAAGTATGGGCCAACGGACCGATGCGCGTGGGCGACTTGGGGCCCACAGACTGTCTAGCACCAGGTACAATGTAAATTTCATTCGATCCTGTCTCCTTGAATCATACTGATATGACCATAGGCTGAAAGACGAGTTTAATAAAATCATCATCGGCACAAGTATTGGAAGCTTAGTCTTTGGGTTAGCCATCGGTGCTATCAGCTATCTTCTGTTCCGAAAATTCCGGCGGGATCACAAAGCACCATCTCAGGCTTACTTTGCCAGGGAATATCTTTCTCGAGACGATCCATCACGGCCCCTCAAAGCTCCATCAACGATCGCATTCTCAACTGTAGCGTCTTCCTCGAGAACACCAACATTGGCATCCATGCCCTCAACCATGTCACCGACCAGAATACCAGAGCTGCCAGATATTCCCCTTGAGCCACGGCGACTACCGAGACTGTCACCCAATCGCCACGAAACCCAGCGTTCCGTGGGGTCTATTCCTGTGCCTTATCCACTGCCGGTGCCACCAGTTCCCCCAAGTGAAACCGCCTCTGTGCATACGCAGTATCCTGCTGACGTGAAAATACGACCACCTGACACCTCAATATATTCACGAGATGATTCGGCATCGACAGCCTCTTCCTCGTCGAACTTTCTAAGTCCTTCGTCAATAGCGCGCGCTCCGTCATACGTACGCAACCCACCTCGGACGAGACATCCAGTGTACGCCATCAACGAGACAGAGGTCACCGACCAACCGCCAGAATATGGCCGCCATACGGATGATCCGTCATGTACCCCTTCTATCATATCGTCTGGTCGATTCTAGACGCTCGGATCTTCCTGTACTCATGTCTTTCCTTCACATGTACACCAGTCATGCCTTCGTTCTTTAGTTTATCATCGTGTTCGTGCCTTCACTCGTTCATTTCGTAATTATTGGCAACAGCCTTCGTATCAACCTTATCGGTGTTTCAACATGGACCCTTGCATAATTATTTTCTCAATGGCAGCAAGATAAAGGATTGTCAACTGTCCAAGTTTGAACAGAGCCACTTGACCTTGGCTTGGCGTAGGACATGCAAATGAGAATGAAAGCAACGATCGACATCGCTTTTTGCCATTGTTCGATGAAAGTGATCTTTCCTGATTAGGTCAAACACAAAGAACTTGGGTCCCTCCAAATACGAGGAGCTCCGGCGGTGTAGCCCAATTCCTTTAAATCTGAGCGGATTCAGTCGACTCTTTGACTTCTGTACGCGTTCCTTTCGACGGTGGCAACTCCCAGAACCATTTTGAGCACTTGCCACCCATTGCTTCTTACCCACTTCCTGCCGCATCTTGCTACCCTTTCAAACATACGCAACCTTTGAACCATTACCATGATCCAAAATAAGCAACACATTACCAGTAACATGGCTAGATCTGTTGCGCAAATGTCCGCCATCTACCCTACGATACACGCGCTTGCTTTGAAGGCGCATGCCAACCATCAAATTGAGATGAATCTTCGTCGACAAGTGAGTATCTTTGGGTCATGGTATACCCAACCGCAAAGTTTAACTTGTGTCGCCCTAGTCCACTTGTGGTCCTAAGGCCGAAATCGTACGGACCACAAAGCGGCATGAAGAAATTGCCACCCAAAGAAGCGAGCTCCGGGTCAATCCTGTGGAAGAACCTGAGGGTACCCTAGCCGATCCCAGCACTAACCAACAGTGTGACAACGAAGAACTACTTCAATCTCCCGACCCAGAGCCTACATTTACCTCGATTTCTAACGTCCCATTTGGCGACATCGCCAGTCATGGAGAGGCAGGGCGCATCACTCAGTCCCAAGCCAAATCGTTCCAGAATATCGCAGAAAATCATTCCGCACAGCCAACGTCTTCTTTAGAGGGGAACCAAAATATGGACTCTCTTTTCCATTCCCAAGATGACGGTTACAATCAAGCGCAGACATGCGACACAAGCGCCTCGCCGTCTCTGTCCTCATCGTATTCATCCGTAACCAGCGATAGCGAGGGAGAGGTGTCGCACAAGGGAGGCGAAGAAATCTTTCGTGTTGGGTTGCCTTACCAGGGGCATTATCATGCGCCAGGAAGCATGGCACGCCTTCGTCGCATTGCACCTCCTAGCATCAACACAGGGGGAGCAGGAAACCGCGCGAGCTCGAGAGATAAAAAATCTCAAGCAGTGCATTGGATAGACATCAAAGAATCACTGGACGACCCAAGCTTCAAGACCAAGGTTCCCGATGCCCCTATTCTGCGTACCGTGCCCTTGCCAGAGGTCAGTCCTTTCGCAAAGACCCCACCGATAGTCCCATCTCGCAATGGCAAATGGTGGCTGCCTATCACCCCCGTACGCCAAGCTTTGTTGAACCTTTTGATTTATGGGAGTTCTTAGCGTCGAGAGTCGAGGAGAAATTTGTACCACGTTTGTGTCAATACTTACCTTATACCGACTTCACGAAAAATTAATCGGAAGAAAGCCTTTCAAATGCACGTGTGATTCAAATCGAGAATGAGTATGGTTTAGGGCAGGTATGAAGACAAGCGTCCCATCCGCATAGGCACTTGTATTGGCTTTAACAGAACCAACTGGACTGATTCACTGCTGATTCTCTAGCACTGACTGGCAGTGGTGTCTGATAAATCTACGCTCATGGAACCCATGTCTTGACTTTGCGACTTCAGCTTTAGTCCTACAGATTGATTGGACCAGGCGAACACCCCACGAGTTGTGATGCGCAAGACAATGGGGCTTCACTTTGATAATAATCTTTGCGGATCTGCTTCTTGGGCAGACCTTTCAGTCATGAGTACTAGACCGACGAACTGGAGATATTTGTCGCATGGCATACCCATCTAATTCACACCTCTGCTTGTCGTCACTGCCCACGCCTCTATCAGTCTCTACCTCACGAGTCCTTGGCTACTTCCGCCGGAGACGCTTATCATAAAGATATTTCAAAACTACGTATCTGATTAGCTGTATGTGTTATTTTCGAAGCCTCTGACTTCAGTCAATTTGGAATGCAAATCCTATCACGCCCAGATTGGCGTCGCCGCATGCTGGCATCATGATGCGGCATCCCGCACATCAGCATTTTAGCAGAATCCAAGTACGTGTAGTCCCCGCTACTTTTTGAACATGATCTTATATGATACGCGGCAGTATGTCGTCCACGCGACGCAGAACAGAGCATGACTAGGAGCCAGTAGGATACGGCGCATGCGAGCTATCGCTTAGGAGGCGCTTTTGATGGTTGGAGCCAATCTTATGTTAATCAGTGATTTCATGGCGCTCGACCACGCAAGTGAATTGAACACCATCAACCTACGAAGCTATAAGAGAAGGTAAGCGTTTAGACTAGTCCATATCACAGCTAAGATGCTTCTATCCTTGAAATCCCTCTCTGTCGTGCTAGTGGCGGCAGTCATAGGTGCAAGTGCTGAGAGGCATACCGTGCACTTCGACAACAGGTAAGCTGCTCCGATGACGCATTATAGTGGCGTATCAGCTAACCATGGTGTACAGATGCGGCCGCGGAACTGTAAGTGACGAAGCCAGATGAACGGACTCAACCCAGAAACTCACATCTATAAACTCGCCAGCCTACCCTTATCCAGAACGGGAGGGTGTTATCGACGGGTGGTGACTATACCGTCAACGGTCCCCTTCGTGCTGCCATTGCGTGCGTATTCCCTTATTTTCCACCGTCTATTTCTAATTCATGCGTCCCCAGATACTTACAAACCGGAAGCTGCGGTTTCAATGGCGAGGGATGCACCCTCATTGAGACCACCTTGGTCAACCCTACCAGCCCCGGAAGCGGATCCAGCACTGACATCTCGCTCATCCCACCGTTCGTCCATTACTTGAATCTTCGTAATCGTTTGCTTACAAAAACCTTCACAGTCTCAAATTTTCCGTAACTTCAGGCTTCGGGTACGCTATTGCACAACGATATGAAGTAACCCCACCGAGACAACTAACAAATTTGTTAGATATTACAACGGATGCAATGGAGCGGGCGCTAACTGTAAGATTCTTCCCGTTCATCTAGCCGTAAACATGCTAAAGCTTGAGCTCCAGGCAACGGCCCGAACTGCCCTACTGCGTTCAAGGTACCAACGGACAACCACGTACAGGTGGCGTGTCAGACCAACGATGTGCGTATTTTTATACGCGAGCCTACATAATACATTCTGATCACTGGAACTCTCTAGGTCAACCTTGCCATTACCTTCTGCTTGTAAAGTTCATATGCTTAGCGATGTCCATGTAGTACAATTTTGTTGTAGTCTGTAGTTATGGGGCGGAAGCGAGCGGCAAAAATTCCATATGTAACGTTACAGAAGCTCTGGCTGAGATGCCTCGCAATACACGATTTGTTCCTCACATTCAATGTCAATTTCACATGGGCGGTCCAGATCCGCCAAGTCATGTGTGCAAGGTTGTGGGTCCTTCGCCAAAAAAGGAATAACAAATACTAAATTCCACAGAAATTCGCTCCACCCATACGGATTCGATTCAAACAAGCGTTTTCGAGAAAGCAATATATTCATTGACGAAGCCCATACTCAAACATTTTTTTTGTTATGTATACGTAACGAATCAAGACGAGACAGATACAGCATAGAAAAGTGAATACGTTCATGGGCCCTTTTGGCCACAGCAGACATTGAGAAGAAGACATCTAATTCGCGCTCATACGAGTGGTTTACCAAAGCCTGGTCTCGAGGAGCAAGTCGCTGTTGGACTCCAAGCCGATGCAAGCCTTGAGGAAGCTCTCGAGGGCATTGCGTTGCCTGTTGAGACTGTTGACGACCTCAGTGCCTATGGATTAAAATAATCAGATGATGTTGGGTCATCCCAGCCGTTAAATTACTCACCAGGCTTAACGAGGGGGGCCTTCAGCATGTAGGAGAGAAGGGAAAGCACCGCGTACAACGGAGCGAAGTCCTTCTGCTCGCCGACCTTGCGGTACTGAACACGAGTCAAGAGCTCGGTGAGGATAGCCAAGTCCAAGATGAGGGGAGTGGCCAAGAGAGAGTCCTAACAAGCAGACGAGATGTTAAATACTGTTGAGAGCTACGGAAGAAGGAAACACAAACCTCGCACTCGTTGAAAATGTTGATGGTGGAACGACCGCCACAGAAGATCTCAGAGTAGTACTCGTCGATTGCGCGCTTGGAGTCACCAACGGCGGGGACGTATTTGATGACAACGATGTGATCAGGGTGCTCGCCCTTTCCGACGGGAACTCCCTTGGGGCCGACTTGAGGGGCCTTGTAAAGGAGTCGGTTGGCATCAACCATGTCGTCGACGACGCTGCTTTTGCTGATCTCCTTGCTCTTGAACTGCCTCTCAGCGGACAAGTTGTGACCATCGTTGTTACCGAGATGGTTGTAAGAAGCGATGGAGAGGGGCTTGATACCGGCGTTGACGAGGAACTCGGCGAGGACGGACTTGAGCTTGGTCTGGCCGGATTTCAAGTCGTCGCCACCGATGAAGGACTGGTGACGCTCGGCAAGTTCAATGGCACCTGGAACGAAAGTGTTCTGGGGAGCTCCATTGACGAATGGCTCGTTCTCGAGGATGGCAGCAACGGCGAAGAGGGTGGAAGGAGAGACTTCATCGTGCGATGACTTAATCGCAGCGAGGAGGTTATCCGCAGTGTCGTTCACACCAGGGATGATGTCGCTGTAGCGCTCGGTGTTGGCGGTCCAGAAAACGATGACACGGTCAAGCTCGTTGTCCTTCTTGAATTTGCGGATGTCACCCCGGATTTTCTCGAGGTGAACCTGCTTGTCGGTTCCGGCGATGACGTTGTCAGCGCGCGCCTCTTGGTTAGCGGCAATGAAGTCGGGATAGTAGATGGAAGGGAGGGGCTTTCCCATAAGCGCCATGTGAGGGGTCACCTGGCGCTGAAGGTCATAGTCCAGAACCTGAGAGCGGTTCATGGCCTTGTCCATAGTAAGGCCAGAGATATCCCAACCTCCAAGAACGAGGTCGTTGGGGTGGACCATGGGGAGAACGTCCGAAACGGGGACATGGACATCCTTACCGGTAATGGGCTCAGTGCCAATGCGAACGGTGGACGCGCGAAGAAGGGATCCAATGTAGTTGGGTTGTTGGATGCCGGACTTGGTGTGCCAGATGATGTTGTGACGGTTAGCGAGAATGGTGGCGCACAAGGTGGTGCCGTTGTTGCCGCCAATGCCAATCATCATCAAACTGCGCAGATTTGAAATAAGTATCAAACACGTGGAAAAACACGTAAGGAAAAGTACGAACCCAGTCTTGGAAACGGCCCGCTTGGTCTGGAATTCATACTCCTGAACAGTCGGGGTGATGGTGAAATGTCCGTCAGAGACGGTGACCTCAGAACCGCGGTTGGTAAATTTGGCGGTGATGTGCTCATCCGAGTAAAGCGTGTTCTCGGACTGGACAGTGATCGCATTGGGGCGACGGACAGCGGTGGGATGGATGGGGAGGATTGATTCGAGTTCAGACTCAGGGGTGTTATACCCCGAGGTGTTGGTGGACATTGGTGCCATTGTAGATAGATTGGGTTCCGACGGTGCAAGAGTAGAATTAGAAACTAATTAGAAATCCGGGAGCGGAATGCTTCGAGCCTCTATGAGAGTTGTGGGAGCTGCAAAGCTGGTTTGAGTACATGCAAATTTTGCAAGTGACTCCTAGATGAAAGTTCGAGTTCGAGACAAGAGATGTAACTTGGACACGGAAAATGTAAGTTTGCTGGAGGATTGACGAGGAAAGACGACTGCTTTTATACGCGAATTTGGGGGTGAGAGCGAGCTTGTTCGCGAAAAATTGTAAATGGAGAGATGGTAAGAGAGCAAAAGGCTGCGACGGCAATCCGACACGGGTGTCACCAAATTTATGTCACCGCCATTTTCGAAGTCCGGTAAATCGTACGATCAGATTCAGAAAGGGTCTCAGGGTCCCTTGGAACATTGATTAGATTCGTATATCATCATTCTTATAGATAACAACCTCACCATTGATCATCCAATTTGCTGCCACGGAGGATATGAACACAAACCTCAAACATATCGACCCTCCACTATGAATTACAAGAGAATCAAAGAACCTTGTGTAATTCTTGGTGTGAGACAGAAACATTACGACAGCGAATTGATTCTCGTGAGTCTCGGCATGGAGTTCGGACAATGAATAGACCAACGGCACACGCGGTCAGATTTGAGCTTGGTTACTATCGCAAGCACGAGATTCTCCGGTAGAGGATCCAAGGCGGCATAATCAAAATGAACTCATTTCGCTGCGCTAATGGAACGTATCTCATCGTACTACTATGTCAATCAGCATCTGAATATGAAGGCGACTCCCAAACGCACGTTTTAATGGCCAAGCTAAACTAGAGCAGAAGCAAACCCGGTTGGACGTCTTTGGACCTTCGAATTTGTCAAAGATGCGCCTGGATGCCTCCCGGAAGTTTTCCTGGGGATTTGGTCGTCAAAGATGTGGGGGTACTGTCTTCCAAAAGGATCAATAAGTCAGCCATGAGGACATGTGTCGTGCCGCTGGATGCACAGGGCTACACAGGGGCGGCATTCAAAAGATCATTCATGTGCGACCTGCGGTCCCTCCAGTCACCTGTAGAATCCTCTCCAGGGATACATGGTTTTGCGAAGATATGGAGTGTATTGTATACGATCCTCAAGAAAGCCTGTTTCAGTTCGTACAGATACCGTGGTGGTTGGCATATTAGCGTGTTGGAACGCTAAAACGTTGTTCATGCCGCAACGAATTGAATGCGTACAATCTAAGCGAGATAATCAGATAATGAGGGTTAGGCGGCGAGAAGACGTTGTTCAAGTTTGCCATGAGGCTTAGATAAATAAATGCGGTAGGTCAAGGTGCGCCACCATCAACTTGAAGTACATCGACATCCTCAACCGGCAATAATGTCATTCTCAAGATTTACTGAGGAAGTTCTTCATGAATTATCCCCAGGGAATTCCTCCAGGCGGGGATAATGATCCAGGACTTCAAGGTACAGCGAAACGTCTTGTTGACCCAACGCTTTGTCTCAAGAACTTCGGCCCTTATCGTGAACATGTTGCAGAGCACCCTGCATGAGCACACCTCGTTCCTATTGTCAAGACGAATGTATTCCCCACTCCAGACACTTCTCGGAAGTATCTTCTTGGGGTAACTCAGAGTCATTTGTGGTCCAAGTTTTGTTATGCATACGTTCGCGGGTTGCTTACGCGGTCGCGCTTGGTCCCACAGGCTTCAATCTCGTTATCAAGGCGTTACGCCGAAATAGATTCAATACGAAGGAAATGAGTTCTCCGCGGATGAAGGTTTTGGACTCTTTTCTTGCTATCCTTTCTGCCCTTCTCTTCCTTCTCCAGGTTCTTGCTGAGAGATGTTCCTGAAGGGGTGGATACAGAACAGGTGTGTATCGACATACAAGACCGAACTCCCCTCTGTGAAAGCGTGAACGCAAGCGAGATCTCGCATGGCATCGAATCAGCTACAGGTACCCTTATCGCACGCAAGACGAAAGTTTTCGTCTGGCGTGTCTGTAATACGTATACATCTTCTTTTGTTTAGAGGCATTCTTCCTGGTACCGCCAATGTGGGTCTCCTGTCCCTTGTTGGAAAGGTCATTCTTGGAGACCCTTCCTCAGCGCATGGGTTTTTGAGCAAGATTCGACCTGCGTTGAACTATGCACTCCACGGAGTCTTCATCCCTGTACATTGTCCACTCCGGGCCGTGTATAAGTGCGAGGAATTCGGGTGCGGGCGATGTTAGTAGCACTTATAGCGAAAAAGGTCCGACGACATTGTATTGTTGCATAGATGGACTGTTGCTCTACCGGAGATGTGCGTTGGTATCTTCGTATTTCACGAGACTTACCTCCGTTATGCTTACACGGACGCTGTACAATTAAGTCGGTCCTAACGGGCGAAGGCTATAACTTTGTCTAACTATACAGTTGTGCCCATGATCAGAGGGCTGATATACATTACAGATATGGAAGAGAGTATGAACCGTGGCTATTCAGAGGAACATCATAAGATGGACCTTGAGTGTGTGCTTCGTCAAATAGAGCTTTACAATTATATCTCGACAGAAGAAGTGGTAAACGTGTTTCCCAAGCAAAGTCATATCTAGATAATGCCGAGGTCGTTGCTTTTGGGGTGAATATTATTTCGCGTATGGCAGATTTTTCCGGACGAATGCGCGATAAGTTTACAGTGCATGTCGCTCGCAAGAGCTGCCTACATACATAGGTACCACGCCAAAACCCTGGGCACAGTGACGTAACAAAAGTACTTGCAACGAGGCAAAGATCACCACATTTGTCACAAGCCAATGTACAATCTGGGGGCTAGTCGGAACCGCTACCCATCCTTCCGCCACAAGGAGGCGGGGGCAACATTACACTTGATGAGCGGCGCATCACCTCGATGCGTCGATCGATGCGTTGCGTAGAGGAAAGCGAGGCAAGTATCATTTCAAAATGATGTATATCAAGGGTTGAGTTTTCCGAGCAGTGATACAATGGCACCCGAACCAATATCGCGGGCCCCGCATAATAAAGTGAGATGCATCGGTGTTGCCGTTGGAGTGGAAAGCAATAGAAAATCCGAGCACTTCTCGATGCAGGGAAAGGCGAGCTCCGAGGAAGAAAGGAAAGGGTTGTTGACAAAGCACCCGAAAGCGATATCATCGTGGATGTACCAGAGCGCAAAATACCGAAACAAAAAGTAACGTAAATTACAGGAAAGACGCTGATAACGCTTTGTAAACAACAAGCATTGTTCTGGACGCTCCGTGGAGCCTGATGTGAGGCAGAGCGAAGGCCCGAAGAGCATATATATCAAAGAAATATTGATGATTTTACCATGGAAAGGTGAGCTCGGACCGACCTGTCCCAATGCAGGGTGTAGGCAGAACATGAGGGTTGGACCGCAATAGCCATTGAGATTTCCCAACAATAACGAATGTCAACTGCTTTCTTCTCGCTGTTATGACAGTCGCAATAGCACGGAGAAATCGAGATTGCTAGATAGAAAGTTCTTGACACGCAGGGCTGTCGAGCGATCCCTTGAGACAAAGCTCTCGCTTGCGCAGAAAGACAAGAATAGACAGCAATATTGTTGGTTCCGTCCTCCCCTATGCTCGGCCGAAATGTGGATTCGCGTAACGTTGCAACGGAAAAAGAGAATTGTATAAGGTTGAGCAACTTCGAATTGCTGCTAGCTGGATCCCACTTCTTTTTTGCAATGAGCTTGTAAAACTTGTGTCAGCCAAGGATTTTCAACAATTATGGAGTCACCACAGAAGTAGCTAAAGCACGTACCCACATTCTGACACTTTTACAAGTACAAGTCTTGAGCAAAAACAATGCGGGACCGACATTATGTAGGAGAGAATGTGCAGTGCCTAGAGTTTTTCGGAACAGTCACCAGTCTAGTCTCGTTGGAACCATCGAATTTTTTTTTCAAGAGAGACAAATAAAAAGGCACTAATACGCAGGTATGGGGCTTGTACCGCAAAGCCGTAGGTCGAGAAAGCAGGACAACGTCTGGTCGAAAGATTATCGATAAGAAACCCTTTGCTGTTTGTTGAACCAGAAGTGCTTCAGGGTCAGTATTATGTATCCGTGCCAAGGTCCGCAGATTGCAACGTATCAGAGCCAAGTCATTACTGGGCATAGAACCAACAACGCAAAGCAATAGCAACTTTAAGTAGTGGTTTTGGTTGTAGTGGTGCTGAGAAGGAGTAAAATACGGCTGGAGAAGGGGCAGTCTGGAGCATCTGAAACAAACAAAGTAAAACCTGACCAAAAACTTTCTTGCCCTTGCCCAAATCGCCACGCTCGGGCTCGCGACTTTCGGGATTATGTTCTCCATTCTCACCAGGTCAATACCTCGTCGCACTCTCGTACAATCAGTACGCCATGCCTCCCAAAAGCCCCCCGTAATTCCATCTTCTACCGGAGGGAATATCAAACACACACCACCGACCCCGGCCCCTAATGCTGATACGCCAGCGCCAGCAGATACTACTGGGACACTGAAACCGGAAGAAGCGGCAACACCACTTTCGAGCGTGCCGACTTTAGATTTCTCGCCGCCTGAACCGTCGGAGGGGCCCCAAAGAACGGGAGCGCAGTCATCGAAGGAGTTCGTATCGTCGAATGAGCGGAGACGGGGTTTGATGAGGCGGGTTGCGCTTGCGATGCTGGTGTCGGCGTTTGCTGCGAACACGGTGTATATGGGCCGCGAGTGGGAAGAAGAGGAATTGAAGGCAAAGAAGATGGTGCGCTGCTCGGAAAGTTGTCGTGTTACGTTTCGTTCTAATTTGGACTTGTGTTTGTTGTAGCGGGTGGAGGACGCACCTTCGACGCGGCTGGATCGAACGAAGGAACGGTTTATTGACTTATTCGATGTAAGGCGCTAACAGTTATTGTCGGAATTATACTTTTGTCTAAATGTTGACGTCAGTATTTCAACAAACCTGCGTGGCCAGAACTGCTACCCCCACCCTATCCTCCTCCGCACCAAAAACCCTACACGCTCCTAATCTCTGTCGACGATCTCCTGGTCACATCGACATGGGACGTGAGTTATCCGTCCTCCTCTTCACCTGATGTGTTCTGACCGACCACTTCAATAATCTAGCGTCAACATGGTTGGCGAACCGCAAAACGACCAGGGGTAGATTATTTCCTCGCTTATATCTCTCAATTCTATGAAGTTGTTGTCTTTACTACACAAGCCTATTACGTGCGTCGGATTCTCCGTTCCGCGCCTCACCTACCTGACAATGCGAATATTAGACTGCCGGCCCCGTCCTTGATAAACTCGACCGGTATAATTTCTACATTAATTATCGTCTCTTCCGCGAAGCCACCCGTTCACTGGACGGCAAAGTGGTCAAAGTATGTTATGACGTCAACTTCTCTTTTTACGCGTCGCTAACAGAGGACTTGAATCTAGGACCTGTCATACCTAAACCGCGACCTCTCAAAAGTCATCGCGCTCGACACTCTACCCGAACACTACGCCACCCATCCCGAGAACGCCGTTATCCTCCCCAAGTGGAACGGCGACCCCCATGACAAAGGGCTGGTCGCTATGATCCCCTTCCTCGAATGTACCGCATTCCCGCCGTTAATTCAGCCGAGGCTATATACTGATTTGAATATTTTTAGCCATTGCCATCTACAAACCTGCCGATGTCCGCCCCATTGTCCAAGCTTATCAAGGCAAAGATGTCCCTCTCGAATACGCCAAGACAGAAGCTGAAGCTAAAGCCAAACACGTCGAAGAGTGGAAAGCCCGCAACAAGTCCGCCAAGGTTGGGGCTTCCTTCGGGAGCATATTCGGAATCTCATCTGCAGTGCGTTACTTCCGCTGCCCCACTCCCCGCCGAGACTTATCTAACGCCGCCTCTTTTACAGCCCGCACAACCGAAGAACGTCCCTCCCCCGACATATTTAGAGCAGAAACGGAAAGAGGCGCAAATCCAATATCAAGAGGAGCAGAACTACATCAAACGGAACAAAGACGAGCTGGAGAAGCTCCTCGAGCAGGACCAACAGGCGATGGCGGCTCAGGTTCCCGGGAATCTCTGGGAGGCGATGGATCAGTTCAAGGGGAAGAGACCGGAGGATCTGGCAGCCCCGCCCCCGGGGTCGACGCAGCCGTCACCGCCTTCTGGTTCGGAGGGGGGGAAGGTGTAGAGGTGGTTGTTGGGAGGTGGCTGTTTATTTTTATTTCCTTCGTCTACTTGCATTTGTCACATGGCACACACCCCCGCTCAAACATATTGGACATTTGTTGGTGGAGAGTCGGAAATCTCTATAGCATCCCATGTGCATCGAACCCAAGTCCCATCCTACACTTAGAAACTGTCGGACTGTGATCGTCGACTCGGCTTCAAAAGCACTCGTCAGTGTTGTGCCGTGCGTCGACTCTTCAAACTCTTTAGTCGGCGACTATGTACGGTGAAAACCGGCGGCCATCGAAGGTCATCTAGCGTGAGACGACTGGCGATACCCAAAGGCCACTCACTGCACAAACCTAAATTACAACCAAACGACCTCTCAAAGACCAAAATTTGAATCCGAGCAAATGTCCAATATCATTTCAATGCTCAAGGAACTGTTTTTAGTTTTCTATAAATAGAATGTCATCAATCCCAGCCTCCCAGTACCCCTCCAAATCCCAGTCGATCAACGACTGAAGCCCGGAATGTGCGATTACTGGTCCTTGAGGTTGCATTGCGAATACCCTGAAGTGGTTGTGAATTAACGAAGGAATTTGAGATGGTGGAATGGGAAGGATTCACAATCCGAGAAGTAGCGGCAGTACGCCTCCTTCGGACACTTGGTCGTTCCATGGTAATAATATCCACCACCTATCAATTGAATGGCTCAGTGCAGCCCGTACCATGTGAAGAGGTGTACGCACATTGTCCCCAAAGAACTTGGGTCTTCTCCTCGTCGGGGCATGGTGGCTTGGGCTTCCAGTCGTGGTCGTGGTCGTGGTCGTGCTCATGACCGTCCGGCTTCCACTGGTCGTGCTTGTCACCATCCGGCTTCCACTGATCGTGTTTGTCGCCATCCGGCTTCCACTGGTCCTGGTCCTTGCCTGCGTCTGACTTCCACTGGCCATTGTCGGGCTTCCACTGACCATTGTCGGGCTTCCACTTGTCCCCGCCATCAGGCTTCCACTGGCCGTTGTCGACATCGGGCTTCCACTTGTCCCCACCATCAGGCTTCCACTGCCCATCGTCGGGCTTGTGCTTGTCGCCGCCGTCAGGCTTCCACTGCCCATCGTCGGGCTTCCACTTGTCCCCACCGTCAGGCTTCCATTGATCGCCGCCATACTGGTTGTCGACATCGGGCTTCCACTGGCCATCGCCGCTGGCGCCGGCCGCTACCTGTGCGGGAACGGAGGCCGCGATCAACGCGACGAGAGAAAGAAGGGTGGTGGAATATTTCATAGCAAAGAAGTAGAAGAAGTGTGAAAGGAAATGAAATGAAAAGGATTGGTAGAAAGAAAGGCAATGCGGGAAAGAATGAGTTGGTTGGGAGCATTGGGGTGGGTTTTATAGGGAGGGAGAGGGAGAGGGGCTGGTCTGGGGGTGTGTGATCGGGAGGTTGACGAGCAGGCGAGCCTGGGAGGTGTTCCCGAGCTTGGGCAAGTTTCGAACCTCAAAGTAAAGTAATTGGGACGATGATAGGATAGTTTGAATATATTACCATAATGTTCTCTGTCCATTGGAAATGCAGACTCAGACTGATCAGCCCAGCTCATTCTTTCTCAATATCCTGAATTCCATATCCTCTCATTCCATTCCCTTAAAATACGATATCATACATAAGCAACGCAAAGGCGGTACAGACCCACTCTCTCCCTGACTTTCACCAAATCGTGGAACCGAGGACTGTTTGCCCGACTTGCTGACCGAAGAATTTATGTGCGAAGCCTTCGCAAAAAAAAAACCACGTCTCAGATATGTCGAAACGGGGATGGAAGACGACTTACTGCTTGGGTGATAATCATTTCTGAAAGAGGTTCCAAAGGCCATGAGGTTATGTACGATTGAGAGAAGAAACGAACTCACCCCCAGAATTGGTTGGAAGCAGATCCGTAGGAGGTAGCGTCTTTGAATCCATAAGTTCCAGGCGAGTTCAACATGGTGTTGAATTGCGCATTAGCATCCCAGATCCACGTTTGTACCTGCAAACCCCATGAGCACCAACTCCTACCCGGTTATTTCGATTGCAATTGCGGGGACGGGACGTACGCCACTGTTAGCTGCTTTGAAAGCGTTGATCTTGGCGGTCAATTTGCTGTTGAACCCAGCGATGACGGTCTTCTCAGCAGCTTGAGCAGAGGCCGATTGAGCGAGCATCTGATGGTATTATTGATTAGCAGGGTTTTTGGGGATGTGATGAGGGACGAACCAGGGGAGAGCGGTCGATGGGGGGTACGGTGGCGAAGAGGAAGTTCCTGCCTCCGGCGTTGTACTATGCAGATATTTGTTGATTAGCGGAGGGGGAAGGCTAGTAGTTGAGGGACCCACCAGTTTTTGCACCAGAGCAAACTCAGCGTTCAGGAGGGTATCGGAGAAACTGTTTGCAATCTGCATGAGTGGGGGCAATCAACAACGGTCATAACTTACGCTCCACGGTCACCGCTGTTGTAGTAGCTGTTCCCAATATCATTAATCCCAATAAACACCGAAAACAACGCATTACCACCCGTCCACGGCGTCCCCGCCGGCTTCCCCGCCACAGAATTCAAAAACTGATTAACCTGATCCCCAAGCGACAGCACCGTGCTCTGATACGGGGGCACCAACGCCGCGTCGATCGTCGCCCCGCCATAGGCGTAGTTGTACGTGAACACCTGCGAGCGGTTGTACGCGGTCGTGACGTAGCCGACCCAGTTTTGCCCGCCTGTGGCGGTGTAGCCGGGGTAGGCGGGGTTGCCGAGGGGGTTGGCGCTGTTGGGGGTGGCGCCGGAGGGGGTGAAGCCGGTTTGGGTGTAGGAGTCCCCGCTGGGAAAGGGGTGAGTGGGGGAGAGGAGGGGGGAGGGGGGGACGTACAAGGAGAACCAGTAGTTGGCTTTGCCGGTGGCGACGGGGCCTGCTGGGGGTTGAGCGACGGTTGTGGTGGGTGCTGGGGCTGTCCCGGGGAGACATTGGCTATACCCTATATGGAAGGTACATGAGTACCGCTATCGCATTTGAGTTCTGTGGATTGGGGGCGTACATTGACTAGAGAAAGTGCACGTAGATCTTGAGGGAGGTTAGCATCTATTTGATCTTGCTACCTCTGATGAATTTACCCTGATGCGCATGTCGTCGCTCCAGTCCAACCTTGACCGCCGCCTTTTATTCACCGTTAGCTTGAATGCGTTCAAATGCAAGTAAACGACGTACATTGACCATAGAGGGGCGCTTGAGCAGATACCGACGGCAAAAGACCAACGACAGTCACAAGAGATACAACAGCTAAGCGCAACATATTGAACTATAGACCTTTTGTGCAAAGACAGAGGATCATGAAGATGAGCTCTGCCTATTTAACGACGGTCGCGCAAGTGTACTCGCAAGAACTACGTGTCATGTGGCCGGGATCGTAGAGCGGCCGCCTTAGAAAAATCGCGAACCGCTGCACCCATCGTTTTCGAGACCGGAAATCATCCGAAATAGTTGTCGATAGCGCCATACCGGGAAAAACGACGGAACCATGACTTCCATCCTGCCAAAGTTCAGGTGACTGTGAGTGAGGAAAGTTGATTGTGAAGACACAAGACTCGTGCGGTTCTCATGAATGGAGTCACGGTGAGGGGCAAGTGAGATGCATCCTCGTCTTACGAGTAATGGAGGACGTTTAGATCTGCGAATACCGTGATCGTCGTTTCTACCAATGATTGTCCTCTATTGAACCGCAAAAACACCGGTGCGTCTATAGGATTGCTGCCGGACATCAACTCGAAGGATAGAAAGAAGCAAATCAGCTCCCGCGTCGTTAACTTATGACGAGTCTATTCAGGTCTATTCCGAGTGGATTCAGCGGCTTTCATGATAATATTAGACGCACAAGTATCTTACAGAAGATATTACAAATGACAGATGGCACAACGGACCGCCTTGTGAACATTGCAGAGCCGGCAATACAGCGAATGTATTGTAAAGGATTTTCTCAGGAAGAACCGATGGAAGACAGTTTGTGTCAAAGCAGTGCCCTAAGGTTAGGGTTAGGACCGCACCCGGACAAGAAGGAAGCCCGCTCAGCCAGAGTGGCCGATGCGGGACGGGGAAATATTGAGACGATGCATAAGCCGGAGCCTATGCAAACCACGGATGCACTCTGTATGGACAAGGTCGCCGTGCTATGAAGTGCTTCCGTGGCCCACAAACCCAGGGAATTGAAGGGATCAATGTCATCAAGGTAAGTATGAGTTGTTCTTTTGTTGCGCCCGGGTTTATATAGGAAGGGGGGAGGGCACGGACCACTGTGTACTTTGATGGGATGCTCCTCCTTCGGGATGATTTTCATATTCCTTGAATTCTTGCTAGTCAATAGGAAGCCTTTGGGTTTTACATAGTGTGGTATTCAATGGTACTTACGACAGTTCGACAAGATTTCGCAACTGCAGTTGTGTTTAATGCAAGGTAACTTCAAGCTACAACACTCAATCGTTCACCGAATTAGCGTCAACTAGACAACATCGCAAGAAGCAAGCGTGCGCCTGAGCAAATATATATTTACCCGCCAACGCGCTACAGACGACGGCCGGAAAGTTCAACCAGCAAGAGTCACGAACGCATTGACACTCGATTTAAGTTGGCGCCGCGGCAACTACTTAAATCAAAGGTCCTTACGCGTCCTAACGCCCGTCAAAGCACTTCGTTCAAATACAAACGCGATATTCCTATACACCTCCTTCGGGATAAATCTCAGATTCATTGGGCCATTCAATCCATGTAAATTCTTTAACGTAGCTTGGTCTTCGATAGTACTTATGACATTCTGACAAAGATATTAATATTACCGCAAATAGTTAAGCAATTTAGATCACACGAACACCTTATCCAAAGAAACTTCCTCGAATTTGCGTCAACTAGGGAACATCGCAAGAAGCGATTGTACGCTTTAATGTAATTTTATCCACCAACGCGCTACTGGCGACTGGGCCGGAAAGTTCAAACAGCAAGAGTCACTAACGCATTGACGCTCAATTTAAGTTGGCCCTGGGATGGTTCAGGAAGCATTCCATGATTCTTAAGCGTGGTGAGGATGAGTCAATGATGTACTAAGAACGCGCTCTATTGGAATAACAGGCCATTAGCATGTGCAAGGTGGGTGAGGTGAGGGTTAACCGGCACGGTCCAATACTGAACACCGGTTCCCGACAGTATCCCGGCGTTGCGGTATACGCCATCGTCCTCGGACCCATAGGTGATGGCCTAGATGCTAACGGTCAGCGTTTGGATTCGATGGGAGGAACGTCCTGTCTCTTCGGGCCTAGTTCTGGGGTCTGGCTACCTTGAAGCTTGGAGGCTCTACTGATTGGTATGACCAGGAGGACGAATTCTAGGAAAGAGAGCAGCGGAATGCAGGGACCAGGACTTTCCTACGAATCCGAGTGCGTAAGTACGTATGTGTGTACTGGTACTCACCGACGAAACTACCAGTGTTGCACATTTCAGCCGCCGACCAAGTCAGCAGATAAATCTTGTGTGCATACATTATGATTCCAATCTAGATACAAAAGTAAAAAATGTCCTCAACTACATGACTATATCTCTACTGTGCTGTGTATATCCGTCCCCCTCTCCCCCTCTCAAAAACCCACAACCCCACCCAACTCACTCATAACACAAAATAAAGATCTTCCCACTCTTATCACTCAAAATAATCGCCCCCTGACTCTGATCAATATTAATCGTCTCCACGCTCCCCAAATCCAAATCATCCGGCGTCTCCAGCGTCCTCACCTCCCCGTCCCCCCCGCCCGCCGCCCTACCCACCTCCGCCTCATAGTCCTCACTAAACGGCGGAAACGTAACGAACCGCAACCACTTCGGGTCCGAATCCACGCCCCCGTCCGGACGGCTCCTCCGCTGCTCCTCGTCGCCGTCCGTGTACTCGATCCACACCGCGTGCCCGAAGTCCACCGCGACGAGCGGGCGGGGCCGCTCGGTCATCGCGCCGTCCTCTTCTTCTTCGAGGCCGTCGAAGACGCGCACGACCTCGAAGGGGGTGCTGACGTACCACATGTGCATGAGCGCGTCGTCCTGCGCCTGTTCCAAGGCTCGCGAGCGTCCATTCGCGTACCCGTTCATCGCGCCGTCCTTGTCCTCTCTCGGCGCTTGGGGTGTCTCCCCGTTCGCCCGTGCGGACCCGCCAGCGTCGGCGGAGGAGGAGGAAGAGGAGGAAGAGGCGGCGGAGGAGAGCACGTCCCAGTCGGGGGCATCCCATTTCGCGTGGTCGAGCGGGACGCGGAAGTAGTGCTGCGCGAGCACGAAGCGCGTGCGGTGCGTCACCTGGTCGTGCGCGGCGAGGAGGACGACGGTGCAGCTCACGCGGGGGATGTTGGGGAGGCTCGGCCACCATTGGCGGACGAAGTGCGCGCTTTCGGGGTACCACGGCGGGAAGGGGTAGGGGTTTGGGTTGTCCGCCGCCGAGGCGGGGGGTGCGATCGCCACTGAGGAGGAGGAGGAGGAGGAGGAGGATGTGGATAAGGAGGGTGAGGTTGGGGCGGGTGTTGCGGTGTGGTTGGAGGCAGTCCCAGCTGCGGCGGGAGTTGACGACCCGGCGTTCCCGTTGATGATGGGGATGCTCGAGCCACTCGGGAGGTCATCGACAGCGTCGTCGTCTTCGTTCTGTCCGTCCATGTCATCCGGCTCCGAGTCCGTCTCGATGAAGAGCGGGAACGAGAATTTCTTAGTGAGGGTCCGGGAGGGCGCCAGGCGGCGCGAGATCACGGGCGTGGCATCTTCGCCTGCGAGGGTAGTTGTGTATTTTCTAAGAAGGGCTAGGGGGTAGAAATGTTGGTAGGCTGCGTCGCTTTCTTCGCAGTGAATGACGATGTGTTGTTGATAGAGGATACAAGACCAATTAGAGGACATCACCTACATGATTAATCGTGTTAGGTAGGAAAGGAATGAAGTGTGGGTGGGTGGTACTTACGCATTCGATTCCGGTATCTATGAAGACGTATTCTTTCTTCTGCCAATCTGGCAGGGCGTAGAGGCCGATAGTGTTGGAGGTGGACACCCAGATGAAGGCTGATAGCAACCTTTCCGTCGGATCAAGGAGGAAGACGTTCATAACGACTCCCGTCGTTCTAAACTCTGTGACATGCGAGAAGATGGGTGGGTGGAAGGAGCTTTCACCCGACGGTCCGTCGGAGAAAGTCAACCGCATCAGCACGAACTCCATGACTCTATCATCATCGTAACTGAGTCAGGTAAGAACGTATCTCCCAACGATGAAACTCATATAACTCACGATCCCGCTAACACCTTCGCCATCGTGAAGAACACCGTCCTCTCCTCGAACTCGACGCGGCACTTCCACAGCTCCCACCTCGCACCAGGGTTCCACTCCGCCAAACAAGTGTCCGATTGCACATCCCAACACACGACCTTGCCACTCTTCGTCGCACACAGCGTATAGCTACTCGTAATCGGGGACAGCCAATCCACCTCCTCCCCCGGCGGCGCACTGACGATTTTATACCACCGGTACCCCTCGCGCTGCACCTTCGCCGCGAGCTTCCCCTTGGGCGATACGTCGAGATAGTTCGAGTGGGCGTTGATCCCGTTGATGTACGGTTCCGGCGTGATGGGGCGCGGGGCGCGTTCGCGCCACGCTTTCTCGTAGTGAGTGGCTTTGTTCACGGCGCGGATGAGCTGCTCGGTGGTGAGATCCGAGAGGCGTTGGAAGCCCTTCAGGGGCAGCGCACGGCATCGCCGCAGCAGATCGTTCGCGAGCTTGCGGTAGACCGTCCGAGTCGTCGAAGCCTCGAAAAGGGATCTGCAGGTCTTGCGCGACGATGCATCAGTACTCGCTGAGTGGCGACGCTGCAAAAAGACAACTCACAAG
Source organism: Crassisporium funariophilum (assembly GCA_014925845.1). Lineage (NCBI taxonomy): Eukaryota > Fungi > Basidiomycota > Agaricomycetes > Agaricales > Crassisporiaceae > Crassisporium > Crassisporium funariophilum. The sequence goes on from JACGCL010000004.1 coordinate 2,474,612, forward strand.
GTGCAGGCTGTGTACATCGTGCACATCGAGACAGCTGGCGATGTTGAGCAGCAAGTCGTAGGGGAGGGTGCTGAGTCCGACCATCGCCTCTGTTTCGCTGGTGCTGGTGCTAGTTCGGGATGTTGATGGAGGTGCTGAGAACAAACCCAACATCAAAATGATTTTCAGGTGTGCTGTTGTGGCGATGGCGTGCCACGGAAACACTGTGGATAATAGATGCCGGATAACGGCCGCTTTGAAGAATCGCTCTTTATGTTTTTTGTTGCTCGTAAGAGCTTAAGGGGATAGGATGTCGGTTGGGGAATGGAATAGAGGAGATGTAGGAGTGGAAGAAAGGACAGGACAGGGAGCAGCGGCGGTGGCTTACCGACCGTGGGCGTACCTAAGCGGCACTGATCTCGGCTCCACCGATGTTATTCTCTTCTTGAACCACTGAACAAAAGGTCGATCTTGCTCTGGTGTGGGCTACCTTATTTACGGAGACTATTATGTTGTGGATCTCAAAGCTCGTGTCAATTTTGAATGGCGTTGATCTGCGATGGCACTGACAAGTCAAGATTCAATGACCCCTGAGGCTACCGGTTCGAGGTGGATCGGCTATATTGGCAACTCAATCGCTTCATGTTTTCATCTGGGACTGGCCTAGGAAGTTGTGTCGAGCTATGAGCATGGTGCAGTGTAGTTTTGCGACCATCTTGGGTCCCACCTGCGTCTTCCTGGGCCGAAGCTTCCAAATCTTCGATGAAAGGCTCTAGAGAATCTCGGAAAGACGTCTCTCTCTTCTCGAACCACTCTTAAGTAAAGGTCGATCTGGCTCTTGTGTCGGCTATCTTATTTTACGGAGACTGTTCTGTTGTGTTTCTGAAAGCTCGTGTCAATCTCGAATGGCGTTGATCTGCGATGTGCGATGCCACTGACAAGTCAAGATTTAATGACCCCTGAGGCCACTGGATCGGCTACTCAATCGTGTCATGTTTTCATCTTGGACTGGTGTAGGAAATTGTGCCAGAGCTTCGAGCATGGTGCACTATAGTTGCGACCATCTTGGGGCCCACCTGCGTCTTTCTGGACGGAAGTTTCCACGCCTTCGATGAATGGCTCTAGAGGATCTCGGGAAAGACGTATACACCCTTCCAGATTCAGTGTCTTCAACATCTTACCGAAAGCGCTGTGTTGTTGAGGCGCTAGCATGCAAGGTATGCTGGAGACCTAGGGGGGTTGTCTCTCTTCTCAGATTCCACTCTTGCTGGATACCAATCAGTCCTCGATCAGTCCTCAGCAGTTCCTCTTCACCTACGGAAGGACCTTGAGCATACTCACACCCCACGGGTTTCGTCACTCTCCCTCAGTCTAGAGTCTGAAGCCCCCGAGATCGTATTAGGTACCCCGACTCCCATATACTCAAAGCCTAGATCCCGCTCATCTTCTCATCTTCTCTTACTCTTACTCCCCTTTCGCCAACAGAGCTGGCGGCCTTCCCATTCCAGGCGGAAGAAAGAAACTTTGCACCACGAATGATACTTTCGAGCCGTCGGAAGAAGACCGCGGCCAAATGCAATGCATGACTGGGACGGTTCTCTTCTTTCTTCATGCATGGTACGAGTATATAAACCAGTCGCGCCGCACACTGGACTGGACACAACAGCATTCATCCAAAGTACTCGCCCAGGTTCGATGTGTACGATGCCCTCCCGCCTTGTCTTGCTTCTATCTCTCTGCATCGCATCCGTGTTAGCTCAGAATCAGAACTACACCGGAACCCGTACGTACACACCTCACCTCGCTCGACCGCACGACGGGACTGAGTCTTTCACTGTTACTCTCAAGTGTTTATATTCACCCCTGGCTTGGGCGCCTGTGGGTATACGAATAACAGCCAACAGCTCGTTGCGTCGGTTCCTGGCAGAGTCTTCAACTCCTACCCGTACGTGTCTCTTTTTTACGACTGATATATTAGCTGAATGGGTTGATAGAGGGGCTACGGCCAACCCGAACAAGTAAGAACCCCATCGAAGTCTCTCCATCTTTCCTCCTAACCAGTATCTAAAACAACACAGAAACCCAATCTGCCACCACAAACTCACCGTATCAAGTACGTAAAGCCCCCACTCCCTTCCCACAACGCACACACTAATTATCAACTCCACTAATTATCACCTCAACGACGCACAGACGGCGTCAAAAAAGTCACAGCCGCCATCGTCGACTTCAACAACGACCCGACGCCGAACAACGTCGGTCTTTCCATGCCTGGTTTTGAGCAGTTTGGGACGGTGGATGATGGGGTGGTTCGGGGTGTTACTTGGACCATCGTCTGATCCGGGCGCGTCGTGTCCGGTAAATCAAAAGTTTGGAGTATCTAGTTCGGTGTCATGGGACGATTATTTACGTAGGACTATTCCGATTCAGTTAAAAGATGTGCTTTCGATGGCTGTTACTTGGGATGCATGAAGACCTTTGAGTTGTTCAGCGCCAATCGGGATTATTTTTAGTTGAGCGTCAATGATGTCAGTGACTCTTGTTTTCTGTATACTGGCTCAGTCGCCAGTAGCGCGTTGATGGATAAAGTTACATTGTTCCGAGGCGCACAAGTTCTTTTTGCGATGTTATCTAGTTGACGCTAATTAGGTGAGTGAGTGAGAGATTAAGTCTCCTTAGATTTGACGTGTTTTCGTGGAATGTAAATTGCACAACCATTTGCCATGATATCTTTGTCAGACTGTCATAAGTAAGTACTATCGAAGACCAAGCTAAGTTAAAACCAATAATTCGAATGGATCGAATGACCCAATGTATTTGAGATTTATCCCGAAGCAGGAGTATAGGAATATCGCGTTTGTATTGAACGATGTGCTCTGACGGCCTTCAGGACGCATAAGGACCTTTGATTTAGTTGCTCAACTGAATCAAGGACAGGCGGCCTTCTTCCAGGACATGACCCACTCCTCAAAAGTGAAGACCTCACTTACTTTCTGCAAACATTCGCTTCCGTCAAGGCGAAACATTGCCTAGGATATCGACTTTCTATGGCTACGTGTGATCGGGCGCTTCCTCCAGATACACCATCTATGTTCCAAAACGATGATCCTACTCTGATTCCTGTCCTCCTCTGGCAACGGAAAGTTCAAGACCCACCCGAAGAGCACATTGAACAGTATCCGCTTCCGATGGACAACTCGACACGGGTCACCGGCCAATGCCCACAACGCATGCAACACCCATTGGGACCAGCAGTAGTCCATTTTGTTTCGTTGGTGATCCAAATCCGCAGGAGAGTTCTCTGGTAAAGGAATATGTAATCTGGTAGATCCTTAGAAGGAGAGGCCAGGAAACCATGGGCATTTGCATTTGAGATCATTCCAAGATCATTCGCCATAATTTCATATCCAAAAAACGTACAGTTGTCGACAAAAGGTTGCATCGCTCGCGCAAAACCAATAAAATTCCCTCTCATCACAGCACCACGCCCTTCACCATGTACCCTTTCCTTTCTTTCTTTGCTTCAAGTCTGCCTGGTGATACAGGCTCCAATGCCTCCTTTTAGCGTCGATTTTTCGCCTGGAGGAGTTCCCATTTGCAGCCAATTAATTCTTGCTTATACCGCTCGGCAGTCGTATTGGCGACATCCATTTCAATTTTGGCCTTTTGAAACTCGATTTCGGTCTTTTGAAACTCGATTTTGGCCTGTTGAAACTCCTTTTTCTCGGCAAGAAGTTCGCTGATCTGATTTGACGCCTGCCGAAGCTCCCACTTTGACCTTCGTAATTCGTACTTGTACGCCTCCAAATTGCCAGCTAGTGTGCGCAGATCGTTTTGCGTCCTTTGTAACTCCTCCTTGTATAATTGGGCCTTGTCCTTGACAGGCGGTGGCGGACTGGTTGTATAATTGAAGGCTCGTACTAAACCACCCAAGTATGCACTGGCCGCCGGTAGTTCTTTGGCATTCTCTTCTGTCCCTTCTGGATCGGCACCATCGGAAGTTCCTGGGGACTGCTCACTTTCACTTGTGTGCTGTTCTGATTTGGAGGGTGCTGCAAACGAGGCTGCACTTCCTCCTGCAGCGACGCCTTCAGCAACTCCAGGAGGAGGTTGTGAATTATCCATCTCCTTCACGGCGTTCACTTTGGCGACTGATGAATAGTATTTGACTGATGGATAGGGTTTGACGGACGGCGGACATACTTGGCATGTTTCAAGTTGAGCGGGATAAAAGAGTCCCAGGATGCTGGTAAAAGTGGTTCAACAGACAAAAGTCTGTAGATCCTTAATCAAGCGCCCGCTGTGCATGCAACAGGGCGTGCTTTCCCAGGAGCTGTCCATGTCGATTCAGGGTGTCAACATCGATAGAGGACTCCCTCTTTGCGCAAGAAAGGTGGCATAGACGAGACATAGGTTCTATAGATGAGAGCTAGTATGAAATGATGTCGGGTTTTCGTTTTTTTCTATGTCCTCCGTATAAAGTGAAGTGAAATCTTCTTTCACAACTTGACTTCGTGGTCTTAGAACACATTGATTCTGCCATAATCGAACTGTTTGTAATAGACTGATGCCCAACTTCAACCATGCAACATCAGCGAAGCCGTAGCTTCAGCATTTCGAATTTTGTCTGTCTGAGCTAGCTGCGCGGCCGTATGAGAGACCCAGCAGGAAATTAAGGCATGTCATGGCTGGTAGCGAGTCGTTATGGCAATTGAACGAAATTAGAATTCCAGGAGACTCCACTGGCATACTCACAAATGCTTGTAAGACAAGAACATATGCATTTGGATTCATTCAACATTCACAAAATCGTACACTCGTCGACGGGAAGGTTGTATCGCTCACGACAAACCCATGAACGCCTTCGCCTTCGTCACAGCACCATCGCCTTCAGTATCTGCCCGTTTCTTTCTTCTAGGCGAGGAACAGGCTCCAACGCTTCCTTCAACGTCGACTCAAGAGCGACCTTGGCGGAGAACACATTCTCGTACTGTATCTCGCCATTCGCACCGCGTGTGTTCACCACTTTCTTCAGGCCAATGCCAGTCGTCCCGACAACGGATTCGGGAGGAACTCGCTTGCCGCCCGTCTGGCTCCCATCACCGTACGCATCTTCCATGTACACCGTATTGAATGTGGTGTTCGGTTCGATGATCGAGGTCTCTAGATCGGCAGAGGTGAATTTCTCCCCCAGAGCTGTTCGGAGGTCGTCGACCGCCTTGAAGATTGGTGGCAATCTTTGCTCGAATGAAGTGCGTTGATCCTTGCTTGCGGCCCACGCAGAGACTTTCAAGACGTTTGACAGAGTTCGAGTCAATTCGGTGTGCCATTTTTCGGACGCAGATGATATTCTGGTATGGGCACGAGTGATTGCACGCCACCTTCCAGAGACAGCCTGTTCCTCTATTCGAAAGATAAACATGTCAGCTACTGGTATAGACATTTCCATGATCTGACGACTGACCAGAAGCTCGGATGTCACAATAAAGCATATTCAAGAAGCCAGCAGCCCTATCCTCGCTAGGATACCAAGGTGCGGCTTTGGAGGCACAAAAGTTGACGAGGTAGACTTGAAGTGCAACCTGGACAAGCAACGGGTTGACCTCGGGTTTGCGTTTCTGAGATTGCGAAACGAGGATGTCTAAGATGGGCTCTCCGATCGTTGTTCGAGCAGACTCGTATGCGAGAGCCATATCCTCTTGTGATGTTTCGTAACGATGATGGACCATCGATTCTCCCAGCGTGGCCGCAGCTTGGAAAATCTCCTCGTTCAAGGCGACCACCTTGTCAATGACTTCCGAGACTGATAAAGAATCGGCTTTGGTCAAGAAAACCTGCGAGCCTAAGAGCTCCTTTCCTCGGACGTCTGAAAGGTTTTTCGCGTCCTGTAGATTTCGATTGACGTTCATGAGCTCGTGCGAGAGACTCGAATTGTGATCTTTGTAACGTTGCTTCTCATGAATCAGTTCGCTGATCTGATTTGTCGCCTGGCGGAGTTCCCGTTTGCAGCTGATTAATTCATGCTTATACCGCTCTGAGGTCGTAGTGGCTATCTCCAGCTCGATTTCGGTCCTTTGATGCTCCTCTTGCTCATGAAGAAGTACGCTGATCTGCTCTTTCGCCTGGCTGAGCTCCCACTTTGACAATTTCAATTCCTGTTTATACTCCTCAAGAGCATCGATGATCAGTTTGAGATCAGCTTGAAATTGCAGTGACGGTGGTGCCGCTACAGCGACGAGCCTCAGCATTGACTTTTTGAGGCCAGCGTCCGCCTCGACAGGATCTTCGGCATTGTATTCTGCCCCTCCCCTCTCTTCATGCTGCAAAGGTCTCTGAATCTGTTCGCTTGAGGGGTAGTCGGATCCATCAGCTGCTGCAATCGAAGTCGTTGGTCCTCCTGCAGCGGCGCGTCCAGCAACTTTAGAATCGCATTGCAGCTTCCCTTCCGCAGCTTTATGGGATACGATTGGCAATGGATAGCTTAGATCACTAGTAGAGGATTGTCAGTATGCATGTGGGTATCCTCCGGCACTGTTACCCTGAAAATGACCTCATTGTATGAGAAGAGTCCTTCAATGTTTGTCTCTTTCAAAGGCTAAGGTTTGCTCTGGGCGATGCGGAATATCAATGATCCCAGGATTGTGGTAGAAGTGGTTCCAACCAGACAGGAGGCCGTAGATTCACAATTCAAGCGCCCGCTGTGCGTGCAGTAGGGCATGCTTTCCCAGGAGCTGTCGATGTGAATTCAAGGTGTCGATTTCAATGGAGGACCCAAGGAGGACCCTCTCTTTGCACTTCGTTTGCAAGCATACTGGAGCGAAACATAGGTTGTATCGATGAACACAAGTATGAAATGATGTCGGCGAAATGATCTCGGTTTTTCGTTTAATTTATTTCCGAGATGTTTTGTTCTCTCCTGTTCTCTCCAACTCTCATGAATACAACGTGGCTGTGCTGCGGCTTGTTACGTTCTGGCGGCAATTCAGCAGGATCGAATAATGTGCATTGAACACGAAAGGTAAGAACTACGTTCATAGAGAAAGCACAATTGTCGATGGGACAGTAGTATCGCTTACGACAAACCCATGAAAGTCTTCGCCCTCGTCACAGCACCATCCCCTTCAGTATCTGCCCGTTTCTTCCTCCTGAGTCTGTTTGGGGATACAGGCTCCAACGCCTCCTTCAACGTCGACTCAAGAGCGACCTTCGCTGAGAACACATTCTCATACTGTATCTCGCCATTCGCACCGCGTTTGTTCATAACTTTCTTCAGGCCAATGCCAGTCGTCCCGACAACGGATTCGGGAGGAGCTCGCTTGCCGCCTGTTTGTCTCCCATCACCGTACGCATCTTCCATGTACACCGTATTGAATGTAGTTTTTGGTTCGATGATCGAGGTCTCTAGATCGGCAGAGGTGAATTTCTCCCCCAGAGCTGTTCGGAGGTCGTCTACCGCCTTGAAGATTGGTGGCAATCTTTGCTCGAATGAAGTGCGTTGATCCTTGCTTGCGGCCCACGCAGAGACTTTCAAGACGTTTGACAGAGTTCGAGTCAATTCGGTATGCCATTTTTCGGACGCAGATGATATTCTGGTATGGGCACGAGTGATTGCACGCCACCTTCCAGAGACGGCCTGTTCCTCTATTCGAAAGATAAACATGTCAGCTACTGGTATAGACATTTCCGTGATCTGACGACTGACCAGAAGCTCGGATGTCACAATAAAGCATATTCAAGAAGCCAGCAGCCCTATCCTCGCTAGGATACCAAGATGCGGCTTTGGAGGCACAGAAGTTGACGATGTAGACCTGAAGTACAACCTGGACGAGCAGTGGGTTGCACTCGGGTTCCGGTTTCTGAGATTGCGAAACGAGGATGTCTAAGATGGGCTCTCCGATCGTTGTTCGAGCAGACTCGTATGCGAGAGCCATATCCTCTTGTGATGTTTCGTAACGATGATGGACCATCGATTCTCCCAGCGTGGCCGCAGCTTGGAAAATCTCCTCGTTCAAGGCGACCACCTTGTCAATGACTTCCGAGACTGATAAAGAATCGGCTTTGGTCAAGAAAACCTGCGAGCCTAAGAGCTCCTTTCCTCGGACGTCTGAAAGGTTTTTCGCGTCCTGTAGATTTCGATTGACGTTCATGAGCTCATGCGAGAGACTCGAATTGTGATCTTTGTAACGTTGCTTCTCATGAATCAGTTCGCTGATCTGATTTGTCGCCTGCCGAAGCTCCCACTTCGACCTTCGTAATTCGCACTTGTACGCCTCCAAGTTGCCAGCTAGTGTGCGCAGTTCGTTTTGCGTCCTTTGTAACTCCTCCTTGTATAATTGGGCCTTGTCCTTGACAGGCGGTGGCGGACCGGTTGTATAATTGAAGGCTCGTACTAAACCACCCAAGTATCCACTGGCCGCCGGTAGTTCTTTGGCATTCTCTTCTGTCCCTTCCTGCTCGTCATTGTCGAAGGTTCCTGGGAAGTGCTCTCTTTCACTTGTGTGCTGTTCTGATTCGGGTGTTACGAACGAGGCTGCACTTCCTCTTGCAGCGACGCCTTCAGCAGCACCAGGAGGAGGTTGTGAATTATCGTTCTCCTTCACGGCATTCACTTTGGCGACTGATGAATAGGATTTGACGGACAGCGGAACTGCTGCTTGCGGCTGTCTTGATTCAGGTATGGGGCCTGTGGAGACTGCCTTGGAACCGGGAACCATACGCATCCTTTCATCATCGATATCGTCAACATGCACATAGTCATCCTCCGGCTCTCGTGAATCTGACCTTGTAGGTTCGGAGATGTGTTTATCGTCATGATCGGCTTGTGATCGAGTTGACTTTGTCCTGATTGTGGTTGTCGCAGCTGGGGTCACTGGTAAACCACGATCATCATTCGATTTCGCAGATTCTCGATCTCCGCTGCGAGGCTTTGGCTCAGGTGCACGCTGTTGAGCCCCTGGGTTCACCGGCTCAGTACCATGACGGTTACTGCTTGATTGAGTATTGGCCCTCAGCGGTTTTCTGGTTTCACCCCTGGCATACTCGGGTTTATTGTTTATCTCAGTTTCATCAGGAAGCTGAGGAGAAGGCATGGTGGTGGTCTGGTCGAGTTGGAGTTGACAGTTGTGGGGAAGCGATGGGAGGAGGGTTCAGAATCGTCTTAAATTGATCGACTTTAAGAAGAGAATCATATACTAGTAGGCGCTCGTCGTGCCTGTAGGCCGTGCTTATTTGGGTTGCAATCTGTCAGAAGGTTTAATGTGAACTTAAGATGTATTTGTGGAAGAATCGTACCAAATCATATCTGCTTGAAAGCGAGGCCACGAGATTGTGTCAAACAAAAATGTCACCGTCCCTCGGAAGCGTTGATTCTTGAACATTGCAAGCAACTTCGTGCACTGCCTGTCGGAATTGGAAGGAAGTGGCATCGGAATTATGATAGGCTGTGTGCATCTTGGCGTGGTAATAAATGCACATGCCGTTTCCCGCACCGCAATGTTTTTCTTTGAGATGCAAGATCAAACGTTCTGAGGCACCGGCCCACCGTTCACCATCCACAGCATTCGTGGCAAAGTTGGTCGTCAGGTTCACCAACGTTGAAGACTCCATCGAGCACCCTACTAGATTCGAAGCACACACAGCTGCGGGTAGGTTCCAGATAAACATAACATTGATTACTTTAACATGCATAAGAAACAATAATTGATTATGGCGAATGATCGTCCGTCGAGCAGAAGTATTATGGTATGAGTACGGTGTATGAGTTTGAGAGTTGAGGAAGGGCCCGCCACTCGCAAGCAGGACGATGGCCATGAATAGTTATTGAGGGTGTTGACCGGGGGTATATTGATTCTCATTTTGGTTGATGTCTTCGTCATCGTCAAAGTCGTGGTCAGGGTTTCGAATCACCTCGTCTTCCTCCTCTTCGTCCTCTTCCAGAATGGGAGAATCAAGTTCATCTTCAGAGGAGGGAACCTCGGCCTCGGGATCAGCTTCGTCGAAGATAACATGGAACTGTAACTGGATGAGCAATATATTGTTGAAAACGACTTTATAACGCACGTGGGTGATGAGAGCTTTCACTAGTTTGTGAGAAAGTCCCATGTTGTTCAGGATCATGACAAAGTCGTTTTGTGGGGCTCTCAGCAAATTTGGACTGAAGACGATGGCCAGTGCTTCAGCTGTCATGTGGTTGTGTTCTTCGTAGTCAGTCACCCTAAGCAAGGTAAATTAGAATTGAGCAAGAATAGTTTAGCTTGAGTTATGAAACATACTTGTCAAGGTGCTCTGATACACGCTTGAGGATATCGAAGTTGGCTTGAGGAAGGGCTTGTACAATATTTCGAATGTTCAACAGCCTTTCGTCCAAATTCTCCTGTCCTGCAACGAGGATGAGACTATGGCATCGTAGTGGGGCTTGCGTAGACTTACTCATCGCATCCATCACATCGTGGTATGAGGATGGCGGAAACACAGGCTCTGGAAGAACACGGAACCAAGATTTCACCAAATCACAGATGGCATGTATATCAGTGAATTCTTTGATGGGGAATTCGCCTTTGTTATATGCCTCCTTCAGAGCATTGATTTCGGTAGTAGCTCCCGCTATCCGATCTAGATTGCCGTTAGGTTGTTGACTGATGGCCAGATACTGAGTACGTACAGATCCCTACTTCGCTCAGGCCGCGGGATTCGACCTCGGATAAACATTGCTCGATGATAGTGGGTACCGTGCCTGGCGGTACCTGGTCGCTCTCTGTTTCTCTTCGAAGCAAGAACTCAAGCTCAACACCAAAGACTGGACAAAACCTTCGTTAGAATGCACAAGAACCACGATACAAGCCAACGTACCAGCTTTCGGGTCCCGAGAGGGAACGATAGGATGGTGATGAATGTGATCCGCAATTTGTGGTTTGGGAGAGTTACCGAGATACGTCAATCGTCTCTTGGCTGCCATTTTCGTGACACGGGAAATGGTGTCAAGCCACTTGTTCATGTCGCGTTTGCTCATAGCTTGTAGCAAGTAGTGACCGCCGTCCTCTGTATCAAGTTGGAACGTATATGAGCGTTCGTTGTTGAGAAACTGAGCGACCTGTGCATCCATAACGCTAAGGACCAGAGATGGCTTTCCGGTGGAAGCAAAATCCAGCTCGGACGCACTCCTCTTTAGTCCAGAAGTCTGAGGGATTTCGGCTCCAAATGCGCTTGAAATCGGGCGCATGAAGTTTAAGAAAGCGGACATGCTTTTCTTATTTCGATGTTGCTTCTGGGCGTTCGAAATGGGTTTTCGTGGTCGCATGGCTCTATTGAGTATATCATCACGTCGGTCGTTCTTGGTCTGTTCCTGAAGCTTCTCTCGCTGAAGGCGAATGCGCAGGTTTTTATCCCTGCGATTCTTCTCCATTTGGATGGCAACAACCTTGTGGAAGGGACGTATAGCTTTCTTGGATGAAGGTCCGCCGTTCATCCCAGGATTCGCTGCCTCTCGTGCAGCCTCCTCCTTGATGCCACGGTGGTCAAATTGTAACATAAGGACCTCCTTCTCAACGTTGTTGAGTCGTTCAAAACCACATCTGTTGGACTCTTCCGAGTAAGCATTCTTGCGAGCCGATGGGAGGGCTGCAGATTTGGTGATCAGATTGCATAGGTGCCTAGGCAGGAAATGTGAGCTGTCGAACTGGGAACATAGGAAGACTAGCATACCTTCGCTTATCGAAATTGACCAGACTCTGACTCTCCTGAGACGTGGCTTCCACCACGTCAGGGGTAGCAATGACTTCCAGGATACGTTCTAGGAGCCAACCCATATCCACCGTCAACGACTCTCTTGCAGATGTGGATTGTATATAAGGGCGAAGTAGTAGAGAAGACAAAGAGTCACACGAGCACCCTCGATTGAGGGCCACACTTTGCCATGCACGGTGGTGCATGCGACTCTCCACGCTGAGAAGCGCGGAAGTCGTCACGGCTTCAACAAATGACCGGACACACGGCTGCTCGAGAAGTTGAGGGGTTGACGGCGTCTCGGTGTTTCTAAGCCGGGATACTTCGATAGCTTGTATAAGAAGCTCCATGCGAGCCTGTCTTGCTCGAAGACCCAGCCTCGGAGCAACAATCTTCGATATCAACCATTTGCGGATAATGCCATAGGCGCGGACGCAACTGCGCACACCAGGGGGTAGCAATCTGTAAAGGGCATCCTGGGCGATTTCGGAGATCATGGATGAAGGCTCAACCTCCTGGATATATGAGTAGATAGTCTGAATCTCGACCATCTCTTCCGTAGTTGTAGCTTCTCGAGAAGAGAACCATCCCGTACGATCGGAGGCCTGGACTTCAAGAAGATCTGCGGTGATATAGAGATCCTATACATAAAGAAGGTGAGTAAATATATACAGTTTAGCGGACTCGTTCATACACACCTCCTGGGTAACGTTACTGAAAGCTGCACAAGCCATTCCATCCAAGTTTTCCACAAAATCTTCAGGATCCATACGATCTAGATCAGGAGGATCACGGGTACTAACATTTCGCATTCGTGTTCGAACGTTGTTTTGAGCACGTTTGTGTATTCCGCGGGATATGCTGGGTCTCTTGGTTTGGGAGACAAAAGTCGCGTTTATCTGGCGTTTGGCTTCAGAAACCAACTCCCATGCTTGAGAGACGGCGGGAACGTCAAACATGGATGACTTGACAATAAGATGGTCTGCAGGACTCTCCAGGAATGATTGTACGGCGTTAAAGAGCTGAACATCATCCAGGATATCTTGGGCACCGCCACCGATCGTCAGCCACTCTTTCATCGCGACCAGGACCTCGTTCCTTGTGTTAGCCACATGGAGGTATTCAGATACCGGCGGCGAGGGACCGGCGGGTTGGGCAGTGATAAAAATCTTGCGTAAAAGCTGCAGGAACCGTCATTAGTGTTGATCGGTCAGATATGCATGATGTGTAATTCACCTCAAAGAACACGAAAGGAGTGACAAAGCTTCGGAAGACATTCCACCATACTCTAGAGAACTCTGCACGATCAACCACAAGTTCACGCGTCATGCCCTCCCGAAGGGACATTTCTCCATTGTCATCAGCTACGGACACGGAGACGTTCTCCAGGCCGTGCACCAAGATGTTGACCAGATTGTTCAATGTTCCAGCCTGCACGAGCACCCGAAGCGGAGGATCCGAAGAGGGCTCCGACGTGACGAAGTTCTGGCGGGAAAGGTGGGAGACCGAAGGTAGCGAACTACGTCGTGCAATGCTCGTTTTTCTGTCCAAACCTTGAGAGGAGCCTGGTTTGACACGAATGGAAGGGTTCCGACTGAGGGTCTTCTCCTGGTCTACCACCGAACTTGGAGGACGAGATGGGGCGCGAGACGATGGTCGAGAGTCTGGAGCCGATTCAAAGCCTCCACTTTGGACCACAAGAAGGAGATCTCCATTATATACGGAGATAACGGTACCCCCACTGCCTAAGATGAGTCGTTTGGTAAAGTCTTGAGTGGCGTCCAGGCCCTGAAGTTGTCTTCCAGCTTCTTGCCGTAACTGGGCATCGAGACTGCGCAAATATTGCATTTCCGAGGCGTCACTGTCAATACGACCTCGCACTAGCTGGGACCTATCTATGAGGGTCAATGTCGGCAAGGGGTCTGGGAAGAGTAATGGTACGAGAGAGGTATAAGGTGCGTGGGCAAGGGTCGGTCGAGACCAGAAGTATGGTTCAAAAAGTCCTTTCCGTCGAGGTTCGGCGGCGAGCGACAATGACATAAACTGCTCCACCCTGCAAAATGTCAGTTGATTCCACCTTTAACAAACTTATATAAGTTACATACCGCTGGAACTTGACTGCAATACCACTGGTACCGCCACCTTCGGCTGCCATATCGCGCCAGAAAGCAACCAACCGACGGACATCCTCGCTGACCTCGTTTTCAGAGACATGAACTCTTCTAGGACAAAGTGCGAAAGACGTCCTAAATCCTTCGAACAACGCCTTTGCCTCCAGTAGGCCAGTCATTTGGATCATCGAATCTCCATTGTCGCTTACCGCCTTCGAAAACTCATCAACAAGACGAGTCTTGGCATGACCTCCCCAAGGTGTAGCCTGCGGCTGCGTCACGGAACACGGCTCTTTATCATTTGTAACGTGGACCCAGGACTCGATGGCAGCTGACGCTTGAGGATCGACCCGTTTCCAGGCTTTATCAAGCCTCGCGATGGGCCGGGAGCACAAGGCAGCTGAGATCGCTCGCCAGGAGCATTCGTCGCCGGATGTCCGGCAAAGTTCTCCAACCCTCGCCCAAACAGAAATGACTTCCGACCTCGAATGCGTTCGCGATGTCTGGCCGCGGTTTTCTTCAGACCTACGACCTGGAGATGAGAGTTGATTGGTCACGCTATTGGAGTGGTTGTGGCCACTCGATGTATCTGCACCGAGAATCTGGAGGAGAAGTAGTTTGGTCAACCAATGAGGCCGATCGTCACTGCCAAAGAGAGCATTTGACGACGGGGGGCATGCGGGGTCTTGTTCATCAGAGCTCGCTTCTTGACCAACGATGAACTCGGCTGTAATGTTTTCAGGACATTGATCCAGCACAGAACGATGAAAATAAGTAAGTGTTCGGGCGATCAAAAATGGGTCTAACAAGAAGAGAAGGTCTCGGGAAAGACCCTCCTCTTTCAAAGCAGCCCAGGGGAACCGACTACCTGGTGGTACCATGTTAGGTCGTAGAGTATGTTGCTGATCATAACTGCTGCTAAGTTGTGATGGTGAGAAGAGGGCGTCCATCAGAGGCAGCATCTTCGAGCCATCCTCTGGCCTGGGCGAAAACGTGTTGACATTGGGGGAAGCGGATCCAAGGAAGGGAGAAGGATGGTGAATCGCCTGAGCGGACGTCGAGACCGGCATGCCTGAAGAAAACGCAGATATTTCAGCGCTGAGGGTTATGCCTGGAATAGTATCTCGTTTCAGTTCATCCCAACCAGGTACATCGACGGGTTGGCCATGATACCGAAGGTAATCGTTTGCAAGCCAGGCAACGCGCGATTTGCACTCCTCTTGCGTATCGTCCGATGCTCCGCTGACGAGATATGAACAACATCGCAGAAATTCTGCCTCGAATGTTGGTCGTCCTACGATGGCAGGAATTGAAAGTAAGACTGACGACCCGAACTCATACCATCTCTTCCTCCTCTCCTTTTCGGCAACATTACGTTGCCCTGGTGCAGAAGCCGCAGAATCAAGGAAAGTAGTCGCAAATACGGTTTCATGAACAAGAGCTTCGAAAGTTCCTTTCTCAATCTGACCCTTGGGATCCAGAATTAAATCAGGATGCGTTTTCCTCCCCCAGTATGCTCTCTTTTTCCGTCCCATAGTTCCCGGTCCTGCCTCTTCTTTGCCTTTTCGTGACCGTGCAGAACCACCATCTTCGGAAAACGCTGCTGTCAGCTCAGGACTCGAGTCCTCGACGTCCTGTTCCGATGGAGGAACAAGGCCGACCGGAAAGAGGTCTCTAATAGCATTGCCTCTATCCCCTGGGGGTTTGTAGAAGTAGAGTTTAGAGCCCTTAAGTTCGAGCTTGAATGGTTTCCATCCCTTTGATAGCGGCAGGTTGGCGTGATGGAAGTTGTTTGGGACGTCTGCGAGACGATTGATGAATGAGCTGTGGAAAATGATCTGCGAAGATCTCTTAGGATCCGCTTTCTCATCCTCGTCTTGCTTATCAGGAAAAACGATGGAAGGAGGAGGTAACAGGGTTGTAATCCGGTTAGACGTCGGTGAAGGAGCAGCTTTCGGATCGGCCGCCGTTTTACTGTTGCTCGGTCCGCTGAAGCCAAATCCAAATCCAGCTCGAGTGGGTGTACCTTGAGACCGGTCAAGATCTCTGATGTCGAATTCCCTGTCGTTGGAGCGTTGAGGGCTTGGCGGGTACCGGGGTGTTGCCAGCTTGGAAGGTAATTTGGGTGTAAATGAATGTGACCTTGTGTGAACATGGGTGGGGGAAGTGGTCCTTGGAATTGGCCCATCATCAAGAACGGGGGCCGAAACGGAAATGGAAAGCGACGGAAGGGTGGCACTTCGAGGGGGCGAAGACGACGGTGGGGTCGTACTGACGCTTGGGAAGGGGAGCCTTCCATTTAGGACGCTAGGCGGAGAGGTAGGGCTCGAAGGTGATACACCACTAGCATTACTACCGCTTCGGTTACGGTATTCTGCCACCCGCTCTTGGAACGAGCCCTTGACAGGAGAAAACTGTGATGGCGACACTTTGCTCAGATCATCTGCAGACTTGGACCATCCTCTTCGTGAGATGTTCCGCAGATCTCCAAGACCGGCCCCACCACTGTTCTGGGTAGTTGGGCTTGAGGGAGTGCTGGGCGCATGGAATCGGGACAATTCAACCGATCCTGGTGGCCTCACAGATAGATCAAGAACTGACCTGAGTAAAAATAAGAAAGATTTCAGCAATTGTCGAAGCGATACCTTTCAAGAAACACGTAAAAGAAATTTCGAAGAAGCGGCCATGGTTCTCCGAGACTCGGTGGGACAGCAGCATACAACATGGTAGAATCCATGAAGGATACAGTTGCCTTCATTCAGATAAAATGGCAATTCGGCAAAATGGAGTAGCGAAAATTCGATCAGGCTGAATGGCACTCACCGACTTCCACCGCCTGAATAACCATCGAGAATCGGCCGTGGATCAGTAGGACGAGAAATCTTGTGCTTTCGGCCCCCTGAACTGACACTCGGCCTCGGCTCTGAATTTCCCAAGGGCACTTTCGAAGCGGATGCACTTCGACTGAACCACTTCGAGGGTCTTGTCAAAAACTGCGTGAAACCGGACGATGGAGAGGTTGAACGAGGTTGCAGTGGGGAAGGTTGGTTCGGTGTCAGTGCATCCTGTGGGTTGAGTGTATTTGGAGCAAGACCGCGTCGTGGTGCCATGCTGGCAATGGGTTCGTGTATGCGTGTCGTAAAAGAAAGGTCCGGAAGGTTGTTTTGTCAAGGGGCGTAGGTATGTTTCGTTCCTTAACAAAGAATTGGCCTCCTCGGCGAACACGTACGTCTCCTGAAGCTCTTGTTCCCCTACTAAGAAAACGTCAGTAGCGAGAAGAGAGAAAGAAATAACGCGTACCCAGAGCAGAAACTCGTTATTTACAAAGAAAAAAGGAACGAGGACGAGTGTACGGTCCCCAGACATGGGCGACGGGGTTAAAGAATAGAAAGGGCGTATAAACAAATCGGAGTTTGTCTTCATCATTCCTTTTCAAGTCTCATCGGAAGATTCGCTTCCTTCCCCCAATCAGTTGATTCCCGATATCTGTCAACGTATTCAAGTACATAAGTGCATGATACAGGCATTGCAAATTTACCCATCTATTATCTCTGTCAAGGTGTGCGATACTTTGGCGATACTTCCAGATTTATCAAGCACGATCAATCGAATTAGCATTCCAGACAGGTCGACAATGGCATATGAACAGGATATGGAACACAAAAGTCGTGAGTAGTTCGACACCATTTCAGAAAGCACCAACCTCTAAATTAGTATTACGTTTCCAGAGTCCAGCCGCCTTCTCTAGGGTTCATGCTACACCCGCCGCAAGTCATGTTGCACCCTATCAGAAGGCAAATATGTGGCGAGGTTCAAGCTACAGTATGTCGGATCCAGCTTCGGGCTTCCCAAACGCCGGTTAGTATTATTTTGGTCAACGAGGACAGAATTAGTACTGACTTTCTCAACGTTGCAGTTAGTGGATACTCAGCTACTATTTATTGACAATGGCAGCGACGGGTGCGTCCAATCGTTTTAACTAAGTACCATGACCAGATTGACCCTGATGCGTTATTCAACAGCTGTTTCCCACTTCCAACTTGCGCTTCCATCCGCGACGTCGCTTATTGGCGCGTATGATAACAATCTCGCACATCACACAACCGCTGCCTTTCAAATCATGCAGGGTACTCACAGGCGCAAAAAACTTGGTTGCTGCTCCATACCTGCGAACATTGCCAGAAAAAAACTCAAACGAGTTCGTCGCATCCGCCCCATCCCCATTCTCTCATGTTGAGTAGTTACCTCGGGATAAGATGTCAACAATGTATCCCGAGTGAACCTCATCGGCATCAATAAATGTAAGGTATCAAAATACTTGTGAGCTTATTCGGATCGTTTCTCCTTAACAACAGTCCTTACAAAACGATTTTCAACAGCCTGCACGGTACAAGACGGTGCACACCATTCTATAATGTTTCGGTGTTTATCCTCCCATGCCACCCGGGACGAAAGCACCACACACCACCACACTTCGCAGGATGGCACGTGTAATATTGGGGTCAAACCAACGGATTGGATATAGTTTCCCTCATTTAATGCGGGGACATGAAGGTACATTGCTGGGTACCTGCAGGGGTCACAATTCAGCCTCATTGACGCCTTGCCATCTGATCTAGCGCCCACATTTAATCAAGTCCGTTTTGTCGGTGCTGAAATCCTATATAAACAAAAACTCCTTCCGGCTCCTTTCATGTTTATTCAATATTTCTTTGAGCCCTTCTACGTGGCTCTTGGGACCATCTTGGAACCCCATGTTTGGGGAATACCATTCTTCTTGGCTTATTGATGTGATACCTACTTTGCAGGGAAAACGTCTTCCAGAATATCCGGTCGCGGTGAAAACTCGTCCGACACGCGTCCTCACGCGTCCCCATGGTCTCGTGCAAGCCTAAAAATTGATCGAAGCTGTAATCCAGCGCGACCGCTCTTCCTTCCTACGATTTTGCGTTTGGCTCCTCGTGATATACGTGCGCTATTTCATCAAATCCAAGACCGGAGTAATGACTAGTAATGAACGTTGGCATGACAATGCGGAAAGCACGACTCTACCGCACGCGTCGTGCGTCCAGCGTGAATATGAAACCGAAGTACCGTCCAACTTGCGCTTTCATACTGTTATAGAAGTGGAAGTGGCGTTTCATCATCACCATCATCATTTTATACAGATGCACTTCGCTACCGAGGCAAATGAACTGTTCGAAGATCGCCGCCAATCAACCGCAGATCTGGTGTAGCCGGTCTCCCTAAAGGCTCATCTAAAGTACCTTCAATTGCGCCTACATACCTCATTGACACCTTCGATGTCTTTCTTATCTTAGAGCAAACACCAGGAAATGACATCCCACGCTTGCTGGGCATGAGCCGCGTGACAGGTGGGTGGCATGCTTCAAGGCTCAAGCCACTCTGTTTCCCGCGAAAGTGGTACGATTCGGTGAGAGGAGATATTCTTATCTTTATCCCGGGTTCAAGGGTGAGCACTTGTTATTGTTGACCGGAAGTCTCTGAATCCGCCATCTCATGGAGCCTTGCAGATGTGTTGACCATGCGCATTTTCAGTGAACATTCACGCATCATTCCTGATGGCTTCCAGAACTAACTGACAACCGTTGAAATGTCTACCACTCACGCTGGTCCTGCATGCCAAACGACCCGGCAGGCAAGTGTCTGCTTGTGTAAAATAAACTCCCGTACAATTGCAATTTCGCGATAACGATAACTGAGTCGGGGACACGTTACGATTGCTGATTGCTCTTCCTTTATCGAGCTGAAGTACTTATATAGAGCAACGCAGGATTAGACAGGTGCACAGCCATCGACGTATGTGATCTTAGATTTACTTGGGATCGTCACTGCGCTATGCGTCAAGTGGCCAGCAAGAACGACCAACAGTGGACTTGACCAGCGATGTGTGATGAGAAATACATCAGAGTTTCATTGTTCAGATTTCAAACGTTTAGAGGAAACATAACCCTCTGTGATCTGTGAATTGGGAAGAAAACGAGCATTCGTAAAAGCACATACCATTTTTTACATTGTCGTTATCTTGCCTTTCTTGTTTAATAGAGTTTGTGGAAAGTCCTCTTTTTCGAGGATCTTTACTCCGCGAGTGAGAACTTGATTCAGGCACTCCTGCAGTAAGAATGCCACGGCGAGGACCATCACTGACGAAAGATAGATGCATTCGCGAGTCGTCTGATTCCTGCTGTTCGAGTTTTACTCGCACGCTTGAGTCATCCTGTTCTTGTCTCCCGCGTCGTCCGTAACGATCTATATCGAGTGTGGTGGATCTTGATGACTCAAATTGAGACGGGAGGTCATGGTTAGACGAAGGTACTGATCATTGCATTCGTGAGGGGGCGCTTTCAAAGGAGATGTCAATACTGACAATCAGAAATCGAGAACTCAGAAGGCTCCTCCTTGACCATGAATTGTGAATGTGCCCGTTGACATTCTGGTACACAAAGTCAACTCAAAACTCCGGTGGTCAAAATCAATAGCGCCCTTACCATGAACAACATGCGGTTTCTGTCCGTGCTCACCTTGCTCCATATCATCCGGAATCATGGCCATAGCGGCAAGCAGTCCTCCTGAAGGTGTATATTCTGCAACAGCTCAACAGTACCGGGAAATTAGCAAAGAAGTAGTCTCAGCACACAGATGTGCAACTCGCCATCATCCAGGGGTTCCTCTTTAACATGAAAGCTTGAGTCTAAGTGTGTATGACGAGTTGGTGTCCGTTAGAGATGCGGGAAATGTGTAAAATCATACCGCATGGTACAGTCTCGACTGGTTCAGCCTTGACAGACGTTCCCTCCTCAATCATTGGCTCTGCAAAGAAAGATTCGACCATATTCGCTTCAGGAGGCAACGAGTTGAGCAATTCCATCAGGTCCGCAGAGGGCTTGTAATCTTCCTCCTCGTCTACTTGAACGTCGGGAATGAGGGAGCCGAGATTGAAGAAAAGGCCTGACGTACCAACGAGACTGCCATTCGTTGGGTCTTTGGAGCTCATGGGAGAATCAACAAGTTCATTATCTTCTTCTCTGGTCGTCCCTGGTAGCGAAAATGAGCGAAGGAATTCATCGGCTTCGTCCCTCTTTACTGGCGACAACGAGCGAAGAAGTGCTTCTGCGACCTCAGCTACACGGCCGAAGGTATATCGGATGTCCTAAAATGCAATGGACTAAAAACTCACCTTCTTCGTAAGGGTCCATTTTCTTGATGTTAGGTGGCGGATTAATCTCACTGTGCCTGCTTGTCGATCCCCCAGTGATTGCCGAGTAATGACTCGGAGGGACATATGGGGTGAAGAGGGACTGAGATATATCAGAAACACTTCTCACTTCTGACAGTCCAACTGACCGAACTCGTGTCTGATCTTTCTGCAGGAGTGGGAGGCTCAACCTGTCTGTTCTTCCCTTTGTCTGGTGTGGGAGCTGGCGTCGGCCGTGCATCACGGTCGGATTGCACAATCTGCTTTGGCAGGCTTGAGGTTGGAGTTGAAGGTGAACGTTGGGACTTCTGGCCGAGATTTGGCTCTGCAGGCAGAGGTGGAAGATCAGCGGCTATGTTAGCAAGTGTTTGTGCGAGCACAAGCTGATTGTGTAGGTCGGCCGATATGGAACGGGCATATGGAACGTCAGAAGATGGGTTTGGAGCTGGAAGGGGAGATGGGTATGGATATATTATGGGTATTCCACTAGGTATAGATTGATATGTTGGACTGACGTCGGACCAATCTGTTATACCGAGTAGGTGAGGCGCTTATATGGTAGCAGAACGGGTTTCGGGCGTACTCTTGTTTCCAGGATTACCGAAGGTTGAATAACGGTATTCATACAGATATGCTATTCGCGGGTCGTTTGGCGGGTATCTCAGGAATTTGGAATAATGATGTGCTCCAAGGTATCGAGTGATATCAACATTGGAGGGTAACTCTACAATGATGTTCTTATGCTAAGACAAAGAGAAGTTTAATTTCAGCTTCGATAGAACTGCTAGCACTCTCAGTCTTTAACACACCGTCCGTTGGTAGAAGATGGCGTTGACGCGGGTGCCGGGATAATTATCCTGCAACATTATTTCAAACCATGCTCCGATATGGTTGAAATCTGACGGAAGGAAATTGTCGGACAGGCCCCAGGCATTTACGACAACAAGGAACTTCTCCTTGGGTACTTTGTACTCCTACCAACGTTGTCTTGAGTTCAATACTTGGGTGGCAGTACCATGTACGATGTACATACCTTGACTTTGAAGCCTTTGCTCTTTGACTTTACCATCTCGAAGTTGTAAGATAGAACGTTTCTAAACGCTTATCCGTGCACAAGAACTCATTCACCAACTTACAGCCATAATGAAATCTGATTCGCGAACCGGAATAGAGACAACTTGGAGACAACGCCGGAGATTCGAGGCTAATCAGGTGCCTTTGACAAACAAACCACGCAAATCGCCTGCTTAAATGAAGCATTCTTCAGTGGAAAAAAGTCTTCTCTACGTTGTATTATCTCTTGTTGATATACCGATGTACGTTAGTTACATTACCAGGTCCATACTCATCGTCAATCATCTGCGTCCCAGTTGCCAGCTTGCTGCGGAACTTTGGGTCCTCCCGCAGGTTTGCTCATAATGATGCTGTCGACGGATAGAACCGAGTTGGCAGCCTCGGTAGCAAGGCGGATGGCCCATGTTTTGGCAGCAAGCGAGTCGTAAATTTTGTGTTCATCGGCTCGGAGAGTCCCATCCGTCTCGGCCTGGCGGTGAGATTAGTTTTCCGAACAAAAGTGAATAAGAGAGGTTGCAAACCTCAACATCAACACCCCAACTTTCACCACCACTCTCCTCATGTTTCGCCCACAGTCGACTGAGGACCTCATTTCCCTGTGAACCTCCGAGCGCATTCTCTGCCAACGTCCTTGGAATGACTTCAAGAGCACTCGCGAACCTCTTCACACCATGTTGCGATAGGCCCTTGAGACCACTTCCGTACACCTCCACCCGCTTCGCCAGCTCCAACTCTGAAGCTCCAGCCCCAGGCACCAACCTCGCGTCCTTCATCAGCCCCTTGATCACGTTCACGCCGTCATCGATAGCCCTCTCCAAGTCGTCCAGGTGATTCGAAGTCGCTCCCCGTAGCACGATCGTCGCCGTCCGGTTTTTCTCGCCTTGCGTGGTCGGATCAAATCCATCATCTCCGTGTGTTAGTTGACGGAGAACTGTAACACGGTCACCTCCAACTTCAATCGTTTCGAAGATATCGACCCAACCGGCTTCTTCTGGTGTGGGAGCACCAACGCGGGCAAGGGGTGTGGCGTTGACGACACGGCATAGTCTCCGTAGCTCAAACTTGGACAGAACTTTGAGGACGGCGATGTTGAATCGGTTGAGGTAGTGGAGAGCCAGTTCGCCTACTGTTGATCCTGCGATAATGACTTTGATGCCTGAATCTGCGATTTCTTTGAAAATCTGGAACGAAATCAATAATTGCATCAGGAAATACGTAAAGAGGACACACCTTTTCGATTTGCTTTTCTTCGCCTGTTGTAAAGTTCAGCATCTCGTCGGCGTTTTTGATGAGGACTGTGCCCTTCGTCTCCGTTTGTGCGATATCCAAAGCTGCCGTGAATACTGCGACTTTGCCTCTTGTCACTTTTTTCACCATGCCTATTTATATGTTAGTTACGGTAATCGATACTCCAGACGGTACATTCACCTTCAGGTTCTCGGCCGAACACCATTCCTTGAACGACTTTGCTACCAGCCAAGCTACCACCCATGATCTTAACCACCCGTACGTTATCGACATTGAAGTTTTTCGGATTCGCGGGCATGATCGAGAGAGCGGCTTCGGCGACTAACGAAGCGAGTTTGTCTTCGTATCCATATTGTTTTGAGGCGATGGCAGGTTTCAAAGCAGATGTAAGTGACTCGTGAGTGAGAGGAGAAGGTAAGCTGAACGTTGAAAGTTCTATAACGAAAATACATCAGATCATTCCTGAGCAACGTCAATGCGACGTACTTTCGAGTTCGGACTGTGCTTTCGCAGACGCAAGCTCATATCCTTTGATAACCTCGCTTGGATGGAGACCCATGATGAGGAGATGTTCGGCTTTCTTTAGCAGTTCTCCTGCCAATATGAGAACCATATTTGTAGCATCGCCCATCTAATCCGTGTCAGAGAATTCCCAGTTCAGAAGAAGGGCCGTACCTCTGTTTCTTGCGCTTGAGATGACATCACCAGAAGCTTTGCAGCAGGATGAACGACCTCGATCTCTCGGATAATCGTCGCAGCATCTGAGGTTACAAATAGTCTTCCCAAGTGGTTAATGAGCAGCTTGTTGCGTCCTATTCAACATATAAGGGGGTTGTACGACTCCAATGCACAAAAAGACGCGCCGTTTGGACCAAAACTTGTCCGGACCAGATCAGAAAGCTCATTTACAGCTTGAATATTACGCAGGACGGCTTCATCGAGACCTTGAAGATGCTGTTTTTTGACGATCAACAAAGACTTCAATCTAATGAAGTAGACTGACCTTAAAACCATCCTTAAACAGCTGCAGATTGTTGTTTTTAGGAACTTTGAGGGACATATCTTCAAGGGGGAGATGGATGTGATGAAGCAAGACGCGTCCGATAAAATATCGTGACCTGAGGGCACAGCCACATCTTTCTTTTTCTCTCGACTTCCATGAACGTCAGACCGGAGAACACTCATGGGTTCACAAGAAACTCTGGTCCAGGATGATGACTTCGGTTCGTTTGCTACATATCATGAATTTGTGGAATTTGAAGACGAATGTTCGTATCTCAAGCAAAACTCAGGAGTACCCAAGCGTCCAGAAACTTCAACAATGAAAGCCACATCTGTCAACCTCCATTGCAGCTTCCATTGCATTGTTCAAGCGTCGAGGCAAGAATTCAGATGCAATGACTGCTGCATATAAAGCGAAAGTGCGTGTTGCATATAATGCTTTACATATGTTCTGCTAAATACTTGCTCAGTAGAAGGTGGTAGATCGTACATAAATGGGAATATCGGAAGATCACCACTCAGCGTTGCTCACGATACCAACAAGGCCTGACGGCAATACCACCTTGGGCCTGAGTAGAACGCTCTCTTGCCACTCCCCCGTCGTGCCAGACACCTTCTCTGCCCGAACCAGGCCCAAATCTGTTGTGCACAAAACTTGTTCTTGAGGTTTGGCGGGGCTGAGATCATCGGCTCCCAAGTAGTCTTCCATCGAGCCCGAGTTGTATGTAACATCTGGGGCGATGTAGAGGGCCTCCAGGTCGCACGATGTGATCCCTTCGCCGATCTTCTTGTTCAGTTGTTGGGCGTACTTCATGACCAACTGTATCCGTTCCCCGAAACATGTCATGATTTGTTCATGGAGAGCAGCTGGGGTATCTTTGAGACCTGCAGCGACAAGTATGTTGGCGAATGCTTCCGCCATGTCTGTAGACAGATCTGGTGCATATGTCAGCATGCGTTGCAGGTGTGTTCGTGTCAGTTGTCGCCATCTACCCGAGACGGCCTGTTCCTCTGTTACAATCCTTTTTGTAAGCTCTTTAATCGTTTGATTAAAATCCGGTGGATTTCTTACCCGTTTCTCGTACCCTTGCGTAGACTTCACTCAGCATGTGTTCATCATCCGGGCTTTCAAAGCACCACGACGAGATAATCCAGTGGGTGTAAGCGGACATTGCAGTTTGAAACGCGATCTGGATCAAGATAGGATCTTCGTGGTGTTCAGATGTCCTCAACAAGTCGCTCATACGAGGGCCAACTATCTCTTCGACTCTCGCGTATACCTCCCTCAGCTCATCCGATTCCTTGTCCTTCCCTTCTTTGTCCACCTTCTTTTCCTCGATGACGAAGCCCTCGGCCATGATAGCCGCCGTCTGCATGATTTCCGCGTTCAACTCCTCGACAAATTTGATGACCTCTGCCCCAGACAACTGATCGGCTTTGGTCAGGAATGTCTGTGAACCTTTCAGTTCAGAAGTTCGGGCACGGAGCAATTCGACGGTATCCTGATGTTCGAGATGCTTTCTTTGGAGTTCGCCTTCAAGCTGTTTGTTTCGAGTGTCCAAACTCTTCATTTGCTCTGACAACGTCCGATTCTGCCGTCTCGCCTCTTCGAGATCTCGTTCCGATCCTGATAGTCGCGTTTTCAGAAGCTTGATCTCCTCCGCATAGGAGGCGGCCGATTTCTTCGCCTGTTCAGCGTCCGCTTGGGTTTCGCTCAACGATCGCTTCAGCAGATCCAGCTCGACCTTCTGTTTCCTTCTTGTCTCCTTCTCGTCGAGCCATGATTGTCGAACGTGTTTCCATACCTTCACAAACTTGAACGTGCCAAAGAGTGTTGCGAGCGACAGACCGGCTATGCCCACATACGTGACAAAGGGTGAAGAGGACGAGGACGTTGATAGAGGGTATGGTGCGGGACGTGAGAGCTGCATAGTATTAGCGGTATAGTGGGCCTGCCTCGTATCCTCCTCTTACGCGTACCCGTCGATTCCTTTTGCTTTCAGGCGGGGGAGGACGCCATGAGGCAAAGTCGTGTGATGTAAGGGCCAGCCCTGTCGCGTTTCAATTCTACGCTCTCCTTCCCTTCCGCCTCGTGCGATCAAATCCGCCGAGTCACCCACAGGACACGCACTGGTTCCATTGATCTACAGACGCTCGTTTGCCTGCACACTTGCAGCCAGTGGTTTCAAAAGTTCCGATTATGGGCGGTCCGAGGATTTACGCTTCGAGCTTGATTTCTCGCGAACATCTGGTCCAGTATCTATGCATCGTGTTGAACGCTACCCCTGGCCTTTTATGTAAAGTCTCCGGGAAAACAGAGATGCGCCATTGTTATGCCAGAAGTTTGACGTGGAGATGATGTGGGACGGTTGAGGCGTTTATGTTATGTTCCTTATCAGTGGCGTCACCTCCCTCCTTCACACATGACTAGGGCATCCGTAACCTCAAATTAGTTACTAAAGTTTGTTTATATCAGTGTGCGGTCACAGCGAGGCGCGTCGTGGCCATCCTGGTTGGGTAACCACTAGTTTGGTATGGCGGCCTTTGCCAGATAAGGTATTTCCGGACCGGCAGCCAAATGGTATTGGTACTCGGAAGTCATAATTTATGATTCATTTGCATTGCGCAGTGCGTGGTATGTATGTATCATACATGTTTTTCCAATGATTGTGCTCATCCGTAGACTCGTTGCAGAACAACCTCTGGCTTCATCAGGACTTGGGCGACCTTGCAACCTTCCTCTCGCCACTTCAGACCCATCTCGGTTGTGCACAGCACGATCTCCGAGTAAGGGGCACCGTCCAACATCTCTCCCCATCCCTCGGGAGTAGTATCCACCATCTCTTGAGGGTCAAAGGTTTCGCCACCGAGGAAGCCAGTCGGCACCATGTCGTTGGGCATGACTGTTGTTGCGGCTAGAGAGTTCAGCCGCATCACCAACATCGCGATTTCCGATAGATTGTGGTTGACTTTTGCGATTATCTTCCCACCGACGCTTGACTTAGGCCATCCGGACAAGGACAGAATGGCCTGGATATGTTCACCCATGGAAGCAATGAGCTTTTCCTTGAGGCGAGCGTCTGTCGAGGATATGCAACTTTGGAGTGTCAGTTTTCGCCATCGAACTGCGGCCTCCTCGCCCGCTGTATAGGCCGCAAAGAGTCTTAGTTGAGCTGGATCGCACGAAAGGGGAAGAAATACTAGCCTGATCCTCGAACCCTCTCGTACAGCACCTCCAAGAACGTGCCATAATCATGGTCAGCAGGATACCATGAAGTGATGTTGCGCATGCAACAGGCGATCAGGCATCCTTGGAAGGCACTCTGCAGAATGAACGGCCCATAATCCTCCGAGCCCAGTTTGGATTCGTTCTTCAGCTCCAAAAGCATGTCTGTGCCAAGTACCGATTTCAGAGCTGCCTCCGCACCAGCGTTGCCAGATGTGTCCGACGTGACGAACCTCTTGTAAACCCCGTCCACGCAACCGGTCAAGGTGGCCGCGGTTTGGAAGATTTCGGTGTTCAAGACCTTGATTGTACGGACGGCCTGCTCCATAGTGCTTGTCGCCGTCGCCCGCCTGAAGGTCCTGCCCAGGCTGGAAAGAGGCCCGCTTTTCAAGATGGCTTGGAGTTCGTCTGATTGTTGACGCATCTGCTCCATCGCCATCCCGTTCTGGCGGTGGGTCGCTTCTTCCCTGGCTTGAAGATGGAGAAGCTGCGCCGTCAATGTTTTGTTGTCTAGTTCGAGCATGTCGACGCGGGAGTCCCTCTCAGCCCATCGGTTTCTTTCAGTCGTAAGCTGCTCCCAGCTATCTTCGTATTCGGCCTGCAGCTCAGCAAGATCCTCTTCCCTGCTCATTACCTCTGCCGTCTTGTCTTTCAGCTGTTCCTCCGCCATGCGTAGTTCTTCTTTTACCGCCTCCAGCTCGGAAGCAACCTCCTCACGCCCATGTTTCAAGTCCTTGACGGTTCGCTCAGCCTCTTTCGTTGCCGTAAGCAAGACTCGGATTTGTTCGGAATGCACACGTCGTTCTTCTTCCAAACTTATCAACATCTCCTCCTTCTCGGCTTTGATCCTCTCAACCTCCACGTTTTTCCTGTCAATATCACTTGCGAGGCCTGCAATAGTGTGATTCTTGTCCTTGAGCGCCTCCTGGGTACTGCGAAGCGCCCCTTCAACTTCTCGGATTCGTTTCACATAGATTTCTTTCTCTCCGTGGACCTCGCGAAGCTCCTTCTTGTGCGCGTCCTTGTCGTTATCCTTCTCCTTCAACTTGCTCTCCGCACTTTGAAGCGCCACCTCAAGCTTGCGGACCTTTTCCACATGATACTCTTTCTCTCCCTTGACCAAGCGAAGCTCCTCCTCGTGTGCCTCCTTGTCGCTGTCCCTCGCCTTCAACTCGTTCTTCACATTGCAAAGTGCCGCTTCCACCTCTCTAACTTGACCTGCCAGCGTCTCTTTCTCTTCCATGGCCTTTCTCAGCTCCTCCTCGAGGGCCTCTGACTTGTTCGTGCCGACATACATCTTGTCATCACCAGCGTCGTAAAATGAGAATGCTTTGTCATTAACTCCTCCATCCACCTTCGGCTTGTCGTTATCCTCGATATCTGTCCATTCAACCTCGGAGGTTTTGGCCTGTGGCTGCGAAACGACCGCGTAGCTAGGTTCCTCGTGTGTCTCGACCTTCCTTTCGTCGATGTTCTCGGTTTCCTGTGCGATCGACACAGCAGGAAGAGATGCAGAAGAATGGTTTTCCTTCTCGAGGACTGTGTTGGTGCTGGACTCAGCCTTGAGGGCCTCTTCCTTCGATGGTTCGACGGCAATAGTCGATGAATTGGAATCCACAGAATGCTTCTCCTTTTCGACTGTCACCGATATAGAAGGTTCGGTTTCAGGAATGCGTTTGGTGGAGCGAGTCCGACTTTTGCCGATAAATCTGGCAACAGAAAACATATTGGGGGAAAGTTACAATGAGAGAGAAAGCGATCTTGTCCAACTTAGCTCCTCTTGAAGAGAGCAATAAATTCATCCAGTCGTGCTTAGCCACACACTCTCATGTTCGCTCCAACGTGTAGTGCCATGAGGCCACACGTTTTGTGGGTTGGGCTAGATATGTAACAACGAAACGCAGAAGTGACTCAAACGATCGTGAACATGCCTTTTCGTGAGTGTCGAACTCTCATCCGTCAATCAACGCGGTTTCCAGTGGATTTCGGAGATGAAGGACATGCCAGGCTTATTTGCACCTCGCGATGTTACCTGTCGACTGCGCTCGACCATGTCGTGTTTCATGATCTCCACCATTCATCACTATCAACTAACTGTATTATGGGGGCAAGTTTTGAATGCTCGCTGCATGTACTTCGAAAACATGCCTACGACAGCTGGCAGCCTCTTTGAAGATCGCAGCAACACAATGTCCCTCCTTGCAGGCGTTATCTTCACAGTATGCTTCCTCCCGTTACATACAGGTTACATACCTATCGAGACTCGTTCGAAGCAAAGATAAACATAGCAGTTGTTTCAATTGACGGTGACTCAGATGCGCCTCCTTCTTGTCTCCAGGTACAATTTGCGGTCAATATTCCTGACTCGAGAGTGGCTATTCGAATCGAGATTCTGAACTCTGTACCTCAAGCTTACTGGTGCCATAGTTGCCTTGGCGTATTCTAAACTTATATTAGGCACTGCAAAATCATTGATCTCGGCTAGCCAATGGAATGACTTAATTCATCTTTCTATCCAATTTCTATCACTGCACAGCCCTAGTGAATATTACTAGCAGTGTCCCCTCAGTTACCGCTTCATCTTGGGTACTATGAACCTAACTTTTGCCAATCAAGTCCATTCAACCGAGTTCCGAGAATGCTATACATAGAAACCGAAATTCACACGTCTACTCCTTCTGATTGATCACGCTTTCTATGTCTGCAACTGTTCTGTCTATCGTTCGTATGAAATTGGATGGTAAACCAACAGTAAACATACTGTAAGAGGTCTTGCAGGCACCTTGAACGGAATGTCCTGCGTATCTTCCGTTAAGTCCTGCTTGCGGTTAAGTGGCAAGACCCAACTATGTATCTGACATTGATCTGCCGGAAGGTCAGCGGAAGGCTGTCCAACGTGTTGTGCCGTACCTGTTTTTTGGCGCCCTACACAAACACAGGTATAAGTACAGGATGGTCACGACGGATGGCAGTCTCCTCTTCCCATCCCTCCCCAACCTTCCAACATGTCGTCCAGGTCTGCCTACCGCGGTCCTCGCAGAAAACTAGTTCTTGCCTTTGATGTTGGGACCACCTACAGTGGGATTTCCTACAGGTATTAAGACACACTATGTATGTGATTACGTTCTTACAATCGCAGTGTTCTGGATCCTGGGCAAGTCCCAGAAATCAAGGGAGTAACAAGGTCAGTGGTTCACTCGAATGATCGTCATGAGTTGCGTCTGACCGGATGATCGTAGATTCCCAGCCCACGAACATATCAGTGGTGCTTCAAAGATACCGACTATCATCTACTATGATCGAACTGGGAAGGTCCGGGCAGTAGGTGCCGAGGCTATGCGAGAGGGGATCTATGAGATCGCTGAGGATGAGAACTGGGTGAAGGCAGAATGGTAAGCACTGCTTTGGAACTCGGTCTGACCCATAATTGATCTCGAGTCATCTGAAGGTTCAAGCTTCACCTACGATCCAAAGTAGGAGAAGGGAAACATGTCGCAAATGACATACCACCCCTTCCGTTGAACAAGACTGTTGTGGACGTCTTTGCCGATTTCCTTCGGTATCTCTTAGAATGTGCCGCCAGTTACATTCAAGACACTCATGCCAATGGTGCAACACTATGGGAGTCTGTAAAAGGCTCCATTGACTTCGTTCTCTCGCATCCCAATGGCTGGGAGGGTACACAGCAAAGTGAGATGAGAAAGGCTGCTATCCAAGCAGGTCTGGTTCCAGATAGTACGAGCGGCCACGCGCGGCTCTCCTTCGTGACGGAAGGAGAAGCTAGTCTGCACTTCTCCATCCAGAACGGGCTGCCTGCCGGAGCGATGAAGGTATGTGTTTAGCTCTTGTGCCATGATGATACATATTCAACAGGAATCCCCGTATAGGATGGAGATGGTGTGGTGATAGTGGATGCAGGAGGAGGAACAATCGACATCAGTTCGTATAGCCGGAACATCAAGGCAGCCAAAGATACATACGAGGAAGTCGCAGCCCCGCAATGTACGCTGCTGCTTATCTCGTCCACACATCATAAGCTAAACATACCCTAGGTCATTTCCATGGATCTGTCTTCGTCAGCATCCACGCAAGACTGTTCCTTGAATGTATGTCGCGTTTTTTACCATACCTTATTTCTCCTACTCATCTTCTTCCAGCTTTCCTTGCCGATTCTCCGTTCATTGACGATCTCGAGCACATCGTTCGCTGTTTCGACAAAACGACCAAGCTTCGGTTCAGAAAGGCTGATGAACCGCAATACGTCAAGTTTGGGTCAACTCGAGACAACGATGAGGAATACAACATTCGCTTTGGGCAATTGAAAATGACTGGGTAATGTTTTCTTTTTCGGATGAGCGATGTCAATCTGATAGATATCTAGGACTGACGTTGCGCAGTTCTTCGAACCCTCGGTGACGTGTATCGTCAAGGCTGTCCTGGAGCAAAGAAAGACTGCTCACAAATCTATTTCCGTGCGTATTGTCAGATTTTTGAGATTTCCTACTCTCTGACCTTTCTGGGGCTGTAGCATGTTGTGCTTGTTGGAGGCTTTGCAGCCAGTGATTGGCTATACAACAAAGTGCATAGCTCTCTGTCACCACTTGGACTGAATATCCTCCGTCCCGAGAACCATGTGTATGTACCCTTCAATCACCCCAGATCCTCATCCCTTTCCTGACATGCATCCATCCTTGTTCAGCAACAAAGCAGTGTCAGACGGTGCTATCTCATTCTACCTAGATCATTTCGTACGCACCCGTGTTTCGAAGATCACGTATGGCAACTTTTGCCACATCCCTTACGATCCCAACGCTGCGGATCACAAGGAACGAGCCAAGAATACGTTCATCTCCGTTTCTGGTAATAAACGTATTAGCGATTCCTTTGATGTTATTCTGCCCAAGGTACGCTAAAGTTCATCGCATCATTTTATCGAAAGCTAAGTAATGGCTTGCTACATAGAACACCCAAGTCTCGGAAACTAAAGAATTCAAGAAATCTTACTTCCGAGAATCGGAGTCGAAAAACGAGTTCAAGGCGGCAACGTTTTCGGTTTGGTGCTATCGCGGAAATGTGGCCAGTCCGAGGTGGAAAGACGTCGATGCGAGCAAGTGCCTCCTTGTCTCTCCACCTACTTCCTATTGACCGCTGTGTGCAGAAAACTACACCAAGCTCTGTTCGATCGAAGCCGATCTGTCACATTTGCCGTTGAGTCCGAGGAACAAGCCTTCAGCGAAGGGTACTTTCTACAGACTGGATTACGAAATCGTCTTGCTGTTTGGGTTGACGGAGCTGAAGGCGCAAGTCGCGTGGAAGGAGAATGTGAGTTCAATTCGTGGTTGTTTTCGGCTTTACATGCGTTCGTTTGCTGATGAGGGCTTTGCGGCGTTCAGGGAGTTGATAAACGGTTAGTCGCAGGTTGTTTAATTCCTATGAGAAATTGGATTCTGACTATGGACTGTAGGAGTGCGACGAAGATCGTTTATGACCCCGATACGACAAATGATGATCCTTAAAGTTCGAAAGTTGGCGCCCATTGTATCGTATATCTCTCCCAGCTGTGTCGAGTGTGTAGCTGCCCACAATGTATCTTGAAATGTTAATTCATCAACCTTCGTAATAAGATAGATCATGAGTGTTGTCAAGACAGCCAACCTGGATATATAGATGGGATCAAGATAAGCACATGATTTATCTAATCTCCCAGTCACATCCAAGTCACACCCGAACTTGATCTTGAACGTTCGCGTCTCGAGGTGGAGAGGCGCACCGTCGGTTTGGGCTCCGGTTTGTTTGTACGCATTTGGACTCAGCCAATTTCTTGGGCATCAAGGAAAATCACCTTTTTGAGGGCACTGTCCCCCCCTCCCCCCATATTTTGTGCCAGATTGGGTCAAAGTTATATTGTGCTGGGGGTCTTCAAGCTTGATTTGGGAAATTTGCATCGCAAGCATAAGTATTCTTTATGAAAACAAGAGTGAAGAAGAAATCGAAAATCCGCTCTGAAGGCCCCCTAGAGTACAGCTATAGAAATAGTTTAACGTGTTCACCAGGAGGAGAACACGAGCCACGGAGGAGAAAAGCTGTTTTAGGTTTTGATGCGCCAAAAGCTCATTAGTGGATTATGTAACACGCGTTTGGACGCGATTAGTGGATTATGTAACACGCGTTTGGACGCGTCGAGATGTTTTTTGAGCTGCAAAAAATGCGTCTCATTTCCGCATATACTGGAGAGGCGCACCGTCCGCATTTGAAAGCGGCAGCTTAGTCAGGGCACAGCCACCTCAAAAGTGGCAAATCACCTTTCGTCGCGATTTACAGGTCACTTGCAAGGACATTTCGCTCGTAGAATAGTATACAAAGTGGATATAATGTAGATTAGGGTGTCTAGAGAATATAAACTATAAATCATCATTGTCTGACTCATAAAGGTGATCCCCCCCAGTAGATTTGATAGTCTCCATAGCCTGAGAGAGTAAATGGTACGCTGTTTCTTTTGTCTCACCTCGCGCATGAAATCTAATCACTGCTTTCTTTAGCTCGGGTACTCTCTGTGCTTTGTTCTTCATGTGGCTTTTCATAGGCATTTTCTCCACCGCGGTTTCCGAGTCCCCGTTCGCGCTGTCAACATTGACAGCTGTCAACCTGAGCTTCTCTATCTCACGATGACATTCTAGTTGAAGAATAATGGCATCGGATTTGAGCTTGCCGATGTCAGCGTCCGTGAGAGCGAGGACCTTGACTACCTGCATAAGAGCATTGGCCCGTTTTTCGCGTTTCTCCTTGCCCTGTGCTTCCCTCTTCCTGTTCTCTGCAATTTTATCCTCATCAGCTCGAATTTGCGCGACTTTAAGCGCTTTCTGGTGGCCGCTCTCATCGCGTTTTTGAGCCGTTCGCATGAGGTAAATCTGATCTTCTTCTTCTGTGAGCTTATGTGTCATGAAGCTCTCCGTTTCATTCCGTGTTGCCATAAAGGATGCGTTGAACTTCAACAAGGTTTCTGCTGGTCGCCTTGCCTGACCGCGTCTCCAACTACCCAAGCCACCCTCATTCAAATCATTGGTTGAAGAGAAGTAGAGTGTGTCAAGCTCCGATTCCGTCATCTTGTCAATGTCGCCACCGTCCTTGAACTCGTCGGAGAACCTCTCGACAAATGTTTCCCGAGCTCCAGTTACAAAGGCAATTACTGCCTCGTCGAGATCTGTAAGCTGCGCTTTCAAACCGTTGATAGCTGCTAACACCTTTAACGACCAATCATCCCATTCTCCGCCATCCAGGTGTCCAGTTTCGTGGGTTACATCGTCGCCAGTCCAGAGCCTTGGCTTGTCGATTATCGATTGAAGAAACACCGCCTTTTTTTCGAAAAATTCACGAAGCTTCAGGAGATTTTCGTGCGTCCTGACGTGCCGCATAAATGGTCGGGAAACGGCAATGTTGTAGAGCGCCAGGACACAGAGTTCGGTAAGAGTTGGTATATCCCTGATAGCAGCAGCAAAGTTTTTCTCAATGTTTGTTTCCCCAGGCCTATCCTTTGCATCCCGGATCGCCTCCATAAAGGACAGAAAGAGGCTTAGATAGACAAGAATCACCGCGGCTGCTTCACCATGCGACCCATATCGTGTGTTGCTCACGTCAGGGTATGGGACGCAATGACCGATGTGCTGTTCCATGTACCAAATGTAGGTGTCCTGTTGTCCCTTCTTGGTATCCTTATTTCGAAAAATCATCCCGCCCAGTGTCGTAGCATGAACGCCACCACGTTTGGACACCTCCTCTGCTCGTTTCTCAGCTGCTGTTCGTTCGGTTCCAGAAGATCGGTTGGCGAGCACTGCAGCGTTGTCTTTATTCGCAAGGAGCCGTGGGGGTGTTTTCTTTAGGTTGGTCCACATTTCTGCCATCGCTTTTGCACCACCTTTGACACAGTTTAAATCCTTGTGCATGCAGCACCCCGTTCGGATGAACCGTGTCAGCTGTTCCTGGTGATCTTGTGGAAGGGCATCGAAAACTTGTTTCCCAATGTCGCGAATAATCTGGACATCTGCACCGGCCTTTTCGTCCTCTGACAGCTCGTCCCATCTCTCTTGGCCTCCATATAACTCGATTTGCTTCGACTTCATGGCAATGAGAATTGCAAGACAACGACCAACGTCCATTCCCATCAAAGCTTCCTCTCCAAGACGCATGAGGATTACTTCAAGGCGCCAAATTCGAAGGATTTCGTGGCTCTTCTTCTGGTCGGCGGCATGATCCCCAGTTGTACCAATCAACCGGAAGGCGAAATCATCAGGTTTGAATCGTAACTTCTCTCGTTTTGCTAATGCACTGTTATTAAATACTTGTGCTAGCTCCCGGAGACGTTGCTTCAAGCCATCGACCTGAGTTTGGCTGGCATGATTAATCGAGGTACCAATTCCGAGGGTTCGTGATTTCCATTCGAGCTTTGCATCCGGGTCCGAATAGTTGACAGCCTGTAATGCAATTGTACGGCACTCATATTCAATATGTTTGTGGGACGTCGAATCAGAACTATAGGTTATTTCTGCAAGCTTATCAGTTTTATAAATGCTGATACACGCTTTCAGACTCACTTCCAGAGTTTATGATTTCATAGACAAGCTGTATGTCCGCCGCCACTCCTTTCTCAAATATGAATCGCTGAACTGACCGCCTATCCACATGTCTATTCACTTTGACTCCAAGGGCATTCCCGATTTCCACCAAAGCACCACCGACTTTAGCTTCTGCAGTACCTGTGGAGACTAGAAGACGAGCAAGAGACCGCGCTGCAGCTGTGTAACGTCCTTTCTCCATCATGCGGAAGGTGTTGGGGTGGCTTCTAGACCTCTCGTGCATCCGCCTTTCGAGCCTCGTTTTTGCTGCCTCAAGCCGTCGACACCTCTTCCACAAAATGACTCGTCGGTAAGTCAGGTTCTTCTGTGCCTCGATAAGGGCTTTAATTCTTGCCTGCAGAAGTGATATGGACTCGTCGCTTTCTTCTTTCAATGTCTTGTAGTCCTTCTCCAGCACATTGGTAACCCCACGCATTCGAGCCGCGTCAATACGAGCTTGTTTCAAGTCAAGCTTTCGCAATCCAGCTGCTTTCTCAAGCCTCAGATTCCGTCGGCGAGCATTCCAGTATTTTTTGGTCATCTCTCCGGCCTTCTGCAACAGGTCTGCATTCTCCTTTGTGAGCCTTCGGATGATCTTTGTGGGTGACTTTATGTGAACAGTGTTTGTTCGTTCTTCAAGAGGATTTTGTTCAAGGCGGCCATGAGCTATGTTTCTGGCAGTGGTGATGGATTTTTTTTGTTTTGAAGATCTTTTCCTGCGTTTTTTGGGTTCTCGAGCCATTAGAAGCAATAAGATAGCATAGTAATGTGAAGAGGTGTCGACGGCTTGAGGCAGCAAAAACGAGGCTCGAAAGGCGGATGCACGAGAGGTCTAGAAGCCACCCCAACACCTTCCGCATGATGGAGAAAGGACGTTACACAGCTGCAGCGCGGTCTCTTGCTCGTCTTCTAGTCTCCACAGGTACTGCAGAAGCTAAAGTCGGTGGTGCTTTGGTGGAAATCGGGAATGCCCTTGGAGTCAAAGTGAATAGACATGTGGATAGGCGGTCAGTTCAGCGATTCATATTTGAGAAAGGAGTGGCGGCGGACATACAGCTTGTCTATGAAATCATAAACTCTGGAAGTGAGTCTGAAAGCGTGTATCAGCATTTATAAAACTGATAAGCTTGCAGAAATAACCTATAGTTCTGATTCGACGTCCCACAAACATATTGAATATGAGTGCCGTACAATTGCATTACAGGCTGTCAACTATTCGGACCCGGATGCAAAGCTCGAATGGAAATCACGAACCCTCGGAATTGGTACCTCGATTAATCATGCCAGCCAAACTCAGGTCGATGGCTTGAAGCAACGTCTCCGGGAGCTAGCACAAGTATTTAATAACAGTGCATTAGCAAAACGAGAGAAGTTACGATTCAAACCTGATGATTTCGCCTTCCGGTTGATTGGTACAACTGGGGATCATGCCGCCGACCAGAAGAAGAGCCACGAAATCCTTCGAATTTGGCGCCTTGAAGTAATCCTCATGCGTCTTGGAGAGGAAGCTTTGATGGGAATGGACGTTGGTCGTTGTCTTGCAATTCTCATTGCCATGAAGTCGAAGCAAATCGAGTTATATGGAGGCCAAGAGAGATGGGACGAGCTGTCAGAGGACGAAAAGGCCGGTGCAGATGTCCAGATTATTCGCGACATTGGGAAACAAGTTTTCGATGCCCTTCCACAAGATCACCAGGAACAGCTGACACGGTTCATCCGAACGGGGTGCTGCATGCACAAGGATTTAAACTGTGTCAAAGGTGGTGCAAAAGCGATGGCAGAAATGTGGACCAACCTAAAGAAAACACCCCCACGGCTCCTTGCGAATAAAGACAACGCTGCAGTGCTCGCCAACCGATCTTCTGGAACCGAACGAACAGCAGCTGAGAAACGAGCAGAGGAGGTGTCCAAACGTGGTGGCGTTCATGCTACGACACTGGGCGGGATGATTTTTCGAAATAAGGATACCAAGAAGGGACAACAGGACACCTACATTTGGTACATGGAACAGCACATCGGTCATTGCGTCCCATACCCTGACGTGAGCAACACACGATATGGGTCGCATGGTGAAGCAGCCGCGGTGATTCTTGTCTATCTAAGCCTCTTTCTGTCCTTTATGGAGGCGATCCGGGATGCAAAGGATAGGCCTGGGGAAACAAACATTGAGAAAAACTTTGCTGCTGCTATCAGGGATATACCAACTCTTACCGAACTCTGTGTCCTGGCGCTCTACAACATTGCCGTTTCCCGACCATTTATGCGGCACGTCAGGACGCACGAAAATCTCCTGAAGCTTCGTGAATTTTTCGAAAAAAAGGCGGTGTTTCTTCAATCGATAATCGACAAGCCAAGGCTCTGGACTGGCGACGATGTAACCCACGAAACTGGACACCTGGATGGCGGAGAATGGGATGATTGGTCGTTAAAGGTGTTAGCAGCTATCAACGGTTTGAAAGCGCAGCTTACAGATCTCGACGAGGCAGTAATTGCCTTTGTAACTGGAGCTCGGGAAACATTTGTCGAGAGGTTCTCCGACGAGTTCAAGGACGGTGGCGACATTGACAAGATGACGGAATCGGAGCTTGACACACTCTACTTCTCTTCAACCAATGATTTGAATGAGGGTGGCTTGGGTAGTTGGAGACGCGGTCAGGCAAGGCGACCAGCAGAAACCTTGTTGAAGTTCAACGCATCCTTTATGGCAACACGGAATGAAACGGAGAGCTTCATGACACATAAGCTCACAGAAGAAGAAGATCAGATTTACCTCATGCGAACGGCTCGAAAACGCGATGAGAGCGGCCACCAGAAAGCGCTTAAAGTCGCGCAAATTCGAGCTGATGAGGATAAAATTGCAGAGAACAGGAAGAGGGAAGCACAGGGCAAGGAGAAACGCGAAAAACGGGCCAATGCTCTTATGCAGGTAGTCAAGGTCCTCGCTCTCACGGACGCTGACATCGGCAAGCTCAAATCCGATGCCATTATTCTTCAACTAGAATGTCATCGTGAGATAGAGAAGCTCAGGTTGACAGCTGTCAATGTTGACAGCGCGAACGGGGACTCGGAAACCGCGGTGGAGAAAATGCCTATGAAAAGCCACATGAAGAACAAAGCACAGAGAGTACCCGAGCTAAAGAAAGCAGTGATTAGATTTCATGCGCGAGGTGAGACAAAAGAAACAGCGTACCATTTACTCTCTCAGGCTATGGAGACTATCAAATCTACTGGGGGGGATCACCTTTATGAGTCAGACAATGATGATTTATAGTTTATATTCTCTAGACACCCTAATCTACATTATATCCACTTTGTATACTATTCTACGAGCGAAATGTCCTTGCAAGTGACCTGTAAATCGCGACGAAAGGCGATTTGCCACTTTTGAGGTGGCTGTGCCCTGACTAAGCTGCCGCTTTCAAATGCGGACGGTGCGCCTCTCCACTCGAGGTCCCTTGCCTCAGAATGCCGACGTCGCATTTCCTGAAAATGTGTCGAGATCAGTAATTGCGGTCGCAGTATTGAAGATATCCGTGTTCAGAGCTCCCACCAGCTTTATGATTTCTGGCTCGGACTATCGTCGGGCTCATTCGGAACGTCTGCGGTGTCTTCAATTCCTGTTAGCTTACAGGTAATTCACTGATCATTTCGACTGCTCTCGCTTTTGCCACCATGACTTAATTCGGCCGTCTTGACTATGTGTCTGGCTGTTTTATTGGCCAGGCTGCTGTGGAGGGTGTCTGTTGTTCTACTTGTCTGGGAGGCTCTTGGGCAGAATCACCCTCGTCAATGGTCTGAAATTTGCGGCCCTTCAGCAAGGGGCCTTTTGGTTCGGTGACTTCGCGGGTGGCTGCGCTTCAGGAAAAAAGTCAAGACATGAGTTTGACTTTGTAGTGGGGTGCTTCCTTGCCCAATCTCCCACTTCTAATGGACATAACTATCTGACCCGC
Source organism: Crassisporium funariophilum (assembly GCA_014925845.1). NCBI lineage: Eukaryota > Fungi > Basidiomycota > Agaricomycetes > Agaricales > Crassisporiaceae > Crassisporium > Crassisporium funariophilum. The sequence goes on from JACGCL010000004.1 coordinate 2,514,748, forward strand.
AATCGCCTTCGCGCTCCATCTTAGACTCCTGTGTGGTTTCCATCTCCTCTTGTCTTTGACAACCTTCTGCAAACCTCTCCCGCTCCTTGTTTGATAAATCTTACTACATACTTTCTATCTGCCACTATACGATTCCTCAAGAATCTTGATTAGCACCTTAACCTCTCAACTTCGCGCTAGATTGGATCCAGCTTGCGGGTCGTCTTACCGCAACTTCCGTTTCTGGTTCTTGAAGGCCGAAATCCAGGGTTTATCCTCAAACAAGGCCTGACCTAGATAAGTTGTCGGAGATCTCTGTTGTGATCTACCTTTTCAAACTCCCCGTGACGGCCGGTCTTACCTTCATTGGTTCTCCTGCGCTGGTTGGATTTCAATGGCGCTCTCGTCGAAAGTACAGGTTTTCAGTCCACCCGTATGGCTGACGAAATAGGGATGTTGAAACGCTGCGATCCCTCTCTTTCAGAAAGCGCACTTGCAGGAGACCAGGGCGTTATCGCAGAGGATATTGGCTTTTTTAGAACCATTCAATCGCACATCGATATCGCGAAACACCATTGTGGACTAGGTTTCCTGCAGATGCATCCGTCCCCATGCAGTACATTACACTGGTCGCGATTCGTGGGCATGTTGAAGCGCCTGAATTAAATGCTGCTCTATTCAATCTCGATGTGCGAGTTTTCCAACCCGATTGAATTACCTGTCATCAATCCTCCTAGTGTGCTAAAAAAGACGATTTATTCACTATATCTGGTTTTGACTTCGCACGGCATAGATTCACATTCTGCAATTGATCGAGACTGTCCTGTCACTGTGAAACAGTGTATGTCTTTCTGCATCTAGTGCCTCAACTTCTATGATCACAACTCAGCGATGCTAGGCTGTCCGCCGTTAGCCCACTCCGTGCCGAAAATGCATGTCTGAAAAGCGTGTTTGCTGCGTGCTCTCATTGCAGGCAAATTCGGCGCCAAATTCAATCGCGATGAATAAAGTTGCAGAATGATGACAATTGGACATGATTTATTTACCCTCTCTTAATCCAATGTCTCTCTACCCGTGCACCGTACAATGGCGTCCAGCGCAATTTTGATCGCAATCGGTGTTGAAACCCCTCACCGGGGCATTTTTTCCAGGTATTCCTTCATTATACCATTTATGTGTCTATTAATAGCTCTTTGTTTGTTTGATAGCATACAACCCTGGTGAGGTCCTGAAATTCGAGGGGTCAGCAGGTATGTGCTGGCTCCTAAAACACGGGCCTTCAGCAATGTTGTACCTAGTTTTTCAGAAGAAGAAAACGTCGGTGGCGATGTGAAGATACATTATGTCATATGACTCCTCAACAAAGAGCATACCAGGAGGGAAGTTCAAAGGTACCACGTTTTAAGACCGTAATGCTGCTGATTAATGTCGCATCAGGGCATCCAAGTCTCCGAGACGACAAAATTGCGCAGGCCGTTCATTCGCACGACCACCGACCTGGGGTCTCTCCATAATCTACGGATCCCAATATGCTAGCTTGTACAGAGGAGAACCAGAAAAATATCAATGGGTTGACACAGAATCAGTGCGCTTTTCAATTTCTCGTCGCCGTATAACTTGCCTTGACACATTAAAGACCCAGTATACCTCCATGTGGTGTATCCAGTCCAATTTGGAATAATTATGCAAGACCCTCAAGCCTCGAGAAGCAATCAAGGAAAGTTTCGGCGATAAAACCGAGGTCTACTTCAGGATTGATTTTAATGTCGCCTTGCTTTTCGGGTTGACAGAATTTCAAGCATTTACCATCTGGAGAGAAAATGTGAGCAGCCAGCGATCGTAGAATTAACCCACCTACATCTCGAAATGTGGCTAGGAGTGGATGAGATGTGCCTATGTACCTTTCTTTGTCAATACAATTTTGCATGGCAGGCTTATGGCACGGAAGGGCCTTACAATTGTCCCCAATATCTAATCAAACTGGTCTAGGGATCGAGGTATTGACACCTCATACGAAAACTATAGTACATTGAAATAGGAATCAAGCCAAGAAGAACGAAGTGGATACAACGATGAATATAATATATACATGCTTAGGCTGTGCATAACGAATAAATAGATGGCGCGATGAAGATAGTGTGAATGCAAGAATGTGATGCTAAAAGTACACTGACAAGATGCTACAAAATGGCGAATGAAGACGAAGAATGAGTGAGTGCGATGCTTAAAACAATGAAGGTGTTTTGAACCTATCCGTACAAAGAGTGACAGATGTTGGGGTTTTGTTGAAAAAGGAGGCGGGTATAATGGGAGCTGACGAATATATACACCGTCATTCGATTATAGCCAAAAGCTTACTTACGACGAAGGCCCATGCATCCTGCGAATTTCATCGTGGAAGTTCATCTGGCGAGGAGGTTCGACTTCGAGATGAAGTTCGCTGGCAGCTCTATATTCCAGTCGATTCCAGTCATGACCATCGAGAGCGGTACCTGGGTGCTGAAGTTCGCGGCGGCTCGCGTCCCAATGAATACCGCCCTCATTGTCATACCAGTTCGACGAGGATGATAGTTTGGACACTGTATTATGTGCGGGCCAGGTTCTAACATTGGATGTTTGATGTTTGTAGTCGCCTGCCCATCCAGTCAATGTTGAAAAGGACGACGAAGGAATGGTAGGTGTAACGGGCGATACTGGGGAGAAATAATAGCTGTTTGACATCGGGGGAAAGCTAGTCGGCGAAGATAAGGAAATTGGCGAAGGATTGTTGCAGTCGTCCTTATACGGGTCTTCTATAAGTGTAACAAGTCCTTGTCGGCCACTGTTGCTATTTGAAGTGTTCGTCCATTCGACATTCTGGCTGCCGTCTTGAGACGCATCGAACGAACCGTATTGCTGTTTCAAACGTGATGAGCATGGAAATGCAGAGGATGGAAAACGAAGAGCGAACCTCCAAGTATCCGCGATCGAAGTGACTTCCATCCCTGTTCTCATAGCCCATACCACCCGTTGTCAGATTGACATTCCGTTGTTCCGGGCGTTCACCATACCCGAAATTCGATTCAGCCGGGGATCTCTGATTTGTCCACCACGAATCAGGCTCTTGCATTTCCTCGATTCGCCGCTGGTTCTCTGCTTCCTGCCACGTGAGATGTTGTGGGCGATCAAACGTCCCTGTCGCGGAACTTGATGACAGCGGGTAAGCGACCGTGTCTCGCCGAGCGTGGTTGTGGGTCCTTGCAGGCGCTTCTTGCAGTACCAAAGGCCTGAACGGTCCCCACGTCTCTCCCCTGGATTCCGCAGTCGACGGAGAAATTTCCTCGGCAGACGATTCGTCCGATGGTTCGGATGGAGATAATGGGTAGGGCAATCGGGTGTTCGGAGCAGGGGCGGAAAGCGATCGTTTGAACATATGTGTCAGTGGGACGTCAGTCGGCAGAGGGCTGATGACTATACTGCTATTGCTGCGGCCACTTTCAGAAGGTGACCCAGCGACATCTGAGGTCTTGGAGATTCGCGAAGTTTGGGTTAAGGTAGGTGTCGAGCCAGTAGAGGAATCGTCATAATGTCTATCAGAGCCTGCCGCGGTAGATGGTTGGGCCGTGGATGTCGAGTAAGAATGCGACCTCACATGTGTAGACACTGAGCTGGGTCCTCGAACACGAGATGGCCGCGACTTTGACGGTCTCAGGGTATCCTTACCCATCCTTCTGTCTCCCTCCCATTGCTTGACTGCAACTTCAAGCTCTTCTCCTTTGATACCATCCGCAACAAACCCGGCGATTTTCGCGCATCGTGTTTCCTCGTTCGACATCATGCGGCTTGATTTCTTCCCTTTGGCTTTATCCTTCGCTTTCCCTTTCGCGTCCACCACCACAAAGTCGTCGTCGCCGCCTGCTTCTGCAACGGAGGAGTCCTTGACACGAGTTCGGACACTCCGCCTTCGTGTCACAGTACCGCCGTCCTTGACTTTGAGTTTGGCCATTGCATTGGCACCGGGGCGGAACCGCCAGTCAGGATATTTGGCACGGTGATCAGCAAGAGCTAGGACGGCTTCTGCTTCCCATTTCTCCCGTTCCTCAGGCGTGAGCATCTTCCAACAATGGCCTGTAAAGTGTGAGGTTAGAGCGGCCGAAAGAAAAGAATCGAGTGGGAACATGCCGATGATTTTAGAGAGGTTGCTGTGGTTGCCCTCCACCTGTCCTGGAACATTCCGGTCGCGAATGAACGCGGAACGGAAGAGAATGAACGCGTTAGGAGGGCGAGGGATGTATGATGGATCACGATGTTTTCCATGGGGCCGCGACCTCAGCATGGGCACGGCTTGGGTAGACGTTGGTTCGTCTGGGGTTATTGGAGAAGGTGGTGGGCTGGAAAAGACAGACGCTGAGGTTTGTGGACTAATATCCTGTGCGGCGGTGGGTGCCGAGGTTGAAGTAAACGAAAGAGGTGTCATTCGCGAGAAAAACGTGTAGGTAAGCGAAGGGTTTGGATTGTCTACCAAGGGGGGCATGTCTGTGCAACGTGTTAAACGCGTGAATAATCGAGGATTAGGCTGTGTTCACCGTCATCCTCGACGTTCTCAAAGACTGTGTCCCTTTTGTGATCGAGGGGCATATGTCGACTTGTGAGGGGGCATCATGGTTACCAGCAAGAATCATCTTTTTTTGTTGGAATCACTCACTGATAAAAGGACGGAGAACCTAGGGTAAGAAATCTGACGGGGCTAGAGCGATTCTGATAGTGCATCTGCCAGCAAAACTTCTCCTTTATGCTCCTGACCTTATTCCCACCAGTGATTCTGGACAACAGTAGGCTTCGAAAACGTCCCTACTTTCGGATGAACATGAACATATCCGACGTCGACAGGCGAAAGACAATAAGGACGGACGCCTGAGAAAGGAATCCCATCGCAGATGCTCCTTGGGGCTTGCCTTGCCGCTGTTATCCGGTGGCGATACCTTATCTTGGGTTCAACCTACTATCCAAGGATGGTAATCGGCCATCTGGAACCCGGCAATCTGGCCATCCCCTTGTTCTCGATTCTCATATCTGCGCTCATCGACGCTCATCGCATCTCGTGTATGAGCGGCTGGTGTATTTATTCATGAGTATGTAATGCCGCCGAGTTCCATACAGCACTGATCCGGGGTACGAGACAAGTGAGCGACCATGATATGATATTCAGCACACAGACAATTCGTGAATTCGTAGGAGGATAGTCACCCAAAAAATGATGGGAAGATGCAAGGAGAGACTGGCAGTTAATTCCCATATCTCCTTTTAATCCTCTCTCACTGTACTGCATCTTTTCTCATTTCAGAACTTCTTCGAGGAAGCGGGATGACAGATATTAATACACAACAATTGCCTCCAGATTATGTATCGAACATTCAATTCCCCAGTACGAAATGCCGACGGAAATAAAATCTCAAAGTGAACGAGACATTGCAGCCCAGACTGCTGGGGTGTCCATGCCATGATCGATAACATTAAAGTGTCCGCTTTTTCCGACCCATTGAAAAGAGCTTCAAAGCCAGGTCGAGATTGGCGGCAGCAGGGCGTTAGAAGGTGAGCCTGCACCTGAGCCAAAAGAAATTTGAATACGTCAATTGCACAGCATTATTCAAAAACTTCAGGACAGGGAGGCTGTGCAAAGCAAGAATAGAGACGTCAGCAGTGGAAAAAGAGAAAAACGTGTCGAAATACATCCGGAAACAGGCTAATGCGAGGAACAGCGTATTTTACGAAACTCTGTTTTAGTCTGCCACGACATCCAGGTAGTACGTGAAAAAGCGATGGCTGTCATTCCGGTGAGTAGATGTAAATAATGTGTTCGCAACGAGGCTTTTGGTTGGGCATTTGAAAAGGTCTTAAGGGTAAAGGAAAACTATGAGTTTCGTGCTGACGTATTTTTTGCCATTTCTGACTGTTGCGGTGGCCGAACGTCATAGAAGTTCATGAGTTTAAGTCAAGAAGAACAAAAGCGTCATGGAAGTCTATGCCGCATGCTGGTTGCATGCTGGTGAGCAACTTCAAAACGTACATAGGTCGACAATGGAAAACTGCGGTGTTGATATACCCACGACGCACTCGGAAGTCATCATGGTGGCTATGGTTCTTTGCCAGAATCACAAGATGGGGAATTCGTTATTGATCAGTTCTTATTGTCGAGGAAGGGTATACGGAATATTTCGATGTGCGAATGAAACAGAGTGTTGGCAATACTAGAAACTTACAGGTGAAGTCGTCAGCAATTGACCAGCTGAGGTGCCAGATACTCATCGCTGAGAATATGCAAGATCCGTGTGGTTTTTTGGAGTTCAGAGGTATGCATATCGCCGTTCACGTTTGAGACAATACAACAAAAACATTCTCCGTCAGAACGCTATTGCTTTGCGATCCTGGTTTAGAAGCCACTCGTGCTGGTGACTATGATTGACGCTATAATACGTAGCGCTCACCCTTTTTTTTCGTTCTCGAGAAAATAAAACTCATCAAAAACCGCGGTAAATTCAAGGCAAGCTCACCCTACTGTCATCTTTCCGGGTAGCTAGCCGACGCTTCGCTAGGCAATCGCGGTAATAATAGTACGGTGTCGGCGTTGGTTGCGATAGCCAAGAGATATTTTCATACCAAACTGGGGATGGGTGGGTATTTTGACCGTTTATGATGGAGAGCTATGGAGAGATGGTACCAAACCTTGCTAAACTTGAACTTTCAGGTCAGCTTTCATGGAGGCTAATCTGAAAATGGGGTTATTGAAGGCTATCGCTCTGCAGGGAAGCAATATATCAATTTGAAATTGTGGATCCGGGGATAGACAAAGGGATGTCGACGAATAGATAGGATATGAGGTGCTCGAGTGCAGCCAAGTGCCCGCCTTGCATCGGGCGACGGGGATATTGGACAACGAGGGAAAACAATCATGACGTTTGGGGATGCGGAAGAGACGGTCAACACATGATACCTGATTCTTGAAAACGATAATAAGACCGATCGTGATATTTTGTCAAAACTGCGGCCAACGCAGATCCGTCGATTTAATCAGTAGCGGTCCTGATCATAGATGCTGAGAGTTTTTTTGGAAGCTTGCCATGGATGAGGCGCACAGTCAGATCAGTTGGAGACGAAGTGATACTTCCTGCCACAAGCAAATACTGTGTTAAATTTCACGGCCGAAAAAAATTGATCCCGAGTTCAACACATTGTGATGCCATGCAGCGCATTGCGCCTACAGAATGGCCGAACTCGATCCAGGTGCAGGCTAGAATACGTTTGTGGGTTGGGCCAATAGGTGTGATGGATCTCGCGTATTGGTTACGGCGATGACAGCATGCGTTTCGAGTCCAGCTACTTCTTGATTGCCATGGGAAAGTGCAGGTGTGAATTTGTGTGAAGGCAGGCGGCCCGTAATATGTGGCGCTCAAGTTGCGCCAACTCATGGTAATATCTCCACTGGATGCCACTGAAACCAATCAGCTTGCAGATTGGGTCGAGAATATTCAAGGCATGGGGAGCCGGGACAGTCGATTCTATTGTCTATTGTTTCAAGAGAAATCAGGGACGCTTCTATTAGGAGCGAAGCATTGAGCTTCTTCGTTCACAAGAACAAGTGGGGGACCCTCGTAGGCATAGCAAGAGAGGTAAGTTCCAAAGTATGGTTTTTGTTGACAGATTTTCTGGGGCCGGCCCAGTCAATGAGTATCCAAACTTGGGCCTATTTTCGACGATCCTCTCTCCCTCATGTTGGAACACGATTAGAAAGCTAGCGTGTGGGTCCTGGTGGCCGAAAAATGTCCGAGTGACCATGGCATGCCGACCTTGGCACACCAGTCTAGAACCCACAGTTCTCGTTATCAGATCAGCGCGCACTTGCCGACTGACTAAGTAGAGCCCATATGATGACGAATAGTAAGATCGGACAGCTTACTAGTGCGTAGGAGGAGGCAGTAGACTCGGATTCCGAGGCTCCTTTGCGTCACGAGACCACAAACTCAAACCTTGGGCCTCGTGAGGCCTCGTGTACGGAACTCAAACGGAACTGGTTCTTCGCGACCTTCATGGTCACTTCGTTTTGACTTCAATCAGCCTAAAGCCAACTTGGAGGTCTATCTTTGCTTGTCTTTGATCAGCTACGAAAACATCCAAGCCGTTCAGAAATTCTTGCTATAAGTATGTATGGGTGAATTCAACATTACTTGTTCGGGCTCGTGCAAATGAAATTGGCTTCGCTACAACCACCTCAAGCTTACGACGTCGTCAAGGGCCAGGATGTACTCATTGTCTCCTATAATTACATCCAACCCGGTGTATGCCCGCCTCACGTGCGACCTTGGGCCTCTCATGTATGTCTTCCATTATTTTGAAAATCATTCGCAGTAGTGATCGGCCTGGCGTGTTATTCTCTTATCGACCAGGGTGTAAGTTGGGTGCAACAAGACAATGCGATTGCATATAAAGGACAAGCCGTGTGTTCGCGTATCCGAGGTTGACGTGATGCCAGACGTGCTCAAGCGCTTAAAGCCCGTGGAATATGCGAATCATACATAGAAGGAAACAAAAAACTTCAGCTTGTCAATCCAAGAATATATATGCCGTTCTCAATGATGGTCGCCATCGCTGTCCTGCCAGACTCTGTCTGAGTCTGTCGTTTTCACAGCAAATGCATCTCGGCAAGGCTTGGAACTCGATATTTTGAAAAGAGCGTCTTTAGAGCGCCACGTTATTCGGAAACTCGGAAGCTTCAGGACCTCAGCGAAGTTAAGCGAAGGCCAGTCGCTTTCGCAAAGTTGACACTTATCGTGTTGTTACAATTTTGCGAGCTAAGTATGTTTCAAACTTGCCTCAAATATTAGCGCCTGTTGATTTCTTCACGTTGAAGGTTGGATGTCGAGTTGATGTCGAGCATTCACACAGATGCCAAGCAAATCGGCATGCACAGCCTCACAATCTTCTTATCGGCTGAGAGTGTGCCGTGTGCCATGTGCCTGAAGGCTGACATCCACATTCCTTCAATATCTTTGGGCAGCTTCAAAACCGCGATGTCAAGGCGTGTCCTACCGAGGGCTTGAAACTTTACAATCTGCTTATAATCGCTTGAGCACCGCAGGTAACCTTTGCCTACTATCACCTCACGATCTTCCCTTCCAGTACGCTGAACAAAAACAACTCGCCTATGCGCAGCGCAGTATCTGGACTTTGGACCACCTCTCTGTTACCTTGCATTGTATGGTTCACATTATGGCATAGTTGTGTGTGGAGCGCTAGCGCTCATGTCGCGGCGTGGCATAAAGGTGCGTCCTTGTTTTAGATAGGTGCTCGCCACTGGCTCATTGACCGGCTTTCTGTGTATCAGGAATGTATTGTTTGAATGGAACGGAAGTGGGCGTCAATGATCAAGATACTAATGCAGCTGTGCAGCCGCTATACCAGGTGATTGGCGTTTGGCGCAATTTCAAGTATGGCGCATGCTGACCAGCTTCACCAGCTGAAAGAATCGGATTGGTGGTTCCACCATGAAAACAAAGTGCGTGTTTTCTGCACGTTCCTCGCCTGTCAAGACGGACTCATTTCTATGTGTGCAGTGCGACGAATTTCCCCCTGCCGCTGGTGACTTTCTCGAACTGTGCGTCTTTGACTATTTGCACAACTCTTTCAGCCGCCTCATGCATCTCAATAGTCCAGTCGACGGCGAATTCACAGTAGAACTTGCGGTTAACCGTGCGTTTACCACATACTCATTCGGCGGCATGAATGTCGCCCAATTTGGAGACGGGGAGGATCATCCACAGCTCGGAGTATCGCCAGATGGCAAAGACAGTACAACTGGTTGTATTGTCAATCCAAACAGTTAGTTTTGTTGTTTCCCTTACCATTGAATGCTTCAAACTAAAGACATCAAAGTTCATGCTCAGAACGAGTCTATGGCAGCCGGAACTGCTTTCGCAATTTCGTACACTTCCAATATGAAGGAAGTTACCAAAGAAAACCTCGCTGTTTTCACAGTTTTGTATCAGTGTGTATCTTCCTTCCTCAACCATCGTCTTCTCTTGATGACGGGTGGATTCGTAGTACGCCGTGGCGCCGTATCGCCACATATTCAGTGCCACACCTGCCTTCCTGTCCGGAACCCGGAGGGTGTATCTGCGCCGTAAGTTAGCTCATTGCCTGGCAAGTCTTTTTTTAATTGAATTCCTTATCAGTGGGGATGGGTACGCTCGAGATATCTATTGCCTGTGACTCAACTACTGATATCCGTTTATATCAAAATTACAGGTGGCCAACGGGTATGTATTGGTCGTCTGTTATCCTGAGACACCTTTTGATTGATCGAATGACTGTATCACAATAGATGCGGAGAACCTAATATGTATATGCAACCCTTCAAATGCCGGGTAACGGGTAATACGGGGGAAGCGGCTGTCGCAACTGCCGTACCCCCTGTGTGGTGCGAAGATGACCAGACGAAGTGTGTCCAAGGACCGAAGCAGGTGTGTCTTATCTCCAACTTATAAATATGGGCGTTTGGATCTCAATCGTTTCATGCTCAAGATGGTGTACTGGAATCAACTAGAAGGAAATAACGTAGAGGTTTCTGGGTTCGACCTGGCAGGCGACCCAAAAGCACCCACCTACAACGTGAAATTAGGGTTCTCAGATGGTTGGTATGCTTCCTCCATGGTTCGTTCGGATGCTGACAGCGCGTTTCAAGGTGCCCAAACGGATATCTTTCACAGCGCAGGGTCAGCGACGCCAACGTACATCAAACCTTCACCTTCGAAGAGCAGCAGTGCCGAGCTACGTGTATCCAATATTTTTGGAACTATCGTATGGCTTGCATGTGGGTGTGCGGCCGTACTAATGTGGTGTGCCTAGCAGGGGTGTGGCGTAGCCCAAACCGATCTGATCTGAGAGTGTTATTGTGGGCTGAGAGCTACACCACATAGAAGATGGGGGTTGCTTGCAAGTCCTCGCTCTACGCGGCTTTCGTTCCATGCTCGACGCTCGTTGTTTGCTCGTTGTATAGATTTATTCTAACCAGACTTTGTAGTAATTGTGTAATATGATTCCTTTTGCTATCATTACTGTTGTTAGGCATTCGATGTTTTCTATTGCGGTTCCCTTCACAGACAGATCAATTCCAAGATGAATTGGACGATAGGGAAACTGCTGCGATTAGATAAGATCATACGAGTACAGTTGAAGCTCTTGTCACAGATTGAGTCACGCTAATATTGAGGTGAAGTTCGCCACTATTTTTGCACGATTTTCTCTTGATCTTCTCTTGGTAGCGTCTACCAAAGCTGTTTTCCTATCTATCTAAAATTATCTCGGTGCTGAAGGAAGTGATGTCGGCAGGGACATCTAAAGTAAAAGCACCCTCATCAAATTGGGCTGTCCTCCAGAAGGTCAGTAACAGAACTTTTGAACGAGGAAGAGGTCTTATTTACCTTAACCTATAGCAACTTGCTTCTACAAGTACTGCCGATGCTGGCAGGAAACGAAGAAAGCTTGATAACATGAAACACGATCATAAGGGTAGCTCGCAACAAACGCGAGCAAGGCCAGCGTCATTTTCGCCCGAACCAGTGGCGAAGAAGTCATATGCCTCGCATGTACTCCCGGACGCGCAACTGTCTGGTTCGTCATCGGGAACTGTGAACCCCGACATGAAAAATGGCGAATCCCGTGCTGCGTTGCAACAAATGGTGTTGGGACACCAAGAATTATCAGAAAACCAGCAACTGTGAGTATCTCACTCTTGCGTGTTCTCGGCTGCTGTCTCAACAGAAGGAAGTTTTGGACCTAACCTTCACGAATCTCTATTTATATGGTAGTCCTGGACGATACCTCGCCCTCGATTGCGAGATGGTGGGAGTCGGTATCGATGGTGCCGAATCATCGTTAGCTCGTGTCAGCTTGGTCAATTTTTACGGAGCGGTGATTATGGACGAGTTTGTTAGGCAAAGGGAACGTGTGGTGGATTACCGGACGCAGTGGAGTGGCATTAGAGAAACGGACATGATCAATGGTACGCAGCTGCCCTCGAAGAGAGGTCAAGAATTACTGAAGATAGTTGTGAAAATAGCAAAACCCTTCGAAGAGGTGCAGAAGCGGGTCGACGAGTTGTTGAAAGACCGGATTTTGATCGGGCATGCGGTGCATAATGACATGAAGGTGTGCCGTATGGATGTCGTTCCATGAGATTCTGACCTCAATTGATCTTAGGCTCTCCTTCTCTCTCACCCGCGCCCACTGACGAGGGACACTCAATTCTACGCACATAAATCAGAACTATGTAAAACGCGCCGTGTTGCGCTTCGGAACCTTGTCAAGCAGGAAATAGACTTGACAATTCAGAGCGGGGAACATTCAAGTGTACGTCCGATTTTTACGACGCCTGAGAGCAATATTAAGCCCGATTTGATTAGGTGACGGATGCTCGAGCGACGATGGCAGTGTACCGATTGCATAAAAAGGATTGGGAGAAAGGCAACAGACCTATACCTCTCAAGACAACATCGGCTCCTTCAACGTCCACCTCAACAGCTACCCAGAAACGAAAGCGATCGTCCATTGGTCTCAACGAGGAGGCGGACCAGACTTTTGAGGCGGATGAAGCTTCAGATTTCGAATCGGAAGCAGAGACGAAATCAGCAAAGAAGACCGATCCATCAACAACTCCCGCCTCTGCAGTCGGATCAAAAACGGGGAAGAAGGGCAAGAACCGTGTTGAAGAGGGCGAGTCATCATCTTTCCCTGGCGGTGGGAGGAAAGGGGTGAGTTCGGGGCTCGGGACTGTCGTACGCCGTGGGGGACACTTGAGTGGAGGAGGAAAAGCACGTGGAGGAGCAGCTCAGAAGGGCAAAAACGAGTGGTGGAAACAATTGCCAGGAGGGGTATCTGGAGGGGCAAAAGGGACGATGCGGGTAAGCATGAAGAAGTAGTTGTCAACCTACGATCTCTCGGGTTCTATGCAGACGCCTGTCTTGATATCTACCGTACTTGGCATTATCCTGTATGGAAAGGCAGGAAACCCCGAGTCAAATACCGGAGCGTAGCAGAAGCAAGTTGCGTACTATCTTCGGTGACATTGTCCACCGTAGACCTCTCCTTCTCATACACATGGAAAACCCCAACCTCCTCTCAATAATCTCAATTGGATATGATTATTTGAATTTTGAAGGCAATCTTTACGTTCTCTTGACTTAGGATTCGAGTAGGACACCGGACCAACCGGACCGGTGCGTATGTCGATCGTGCGAATAAACTACCCTAAATCGCGTCAACCTTTGCAATGGACTACCACCACGCGCTCTTACCTTTCTTCATCCACTCTTTTATAGATATCTAATTGTATAACAGGACAGAGAAAAGCTGCAACTTACAGAAGATGAAGTCTAGCACGCAATCGACGATAAACGAGCTCATTGCAGGGAGCGTAGGAGGGGCTGCACAGGTTCTGGTCGGACAGCCGTTGGACACAGTCAAGACTCGTGCACAGATCGCACCTAGTTCAGTGGTTTCTGCGATTACAACTCACAGTCGGAGACTGATCTTATATTTGTAAAATAGAGGGCATGTTTGTATGTGACTTTGCTATAGTCTAAGTCATTGTCATTTCCCTAGGCCTAACGCGTTATGCGTAGAAAGGACCTATGGATATCCTGTCGCAGACTTTAAGAAAAGAGGGCTTCTTCGCATTGTATAAAGGTTCGGAAAGACGGCGTTGTCTTCAACGATCATTGACATATTCGCACAGGAATGGCGAGCCCGTTGATCGGGATCGCAGGAGTCAACTCGCTCCTTTTCGCCTCGTACGGCGTGTCGAAACGCCTAATTTCACCCTTCCCACAACTATCGCTCAAGGAGATAGCTCTTGCGGGTGCCATGGCCGGAGCAGCGAATGCAATACTCGCAAGCCCAGGTATTGCACACCATACCCGAACATTCGAGCAATTCTGACAGGCACCCTGCCGACGTTAGTTGAGATGTTTAAGGTTAGAATGCAAGGACAATACGGAGCAGCCACCGATAAACGCCTTCGTGCCGTCGCTTCCGAGATGTGGAGAGATTGGGGGTTTAGAAAAGGTATCATGCGTGGATATTGGGTACGGGGTCTCAATATCCTCAAGATTATACAATCTCAAGTTTGGATATACCAGGTAACAGTCGCTCGTGAAATTCCTGCCTATGCTGGGTGAGTATCAATTTTCGTAATAAGGTATGTCATCTGATGAAGAAATCTTAGGTTCTATACAGGTATCATCATTGGCTGTTTGGTAGGGTATGATTTACTGACTTCGTCCAGCCTTTGAATTCTCGAAACGTAAATTTGGGAAGAAATATGGGTCGGAGTTGCCAGTTTGGGCTCTGCTTGCCAGTGGTTCAACAGGCGGGGTACGCTATGTCTTCGACATCCGAAACTCTTGCTACAGTCCTAATCGGTTCTTCGTTCATGATTCATTCTACAGATAGCTTATTGGCTATCCTGCTATCCCCTAGGTTTGCACCAATATTTCTTTGTTCAGTCAAGGTCTCACGGTTTAATTTAAACATAGACGTAGTCAAGTCGCGCATCCAGCTGAGAGCAACACCACCTACAGGCACTCCTGTGCAATACATTGCACATGAAATAAAGGCGATAGTGGCTGAATCTGGGATGTGAGTAGCATGATTTGTTTAGGGCATTTCATCCTCGCATTTTCGGTCTACTTATGACGTGTCGTGTAGGACGGGGTTGTTCCGTGGGCTATCTCCTTCTCGTGAGTACCTGATGTCATGTCCATCGTATGTAGTGCTTGTACTAACGAGATGTATACAGTTTTACGAAGGCAAGCCAACACATGACAGCAAGACGACAAGTCGGAACACTAACTTGCAAACTTAACATTTTTAGTATACCCGCTGCAGCAAGCACGTTCGCTGCTTTCGAGCTTACACGAGGTCGGCGTCCCCTCGCAAATTATAGAAGTTGCTATCCAATTTCCTAACATCCGGTTATTTTACAGAATATCTGGAAAAAGTCACTGGGGTTTAGGTCATTCAGCTTGAATATTTATGGCGCTGCTTGCCAGACGCGATTAGACGATTCCAACTTCTAATAAATTTATAGCAGAAGGACAACACAATCCGCCAGGGCTTGTAGTGCATGAAAATGAAGTGCGTGATGTACAGATGATGGTTACTACAGAAAAAAAAGATCTTGCCAAGAGAAAAATTGCAGGTCCAGGAAATTGCTCAATCAACGGTTTCAGAGGGTGGTTCGTAGATCACTTCCGCTCGACTCCTACAAAAGAGAAAGGTGTTCAGTAACACCAAATCAAATTAATGGAGGACTGTCATACTTTTTCTCGACACCCTGAGAAACGGAAGGTGGTCAGCATCGTGTCACCATTATTGCATGAGCCCTATGATGAAGACATACGTTTTCCTTCCAACAGATATGGGCCTTCAGCTCTGTAAGACCGAGTGATAATACAATATCAAACGTCACTGAATAGTATCGCGTTCCTCCTTGGGTGCGAATGGGCGGCGATGCACATAACGCGGTCGTGTCCGCATCAACATAGCACAACGTCGAGAACATCCCTGATTCCGTGTCCATCCATAGAGGGTTCTTGTTCAGTCCACGATAACACATGATAGGAACCCTGACGTTCTCAAGCACTCGCTTCTCGGACGCATGCTGATGATAGTTCTTCCTGAACTCTTGCGTCTCCATGACTTTGGTATCCTGTGCCAATGCGTGAGCTATGCAAAGTGCGTCGAGGCGTGATGTAAGCACCTTGGGTAAGATGGTACTAAACTGTTCCGCGATGCAGTCTATCCCCATGGGCGAGATGAATTTCTTATGCACTCGGGCAAAGTGGTCGGGATTACGAGGTTGGTAAGCCGTGTATATTTCTGTCCCATATGCAAGTTTTGAGACTCTAGCAGCGACAAAGTGGTCGATGAAGAAGGAGACAGCTCCATCGGCGACGGCTTTGTTGCTAGTGAATCGATATACTCAGGCGATCAGGCGACCGATATCTAGGATGGGAAGTTGGACGTACACATGGCTGTCTGGACGACTGACGTCAAGTCCCTTTGGCCCGAAGGTGTTCTTCAGATTGGTGAACAACCAGTCGCTTGCAGCGAAACCTCCAACGAGAAACACCGACTTCAGGTTTGGTATTAGTTTGTATCACGCTGATGAATCGGATAGAATGGCCATACTGATATTCCCGTTGTTGACACATTGCACTGCTCCTCTATCGATTTGATCATGTAATTGACAGAAGGCTCGAAAAAAGTGGCAACGTCCGAACTATAAGCGCACTACTCAATACTAGCGACCTTGGTACAAGGGAAAAACGCACCCCAAAAGCTTTAGCTGACCCGATCGAATGTTGAGCTTAGGGTCTTTGTCCCGAAGGGTGCCGAACTTGATAAATTGCGGTTCGCCAGCGCCGCGGAACCTCAGCTTGGTTGTTTTGTCAAAGCATCTCTCGATGTGCGGAATATCTCCAGCAAACCTTGTGTCGCCTAGCAGGTCTGCAGAATGGAGAGGAGATGAGTGGAGAATCAAACGATGACTATCATACCCGACATACTTTCGAGATATTTCTTGGCTTGACTTGTGACGAAGATCGATCCGTGGAAGTCACCTAATGATTAAAATGAGCACGGGCATGAAGACAAACGCTTTTCAACGTACACATCGGAGCAGCGATTTCTTCGAAAGATTGTGTTGTCGGAGATGTCTGTCTATAAGCGCTTATATCGATGGTACCACCTCCGGCATCAACGATCAAGAGGCCTTTACCCCTCTGTGAAGCCGAATATCAATTGAAAAAAGCTTTTTCTAAGAATAGAATATATAATGACCTTGATAGCCTCGTTGGTCAGACCGCTCTGGATACAGAAATGCAAGCTGGCCTCGCCCTCCGTAACGAAAGACAAGCGAGCGTGGCCGGCTTCAGTATCCGGGATCAAACCTGCTTTTACTGCGGCCGTGCGCATCTGGCCTTGTTGAGCGCCTTCCCAACCGTTTGGGTGAGTAAGGACAAACTCGGTGCGAGCCTCGAGGCCATGCCACAGTTGAACACCGTTGGCGTGAGTCTCTTCGATGTAAGTACGGGCACATCGATGGAGATAACGCAGGAAGTCGGCAAAAATATCGATGGCGGACTTGCCAGGAGGAAGGGGCGGGATTCTGTGGGTGACATGGGCGCTTGATTTTGCCTTGGGTCGGAGGTGGAGCTTAAACCTTCAATTTAGGTCAGATGGGCATTTGAGGGCAGAGTTTGAGACTTGCCATTCCGCCTTGGTCCATCCTGCATCTTCTGCTTCGTCTTCAATGCCTTCACGAGCTGCCTCAGCGCCTATTGCGCAAGGTTTGCCTTCTTTGTCGTAATATAAGATGGTCGGTATCTTCGAATCTCCCCCCACCTGTTCTTGGGCTGGGAACCTTTACGAATAACGCTGACTTAGAAAATTGATGAAAATAGTTCTAATTTCGCCTAAGTTACCGCGTCACCCCCCTGATTTCAGGGATCTCGCCAGGGTCTAAAATGCTAAACAATAATGAAGTCAGAAATGTGCGCAGCTCACGATGAACGAGACACTGACCTGTAGGAGATGCCACTGAAAGTAGTACCAACGTCAAAAGCGAGAACGAGCTTGCGGGTTGTACCGCTGTACGGAGGCCTGGCAGACATGAAAGAGAAAGAGGTAGGTTGACTATGCAGGAGAAGCGTGTGCAAGCTGGTGTCCTTATGTATATGTACAATGTACACATGCGGTCAACACGTTGGGTGGGCATGGAGGCAGACATGCAATCGCGCTTGATATAACAAGGACACGCGCAGAGACTGCCTTCGTTGAACACCACCATGACGAGTCGCACTGGGGGCATTGGCAGCTTGTATCACTCTGTTGCGAACTATTTTACCCGTACCAGCGTCGACGATCACTCACTACGAAACGATATGGCCGACACACGAACTTATGATCGAAGCCGACAGGAATATCACTTGAAGGAAGATACTGTTATCAGAGGAAAGGATGCACAATATCGTGAACAGGAGACTTCGAATGGATATGAGAGGTACTCAAGCGAGAGTGCCAGAAAGCCGCCCGCCCGTGAGGAGCCCAACTATCGCAAGGACACCAAGTCTTCCGAAACCCATCGCGACCGCAAATCTGAGCGAACTTCTGGTAGCCACTCGACAAAACATTTGTTGCGAGACCAGCTGCACGTTTTATCCCACGAGAACTCAAGTCTCAAAGCAAAATTGGCCACTTCTCAGAAGGAAGTTCATGACACCATAGATCGGGCGAGGGATTTGCAGAGGAAAGTTCAGAGGCTTCAAGGCGAGAGGGATGATGCGCTCCAGCTCGCACAAACCGAGAAGTCTGAGAGAGTCGCGATGGAAAATAGAGCAGGGAAAGAGATTCGGGAATTGAAGAGACGGCAGGAAGAGGAACTTCGCATTCTTAAGGATAGACTTCGTGGAGCCGACGAAAAACATGGTCAGGTGGCGAAGCTGCTTGATGTCCGGACAGCTGATTTGAAAGGCGCTCAAACGTTCCTGACGACAGCCGATCTCTACTCTGGAGCGGAGATCGTGACGATGGTTGAATCCTTGAATGCAGAAATCTTCCAAGCGGCGGCATTTTTGGCGGAGCTGCTGGAGGACGCATCCGTGATGGCCACTGCCGAAGAACAAGGGAATGCCTTGCAAAAGTATCAGACGCGGATGAGAGACCAGACACGGCATCAAATTGGATCGGAGTTGTTTGATCACCTTGCAACAAAGTCTGCCCGCGTGCGAGAAGACCCTTTGCCGCTTCAGCTGGCAATACAAACCTTCATTTGTGGATGGTGCACCTTTATGACGCGGTCATTCTATCCGGGAAAATCTGGCGAGGACCTGCAGCGGATCTACAAACACATATGGGAGTCTGGTATGTCCATCAATCGGCGAATGAACTTGAGAACCAACTGAAAGATTGCCGCAGAGCCCCAAGCTGTCTCCGGAAGGTGGCGAGCGCTAACAAATGCCCAAGCGAAACATCTGGATATCAACGGAAACACAGACACTATGCGTGATGGCATAATTTACCTGCTGTGTGTTTGCGGGTGGTCCAAGTCTAGCATCAAGTCCAAGGATGCAATTATATCCGCCCAACAATTGCTGTCGAGAATCGAGACCATGTGGAGGCAGCTGAAGGTTGCTATGAGAGAGGGAATCACCACCGCCGAGATGGAAGTCTTCATGGTTCCTGGAGGAGCTGCCTATGACGCGGATGCAATGGAGGACTCCTACGCTGATGCGGACAGTGTCGGGAGGTCTGCATTGCACAGAATTCGGGTCTTGTGCACGATGGGGATGGGGCTTCGGAGGACTGCCATGAGGCGCACTGAGGAAGGGAAGTTGCAAATTCAACAGGATGTGATTTTGAAGCCCAAAGTCACACTCGTCTCGGTGCTAGACGACGGGGATGGACACTCTGTGCGATCTAGAATGTCATATATCAGAATGGATGGCAGGTAAGATCGTTCAAGTTTGCTTGTCGGCTGTAGGGTTCTTGGGCCCAAGAGCTGGAGTGGTGAAGCTTATGCAGGCGTTTGTATTTATATGAATCAATTGTGAGATTGATTGATTTGAGGTAGTCTCCGTTGCGGTCTCGCATCCTGAGATGCTACCAAGATACTACCAAGATACTACCCGAAGCATACACCGACAACTCCGTCATATTTCTGAAAGTCATTTTGATACAGAATTCGATAGCCCGACATGTTACTCACCAAGGCTGATATGATGACTATAATCGTCCCATGTACGTTGTGTGCGAGTAGACTGGAGCCTAAAGTCAGCTATAGTCAGAGCACCAGCCATGAGTTTGCCATGAGTTTGAGAGAGAGACTTGCGCCAACAATTACTCAACGAGGGAATGCATCACGTAACAGAATCCGTTTCCACCCAACAACCACCCAACAGCCATCCGCAGTTCTGACTTCAACATCGTCCAGTGATCACCTATTTGTAAAAGAGTGAACTTCCGACCAGGTTAAGATAGATCGACTTTGTGCGGACGCACACGACCAAAAAATGGTCCGTAACATAAAAGCCAATATTCTGCCATTTTGGATTGTCGAATATGCAACGCAAACTCTCTCTCATAAAGCAGTGTCCTCCTCCGTTCCGTTGCGAGAACAAACATGAAAGAAATAAAGCCTTTGGAAATCTGTCGCTTCGTCATCGTTCTATACCCTCGCAATCTGGAACCTACAGGATGGTAAGTTCAGTCTATTATAGCTTGTTCTAAGGCGTTCCGTGTTGCCACCACCTGTCATAAAACCGCGGCAATGCATCGCCTCTAGGACCCTGACATATCACCAATATGCCGGATGCCAAAACGGACAGGTATTGAGAAAATCCGGAAGCAAATTGGACAGAATTTGGAGGTTTTGGAGGTTTTGGACGGCCGGGCTGGACCCCAAGTACGGACAACTCCTCTTCCTCCACAGCAGGGTAGATCCAAACGGACAGATATTCCAGCTGGGTACTGGTCCAAGTCAATTTCTCAGGCTAAGCTCAATCCTAATGAGCAACTCTTTGGCTCTTTCAATCAACTGACCAAAGAGCGTGTTACAGTAATCACAATGTACTCAAGGGGTGGTGGGAAAAACGGAAAAAACGAATGGGTAACCATTCTTCGCCTCCCCAGACCTATTAGAATATGCAATCCTCACTAGCTCCATGTGGCTCTAGATTGTACTAAGTGTCTGCCGTTAGTCGATGAAACTGTGTATGTGCCTGGATTTAAGCGCCCATCCGAAGGGCTATATATTCGGGGGCGTCCTGTCATCTAGCTTTTCCCTCCCACCATGTCACCAGAACCTTATAAAGGTACACGTAGAAAGCTCGTGTTGGCTTTCGACGTTGGCACAACTTTCAGTGGCATATCTTACAGGTATGAAAGTCCCTCACTTCTCTTCTCATACACTAGCGGACGGCGATTCATTGTCTCAATAGCATCCTCGATCCTGGCCAGATACCGCAGATATATGAAGTGAATCGGTTCGTAACCATACTTCACCCCTTCAAATTACTTCATCTGCACTAGATTCCCTGCACAAGAGCAGGTCACTGGCTTGGCCAAAATCCCGACAGTGATCTATTACGATCGGGAAGGCTCCCCTCGTGGAATTGGAGCGGAAGCCCTTACAGAGAATATCTTTGAGTTGGCAGAAAATGAAAACTGGGTCAAGGTCGAATGGTAGGATTACTTTGACACAATCACACTGACTGTCCCTGAGCGCACACCCTCCATTTCAGGTTCAAGTTGCATCTACG
Organism: Crassisporium funariophilum; assembly: GCA_014925845.1. Lineage (NCBI taxonomy): Eukaryota > Fungi > Basidiomycota > Agaricomycetes > Agaricales > Crassisporiaceae > Crassisporium > Crassisporium funariophilum. Next base: position 2,536,077 of record JACGCL010000004.1, read on the forward strand.
ACCCGGTTCCGCCTCAACGGATCATATTTCAGACAAACTTCCACCACTTCCACCGAATAAGGTGGCCATCGACATCCTAGCCGACTTTTATCGATACCTTTTTCAATGCGCACGCGATTTTATCCAAGAATCGCATGCAAATGGGCCGGACGTGTGGCTATCTGTTAAAACCGAGATTCACTTTGTGCTTTCGCATCCTAACGGATGGGGAGGCGCTCAGCAGACTTTACTGCGGAAGGCTGCAATCAAAGGAGGATTAATTCCCGATAGCGACAGTGGTCGTGAAAGGATCTCGTTCGTCACCGAAGGAGAAGCCAGCCTTCACTTTGCCATCAAACATGGTCTTCCGACCAGAGCCACGACGGTCAGCATTGTTTTGTCTGGCCAGATTCCTTTGCTAAACATATGCTAGCCTGGAGATGGCGTGGTCATCGTCGATGCTGGAGGCGGCACGATCGATTTGAGTGTTTATAGCCAGGGTGCCAACCCCTTGAAGCAAACGTTCGAGGAGATCGCCCAGCCACAATGTATGCTTCCGCGTATATCTCCACTTACGTCATTATTGGCCTGACGCTCAGCCAGGTCACTTGCAGGGCTCAATTTTTGTTTCTACGCGTGCTCGCGATTTCCTTCAAGGTGAGTTCTTTCATAGTTGTTAGTGTAAAGATAAATATAACAGGTTTCCGGTCAGGTCATCTTGCCCAATCCGATTTCTACGACGACCTCGACCACATTGTGACTTGCTTTGACAAAACTACAAAGCTGCGGTTCCGGGACGCCGACGAACATAAATTTATCAAATTTGGTTCCGTGCGCGACAATGATCCGGAGTGTAATATTCGTCTGGGTCAACTGAAGCTCTCCGGGTGAGTGCCAACACAACGTGTACCGCATGAAGTTGTGATAAATGCTCATGCGTTCACAGGACCAATGTCTCGTCGTTCTTTGAACCGTCAGTGCGATGCATCGTCGAGGCTGTCAAGGAACAAAGGAGGAGTGCGCACAAGAATTTCACAGTACGCCATTCTTGATATAGTGGCAGAGCATAGAATTGATGAATTTAAACCAGCACGTTGTACTTGTTGGGGGTTTTGCTGCTAGCGACTGGCTTTATAAAAAGGTATCAGAGTCACTCCAGCCACTGGGATACACAGTCGTTCGCCCCGATCACCATGTGTATGTCGCTTTCTATGTTTCAATTCACTCCGGAGGCATGATGACGACAATGTTCCTTGGCTGCAGAATGAAGGCAGTCGCCAATGGCGCGATTTCATACTACATCAACCATTATGTTCAGACCCGTGTGTCTGGGGTTACATATGGCAGCTTGGGGAAGATTGCTTATGACCCTTCCAATCTGGAACACAAGCTCAGATCATCCAAAGCGACCACTTCGGCCTCAGGTGGACAGGAGATAGTGCCTTACTTTTGGGTGATCCTTGAGGGTGTCAGTCCTAATATCACCTCGATTATTCAAAGACGTTTACCTCGCATTTTGGCACAGAATAAGCAAGTCCCCGAATCGAACGAGATTCGAAGAAGTTTTCACTGGCATATCGCCAACCTAAGCTCGCTCAAGGAGTCGAGGGATGAAATTTATAGTTACGCCGGGAATATCGTGAACGGTGCATTTATGGATGTAAATAAGGGTACAATAACTCCCAATCTGCGTCACGGTTTCGCTAATTTCACGAGTCTAGAAAAGTTCTCAAAGCTTTGCACAATCGAAGCCGATGTTTCCCACCTCGCTAACAGCTCCAGTATCGAGACAATGTATGGGCCGAAAGGCAGGTACTACAGGTTCAGCTGCGATATCGTCTTGTCATTTGGAGGTACCGAGATAAAAGCGCAACTTGCATGGCGAGAGAATGTAGGTTCCATCATGTGCCATTTATAAGGCGCACTGCTCAAAACATTCATCCTCATTCAGGGTGTGGAAAAAAGGCATGTTTTTTCTCACTGTCAAGGGGAAGATAGAGAATAGGACATACTGATCTTTTGATCAGGAGTCCGGCAAAAGTCCTTTTCGAAGAGTCTTTGCCAAGGCTTCCAGCACCATCCGCTTCATGTGGTTCCAACCCAGTAGACCTTGGGACAACAAATACCTCGTCTGACAGTTCCTGCATCGTACAGTGACACTGATTCTACGTCATTGTGGCTAAAAAATATGCAAGGTTACAGGGTATTCACTTTCATGTTGTTGGGAAACTTGTATCAAGGTTGGAGCGCGTCGAAGCTTGATGAATTCTGTTTCAAACTGTTTCAAACTTGAGATCATGCAGTACGTAGTGCAACTTGAGTGTCATTAGACAGAAACATGCTTTTTTCAAAATGATACATTAGGGACAGAGTAAGCGTCACATTTGAGAAAGTGTACCTCCTAGGCGGCCGTCTGTCAAGCAGGGGCGATGAATCAGCCCTTGTCCTTGATCTAGTAGAAATTTTGATAAAGTTGCCATGCCAATGCTATGGACCGGGTCAAACTGAGGAGTCCGACCCCAAGCTGTTGCGGATGAAGGACGAAGTCTCTCTTCTTGGATTATAGAAGATGTTACGATGGGGTCGACGCAGCTTAGTGAACCGATTTGCGCCACTACTTATCCCAATCTGAATTTCTTAACTTCTTCCCCAACCCAAGGCACCTCGTCCTCCCAATGCGTGATAACCACTACCGCTTGATCCTGTCCTACACCTGGCGTCTTACCAGGTACCTCACCACGCAGATAGCGCCTTGCAGCAGCAATCATACCATCGTCCATTCCGCTCCATGCCTCGTCAAGGAGCACCAGCGGCGGTTTGCCAACAAGCGCCCGCATCAGAAGTACGAGACGCTGTTCACCAGGAGAGATGGACGAGAAAGGGAGCGAAGCGTAAGCGATCGTCTCCGCAGAGGCAGTTTTAGACGTCGACCACGCCGCAGGCCCCAGTGCTTCCAGCACCTCCCAACATCGACCAACCCTCCACTTGCGGACGTCCTCTCTCCTGGTTTCCCTGTCCTCGTCGGATCGGGTTTCCCATCCGAGACCCAATTCTTCGTCGTCCACATCCAACCATCCCACACATCCCTTCGCAATATCAACATTTGAGGCACCACGACTCCTTGGTACAAAACCACCATTGAAGCCTGTTCCGACGGCCTCCCACAGGCTCATCCCGGGGTGCCGTCTTGGAAAGGCGTCGAACATCTCGGGAGAAACGACTCCTATTGAAGTACGGAGATGAGCTGTAGGTATGCGTTTGCGGGGACGGAGTGACGAGGCTCCATCGGAAGTAGTAGGGAGTTGTAAGTGGGCTTGAGTGTACGATTGAGGGTGGTCCCCTGTCAGAAGGGCGAGTAAAGTTGTCTTCCCGGAACCTGAGACTATGGTGAGCCATGCTTGATGGAAAGAAGATATTTGCTGGCCCACCATTTGGACCTTGAAGATGCCACCTCTCGCCTTGCTTGATTTGCCAAGTGATACTTTCAAGAATCTGTGACGAGGATAAGATTGATATCGTCCTTTGAGGTCACTGTACCTTTCGAGTTCCATAGACCACATTTACATCTTTCATGTCCACCAGCACAGACCCCTCATCCACCTTGCGAGGGGAAGCAGCAGACATCTCTGTCGTTTTGATCAGCCAAGGACTTGCGTTTGAGCTTTTTCGTGCAACGGCGGTCCCGTCTTGAATCTCCAAGACGTTGGTAATCCACGACGGTACTTCTTCTCCTTTTCGGAGCCCCAAGATAATCCGAGGCGAACGTGAAAGATGTAGTCTACGTAAAGTTTCGAGGAGAATCTTTCGAGACGGTGGATCAAGACCCGCTAGGTTCGGTTCAATTGTTGCGAGTCAACGTCATGGCTAAGCACTTACTTAGAGGTTCGTCCAGTAAAAGTAATTCGGGCTTGTTTAGGATGGCCTTGACAACCCTAGCTCTTCTCGTTTGCCCGTTGCTCAATGCAAGCAGTGGGAGATCAAGCAGCTGTCCGAGATTCATCTGAGTTATCAGTGTTTCGAATAGCTCATGTTGGTTGTCTCCTGCAGCAAGGTTGTCCCTGAGGGTAACGCGGTCTTCGGCCTCTCTCATTGCACCATATCGAGCGGTGTAGTCAAAAAAAGCACCAGAGTCACCCCCCGTACGTTGTCGGAAGGACACATGAGATATTCTCGTGTATGGATCTGAGGATAGAAATGGGTATAGCCCACCCTCTGCTGCCCATCGCGCCTGAGCTTCCAGGGTGGGAGGTGCTATACGAGTGTGCCCGAGCAACGTCTATTGCATAGTGAGCAATTGATGCAGCCGAAGTGGAAACAAGTACCTTGAAGACTACTCCTTTGCCATTACCTCCGCTGCTCGATACCACGGCCCATGCTTCACCGTCTTCCACGGTCCAGCTTATGTCGCGTAGCAATGGTGTTCTGGAACGAGACGGTGAACCAAATGCATAAATATTAGAAGTCGAAGGTATGCTGATTATGAGACGGTTGCTTTGAGCATCTGTTCCATACTGTTGGTGAATTCCTGGTTTTGAACATGGTCGCAGAGCACATATTCGATGAGTTCTCCTGAGCAGTAACATTGTCAGCTCAACCTCGCATAGATTGAGCAGGGTTATGAGCCCTGCTCAATTCTTGTTTTGCGGGGATACTATCCAAATCCAGGAGTTTCCAGGAGTTTGAAATTCTTCGTTTTCCTCCGTTTGTTTCCAGTATCTCACTCTCAAATTCTGTACTGTGATACATACATACTATACATCAATGAATATCAAAAAATATTGAGGGGATTCCAAGTGCAACAAGCAATGGACCCAGAAAAGGCATTTTCATTGGTCTCAGAGTGGCATGTAACCGAATGTCGTCCCAGATCTATGTGGATCGGGCTGCTCATTCACCCTCGGGATTTTTGGACAACATTCCTAAATACAAAGCCATTCGCTATGCAAAACCTTGGACTCAAGGATGTGTTCATTCAAATGTTAAATTGAAAAAAGTTCATTTTGTGTTTACGAAGAGTGACAGACGTGATAATTTTGGAGCTCCGCACCAAAGGCAAAACAACGGCGGCAGTGACGCCAGCACGTTGCGAAATCCTCCCTGCATGACCATTGCGGCCGCCCACAGTGCCGGAGTGCGGAATATGAAAATCTTGCTGTGACTTTCTGTGACGAGGCTTTCAATCTCCTGATATGTTCGACTTTTTACGACCGGGAATGCTCCGCTGTAGCCTGTAAACGTTCCTTTCTGCAAGTAATTTTATATTCAAGTAGAAGACAAAAAACTAGATGTGCTGACGAGGTTTGGGGGATGGAGGGTTAATGGTTGTGGAGGAATACATGTTCTACCAAAAATGTTTCAAACTCCTGGATTTGCATAGTAGACTATTGTACTACTCCTTGATCTGTGACCACCATCATCTTCAAAACTTCCCACGGTTAGAACACCTAAGAAAAGAGATTTCGTCCTTCATCGATGCAGCTGTTGCAGATGAGGCTTAATCCGCAGCAGCTTGGGCTGGACTTCTCAGTTTAACACGGTCCATAGCATTGGCATGGCAAACTTCAAGGACAAGGCCAGGGTGAACGCGGTCACGTGACTAAATCGCGTTTTCTCGCCAATTCGGAACAAGGCAGAACAAGCAAAGAACAAGGTGGTCTTTCTGATCTTGGACTGACGTTCACACTCCAGAAAAAGATGAAGCAGCCGTATTTCTTTGTACTGCTTATGGTCATCAACCCTCGCGCTGTCTTAATAAATTTAATGTGGACTTCTCGCAATCTGGAGTAACGGCTGTCGCACTCAAAGTCACACTACAACGTTTCTTGTCGCCTTTGTTCCGTGTCTGGTGCTTGCGCTCGGTCGAAGTGCTCGTTTGAGCACCTGGCGTTGTCAAAGAACAAGGTAACCATGTCTGTTCATGCATTGCCCGCGGCTAGCAGGAATGGAAATTGTTGGTTGTACCATCTGTCCTCCTGGTTGTCGGATTTGGTTCAGCATGCCTATCAACCTTGTACTGGATGAGAGTCAGTGTCCACCGTTGATAGGGATGTAGAAACGCCATGAGGCCTTGTCTTCATGAAGTGATATAACAGCCCTCTTTTTCACTCCATACCTCTCCAGTCTCTCGACGAACCGCCTACCATGCCCAAACTAACCACCAAGGTCTTGCTGTATGCACAAGAGGTGGCCTTCATTGCGATGACGCTCGGCGTGCTAGCCGCCAGAAACAGGTTCTCCATTAGACGCATGAAGAGACATTGGGTTCAAACTTCTACTAATCCCGACTTCCACGACTTTATAGAGTCGTACATGCCGCTCATTCTCAAACACATCGAACGGCTCTATCCCCGCTACCTGGAACTTTCGACGTGGTATGAGAAGAAGAAGGAGGACATCCGTATGAGCCCATCAATCTTCAATCCCGCGCCTTTCGAGGCTGTCTGGTTGGCAATGGTGGAAATGAGGCAGTTGGGTTCTTTGCTTCCTGACCACGTTAGGTCATACAAATACGCTGGGGTTATGAAACAAGGGTGCGTGGCCAGTCCTTTATTGCAAAACAATTCTCAACCCTCTTCCTTCTTCATGTTTTTCTTTTCACACAAATTTCAACCCATATGTCACAGGCGCATCCGTATCGAATATTATACCACCTTGGAAAAGGGACAACACCAGACGCCCGATACATGGATGTATTTGCCTATCGTGCGTAATCAAGGTGTTGATCTCAGCGTGTTATACAAGCAGTGGGGTCTCGAATCCGTCGCTGTACGTGTTAACCTCGACGTCATATTCTTTCTAACATGAATTTTGGTTATACTTAGTTCGTTGTCGACAACAAGCTCCGACCCGTTTTTAAGCCTGCCAAAGATCGTTTTATCTCATTGACTGCCGTCCACGATATTTCGAAAGGGTTCTCACAACCCCTAAGAGTTTTTGGTGTGTTCTGCCGCTTAGATCTACCTTCGCTCGATCTCATCGTTTTACGCAGAATCTCGCATTTCGACCATGACTGTCGTAAAACGCACTATCCGCAAGCCGTGTTACCTCGTCCTATTTCTCATGGCTAGCCTCTACAAGATGGCAATTGGCTACCCCATTGAAACCAGCTACATGAGCGTCCTCTACGGCTCGCGATATGCACTATTTTATCAAGGCCTTTCACGTCGTTCTGCGCATCTCCGTCACTCCTTGACGATGGCATCTCGAATCGTCACGCATCTATGCTATGCGATCATAATGTTATTCGGGACGCTGATCTGGCACACCTTCGTCGCGGCCAAGATAGTTACTTCCTGGCCAGTCAAGAAAGCCGCAGCAGTCGCTGCTTGGGGCATCACCCAAGTCGGAGGCGGCATCAACATCATACTGTCGCTTGACAAGAAGGCCTGGGTTGTCGTTGCCGCCTTGAGCTGGTACACGGTCGCAGAGTTCCGCACGCTGGGTTTCTGATGAGCGCCCAGGATGGACATCTATGTTTTCTCTTTTTTCTCCCTCTTTCAACATGAACTCTATGCCGTATGGTCTATATGCTTTCCTTTTCCTACTACTATGCATCAAAGTCCTCCTTTATCTCTTTCTCCCTCATTCATTCTCTCTCTCTCTCAACTCTCTCTCTGTGTTTTCTCTCCTCTCTCTATCTCTCTCTCCTTTTTCTGTACTTCTATGACGCCTAATGTAGATGAAGACCGAGAAATTATTAACAATTGTATTACAACACACATACTCGTATTCCATCGATTTTTTTTTCCAAAACGGCAACGAAACCGCCCTCTCCCAAAATGAATTGTCAGAAGAAACAAAATAAATATTGAGATCCGTAGATCTACCACTCCGGGAAAGCGTGTCATCCTTGTGCAGGGGCCATGCTAATCTTCTCTGTATCGTTCCAATTTTTTCGTATGTCACCCCGAAGGGGACATAAACCTTTGTGTTAGGAGACTGGATACCATAAAGCGCTTGCATTTTGCTCAGTCGACGGGGTGATACCAAGCAAGGCCAAAGAAAACCCGTTCCGATCCAAGGCCTTGGTCAAGCCATCAGTAAATTGTGGAGAAACCGGCAATGTTATATAAGGTCCACGAGGGCTGGGTTTTTTACCGGTCTGTTAAAAACATCGGAGTAGATCTCATGTTTCTAATGAGTTTATAACATAGCAGGGTCCTACAAACCATGTTGAATACTTGTGAAATACTATAGTCACCATAGCACCCTGTTTGGGTGCTGTTTTTATTTTCACCTTCATGCTCCTTCTTGGTATTGTTTTCACCACCCTCTTGTTAAAATCTCATTGCCAATGTTAACAATCCTAATGGACATCCAAGAAAGTCTGATTGCTATCTGCAACTGATTCATCAACTGCAATGAAGAAGTCAACCTTGCCCACAAGCTTGACACCCTCTATCACACAATCTCTGATGCCAACAGCCAGAATAGGAGGTCTTTGCCTTCCCCCACCTTTTCCTCTGGACTCCAATTGGAATGACTGGAGTCCAAGGAGCCTCTGCGGACTCCGGTCGGACTATTTTTGGGTGAGATCACTATGTCAGGTTGGACTGGGCTTGGAATATTTTCCAAGCCCAGTCTAAGCCCAGTCCAATACACATTCAACAGCTGCGGCATTTGCCACCGGGGTGGTTACTGTGTTGTTTGTGCCCAATGCTGGTGTGACTGGCAGGGTACCATTTCTGTTGAAATTCCCTTGTTGGCCAAAACCTGGGGGGAGCTGTCCCTCCTTTTTGCTGCCCTTCCAGTAGCAGCCCAAGCTGAGGTGGCCCTTTTGAGCGCAATTGGTGCACACCTTCTTGGAGTATGCCTCCCCTTTTGCAGCTGCCTTGAGAGTGATTGCTGAGGTACCTGGGGCGCCTACTTGCCCGGTCCGGCCAACCCTTGACCAATGCATTTCCAATTGGATGATGGTGTTGACTGATGTGGTTGATGTGTGCAGGGTCAAGATGATGTGGTCCCAGGACGCTGGTAGTGATGCCAAGATGATTTCCCTGAAATTGGCATCATCTATCTTAGTGCCCACGGAATTGGCGCAGTTATGTTTGGTATAGAGCTTGGCTAGATGTGTGGGGAAGTTGTTGCCATTGTTCATCCTCAGTCCACGCAACTCTTGCTGGGTGTATACTCTGGCAAGGTCAGTGGTTGTCTTGAAACAGTTGGTAAGTGACTTCCATGCCTCTGATGCTGTCCCATTGTTCTTCAAACCAAGAACAAGTGGGTTTTTAATGTTCTGGCATATAGCAATATGGCACCAGGCATCCCTTGTGTCCCATTCCTCCCATGAGGGTGTAGTTGATGTCCACTTGGTATCAGAAGTAGTGGTTGTTGTGGTAAAGGTGGGTGACATGCTGTCTGTTGCTTCTGTAAGAGGTTTTGCTTGTTCTGGCATATAGCAATATGGCACCAGGCGTCCCTTGTGTTCCATTCCTCCCATGAGGGTGTAGTTGATGTCCACTTGGTATCAGAAGTAGTGGTTGTTGTGGTAAAAGTGGGTGACATGCTGTCTGTTGCTTCCATAAGAGGTTTTGCTTTGGGGAATTCCGGTTTAGGGATTGTGCCTTCCAGGTATTCTTGCGCTCCTTGGAGCCTGCATGCCATTAGAATAGTCTCCAACCATTCAAGGTAATTTGTGCCATCAAACTTCTTGGCTTCTGGCAGGGAGGGTGGTGATGTGTTTCTGCTGTAGGTTGTAGACATGTTGTTGTATTGCTGAGCCTAGCAAATTTTGTGTGTTTGATAATCTGAGTTACAATTTTACGTGGGGCCCATAACCTGTAGTTACAAAGTGCAGTGAGTATCTCAGATGCACACACAATAGGTGTAAACAGCTGAGGTACAGTCTCTTGCTTGAGGAGAGAATAAACCGCACCCGGGAAGTCCCGTATGCAGTATGTGAATGTGATGGGCAGGGTGAAGTATAGGCGGGTGTGCATGCACTTGCTCAATATGGTAAGTAGAGCAGGAATGAAAGAAGTAAGTAAAGAAAAATGAAAAGTCTGTCTACTCATGGGGCATGCCTGTTTCCCTCAACAAAATGGACCTGTATTGCTGAAAATAAGAGGAAAGACTTGACAGTTGAGCAGGTTCTTGCTTGGATAGACCACAAACACCTCAAGATCATTGGCATATTGCACTGGCTTTGTACATTGGCTGAGTATATCCCTAAACTATCCCACTACAAGTCTGATGTCGCTTGTCTATTCCAAATGTGCGCTGCAAAACATTGTATCAAGGTTTTGGCTACTAAGGTTCACCCTTTGGCTATCAGCGGAAAGAACAAGACAGTCACCACCAAACTCCAGGACACCCTTCTCAACTTCATATTCCAACTGGGACATACTCAAGATGAACATCTTCCATGTCTTCTACTCATTGGCGGCAATGGTCTCATATATAAAAAGATGCTTGTCCTTCAAAAGTATCTCCAAAATCATGCACCTCCATTCAAAAACTTCTCATTCCTTCAACCTGTTCTCAAGTCTTGGCACATGGAGGCAACCTCAGCCGTGTTTTTGAAACACATTGGGGCCGGCCACTCAGCAATGACCCATCCACATTTGGCCATAGCGCAAGCTTGATTGGCCAGGCAGCCCCACCAAATATGAAGAAAGTAGATTATTATCCCAGTGTGCAGCTCCTATTCCTGGTACTTGATGTGCACCAACTTGACTGCTGGAGGCAAGCATTTTTTCTTCTTGCATTCCTTTTCAACTAACTTACAGATATTCAGACTGGCTCTAGATACCAACAACATCTTCACATACATTCAGAAATAGAAGCAAGAAAACACTCTACCTTTCTTTGAAGAACTGGAAGGCATTGCACAAAAGCTGTATTGTGCTTATACAAGCTCTCAAGCTCAGTATTGTGCTATGTCTGATGTCAAAGGTCAAAATCCATGGTTAGTCACCTGCATGGCTTGACATGGGAACCACACCCGCAAGATGTGTCTACCAATGGCATAGGTATCTCTAAGGCTTGTAAAGTTGGGTCAAAGTTGAGGCAAAAGAAGAAGTCAAACCAAGAAAAGGATGTGCCTAAAGACAATTCCAATCACAATGAAAGTTCAAGGGTGATCATGTACTTTTGCAGTCAATTGCTTTCATGCGCAATGCCATGATCAGCAGAGAGTGCACATACACTATTGCAGATGGAGATTCTGGTTGGCTGTATGAATGTCTTAAGGTAATGTTCCATTTCTAAACCCTTGACAACCTGAAGCTGACCTTTTCTGAAGGTTATGTAATTTACTTTTGCAGGATCAAGTCACACAAGATACTCAACATACCTTCTGGAGTTTTTTTACAGATCTTGAGCTTGAGTCTAGTCAAGACCTAAAAGAAGCTGGATTGAATAGTATGCTTGTCAATCTCTCTGGAAAGGAGGGTGTGTTTAGTGCAGGAGATTTTATTCAAGAGTTCTCTAACCAATTGCTAGAAGATATCATTGAGTGCAAAGGGGCAGAATTTGGGGCCCCATTTATAAGAGAGACAATATTACGCAACCTGCACCATATGGGCCGTGTCAAGACAGAGTTATGCAAAAGTGTTGGTTTATCAACAAAATCTGGGCGGCACAGTGACCCTCATACAAGACCCAAAGTCAAGACATTAATGCAATCATATGCTCAACTTGAACTGCACAGGGCAACCTGGTCATGTCATAGACAAGAAAAATGTTGATGATTTCACTCAAGGACGGCGTAAACTCAAGAATGGAACATTTGCAAAAGTGGGCATTGGAAACTACACAAGCAAGAGGGGCGGGTGGTATTGTTGCCACACAATCCAATACAAGCACACAACCTGACAATGGCTGTCTTGACAAAACCAACAATGAAGCCAAAGAGGAAGAGCTTCAAGAACATGCACCAACATTAGGCTCTATCCAGTTTATTGATGCAGATTTCATCATTGACACAGTTGATACAGAGGAGACTATTGCTATTTTCATTTCACTCTCAAAGCCTGTCAACAATGCCCTGGAAACAGGGCCTCAAGAAATGTTTGAAGATGGCGGCAATGATAGTGTCAAAGTTATGCTTGTACCTGATTTAGACTAAGGGCTTGGATCTCATGGTGAGTGTTGTGGGGTAGCCAGTTGGGCTAGCCGAGCAGAGAACAGATTGACAAGGACGACGACACAACATACACAACATTCACAATCATGACATCACGATACGTAGATTAGATTAGATATCTAGTTTGCCTCATGCCTTTCTTCATGCCTCCCATTCCGGGGGATCTCCCTTTGACAATATCCCGTATCATTTGTATTCGTATTCTGGAGAGACACCACAGACACTACAGAATCGAATATATCTCATTTGCTCCCTCTCGCGCTCTTTCTCTTTCTCGTTCCGTATCGTGACGTGAAATCGACTTTGTGGTCCAAAGCCCCTTTGTTCTTCGTACTCGCACCCTTTCAAGATCCCACATCTGGAGCCCACCGCGAGGGAACAAAAGCTGCTGGAGCCCTCATCAATTCTCGTGCTGTAACCCACTGTTTCCCCATTCCTCACCATTTCCTTTGGTCGACCACCGAAAGCCCCGCCGACGGGAGGCAAAGGGCGCGCTCCGTCGCCGCCGCCGATTAGGATACTGCCGCATCGCGACGCAGTCACCGGATCCTCAACAAATCGTCCCAGATATCGACCCCTTCCTGTCCGACCACGTTACCTATTCCCCGACGTTGTTTCGTCGTCAGCAACTATCGACCTCAGCACTGTGACTCAAACATCAAAGATACCAGAAGAAATACATACACCAACACGAACTCCAACACCGACCCTCGAAGAAACATTAACACCCCTATCATCAACACCGCAACCAACCTCGACACCACCACCGACAACACCACCGTCGTCGCCACAAATGGCAACAATACAACCGCCGAAAGGTATCGCAGGCATGCCAGTACCAGGAACGAAACGCGCGCCATACTTCGATGGGAAGGATCCTAGCGAGCTCCTAGAATTCTTCGACGAGTTTGAAGAGCTGGCGAAAGATTGCGCACTGACAGGAGTAGAGAAGGTAAAGATGGTGGTCAAATACGCTAACACGAAGACGAAGAAATTTTGGGCCAGCTTACCAGGCTACGAGGAACAGATCTATTTGCAATTGAAGAACAAGATTCTCGACACATACCCAGGAGCGAAGAAGGGGGAAAGGTATACACGAAAAGATTTAGAACAAATTATGTATCGATATGAAGCTCACCGTATAAAGACCGAAGCAGATATCATCAGCTACTACCAGGAATTTTGTCCGGTCGCCGTCACTCTCGAGACCGACAGTCAGATCAGCGCCAACGAGAAGAACCGCATGTTCTGGGAAGGGCTGCACAAGAGCGCACAGAAAGCAATCAAGAAAAGACTCGAAGTCAAAGAGGGGACGGCGTACTCGCGTTCGAAGGTCCCGGATATGGAGAAAGTGGTGGAGGCAGGACGGGAAGTGTTCGCCGACGATGCATTTGATGCTGAGAACAGGAGGGGGAAATCGAAGAGGAGAGGCAAGCGTCGGGATAAGGATTCGTCAAGCGAGGAAAGTAGTGAGGAAAGCAGTAGCGAGGAGAGTGAGAACGAGGAGTCGTCATCAGAAAGTGAGGAGGAGGACCGGAAACGAAAGAAGAAGTCGAAGAAGAAGAAGAAGGAGAGCGGACGGCGGGAGGTGGCGACGAGGAAGGTGGTGGTCAAGGAGAGCGGACGCAAGGAAATGGTAGACGAGATCGATGAGCTGTCGAGACGGCTTGGTGGAATGAAGGTCGGCGACAGCGCGTACACAGCCAGTTATGTGAAACTTGCAGTCCTGGCCCCTGCGGCAGCACAGCTCCTTCCGTCCCCTTGGCAAACCGCATCCCCTACAACTATTACAGCAGCGGTCCCAGCACATCAACCACCTCAGAACCAACAGGTACCCCCTCAGCCCCAATATCCATACCAGCATCAGCATCAGCAGTGGAACCGTGGTGGTGGAGCGCGGGGATTTCAAGGGCGCGGAGGATATGGCCACGGAGGACATGGAAATCATAGTCGCACTGTCAACTCACCATACGATCCTAACTGTACATGCTACTTCTGTCGGGGGATGGGACACATCTCGCGCAACTGTCCGATTGCGGGCGAACATCTACGGGCCGGACATATTCGCTACGACGGAGCTGTATGGGTTTGGGCGGACAGTGGAGAACGTATTCCGCACTATCCTGGTGGCATACGAGCGGCGGTCGAAGAGCAACATGGGGTACTGCCAGTACCGAACGGAGGAGGCGTACCAGTTCAGATACAGGGCCCCCCTGTGCCGCAACCAATCGCCGCCAGAGGCAATTTTCTTCAAGTATTCATGCCGGAAGCGGAGTCATGTGCGATTATCGAGAAGGTTGACGAGAAGGTGGAGACGGAAGTCGAAGAAGATGAGGTTGTGGTGTGGGGCGCGATTGAGGAGTTGGAGAAAGCGGCCGCTGGGGTCACATATGCGACGAGGTCTAAGGGCAAGAAAGGCGAGGAGCAGCATGATAGAGAGAAGGCGAAGAAGAATGAGGGAACCAAGGTGAAGGAGAAAGAGGGAAAAAGAAAGAATACCGTCACTGAAGAGGAAGAGAAAGTAAAGGAAGTCACAGGAGAAAAGGAGAAGAGAGAGACGAGCAAAGAAAAGGAGAAGCAGAACGAATACTTACGGAATCCCAATCCTCAGCAACCAGCCTTCACATACGAGTCTAAAGCCGCTGATCCCGCTGCCCCGCAGAAGTTCTACCGCCGTATTGTCGACACCATCGTCCCAAATATCACCGTCGGCGATCTACTCTCACTTAGTGGAGAACTTCGAAAAGAAATCGTCGAGAACTCACGTACGGTGCGCGTTCCCAATCCGGTCTCACACGACACGATAGCCACCGCATTACAAACGCAGGTCGACTTACAGAACATCCCACTTGATTATGTGACACCATTGAGGGAGATCGCGGTTAGGGTTGCAGGCGCTAAGGAGGATGCGCTGTTGGATGAAGGATCCGAGATTGTGGTAGTGCGAAGGGACTTGTGGGAGGAGTTAGGGTTTGCGGTGAATAAGAAACGGCTGATGACGATGGAAACGGCAAACGGGGGGAGAGAGGCGATGGGCGGATGTGCAGAGTTCCTGGAGATTGAGGTGGAGGGCATAAAGACATGGGCGCATGCCTATGTGGTTCCAAACGCACCTTATCGATTGTTGCTGGGATGACCATGGCAGAAGAGTGTGTTACTCGCTAAAGTGGAGACAGAAGTGTAGACCTGGCGTAGCTAGACACGACAGGGCGTGATCCTCAGTGTCGGGAATATGGAAGTTGACAACTCAATATATTACCTAGACACGACAGGGCGTGCTAGTCACGGAGTTAGCTACAGAGAAGTAGGTAATGAAGGGAATACGTACATCCTCAGTGTCGGGAATATGGAAGTTGACAACTGAGGACCGAAAACGGGTGAAGCGCGAAAGATAAAGGGAGCGCGAAGACACGTGATGTGAAAGACGTCCTGACCCAGACTGTCAGGTCAACACACCCCCAGCAGGACGGAAAGAACAAAAGATAGATCACAGGGTAGAAGGAGGAGGCGATAAGCCAAGGACGTTACGATGACGAACAAAGACAACCGAAGGCAGAGACTTCGTGAAAATATCAGCTGGCATGTCTGCAGTAGGTATCCAGATAGTCGAAAAAAGGCCATCTTGAATATGGGTTCGAATGAAGTGATGTCGGATGTCTATGTGTTTTGAACAAGCAGAAATAGAAGGGGAATTGGAAAGAGAGCAAGCAGCTTGATTATCAGAAAGGATAGGAAAAGGTTTTGGGATAGGGAACTTCATAAAGGAAAGGAAAACACGTAACCAGAGGGCTTCTTTGAAAGCATGGGACATAGCATAATATTCGGCCTCGGTTGATGAAAGCGCAATGGACTTCTGCTTGACGGCGGACCAGGACACGAGTGAACCTTCGAAGAAAAATGAATATCCCGAAATACTCTTGCGGTCGATTGCATCAGACGCCCAATCAGCATCGGTGCATCCCACGTTCTGCATAAAACCAGCAATAGTCGAAGGAAGCATGTCTGATGGTTTCCCAAGCCTGAGGGACAGCGTGCGAGTACCAGCGAGGTAATGGAGAACGTGTTTTGCAAGAAGTAGGTGAGCACGCGTCGGCTTTGCGTTGAACTGTCCCAGCCACATTGCGGCGTATGCAATATCCGGTCGAGTAGCGACAGCAAGATAAAGAAGACAGCCGACAAGACGCTGATACTTTGATATGAGTTCGCTGTCACTAATGTCAGGGATAGCGTTCGAGGGTGCCAACGGTGGCTTTTCATTGTGCTTCGGAGGGAGTGGCGTGGCTACAGTCTTGCAATCCGACAGGTTCCATTCGTCAAGAAGGTCCGCGATGTAAACATGCGAAGAAAGCCAGGAACAGCGGTTAGGGCGATCACGAATAATCAAAATGTTCAAGAACTTCTCGCAAGGACCCATGTCAACAATTCGGAGCCGACGTTGCAAGACCTTGATGAACCATAGGTACAGTGATGTTGAATTGGTCAAGGCGAGGCCGTCGTCGACGTGAATCGGGACGATGAGAACCAGCGGCGAACCATCGGTCGGCATTTCCACGGATGGATCAGGAGATGCTAACCATTGGCCAAGAAAAACACCATGATCTACCTCGCACCGAATCATGCCAAGGTCCAGGAGAAGTGATAGGAAAAGCATATAAAACTCGTATGCTGATTGACGCAGGCCATAAAGCGCGACCAGAAGACAAAGGACTGTGTTCGGGCGGGGAGAGTGATAACCAGGAAAATGACGTGCGTATACCGGGTGTCGTAGTTTAGCATGAAGAAAAGCCGTTTTGCAGTCAAATTGAAAAATGTCCAGGTTTTGAACTGTTGCCCAAGCCAGAAGGATCCGAACACTCGCCATTTTTGCCACTGGTGCGTACGTTTCGTCAAACTGACCAGGTCGTTGACTGAAGCCTTGGGCTACCACTCGTGCCTTCTCCTTACCCAGAATGACATTCCCGTCGGCGTCGGTCTTGTATGCGTAGACCCAGATGAGTCCCACAGTCTTCTCGCCACGAGGGAGCTCAACCTCTTCGAATGAACCCATTTCCCGCAGACTCTCCTTCTCCCTTTCCATAGCAGCCTGCCACACCTTAGCATCAGGACGAGCCATGGCTTCCGTGTAGTTGGAAGGTGGTTTTGTAAGATCAAAGGGACCCATATGCGACTGTCGTGACGACGAGGACAAGAAGCAGTAATTCTTGAGTACATCCAGCTCCAATGTGTCCAGAGATTCCGATTCGACCAAATCAGAATCAGGGAGGGAAGAGGAAGCCAGAAAGGAAGAAAAACTCGTTATCACGTCTTCGGAGGGAGATAGGTCCACGGAAACCGCCAGCGCAGCACCCCCATCGACAGCATCACCCCCAGAGGCATCATCCACAACTGCAACTCCATCCACGATCGCACCCCCATCGCTAGTCGGAGTAGATGCACCACCCCCAGCATCAGCCAATTTTCGCCGACGTTCACGTTCCTGTCGTCGGACATCCTTGAGCTTGAGGATATCGTCATAATGGCTTCCCGCAACAGTACGAATACGTTCTCGACTAGGCCGAGTGTCTGGTTCCGAAGGCATGGCATTGATGGATGAATTGACAGAACGAGGCACACCGAGTCGTCCGGAGAGATCTTCGTTGAATACTACATCACGAGAGAAATGATATTTCCCTTTGAGATCCCGGACTCGCCAGCCTTTGCGATTCTCCTCATAACCGACGAAAATCCCCTCAAACCGTTTAAACCCAGCTTTCTCTCGAAGTTCCCCAGGAATCGCCACGAAACACTGGCACCCCCATACGCGGAGGTGGGAAACATCCGGTTTGGCATGGTGAAATACCTCATACGGCGTTATGTTGACAGCGAGAGTTGAAGTCGGTAGGCGATTTCGGAGGTATTGAGAAGAGAGAACCGCGTCACACCAAAAAGACATGGGGAGTCCAGAAGCCGCCAGAAGAGTCTGTCCACCTTCCTCTATAGTACGAACATAGCGTTCAATCTTCCCTGCCTGAGAATGTGCATAAGGAGCCGTTTTCTGAACCGCAATACCACGTGTTGCCAGGTGAGTACCCAATTTGCCAGCTGTAAGCTCAAGAGCACCATCGACTCGAACAATTTTGATCCGGCAGTCAGCCGTGCGCTCGATGAAAGCCTCCGTTGTCAGATAATGCCCGCAAGCATCACTCTTATTCCGCAAGCAGAGCAGAAAGCCAAAGTTTGAGCAATCATCAAGTATGACATGAAAGTGCTTTTCGCCGCGAGGTCCCTGGACAGGGTAAGGTCCACAGAGATCCATGTGAAGAAGCTCCCCAACGTTGGTAGCTCTATGTCCGTTGTGAGAATATGAGTGTTGCGGACTCTTCCCAATGATACACGCAATACAGTGCTCGTGTACGAAGGATCCCTTGTATGTAGCTCCAGTCACGTAATCCCGTGTGAGCGCTGCACGTGTAGCATCCTGGCCAATATGACCAAAACGACAGTGCCAGAGCGAAGGGGATGGGATCACAGCAGGGAAGGTAACAGCAGGGAAAGCAGCCGGTTGGTTGTCATCAGGTTCAATGAAATCACAATTAAGAAGGGATAGTCGACGAAAGACTGTAGCATGAAAAGTGAAGCCAGGAAGGTCCGGATCGTCGATAGGAAGTGAGAGGTCTGTTGGCGCTCCTGGATTAAAAGTGACCTTGAGACCATTCTCATTTAAGGCGCCAATGGAAATGAGATTTATGGGGGCATCCGGCGCATATAGGCAACCTCGCAGCGTGAACACAACATTCCGAGGCTCTCCAAGACGGTCAACGTAAGGAACCCTGAACGAGACATCCCCCCCACCCAAAGCGGCCAGAGAACCTGAGTTCGCAGTTCCAATAGATACCGCTTTTGAGGCGTCATAATGTTGGAAGAGCTTGCGCTGACGGATAATATGATCTGTGCATCCCGAATCGAGCGCTGAGTTATAGCGCCTGCCCAGGGAAATGAATGCAACTGATTTGAAGTCCTTAATGTCGGTGCTCACAAAAGCCATTGGGAAATCCTTAGGATCACGCAGATAATAAGCATCACGGCGGACATCGGGATTTGGCGCTACGGAAGAGGCTATGGACAGGTGTGCAGACGGTGATATAAGTTCATCAACATATGTATCTCCAGGATCAGGTAACTCAGGCGGCGGGGGTGACGCGGACGAAGTGAAAGCTTCTTCGATCATCTCGGCAAACATGGCTATGACCTTGCTCTTGTTACCGCGATAATCACTTCGTTGACCTTCCATACCGCCCCCAGGCTGGAAACAGGTAAGAACTGTGTGACCAGAGCGATTGCAATTGGTGCAGTGGAGTGCCGACCGATTAACACGTTCAGCGGGTTGAGGGAGGGACACAGAACCCGGCTTTGATGAAGGAGCGGTGATAGTTGGAGCGGCAATGGCTGGAGTATGGCCAATGGGAGGAGCTCTAGAAGGTGCAACTCGGGGAGGCTGAGCCGCCGCTGCAACACGAAATGTGGACTCCAAATCCAAGGCCGCCTCCGTCAACAATATGAATGCGTCGAGATTCTGATCATCCGAGAGAGAGATACGTTCGGAAAGACCAGCCCGCAGGGTATGGAAAGCAGCCGCGAGCGGAAGACCTCGGACGAAATTGCTGAGAATGAGCTTAACGCTCAGAGGGAAATTCGCTGACCGAAGCCGAGAGACACCGGTCCTCCACTTGGAGACGTATTCGTGGACACGTCCAGAAATACATGTGGACGCGTTCAAGGAGTTCAGCAATTCCGCACCATCAGCCCATCCACGGAGACCGTAATAATGGGTGAGCGTCGTGTAGATGGATAGTGCAGTACGGTTGGAAATGTTCGAAGAAGGCAGGAGTCCGCGCGGGGTACCACCAAGTCGAGAGACCAAAACATGTTGCGCTATGTTGTCGTCGTCCCACCAACGTGTATATGCAGTCATTTCGGCTTGAGAGCACCCAGGACGCAAAGTGGGAAGCGGAACAGGAATTCGATCAGGTCGAGCAGGATCCAGAGGTCCCGCAGGGTCGAGGATATGCCCGAGGAGTCCCAGATGACGAAGCAACGAGGTAACGCCCTCATCCCAAGAATAGAAATCGGTTTTTGAATTAAGGAGGGAAATATGCGAAACAGAAGGTAAAGCTTTGGGAAAGTTTTGCAAAGATGAAGGGGTAGGATAAACCGGAGGAGGTACGCAATAAACAAATTGTGGTTGATGTACGGAAGGATTAGAGAAAGTTTGTGCACTAGAAACGGGCTGAGGCTGAAAAGAAAATTGGGATTGATGATGTGTTTCGAGAGGGGAAGAAAATTGGGATTGATGATGTGTTTCGAGAGGAAGAACGGGGGGACGAGTATGATGAGGAATTGGAGGAGGTTGAAGATGTGGTGGAGGATCTCGAAAATTAGGCGGAAAAGACGAAACACGTTCAAAAGTATCCGAAGGGTGAATGTATGCGGTATTAGAAGGAGTTTCGTGACGAACAGGAAGCGGCGGCAAGAAATATGGTTTAGTCAAAGGCCGATTTACGGTAGTAGAATGAAATAAGTCATCGGAAGAAGAAGCAACAAAAGGAAAACGGGAAACGGGATGGGGATTTACGTTCATTGCTTGAAAGCCATCGTGCTGAGCTGGGACTATGGTGGGTTGTTCGGATTCGGCGGTCGACTCCGTGGAATAATAGGATTGGCCTCCCCAAATGACCTGCTCGTTGGTAGACGGAGGAGTCCGATACATTTGGTAACCTGAGAAAATCTGCGTGCCTGAAAGAGATAACAAGCCAAGAGAACAATACGCGCGCTCGGAAACCGAAAACGGGCGAGAAAACTGGAGTATATGCGCGCTCGGAAACCGAAAACGGGCAAAGGTGACGAAAACAATATGTGCGCGCTCGGAGACCGAAACGGGCAAGAGTAACCTAGCAGAGAGATGAGTTGAATATTCCCAAAATTGCCTTGTCGAGTTAGTCGCCTAGGCGGGGCCCATAACCTGTAGACCTGGCGTAGCTAGACACGACAGGGCGTGATCCTCAGTGTCGGGAATATGGAAGTTGACAACTCAATATATTACCTAGACACGACAGGGCGTGCTAGTCACGGAGTTAGCTACAGAGAAGTAGGTAATGAAGGGAATACGTACATCCTCAGTGTCGGGAATATGGAAGTTGACAACTGAGGACCGAAAACGGGTGAAGCGCGAAAGATAAAGGGAGCGCGAAGACACGTGATGTGAAAGACGTCCTGACCCAGACTGTCAGGTCAACAAGAAGTGGGGGTGCTGGTAACATTAAGGGATCCACTGGACAGGAACAAGATGAAGACAGTGTTGACAAAAGAGAGGCCCTCGGGGAAGCGGGCGACATCGTTCAGTTGCGTGGAGGAGGTTGTGGAAGCATGGAGGAAGAGTGAAGGGGAGATAAGCGCCGAATCGATGAATCCGACACTGCCACCTGTCATGACCACCTTGGGTTTAATGGATCTCACACGTACCGGACCGAGCGCGATCATCAACATCTTGCTAGCCTCGACATTCAAAGTTGACCCCGTTACACGGGTCTTGGCCTACAAGAAAGTCGCGAATAAAATCTTACCAGTCCCCACGACGATGCCCGATTACGCTAAGATCCATTGACGCTTCCCTGAAGACCCATTGATAACGTTACCGACACTTCCAATCTTTCCACCAGAATTCGTACCCGGGGTTCGATTGACGAAGGAGCGGATGGACGCAATTGGGTTGATGACGAATGAGTTTTTGTGGGAGGAGGAGAGGAAGTTGGTGGCGACAGTGTTAATGAATAACGAGATGGCATTGGCATGGGATGAGTCAGAGAAAGGGCGGTTTCGAGACGACTACTTCTCACCAGTGGTAATTCCAGTGGTGGAACACGTACCGTGGTCAAGGAAGAACTTACCTATCCCGCCGGGGATACGTCAAAATGTGGTCAATTTGATCAAGAAGAAGGTCGCAGCAGGGGTCTATGAACCATCGAACAGCTCGTATCGACATCAGTGGTTCTGTGTGGCAAAGAAAGATGGGAACGTACGCATTGTTCATAATCTGGGTCCGCTGAACAACATTACTGTCAAGGATTCAGCCCAGCCCCCACTTGTTGATCAGTATGCGGAGCAGTGCTCAGGACGCGCAATATATACTGGCCTAGATCTTTTCGTCGGGTACGATCACAGGACTGTCGATCCCATCTCACGCGACCTCACCACATTTGACACGCCTCTCGGAACGCATCGTCTCACAGTGCTCCCGCAGGGCTGGACCGGGTCGCTCCAAATCTTCCATAACGATGTGGCGTTCATCCTTCAGGATGAGACAGAGATCGCGCCGAATCTTTCTGATGATATCACGGTGTTGGGAGGGAAGTCGAGGATGGAATTAGCGGGTGGAGGATACCAGGTGACCAAGGAGAATGCGAGGGTGCGACCGTGGGTGAGGAAGCATGCAGAGGACTTGAATAGGGTGTTGCATAGGTTGAGGCACGTGGGGGCGACGGTTTCGGCATTGAAGTTGCAGTTGTGTGTTCCAGAGTTGATGGTAGTGGGGCAGTTGTCGATGTACAAGGGGAGGGAACCAGATAAGGGGAAGGTAGTGAAGATAGAAACATGGCCGCCATGCAAGACGACGACAGACGTGAGGGGGTTTTTGGGCATGGCTGGGACACTTCGGATCTGGATTCGGGACTTCGCGCACATTGCTCATCCACTTGTAGAGCTCACGAAGAAAGACGTCGAGTTCAGCTGGACAAACAAACACCAAGCTGCTATGGATGAGTTGAAGCGGGTCATCATTTCCAGTTCAGCCATCCGCGCTATCGACTACACCTCGGGAAACGAGGTCATTCTGTCCGTCGACTCCTCGTATCGCGCCTGTGGGTACATCCTCACGCAGCTGGACAACGACGACAGACGTCGCCCTGCACGGTTTGGCTCCATTTCGTGGAACGAACGCGAGGCTCGGTACTCACAGGCAAAGCTCGAGCTCTACGGTTTATTTCGATCCCTAAATGCCACAAAAATTCATATAGTTGGAGTCCGGAACCTCACGATCGAAGTCGATGCGAAATACATCAAGGGCATGATTAATCACCCCGATATTCATCCAAACGCTGCCATGAACCGGTGGATAGCCGCTATATTACTCTTCGATTTCAAACTGGTGCATGTGGCGGGGAAGAAATTCGCGGGGCCAGATGGGTTGTCGAGGAGGGAGAAGACCGTAGATGAGGGTGACGAGAATGGGGACGACGGCGAAGAATGGGTGGAGGAAATTTTGGGTGCGGGTATATGGGTGGCGAACGCATTAGTGGCGGCAGAGAACGGGGGCGTCTTGAAGGTTGTGCGAGAGGGAGGAAGTGTGGCGGTATGTGTGGTGGTGGGAACGAACGGTGGAGAGAATGCGACTGGGGTGGAGTTACGGTGGTCTGGGGAGAATGAGCGGCGGGAAGTGGAGTTGAGGGAAATAGAAACATACCTGAAAGACCTGAAGAAACCCAAGTTGGACGCTCGCACACTCAAACAATTCCTAAACCGTGCATGTAAATTTTTCGTCCGTGGTGGTCGTCTTTGGCGCAAGGAGAGTGGCGGGAGACACCAGCTTGTTGTTTGGAGGGGGGATAGGCTTTGCCACTTGCGCACAGCACACGACGAGCTCGGACATCGTGGACAGTACGCTACCCGACGCACAATCGCAGATCGCTTTTGGTGGCCAGCACTCGACGAAGACGTCAAATGGTACCTTGAGACCTGTCATGCCTGTCAGTTACGATCGCTTGAGAAAGTTATACTACCACCCACCGTTTTGACCCCGGCTGGACTCTTCGCCAAGATGTATGCAGATACCATGCATCTGCCAACGTCAAACGGGTACAAATACCTTGCGCAGGGACGTTGTAGTTTGATTGGATGGCCAGAATGGAGGAAGTTGAGGAAAGAGAATGGGAAGGCGCTAGGGTCGTTTTTGTTTGAGGACGTACTGTGTAGGTGGGGAGCGATCGAGGAGATCGTGGTCGACAACGGGACGCCGTGGGTGGCCGCATTGGACTGGCTCACTGAAAAGTATGCCATTCGCCATATTCGCATTTCGGCCTACAACTCGCAGTCCAACGGCGTTGTAGAGACAGCACACCGGCCTATTCGAGACTCGCTAGTGAAGGTCTGCGGGGGAGACATGCGTAAGTGGTCCGACCACGTCTCCTACATCTTCTGGGCAGACAGAATCACCACTCGAAAATGATATGGACACTCACCCTTCTTTGGCGCTACGGGAACGGAACCTCTCCTACCCTTCGATATCACCGAGGCCACATTCCTATTCCCAGATTTCTCATCTAAACTCTCCGATGCCGAACTCATTTCCAATCGTGCTATCCAGTTGGAACGTCGTGATGAAGATCTTGCACTTATTCACGAGCGAGTACTGGCTAATCGTTATAAATCCATTGCGGACTTCGAGAAACGCCACCAGAACATCATCCACGACTACAATTTCGCGCCAGGCGAACTCGTCATGGTCTTGAACAAGAAAATCGAGCCTGATGTTGGCAAGAAGTGTCGGCCTCGTTATTTCGGCCCCATGGTCGTCGCGCAACGCCTCAGGAGCGGAGCATATCGTCTTGCGGAAGTAAACGGCGCTCTATCCAAACTTAAATTTGCCGCCTTTCGTCTAATTCCCTATCGCGCCCGCTCTAAGAACGTTATTGAGGTCACCGAGTATGTTGATGCCGCAGATTTGGCGGGGATCGAGGATGATGGTTGAGGAAGTTCCTTAGGTTGGGGGATCAACCAGGGATGGTTGATATCTGAAAGTGAGGAGGAGATGTGGGGTAGCCAGTTGGGCTAGCCGAGCAGAGAACAGATTGACAAGGACAACGACACAACATACACAACATTCACAATCATGACATCACGATACGTAGATTAGATTAGATATCTAGTTTGCCTCATGCCTTTCTTCATGCCTCCCATTCCGGGGGATCTCCCTTTGACAATATCCCGTATCATTTGTATTCGTATTCTGGAGAGACACCACAGACACTACAGAATCGAATATATCTCATTTGCTCCCTCTCGCGCTCTTTCTCTTTCTCGTTCCGTATCGTGACGTGAAATCGACTTTGTGGTCCAAAGCCCCTTTGTTCTTCGTACTCGCACCCTTTCAAGATCCCACAGTGTTATGCAGTTAATACAAAGGTTATCAGTTATTCTGACTTGGAAGGCCAGATTTTGGACTTGCCCCTGGTTGATCTTGATAACAAGCCTATTGTTCAAGCCATCTTTTGCTATTTCACCCCCATTCTCATCATCAACCTTCTCTTCCTCTGACCCCATTGCTTCATCTGAAGAAATTTCCATTGTGTTTTCCATTGTGTGGGCCATTCCTTTCTTTGCCTGTTGCTTTGCCTGAAGCTCTGCTCTTTTTCTCCTCCTTCATTCAATTTAATTTTTCGCTCTTATTTCTCCATTCTAGCTCTTCTGTATCTGGAGTGAGCATATGATGTTGTAGAGTGTTGTTTCATGGTTTTCAAGAAAAGCATTACTCTCAACCAGTGCATGCACATCTGTAATAGAAATCAGCAAGCCAAAATAATCAAGAACCATCTTGATCTGTTCTTCTGGTAGAAGAATATCCAGTGCAAGGAATCCAGTGGTTTTCTTGTCTGCGCTCTCCCAGACAGACTTCTTGACAAAAGTCTAGTAGATGCTTTGTTCCAACCTTGCACATGGCTTTGGTGAGACACTTTCCCTTTGGTACCTGAATTCCATCTGACTCCTTAGCTTTCCCTGCCAAGTTTGTTGTGTTTGGTGTCTCCAAGTCCATCTCAATCAAGCACCTGCTACACTTGCAGATGTGCAGTTCCATTTGCAATGTGTTTTTATGTGCGCAACCAGGGCATGAGCATAGGGGGTTGTTCTCCGGGTTATTGTGCTGCCAATTTTGTTCCATGGTCTTGCAAGATGCAAGGTGCATGTACGCCATGCTGATATCCATAGCTTCACAGTCACTTTCCTTGTGATGCTGCCTGGTATTGTTGTCAACTAATTTTTGTGCCCTCTCAAGGGTCTTGGATCCCGTGTACAGTATTGCTTGCGGCTTTTTGACGAGTGATTGGTCTTGTCCAACATGACCAAACTTCTTCTGGACAAGGTCATCAATATCCTCTGGTTTGTCAAGTACAACAACATCTTCAATGTTTCCAATATCCCCACCAACCGCAAGAGCATCAGTACCTATGAGTATTCCACAGGCAGAATTGTTGAGCATAAGCTGACATGGTTTTTCATTGAAAGTTGGCCAATTGAGTGAGTTATGGAGGCAAATGTGTTGTGATATAGCTGGATTAGTCTCAACTCCTTTGTAGTAGAGGTAAGCATAGACCCAAATCCTAGGTTCATAGTCTATGCAAAGATGATTGTCTTCTGTTTTCTTTTGATGATCCAGGCAAGCTCCGGAAATTGTTGGCCTCCAAAACCAGATTTCATTTGACGGAAAAGAATCTGTACCTCAGGACATGAATTGGACCAGCACATAAGATGGAAGTGGTTATTGTGTAGACCTAAAAACCTACAAACATTGCTGATATGTGCACCACATTGCATTGTTGCCGTTAATGCAAGAAGGACAATATTTTGGAGACAAGCACGGACCCAGCCAATCTGTTGATAAGCCTTTTGGAATGACTTTTCCCAGGTGTTCAATAAGTGTGCTTTACCACTAGGGCACAAACCTGCAGTGAGAAGTCTCTGTTTGGTAACTTTGTGCATCCTTTGAGATCAATTGCTCTGGAGCAAGGAACAATAACTGTGGTCTTGTTATTGCGTCCTTCCACATGTCCTGAGATGCTTGGTGCGCATTGATTATTGTATTGCTGTTGATGACCAAAGTCTTCAATTTGATTCTTTCCATAATCTCCACCTATGGTTTGTACATTATTTCTGTGGCTTAACCTCATAACAAAGATAGCCAAGCATACCATCCAATGTTCAAGGTATTTTGTTGGTAGTACAACAAGAATGCATGGATTGTTTGGGAATCTAACAGCCGCTGATGGGCACAACATTGGATCCCAAGTACAACTAACATATACATCAATATAAAACTTGTTTTTCCCATCCCGGTTTGCAATATGGCAAATAGATCAACACCATTAAGTAGTTTGCTGATTCCTTCAATTTGTGCATCATGCGGATGGAATGGAAGCAATCTAGAGAGAATTTGATGGCAGAGTGCATGACCTTTGGGTGAGCTAATTTAAAAGCACTGGAGGCTCAGTGGCGCATCCATATGTTTATGCAGTTGTTGAGACACATCAACTCATGAAAATTAAATTAGATTCACTTGGCATCAAATGCCTCACATGCTGCCCGTCAACGCCAAAGGTTGAGAGACCTTGTCGCACCCACCATCAACCTCGCTGCCAATGCCATGAGATTTCCAATTCAAGTCCAATGGTCCGAACAGTTTCAAATGTTGAGCAAGTTCACTGCTTACAGGGCATTCTAATAAAAACCTAACCAGACTTATACTTAGAGTATGGCCTACACTTTACTACAGCTGTGATAGCAGCTCATATTCACATTACATTCTAAGTAGCATACTGTATACTTGCTACCAAGTGCATATCACATGAAATAATAGTTGTCCCCTCTCATCATGGTGATAGGGACATTACAATTCATCTAACATTGCGACGGCATGAATATAATGCATTATAAGGGGATAATTGGGCGGGACACTGCCACCTACTCGTCGGAGCTGAAACCTGAAATAAACATTTCACACAATTTACTGATGCGCACTTCTCGAGCAACTCTCCTCAAAGCATCCTTACAAATGGGGTCCGTCTATTCTTTCTAGATTGAATCGCTGTTTGGGGTCTACCAGTCACTTAAGCATTAGCGCGGTCAGCGAAGATTCCAAGTTGGAGATGACATCGAAAGACGACATTCACTTATAGCACAAGAACCATCGGCACAAGGCAATGGAGACCTCATTTGTTAGCCTATGAGCGTGAAATCCTTATTTATGGCTATCGAGCAGCGTAGCTCAACTTGACACCCCCTTAAACTTGTCTTGGATGATGTGCCCAGTACAGGCTCTGCTCCAACTCTGCTCTACCTTGCATCGATCGCTTCAGCTGACCTCGCTTTTGGAAAAATTCCGTTAGCATGGACTCGCCTTTCTTAACTATATTGATCATGATCACCCTCCTTCGAATTCTGGACCACTGGATCACCTACTCATGCACCATTGCTAATGACAATGACACCATTATCGGAGCGTTCTAGAAGGTCGATTTCAGTCTAATAGCTTCCTCAAAACTTGGTCCAGGACTTCTGGTTCTCTCGCCATGCGCAGAGTTTTGTAACACTGGCGTGGTTTACCATACTGCGTGTTTTCAACCAATACCAATTGGTTATTGAAACAACACCCGAACTCCTGCATGTCCATTCGACGGAAATGATCCGTCGTTGTCTTATCTCATGCAAAAAGATTATCGCTGGCGTTGAGCAACAGTTCACCATGGAATAAATCGGGATATATGATGTATCGAGGTGCGATGTTGTGTTATGTTGTGCAATCTTGACTCAATTGCTAACAGTTGATCAAAGAATCGAATTCTTGACTTCTCGCACTCGTTGTTACTGATTCTCAGTACTTCTTCGACCTTGGACATGCGTCTCTCTGAACCCAAGTTCCTTTGGCACATGCCGACATACGCTGGGCAAGAAGGTATGAGTGTAGTTCACCAAACCGTCTTTGGATGAATACTGGTTAACGGCCCGTTCTCGATAGGACCAACAAGTCGTGTGGCACTGGCAATAGCCGTCATGGTTATAAACAATTTGTCTTGCTCGTCTTGAATAGTAAATTTGAAATTCGGTCATTATTCAGGTGTGTAAAATCTCACTCTCTATCGTACTATACGTGCAGACCGTGAAAATGACTGACCGTTTTTTCAATTAGATCGCTTCAGTCTATGTCTGGTCGTGTGATTACTCGCTTACATGTTCGACCTCTAAAGTAGGTTGTAAAGGATTTAAACAACCGGTATCGCCATGTACTCGTGAATTTTGTTCCATTTGAAGGTCTCTGTATAATGGTATTATCTTTACAGCCATCGATGGACCCAACTGGAATAAATCACAAGTCCGCTCTATGTCTAGGAGAGAAAAAAAACAGAAAACAGAAATTTGATAGGGAGCCGTGACCCATTTCTCCTCAGATGAAACTCGAAGAGCAGCACTTCTCCCTACCCGAAGGTAACAAGAAGTGCCCTCTCCCCAAATCCGTCTCCTTCGATGCGGGACGTGACCTCTCCCTCCTTGAATAAAGTCCGAAGAGCAGCACTTCTCCCTACCCGAAGGTAAGGACAAGCGTGCTCCCCCATGTCGAACCCCTTTCCCCTCCAATTCGTGCTTTCCCCTACTACGTCGAATATCGAACCTGACGTGATAACAGAGTGCCGTTTTCTCTTCCACAATCTCAAGTCGTCTCGTTGCAACCTGACGTCGTCATCAACGGCCGTCCTCTCGAACTCACGGAGGATTCGGGTGATCTCTGGAAAACCACAAGGATTGCGAGCGTCGTTAAAGGGCTGCAAAGCAATGTAAGTAAATGCGCAAAACAAGAATCAATGACACTCGCTTACCTGTCGTGTTATCTCAAACGATCATCGCTTTGTGGGATGGCGATTGCGGGAGGTCCATATGTCGTCTTGGGAGGGAGGACCTGGTTTCGTAGCAAGAGTGGTAAGTGCGGTGTCAGAACCAGTCTGATAACGAGTGCTTACCTCAATCCCTTGCAACGTAACACGAAACACTGCCTTTGTGCGAAATCGATGGCGGGAAACAGATACGTCGGCTCAAAGCATGCACGACGGCTATCGCCTGCGTGCGACAGAGATCACGGGAAGTCCATGTGTGGTCTCGAGGTGCTATTCAGGTGCCGCCTTCGTGCGACAGCGATGTAGGGAAGCCGATACGTCGTTTTGGGCCGCCACGACGGCAATTGGATGGCGAGCAGTAGACGGAGACCTTACAGCACATCTGAAGAATTGTAAGTACGGTCTTAACAAAGGCCGAAAGATTCACCTTACCTTTCTTTTGATGCGACAGGTCTTCAATACATCATCTCGGGACATGCGTCCTACCTCAAGACCTCATACGACACGAAACCGATTC
Source organism: Crassisporium funariophilum (assembly GCA_014925845.1). Lineage (NCBI taxonomy): Eukaryota > Fungi > Basidiomycota > Agaricomycetes > Agaricales > Crassisporiaceae > Crassisporium > Crassisporium funariophilum. The sequence goes on from JACGCL010000004.1 coordinate 2,566,345, forward strand.
CCAACAATCGTTACGTCGTCTCAAAGCTTGGACGATGCTGCGACGTAGGTCATGCAACAGCAATCGCTACCTCGCCTCGAGCTGTGGCGCTGAGACGTACACCGAGTCCTTGATGTTGTGTATCTTGACAAGATGTGAGTACAGCCCCAACCATAGTAGAATTCGCTTACCTGAACTTGGTGCCACAATAGGGATCGCGGGAAATCGATGAGTTGTGTTGGGGCATGCACGACGGTGAATCCGATGGCGAGAACGAGGTCAAGACCTCACAGAGACGCTATACATGCCGTAGGACTTGAGTACATGTAAGTAAAGTCACCTTGAAACACTTTGCTTACCCGACTTCATATCCTGCTGGACCCTTCCTGCAACAGCGCTCACCGGAAATCAATGTCGTCTCGGGGCGTGTATGATGGCTAGAGGCAAGTCAAACGTCACGGATAGCGGATACGTTGCGTAGGACTTAAGCATTGTAACAACTCGTCAGTAGGTTCTTCAAACAAATGTAAAATTATTCGCTTACCCGACTTCATATCCTGCTGGACCCTTCCGGCGACAGCGCTCGCCGGAAAGCGATACATCGTCTCGGGCCTTGTACGACAACGAGAGTCAAGTCAAACCTCATGGAGAGGTTAGATGAACTCAAGCCATAGTGCAGCCGTGATGCGATAGCGCTCGCCGGAATTCGATACGTCGTCTTGGGGCATGTACGACGAGAAGAGGCAAGTCAAAACACATGGATAGGTGGATACATTTGTAGGACTATATAACATGTAAGCAGTCTTCAAACAAGTATAAAATCAGTTGCTTACCTGACTAGTGCAGCCTGATGTGATAGCGATCGCCGGAATTCGTTACGTCGTCTCCGAGCATGTACGACGACAAGAGGCAAGTCGATAGCTTGATACGTTTCGAGATGAATTCAAACCGTGGTGAGGCCGTGATGCGATAGCGCTCGCCGGAATTCGATACGTCGTCTTGGGGCATGTACGACGACAAGAGGCAAGTCAAAACACATGGATAGGTGGATACATTTGTAGGACTATATAACATGTAAGCAGTCTTCTAACAAGTATAAAATCAGTTGCTTACCTGACTAGTGCAGCCTAATGCGATAGCGATCGCCGGAATTCGATCAAGCATGAGAGCCAAGTTGATAGGTTTGATATGTTGCGAGACGAACTCAATCCGTGGTGAGGCCGTGATGCGATAGCGCTCGCCGGAATTTGATACGTCGTCTCCAAGCATGTACGACGACGAGAGCCAAGTTGATAGGTTTGATACGTTGCGAGACGAACTCGATCCGTGGTGAGGCCGTGATGCGATAGCGCTCGCCGGAATTCGATACGTCGTCTCGGGACATGTACGACGACGAGAGGCAGGTCAATAGTTGGACACATTGTGAGATGAACTCAACCCATAGTGCAGCCGTGATGCAATATAGATCCCCAGAATTTGATACGCCATCTCGGAGCATGTACGACGACAAGAGGCAAGTTGATAGTTGGATACGTTGCAAGATGATGAAGTCAAACCGTGGTGCGGACGTGACGCCGGAATTCGATACGTCGTCTCGGGACATGTACGAAGACGAGAGGCAGGTCAATAGTTGGACACATTGTGAGATGAACTCAACCCATAGTGCAGCCGTGATGCAATATAGATCCCCAGAATTTGATACGCCATCTCGGAGCATGTACGACGACAAGAGGCAAGTTGATAGTTGGATACGTTGCAAGATGATGAAGTCAAATCGTGGTGCGGACGTGATGCGATAGCGCTCGCCGGAAAGTGATATGTCGTCTCGGGGCGTACACGATGGCACGGCTATAGCCTTTGTATCAGAGCAATAGCGGGAAGTTGATATGTTGTCTCGTGTATATTCGACAGCGTAACATTTCGGACAGGTGCAATAATGAGCCTATGATTGTAAAATTCTGTCAGTAAAATCGCTAATTGAACAATGAAAGCATTTTATTCACTTAGACTCATACCCTAGGACCGCCTTGCTGCAACAGTGATCGTCGGAAATCGATATGTTGTCTTGGAGCAAGGACAATGGCAAGAAGGGTGTTAGGTATGTTGCGTAGTAACCTAAACCTTGTAAGTATTGTCTCGTCTTGCGGCAGCTATAACAATAAAAGCTTACCTCATTGCGACTCAATAGGTTGTTTTGGGGCTTGCCAGTGCCGATGAGTAGGTAGACGAGTCACGGGGATGTTAGACACTTCAAGTTCGCTGTGTACTTGAGCCTAAGACCATAGCAAGCTGTGCCAGGGAATCTATGATCAATCTCTTAGTAAATTCTCGCAACAAACATCGAAATGGGTGCTTACTTGACATCACATTGCGGGGATTTGATACATTGGGTCGAAGCATACGAGGTCAATGTGAGCCGGCGAGTGCTAGGGGATGTAAGTACTTTTGCCGTCTTGAGGAAGTACACAATCCAATGATTAAAGTCTGCAAGATAATTAGCCAACTGACAACATGACCGTGTACAAATACTTACGGGAATCTGATATGTCGTGTCCAGGCAATTAGCAGGAGAATGTTACGACGTTGAGTGCTTCATGAGTCTGGCTGAGGCGAAAAGGCGCTGGGATTGTGTTGAGGTGTGTCTAGCGGCGGGTGAAGAAAACACGATTGGCAGAAGTCCAAAAATCAAATCAAAAGTTCGCACCTTGATTCAGTGCCGGTTCCAACGTGCTTTGATCAACAGGGCGGTAATGATGGCTCTTGAAAACGGATATGCTGGCATCTTGGAGCAGATAAGCAGGAGCACAAGGCTGACTGTTTGCCACTTTGGTGAAGTTGTTGTGTGTCGGCAAATTCATGGGCGCTTAATAAGTTTGCTGCGGAAAACATCACTTTAATGAATACTATGTGTGAAGAACATTCATTGACGTACCTTGAGCATGGTGTTTCCTTCAATTCTTCTGTCGACCTTGCGTCTTGCTGCGAATGTTGAGCTGAAAGTCAGATTTGAATCAGCAGCTTGTTTGGTGAATACCAGCAAAGACAAACATACCATACCTTGGATAGGCAGCAGAGATAAGAGAAGATGGCTTTGTAAACAGTGAAAGGATAAGACGGACCGCCATTACGACGAGCATAATGGGGGAAGGGATAGGAAAGTAAATAGTTGAGTGTCAAACCTTTATACTCTTCTGTGCCAAGGGTCAGATTATTGTGCAGATTTGGTACAGATTCTACTTCGGGTCCGTCACACACACAAGGCACGATTTTCTCCGGCTGATGCTGGCATTCCTTTCAAGCGATACTAACCTACGTGAGGGACCCTAAGTCACACTAATGGTCTGATCATGTCCTGAATATCCTGAACATCCTGAACATCTCAAACTTAAGAAACATAAGCCTCAATTTATTCTCATCTTAGATTATCTTTCTTCTCTCATGTTGACAACTTAGAGACAACTTAAGGATGGTTGTAAGCTGAGAATACTTAGTGATACTCAAGCTGAAGAAATGAGCATGTAACTTTATTCAGGGGCAGTGATTTGTTAGCACCGAAGCTAACAAATCACGGCCTTTGAATAAAGTGATCACGAAATCAGTTGAGATATTGGCACGTAAATTACTTACGCAAGGTGCCGCTTCAATGACCCTGGCTCTAATCGTGTTGTCCGAGTGCATCGCGGTTCCAAGCAGGTCATTGTTTCCGGTTGAATGCTTTAGTCGGCCTCCGTCCAGTACCAGATCTTGCAGGGGTAGGTATGCCTTGATTTCTCCGGGTTTTTTTGCGTGTCCATTCAATCTGCTTCATTTCTAGATCTGTGTTGTATTCGCAACCTCAGTGTGACTTCATTGCCACAGTGTTCAATACACACCGGTGAGCAATCCTCTTTCTGCACGACGTGATGGGAGTCAAGAAATGACCCGGATTACCGAATGCGGCACACGAGCAACCGAGTCAACTACCAAATTTCTACGGACAACCAGTTGTTGTGATCCCAGTACATTCGGTGTGTGTTTTGCTTTCTGTGAGGTTCCGCTAATGACAAGGTTACATTTCAAAGTTACACCAACTGTTTGTGTTAAATGGTAAGCGAGACTGTTCTTCTTGACTCGTTTTCATGCCGAGATGGAAACTAACCTCAAGATCATTGTGGATTACACATCTATTTCGTTTCAGACACATGCGTAGCGGAGACGTAGGGCTTGCGTAGTACCACAGATTGAGCGGTATGGCTCGAGGTATTAGTATAATAGTTTGTGTTATCCTCGAGTCAAATGACATTATGTTATTGTGAAGTTACAGTCGGAGGTTCCACCACCGACATCAGTCATTACTTTTGTACGGCTTGAGATATTTGTATAGCATCTTGTCATCTTGAGCCAGCTGACATGTCGTTGTAAAGTTCAGTACTCCACCGCGCTGCTATAGCACTTCCAGAATACGTAGCACTTTGATTGTCATGCACCGACACTTTGACCTTGGTTTAATAACCGTCGCATATTACACCTCACAAAACCGCTGTATCGGATTCACTCACTCGAAAAATGAGCGGTCAGAATGTAGGGTAGGCTGAGTAGCGTGTACGACAGGATTTAGACGCACGAAAGAGTAAACGACTGATCACAACATGAGATGATCGCAGATATGCAATGAACACCGGAGGAAACATTCAAGGAACATTGTCGTCCGAGTATCTATACCTGAGCTTGTGAGAAGGCAGCTCCCACCAAGGTAGCCTCACTAACGTTGCTTGACCCAGTGAAGAACAGGTGGAGAAAAGAGATGCCAGGATTACAAGTACAACTCACCTCGAGTTTCGTGGAAAAGCGACTTTTCCTTTCCCAGACGGAAGGCAAACACAGTTCAGATTGTGAATCTACTCACGTACAAGCTGGCCAAGGTACGTCAATTCTCGTAACACATGCTTTGAAGATGCTAGATTGAACACTTGATCAAAACGGGAGTGTGGCGCACGGCGCCGCTTATCTACTCCCATTCTCGACAATTGACTCGATTCAAAGGATACAGATTAAGGATTACATCCTAGACAGAAAGCGTTAGCGAGGTCAGACTCAGAATAACTTTGATCACTGACATAGAGACCTGGCGCAGAGCATAGCTGTGAACCCGCAATGTAAGCCCGTTACATTGATTTGAAATCTTGAAGACGTCACATCTTCCAAGAAGAACTACGTCCTGTATTATCAGTCTACTCGCTAATGGTACCACATAGTCGCCTGTATAACCAGAGAAGTACCAGATTCACCACGATCTCGCTGGGACACAGAGGATTCAACTTGTAACACAGGAAACTGACCTTCGTCCTCCATTCCCGATTCTTCATTACCTCCCGTCTAAACGGCTTCCATTTTCCCTCTCTCCCTGAGTACCGCTCGCCTGGAGACTGTTCGCTTCGGGTAATAACAAGGTTAGCGAAATGATTTTGAAAGCTCGGAGGAAGGTGGAGGCGTACTGACCTACTGCCGTGTTTCCCTTTCATTCCGGAGATCTGCACGAAATCGTTTCAACTCAAAGGACGAGATAAAGGGTTACATCCAAGACAAAGCGTTAATGAGTTCAGAATCAGAATAACTTAGATCACTGACATAGAGACGTTGGCGCAGAGCGTAGGTGTGAGCTCGTTACGTCGACGTGAACTGAGAGACTTCATATTTTCCAAGGAGAATATTGTCGTATATTATCTCTCGACTCGCATATGATATCACGTAGTCGCTTATACTACCAGAGAAGTACAGGACTCACCGCGATATCAATGGGACGCAGAGGATTCAACTCGACAGGAGACATGTACTTTGTCCTCCATCCCCGATTCTTCGTTACCTCCCGTTCAGACGGCTTTTCTTTTCTCCCGGCCCTGAGTGGCGCTCCCCTGGACCTGTTCGCTTCGGGTAATGACATGGTTAGCGAAATAACATCAGAAGTTTTGAGGAAGGTGGGGGCGTACTGACCTACTGCCGTGTTTCCCTGTCGTTCCGGAGATCTGCACGAAACTGCGTCGTTTCAGATGAGGCCGTTATCGTAGTATACCGTTGAATAGCTAACGCCGTCATCGCGGATCCCTGCAACCTAGTTTGAACATGAAGGTAGAGCGCTGTTAACACGCAACTCAAACCTTCCACGCTATGAATCTCTAATTCGACGCAATGAAAACGATCACGTATGAATAAACGTAGCGGACTGGTGCACTGAAGGAGCATTGGACTCACCAAGGAATCAACGGGACACAGAGATTTCGACCCCCAACGTCGAAGATCGTGTTTGTCCTTCCATCCTCCATCCCCCAATCTCCGTTCTCTCCTGTGTCAACAAATCTCCTTTCCTCCGCTGACCCTGCGTACCAGAAGCCCGGAGCGTACCTGTTTTAGCCGACTAATCGGTAAGCATTAGTGCCTTCGAAGTTTTGAGGAAGGCTGTAGGTCCACTTACCTACTGCCCTGTTCCCTGTCGTTTAGAAGAACTGCACAGAATGGCGTAATGTCGGAAGCTGCTCAGATTCCCAGTACCTTTGTAACGTACCGTATCGACTGTAAGAAAGTGTCGTCGCAGTATTCAGTGAGTTGATTGAACATGTAGGTAGAGACGGCTGCGTACCCAATTCCTCCATTCCTTGAATTCCACCAATTCGAACATACGAAAAGGCATCGCAATCGCAGATCGAGACATTCTTCGGAGCCGAGTACCGCTTACTGGATCTTCCAGACACTTAGGAGGTGCTAAGGCTTGACGGAGGTAGGTGCTGAAGCCACTGATGCGAGCGCGAGCACAGATCCAAGTGAATGTCGATTCGCAGTTCCCCGTAGATTGCTCAAGCTTTCCGTTCATGATTATTCCATGCGCCCCTGTCGTATCACGGGTTACGAGGGTTTACCAGAAGATATGAGGGGGGGAAGTCCTTGAGCGGTAAAGATGTTGGTTGAAGTAGAAAGTCGTTCCGCGTCGTTTAGCCAGTTTTGCCAGATTAACGTAGTTTTGGGATGCGAAAAAACTCCTGGAAAACAGGTTTGTATTCTCCGTACAAACCACTACAGTCCATTCCAGTGTCCAAGAGCACCCGGGACAGGAAACGTATGGATATAACGATTAGGAGGATGGGAGGTGACCAGATCGGCCATGTTCAACTTTGCCCGATTCCGTGATTGACCCTGAACTACCTCCGAAACGCCACATTCTGTCGCACCAGGTTCTCGTTCACCAATCAGTATGTATACACAGGGTTTATGGGTATAAATACTGCCTGGATTCCAGTAGCAAATACCAACATTCCTTTCCCCTCTGCCTTCTCTACTCCTCCGCCTGTACTCCGCTCTCCTGTTTGCTCTTCGTCGTTGTTTCCGCTATGCTTCTTTCTCCACATTCGACCTCCTTGGTCGTCATCAACGCTGTTGAGTTCAAGGTAAGCACAGCCGTAGGCCGACGCTCAATGGACCACTGACGAATTGGTTGTGCGCATAGGCAGCATCCAGCCGACCGATGGAAACCTCGCTCTTGGTATGTTGATGCCCCCGTCTTCAGACCGCCCATTCTAACGGCGTCGTTCTCTTCTCTCACTTGCAGTGACCGAGTCCCGACCGTGAATGGTCCCCGCCTCACCAGCACCACCGCGTAGGCCAGCATCCCGCCGACCGATGAAAACCTCGGCCTCCGTAAGTCGATGCCCCCGTTCTCTGACCGCCCATGCTGATGGCGTCGTTCCCTTCTCCTACTTGCAGTGACCGAGTCCCGACTGTGAATGGTCTCCGCCTTGCCCCCTCGAGAATGCGACCCACGATATGGAGTTGGCCTGAACGGTTGTGTGTGCCGTGGCTTGAGATGTCGGTGTCCTAGTGAGTAGGAAGAGAGGTACAGGCTCGATGGCGACGTCATTGACGCGGGGGGCGCCGTTGCATTAAGACGAGTAGTGCCTGCGACTACTGACGACGATGCTCGGAGAGTGCACAGCGTGACAGGACCTGGGGTTCGTGATATTGCGTCCATGTACCCCCTTGCTATGCAGAGATCCACAGAGCAGGGCTGAGCGGGTGCTGCGGCGTTTGATTCACTGTAAGTCGGCCACATGTCATGCACACCACGTCCACCACTAACAGCCCAGTAGTTGACATAGGCAGAACAACGTTCTCCTCCCACCACCTCAAACGCCGTCCCTCTTCTGCCCATCGCCACGACGACTGCTTGCGCCCTCGAGAGCACGTTGCGGACTTTGCGTGAGGCGCCGTCCCTCTTCTTCCCCGATCGCAGCGCCTGACTGTTGGACAGCGGACTCGCATCGGCCCGACGACGGCTTGCTTGCTGCTTGCGCCCTCGAGAGTACGTTCGGACTGGGCGGGAGGCGGCATGACGTGGCGGAGGATGTTGACGATGGAGTTGGGATCTAAGAAAGGAGGTCCGGCAGGGGTTGCACCAAGACTTCGGAGGCGCGCCGACTGACCCTATACCCGCCACCACGCTGAAGCATGCAGTCGGCATTGTCGAGTATCCCGATGATATACACTTATGCCAACCCTCGTCTCCCTCCCACCAACACTCAGCACCTTGAACATGCGCCCTCTCACCCTAAGCGATACAATGCGGAGTCGGCTTGAGCTAGCGTGTCGCGGCTAAGAAGGTTGAGGCTGGCAGAAAGAGAGGTCACGGAAGGAAACGACGAGGAAAGGCGTGGTGACTAACCGTTGTCTCGAAGATGTAGTATCCCTTTCTTCCTGTACATTGCGTTCGTGATTTTGCAAGCGGACTCGCATCGGCACGACGACTGACTGTGCCCTCGAGCGTACGTTCGGAGATGGCGCGAGGCGGCGGGACGTGGCTGAGGATCCTGGACCCTGCCAGCATGCAGTCGGCATTGTCGAGTTTCCCAATGACACACACTCATGCCGTCCCTCGTCTCCCTCCTACCATCGCTCGTCTCCCTCCTACCAGGACTCAGTACCGTGTACATGCGCCCTTACACCCCAAGTGATACATTGCGGGGTGGACTTGATATATCGTGGTCCTGAGCTAGCGCGACGCGGGTAAGGAGGTTAAGACTGGAAGAAGAGAGGTCACGAAAGGAAACGACGAGGAGGGTTGGACCGACTAACCGTTAGTAGTATCCCCTGTCCGGTTTCCTTCCTTCCTGTACCAATCCATTCGTTTTCTCACCTCGTGGGGTGCTGTCGAGACGGCAGGCTAGTCAGATAAAATAAATGCTGATAAAAAGATCCAAAGGTGGGACTCACGTCTGCCCACTGGCTGGTTTGTTTTCGTTGCTTGTACCAACCCCCAACGGCTTCAACAGTAGAATCAAGGCCTGTGGATGTCGGTCGACGAGAGACGCGCGATTTCGTATTTGATGTAGTCAAACCGGTCGAGTCGATGTATGCCGCAAGGCTTCAAGATAAGATGTCGCGTAACGGATGGGTGATTGGTAGCATCTGGGTAGCATAGGATTGTCAATATGATACACTGTAGTAGTTTGTATCAGGACGTACGTGAAATGACCTTTGAAATGAGCATGTCCTTTCCAGTTACACAACGGCCGCTTGGAAAGTTTTGCTTGATGTTGATGTCAATCTCGTTGATAGCATCTTGTGGCAGCGTGTATGTTATATGTTGGTGTCAATAAGTCTTTGTGTAGAGTTTCGAATGGGATGTGAGCGAGATCGTGGAACGTTGTGGTGGAAGGGAAGGGAGGGGATGGGAGAGAGAGCGCAAGACAGAGAGATCTCTCCCAAGTCGACGGGGTGATACCAAGCAAGGCCAAAGAAAACTCGTTCAGATCTAGCCAGTCTCGAGCAACTCTCCTCAAAGCGTTCTTACAAATGGGACCGTCTTTTATTTCTAGATCGCATCTCTGTTTGGGGTCTACCAGAACACTGGGCCACTTAAGCCTTAGCCCGGTCAGCGAAGATTCCAAGATGAAGATGACGTCGAAAGACGACATTCACTCAACGTTCACTTATAGCACAAGGACCGCTGACCATCGGCCTCCGATGGCACAAGGCAAAGGAGACCTCACTCTTAGCCTATGGGAACCTTTACTCTGTGGCTGTCGAGCAGCGTAGCTCGACTTGACACCCCCTTCAACTTCTTCTGGATGATGTGCCTAGTGGTTGTTGCGTACAGGCGCTGCTCGAACTCTGCTCTACCTTGCGTCGATTGCTTCAGCTGACCTCGCTGTTGCTATGCTTTCGGAAAAAATCCGTTAGAATGAACTCGCCTTTCTTACCTATATTGATCGAGCAAGAAGGCCCAGGGAGTAACATCGAATTCTGGACCACTGGATCGCCTACTCATGCACCATTGCTAATGACAATGACACCATTATTGGAGCGTTCTAGAAGGTCGATTGCAGTCTTGCTCCTGGACTTCTGGTTCTCTCGCCATGCGCAGAGTTTTGTAACACTGGCGTGATTTACATACTGCGTGTTTTCAACCAATATGAAATGCGCTTTACTGGTTATCGAAACAACACCCGAACTCTGCATGTCTATCCGACGGAAATGATCCGTCGTTGTCTTATCTCATGCCAAATGATTATCGCTGGCGTTGACAGTTCACCATGGAATAAATCGGGATATATGATGTATCGAGGTGCGATGTTGTGTTATGTTGTGCAATCTTGACTCAATTGCTAACAATTGATCAAAGAATCGAATTCTTGACTTCTCGCACTCGTTGTTACTGATTCTCAGTACTTCTTCGCCCTTGAACATGCGTCTCTCAAAACCCAAGTTCCTTTGGCACATGCCGACATACGCTGGGCAAGAAGACATCCAGAGACTGATGATTGTAGTTCACCAAACCGTCTTTGGATGCATACTGGTTAACGGCCCGTTCTCGATAGGACCAACAAGTCGTCTGGCACTGGCAATAACCGTCATGGTTATAAACAATTCATGGTTCCCAACTCTATCTTGCTCGTCTTGAATAGCAGACATGAAATTTAGTCATTATACAGGTGTGTAAAATCTCACTCTCTATCGCACTATACATGCAGACCGTGGAAATGACTGACCGCTTTTTCAATTAGATCGCTTCAGTCTATGTCTGGTCGTGTGATTACTCGCTAACATGGTCGACCTCTAAAGTCGGTTGTGAAGGATTTAAAGAACCGGTATCGCCATGTACTCGTGAATTCTGTTCCATTTGAAGCTCTCTGCATAATGGTATTATCTTTACAGCCATTGATGGACCTCGAGGGTCACAGATTCAAACCCATCGACGATAGCAAGTTACCTCTTGACGCATGGTATTTCAGCTATCTCGCTTCGCCCTATGCTCCATACATCCGGACTCACCTCCTAACCATCGTACAGTCATATCGCGCCATATGCGAAACGCATGCACCAACGATCCCCGTTGGTACACCACTCATATGGCTTGTAACGTCGTAAGACAAGGCCTGGACTGACTGGAAAGGTATAAAAGGTATGCAAAGTCGAAGTCTTTTCCTTACACTTTCTTGAGTGTTCAATCCCGAGTTTCCAGCCAGCAGCACAAAGTCAATCATGCGCTTCTTCACTGTAACCTTCGCGACTCTCGCTATCCTCGCGGCACCAGTTTTCGCGGCACCTAGCTCTATGCTTGCCGTCGAGACTTACAGTGGCAGCACCAGCGGTAAATACATCGTCAAGCTCAAGGCTGGCGTGTCGAAGAAGGCGTGGATCAAGAAGCTCGGGCTTGCCAAAACTGTTGACTGGGACATCGTCAACGGATTTGCTAGTATGGGCAGAATTTCTGATGCTGATTTGCATGGTGCTCAATGATTCCTGCTAATTTAGGCACCCTCGACACTGATGCCCTTAACACTCTCCGAGCATCCGCCGACGTTGAGCTTATCTCGGAGGATGGTATCATGCATACTATGGCTGTTCAGTAAGTGGCCGCGCGCTTCCCAGCCGTGACAGTGTGTAGACGTGACGTCGTCTATAGGGAAAACGCACCTTGGGGTCTTGAGCGTATCAGCTCCTTGACCAAGCCTGCCAATCAGGATGCGGGGTGAGGTTTTTGTCCAAATCAGTTTACAAAGCACTTCTCAACATACGACAGGGCTTTGACTTACACTTATACCTACGACGATACCGCCGGTGAAGGTGTTGATATCTACATTGTTGGTGAGATTGATTCTGCTGTCACTCGACTGATATCATCACTGATCTGAATTGCAGATACCGGTGAGTTTTGAGTGCCTAATGGCAACCTACCTGATGCTGATAAAATCTTCAATTCAGGTGTATACGTTGACCATGTGCGTATTTGCTTGAATGATTGCTTCCTCAAGACTGAGTCTCTTATTTCAAAGACCCAATTTGGCGGTCGTGCACGATGGGGATTGAGCGTTGAAGGATATGCGTATGTGGATCATAGACACCGAGGCTTCTCTTCTAACGCCTCTCTAGTGAGGCCGACGGTCATGGTCACGGTACCCATTGCGCGTAAGTCTTAACTAATTTTTTTGCAGGATATGCCACTAACCCGCGCTTGGTTAGTGGAACTGCTGCCGGTAGCCAATACGGAGTCGCTAAGGTTAGAAACTCTATTTACAAAGATCTGTGGTGCAGCGGTCTCACATTTAGCAGAATGCGAACATCATCGCCGTCAAGGTTCTCAGTGATGCCGGGTAAGTCCTGATTGCTCAACCAATTGTAACCTATATTCATGATGTCTTAGATCTGGCTCCATTTCCGGGATGTAAGTGCACCTTCATAGCACTTGCACTGTGGATTTACAACAACCTGCAGTGTTACTGGACTCAACTGGGTGATATCCCAGGCTAAGCTGTCTGGTCGCCCTACTATCGTCTCGATGTCCCTCGGTGGAGGCGCCTCCACAGTCCTCGATAACGCCATCGCTTCGGTAAGTATGAGTGATGACATTCTTTTCCACGTCTAACCAAGGCTCGATGTAGCTCACCGAGGCCGGTATTCACGTCGCGGTAAGCCCGTCATGGATTCGGATATTGTTTCATTGCTCTAAACTAGTACTTTCAGGTTGCCGCCGGTAACTCCAACACCGACGCCGCCAACACCTCCCCTGCCCGTTCCCCCACTGCTATCACCGTTGGAGCATCCACCATTGCAGATACACGCGCCAGTTTCTCCAACTACGGTGCCGTTGTTGATATCTTCGCCCCGGGACTCAACGTCTTCAGCTCCTGGATCGGCAGCAACACCGTCAGTCTTTCCCGCCCAGTTGTCATTTGAACATATCACTGATGCATGCTTGCTACCCGTAGGCAACCAACATCATTTCCGGAACCTCAATGGTAACGACTTCTATTGTTCGCTTGGGTAGTTCTAACCGCTTCTACAGGCCACCCCCCATATTGCTGGTCTTATTGCTTACCTCGTCGGGAAGGACGGCAATGTCACCCCCGCTGAAATGGCAACCAAGTTGAAGGGATTGAGCGTCAAGGGCGTCCTTACTGGCATCCGTGAGTACATTTCTGCCAGTGTCATTGTCGCAATGTTCACGGATGGACAAATAATAGCCTCCACCACCGTCAACGAGTTGGCTCAGAACGCTTAAGATGTTCGGCGCTAGAGAATAGAGTGAATGAAAGGGCTGTAGAATTGTGATGAAGTGAATGTGAAATTCTGAATTGTGTTTATGAATAAATCCTTGTTTGTTGTTTGGAATATCTGTGGAGATCCTGGAATGAATTACTAGACTATCGCGGGTGGTCCTTCAGCCATCTTTTTACAACATTTGGCAGTGGACATGCTGTCGATTCGCCCTTCCCCGACGTGGTATCGTACATGTGTTGGCAACACTCATATAGCTTCCTCAAATGCTGATCGCACCTTTCGGGACTGTATGTGTTCTTGTTCAAACATGTTTGCAACGAGCATGCTTCATGAATAAGTGAATAAGGTCAATAACACGCAGCTTATCGCGGAAGACGCAAACCTTCTGGTTGACAATCGGTGGATGGTTCCTGTGGCTAATGTTAGCAAAACATTACAAACAAAATGAATGGTGAAGTATATACTGTAGGCATTCTACGTTTCTTTTGTTTCGATCGCCACCAGTATTTCCCGAAAACCCTCCAAGCGTCGGTTCGTCGAAGCCAAATTTTGGCTTGAATACAAGTTGGGAGCCTTTTCTGTAGGTGGAGGATGACATCAACTATCCCACGCACCGCTCAAGCCGATATCGGAGACCAGGGCTGGCCGGCCCAGGGGCTATGTCGAAGGGTTGCCGCTCGCTTCCATGTCCGCTGCGGCACCATGATCTATAACCAAGTTGCCCGTGAGTTTTATGTTCCCAGTCTCGCAAGTTCGAGATGAAAACCTCATCAACACACATTGGCACCTGTAGCTAGAGTTCCAGGACATTTGGCGTTGATGTATGTTCATGCGTTGTGGCCGACAAGTGACATGGCATGATACTTTGTATCTGCAGCAAAGCATTCATACATTTTTTGAGATGCAAGACGCGGTACTGCTCTCGCCCCCCGCAATATGATTGCATCAGCCTTGCATGCGTATTCGCGGACCCGCGAAACCCAATCCTTCGACTTCTAACGCAATCGAGCTACCCTTCGGACATAACGTTTGTCCAGGCAGGTATGTATTCTCCGCATCTAAAACCTCCGCACGAAGCAAAATGCCATCTCACGCGGCTAATTTTACCGTCCAGATGAATATCACGACGGCTAATACGTTAAGATCTAATTTAGGTTGACTTGGCAGCTGGCGCAGCGTTGAATGCACAGCAAGAGTTTCAGTTCACGGTGATGGCGGTGCCGTATGCTGACACTGTCATTATGCTTGATAAAGCTGCATTTGGTGGAATTATGCGTTGCTAATCTTACCCCCCGTCTTCCCGTTCTGCTCCTCCCCTTTGGCCTTACGCTAATAGTGGATATCGATGTCCATTACAATGGATCCTAACACCGACTTCGGACCCTCCCCTTCTGACAACATTTTGACATCCTTTTTTCAACAACCAACAACTGGATCCGTTCCTCCCCCAAATGGTGCTGCAAAAACAGTGGGTTGGGTCCTCAGCGGAGTAGAAATTGCTGGTATCACAATTTTAGCGGTTGTCGTTTGCCTTGCTGTAGTTGCCATCGTCTTCTTGGTGTCGCGACGTAAATCTAAGCGACGATCCCATTACAACGCGGTCAACTCTCTGGAAAAGGGTGGAGATGCTTCGAGGCATGAAGTCTACCTCAAACACCGGCGTTCGTCGTCCGAAAACGGGGGAAATGCTCCGCTACTGGAAACTAAAACCATGCGAAGTACAGCACAATCCTGGGACGAAAGTGATATTCACTACTCCAAGGACGACTCCCCATCCACTTTCGTAAACGGCGAAGAGAGCACAAGAGTTAAACAGGCACCGGTTGACTCTGTTGCATATTCAACCCTGTCTGCGAAGCCAGAGACAGAATTGGAAACGGCCACTTTCATTCCATCTCGTTCTCCTAGCCCACGCTCCACGAACTCACCTCCCAAATTGTTACCTCTGAGCATACCTGTCTTTGTTCCAGCTGTCCGCCAGCCATCAAAGGGAAAGCGCACTAAACGTAGCTCGAAGCATGCGTCCAAAATCATGGATGCCGGCGTTGAATCTGACGATTCGGACTCTATGTACTCACAAGCTTCTGGATCCACCCACCACTCAAAAGCATCTACCGGAACAACGCAATCCTCAATCCAAGCTTACCCTCTTCCACCCGTACCGATTATCCCTCAGCATCTTAGAAGTGATAGTCTTCCGCTCTCCGAACTCTCAAACTCTACCAGGCGAGCGTCGGCTGCTTCGGATGAAACCATCCGACCATCACCGGTTACCCCTCTTTTCACTCCATTACCGCCTATCGTATTCGACAGGACAGAAGATGAGGCTGAAGTCAATAGAGCGGACACCATCGTAATTTCTAAACTCCTCAAATCACGGGTAAAGCAAACGCCAATGCCTCTCTCGCGATCGTTCAGCGATGCCTCTCATATTGAACGATCAGGGTCTATCAAAACTGCTGGAATCATAGCAGACGAAGATGGGACTAGATCGTATGGGTCGCGATACATGCGTCTCAAGCATGGTCAAGATACGAGACATTCACGTTCTGATTCGAACCCTCCTGGGATTGATTTTCGAGAGTCTATGGCGTCGACTTTGCTTCGCCAGTCTATGGCACAGTCGCAAACACCTCAATCATCTCAAGCTGCCCAACCATAGCCTCAGCACTACACCGTTCTCTCGTCTCACAATTTAACACTCCCATGCTAAAGGCACGATGCCGTCGAGCGGATTTAGCTCAAAGTTTCAACAGAACGCGGCCTTAAATCAATCACACTCTTTCCACAAATTGCCTTTTGCATCATATGGACGGTCCACAAATCAATCACTCCCTTATTTATATTTTATATCTATACCCTCGCACTGAGAAAGCGCTACTTCAAGCTCGAACTTCGAACTTTCAGAAAGACCTACATTACTTTGTATCATATAGCGGACATGTACGGCAATTATTGTACTTATATCCCCCAGCGCAAGCCGTGGCGCGACTATAGGTGGTTATCCGACCCTCTCACAGATACTGAGTAGAACTGAGTAGAATCGTACTCCTTGCCATTGCCATGTTCATGTCTATGCCCTGCATGAACCATCCACATTTGGCACCGATTCTACAGATTATGGTTCCGAAAGCGAAATCGAGCGCCGACAACAAAATTGCACCATCCGTCGGCCCGGACGTGATCGGCCTGGAGATGGTGCGCTCAAGAAGCTAGCAATCCGAGCTTGCTACCTGCCACCACCTGTACGTATCACTGATATGCGTGCTTATTACTACGACAACCTGCCTGGGGACCAACGCCTGCCTCACGATTGTGTCCCAAGTCGGCCTGTCTCCGTAGCGACACTCGATGCGCTCAACGTCAAGTTTTGGAACATCCCGGTCGAAGGATATGAGAGCAAGGTAGATGCAGTCGCGAAGGAGAGGGGTTACAAGAATCGGGATACAATCAACGTTTCCAAGGAGGGCATGGGTGAAGTGAGTGCTCGGAAAACGCCTGGAAATATTTTTCTGGTAGAAATTGACTTGGAATAGATCTATGAGGAGAAACTCAAGACATTCTTTGACGAGTGCGTCTTAAATATATGCCTGACATGATTGATCATTTCCTGAACGCAATGAGGCACTCAGGCATATGCACGAGGATGAAGAGATCCGGTATATCTTGTCTGGTAGTGGCTTCTTCGATGTGAGAGGTACGACGATAAGGTCTCGACTTTCACTCTATCAGGCCTGTAAGACCAGATTTTTCTACAGAAATGCCAACCGATGCCTGGATACGTCTCGCGGTGGAACCGGGAGATTTGGTAGTCATCCCAGCTGGCATATACCACCGCTTCACTCTCGATGAGGCAAACAATATCAAGGCAATGCGGCTTTTCCAGGTGTGTTCGTTGTGATCCGGAAACTGTCTTTGGGCTGAGGATGGATATAGGATGAGCCAAAGTGGATTCCGTATAACCGAAATGAAGTGACTGATGCTAATCCACACCGCGTCGAATACCTCAAGGCTGTAAGTGGAATTCGTGCTTGATCGTGATAATATCGATAGGAGGTGAAGGAGGTGAAGGAAAAAACGAGGAAGTTCCAGGCATGTACAATCAATGTATCACGAACCTTATGATCTATCATTCCCCATGGGAGTCGACCAGTCTGGAAAAACCGGAATAGACTGAAAGGAAAGCTCTGCGGCCGTGACCTTGGTCGATCAAAAAATATACATGCCGGAAAAGATTCCGCTTTTGATTGAATCGACAACTTTGTCCCTAGACCACATCAGCCGACATCCGCGAACATGGAATGTCTTCCCTGTCGACTCAAAGGGTAGAAGGCTTATCCATGTTGTTGCTTATTCCTTTGGAGCCCTTTCGGGGGAGTCAAGGAACATGCAATGTGCGGAATTTATTGGGTTCTGCACAGCTCCCTAATACACATCTAATTGGATGTCAATCTTATTGACATTGAATGCGGTGATCAGCACTGCATCTGCTCGATTAGTCGAGACCCTGATCTGGCAGGCAGACAGTCAAATGAGGAATGGTCGTGGAAGGTGAGCGCTAAACTTCTTTCCCAACTTCCATGTCCTCTCAAACAACTCCCTACAAAGGTTTGAGCAGAAAGCTCGTGGTGGCTTTCGATGTCGGGACTACTTTCAGTGGTATATCCTATAGGTCAGTCTTAATAGCCTTCCATCGAAGATAATCACGACTGAATAATGTCGTAGTGTCCTCGATCCAGGACAAGTTCCCGAGATACGCGGGGTGACGAAGTAAGTTCGTAATCCTTGCCCTTGGCTCATATCTCACATCTTCCAGATTCCCAGCGCAAGAGCAAGTTAGCGGCTCTTCGAAGATACCAACCATCATATACTATGATAAGACGGGCGCGGTACGGGCGATAGGTGCAGAGACACTGAGCGAAGGAATATTTGAGCAAGCGGAGGATGGAGGCTGGACCAAGATTGAATGGTACGTTTCCAGATTCACCGCGAGAATGGTGAGGATCTGACCCGTCATTGCGTAGGTTCAAGCTACACCTACGACCCAATTCTGCTGCAACCAAAGAGATCACAGACAAACTACCACCACTTCCTCCTGGCAAGCAGGCCATTGATGTACTTGCTGATTTTCTCCGATACCTCTTCAAATGCGCCCGCACATATATCGAGGAGTCACACGCCAATGGACCGGCTCTTTGGCTATCGGTCGAGAAAGAAATGCAATTCATTCTTTCACATCCCAACGGATGGGAGGGGATCCAGCAGACGCAAATGCGTAAAGCTGCTGTAATGGCTGGGTTGGTACCAGATAATGACTCCGGTCGCTCACGTATTGCATTTGTGACCGAGGGCGAGGCGAGTTTGCATTTCGCGATCAAGCATGGACTTCCGACAGAGGCAACCAGCGTTAGTTGAATATGATCACTCTCTGTCAATGAATTTGCTAAGTTTAATATAGAAAGAGGACGGAGTCGTGATTGTTGACGCCGGAGGAGGAACTATCGACATCAGTGCTTATAGTCGAACGTCCAATACAACGAGACAGTCCTTCGAAGAAATTGCTCAACCTCAATGTAGGCACCTTTTATGCTCCGAACACCTAGAATTCTACTGACAGTCTTAACGCAGGCCATTTCCATGGATCTGTCTTCGTCAGCCTGCTTGCTCGGCTTTACCTTCAAGGTAAGGCGCATCCGTCCTGCCACGAGAAATATTCACATAATGCATTGATCCTAGGTTTCCTTGCAGACTCTGATTTCGTCGAAGACCTCGATCATATTGTTCGGTGCTTCGACAAGACGACAAAGCTGCGGTTCAGGAGTGCTGATGAGCCTCAGTTTGTGAAGTTTGGCTCAACGCGTGACAACGACGACGAATGTAATATCCGCTATGGTCAGCTGAAGATGACAGGGTAGGCAGTTTCTCATTTTTGCTAGAACCGCTCTAAATGGTTTTTCAGAGTTGATGTCGCATCGTTCTTTGAGCCTTCGATTGACTGTATCATTGACGCTGTGACGGAACAAAGGCGAACAGCTCACAAGAAATTCACGGTTAGATTTAAGGTGCTTATACCGCAGCTGAGAAACTAATGCTTTCTTAATCATCAGCACGTTGTTCTCGTCGGAGGTTTCGCTGCCAGTGACTGGCTGTTTAAGAAAGTTTCCGAATCCTTGAAGAAACTTGGTTACTCCGTTGTCCGCCCAGATCACCACGTGTGAGTCGCATGTCACCAACACGCTTGCTGCCATTGATACTTGTTTATCCAGCAACAAAGCTGTGGCAGACGGCGCCATCTCGTATTATATCGACCATTATGTTCAAACCAGAGTATCAAAGCTCACCTACGGATCCAAGGGGAGTATTGACTACAACTCCAGCAACGCAGAACACAGGAGCAGAGCACATAAGACTTTTACTTCTGTCTCGGGGATTCGCCGTATCGATAGTATCTTCTGGGTCATACTGGCTACGGTGCGTTTCGTAATGTCATGATATCAACTCTCTTCTCACCCTTAACAATCTCAGAACACGCAAGTCCCGGAGACGAATGAGATTAGACGAGCCCATTACTGGGAATTCTACACAACCGCCGCAATGAATAGTGCAAAGACTTATCTCTATTGCTACCGTGGTACAATAGGCGACGCCGCTTGGATGGATACTGATCCTGGTGAGCCTCCTCCCAATCAGATTGGCTTTGGATGAATGTTACTTATGGATTCTTTCGTCTAGATAAATACTTCGAATTGTGCACCATCGAAGTAGACATGTCCCACCTGGCACACAGCTCCTCCGTCGAAGTCATTAAAAAACCCAGTGGGACGTATTACAAAGTACATTACGATATCATCATGTTATTCGGAGGCACAGAGATCAAAGCTCAGCTTGCTTGGAAGGATAATGTTCGCCTTTCTCTCTCTTACCTTCATGTTAAATATACTGATTGGTGTTCTGATGTAGGGTGTCGAGAAGAGGTAAACTTCTGTGCTCAACCATGGAAATTTCGACCAGTTATTGATGAGCCCTTTTTAGGAGTGACGCAAGGATTCTGTACACAGACCAGTTGCCTGAAGAAGCTCCTGAGAAGGCAGAGACCGTGGTGTCGGTGCAATCTACACCCATAGCAGCGGCAGCAACAACATTCACACCAGCAATATCAACGGCTTCCAAGGCCTCTTCTTCATGTACACATCAGTGATTTCCTCCTCAACGTCGCAATATAGCAGCGAGTGGGCTTGAGCCAAGAGTAGTTTAGTAGAAGCATTACAACTTTCAGAATTACAGATATACGCTCCCACACTTATGTACAGTGGCATATTTCGGACACTTATACAGTGAAAGTTCCCCAGACTTCAACTAAGCCATCGCTGAGCTTTGACGCCGCCGACCATTTTGGCAGGTATATGAGGACTTCCTCAAAAGCAGGGATCGTGCCCGACGAGTTCGTCTCTGATCCAGCCGTGCCACTCTCGTACTCTGCATATTCACATGCCACTCGTCCCGACAGGCCCAAACTTGAACCATCCTCTTTCCAACCCACCTCTACTGTCGTCCGTTCATCCCGCGTTCGACTCCATAGCCACAGCGAGTTCAGGCCCTCTGGAGGCACAGGGTAGACTTCCTGCCTTGGCCGTGATGACGGTACAGCCTCACCGTTTGCTACGTTTTCATAAACATCGAATGATGCGATATTTCGGTTGTCAAAGTAAATACGGCAGGAGCGAGTATTTGTTCCTTTCACGGAGATCAGCGCAGAGGTCGGTGACACTCGGGTGGCGTTCATGGAAAGCCATTGGACGCTCGTCGTCCCGTTGAGGCTAATAGGGGAAGGAAGAAGGTTTGTCTCCCAAGCGCACATGGCACGTCTTGGGGGGAAAGGACTGCATGCCACTTGTGTACTCCATGAAGAAGGAAGATGGGCAACAATGCTGCCCTCAATGTAATTTGTTACCCCAGTAAGTGTTGTGAGAGTCTGGATGACCTGGTTGGCTGGACTAGTGAGGTTGACTAGAACCTTTTGTTGGAAGAAAACTTTGAGTGGGGCGTCTTGGGAGAATGGAAAGGCGGCCCAGTTGTAGACGGTTGTGACAAAAAAGATGAGAAGTATGACACTGGTGACCCATCGGTGAATCTTGAAGCTGAAAGGCGCCAAAGGAAGTACGATTAGGAAGGAAAACATAGCTGCACCGCCATACACTGTTTTGACAATTAGCATGACGATGTTGCATTTGATGGAAGGGAGGCATACCAATAACGGGACTACTACCATCTGCTAAAGTCTGATTCAAGGCTGCCATGAATAAAATCAAGATATGCGAAAAGAGGATGGTGGGAATCGGAATGACAAGTAATATTTGCAAGATCCACCATCCGACTGCTCCACTCACTTCTTCATAGTACAAGGAATTCCGGCGCCGAGGGACGGTCATCAGGGGAGTTCTTTCATCCGGTTTGGTCGTAACTCTTGATGTCGGTTTCGCAGTGTCGGGTGGTCTTTCTTCTTGGCTCGGGATAGCGCCGGACGATGTTCCTCCTTGTTGAGCCTCCAAGGGGTCACTCAAAGGATGACCATCTTCGTCTTCCACCACGAGTTTCGCCTTCGATGACCTGACGTTTCTCTTCATGAAGATACGCTCTACAGAAGCAACAACACAGCCCAAGAACATGAAGATGTTCCACGCTGAGAGGAAGTAAACCCCTCCAATCTGCAGTCCCTTCAACACAATTGTTCCGATCAAGAGAAGGATCCATGAGAGAATGTAGGTCTGGAGGAGCATGGTCAGTTTTTGCTGATCAGGGAAGCGAGGTCCGCCAGGAGAGAATGGTAGGTGTAGAACGAAGATTATGGTCAGGTATGCCAATGTGAGGTTGGAAACAAGGACCATGAAGGGCTGAGAGTATACAATCTAAAGCAAGGCGGGTCAACAACAAAAAGGGGCAGCTGCCATATGAAAGTCACTCACAAATGGGTTGGCGCTAAGGAACGTGAGCACAAGGATCACCTGAAGTAGAAGTCCAAGAATGAATGCAAGCCAGAATTTGCCCCATCGCCACGAGCGTCGTGTCCATCCGACTGAGCGGGTTCGAGCCCACGTACTTTTCCACCATTGCAGTTTCGTCCATCTCATTTCCTTAAAACGTGCCCATGATGAAGGTGGTGGTAAAGCTCCATCTGTCCGGTGCCGGCCATTCGATAAGAAAATCCGAATTCGGGCAACACCAGTTGCAGGAGCGTTTGTCGAAGGTTTGATGTCTGGATTATGTAGCCTAGGAAGGTGATGCAGGACCAGCAGAACCAATGGTCCGACGACAAGCATGACGATGTTGAAAATGTACAAAGACTGTTGTGTAAACACGAGAAAGGCCGTTCCAAAGACTACAACTTTCTCAAAACTTCATTCGCGAAACGAATGAATCAGACGCACCATCAAAGTAGACCGGACCTTTCGCCTCCCCATCTCCGACATGAGTCTTATCGTCATTGAGCAATGACATGCCAGCTCCTCGGACACTCTCCATCATGGCCCACAATGACTGCTTCCCTCCATTGGCACCTGGAATTGAATCGTACTTGGTGTGGTACTTGCTGCGGCCCTGGTAGAAAGCAAGGTCCATCCCTTCCATGCCAGTGCCGCTGCCCAAGCCTAGCATATAGACAGAGAAATCGGTTCCACTGCTGATAACTCCTCTTGCAAATGCATCGGCGGAGAGAACGTTTCCATGTGGATGTGAAACGTCTTTGTTTCTGAAGGAGAGCACAGGAGCGGCCGATGTTGCCCGGAATAGCAGGGGACGACTTCAGAGAAAACGTAAGTTATTGTATGATGGAAGTTGTGTTTGCTTCATTTCAAACTTACCCGCCGGCTGACGCACCCTCAAGGTTCAAAAAGGTGTCAGGAATCCTGGACCAAGGGTGTTGGAAGAACCTAGTGATTTGACGATCAGAGGCTAACAATTTCAGCGAGACTGGAGCATCAGAAGTTGCTTACACGTGGGCGCCATTCAAGCCGTCTTCTTCGCCATTGTTGATGTTGAATATAGCTGTTCTTCGTGTCCGGTGGGTCGTTAAGTATTTCACCATCTGCAGCAAGGTGGCGATTCCTATCCCATCATCCGTAACCCCGGGCGCTGTCGATACCGAGTCAAAATGAGCCGAACTGTCACAAACGTTGTGAGCGGGTAGTGTGCAATGGTTCGGCATGAGCTAGAACCTACAACAGTACGCCGCCTGCATTCCGAAACTCTGGCTCGGTTCCCTCAATCTTAACAAGTATGTTGTTTCCTTCAAAGCTGACGCCATGCGTTGCGGACACCCAGGTCGCGTTAGAGACTAGATCGTCCGCAATTTGGATATGAGAAAAGCCGTTCGAGATGCTTTGGAGGCGAGATAGGATGTGAGCGCGAACGACATCATTTGCATGAGAATTAAAGGCGTGTGGCCTCGCCGCAATCTTCGCATTGTTGTCCAAGTTAGCTGACAGGGCTTATTGATCAGGTCTCGTCGAGGAGACTCACCTGGTGTAAATCCCTGAACGCTTCGTCGAGGTCCAAACCTAGGGTATCCAGCGGAATATCTTGCACAGGGTCTGAGACCAAAACCCCAATGAAGATCGTGGCATAGACAACAATCAGCAGGATACTAGTGGGTGTCTTCCTGAAGGACAAGCTATTCAGAAACGATGAGACCAGGTTTGACATGTCAAACAATCATTGACACGATGTTCAGCTCTGGTGTAGTGGCTCCGATACTGGACAACTTTGTGCGTACAACTCCACCGTATTTACATAATGAGTAGCGATCTGTACCAATTGGGGCTGGTTTAAGGTGAATCGTGATCCATGCTGGTCCATCATTGTGGTATCAAGGAGGAAGTAGTTGGCGCATCAGGAAATGTTAGGGCATACAACGCTCTATAAAGCAATCATTCAGGGTTTTGCACGAAACCATGCTGAGAGAGAGACATTTCTCCACAGGATTTGGTGGTGCCCTTTACTGACGAATACTTTTCCGTTAGCATCCATTTGTCGACGAAAACAGTGAGGAACCTTGGCCGATGTATACTCGAGTATGCACCGACTTCCAAAGACTTCCACCACAAAGGATGAATTGAGTCCAGAATCGAAGTGGGTAATGATTCAATCAGCGTGTACCAGTGGTTCCGCCGGGACCCCAATACTGATTGTCTCTCTCTCAGTTCTGAAAAGTAAAACATTCGCGATGAGGCTAAATCCTGGATGGCTCTTACAAGGCTCATATTGCTGGCCAAAAGCAAAGATGGAAGGTTTCTGATCGTTTTGTACAAAAGGCGCAATGGAAGTATGAGTACATATGGAATGGGGTAGCTAAACAGAGCAGAAATTTAAGATGCGTGATGAAAACAGGACAGCAATAGCAAACCGAGCAATATTGATAGGCGAGTTGAGAAGTCACGATTAATCCAACTCCAAAGGTTCAGACAGCGAAAGGTGCCCAAACCTCCACAAGCCCATCCGCCATTTTGGATACCACAGCCCACTCAGGGAGGTACGTGAGCACCTCCTCAAACGCTGGTATCTTCGGCTCGTTCTTGCCCTTCACACCGGAGCCATGGTCAACAGTCCCACTCTCATACTCGGCCCATTCGCAAGCGATGCGGCCTTGCATATCCAACGTCGTCAAGGCACTGCTGTTGTCCTTCGCGCCAAACTCAACATCAAGCACGAACTGCCGCCCCCAAGTCCGACTCCACAACCTGACCTCCTTGACCCCTCCTTCGCCCACTTCATATCCGCGTTGCATTCCCTTTATGGGTGGAGACCCCTCGGGCGCTTTGACAACGTACTCGGCGGCAGGACGGCTGTCAAAATACACCCTGCATGCACGTGTATTCCTCCCTTTCACCGAAATGCGAGCTGACGAAGGACCTGTACGTCGCACCGCAGCACTGAAGTACTCTTCATCGTCGTCGTCCCATCGGATCGAACCGCCACCTGGGACGGGCCGCTTTCCAAACCCACTCTCCCACTCACACAGCTCGAGGCCCTTCTTGACGGGGTCTGGGCTGCATCTCACTTCGGTGTTGCTGGCAGAGGGCAGACCGGAGATGATGGCAGAATGTGGTAGGTAACGCGAAGGCCCAGACAAAGACGTGATGACCTTCCCTGGTGCATAGGCCAGATGTGGTCCACCGCTGGCGGTAATCGTCGTATTGAGACCGAGGTCTATCTCGACACGTTGCTGGAAGAACACCTTAAGCGGGGCCTCACTTGAGAATGGGAATGCGAGCCAGGCATATACTGTTGAGAGAACGAAGAGAATGAGAACGGATGTTGAGAGAAGGCGGAACCGGTGAAGTTTGTTGGTGAAAGGAGCCAGCGGAAGGACGGTTAGCAGAGACAGGATGGATGTCAGAGTGTACACTATTGTTGGCAAAAAAGAAGAATGGTCAAGCTTGTAAAACCGCCTTAAAGGAAATGTTAAACATACCGCTTGAAGCTGGGGATCCATCTGCCAAAGTCTGAGGCATGGCGTCTAGTAGCAACGTTGTCACATGCGACATCAGGATAACAGGCAGCGGCACGGAAACCAGGAATTGCGGAATCCACCACCATGTCGCGAGAGATTCATCCTCGTTTCCTTGTTTCACCGCCCTTGAACGTGTCTGATGGATGAGCGGTGTCGTCTCAGAAGAATTGGCTTGGTAATGCGGATCGTGATCATCCTCGACCTCGTCCTCCTCTTCGTCGCTGTCACTGCCACTGTCTGCATCGTCATCTCTAACTCTCCTCCTAGCTCTCTTTCCGCGCCCTCGCACAAACAGGAACATGCGTTCGACAGCCGCCAGAACACATCCCAACGCCGCGCACAGATTCCATGCACTCATCAGGTACCCACTACCCACCCCCGGTTTCAATCGTGTGATGCCTAATGTCGAAAGCACGAGGAGGATCCAAGTAAAGAAGTATAGATGGAGGAACACTGTGTGTTTATCCTGCAAGGGAGTCGCTAGGTGATGCAGTTCAGGAGCAAAGAAGGGCAAAGACGAAGGAAGTGTGAGGGTGAAAGTCAGGGATAGGTAGGCAAGGGTAAAGAACGAGAAAAGGACGATGTATGGAGATGAGTAGATGGCCTATTTTTTGTGTCAATAATTGCTATTATGAAAAGTAAGAAACTCACGAATGGATTCAGCACGGCGTAGCGCCATATCAGGAGAGCTTGTAAAGCCACTGTAACCAGCAATGCGATCCAGAACTTGGCGTGTCTCCACGCGGAGTGATACCATTTCTTACTTGAGCTTTCAACAGGCTGGGGTTGTGCGTGTGGCTCCTCATGAAATGTGCCAGGCGTCCTGGCACGACGGATAGAATAACGAGGTTGTGGACGAGGGCTAGCTATCGGCGCAGGAGGGTCCTGAACGTCCAGTCGCTGAGCCTTTCGACGACTGGTGATGACTCGCT
Organism: Crassisporium funariophilum; assembly: GCA_014925845.1. Lineage (NCBI taxonomy): Eukaryota > Fungi > Basidiomycota > Agaricomycetes > Agaricales > Crassisporiaceae > Crassisporium > Crassisporium funariophilum. Next base: position 2,593,285 of record JACGCL010000004.1, read on the forward strand.
CGCATAGCACAAGCATAATGAGAACGATAGGACCAACAATGAGAGCGACGACGTTGAAAGTAAGCAGGTTGATAATTGGAAAGACGAAGATGATCGCCTTGAACACTGCAAAAGCAAGCCTCAGTGTCTTTCATCCGTCGCAAACGCGGTGCACTCACAATCGAAATACACTGGCACACCCCCATCGTCACCTTCATTTTCTCCTTCGTCAGTATTGAGAAGTCCAACCCCTACACCTCTTGCCACCTCCATCATACTCCATAAACTCTTCTTCCCACCAGACGTATATGGGGCAGCATCGTACTTCGTATGGTACCTGCTCCTGCCCTTATAAAATGCCAAATCCAAACCTTGCATGCCTGCTTCCTCGTCGGGACGAGAGGCACGAGGCCCTGTGTACACGGAGTAATCTGTCCCGGAGCGTATAAGCCCACGTGCAAAGGCGTCTGAGGAGAGAACGTTGGCATGCGGGTGTGGGACGAGCTTGTTGCTGCGGAAGGAGCGCACTGGAGACGTTGAACTTGCTCGGAAGAGGATGGGGCGACTGGGAAGGGATGAGTATTCAATGAGCGGAACCTATTGACGACAGATTGTTTGACCTACCCTCCGGCCGCTGCACCTTCGAGATTGAGGAAAGTGTCCGTCAAATCAGACCAAGGGTGCTCCAGAAAGCTTTCCAAGCCAGAGTCAGTTGAGCAGTCATACGAAGCGAAGTTCGAGGGCGTACGCGTGTGCACCGTTCAACCAATCTTCCTCCCCATTATTGATATTGAACACCGCTGTCCTCTTCGGACGATTCTCCGCGAAATACTGCACAAGTTGCAGCAGCGTCACCACCCCCATCCCATCGTCCGTAGCGCCTGGGGCAGTCGATACCGAGTCGTAGTGGGCCGAGAATAAGATACCGCCAGAAGCCGAACGCGACGTGCCATCGATTTTGACCAAAATGTTTGTGCCTTCGAAGTAAACCCCATACAGAGAAGAGGCCCATGATCCATTGCTGACCAGGTCGTTTGAGATGTGAAGAAAGGGATACTGTCTGGTAAGGGGTTGAAGGCGAGAGAGTAGGTACGACCGCACGGCATCATTGGCATGAGAATTGTATGGGTGAGGGTGAGCGGTAATCTAATGATCAATGAAGCAATGTCAACATTTGTTGATTGGCAGGCAAAACTCGGAATTACATGACGCAAATCGTCGTAAGCTTGCTTCAAATCCAGGCCACGTTGATTCTTGGGGGCATTCGGCAGTTTATTGGTCACAATGAGGGCCACAAAAACACTAAGGTAGGTCAATAGAGCCAACAACGTTGTCGGTATGGCTCGGAAACCCAGAACAGAGGCGAATCTGTCCCCCAGCTTCATGTTGATGGTGGTTGTGGTTGTACCAGGGTTGTTCTTCAGGTTGACAGACTGGTTGTTTGGCTTATGTAGGCTGCTTGATGTCGTACATGTATGTACACGAAGTGCGCAATGCCTACAATGCCAGACATCAATTCATATCGTCACTGTGGAAATGAAATGCGGTCAACTGACCTCGAGGTGTCTATGAAGGTCGGTATGTTCTACATCGCTCATGGTGCATGCTGCTAGCTCACAAGTAAAGGCTCACCAGACAATATTCTTCTACGAATCTGTGTTCTGAAGAAAGGTATTCATTCAGTTTCAATACAAATGAACAAACAAATGAAGCGACTGCGAACCGAAACCTACCGAAACCGAGAGATTGTTCCACACAGATATTACTCGACAGCTCAAGCCTATCAGGACACCTCTATCTCCTTGGATTATGTAGAACAACCTTTTGCTTCAAAGAATCGATGAGTAGATATGTACGGCCTTGGAGACGTGAATATGAGTGGTTCTCGGCGAGACGTCAATTTGATCTCCGCGGCAGGCACCGGTCCGGCACCCACCCGTCGCTCGATCTCGGCTGAATATGGTACGGAGAGTTCCGCAGGAGAAAGCAATCAGGCAATCTGAACGAAACGACTTGCAGGGAATTCCTCCGCTGATGGTGTTAAGTAACTGCTAGGTACAAGACGGTACAAGCTGCACTCTACCCACATCTACTTGTCATCTACTCACCCAATCCCATTCATATACAGCTTGATTCAAAGGCTGATTCACATACATCGCCCTTGCAGCTGTCAACACGTTGTTTCCGCGATGTGCTTGCACTACGATGGTCGCGCACAGAGGTGAACAATTCATCAACGAATGTCGCATGAGCACTTGAGCAGGTGAGCTCCAAATTGGGCGTTAAAGGTCCTTTGCAGTCCTCTGCCCTCCCAGGTACCGCTTTTTCCACATAAGTATGTAGATCTGTGTCTGTTGTGTTCATTCCTCCTGAGATTGAAGGCCACGAGTTATTCTTTGGTTATTCAGCTGGAGAAGACAGGGGAACTCGTGTGATTTTTATCACTCCTGAGTGAGAAAAGATTTCCCTTTCGGCCAATTCTTTTTCGTCGCTGATCATCTTTAACATGGGTGTTCACAGCTGGATATGTTGCATTGCACGCGAACCGCAGCCTTCGCACGTTCAACGTTCCTGCTCGTTTTCATGTTGAAGTTAGCGACGTTGAGAGTCGGCGAGACTGCCTCTGTGAATTTCCAACCCACGCTGCCGAAAGCCGCGGGAGATTCAGCACTTTGAAATACGAAGTGATAGGACACGCCACAATGTCCGGGTGCAGAAGGGTGAAAATCATCACAATCGCTTTGCAGAAGGTTGAATTGGCGTTGAACGATCGAGCATCAAAGCCCCTGCTTGCTTGTCCTTTTCATTTATAACATCGTATGGTGATAAAAACCGACTATGACGGTTGGAGGGTGTTCCGGCGCCGCCTCCCTATGACTCCATGAAACGTCAAAACTTTCGCAGTTCCGCCTACTCAAGGACGTCCTCCCTTTCATTCTCACTGCGATGCTTCGCCTTCCTGCACAATCGTACTTAGGATGGAAAGGTTCGTATGCAAGCAGCCTTGGATTACGATTCACCGCTCATGACTGATAATAATCGATGTTGAAACTCCCTGATCTTCAGTCGGTATGACGTTCCTCCACACTTTGGCTGTCGGTTCGACGGTATTCCGACTATCGAGCCGCATTCGAAGGTCGTGCATGTGGTGGGATGACTATGTGGTTGTCATCCCACTCTGCGTTGATATTTTCTTTTGCGTGGCTTTATGGATGTACCCCACTCTGACAGGTATGTTGCCGATTTCAAGATTGACGATCCTTTCCTCTCACCCTTATATCGCAGAAATCCCTATTTCTGATAATGTACATACCGTCGATTATTGGTTCTCACTTTTTCCGTGTTTCACCGTGGTTTGGTGCTTCCAAGTCCAATGTTTTCTTGCTTTGCAACTCACTGATGTCGCCATTGTTCCAGGCTGTCTCGCATAAGCCTTGCGCTTTCCCTTGCTCGGATCTTCCCTCCGTGGCATGTCTCCCGGTACTTCGCACTGGCTCTCGCTTCCTTATTTGTCGTGCTGTACGCGATCTGCCTGCTTTTGACACTGCTGGCGTGTGACGGCTTCAGAGTCAACCCCAATAATTGCGTGAAAACGCTCGGAGGACATAATGTCGGTGTCCTTTTCGCCTACATCGGTGCGCTCTTCCATTCGCATTCTCCTTTCATGAATTTAGTGTTTCTATACAGCCGATTTACTCGGTGATACTTTGCTTATTTTGTGTCCACTGTTCACGTTGTGGCGCATCAAACTTCCGGCGAGCGAAAGGCGCATGGTTCTTGTCGTCTTCTCCACCAGTGCATTGACGCTTATAGAAGTAACCACATTTGTGGTGTTCAACTACGCGTCTTTTGATAACGGTCGAGCTCTCATGGTCATAATTCCTATGCTCGGTCATATGGAGGTACGTGTGACGCGCTCATACACCGAGTTTGGCTGCTAAAATCTTACAGGCTGCAATATCGCTGATTGTTTGCAACCTTCTTGTGGTTGTTTCATTCTTTTACCGCGCCTTTCGCAAGGCTCAAGACACATCACAACCGCTATACCTTCAAGACCGACCTCGCCATCGAAACCAATCAGTCTTGTCCTCAATGTTTACCAACATCAATCGACTTCCCGACACGGGTTTGAACTCTAATCGTTCACAGTCAGGGCTTACATCACCTATAGCAGCAGAAGTGGACGACGAGCGTCTGACATACATCGACTTGACCAAAATTTCAGACGGCTACATTGATACTGAATCGCTCTGGGAACATCGACCAACGACTGACCCAAGGGTGGCTGTTGTGAGGGAGAAGGCCGATAAGGGTGAACCTGAATCTCCAATTCGGACGTTGTAGATTTATTGTTTTGGGGTTTGATTATCACTACATATTCGAGTAACATCATCGATTTAGAGGATTATAATTGTACAATTATTCGTCATGAGGGAAGGCGGCTGACCACATTGATAGCATACGTGCATTGCGTCAACTTATATTTTTAGCATTGCCGTAAGATGTGGGAACGAAAGTGAAATTTAGTCCTACCACCAACCTGAATGGCCGTACTATGAGCTTCGAGATTTGTTGGAACTTTGAATAGTTGACCAAATGGAAAGTCTCCCAATGTCGATTTGTCAGTGTGAGAGAATTTTTAGCTCCCATGATATGATTGCCGTCAAATCTCATCTTGATTCCCTTCTATGAGTTAGCCTGCTCTCGGGATTGGTTCTCTTTGACACGCTTGATTTGCTACTCTCGAGTTTCTGGTGCTCAGATCTTGCGAATGCCTCGCATATACTTGTGACACAGCCTCGACGATAGCGCCCGAAATCTCTGCCCAGGCTTTCTGTTGCTTTCTCTCGCTACACATGGGCATTGCTTACACTAGCACTGGCACCGGTTTCCTCCCTCTCGACTGTTTCCCTCTGTTTCCTGTGAGCCATCTAGCTATTTTCTGAATTCCTGTTCCCCTGGCCATTCCACACCATCGAAACTCCCATAATCTCGGACATCGGGACCTGGGCCTGACTCAGGGTATTTACGCCCCCCCGGCCCCCGTTCACTGGCACCAGCCCTTTTTGTTATACATGCAGTCCTACTTGTGCTCTTAACCAATACCACCCCAGCCAATGCCCCAACTCACCGAAGGCCTAACAGACAGAAGAGACGAACATATGCCTACACTTCCCTCACAATCATATCTGGCTTGGAAAAGTAATTTGAATCCTCTTGCGTTTCACTGAAGACATATTCATCTTCGTCTCATTTCAGTTTCACTCTCAGTTCTTCATGCGCTGGCTATTGCTTCTGGGATCTATCGACTGGTCCACAGGTTTCGAGTGCGTAAGGCAGGGTGGGACGATTACCTCGTCTGCATTCCTGTCGTGTTAGACATTGCCTGTATAATCTTGTTCTGGTTCCGATTTCCAGCACCACGTACGTCGACGTTCGCTGAAGCTTCCATCTGCCTACCTGATACGAATTGGTTTGTTTTGCTAGCAAACATCGGACAAATGCCTTCGCAATTACAACAAGTTTTGGATTCATTCTGGTTATCGCTTGCTCCATACTTGGCAATAATTTGGTTGGAATTTCCTTACTTACTAAGTTTCCATTCAATTCTCACTGTGTGTGTGAATTCAGGTCAACAAGAGCCGTCCTTGCACTCTCCATGGTCAGGATTTTCCCTCCCAAACATCGAGCACGACAGATTTCATTTATCCTCACGTACCTAATGGGGGGCGCGTGGATCGCCACTGTTGTCGTGACCGCTTTCACTTGCAAAAGACCGTCCACCCCATCGCTTATGGCAATAGAGACCAAAATGTGTCTCAAGTCCACAGGAAAGTTTCCTGTGACAAACATTTTCTTATTCGTGGGTGAGTTTTGAGCTACCCTTCCACCACTTGCCAACCCGATTTACCGTGCCTCGTACCAGTTGATTTTGTCGGCGATATCCTCTTGATTGTGGCCCCGCTCATCTTTTTCTGGAAAATCAAGCTGCCGCGTGCGGAGCGCCGTCTGATCTTAACGGTCTCCTGCGCAAGCTTCTTGACGCTACTGTCGGCAATCGTGTTTGCTGCGCTTACCGTTGGTGACCTATCGTTGGGAAATGACTCAACCCTCATCATCTCTGGCATGGCCAGCATTGAGGTAAGCATAGGGCATCGGCGTGTTCAAGTTTTCTCTGACGTTACTTTTTCATCTCATGCATTTACTTGTAGGCCGGAACGTCGCTCCTCGTTTGCAACCTGGCAGTGGTGACAACATGTCTTTATCAATTCATTACGATCAGAACAAGTACCATCTCAAGCTCGGACACCACTTTACAAACTGGGGCATCCACAGATCAACGGGGACAACAGGACAGCAACACGCAACGCTATCGCACGAGAACCAATACATCACAGCATTTCCTATCTACAACAGATCTGGTCTCAACTCCGCTCAACTTGACTGAAATCTCTGATTTTTCGCTCCTCTCTCGCTCGGATTCTTCCCTGAGTTCAAAGAGTTCAGAAGCTCGCAGCAATTTCGAGAGTCTTCCTTCCTCGGGACGCCAGCACGCCGAGCACGCCGAAAACACCCGAGTAACAAGTCCCACACGACTACATCTACCCCTCTAGAGGTGCGCAGTTCCCGTATCCAGCCATACTGTATACGTCTGGTGCTCCACAATGGTCAACGGCCAAAAACGCAGAACTGTTTCGGACACAACGCTCCCTCAATGCGATCGGTGTGTACGAAACTATCGACGGGGATAGATGAAATCTCACCATACCTGAAAGATCCTATGCGCCAGGAGATAAAGTTGTGCTGACTGAACCTCAGCATTGATAATCATATGGCTCGCGATCCGCAAATATTGAACACTTGATGGCCGACCTCGGGTTGCAACAGCAGTCCTGTGCAGCGGCGTTTTGTCCTTGTCATTGCTGGACTTAAAGTCGACCCCTTTGCGACTGACTGATTCCAGATCTCTAAACCTGAACTCTTCGTCGGCTGCCTCTTCGCCTCATCTCGGCACCAAAGCGCTCGCCCCGCCAACGGCCGATACAGTAGATGGGAGGAACGACTTATATGTCAACGTAATGTATATACAATATCAGACACTGAATCAGTCCCGACCGCCACAGGCGGCCGAACCAAAAGCAATATTGTCCAGGAGTCACTTCTAAATGAACCCTCGTTACCTCTCTGCCCTCACTAGCCTGTCACCGTCGCCTTGAGCAAATCAACTTCCGACATGCTGGACTGTGGCTTCATGATCCGATCTTGGAGCAACGTTATCAAGATGATCATTGTTCTTTCTCAGACAAACAAAATCTTGAAAGGCATCTATTGAATATTCTGTTAGGAGTTTTATAAATGACTTATCTCGCAGTATTGTGATACTTCTGCCTGCATACACAGTCAATACGGCCTACCATTGGTGCAAAATATGACGGACATGTTGGGCTGAGTGAGTACCTTATTATGGCTCCCCTTACCGCCGATCCCTTTTACGCCGTCGCGTATGCTGTAAGTATACCGCACCCTTTGCCGCCATCGTCCATGCGAAGGAATGAAATCTTTTATCGGGAGTTCAATCAAGCCAAATCGTCCAATTTGCTTGGTTCTCAGTGATTCCTTGTCTAAGCTATCGTCGGGTTAGCCCTTCTTATTGCTACGTTCACAACCCACCTGTTCTCACTTCCCAGTCTCAATAGCTTGGCCATTCAAGCAGGCACATGATGCACGGCGGTGTGCACCTGTTCAGCACACTCTCGTGGTTGTCGCCACTATTCGCTGTTTTCTGGTTACGAGTCTGATCTGCAAGCGACTCCCGCCCTGGCAGCACCCGCTGGAAGCACACAACTGTCCTAGATTAAGGAGTTCATCGTGAATTCGAGTTACTTAATCACACCATGAAGGTTGTCGACCTTGCGGGCTATACTCTGTTGCACATTTTTCTTTGGCACATCAAGCTTCACCAGACGAAACATCGTTCAATTTACCCGTTTTTGCGGAAGCCATGGCCTTTCAGCCAACGCCCTCATCGCTTTTACTGTCTCTCACATAAATCTCTAGGGAGCGATGCGATGCTAATTCATCACATTGATAGGCCGTATTGACGCCCAAGAAGAAATTCAACGAATGATTCATCGCGAACACCGCTTCTCCAAGCCGCAATGTCGCCTTTCGTTGCAGCCTTTCTATAAGCGTCGTGACTTGTCTTGATCAGTTCTCATAAATAAGCTCAGAGCGGAACTGCTAAGTGATGAGCTTGATAAACTCGTTTGCCATCTTGTAAAGACACCTACTGTCAACCGTTATATTTGCACAGCGGGTCTCTCTTTTGGACACGTTGTCAAATTTCCGCCGCATCTCAATCATCACATTCGTTATAACTACGCCTGACTCGTAGAAGTAGACACGAGCGTAAGGATATCAGCCATGAATGAAATAGTTCCGTTTGTTTGTAGTCTACTCACCCATGACTTTGATCGACCAGGAGTGCACCCGTTTAAAAATGGTGGCATGGTGATCGTCTACAGTATCCTACTCTTCTTCACTATCAACCTCAATGTCGTCGACTCTCACGAAGAGCTTCGAGACGGAGTCTACTCCGCACTGGGACATAGTCTCGTCTCTTGGGCACTCGAAATCATGTATTTCTGAGTTTCCATCTTCACCTTCAATGGACATGGAATGGACAAGATGCGCACTACCGCCATAATTAGCTGTTTTATAAAAGTTTTCGGTAAAGAATGACGATGCTTACCGCTCGTAGTTTACATTAAAGGTCTTGCAGGCCGCTGCCAAAACCTTCCTGACTGGATGTTTGCCTCGAGTCTTAAATTGAGCAAAATGTTCCGGGTTTGGTCCCATGATCGCGATTTCGAATCGAGGATCCTCTTCAACCGATGCAGCCTGAGGTTTGTATGGAGATTTACCTTTACGCTTGAACGTTTCTACAAGAGCCCATCTTAATATGTCTACTCGGAACCGAGCCATGATGCGCTGGAAGGTACATACCGTCCTCGCTTGGTTGTTCGCGTTGAACGACCCTTTCAAGATTCACATGAGGGTCAAACTCTGTTTTTTCTTCTTTATTATGAGACTTTCATCAACTGTAGCAATAAATTGATTCCTTACCTGCCTTCGGCGAGGCCCTCGAAGAAGACCCTTGCCCGATTTTCCTTGGAGAAGGCTTGTCGTCTTGGGCGCCTATCCGGGTGTGTGATTCAACAAAGAACAACTCAGCCTTCGGTTCACTATCTTCAAGATCAGGTTGTTCATGTACTTCGTCACTGTACGACTGGTTGCCTGCCTCCTCCACGTCTTCCAATTGTACCTCAGGGGATTTCATAGGTTCCTCGTGGACTCTCTGAAGTCTGGAAGAAGTCGCAGCAGCATTTGCGGGATTCGTCTTACTGAAGTCTGTGGATAGCTTTTCCTGTCTCCCATCATCAACCCACTTCGGATCGTTGGAGTCAAGTATTATTGGACTTGAGTGACCTTGGGGTCGTTCATGACCACGTGCTTGCGCTACTGAAAGAATCAGTGCAGACCCCAAAGCTCTGGAGATGAGATGGACCGTTTTTCCGTTTCACCGGTACAATTTCCACCTCTTCTAGAAGATTCCAAAGCAGTGGATAAGCGCTGCTGTCAATCTCGATATCTCTGCCTTTGCAAACATCAATTGAAGACGTCTTGAAAGAGATCATATCGTCGACATCGAAAGCCTGGATGACTCTTTTCAACGTATCCTATCTAGAGTAAGTGTTTGTATATAGAGCTTGGTGTGAGGCCCACCTCGTAGTCTTCGGAAACGCGTAAAAACCTTCGATCCTCCCCATAACTGAAGATTACGACAGGAATGTCGCCTTTCGACCCCGAATCAGGATTTGTGGTAGATTTCATATGCATCTGAGACGTATATTCGGAATAGTCGTAGATGTAATAGTGTCAAAGGAAGCAGAGGAACATGAACATGAAAATTGGAGAGCCGGACGTGAACAGAGTCAAAGTTGCGGCGGGCGAAGAGGACGCGATCTACACGTGGTGAGCTTTTCCCATCACGTGCTTGTATTGACTGCCGTGTCGTATCTGGACATTTGCGTTCTCTATTCGGATTTTATCGATGCTGTTTAGCGTTCGGTGGCCAATGTCCATGTTATTATCTTTCCCAAATATGTGGCCTTGGATTTGACATTCATTCCCTTTCATTGATATCCAAACTCTGCTAGACTCGGACGTTTTCTAAGTCCCAGATTGTCGCCTGCCTCCTGGATAAGTAATCCGTAGAAGAATCTTTGTAGGAAGTAAAACAACCCTGGCCAATGTATACACACTCAAATACTGCAATTTCGGCATCCTAGTTACATTTTAGATGGACGACATATGCAAACATTGCAATTAAATAACGAAAGACACTATGCAGGTGAACTGTAATACAAGATTATGAGGTTTACTCCTGATTCCTGGTATTGTCTCTTGTAGATATCTGTGAGGTGCCCTACGGCCCCCTACGACCAATGATATTTGAAGACCAGAAAAGCAAGTTGAAGAGTCGGATAAATCAAGGGAGAACCGAAATGGACATTGCTTGTGCTTGTTTGTTATGAACGACATCGGGCATTGAAGCGGAATTTCAACCTGACGTTCTCCTACTTGTCGCCACCACCACCCCGAGGGTCGAGGATGAATGTGAGTGTTTGCGACATCAATCCAGCCTAGAATTAACCTGTATTCCCTTAGAATCTCCTCAGGACTCTTACTGAGAGCCATGTCAGGCCAGCGGCTGACCTCAGGCTCCTCCTGAGCACAGTAAAGGAGGGCCGGGTATGTGGAACAGCTTTAACCCGGATTCGGCGTTTGAGTTCTGACTTTATATGATTGTAGGGTCAGAGTCACGACGCGAAGCTCTCAGATCCCTTCTATGACTCTTTAGAAGGCTTGTTGTCCGATCTGAGGACAATCACTATTGTATGTTGCAGACGCCACTCTATACAGACGCGTCTGAAGTTTATTTCAAATATAGGATAACCGTGATGCGGAGGCATTTCTCAAGCCCGTCTCGAGGGCAGAAGTACCAGATTATTATGATGGTGAGCGTGCTTTGTTGACTCATGTCTTACCATGCTAATATCAACCCTTCAGTTATCCAGAATCCGATGGACCTTCAAACTATGCTAAAGAAGGTCAAGCAGAAGCAGTACAAGTCGAAGCGGGATTTCAAGGATGACTTGGACCTCATCTGGTCGAATTGCTTCACGTACAATGCCGCAGAAGTACGTTGGACCTGTTGAATCATGCCGGCACAACTAACAGTGTTGCTAGAACCATCCATTGCGACAATGTGTCAAACGATTAAAGGTCAAAGCTGAGAAACTATTGAAATACATCACGGACCGCAAGGAGCGGACGGACCCTACAATTCCATCCGACCTTCCCTCTCCTACCACTGGTGTCGCTCGCCCCAGACTGAACGGTGTAAACGGATACGCTAACGGTCGGTCCTCACACACCCGATCGCCTTCTTTCCCAATGGTTCCCAAATCATCAACCTCTACCCCTACATCTTCATTCATCAAACCCTCTGTCCCGCTTCCTACCAAGCGTATTCTTCGTGACGTGCCATTCTCCGAAACACCTGCCCTCATCCGGAGTGCCGAAGGGATGTCGACGTTTTTGGAACTCGAGAAGCAGGTAAACTCTCCTCATTCCAGAAGCAACCTGGCTTTTCGACTGCGGGAGCTGGCACCTGTTGTTGAGTATGAGAGTGACCTTGAACAGTCGGGAGGTTACAGTCCGGACGAAATGGCCATGGTCATAGACAATTCCATTGCAGGCGACAAGCGCAAAATGTAATTTTCATTGATATAACACACAAGTTCAACTCACCTCTTTCATTTCTAGGAATGGTTTTGTCGATCGTCGACCTCGTAAACGCACCAGATTTACAACTCAATATCCCACACCACTTCTTGACGAGAAGGACGATCTATCACAATTGTGGTGGGGCGCCGCACAGTCAGATATCCTCCTCTCGAACGGTTTGCCTGGCATTCCATTTGGGCCATCCACTTCCTCCTCAAGCTCAACTCCATCAGCCAAGCAACCCCGGTCTCCTACCAAACTCAAACGCGAAAGATCATCCAAACACCAGCAGCAGCAACCACAACCGAATCCTAAATCTCTTCTAACCCTGATGAACACGAACATAAAGACCCTACGACGTATTCGTGATGTACATGCCAAGTTTTCAGCACTCAATGTAAATACTGCTTCGCCGGAGGACGAGGAACAAGGCGGAGAGGGTGGTGGTATTTACGGGTCGGGTGCAGGTGGCTCTGGAGGCCGACCTCCAGCCTCATCAATCGGAACTGGTTACGGATCTGGTTTCGGCATAGCAGAAGAAGAAATTGGTGACAAGATTGATGAGGAACCTTGGACGGCCGGCCGGAGAAGGGGCAAAGGGAAATCAAAAGTTAGTGGGCTGGAGATGGGAGAGGCCAATGCTGCGGACTGTCTGCGATGGGCTGGGACCAAGATTTTGGAGCATTCCAATTTCCAAGGCAAGAGTGATACGTCGCTGCTCTAACCATATGCTGATCTTTCCCTAGGTTCTTCAAAGTTGGCTGTTGATGTCCTCACTTCTGTCACGTCTCAGTATCTTCAGAATGTAGGACGGACAATTCGATTTCTTTCTGACAAATTTGGTAAAACTATGACTCCTGAGGTCAGTCGTGCCGCAGTCCCGTCGAAGTCTAATCCACTCACTCAACAGCATCCTTGTAGGAAATCATCTTACACACACTATTCGAGAGCGGTTCTCCCAAAATGCAAGATCTCGAACGATACATATCTGATGATATCGAACGGTATGGTTCAAGATTGGGAGACGTGGAGAAGAAACTGGTTGGGGCATATCGTGAAACAGTGAGGGTTTTTCAAAATCTGCTTTGATGCCTCTTTGAACCTTTCTAACCTCTGCAGGCCGCCGTGCTGGAAGATGAAGGACTGTTTGAAGAGGAGGACGAGGAAGAAACGGGTGCTTTGGCCATGGGCGACTTTGCAGACATCTTGGGAGAGGATTACTTGGGGTTACGCGAATTGGGTATAGCAGCCGAGTTTGGAATGTCGAACCTCAGCATACCCAAGAGATTGCTGAGGGGGAAGAAGGGGCAGAACAAACCCACAGCGTACGTTTCTTTCTTCGTTTCTGGAAATAAATCTGACCTGTTTAACAGTGTCAAACCGAACGAACCTCCACCTCCGTATCCACCGCCTCCACCGTTCATTCCACTTACTGCAGACAAGGTCGACGATCAGATTGGTTTGCTCAGACCATATTACCAAAATCGCTTTGCTCTCCTCGCCGCCTCAGCTGCTCCTTCTCTGCCAGGCCCGTTGCTTGGTCCAACTCTTTATCCACCGCCGCCACCGCCGTCTATGCTCCCACCTGGACAGTTCCCACCACACAAAGTCATGTCAAATACACCTCCGAACCCATTACCACCACCTCCTCCGCCGCCAGATCTGGCTCTACTGGACGACACACCGACTCCGATACAAGTCAAGATGGGTCCGATTGGGCAGATCGTCAAAGGCGGCACGACGTCGGGCGGGACGAAGAAGAAGAAATCGGATGGTACTTCTGGTGGTGGCGGTCCTGGTGGTACAACAATGCCCAGAATTGTAGGGATGTCTGGGACGGGTGGTGGTGTTGCCCAGAAGAAGAAGAAGACAAATACTGGAGTAGGGTCTGGGAATGGAAGGAAGAAGAAGTTGGAAGGTTCCGTGGTGGGCATGGGTTTCGGACCTGGAGGACAGGGAGGCCCTACCCTACCTGCCGTTGTCGTCGCCAGTGTCTGAGACTTGACAGTCTCTTGTGTTGTGCAGTCAGATCCCTCATGCGGTGTGGTTTTTTCCCCCTTGGTTTAGCTTTCTCAATCGTTTTGTTTTATTGCTTTTCGCATGGATCCGGAGTGTTGTATTAGTGCAATATCGTTATCTACTTTCATGACTTGTTTTCGCCTGCCCAGCCCGTTGTCCATTTTCCGTCAATGGCAGTGCAGATCTTATGTCATTTTGTGCGAGTGGCGGTAACAGCCGATCTAACGTCACGATTATCTTGTACCGCTTCTGGTCTCCTTAAAGGGTGCTGTGCTCTTGCTTAAACTTATAAAGACCACAGGCCGCGGTTCACTTATCCCACTTCTCTTTTGTTTCTTAACCACTCCCAGACATGGCATATAACGTCAGTTAAGAATGGCCCTTATCATGTATCGCCTGCTAATCAGATCAATGGGTTTCATGGAACACAGAGTTATGGAGGACAACCAGGTGGCGGATATGGCGCTCCGGCTGGCGGAGGTTATGGTGCACCACCTCCAGGAGGAGGATACGGTGCACCCCCACCCCCAGGAGGATATGGGGGTGGAGCTCCCCCCGTAGGCGATCTTTGTTGGGAGTGCCGGGAGAACTGGCTGACAACTCGTCATTTTAGGGATACGGCGGAGGCTTTGCGCCACCACCGACGAATCGTGGTCCACCGGCGGGCGCTGATCCCCAGTGAGCATCGGCAAGATACACCTGGGTGCTAATGCACGTCCTGATCATCCCGATGCTTTCCCTAGATTATGGAATTGGTTCAGCTCCGTCGACTTGGATCGTTCGGGGGCAATCACTGCTACTGAGCTAGGTCCGTGGTATTTGGCATCTATGTGTGTGTGACACTTGATTGTTGACCTTCTTGTAGAACGCGCTTTGATCAATGGCGATTGGACTCGTAAGTCTCCTTCGCTGCCATTGCTGAACTCGATCAATGAATCATATGAACTTTTAGCTTTCGATCTTGACACCGTCAAGCTACTTATGACCATCTTCGTAAGTGCGGCTCAGTAGATATAAACGATGTATTCACAACCGGAATGTGACAGGATACTGATCGCAATGGAACAATTGGCTTCAATGAGGTATGATAGCAACATGTACATACCAGTCGCATGATTACTGACGTTTCATCTTAATAGTTTTCTGGTCTTTGGAAATACATCAAGGTAACAACTTGTGCCAGCAGGTATAAGACGAGACGCTCAAGAAATCCTAATTTATACAGGACTGGCAGAATGTCTTCAAGCACTTTGACCGAGACCGCTCGGGATCGATCGACGGTAGCGAGTTGCGCGATGCTCTGGCTCAATTTGGGTCAGTTGGCGTTTTGTTTACAAAAGCAATCTAGCTCATTTTTCTTTCGCGCAGATATAATTTGTCACCTCCATTGCTTGATCTGGTGCAGAAAAAATATGGTGACTTCCCCCTCCTTGTCGTACCAGAACTCCTCTTACTGAACCCCTTCTCTTGGGGTAGATGTTAAAGCCAACCAAGCTAGTAGCCATGGAGCGCCCGTACCCGGAATCTCATTCGACCGATTCGTTCGTGCCTGTGTCGTCGTCAAACAACTCAGCGAAGCATTTGGCAGACTCGACACTGATCGCGACGGGTGGATCCAGATTAACTATGATCAGTTCATGCATACCGTCCTCAGCCTTCCTTAAATCTCAAGTTCCAAGAGTACACTTCCGAAATTAAAGACCTCGGGAAGGGGAGAGAGAGTAACTAAATAAAGATAACCATCCATGGACCATTGTACTACTGTGACGTCGAGTATTTTATTGTGTACTAGCACATGAAGATTCTATAGCTGTAGTCTATATGTATGTCACTCTGATCGCACTGTTCCAAAGTCCCAGCAAACTGTTGAGCTTTTGAATCTGGGCAAACTGACTTCAGTTGAGAGAGGTCCCGGCGGAATCACTGGGGATTTTACGCCGTATGTAAATACAAACGATGTACAAAAGCCACGGCAGTCGGCAATTGTGCCTTATTGAACAAACAATTCACACGAACAACACGAATATGATCCCGAACTTCATTCTATTCCAACTACATGCACACACCACACACCACGCACACGAAGGCCTGATGAGTTCCGCTGATGGATTGCTCATGAGTATCGCTGTAGCGCTCAGTGAACCAGGCAAGAGCTTCGAGGTGCGTAGTCCAGCGGCGTGTTTGCACAGCGATCCGAGCCTTTGCGAACAGGAAGTTAGAATTGATGATTATATCAAAGCCTATCTGGCCACTTCTGGACCTCCTCTACCAGTCCCTCAAGTACCTACAGATGAATTTGAAAGAACAGCCTTGAATCTACCACCCCTATTCAAGCCTTTACCTGTACGCCCATCGTCTCTCGCAGTCGCATTGCCATTGGAGTCATCAAGTTTGAGCGTGAAACCCAAAATCACCAACGCAGCCCAGCTACCGCTGGGGCAAGAGTTTCGGCTTCTTTCCACTGATGGAGAGAAATATCACTGTATAACATGTATGTCTGAATACGCGAATTTCAGCCAGGAGGTGTGTGCTCTCTCATTTGCACGTTCAATCACTCAGCTCAGCGTTTTGATAGGAAATGAGATACCATGCGTATCTCGCGGGGAATATCAAACCTCCATTGCAAGTCCAGATGCATCCGTTCGTACCGTTCGTCAAGGATGTAGTGGCGCCGGTTGTACCAAACAGCGGAGAGGAGCAGCTGCTGAGCATATCGACGCAACCGCAGTACGAAAAACATAGTCATGAGGTGTGTTTCGCAAATCTGTACCGATGTCCGAGATAATCAACGCTGAAACAGGAATTACGAGTTGCATTTCTTCTTCATGGACGAGAACTAACCTCTGTTGAACTTTTTCAGCTACAAAATCCCTCCGCCACTCCGGCTCTCGCTCCGCCAACTGTGATAGCCACGCCAGCCCCCTCAATACCTCCGCCTATTTTTGCGTCCACTACCACATCTACGGCTCCTCCTAGGTTCACTTTTGGTCTACGATGAGCAGAATGGGGAATGTATGTACATAAATCTTGTTCTCTAATCATTGTAGCATTAGTGGTTTCACTCCTCGTGAGACATAATCCGTTTTTCTTGCTTTGAAAGCTGGGCACTTCCAGGACTGTAAATGTGGGCGCGATCCGCCACTACTACTCCGTCAGATGGCTTTGTGTCAGAACTTCACAGGATTGACAAAGGTGACCATCTTACAAATAGATTAACGGGCATAAGGGTGCCCGCAAACTACTTATAGGTGGCGCTAGCGCTCACGAATGTCCTTAGGTACGAGATCCCATCGCAATAAGACCAATCTAGTTAAACATATCGAGCTGACAAAATACAAGTGGTTCATCTGTCTGGGTATCTCAGTACTATAGATTCCCCACAATGCTTTCCGAACAAATGTTCCGACCGCTTTATCGTGCAAGTCGGATTCAGCCCTTTACGATATCTTGTTCATGGAAACCTCACACATTACCTGCAACTCTGGTTTAAATCCGAAGACATCAAAATGAGTCATGGTTGCATGCGCTCAAACTACCATTACATCTTTCAGCTGAGTTTTGGGAATAGCTTCTGGGTAGGCCATGCGCTTGAGTCGAGTTTGAGTCTTTTGTTCATATGCATAGGCGTAGCTTATAAGCTTGAATTCCGAGTATGCTGTGCCTATGAAGATAAGACCGTGTGGGAGGCCAGGAGCTTTGTGTTTGATAACCGGCTCAGCTGGCGGAACTTCCATAGACTCGGGATGGAATCCGAGAGGAACTTTTGCAGGAAGAGATCATTCAACACGCATTCCACGGTAACAGTTATACACAGAAACATACCACACACGACGGGGTAGCCAGCAATGGCAGCCGGACCAGATCTTCCGGCCCTCCCAGCTGCGGGTAGGACAAAGACGTCCAAGTCGAACTTCTTTAATGTAGCGTCAATCCCCTCTTCACGACCCATGCGGTGATTTTCGGCTAGCGCTTTGAAGTATGCATCGTCCATTGGTGTGGCCTCCGCTTCTATCATTCTGAAGGGAGGATAGAAGTCAGTCTGATTCGCCATGGATGTCACTTACATACCGCTGTTGAGAGGTCCAGTACGGCTCTACAAGTTCCTTGTCCGCATTTGCCTTGTTGAAAGCAATGACGTCCGCGAGCGTTCGAACACCACTAGGAACCTCTATAAGTCCTTCCAAGTACTTTTGAAGGTCAACCTAGGTGTCGGATGAGACGATCGGTGAAGTACATTGATCAAGGCAGACTCTTGCCTTCAAGTCGGCCGCGAGGACGATGTCTTCACCACCATTCACGAAAAGCTCTTCCGCGTTCGGAAAGTTGGCAGGATCGACAATTTCCGCACCTAATTCCTTCATTGTTTCAAGGGCAGCATTGAAGTCAGTGATAATATCCTCGTCGCTGCCTTGGAATAATCTGGGAACACCGACTCGAACACCCTTCAGAGCATTTGCATCCAAAGCCTTCGTATAATCTGGGATTTCCTTTGGTTGGAAGAGAGTGAATTCGTCGAGTGGATCAGGCCCAACGATGTAGTTCAAAACGAGTGCAGCATCTGCGATGCTTCTACACATGGGTCCAACGCTGTCCTGGTGGCTTGAAATTGGAACAACTTCACGACGCATGAGTAGGCAGATCTTGTGTTAAGGAATACAAGTCACCTCCAGCTCTAGAAGTCAGTCCTACTGTTGGTTTGATCCCTACAATATTATTGTGACTGCTCGGAGATACGATGCTCCCATCAGTCTCGCTACCAAGCGATCCTGGTATGATATGTTCAGCACGAAACCAACATCATCGATTGCCTTGTCGGGAGTTACCTGCCGCAAGCCCTATTGCTGTTCCAATCCCGCTGCCTGTGCTGGATCCAGATGCATCAGCTTTCGGATAGTATGGGTTTGTTGCTTGGCCCCCGAGGCCAGAGAAACCACTTGGGACGCCGACTCCGCGATAATTTGCCCACTCTGATAGTTGGGCTTTACCTATGAAGATCTTGGATTAATTGTGGTATAGTTTAAGCTACAACATCTCCTATCGAGGGTGTCGACAATGCTTACTGCGCCGGCTTTTCTGAGTTTGGCAATGACCGTGGCATCTCTCGGAACCACAGAATTCAGGAGAGCGTAACTGCCTAAGGAATGGAATTAGGCTGATGCTGTGGAGTGCCTCTGAGGAGTCACAGTACCTGCCGTAGTATTCATTCCTGGACGCCCAGGCAAAGTTAGTAAATAATACGGCACCAAAGCAACGGCGACAACCTTCTTCGTGCATCGTAGCAATATTGTCCTTGATGAGCAGAGGAATCCCATGCAGCGCACTACGCATGCCTTTTGCTTTTCTTTCATCGTCCAGAGCCGCTGCTTGCTTCAGTGCACTAGGGTTGGTCTCCAATACTGCGCGTAAGCATGGTCCTTGCGTATTTACTTCAGCAATTCGGGCGAAATAAGCCTAGATAGTGACTTTTAATATTTGCGCCTGATCAAATTTTTATCGTTGATTTTGCATAACTACCTTCACAAGGTCAACGCTGGTGAACGCTCCCGCCTCCAACCCTTTTTGTAGTTCCGCAATTGACGCCTCATACAGATCCGGGATATCTTGAACATTGGAAGAGGTCATGGTGGGTACAGATGGGATTCCCAGGGAAAACGTACTGCGCTTCCGAAGTTATATACCTACAGGCTAAAGTTTCACGTGTGCAACTGTTGGGGATACAGCTGGGTGGAATAGCGCACAAGTGGAATGTTCAGAAGCTGCGGCCCGAGTTAGCAGACGGTCAATGTCTGCTGTGTGACTCCTGAAGAATTCCCAGGCTGTTGATGGATGACTCGGAAGTCTTACAAAATGATATCATGTGTGCAGCACTGTCCAGCGAAAAATCAATCGAAATACTGCATTGACTCTTTGACACATATTACTCTCTCTCTCTCTCAACTCGCCAGTAAAGTTTGCTTTAGACATCATCTTCAAAAACCAGGCGTAAGTTTTCCCCCACAATTGAGCTTCTGGTTTTCGTGTTTCAATGATGACTGATCTATTCTAAACTTTTAGATAGAAGCAGTCAAGCTCGACGCCAGAGATACGCCAGCGTGCGGGTGGATGCGCGTCCTCCTGGTGGAGAGGACGCATGAGCCTCAGCATATTTCTTTTGCAAGTGATCGTCCGTTTACAGGAGCCTGCCTCTTCATGGGCTCCCTGAGTTATAATATCTGAATCGACCTCGGGCTACAATGGGTTTGGGCTCGAGAATCTTATATGGGATGATGTAGTTGAGAGATCTGTCTATTTTGAGGCCGACAAACCTGCTGACTTATATCATATCAAAGATATCTGACGACGCTAGGAAGGCGTTGTTTGATACAGCAAGTTTTGGGTCGGATTTATCTTTTGGCCTGATTCTGCTCTCTGCTTTGCTGTTTGTGCGGTTGGCACATTCCTCCCCCTATCATACTCATTTTTGATGGCGTGGATCTGCTTCATTACGAATATCATGTACACACCCTTTCTCTGACAACATTGCCCTCCTTTGTCCCAACCCAAGATCCGTGTACTACCTAGCCATACCGCCTCTCATCTGCATCGGAAAGACCCTCCCCAAGCCAACAATAACCAATGCAGAGATTCTGTGCGTGATATAAAGCTAAGCACAACTCAACCTACCACTAGCGACCCAAAACGGACATGTGATCGGGCGCTTATTTACACTTTGACCGTTTGACGCCGGCCTATATCTACCGCAACACACGGCCAATCTCGGGAACCGGTGTTCAGAAATGGACGTACCATGTAACCCTCACCACACCCTCAAGGTGCCCATACAGAATCGCTATAAGTCATAATATATTAATTCATTCAACTACCAAAACAAAGAGCAAAACACTCTGATTAGAGTGAGATTCGAACTCACGCCCTTTCGGACCAGATAACGAATGGAACCTATTCGTCTGGGGAAGCATCAAATGCTCTGATCCTTAGTCTGGCGCCTTAGACCGCTCGGCCATCTAACCAGTGAAGACCGAGGCGACAGAAAGTGGCGGTGATCGGGGTGGTCTGATATGCAATACCTGTAGAGAGAGAGAGAGTACTTATATACCAGTGTTTAGGTCCCGAAAGAAACATATGAAGCCTACTTCAGTGAACTACGAGTACACTGATAGCAATCCCAAGGTCAAAGCATTCTGGTACCAAAATTAGTAGAAACATCTACACGTACGACAAAATATAGTAACAGCCCACAGATTTGCAAGGCAGTAGCTAATCATCTCAAACGCAAGCATATTAGATCGAATTCTGAACGCGATTTTCCGACAAGACACTGCAAGAAAGCTTGTATATCCGACAAGTACTCGCAAAGGCAAAATTCGCAGCATCAAGCGAGTTCTAATTTACAAAAGAGTTACAAATGCGAGTTGTACCTTCCCCCTAATCCAGAGTTTTTGGTTGGTTTTGGCTCTTAGCTTGCTTGATCGCTTTTTTTAGGTTGGTCGGCTGCAAGAGCGCTGGCAAAGAGAACAAAGCTTGTGCACAATATGTTTTTCAATTCATAATCAGCGACACTAGTATTAAGGTTGCCAAAAGAGCATGTCAGGGGCAGCAGACACCCAGAAATTTCAAAAGACGACGTATGTTTGGGGTCGGAAATAGGAGCAATTGTATAGCAGCAATTGCCTTTGTGGAGCATTTGAAAAGGCGCTTAGCAGCAGCTAAGGTCCCTAGCCTAGAGATGCCCGCTGATTGTTAGGGTCTCGAGACTAGAAGCCTAAAGTCGTTGCCTAGGTGAATATGTTTTGTTCCAGAAAGTCGCCCTGAGAGTGAGAGTCCATATTGGGTTAATACCCTGAGGAACTTTCAAATGACGTTATTCAACTTCAACTTTGCGACACACACACAACATCCGCGTACCGAGCACGTATTCTTTGCAGGAGTGTAGCATTCCTAGCATCCACTGTAAGATGATGACTGAACCCCAAAAGGCATGCTGTCGGCGACAGGACACTAGATATCTGCGATGTCTTGTGCTGTGCCCGGTGAGATTATTGGTCTCCATATACCTATTAGAAAATACATATCATAACTCCAAGGAGACTTGAATGCTTCTTTGAATTCGGGGTATAAAAATAAATACTGCAAACGGCCAACAGTGGCACAATATGAATCCTGAATCGAACTTGAAGGTGAAACCGAAATGAAAACGAGAAGGCTGATGCGTCTTGTTCGAGGGCGAGGAAACCCAAAGGAAACCTAAGCGCGATTGAGCTCTAGAGAACCGCAAAAATCCCTAGCGCTTACCAGTCAAATATTAATAACGATATTCGGAGAAGCTCATAGCCTGGACCTCACCTCCTCCGGCGATGGCACCACAGCCGCTATCACCTTCCTCAACATCACAATCCTATTTCTATACGTCTGACAAATCGTCTCCAGCTTCTTCCTCTCGGTCTGTTTTCTCTCTTCTTGCTCCAGGCTCATCTCCAAAATGATATCGTTGAGCAAGGCGACGCTTTCCTCATATGATTTGAGGGCGCGAATGCTATCGTTTGCTTTGTCGCGCTCCACCGCGGTAAATGCGATCCCGAGGGCGGCTTGAAGGCGTAAGCGGGCGTTGCCTATGTCGGTGGGGGCCATAGTATTGGTGAGCTGAGCCATCTTTCTTGCTAGAGTAGTTGAAGACGCTCCGGATTGAAGTATAGAGCGATCTACCAGGGGTTATTCAAGTTTTGCTGAGTGGGTCGAGCAACTGTAACGAATGATAACCGTTGAATTTATGATGGCGGTAAGAAAGAGAGAAATAAAGACGTGACTGTTTATGTCAAGGTCAAGGGACGGTGGGATTGACTTGAGCTTGCAGTGGAGCAGGGTTTGATCTGGTTTGATGCAATAGAATTCTGTGGCGAATCACGGAACGAGATCTGAATCAGGCGGTATTAATTTAGCGAGACCGAGCAAGAAGTCAGCGACATGAAATGCTCCTAGTGTGGAACGCGTACAAGTCGAGCCTCATTATTGCCTCATAACGCATACTCGGTGGACGGGCTTTCAAGATGGATTATGAATCTGTGAGGAACGTTGGTGAGAACTCCGGTATAACGTCGACAAAGAACCATGGGCATACATAAGGTGTGAATGGAGAGGGGCTTGCTCCTACCCTCCAGCCAGCACAAGCTTTGACACCCACATTATAAACGTGTCATAGTTCAACGAGGACGTACAATTGCATCGGTTTCCAGTCATGGTCCTTTCTGTGTTCCTTTTCTTCCCATGACGGAAGGCGAGAAGCAAGCAGCTTATATGTAGCTGGACCTGATCATCACTTGTCCAACCTGTAAGGCTGAAATGAGTATTTTGGTGACCAACCAAAGTTTGGTTTTATGATCAAAGTAGGCAACGACTTATGTGGAACAAATGGCCTTTCGCACGACCAAATTCCGAAATGTGAGCTGCTGCTTTCATATAGGGCCATAAACGCAATGACATAGATGCATAACGTCGCAACGGTACATGGTGCATACAACGTGTATGCAGGACGGACCCCAGTGGGCCCGCTGGACCCAACCAAGACCCAACTTACAATGCTGATTTCTCTCTCTCGTCGGTCATGCAGATATGCATGGATGACGGGCCACACACGTCCCTACAATCACCTTACAATGTCCCATTGTTCAGCCCTAGCAATGGACTTGCATCACGGTTTTTTGCATTGCTTGGGGATCTTTTTGACCCCATACCAGTTGCCATTATGCTCACTCTGCATTCTCTCTGACAACGTCCATGTAGCAGTTTTATCGTTGGAATCACAGGATCAGGATTTTCACTTTGGACCACGAAAGGCAGTCATTCGTTACATTTCCCTTGTAGATAAAGCCAACTGACCGATTGATGTCAACAGCCCCTCCCGTTGTCTCTCGATTATGAGCTTATTCACGCCGTCGCTTTGGCCATCAGAAAAAACCTTACACACATTTCTGTTTTGGCTAGCATGCACGCAGCGCAACGCCATACTTGACCGCGTCGCGTGTGGCGCTGCATTGAAAGAATCAAGACACAGATTGTTTCATACGGTATTGGCACATTGTCCAGTCTCAGCAGCTATTCAGTACGACGCTTTCTTGTGTTATCCTCCACGAGTATCGCAACACCTACATATTATTTCGCAGAAATGACTTGCAATTTTATATGCTTCACGAGTAGCTGAACTTTTCCCGAAGATACCGCATTATCCCGGGTTTTTTCTTCGCCTGTAGCTCGGATGGGTCTTTGAACCAAGACGCATCACTCCCATCCACATGTCCCGAGTCACTAGGTGTTTTGTTTTTCTGCAGGAGAGAATAAATGACATTGTCAATGTATGTATGAATTTTGCGGGCATACCGAAAGGTATGTCATAAGGGCGGTGTAGGCAGCGCGCCTCTGTCCTGACAGCGCGCTCCCACGATTATCCAAGGCCCAAATGTCCCTTATAATGGTGAGTTGATGGAAGAGAATTTCGGATTCAGATGCCATCGATAGGAGGAAAGGAAGGTTGTCGATCTCATAAGTATAACTCTGGTGACGACTGCATAGTCAATAAAATGAATTGATGGCAAAAGCAACGTAAATATGCTTCGCTCACAGATTTTTGGTGGAAAGGATTTTAGCGAAAGACATGCTGAAACATATCGCGAGCTTTGTATATGACTCGGTGCCAACATGAAGATCCATAGCACGAATTGGATCATTGAGAAAATGCGATATCATCTCTCGGTAATCCTCTGGTAATGGATGGGAAGACGGTGGCAAAAAGCCCTTGACCAACATTTGATGATTCTTCTGTGGGTCAATTCTAAGGGCCGAATCATCGATTGCTTGAAGGGCCAGGCGAAGCTTGTCAGGACCAGACATGGTTGTCATGAGTGCTAAGAAAACGGAGATCTGGAGCCTTTGTCCCCCAGGTATTGCCAGGCATGCAAGGAACTCGGCTCCAAATGGTGCGTTGAGGTAGTGTCGTAGTTGGGATTGCATGTGCAAGTCCCAGGACTGCACGTAACGTCCATGCAGCTGGTATTGTGAGTATTGCAAGTCCTGCCAGACAAATAGTGATCGGGTCAAGAAAACTGTCAATGTCACCTTGGATCGACGCACTTGTTTCTGTAACCAACAAAATAGCGGTGGCAGCTGTAATTTCATCCAGTCCGTTGAGCTTATGAGCACTAGTTTATCATGAGGCAAGTTCAGAAACATTAAAAAGTCAAAGCTAGCAAGTTCTTCCAGGAGGATGACGGTCCCTTTAGCCTGTGGACAGTGATACATAAATAATCTGCACGAGACACTTTGAAGCAATGGCAAGACTAGACAAAATTTGTCAATGCAAGCTCCATGGGCGATTGACTTGGATTCAGATTACGTACATGAAGTGGTCGGAGTGCCTCGTGGTATGTGCTTTAGAACACTTCTGGCAAGATCGGCATGAGCACGACCAGTATCAAGATAAAATTGACCAGAACGTGTTTCATCTTGTAAGAAATCACCCAATGAAGCGTGAAGGATTCGCACTTCGCGAGATGATAGCTGTCCATGGGTTTTTGGTAATGGGATATCAACGAGGGAATGCAAATCTTGCAATATAATATGTGTATCTCCACGCTGCAAGCATAGCAGGTCTTCGATAAGTTCTGGTGTCCTTTCATAATATTCACTGGGCTGTGAAAAAATGAGTAAACTCAATACTCGCAGGGTGGCCTCCAGGTCGTCCACGCAAGAGAATATGAAGGAGTACAGCGCGTCGAGTGCAGCAAATGGAGTATCCTTACTCGGGGGCGTCAGGATCCCAAGTATGACCTTGAGTCGATCGACTGGACGGTGACGGGGAGAATTCACATATTTGATAACAGTGGATGCATAGATAAATTGCCCGGACGCTTTGTCAACAAGCGAGCTAATCTCAGACTGCGTCGGCCAAGTCGGGTCAAGGAAGCTGCTGAGTGGGTGGGATTCCTTGACTTCCTCAAACTTTGCTAGAAGGAAGATCTCTATATCATCACTGGGTAGATATGATTCGTCTAGAACAAGCGGCATCGTCATTGGTGCCATTGCCGAAGAGCTGAAAGCGTGGCGGATGTGTGGCTCCGGTCGGCTGGCGATCATGAAGAATAGGCGAACAGGAAGTGCTTTGACGGAAGTCGAGAGAACACGTAGGAGATTAGACTGAACATCGCGACCTGCACATTCGTCCAGGCCATCGATTATAATAAGCCTTGGGCGGCTTAAGAGCGTGGCATTGAGAGGATCCATAAGCGCCCTCTCCAGGGGCTCAATGATTAATCCCTTAAACTGTGCTTCAACTGAGCGTGAAACTACTAAAGGATCCTTCTCTATAACATCCTCCACATAGCTGCGAATTTCCGGCATCGACTGACACAACTGATAGACCAGGGTGGGAACCAGCTGTTTCACATCACCGCGTCCCAACGCTGTACGAGAGAAGAAGAACGTGGCAGCAAGCAAGTTGAGTTTCTCGCACAGTTCTGCTATTGTCTGGGCTATCGCCGATTTCCCAGAACCCGCAGATCCGTGCAGCCACACGAAGTCGCGCGTCTTCTTGAGTTCCTCAACCCAGAGCCTGATCTTCCTGAGGATCGCAACACGTGTCGACGGGTGACATTTCGGAGGGTCGTAGCGTTCTTCCGAGTTGTGAAACGCGCCTGGAGCTATTGCTCTGAGGAGCAGATCCATACCTGACGTAGATTAGTCCAAATCAATATAATTAGAAGTCCACTCACCCTTCCGATCACTTGTTAGCTGGTTGTTGGTGATGTTGTGGACGGTTCCGCTGCCTTGATTGATGATTGGGGATGCGTGTCCGGAGAAGACACTTCTGTCAAATCCGATGGGGGAATGATTCGGAATGGATTGAAATGAATGGCTTTGAGGATGTTCATATGTCAATGAAATGGAATGCGTTGATGACCGCCGACTTTTGCCCTCTTCACGTCTTGATTGGTTTTTGGGCACCCTGTCCATGCAACTGCTAGTGCTTGCATTTCCTTCTCTTGCAAGATTTCTTCTCGTCGATCCTTCATGCTGCTTTGAGCTCATCGGGGTGAGGTTTACCAGCAAGTAGACGCTCAGAAAACACGGTGAAATATGGTATAACCGGGATTCGCCTGCCAGTGCAGAGAACATGATAAGCATTACTTCATCATATTCTGGACAATCTTCCCGCTCACCTTGGGGTTTGCTTCACATCAACTCAAAGCAAAAGAGAGGGAGAGGAATGTCCACTGTGCAAGTCACAAACCAACCACACTGGCCACCAACCTGGCTACTCAGCATTGCTTCGCACAGCCACCACACTCAAGCAGATCGCAACAATCCCAAGGGGCCTCCGGGATTCAAATGCCGGACCCGGAGTTTAGGTAGGTACATAGGTGGTGGGAGGACCCCCGAATGTTCACCAAAATGTCTGATCCGAGCTTTTTTGAGGCATTCTGAGCAAAGATGGCATGCTGATGACTTTGATATGAAATCGTGTTGCACCCAGTGGAGAAGATGAGCGGATACTAACATGAGCCCCCGTTTCGCCCAGTACCCCGTTTCGACCAGTCACAGTTGTGTGACAAAGCCGTGTTCGAACTCCGACCGCGTGGGCGAAAGGTGGGCGAACCCATGGCGTCATCGTCGACTATCACGATTGTCGACTCGTCGAGGTTCAAAATAAATCCGAGCACGGCCAAAATTGAATCTCCGCTTGACCTACCTTTCGACCACCTCACTCACGTCCATTTTCTGAAAAATAACCAGGGGCAAGTTGTTTGTATAACTAAATGTAAGTAGGGCTGGGTAAGATATTTTTTGCGGGTTGTCACAAACATTGGATACTTCTGGAGGTCTGGTAAGATATGTATGTTTATGTATGAAACATGTATTATATTATGTCATACCATAAAATTCGGTATGCAACCGCGGAACGTTGGCAGAACGCTGGCAGAACACAAAAATCATATCACCTGCTACTCCCTTTGGCTAAGACAATGAACACAAAAAAAACAATTATGGACCTCTTGGAAGTCGATGGCTTCACCGTCTTTGATTTGTTTCCACACAATATTGACAGCCTCCATCTGTTGAATGTGAGCATGGTTGGAATAGGCCCCTGGAAGCTCCACCCAGAGCTTGTCCAGAAATTTACGGATTGTAGAGGCAAGTTTGGCCAAATCCTTGTACAGAATGTGCGGATTTTAGACAAATTCTAAGCGCCTTGGGCCACACTTTGTCTGCAAATGTGTGGATTGAGCCAATTTGTGCTCATCTGACCTTGTGCTGGGCGGGGGTATTGGGCCGCCGCTAGACCAGTTATAGGATGTTGCCCGCAATATCACTGTTTTGCCTGGCAGTGTCTCAATGGAGAATATTTAATCAACCTCAAACACAGAGCATTATCACAACCGCAATGCCAACACTTAAAATCTGTATTCCCGGTGGCAGAGCCTCTTTGCACACTAAATAGTATAATCATACCTATAGTCTACAAAATATACCTATTCCTCTTTGTTTAAATATGTGAATGATCAAAAGAGTTTTAAACGGTCGGTGGACTTGCACCACAGCTTGCAAAATGACTAGGAAAGAATTTCCTTTTTGAGAAGGACCCTGCAAGCCTTGTCCGGATATGCGGATTTGAGCCTCAAAAATGTGCGGATTTGGGACCCATTTTTGCGGACAAGCTCTGGGTGGAGCTGCTGGGGCCTGTTGGAATGAGCAAAGTGCCGCGTTGCCTGCCAAGATTTCACAAATATATTACAATATATTACCAACCATTTTCAACATCTTGTTGTAAGATAAGTAATATACATGTATAATACATGTATTATATGCCGATGTATGATACACTTATATTACTTACCCAGCCCTACCCCCAGGCCTATCTCAAAATCATCAAGAAGGAATTCAGATAGCTACATTATATTGGCCCACTGTCGAGGGCCAAGACACGTATCACTTATTGGACCCTTCCAAACCTTGCCCCTTTCACTGGTCTCCAAACCGGCACAACTTCTCCTTCCCATGTGCCCTATCAGCTGCTTCCCTTTCCATCAACATGTCAATTGACTCTGATCTATTCCCATGCACATGGGGCACATTTGCCACCATCTGCACAACCGTATGGAACTTGCCACCAGATTTGCAAGCCTCAGTCAGAGATGTGGTGGAGGCTTACCGCACAATCCCCATCAAACCGAGTCAGTGGACAGGGCTTGTTGTCAAGCTCCGGGAGAATAACAGCTTTGCTATCAATACCAACAATAACTTTGGCCTCGCCTCAGCCGGAGGCGTCTATGGCAACGTGGGTGATGGAGGGGCTGACATATTTTGTGCTGAAGGCATTGGTCCACTATCTAATGGGGTGGACAACCACATTTTCTTCCAAATCCCGTGCACCCACCCTCTCAAATACAACAACAAGCAAACAAAATGGCAAGACACCATTGTGGAAAACAGAGGTCAACTACAAGACGGGAGGAGGTTCTGGTATTGAGGCAACATCACACCAAACGGAATCCAAATGGAATTTGACAAGGACACCAGCTCCCCCATCCGCAACCTCTCCTCCAGTTGACCTTGGTCTACCCTTGACTCCCTATACACATATTCTGGCGCTGACATCAACACTCTATCAAGCATACTTGGCATCCCCTGGGAGGTCACCATAACCGTTGACTTCAGCTTTTCAATACAGTACCTGGGTTTGTATGGACATCAAAGAGCGCACAGTATCCGTTCTGCAGGCTAAGAAGGAGAAGTACCTACTGGCCATCACAGAATGGAGCGCCAGGTCCACCCACACCCTCGAGGACGTCCAGAAATTGTACGGCAAGCTCCTACACACATCCCTCATTATCCCCGCTAGACAAGCGTACCTCACAAAGCTGGAGGCCATGCTCACTACATTCAACGGTAGTTTTTTGCTCCACACCACCGACCAGCTGGGACAAGCAAGGACCTCGGGTGGTGGTCCCGCACCCTTGCTCACCCAACACTCTCTTGCCAAATACCAGGCCCGTGTGTTCTTATCAATCACCAAGCGTACTCAGATGCCAGTCCAGGTTTTGGAATTGGCATCACCATTGGCAATAGATGGAGAGCCTGGAGGCTTATTCCCGGAAGGAACAATGACGGCAGAGACATTGGATGGGCCGAGGCAGTCGGATTTGAGTTTCTTGTCAACACCTTACTCACAGCTAGTCAGGAGGGCGACAAATTCAAGGTTTATGGAGACAACCAACTGCATTGTCAAGGGCTGGTGGAAAGGAAGAAGTTGTTGTCATGCACCAATATTGATTGGTTGTGAGATTCATTAAGTCAACATGTCCTTTCCACCATCCAATCAAGTCCACATTGTACATTATGCCTTGTGAATCTCAAAGTTGGTCCGCAGCCCATATCAAGTATCTGATATCCCGCTTTTGGAATGACACTTGACTGTGCCTGAACGTGGAACTCACAAGGATACTGTGCAACCGGCATCAAAATGTTTGAATTGCCAGCTCAAGCACTTGTTTCTGGGCTTTCTCCTTGAACTTGAACCACTGTTATTGTCATCATGCACTCAATCATTTTACATGTTATCCATTTCTTTTCCATGATTTGTCTTTTTCTTTGGAGCAGGCTCTTTCCTCAATCCCGGATCCCAGTTGTCATTGCATATGCTCCTGCCACCCTCACCTTCCATTATGTTGCCCAGGAGACATGGGTCATCATTTAACAAGATAATTTTGAGTCCATACAAGTTGGTTCTCTACTGGAAATATCACTCACATACCCACATTCCAAACAGTGCATCCCAGCACATGGACAAGTCCGGAGAATATCTTATTTTCTTCAAGGATTTATTGTGTTTGAAGTCACCACCAACTCTAATTTCACTGGACAGAATATTCAATTGGCTATCCCTTGAGCATGGGTGTCATTAAATAAAACATTGGCACACTCCTACCAAGAATGCCTTCAGAAACATCCCCCCCATCCCTTTGATGATCTGTTTGATCCGAAGCATCTGGCCTATATGCATGTGATCACAGGCCAGACCACATCTAGATGGATCCATAGGCCAAGGACATGATCATTCATGGGATATGACAACAAGGCAGTGGAAATTTATTATCCATCATGATAGGCATCATTTATCCGCTATGATATGTGCCATCCATCCATCATCCATCCACCATGATATGTGTCATTCAGCATTACACCGCATTGGAAGATTGCACATTTTGGGACAAATGACTCGGAGGATGACTCTGAGCATTCACAGGCTCTCTCTATGCCATTGGACAGTCCTGTTTCACATGTTGATGGATGGGTAGTCACATTGTTAGCAAGGCTATGTAAGAGGCAGCATTCTTGATGTTCTGACTCATTCTTGACACATTACTGCTTACTTTTGGATGACTCTTTTCAATTATCACATGGGATTCCTGGTAGTATAAATACTGTAGCTAGTTAGAACAAAATGACAAGCAAGTTTTAGCCCAGTTCTCTAGTCCAAGTCCAAGTTCAAGTCTCAGAATCTCCTCTCTCTCTATATTCATCCACCTCTCTCAAACCTTTGTGTCACCACAGAGGCTCATATATAACCAACCAAGATAACCAACAAACCACTCTTCCAATAACTCAACAGGGATAGCTTTGACTTAAAGTCTAGTCCAAGCATCTCTGGATAAGAATTTGTGTTTGGTGTTTTGGATAGACCAAAAACACTTGATTCAAATCACATTTATTGTCTTTCAACGGCTGAAAAGGTAAGTTCTTTCTGTTCAATATTTCACCATACTGATCAGTTGTGTTTGATTCTTGCAGAGGTTTTCTAGGGCAAAGAGACACTTTGCCGCGCTCAATGAGCAGTCAAGTTTGGGTGGTGATCCACTGGATGAGTGGCTTTCAAGCCCTGTCATTCTAAGCTCACTTGATCCAATTTCATACTGGTCAGCTGTGCTCAAGGCAGAGAATTCTCCTGCTTGGAAGGCAGAGAATGCTCTTGCCTGCATGGCATTGGATTTCCTCTTGGTACCAGGTGTGTCCTGATATGCTCTTTGGATATTGATTTCCAGTGTGGAATGGATGATTTGTCCCTCATCTAGCAAGCTCAACTGATGTTGAGCCTGCTTTTTCCAGTGGCGGTCTGGATGTGTCCAAACTTAGGCACCTGCTATCTGATGAATCAACCCATGCGGCATCCATTCTGAGCTTGTGGTTTAACTTAGAAGGTGCAATCCCTTGTAAGGAGCTTATCCAACAATTTAAAGACAAGAAGAGACACCCAAAAAAGAAGCAGAAGACAGATGGGAATTCAGAGGTTTCTCAGCGCACTGCCATAGGAACTGTACTTGGGCTTTCCAAAAGTGACCGGACATGTGATATGGATGCTTGTCTCTGAAAGCGCCGCTCAAGGAAAAACTCTGCATATCTCAATACAAACATACTTGGTGGAGTAGTCTAGGTGGACCTACTCAGGGAGCCCGGGTTGGCAAGGCTTGGTAGCATGTCAAGCAGGCACACCGTGTAGCAGGTGCGCCGTGGTAAGAGGCAAGTTGCAATGTTGTAACTGGACCGCGGTCCGTCTACATATGGACAATGCTGTGCTAGTCTGTATCTAATCTAATCAAATTGGTCTTGGGCACCTCGGGCGCATTGGCCAGAGGCCACTACCACATTGGAGTCTCTGATTTTTGGCGTTGCAAAACCTATGTATATAGTAAAATACAAGATAGTTTTAAAATTGAGTGTGTCCCCCTATAGCAGCCAAAACAGCTTGAACACGGTTTGGCATGCTGTTTATGTGCTTGTCAAAATCCGAGATTGGTAGCTTCTCCTATGCATCTTGCACTGCCCGGATAAGTTTTGGAACAGAAGTCGGAGAGTGTGGTGCAGCTTGTATGAGAGTCTTGAGGTCTTGCCATAAAGGCACAATGGGATTTAAGTCAGGCAAGTTTGGAGGGTGTGGGAAGAGATCAATGTCATGTTCTGCAAGCCATTTTTTTTGTCAATTTTGAAGTGTGGCTGGGTGCGCCATCTTGCTGAAACACAATTCCAGGTTGCTCCTTGGCCATTTGATGATATAAGAGAGCAAGGTGTGGTTCCAGGACTTGAGAAATGTATCAATCAGTGTTCATACCTCCTCCTTTTCCACCAGGATATTCCAACACCACCAATGACCCCTTCACACCCTTCATAAAGCATGCCCATACCATCACCCTCACTGGGGACTGTTTAAAACCTGGTACCACACAGTTTTCATTAGGGTGCGTTCGGACACAAAATGGCGCATTTTGATGCACATTCTTGACTCACATTTTGACCACGTGTACCTTTTGTGTGACAGCTAAATATAGTAATGATAAGATCTGAACAAAATCAATAGATTTCGAGACCCATTAAACCTCTCTTTTCAGCCATTCCTGCATCCAATTATGCCATTCGACAACCAGAGGGCCCAATTACAACAGCGAGTACTCACTGCAACAGCATACTTCATCCAGATCATTGGTATTGCTGCAGTTCTATACCAACAATCCAATTACTGGCAGCAAGGCTATCACACATCGGCTCTTTCTGGGGAAGCTTGGGTTAACGAGTTAATTCATGGGCACCCTGACCGCATTTTCAATGGATTAGGGATGCGGCTACATGTATTCATGCCATTTTGTGCCCACCTACAGCTCCTTTGCGGTTTTACAACCTTGCGCAATGGGGTGACAGTGGAAGAACAGGCTGCAATATTTCTATATGCGTGTGTCACAGGACTGTCAGTCCGACATCTGGGTGAGAGATTTCAGCGCTCTAATGATACTATATCAACGTGAGTGTTCTGCTATCAGAAGTACCTAAATAATAACATGAAATTCAGGTACTTTCATAAAGTTCTCTTTGCGGTCTCATCTGGTCCATTTTACAATCACTTTGTACAACTGCCAGATGTCACTACAGGCATTGCTGATTATATCCACAAGAACTCGAAGTTTTACCCATTTTTTGAACATGCACTGGGAGCCCTTGACGGAACACACATAAATGCATCAACATCTGCTGCAAATCAACATGCAAACCGCAATTGCAAGGGCGGCATTACACAGAATTGTTTGGCAGTCTGCTCATTTGATTTTTGGTTCCTCTACTTTATCAGTGGCTTTGAAGGGTCTGCAGCTGATGTAACTATGTTTATGCATGCTTGTCTGATGGATTTCATGATCCCAGATGGGAAATACTACCTCGGAGATGCTGGTTTTGCCCTTTGTGATACATTGCTTGCCCCATATCGTGGTATCCGTTACCACCTTGCTGAGTGGGGAAGAGCAGGTGTACGGTAAGTGGCTTCCAGTTGAATATCAGAGCTTTGCATTAATGTTCTAATTGACAGACCAAACAACAAAGAAGAACTCTTCAATTTGCGACATGCTCAAGCTTGCAATATTATTGAGCGCATATTTGGTGTCCTCAAAAAGCGATGGGATATCCTCAATTGAGCACCTCAATACGACATGGATACTCAAGCACGAATACCAGCTGGACTTGCAGCAGTTCACAACTTCATCATGGACAATGATGACACAGATATTGATCACTACCTATCTCAGCTTGAGCCCAATGAGCCTCAGCAGGCATCCACTGGTGAACCAGGCAATGGATCTATTCCATGAATTGAACAAGAGAGGGCAGAGGTTTTGCGTGACAAGATAGCAGCAAGGATGTGGGAGAGTTATCAACAATTCTTACTTGATCACCCTGAGGTATTAGAGCAAGAGTTCGATGCAGATAATGAATAAAGTGGACTGGAACAAGTGTATATATCAATATGAGGTATATATATGTATGAATGAGCGTGAACGTAGGGTATCAAGATAGGTATAGACATTATATCAAGTAATGAGTAGCAAAAAAATAAGAGAAAGATACAAGATTTAGATGAATAAGTCAAAAAAGCAGTATACCTAAAGGATCAAAGTTGCCTTGGCCTTGTCAACTTTACGTACCATCCACATTTCACGGAACTTGGTGTCCTCAGGATCAAGTGCAAGATAAGCATCTGCAGCCTTGATATCCTTCTTGAAAATGTTGCACAGGACAAGGCAATCATGAATAACAAGCCAGTCTTCCTTCTGTGCAAGCTTGACAGCTTGGGTACGATGATGAGGTGTCCTCTTGTTGCTGTCGCCAGCTAGGATTGCAAATATTGTTGCCGAAGCGACCAATCAAAGCGGTCAAGCTATTGATCGCAGCAGCACCTGTACCTCGCACCCGCTTTGCTGCAACAGGAGTCTCGGAATCAGCACGCTCGTGTTTGCGGCTGGCACGAGGGGGAGTTGGAGGAATTACCTACATAACAATGAACATAAATGACCAAAAAAAAGAGGAAAAGGCAATCAAGGCTCACTGGAGTAGCAGCTGCAATGGGTGCAGGAAGGGTGACAGCACCGTCGTCATCAGCATCCAATGCCTCCTCATCTTCAACCTGTGAGCTGATAGGGAAGGGAGGTACGCCATCATTGGCGTCATCAAAGGAATCTATGCCGGAGACACCCTGCAAAGGGCAAAAGACATGGGTGCCTTTTACAGTAGCAGGCATGATTTTGGCCACCTTCTCAAGGTACACCCAGCCCTTATTCTTGAATGGCTTAGCATCCTTGTAGACCTTGAGGAAGTCGGCCCATGCACCCTCCATGTTGGGGGTGATGGATGCGCCAGTCTTGTCACTCCAAGTCCAACCAGACTTTGCTTTGATAGCCTGGATCGCACAAAAGATACGACAAAGCTACACACAAATAGTTGAGTGGTTGAATTGGAAATAAAAGACAAGTAAGCGCACCTGGTTCCACTTGTTTTGACACACTTTTGCAGTCTTTACACCACCCCGCTCTCGCTCGGACTCAACAATAGCTGCAGCAGCTGTGAAAGTCACCATCTTGAAGTTCCCACCATCCCCAGCAGCAGAAGCATGCTGAACAAGAAAATTGAGCAAGAGGAGCTCGTCGGCACCAGTCCAAGAGGCGGCAGCATCCTTAGCGATGGAGGCGACGAGAGCGGATGAAAGTGATGGTGGTAAAACGGGAGATAAACGGTGAAAGATACTGAATCAACAAACAATCGCGCCTATGCACACGACCATCACAAAATGTCACAAATTCACGGGATCAAGAAAGCAGTCGAGGGCTACTAAATATGGGCAAGAATGCACCATCAAAATGCAGCATTTTGTGTCCGAACGCACCCTTATATTCTTCATTGGTGCGGCGGGTGATGTAAACCCGGCCATTGTTGTCATCAAGTTCAATGTAGCACTCGTCGGATGGACAGAGATTGTCCCATTCTTTTTTGTCAATTCCATCAAAATATTTGGCCCATGCAAGCCTTTCTTCTTCTGACCCGCTGTGAGAAAAGGAACCTTCCGTGCAACATGTCTGTGATATCCTTTGCTAGCGGCAATACATCCAAAAATATTTGCACTAATGTCACCAGGTGCACATTTAGCAACCTCTGTGAATGGTTTCTTTTGATTGTTTAACACCTCTCAGATAACAGCGCGCTTGCCACACTCATTGAGCTTCTCTGGGCAGCCAGAGCAAGGAATATTCTTGGTGTTTCCTGTCTTTTGATAGCAATGCCAAATGTTGGATGTGGTTGATCTTTTGATCCCAACAAGCATAGCAGATTGGCAAAGCTTTCCTGACATTATCATGGCTCCAATAAACTGATTTTTGGTAGATTCAGGGATCTATGTATGCAAGCTTCTTTGTGAGAGTAAAGGGGAAGTGTACAATGTATAATTTACAATAAAAGTTGAACCACCACCCAACACGAGCGCATCACTGTCACATGTGTTTGGTCACTTTTGAAAAGCCCAAGTAGATATTGCTATGCACTCCCCAGCTTAAATGTTAAATTGTATACCATTATGTGGTATAAATGTTATATTGGTGTTTATGATACGCATAGAGTGATCTAAATATAAATACATTGTGAGTACTCGTGGATGCTCACAGCTGGCAAGTACTTGACTCACAAATCTGAGTGACTTGCAAGCAAATACTTGTGCAAGTGCGAGTATCACTTTTGGGCTTTGAAATACTTGTGAGTCCAAGTCCAAGTCTGAGTAACTTGCGAGTCTACTTGTGTCCTGCCTTAACCTTGCCTGCCTTGGGGTGTCCTCGGGTGTCCTGGGATCCTCTTGGGGAAAAAGTGGTTTTCCTGATGTCAGGAGGTGAATGGCCTAGAGAATCTCTGTATTGCAAGGTACATCTTTTTGCGTCAATGACCAATGTGCACCAATGATTGCTAATGGTCTGCAAGTATAACTTGATCAGACTTTATACAAACTGCCACCACCCACCATCCCAAAAAGCAACTGACATGCTCACAACGGACCATCCAATCACAAGTGAAAGGCACAAGCCTTGCAAGACCCCCACATGTATCATATAACTTTTTGTCCTCCGATTTCTTTATGTGATCCTACTTTACTCATTCCCAGCGCATATTACTTTGTGAATGCATCACAAGAGCTGGTGCAAACATATTATTGCTAATTGATACTTGGCTATGTCAATAACGGCGCTAGTAGCTGGTCCTAAATGGTCTACCACCAGTTTGCAACCAGTTAAGACCAAAATTGATTGAGACCGGTTTTCATCAGTTAAGAGATCACCTAAGACCAATGTAGACTGGTCTATGTCGGTCTTGTATGGTTTTCTGTGGTCTTGTAACTGGGGTAGAGTAGTATCGGTCTTGGTCCAAGGCTCAAGTGGCCAAAAAACCGGACCGGACCGGACCTACAAACACTATTTAGAACAGCATGGGAGAAGGTTAACATTGTTGGTAAACTGGCCAGGGAAGTTGTACATCCATAGGTCATTGGTGAGCACATTTATAGTGCCTAAGCTTTTTATGTCCTGTAACCACCTTGATGGGATCTGTAATACATGCAGCAGCAATGCAGCAGTGAGGGCATTAATAATTTCTGTAGGAAATTCTCCTTGCTTTGAGAAGATTTGCCTATGTTAAGAAGAGGCTGACATTGGGGACTGATATTAGGTTTAGGGTATTTGTTCTTGGTGTGGAACCTTGAATCCAGATAAGTCAACAACATTGAGATAGTAAGATTGCTGCCATCTCCGGTTGTATCAACATATCACAATTGTACACTATCACTGCAACAAAAATTGTACTTAACCCTCTGTATGTACCACATGGTCATGGGGTAAAAAAACCTCCCAAACCTCCCTTGATGGACCGGTACTTTATTTACCATTTGGCAAAAAAAACCACAGGTTTTTTTTACGCAATCCTAGTGAATAGCTTTCACTCCCAATCCACCCTCCCCACCTGCCTGAGCCCATGAAACGCACACAAATCCCAACGAAGAGTAAATACACAATTTATTCCAGCAATCCTCGACAAATCAAGAGTTAATAATTACAACGAGCTGAAAGAAGGAAAGATGAGATAGAGGTAGAGGTGAAAGAACAGAGGAAAACTGGAAGGAAAGGAAAGAGAGGTCGAGAGGAAAGGGAAGAGAGGAGGGAAATGGAGGAAGACATGAGGAGCATAGTAAGTTAGTTGAGATAATTATGATGCATGTGGATGGCTGGATGGGATTGGTGATGAATGGATTTGATGTGATGGTTGAGGATGGGGAATTGGGGAATTGGGGCATTGTGTGGATGGTCAAGTGGTCGTGTTTTGTGGATACGTGGATATGTGAGACGAGGACCGAAGCATATTTAGGTATGTATGGGAGAAGACAAATCGAGACATAGAGGAGCACAAAGTCTTTGAAGAACACAATACGACACGAACATGAACACGAACAAGAATAAAGGGGAGCGGGAGCGGGAACGACAACGACAACGAGAACGAGCCAGACAAAACGAAATCGGTGAGAAAAAGCATAAAACATACATTCCGAGAGAATCGCCAAACCGAAGGGAAGTAAATCAAAACAAAAAAGTGTGTAGCAGGAAAGCGGGTTGGCTGCGTCCCGTCCGACAGCGTTCGACTCCGTCCGCTCATCTCGTCCAATATCGACCGTCGGACACCTTGCGATATTTCGTCGACGAGTGTGTCGGAGCGATCGACGTCACAGAACGGTAACATACGGATTACGGGGCCCAGATGGGCGAGGCGGGGTGTGTAGAAATTGCTGAGCGGAGGTATGCTGTTGGTGCATGCAATTTTGGTTGCGGGCCGTAGGAGACTAGAATAATATGCCGGGACAATGGTATAGGCGGAGGCGGCGGTCGGTAGACGGTACAGGGTCGGTAGGTTGTTGAAGTGAGCAAGGGGGGTCGCACCGATCCGCACACCAGACGAAAGCCCTGATCGGTGTAGGTGCAGAGGGAGGGGCCACGTAGGTTGAAGATGGAATGGAAAGGTGGTGAGGAAAGGCGGCGGCGGCGACAATCGTACACACCACCCCCACACCAACGCCAACCCCAACGCCAAACACATCCCATCCGACCTCCCAAGCGAAATCACCTAATCAACCTCCCCCAATCCAACCTACTCTCCCCCCCTTGACCCCCCCCACCTTCCCAGGAAACGCATTCCAAAACCTCAACGTCTCGTCCCCCGCACCCGTCACGATCGTCTCCCCATCCGGGCTCATCGCAAGGTACAGCACGCGGTTCGTGTGCCCGGTCAGGGAGGCCACCATGGAGAGGGCTGGGTACTTCCATATGCAGATTTGGTTTTGCGCGGTGGTGCTGCTGAAGCCGTGCGTTGAGACGAGCTCGTGCGAGGTGAGGGACCAGATGAGGTTGCAGACCTATGGGACCGGGGGGGAAGGGGGGTTAGTGAGGGAAGGGAGGGGAAAGGGGGGGGAGGGAGGGGAGAGGGAGAGACGTACTTGGGATCCGGTGTCGAGCCCGTGCAGCATCGACCCATTGATAACATTCCAAAATCTGATATGCTTATCCTGCGTCCCCCCGCCCGTCGCTAATACCCCGCCTACATGCGGGTCCCAAGCAAGCGCTTTAACAGCCGCCGTGTGTTCATGGAACTTCCATAATGGCGCGTCCCCCGGTACCTCATCCCCTACCCCACCTCCCCCCACCCCTCCCGCCCCAGAATTGGCACCAGCAGCCGCCCTCCTGGACCCCCTCAAATCCCAAATACACACCTTATTATCATTCCCCCCACTTGCCAACGTCGCCCCGCCCCCACTCGCGCCCCCTCCTCCCGCGCCCCCTCCCTCTCCACTCCACTTCAACCCACACACCTCTTGCCGATGCCCCGCACACCGCTTAAACGGCCTCAAACCCTGCTCCCTCACATCCCTATGATGCACCGTGCGATCCCGCGACCCCGAGCTCAGGACATGCGTATTCCACGCAAGGGCCCCGATGCGCTGCGTGTGCGCCTGGGGGTATGTGCGCTGCAGCTGCAGGGTTTGCGCGTCGTAGATGTGCAGCCGCCCCGCGAGGGTGCCAACGGCGAGGGTGGATCCTTTTTGGACCCATGAGACGGAGGAGACGGTGTCGTGAGAGGGAGCGAGGTCGCATAGCTTGGACACGGCGGCATTGTGTGCTGTCCACAGGTAGACGCAGCTCCCCAGCCCTACACCGAGGACGTTGGTACTACTCCAATCCACAAGGTTCAGATAAAAATCGTCCGCCAATTCCGGGGCATCCAGAACCCGATACGGCGTCTTACACACGCTGCGCAATTTCCGCCGCGGGCTCTCCAGGAGCTGCCGCGACTCCTCGCGCACGGGGGACATGGAGTACGCGGGCGCGGTGGGGGTGTCGAGGCGCCGGGAGGGGCTGTTGGGGTTGGAGGAGGTGCGGGAGGGGGAGGAGTAGGTGAAGAGACGGCGGCGGGTGGGGGTGGAGGGCAGAGCGGCGGTGGCGGAGGAGCCGGAGCCAGAGCCTGAGGCGGTGGGGAGGGGGCGGGTGGGGGAGACGGGTCGCCGTGGGGAGGGGGGCGTTACTTCGGTGTGCAGGATCGAGTTGAATATCGCGTTGGCTTGTTCTAGCCCCACATCAGCATTCTCACAGCACCGTGAACGAAATAAAGACTGACCTTTGAGCGCATCGCTCTCGCTGGGTATGATCCTACTCTTCCCTGGCGTCCCGGGACCCCCGCCAAACCCATATCCGCCCCCTCCCTCCTCCATCAGATGATACGA
The DNA here is from genome assembly GCA_014925845.1 of Crassisporium funariophilum. Taxonomy (NCBI): domain Eukaryota; kingdom Fungi; phylum Basidiomycota; class Agaricomycetes; order Agaricales; family Crassisporiaceae; genus Crassisporium; species Crassisporium funariophilum. The sequence continues at coordinate 2,634,290 of JACGCL010000004.1, forward strand.
CGTCCGCATGTCCCCACTATCCTTCGACGGCACGAACCGATCGCCGTACTCCTTCGCCCTCCCCCCCATACCCAATCCCATCCCGATACTCATACCCATGCCCAACGCCCCCCCAAACGTGCTCGTGCTCCCCTTCTTCTTCAAACCATGCCTCACAGGCGAGTCCGGCATCGCACCGACACCGCTGCTGCTCCCCTCGCCGAGGTGGGAGGACTCGTCGAGCATGAGGGAGGGCGTGGATGATGTGGCGGAGGAGACGCCGAAGATGGGATTGATGCGTTTGGGGGTGGTGCTGCTGGTGTTGCTGGGGTCATCGTCGGTGGGCTCGCGGTGGGATGCACGGAGGCGTTTGCCGAATGGCGAGTTCTTGAGGCCTGACATTGGTGCTTGCGGTACCGGGGTTCGTGTGAGTCTTGGTTTTGGGGTTTTTGGAGTCGGTTGTTTGTGGCGAGTTCCAAAGGGTGGTTGAATAAAGTCTCGGCAGGCTGAAGAAGAAGATGTGGTTGTAGTTGGATCGTCGGTGGCAAGTGGCTCCGTATCGAGATGAAAAGTTTGCCCGCTAATGAGTACGGTCGACGTTGATATCTTTCTAGATCCGATTAATCAACATCCGTTCAAAAAAGCAGCAAAACAGCACTCACAAGCACACGAATGGATCCTAAAGCACTTCCGATTGCCTTACAATTCCAACTCCTAATAACAGGACATCAGCAACAACAACCTCACCCACAATTAACTATGCTGACCTGGCCTTCTTCGGGTATTGTATACTCCAGAAAAAGAGGACAATAAGGAGACAAGAGCAGTGGAAAAAGCTGGCCCGAGCTGAGAAAGAAAGAACAAAACGCGGAAAGGGTGAAGAAGACGCGACTCGGTCACAAACGCGACCTTGCCTTTTTCGGACTCAACCTTTCCCACGGTTCCAGAAGGCACTGGGATGGAAACTGTGAATTCCGTTCAAACAATTCATCGAGTTTAAAGGAAATCTACCCAAGTCCAATTAAACCTGGCCGGGACACCGGAAAGCAAGCACACACACACCCGCAGCTGGCAGCCACAAGTGATAATTGCAATAAGCTGAGCCAGCAAAGTACTTAAAGTACAAAAAGCTCATTGCTAGCCACAGAAAAATTAGCTATTAAGTAGAGTGATGGACACAAGGGGTATGCCGGAGTTTGCCGAGTGACACACCCTTGGGAGGGGGGAAGGGCTGGTTGGGCCTTATTTAATTTTTTTATTCTTGCAGCGTAAGGCCCAAAAGTGCCCCAAATGTAGTCAATGTCGAGTAAATTACAATTGAAAACTTGTTGGAAATAGCTGTCAATTTGTTTTCAATTGTTTCTAGCCTGTTTTTGGATTGATGACACCATTATCACGCTGGCTCCTTGCAGCATCCCGACATGGGAAAAAACATCCCAATAGAGGACTCGCTGTCCCTTACTCGTTTACTGTTTGGTATCATTAGGTGTCATCTGATGTCCAAGATTAAGAAGGTGCCTGCCTGTCTGACAGCTTCCACGGATATTGATAGCTTACATGAATCTAATAATAGAAACCATCAACATTCACTGCATTGAGTACACGCTATTGTGAAGCATGCAAGGTCAATGTAAAGATTAGCTTTGGCGGTGAAACCAATTGGACGGTACATCTTGAAGGCTCATCTCACAGGCAAAAGGAACACGCTCAACAGCTGCTTCCAAATCAACTCTCAAAGCATTGTTCATGCCCAGGCGGTTCAGGCCTTGGCCAGCGCTTCTGACCCTTCAGATAACACATCAAAGAGCCAATCCGGTTCCACGACTTCAAATCTCATGCCAGCCCTTGTCACTACATCCACGCCCATCACTGTCAGTAACTCTCCTGGCAACTCTCCTGAAATCACTCCCATTGATTTGGACAACAGTGTTTTGCTACCGTCCACAACATTGCCAACACCATTGTCAACACCATCATCACACCCGCTTTAACAGGAACTCAAAAATCTTGCTGTGGCCTTTCCCAATTCTGTGCCCAATGGAACCGCTGACAAGCCTCTGGCTCAATTTTCCAGAATGCCACAATCCAAGCTCCTCAACGGTGGTGATCCCTGGGAGTGCCTTGACCCAATCCTCAATGGTGCCATTGGTTATGGGATAACAGCCAAAGATCTTGCAAAGATTATTTGGCGTGGTCCTCTTGGGCTGGACGGAATGTGTCGTTGGATCAGAGTGTGTATTTTTGAGCTCAAAATCAGTGATGCATTGCTTGAAGGGAAGATCATATGGCTATGAAGTTAACGTGAGCTGTTCTATGTCCAAGCACAATTTATTTTGCACTTGTTTTGCATACTGATTTATTTCTTTTTCTGTTTCAGTGGTGCAAAGACACCAACACTGTCATTGTCTCCCATTACAATTTCTTAGCAACCACAGAAGAAGCCAATGGTGAGAGCAAAAGCCAAGGCCTGCCCTGGCTACCACCTTGCATTCTCCAACAACAAGGTACCTGCCACCACTTACCCATTTCTTCTACATGCAAAGCAGCCCATACCAGGGTCAACAACAGCTATTGATGACCGCCTTGTTTTACAATCAAACAACTGCAGCGGGGAGGCCAGAACTTTGGCCAAAGGAAAAGAGGTCATGGTGCAGCCGTGTACATATTGTGCAAACATCAAGAACCATGCAATTGTCATGGGCACGCACCATTGCAATCTTGATAGACCTCACAAGAGCACCCGATGGCACTACCTCTCTGGAAGGCAGATGTATTTGTTGCTAAAGAAGAAGAATCACCTTGTCAATGCGCTGAAGCTCAAGTCACACAATGCAGGTAAGAATGATTTTATTGTGACTATTGAAAGAGCTGACACAATTTTACACAGATCAGGCCGTCTACTGGGCGTTTGCAATTGCTTTCAACTCAGAAGACCTTGAAGGAGCTGGATGTTGGAGTAAGGGGTCTAGCAGATGTAGTGCCAGTGAAGGAAGGTCAGGACAACAACTATGTTCTCAAATTGTAGAATAGAATGAATGGAATGGAATATATTTTTGCTGACTATATTATATAAGAATGACCCCTACTTTTTTAGGCAGAAATTGCATGTGACATTGGTGAGATTACTGATGAAATCCCTATCCAGGCCATGCACAAGTAAGTTATGAGTCAAAAACTAGCCAAAAGGTTTTTTCCACAACCCTATAGACCCCATTGACCACGGACGGACATGACCTGGTCAAATTGGACTGGCCTGATTTTGGCATGACCTTTTTGGCCAAAACCTCCATGGGCATGGCATTTAGCGGGTCCAGAGAACTGTGAGCCACGGTACATTGTAGTCTACCTAATATATTCTACTGTTGTTCCCCAATTCTCCGGATCCAGGGAATCTGTATCTTACTCAACAAGCACTTAACTGACAAGCTGAAGATGATATATCAAAACTTATTACACACACATTACATAGTGGTTGTGTCACGGTATGTCAATGCACGGCTTGTGTTGCGGCTGCGCGTACTGCACCAATTGCCCAACATCACTAAATTGTGGAAACTATTATGAGCTCTCGTGCAGCGGTATGAGTGAATGTGAGCAGTACAACCAAATTTGAGATTGTACTAGGAGTACAATGCCCTTTGAGCGTGGCTCAGTTTGGCAAGCCATGTGGTGCTTTGTGTGCTGTAATGATATTGGATGACTTCCCGCAGGAATCTTGAATTCCAGATATGTTCTAAATACCAGCTAAATTTAGACGGCTTGGATTTGGAACGTTTGAAATGTAGGCTGGTTGGTTTCCCGTAGCCACAAAAATACAGATTTCAGATAGTAGTTATGTCAGCATCAGATGGCTGTGGGACACCGGACTGTCAAGCTTGTTTTTGGAACGGGAAAGCCCGACCATCAGTGCCGGTGTGTGTTGCCGTTGCCAGGGACCCTCGGATACTACTTTCACAAGGCAAAAAATAGGTCCAAGAAATATATGTAAGCAACAACTCGTTGCAGGCCGTCCGACTCATTCATCTCATAGTGCGGCCACAACAAACCAACTTTGGCTAAAAATTTGAATATATATTAAGTACACTGTGAGGAAGACATTTATGAAAAAAAAGTTATACAGGTGGACTATGAGTAACGGAATGGAGGAATTAGCACCTGGCCATTGCCAAAAAAACAAAGGCAAACAAAGCGGTGCGCACTGTTCAAGGCCGTGAGTCCGACTCATTCATGTCATAGTGTGGCCACAACCAACCAACTTTGGCTGAAAATTTGATTACATGCTAAGTACACCATAAGGAAGACATTCATAGAAAAAAAACTTATACAGGTGGACTGTGGGTTAGGGAATAGAAGAATTAGCACTTGGCCAGTGTGCAAACAACAAAGGCAAACAAAGCGGCAAGGCCATGAGTCCGACTCATTCATGTCATAGCGCAGCCACACATACCTTGGTACATTCATGTTGTCCAACATGTTCAGCTCCCGTTTACCATGTCTGTTCAGCTTTTCAATGGCGCGTACAACGAAGAGGAAGAAGCGGCAGCGGCTGCCATGTTTGCCATCATTCTGAATTGCATCGAAGCGGCACGGCAGGCAGGCGCAAATACTCCGCCGGCAACCGCACCGTCTTTACCAGTGTCGACAAGAATTACTACCCAATCCACGTGTTGACACACCCTGGCAAAAGCTGTGGTCCACCCAAGAGGACCGGGCATTCATTACCACTATGGGACTCGACATTGCTACATTTTGGAAGATTTAGAAGGGCCTGGAGGGTTTGGAGAGCGGTGGGAGACAATGCCAATCCCTTGACATGATGTGAGCCCTGATGGTGCTCCACGAGGCCACCGACGTTCTTTGGATGGTGCAGGCGCCCTGGGGCTCATTCTGCACTATCTGGGATCAGCCATGCGCAAAGTTAGTCTTCAACAGATCTTTGCGCTCATTCCAACAACAGTGTCCAGATACCTGGAATTTGCAGAGGAAATCCTGCATCAGACTCTTCTATCAACGGCATCACGTTCCGTAAAGTAGCCCTCCATAGCCGGACGACGCCGCTTGGGAGGCAATTCACCGTGAGCCATCCAGTTGGACCGACCCGGAGTGACATCGTGAGATGGATTGGCCAAAAACTCGGGCTCGAAGCGCTGCATCTGGCGGTTTGCCATCATTCACCTGTACCCAATAATAAGTAGATGTATAAATGATTGATAGACTGCTTCTTACCTCCTCAGAGTACATAGGAGGATCGGAAAAATTGTATTGAGGCTGTTGCTGCATAGAAAGGGAGTTATTTTCCATATTGCGGGGTAATTGCAGGCAAGGGCCGCAATTAGCAGGTGTTGACGGAGGGTGTCCCTGGCCATGGGGGCCTAACTGCCCATTTTGGCCGAAAGAATCCATGAATAACGACGTACAGAGGGCAGGTAGGAGCAGAGAATAATGACTTGGAAAAAATTCTACCAATCATCGGTGATAACCAAAGATAGATTATTCAGCTTGGGATACCATTTATGGTACATACATGACGTCAGAAGACATTTGGAATCATTTAGAACTGTCTGAAATTGGGTTGGGGGTCCATTTCAGATGGTGCAGTTTGAAAACCTTTGGGACGGTCTCTCAAATTGAAATTTGATCTGACGTGAGTTCGGCATCTTGGCTGATGGGAATCTGGAACCGTTTGGAATTCCAAACCCGTATCAGATTCCTGCGGGAAGTCATCCATTATCAATCAAGCATGAGTTTATTAAACCGTACACAGGAATTTCCACAATTTAGTGAGGTGAGGTGAGGGTTAACCGGTACGGTCCATCGCTGAACACCGGTGTCCGAGATTATCCCGGCGTTGCGGTACACGCCATCGTCTCGGACCCATAGTCTGATCCTCAATGAGCTATCCATTTCTCAGGACGTCTATCTCAGAGCGGATTTCTGGGTAGTTAATGTAGTTATTCACGGTCGCAGCTATTTGGTAGTCAACTGTGTACAGAAGGTATTGTAGGTATTGTAGGGGGGACTGCTATTGAACTCTTCTTATATATCTCTAAGATTTCATGAGCATGCTGAGCAACACGCGCAATGGCAACTCGAGACACTAGTAGCTGTTTCAGGGATTCCACCGGGCCTTTTTGTTCCCAGTTGAGTAGGGTGAGGTCAATGTCTGCTATGTCCCTTGTAAATGCTTCTCGGAGTTGCACCAGGTCCTCGTGTCCCTTACACACTAGCATGGCGTGTTTGGGGGTCTTGGTGTCTGCCATACAGTATCTGCAGAGTTGTTGGTCACAAGGTATTGCTGGGTGGTGCCATCTCAGTCGTTCAATAGCGAGACAGTGGGCAGATAGTACCATGCGTGTTATTGCTTCCCAGTGTTTATGGTTTGTCACTTCGAGGTAATGTTGGAGCCACAGGGTTTTCTGCACCATCTTGTCATCATTGTCCAGTTCCTTCCTTCCATACAGTAGGTACGCCTTTGGGGAGTTGTCTATGGTGCCCTGTATCATTTGTAGCATCCCTTTTTGCACAGATTTCATTGTTTCAGTGACAGTGTCTGGTGTCATGTCCACTAGGTCGAGTTCCTCTATTGGGAATGGCAGCTTTTTCAGCACATATAATATGTCCATTATCCAGCCGGCTTTCCCATGTTGTGCGAGTGTGATAGAGTCTCGCAGGGCATGGCAGACATACCTATCTGGAGGGAGTCTTAACAAATGTATAAGATAGTTCATTGCCACCATGATTCTCCTGTACCTTAGTGGTAGTATAGCTGTTTCCGTGAATAGAAACACAGACAGGGTTTTTGATCCAACACTTAACAGTCTGCGGATAAAGTGCTCCTGGACTTCCTCCATTTTTCTGAGTAGTGGGGGGTCCACATCGAGGATATTCTCTGCACCATGTGTCAGGTGGGGATCCACTAGCGCCATGTAGAGTTTTTTCATTTCTACTGGGGGGATCTTCCCAATCACAGACTGTAATGCTAGTATCATGTTCCCAATTCTCTGTGCTTTTGCCGCTTTCATAGAATATTGTTTGTTGAAGATATTGCGATTGGTGGATGTGAATGTGAACCCTACATAGGTTTGTTTCTCTTCTATTGATACTTTACTACCGCCAAATGTGAAGATCGGTATGCGGTTTGGAATGGGTCCGTGTATTTGGACTGCCAACTTTACGGCATTTAGTATCATGAAGTTTGTTGAACACCAGAGGTAGAGCACATTCATTCTTTCCTGTAGGCCTTCTGGTGTTGTTGCCATTAGGACGATATCATCTGCTTGTTCTAGGTTGGATATATTGCAGCTGTCTAATATAATGTCGTATTTTGCCAACAGTAGACGTAGACTGGCCATGTAGACATTCCAGAGCAGTGGTGAGCAGGTGTTGCCAATTAATATTCCAATAATTGACTTGAAAACCTCGCTCCATTCTGTGTTATGCCTCACAATGTATGACATTCGCTGGTATATCATCCAAAGCCAGTCAAATATCATACCACCAGCACCTAGTTCTCGCAGTTTGATCCAAAGTGTGGATTGCTCCGTTGATGGAAAGGCATTGCTTATGTTGGCAAAGCACACATATAGTGTTTTTCCTTCGCTTCGGGTTTTGTCAATTGCACATCTTAGTATGAACGCATTATTATTTGTCCGATAGCCTGTGCGAAATCCGTTCTGAGAGCGCAGTAAGAATTCATTTCTTTCGCACCACTCCGTTAGGCGCTTATGGATGAGGAGTGTCATTAATTTTAGTAGGCAGCTCTCAAGCCCAATTGCCCGGTAACTAATTGGATCGTCCTTTGGTTTCCCTCTTTTAATTAGCGCAACAATCACTGTAGTTAGCCAGCTTGAGGGTGCATTGCAGTCCTTGAGGCATGTGTTCAACAGTTCACACAGAGCCCTGTTACTGATCTCAATGATCTCCTTGTAACCAACCTGGTCCAGCCCAGTTGCGGATGACTGGCAAAGTTTGAGTTGGGTTTTGGCAGCTCCTATCTTGGACTCCGTGAATGGTGAGGAGAAGTATTGATCACTTGTGGTGTCTGTTGTGCGCACAGGTATTGCGTTTGCAAGCGCTTGATTCATGCGCAGCAGGGTGGAGTCAAACGAGTTGGGCAGTGGGGTTATTGGGTTCATTCGCGTTTCAAACACATCTTTCAGGTCGGTTGCAGAGACTTGTGAGGGTGCGTTTTTTCCTGACATTATGTCTTTTGCCATCTTCCAGAACATTGCTTCGCTATCTGCGCTTAGCAGTTTCTTTCTAAGGGCTCTCTGTGTCTCCCTTAGCTTTTCCCTTCCTCGGTGCGCTGGTAGTGCCAAATCTGCTTCGTCGTTATTGACGTTTACAGGCATATCTCTTTTGGTGGTAGTAATACCGCCATCACTTTGGGCCGTGCTAGTTTAGGTGTGTTGCATTCATTGTGTGATTGTTTGCATACATTTGTTGGCACCATCGGGTCAGATCGCGGTAGGTCAGCGCCTTCTTTTGCAAGGCGGTCCGCTTCATCGTTGTGTTTATTCCCGCTGTGCACCTTCACTTGTATTAAATCCACGGGCCCGGTCCGTTTCCGGATGGCCGCTACAATTTCTTTAATGATGTCCGCATTTCCGTAGCTCCATCCTAAGTTGTTGTTGGTGGTTACCCATTCTGTGGTTGACTTTATAGCATACACAGAGTCCGAGTACACCTTCAGAAAGACATTGGGCCGTGCCCCTTCAATTGCTTTGAGTATTGCAAAGAGCTCTCCTCGGTTGTTTGACTGTTCCCCCGGCACTCGGAACGCTCTGTTTAAGGGCGAGTTTGCACCCCAGTACACGCCAGCCCCAGCTCTGGCCCTTGCCGTTCCATTGTCACAACACGACCCGTCAGTATATACTTCAACCGGGCTTGATGTAGTGGTTGCAGGTCCATACAGCTCGTCCAGTTTGTCCTCTGGCGTGAGTACTGCTGTTAGGACATCCCTTTGCAGCTTGTCCAGGTAATTATCCGCTGATTGGTCCGCCATGTGTGATGGTAGCGCCGGGCCCCGCTTGCGCACCGTTCGGTTTTTACAGTAGCCGCGTGCCATGACAGTGGCATCTAGAGCTGCATGGTCGGACCAATCTTGCATACGTATAATCGTGAGTGTGGTTGTTTTTTGGAGTGCCTCGTGGCAGCCAATCACATAGGTCACTACAGTGTTACCACATGGTTAAAAGGACATTGCATATCCACTGGCTGTGCCAAACTTCACCAGGCCATTATATATTATGAGGTCAAGCTCGGCCAGTTTCCGGACAAGTGCCCTTCCTTGTGTTGACACCGTTGCGTCTGCACTAGTTCTGGTTTGCGTGGTAATGTTGCATGTCCCAGTCCTGGCGTTCAGGTCTCCCATCAGGAGAATGGGTCTGGGGTCTTCCCTTAGTGCCGTGAGTATCTCCTCCAGGCAGACAAATGGGTCAACGTCTGCAAAGGAGTCCCATGTCTGGTATTCAGGCAGGATGTACGCATTTACCACTATGAGATTGTCTAGTTCAATGACCATAATGTCTGTACTTGAAAGTTTGTTGATCTTGACCTTGCAGGCCGTTTTGTAGATTGCGACAACTCCGCCGTATTGTTTTTTGAATATGCGTTTGTACTTACGCGGGATGGAGGCAATTTCATGACCGTTCATTGGGTGTAAAGACCCGTGTTCCTCTGGATAGAGATGAGATTCTTGTAGGATACATATGTCATATTGTGCCAGGAAATTCCTAAATTCCGGGCAGAGCATTTTGGCTTTGAGTTCCCCATTCACATTCCAGCTGAAAATTCTTACAGGTGTCTCTTCATCGATTGGTAAGGGGACAGTCTCTCTATTTGTGTCAGGTGGCGGACTACAGGTGATACTACAATTGATATGCTCTGCCCCAGCTAGTTTCCCGCCCCATATTGGGCGCTGACATCTCGGTACATTGCTGGCCGGCTGCTTGCCCAGGCCTGTACAAACGCTGTTGCCTCCGAGGCTGACCCAAACATGACGCGGGCAAACAGTGCCTCGTGGGTGCTGGTCACTCGGATGTTCTGCGTATTGAGGCTTGATGTGACGTGGCTTGGTAGCATTGCAATGATTGCGAGGACGTCGTCGTGTATGCGGCTTGTCCAGTTTACAGGGCCAAGGCGAACCGACAGTGATTTAGGTATCTGCCGCCTTGGGCCAGGAGCGTACAGTGCGTGGTGTGCCGGTGGTGCAGTGGGCGCATAGTGCTGCCTTGGAGGTGTGGGTGCATATGACGACGGCGGATGAGGGGCTGTGGCCGCCGATAGTGCAGGCAGCAGGGCCGGCATGAGTGTAGAGTTGCTGTATCCCTCGTATCGACCTCTTTTCTCAGCCGGCACAAAATCACCCGTTGTTGCCTGATAGTGTGGCGCCTGTGTGGCTTCCAGGTCTGCAAGACGATTGTCGAGCGCCCGGACTGTTGCTAGTACTTCCTTGGTCTCAGCCCGCATCTCCCCCACACTTGCAACAATAGTGTTGCGGGCATTGATGAGCTGGGCCACAGTTTTGTGCATCTCGTTGCTTGTGGTTCCCTTCGCGGCACTCGATACATCAGTGGCGAGACACGTGATGTGGCCTCGGAGGTCGCTTACCTCAGCCGATGTGTGGTCTCGGATGCCCTCGAGCTTACCCGCTAGAGTGGTCCAATTATTATCCATCCTCTTCGTGAGAGCCTTGACCGTCTCCTTCTTGCCCGGCGGGGGAAGGAGATATGGCGGGTATGGTGCCTGGGCAGAGTCCACCAGTAGGCTAGTGGCTTGAGCACTCAGGGCGCTCTTGGATTTTTCCCTCAGACCCGTGGTTTTGCGCGGGGAGGGGGAGGGAGACGGGGACGCCAATGCGTCCGGGAATGATTTGGTGGATGCTCGGCTATCATCGATTTTTTGATGGGATTTGGGAGGACCCCCAAAAGTCACCTATGAGGTATGTTTTGGATTTCAAAGGCCAATAGCCGGATTGGATTTTTCGATTTTGGCCGATTTATGGCCGGACTTTCGAAACATACCTTCGGCGGGTACCATTTTTGGCCGGATTGTTGTAACATAGCTCAAAAAAAATCCAGACCCGTGAAAAAGACCAAATTCTCGTATTTAAGCTACTAGCAGGTAGGGAAATCGAGTCGGAAAATTGAACAGTGATATTTAGAATAAAATTTCTACTCTTTGTCCTCATAATCTGATGTGTGAGCTCCCCTTTTTGTCGCTGTGAGTAATTTGTGAATCTGGGATACCTTTTGTACATTTTTCCGCAAGAATGTGAAGCGACAAGAATCATTGCCTGAAATTTCTAATGATCCAAATGCCCTGCCAGAATGCGGAATAGACGGTGCTTTATCCAAGTTAATAAGGACAGCTGATGAAAGAAGCAGTTTGAACTGCTTCAAACAAAGGTGCCAATTAGCTTTGGGGATATTGACAAAATAGTTCCCGTGCTGATGTTCAAAGATCTGCATGGTTATATTCGATGCAGCTGTGATTGAGTGTCACTTTGTCAACCCAACCATGTTTGCCGTTTTTTCCTCCAGACTTCGAATAAACAGAAAGGACTGTTGAATAAATCAATGTGGAGTTCAGCTGGATAGTTTCTTCCTTTGCTAATCCAAAACTCCTTGTCAAGATTTTTGGCATCTCCGTCCAGGTCGATAACATGAGACGCCATTCCGTATGAGGCAGGAGTGAAGTCTCTGAAGCAGTATTGATGTTGCATAAAGCTGTCTAAACGTAGGCAAAATTGTTCGAACCAGAATCTTAATTTGGCTAATTGCCTCCTTTCGTAGCCTCTCGTTTCATGTTACTCAAGTCGCCGGAGGGCCTAGTCTATAGCCGGATTATATAACATACCTACAGCCACTAGTCAGTTTTGGCCCGACTTTTGTAACATACCTCAAGCCAAAATTGGGCGATTTTTGGCCGGATTTGCAACATAGCTTCGCCTGCGGCGGGCGATTTTTGGCCGGACACAAAACATACCTCATAGGTGACTTTTGGGGGTCCTGATTTGGGTATCTGATGGCTCATATGCCGCGTTGACAAGGAGATGGGTTCGCTCGCAAGAGGAGGTGTTGTTGCACGTGGGGCTGGTGCCTCTCCGTTCATCACGGGGCGGGCTGTTGCTTCGGAGACAGACATAGTGCCAGTTGGGTGTACTGGTAGGGTACTAATAAGAGGGAGAGGATCCGGTGCATTGCCTTGAGGGGAGTCCATGGTGTATCTCAGTGCGCAGGAGTACGATAGAGTACGATGGTGTTCACGAGATAAAAAGATAAAGAGAAAAATAAGAAAATTTTGATTTGGGATTACGGGCTGGTTAAAACACCCGAGCGTTCCTGTGTTGACGTTGCGGCCAACAGCCTCAAGCCTTTGTAGCGGCAGTGAGCGCTGTCGGGACTCCAAGTTTTCCATCACCCCCCGACTTCTCGGCGCAATCAAGTTTTCCACCGCCCCTCAAAATCGCTGAGCAACTGAGTTTCCCGCCACTCCCCGATTTTTTGGCACAACCGAGTTTTCCGCCACCCCCCAATTTCTTGCTGGAGCCGAGTTTTCCACCACCCCCCGACTTTGCGGAGCCACCGAGTTTTCCACCACCCCCCGACTTTGCAGAGCCACCGAGTTTTCCACCACCCCCTGATTTCTCGGTGGAGCCAACCTTTGCACCACCAAACTTCAACGAAATGAATTCTGCGGATTCCCCTGATCATAATATTGGTGGGGAAGATTTGATCTTCCTAGCCTTCCCCAATTTTCACATTGATCAAGTATTAGAGTTTCCACATCTTCCAGAGTTCACCGTTGGTCACAAGACATCAGATTTAGCAACTGAATTTCCACCCCTCCCAGCTCATCAAACATCCGACTTTCCTGCATTCCCTGACCTCACGGCTGGACAATCAGATCTCCTCCCCAACGCCGACACCGATGCTACCAACTCGGCTTTCCCACCGCTTCCCAACTTTGTCGAGTCTTCCCAAACCTCGAACACTCAACCAGTCCCGCCGATTCCCAAGGTGGCAGTGAGTTCGGACTTCCCCCCCCTGCCCAAGTTCTTTGACATGGAAGTAGACTCGGTGGGGAGGCCCAACCCGACTGTAATTGGCGTCGGTTCATCTTTCCCACCGATCCCCAACTTCAACACCGACCTTGGGCCGTCTGACCCAACACCTCGAAAACGGGGGAGGTCGCCATCTCTTGGGGCTGAACCTAAATCCAAGAAGTCAAAGCAACCTGCCCCGAGTAAGAAGGTGGCAGGTAAAATTGCGAGCAAAGCGGTATGTCAAAAGTACCGTCGGCTTGGGGATTATCGCGAGGTGGACATGACTTGGATCCAGGTGGGTTTTTTTTTATCATGCAGTAAATTCTGAATATAATACTTTCGAGTAGCCCTCGATTGGGGAACTCTATGCAGCGCACACAGCCATACGAACAACTGACGGGAACCGACTTCCTTATCACGTTGGTTACGCCCGTGCCGTCGAAGAGGCAGACAGGGAGGTTGCCCGTCTCAAATCACTTGAAGATTCAGCAGCAGAGGCTGTTGATCATCTTCTCAAGGTGCACACAAATTTGGAAAAGTGGTATTCAGACTGGGGTTTGTGATTCAGGTGGACGGAATAGGACCCGGCGCTATGTATATATCGGTGTGAAGCCAGGATTTTTTTGAAGTGATATCTCAGATTAGTTTTTTGAATGTGAAGTTACTCTTGAAACACACCGATTTTATCAATCGGTCAACCACTTCGCCGATTGATTTTGACCTTGGGGTTTTGAACAATTTTAAGGCTGTTGGTAAAGTCGGCGGTGAAGTCGGTGTGCATTTTGGAGGATTGCCGAATCAAGTTTTGACCTTCATTGGTGTTGAAGTCGGTGTGAATTTTGATGCATTGCAGAATTGAGTTTTGACCTTCATTGGTGACAACTTGCCTTAGTTTTTTAACCGTGGAAGCCAGCCCATGTGAAGTCGGTGATAAAGTCGGTGTTGGTAGTAAAGTGTTCAGTTGTGGATGTCCAGAGTCAGTAATCAGGAGCAATCAACCGATTTTTTCTGGATTTCTGTACTGACGGCGGTGCCCAACCAACCGATTTTTGTGCATTTATGAACCAACGGCGGTGCTCAACCAACCAATTTTTGTGCATTTATGAACCGACGGTGGTGCCAAACCAACCAATTTTTATTGATTCCTGTACCGACGGCGGTGCCCAACCAACTGATTTTTGTGCATTTATGACCGACGGTGGTGCCAAACCAACCAATTTTCATTGATTCCTGTACCGGCGGCGGTGCCCAACCAACCAATTTTGTTTTGGATTCCTGAACCAACGGTAGTATCCACCCAACTGATTTTTATTGATTCCTGTACCGACGGTGGTACCCAACCAACCGATTTTTTTGGGGATTTCTGAACCGACGTGCACTATCCACTGGCTCACCGACCGATATTCTTAAAAATATAGCAGGCATCCGCTCATCCGTCAATGACCAACCATATGAATGACATCAGCTGAGTCCACTGGCCCCGTGTATAACGGTACGTTATGTCACTTCGTTCTACGGTCTTATACGGGACAGTACAACTATACTGGCTGGCAAAACTAACCCAGGTCTACCTAGGCCACCCTTAGTCCAGTTCTCACTCATTACGGTGTCACAGATGATGATATTCCGATGTATATTGAACCGGCCTCCAACACTGCCTCCTCCATACAGGAACAGGACCACAAGGAAGGTGCTTTTACCCGTAGGTTTTTTTTGTTCAATGAGATCAATTTGAATGATATCACATTGTCTCAAGGAATCCTTGAGCTCTTCCAGAAAAGGACCAAAACCACCATGCAACCCAGAGACCCTTTGGAAGATGCGCTCAAAATTTGGTCATCGTTGACTCCTGAAATCAAGGTTGCATTCCCACAGCAGGTGTTTGACAACAACAACATTGATCTAAGGTAGACAACTTTCATGTAAGATTAACATCACGTGATTGGACGTGACAGATTTGAAATAGGCAACTTTCCTGTAATTTAGATAGAAAACGCGTTTTTTACGATTTCAAACAACCCTGCACTGGTATATAGACCTAGTTTCTATAGAGAAACCCTTTTGACACGTAAACAAGCAAGAATTTTGCACGAAATTGTAATTTTCGTGGAGGAGTAGGGATTACATGTCAGAGATGCACTAATTTGGTATTCTACAGTCATCCTTCGCGTCAAAAGTCTCTCCATCTTGTCAATTTCAATGCCTCGAAGAAGGAGAGCAGCTACGGCAAGTGCATGCAATGGGACAATGAGTGGAGGAGAGAGAGCATCAAAGAGGCAGAGGACAGACAAGAATGGAGTGGCCCCTGAGGAGGACAAAGAGGTGAGGCTGTATTTCGACTGCATATCCTGCGCGCTTTGCCTATTTTGGGACCATAGAATGCTCCTCAGAAGCCAGTTCACGAGAAGAAGCAAGAGACTCTACCTTCAGCGGCTCCGCAGGTATTCAAGGAACTAAAGAACAAATTTTGGTGCACTGTTCCAAAGGGCAGCCTTTGCCACTCTTCAGTAAGCGACCTTGGGCAGCAGTTTACAGAGTTCCATGTTAGCACATATCCAGACCCAGAAGATGTTGGGGACCTTTTTGAAGAAGGGGACTTTGAGTCAATCCCGGAACTTTACCTACCCACTGAGTCTGAGTACTCAGATGACAACGACTCAGATGACAATGATTCAGATGACGACAATCCAGAGACCTCATATCCGAGGCCAGGGGCAGATCAGAATACTTGTACAGCCCCAGCAGGTAGCAAGACACGAGCAGAGGCATCTTCTGTGACTGAATCACCAGACATTCCACGCGATGGAAAGCTTCGAGAGCCGCCAACAGTGTTACTCGCGAAGGAGGCCCTCAAGGACCTAAAGAATCTTCTACATCCAAAACGGAAGAAAGGCCCTGGCCATACAGACCCAGAGATAAACCACTTTGTCAGAACACGTATGGAAGGAATGCAAGCCCTGCTTAACTTCTACACAAACCCCCACTCGGCAACCTACGAGAAATGGACTGCAAGCTCTTTACAGGCCGCAATATCGTTAGCAAGAGGACTATACTGTGCCCAAAAACTTTGCTTTCTCGTGCAACAGTTTATAAAGGACCGCAAGGTCCTCCTAATAAATTCTTATGGGCAATGGAACAAATCACTTCTTGTCGACAAAGACCTGGCCAATGAAATCAACATTTACCTGCAATCTATTGGGCCAGAGATCTCAGGCCAGAAGCTAATGGATTTCATCAATAATGATGCTGCTCTGAGGTCTCAGCATGAAATCGAGAAGAAGATCTGTCTCAAGACGGCGCAGAGATATCTCAATGAACTAGGATACCGATATTGCAGTCCACTTAAAGGTCAGTATGTTGATGGTCGTGAGCGCAAGGATGTTGTTTACTACCGCGACCAAGTGTTCCTGCCGCAATGGCGGCGGATTTCAGAGCAAATGTTTAACTGGGCAGAAGGTGACTTACCTGAATTTGGACTGCAGGCATCTGGACGGCGTGTTATTACCTGGTTTCATGATGAGTTAGTCTTTTATGCTCACGATCGTAGGAAAAAAGGCTGGTACCATAAAGACGCAGCAGCCAAACCTTATGCAAAAGCGGAGGGCGCTTCACTGATGGTTGCCGACTATGTTTCTGCGGACTTTGGCTGGCTTCAGTCTCTGGATGGGAAACGTTCGGCTCAATGAAAATTGAAACCCGGAAAGAATTGAGATGGATACTTCACGAATGATGACATCCTAGAGCAAGTAGAGGAGGCTATGAGCATCGCCAAGGAGTGTTACCCAGAATACGACCACATATTTATTTATGATAATGCGTCCACACACCTAAAACGCCAGGAGGACGCACTATCAGCACGCCGCATGCCTAAAGGCACTTCGAAGCCCGGGACTAAGTGGGGTGTTGAGGTGACAAAACGCGACCCGTCCACTGGAAAGATTGTCTACACAACAACCGGTAAACCTGAAAAGGTTAAAATTCGGATGGGAGATGCACAGTTTGCAGACGAAACACCCCAGCCGCTCTACTTTCCAGAAGGGCACGAGCGTGCGGGAGTGTTCAAAGGAATGGCGGTGATCCTCGAGGAGCAAGGATTCAAGGACATGCAAAACCTTCGTGCAGAATGCAAAGGTTTCAAGTGTGGTCCCAATGCGCAAACCTGTTGCTGCCGCCGGATCCTCTATAACCAGCCTGACTTTGCCGACGTTGAGACCATCCTTGAGACGACTTGCCGGGCTCGTGGTTGCGAGGTTTTTTTCCTGCCAAAATTTCATTGTGAGCTGAACTTCATAGAACAGTGTTGGGGATATGCAAAACGGGTTTACCGCCTCAACCCAGAGTCATCTCGCGAGGATCAACTCGAAAAAAACACGCTCGCGGCCTTGGAGGCCGTTCCCTTGAAGTCCATGCGAAAATTTGCGAACCAATTGCGGAGGTTCATGGATGCGTATGAACGAGGCTTGAATGGGCGGCAAGCGGCATGGGCTGCCAGGAAGTACAGAGGACATCGTGTACTTCCTGCTGGCATCATGGAGGAGCTGGACAAGATGGGAATCGATTAAATCCGCCGTAGTTTCCCATGTAGCTGTTTGAAACAACAACGTTCTGCGCACATGATCATGTCCATTTCGACGGACATGTGTTGTCTTATCTGATCTGTGGCTCAAGATTAAGATGCTGTTTTGTAAACGCTAAGGCTCACTCAATTCCAGCTCAATGGACACAAATCGTTGCCAGTGTATACTAAAGATATATATCTATAGAAACTAGGTCCTAAAAGCGTGTAATATCTCAAGGGGAGAGTCCAAGACGAACTCCATTGTTTCTCCGTGCAATACTTTCCATATCTGGCTGAGGATGTCACATAAAACTAACCCCACGTGATGTTAATCTTACATGAAAGTCGTCTACCTTACAGAAATTAGCCACACAAACTAAGGAGGTATTTGAACTACTTATTCCATGGTGCCAAGGACGAAAACGGTGAGCGTTTGTTTCACTTTCATTTTGATATCAGAGAGTACAACACTCAATCCGTCCTCTCCGTCGAAGTTCCTCCGGTTTATTCTCTCTTTCTCAACAAGCCAAACACTACGTACAGGCCATTGATTACAGCATCGCTGCTTCGCAGAAGGGCTTCGAACTCGCTGAGGAGGCTTTGTTGCTCGCAAGTATGCTTTCCGATCTCAAAGATGAGGATGGCACCATAAACCCCAAAGTGGAAGCTGAACGGCAAAAATATGCGAGAGGAATTCTCAAAATCGCAGTGAAGGGACGAGAAAAGGTCCAAGAGGCGTTTGGTAAATTTAGGAATGTCCGCATGGTCATGATTGAGGTGGGTTTTATATGCCAAACTTCATAATTGATAGTCATTGAAAATGTTCTGGCGGCAGCTTGTCAACACTGCCAAAGCTGTACACGCCAAAAAAGGCGACTCTGCAGGTACCACATCTTTCACAACATTTGTTCGATTTCTTGCGCTTATATTGCACAGGTACATTGCAAGAGCTTGCTGTTCTCGCGGACGGCGTCAATATTCTGGAGGTGTTTCAAGACCATATCTCCCAGTATGCAACATGGTGGAACTCCATGGAAATGGCCCACAATTGTCAAGAGTCAAAAACAAAAACATTGGTTGTCAATTACAATTCACTGTCTGATAGAATCATTGTCGCGAAGTGGAAAACACTGAGGGACCAATACATTCAATATACGAACTCAGTAAGTCGCATGACTTCCTTTTCTCCGATGCAATGTAACTTACAACTATCTACAAAAGATACGTGCTATGCAGGATAGCTATCCGAAGTTGTTCGTCGAGTCGAGGAAGTGAACGATACAATGCATGATGTCAGGGGAAGGTCATGTCAGGTTGCATCGGATCAGGTGAATGAAACATTCATGGTAGTATCCATTTTATGAACGCATAAGCCGGCTCTGTAATATCTACACTGTTGACTGTACCAAGATTCAATGTCATAGTTCAGCGGTAAGATACCATGTGAACGCGAGAATCATCAAGATGGCAACTGCAATTTGCGATTTGTTATCCCAGACTGGTCGGAGAATGTTCGATAGCTGTCTACGAGCGGCTAGCAAATGATATGCATTATGAGCACAGTTTATCGGCGCCAGCCATAGCCGTGCATATTTGACTTCTGAGCGCTCACAAAATAACTATCGACTCGGTCATGCCTACCATATCCATGCCACACCTCAACATGTGCTGCTGATACTTCTTCAAGGACGCCAGCATTAAAGACGGGGGAGATGGGACGGGCACCGCACATTGACATTGTCTTGTTAGAGTGCTTGGTGGACAACGGCGAATTGAAAGGTGTAGACGGTAGATTAAGGATGTGCACCTAGTCGAGTATAGCAACCCTCGCCAACTACCCACCATTTGGGAAGGAGGCACTGGGCCAGCTCCTCGCGCCCCTTGAGAAGGGATACGAGATAGAGGGTACAGCCATTCAAGGGGACGCTGGCGGTAGGCTCTATTCACCGCACCTCCGAATGCTCAATTGCAAGATGGAGCGTGTGGATGATCAATGCGCATTTAGTCGAGTGTAGCCAACCTCGCCAACGACCTGCGGCATTTATTATATATATAAAAACTGGGCCAAATGCTCATACCCCTCGAAAAGGGATGCGAGATAGAGGGTCCAGTCATGAGCCGGGGACGCTGGCGGTATGGTCCACTCTACAACGGCATTGGTGAAATGGTCATCCGGGTGCTCGTCAGTCAATGTCGTGATGGAGTGTGGATGATGGATGTCCATGCGCAACCAGCCGTAAAACCGACCCTCGCCAACGACCCACCCACTTTTTTTTAAAAAAAAAAAACTGGGCCAACTGCTCATGTCCCTTAGGAAGGGATGTAAGATAAAGGGTCCAGTCATTAAGTGGGGACGCTGGTGGTTTTGGTCAACTCTACAAGGCATAGTGCAGGGCAATGGTGAGATGGAGTGAATCATTCGAGTGCTTGATAGTCAATGACGAGATGGAGTGTGGATAATGGATGATGGATGTGCACCTAGCAGTACACCCAACCCTCGCCAACAAACCACCATGAAAAGAAGAAGAACAACTGGGCCAGCCGCTCCCACCCTTAGTAGGGATGCGAGATAGAGGGTCCAGTCATTTGATGGCGGACGCTGGCGGTATAGTCAACTCTACAAGGCTAGTGAAGGTGCCATGATCGGGATGGGCGGCCCTCGATGAGAAGATAAGGGGATGGATGGTGGATGATGGATGATGGATGTGCACCTAGTCAAGTATAGCCAACCCTCGCCAACAACCCCGACACAGAGGAACTGGGCCAACTAGTCACGTCCCTTGGGAGGGAAGTGAGGTAGGGTCCAGTCGTCAAGTGGGGACGCTGGCGGTATGGTCAGCTCTACGAGGCATAACGCAGATGCAACAATGAAATGGGATAAGCTAGAATGTGACAACACCGAATACGAGTAGATTTGGAGAAGCAGAGGATGAGGAGTGCAGTGGCACGTACACGGTGAAATCATGATAAGGAACGCACATTCAACAACATCCCTATCAACTCTCCACTGATACGTGAGCAAAAGGACGTAAACGCTATCTTGCAAAAGGAGCTACGCAAGCAGGAAACGAAAGAGCACCACAACCAGCGATCAGTCATCGAGCTCCAACCCGAGGCTCAAGGAGGCTCAAGGCAGCAGGAGGAAGAAAGCAAACGAGGACACCCCGAAAAGCACATGTTCCTTATCCGGACCAACACCTGCCATCGGAAAAGCACGCGAAAGGCACCCCGATATAGTCAGTCAGGCTCGCCCCCTCGCTCTGCTTCCATTTCATACCCGTTTACTGCTCACTGCTTGCAACCTCATGTGCCGTTCCTGCGTAATTGTGCGCTGCTTGATACTCATATAACGCTGTTGTGGGTGTTGGTGGGGTCATAGATTTCTTCCTTTTCCTTCCTTGCTATAGAGAGACTCGACTAGACTAGACTAGAGAAGCATAGAGAAGATTCTAGAGAAGGCGTAGACGGTACCCCAGTGCGCTCCTCCTCCTCGTGTAGGGTGTTGGTGTGCATTCCGCGTGCGAGGCCGGAGGAGGTGATGAGTGTGGCTGCTGCTTACCTGGCTGTTTTCTCACCCTCGTCTGCTTCGCGTGCTTCCACTTCTTGAGATTCTTCTTCCTTTCCATCGGCATTGACATCGACGTCGGGCGCGGAGGGCCTGGTAGCAGAACACGCACTCGCAACCCCGTCCCAATCCAGGCACAGGAGCAGGCACGGGCAGGAGAACGAATTGAGGGCGATGAATTGTGGAGAGCGAGCGAGCCCTGGACAGAGGACCAGTACAGCACTGACCATCAACTGATCATAAAATTGGCACGATGAACCGCTCGCCCCCTTTCCCTTGCCTTTTTCTTCTTCTTCCGCTACCTTCTTTGCTGCCACTACTTTCACTCCGCCCGTGAACACTAACGACCCGTCCTTCGCCACAGTTCCTGGCATTTCGGCTTCCCCTGAGCAGAGGAAGCCAAAGCGGAAGCCACGCCCGCTCCCACCTCCCACTTCATAACATGCCGTCGCAGAACCTCATCGAACAATCAAGCGATAGCGGCGAAGACAAGAGCGAACAAAGTGAGAATGAAGTGAAGAGTGAGAGCAAAGACGAAGAAGATAAGGAAGAATAATCGACCGGCCGGTTCGCGACTATTGCCGTTAGGTTGACGGAGGAGTGGAGGGGTGTGTTCAAGGTGTGTTGAGGGATGGGATTGGGCGGCTGGGGGGTGTGTGGGTGCCTTCATCGTTGTCTTCTTTAGTTCATCTGTTCTTGTTATCTGCGCCTATCTACGAGTTTGTCCAGTTCTCATCGTTCTCTCGTATGTTAAGTGCACAGGCGGTCGAAATTCTCAAAGTCAAGGCTGTCTTATGTGCGTATTGAAGGATTAACAAATGGCAATGAGCTCGTCGACTCCGACACTTACTCTCGTCTTCCCTATTTCCGACGCCCATGTCTGATTTGAATCCCAAATTCCGCAGGGAACATTGCATCTTAAACAAGCAATACAGACTGTCGGAAAAGCATATAACACATATAGGAACGTTTTGAAATTTTTAAGTGTTTATACGCGCATATAGGCACCCCATCAGTATCATATCACTAGACATAGGCGACCATAATCACCATATGCTTTTTTAGACTTTCCGACATAGAAGACACACATATCAACATTCAATGTGATAATTTGTGGGTTGATACCAACAGTAAGATGCTTACCCAAATTCGAGCGTACATAGCTACTACCCGCAACGCCGCGGGAGAACCTCGGGCACCGGTGTTCAGCGATGGACCATACCGGATAACCCTCACCTCACCTTTCCTCACCCGTCTCGTAGTACTGCTCACTCCGATGCTCCGACACATGCACGCACCGCGGGATCGCCACCAACGGACCACGGGGCTCCGCCTGGGCAACTTGGGGAGCATCAATTGGAGAAAAGAGATCTTGAACGATGGTGGGTTGTGTACTCGAATCAAAAGTAAGAACGACGAGTTGGACAACGAACGGCATAGAGAGAGAGGTGTTCATGAGCAAGGGACTCGTACACAATTTAACCGACAATAACCCACTCTCCGACCGCCTTCCGTAGCAGAGGGGGTGTAGCTCTGGAAACGCGAGCGGAGAAAAAGGCAGCTGCGCCCGAAGGTGGGTTTACACATAAGACGACGAGCCTGCCTGAAGCACCGTTTTTGGCAATCCAACATCGGCACCTCACCCGCCAAACGCGACACGCGTGCATCCTCAGGTGTCGAGACTTGCTTTTGTAGTAGGCATGATTTGGTATCATTTCCGAACTGCAAAGTAAACGTAAACAGAAGATGCTTGGTGCGTGTAGATTCAGGTTATCTGTTGGATGGACGTCACTACATAGACGTGAACAGCAAGTTTGACCACAGCGATCCTCACCTCCATAGACTGTAGAGGCTATCCTTCCGATAGCTAGCCCTTCCTCCTCAGCGGCCGACCTGTGTGTTCTATTCCATCCCTTTGATTAAATCCTGTGTATACTTTTCGCTTGACTTGTATGCGTCAGCCTCGAGGCTGCGCGGTGGCTGTGTGACAGGTACGGGTGAGGTGCGTCTGTTGTGTGTCCTGTCTCGCTAAGCTCTTGCCCACTCTCATTGGCTCTCAATCGCACACACATATTCTTTCACTGGTATTGCGATCTGAACTCCAAGGATTCTTGAGATCGTACGGGGTGGGTATTGGTCCCATTAACCTGATGGTCCGACTGAAGTTTGTATCTTGTTCTCCAGTTCACTGGCCAGCAGGCGATTTCTAGATCTCCATTATCTCTAGGTGGTTCCAATGCTGAGATTTCTGTTCTCAAGGGGAATCTCCCCTACCCTTGGTCAAGATGGAATCGGGACAACCAGAAGGAGCGATCAGAGGGAATCTCGACAAGCGAAGGACGTACAAGCAATGACAGTCGCCTGGACAGGTCTAACGAGAACCATCCTGGTATCGAAGAAGGGACAAGTCGGAACTCATTGACGCACTGCATACCATTGACTGGTTACTCTCCTCCAAGCCATCCTATTCAAAATCAATCCCCCATCGGATTCGACAGAAGTGCCTTATCCGGACATGCAGCCCCGATCATACATCAAGACAACGAAACCATCAACACAATCCACAACGTCGCCAATAACCAATCAGCAAAGGATCGGAAAGGTGAGCGCAAGCCTGTATTGTGCTGCAATAAATCCGTTGATTTAGGTGCAGGTATGGATCTGCTCCTCAAAGCGGTAGCTCCAGGCGCGTTCCACAATTCGAAAGAACGCCATGACCCTCCGAAATGTCACCCGTCAACACGTGTTGCGATCCTCCGGAAGATCAGGCTCTGGGTCGAGGAACTCGAGAAGACCCACGACTTCATGTGGCTGCACGGTTCAGCGGGTGCTGGAAAATCAGCGATAGCGTAAACCATCGCAGAATTGTGTGAGAAACTCAACTTGCTCGCTGCCACATTCTTCTTCTCCCGTACAGCGTCGGAACGCGGTGATGCAAAACGGCTGGTTCCCACCCTGGTGTATCAGATGTGTCAGTCAATGCCGGAAATTCGCAGCTATGTGGAGGACGTTATAGAGAAGGATCCGTTAGTAGTTTTACGCTCAGTTGAAGCACAGTTCAAGGGATTAATTATTGAGCCCATGGAGAGGGCTCTAATGGATCCTTTCAATGCGATGCTCCTAAGCCGCCCGAGGCTTATTATAATTGATGGTCTGGATGAATGTGCGGGTCGCGATGTTCAGTCTAATCTCTTACGTGTTCTCTCAACTAACGTCAAAACACTGCCTGTTCGCCTACTCTTCCTGATCGCCAGCCGACCGGAGCCACACATCCGTCACGCATTCGACACTTCGTCGATGGCACCAATGACTATGCCGCTTGCTCTAGACGAATCATATCTCCCCAGCAATGATATAGAGATCTTCCTTCTCGCAAAGTTTGAGGAAATCAAGGAAACCCACCCACTCCGAACCCACCCACTCCGCAGCTTTCTTGACCCCGCTTGGCCGTCGCAATCTGAGATTAGCTCGCTTGTTGAAAAAGCGTCGGGACAATTCATCTACGCATCCACTGTTATCAAATATGTCAACTCTCCTCGTCACCGTCCAGTTGACCGACTGAACATTATACATGAAATCCTGACGCCCCCTAAAAAGGATAATCCATTTGCTGCTCTCGACGCGCTGTACTCCTTCATATTCTCTTGCGTGGAGGATCTGGAGGCCACGCTGCGAGTCCTGTGTCTCCTCATTTTCTGTCAGCACTCGACAACCATTCAGAGAGGACACCAGGCTTCATCGAAGATATGCTTTGCTTGGAATTGGGGGATATACATATCATATTGCAAGATCTGCATTCCTACCACCAAGTATCCATGAACACCCAGGATCTGGCGAAGTTCGCATCCTTCACGCTTCCCTGGGCGATTTCTTGCAAGATCAAACACGTTCTGGCCGATTTTATCTTGATACCGATCTTGCTCATGCCGATCTTGCCAGATGTTTTCTCAAGCACATAACACAGGGCACTTTTACGACGGATTCATCGCCATGTACGGTAACTTCATTCCAATGCCTAAGAAGTCTTGCATGAACGGCTTTAATATAGTTTTGACATCGTTTCAAAGGGTCTCGTGCCGATTATTTGTGCACCACTGCCCAAGAGCTAAAGGAACCGTCGTGCTCCTGGAGGAACTCTCAAACTTCGACTTCTTCACATTTTTGAGCTTACCTTATGGTGAACATAACCTCGTAGGCTCAAAGGACTTGAGAACACAATTACCATCGCTATTTCGTTGGTTCCAGCAACAAGTACGTCGATCCAAGCTGGCATAGACAGTTTTCCTGATCCAGTCACTGTTTGTCTGGTTGCTGGTAGGACTTGCGGTACCCAAAATACCAGCTGCATCGAGGTCACCTGCAGTCTTGGGACTCGCATATCCGATCTCAGCTAGGACGCTACATTACTGCACCATTCGGACGCGAGTTCATCACATGCCTGACGATACCTGGGGTACAAGGGCTTAAGGCCTCCGTTTTCTCAGCGCTGCCTAGCATGGACCTTGAAAGCCTTGAAGATTTCGCCCTGCCGGAGGATTACCGAGAAATGATATCGTATTTTCTCACTGATCCAATTCGTGCTAAAGATTTCCATGTTGGCAGCAACTCGTATACGAATCTCGCAATATGTTTTGCCAGGTCACTTGATGGAATCATTTCTGGAAATATGTGAGCAAAGCATGTTTAAGTTGCTTTTTGCCATCATTCAACTCTGTCAACTATGCAGTGAACACCGTAACCCAGATGATGACTTCGTGATCACCAACCTTCCTTTCATCCTATCAAAGGCATCTGGGCCTAATGTTCTCTCGCGTGAACTCACCTCTATAAGGAACGTCGGGGTCTTGGATAATCATCACAGGGCGCTGGCAGATGAGTTGTGTGTTGCCAACGCCGCCATCAGGACATACCTATCGGTACGCCCGCAGAATCCATATATTTACTGACAATGTCATATATTCTCCCATGCAGAGATACAAGACATCCAACGTGGCAATAATGAAATTACGGATCATGCAGTATCTACGAGCAAAATCTGAGCGGGGGAAGCATACAATTTTGCGGGTTCCTTCCAGAAAAGCTTAGAGAAAGAGCCGGAGAGAATGCACAGACGGTTTCTTGGTGTGTGCTCTTCTCCGTCGTCGTCATTCTCCAACATGAATGTCAACAATAGTCTTCAGCACCAACTGGCATACTTGTACCACACCAACACCCAGATGGTCTCACACCCCCTCCCCGCCGCCGCCCCCTCATCCGCCCTTATCGCCACGCCTCCCCTCACCACGATCACAAACACTACCACATCGCCGGCTCTAACCACATCCGCCACACCACTAGCAAGCCCCACACCACCCTGTTTCCTTCGGTGGGCGCTAGCGGCGCCGTATCGGATAATGAGCGGAAAGGGTTTCTTGCGAGTCCAAAAGAGCGAAAAGAAGGAAACAAGAAAGACAAAGAAGGAGAGCCAACCAGACGATGGTCAGGTCTGGGCGTCGGTCTTCGTCGTCTTTGATTCGTCTGTACTTATTATGTGTTTCTAGTCCACATTCAACTCTCGTGCATTATGTGAATCGGTCAAACCCTTTTTTGTAGCCCATGTCTAGGTTGGAATCATTTTCCCAATTTCCGAAGTAATTAGTGCATCTTGTCTAAGCATGTGTCATACGAGTAGATTGGTGGGTTTACACCACGTATATACGAAAGATCGCGTTTGCGATTTGTTATCCCAAGGTGGTCGGAGACTGTTCGATGGCTGTCTACGAGCGAGTAGCAACAATATGCATTACTATGAGCACAGTTGATCGGCGCCAGCCATAGTCGTACATATTTGACTCTGAGCGCTCATAAAATAACTATCAACTCGGTTATGACTATAATTTCCAGGCCACACCTCAAATGTGCTGCTGTCACTTTTTCAAGGATGCCGGCATTAAAGAACAGGCACCGCGCATTGTCATTAGAGTGCTTGGTGGACAACGGCGAATTGGAAGGTGTGAACGGTAGATTAACGATGTGCACCTAGTCGAGTATAGCCAACCCTCGCCACCCATTAACGAGGACGAATGAACTGGGCCAGCTCCTCCCGCCCCTTGAGAAGGATACGAGATAGAGGGTCCAGTCATTCGATGGCGCTGGCGGTGTGCTCATGCTCTATTCGCCCCCAGGTAGCAGGTAGCCGCAATTACAATAGATGCGATGCGATGGGCACTGCGCCTCCGAGAGCTATAACTAGAAACGGAAGTGCGGGCTGTCACTGCGCACCTAGTCGAGCATGAACAGCCCTCGCCAACGACCCACCATAAGGAAAAAGAAAACTAGGCCAGCTCCTCGCGCCTCTAGGGGGAAGGCAGGGGGTCCAGTCATCAAATGGGGACGCTGGCGGTATGGTCAACTCTACAAAGCACACTACAGGGCAATGATGAGATGGAACACATCATCCGAGTACTCGATAGCTAATGACGGGATAGAGTTATGGACATGGATGTCAATGCGCAACCAGCAGTGAAACCGACCCTCGCCAACTACCCACCCAATTTTAGAAAGAAAAAAAAACTGGGCCAACTGCTCACGTCCCTTTGAAAGGGATGCGAGATAGAGGGTCCAGTCGTCAGGT
This sequence comes from Crassisporium funariophilum, assembly GCA_014925845.1. Taxonomy (NCBI): domain Eukaryota; kingdom Fungi; phylum Basidiomycota; class Agaricomycetes; order Agaricales; family Crassisporiaceae; genus Crassisporium; species Crassisporium funariophilum. The sequence goes on from JACGCL010000004.1 coordinate 2,662,053, forward strand.
GGGGACGCTGGCGGAGGTCGAGTCTACGAGGCATACCGCAGATGCAGTGATAAGCTAAAGTGTGGCAACACCGAGTACGAGTAGATGGGGAGAAGCAAGGAATGAGGAGCGCAGTGGAAGGTACAGGGTTGGAAATGTGGGAGAGAGACAAGATTGGGGAATCATGATAAGAAACTCGCACTCATCAGTATCCCTATCGACTCTCCATTGATACGTAAGTAAAAGGACGTAAACGCTAAGCGGGACACGAAGGGCACCACAAACAGCGTCACCAGTCATCGAGCTCCACCCCTGCTCTACGCTCAAGGCGGCAGGAGGAGGAAAGCAAGGAGGAAGAGTGAGGGCACCCTGAAAAACACATGTTCCTTATCCTCCATCCGGACCGGCAACTATATGATCGAAAAAGCACGCGAGGGGTACCCTGAGCCACCCCGTTTCGCTCAGTCAGGCCCTTTCACCCCTTGCTCCTTGCCTCCTTGCTTCCATTACAAACCCGTAAACTCGCTTGTTGGTGCTGGATCCTGCTTGCAACCTCATGTGCCGTGCCTGCGTGATACTCCAGTGTTGCTGATAGTGATTGTCATATATATAAGGCTGGTGGTTGGTTTGGTCGGGTCATAGATTCTTTCCTTCCCTTCCTTGCTATAGAGGTAAATCTAGACTAGACTAGAGAAACGTAGAGAGCCTGAGAGAAGGCATAGACGGTACCCCAGTGAGCTCCTCATCATCGTCATCGTCCCCATTCATCCCCGCTAACTCTTATCTCTAGCAAACTATGAATATGGCCTCCCATCCATCCCCCGCCTCCGCCTCCTCATCCACCCTAATTGTCACCCCCCTTCCCCTCAACCATAAACATAAACACGACTCCATCCACACCCGCCGCTCCAAACCCAAAGGACCCCTAAACCTAGATCTCACACTCTCGCCGGGCGCGGGGTATGGGTATGGTGGGACGCCCCTGCCGGACAGGATGAGCGGGAAGGGGTTCATAGAGCCGAGCAGGAGCAATTTACCGAGGCGGAGGAGGGGCGGGACGGGGACGCCCGCGACTGCGACTGCTACTGCGGGGGTGAAGAGCGCTGGGATGGGTGAGACACCACCTGCTACCCCTATCCCCGTTTCCTCCCCCAACACCCACACCGTCACACACGACGACCCACCACCCCAAACCGAACAACTCCAATCATCAATGACTGCGTCTGCTGGGTCTGCGACCCCAGACCCCTATTCCAACACCACCGAGCCCTCGACGCCACCGCGCCCCGAGCCCATATCCACACTCAATTACCCACTCCAAGTGGCGTTTACACCGCGCACGCCCTTCCACCCGTCCACGCCTACCAAAGGGCATCTCCAACCCACCAAGGGGAATTTACCCCGACGCGCGGCGCATCGCTCCCTCTCCCGGCGCAGGGACGCGTCAGCACCGAAGGTAGGAGATATGTTGGGAGCGAGGACGGAGGAGGAGATGAGGGTCGTCAAGAGGGAGAGGGAGGAGCGGAGATGTGTGCAGGATCTGGGGAGAGGTGTGGGTGTCGCTTTCCTGGACGAGGAGGACGAGGGTGGTGATGAAGGCGAGGAGAGGGTGGCGTTGGTCTTGCAGGTCTTCTGTGCAACGGAGGAGTGTGCAGAGGAGATGATAGTGACGATACCTTGCGAGGCGGTCCTGCAAGATGGCATCTCAGCGCTCTCTGATGTCCAGATTCGGGAAGCGTGCGCGTTTATCTACGACCGCGTCGCCGATGCGCAGGACCCGGCGGTAAGAGTGTTGGTGTGCAGTCCGCTAACGAGGCCGGAGGAGGCGATGAGTGTGGCTTCTGCCTACTTGGCCGCTTTCCTGCCTTCGTCTGCTTCCACTTCGTGCATTTCTTCATCTTTGGGATCGGCACCGTCGCCGTCCTCCCAGCCCGTACCAGAATTTGCACCCGCAACCCCCGCCCCAGTTGAGAATCAGGAGGATCAGCAAGAAGATAAGGACGACAACCTGTGGACAGCAAGCGAGCCGTGGTCGGAGGAACAATATAGCGCCGTCCACCGGTTGATCATGAAATGGCACGACGAACCCCTCACCCCCTCTCCCTTGCCTTTTTCTTCTTCTTCCGCTGACTCCTCCTCCGCTGCCACTACTTCCACCCTGCCCGTGAACACCAATGGGCCCTCCCCTATCACCGCACCCATCACCACACCTGCACCTGCTCCCGCTACTTCCCCCGAGCAAACCAAACGAGGCCGGAAGCATGCGCGCTCCCACCTCCCTCTTCCAATCACTAACACTGCCACTCAGAATCGCAACGCCGATAGCCTGAGCAGTGACCCCGAGCATGGGGAGATTCGGAAGAGAAGTGAGGACAAGGAAGACAAGGAGGAAGACAAAGAAGAAGAATTGACCGGCCGGTTCGCGACTATCGCGGTTGGCCTGAGGGAGGAGTGGAGGGGCGTGTTGAGGGAGGATGGAATTGGGCGCTTGGATGGTGTGTGGGCGCCTTCGTCTCCCAGTCTGGGAGAGGAGGTGGGGGTTGAGTGAGGACTTTGGAGCTGAGCTCTGATTTATCGTGCACCGCCGCGGCTGAACAAGTCCCTCGCTCGCACTTGTCAGCCACGCACTTCGTGGTCGTTCCCTTGTGGAGGGACGTTGATATCCCTCTGAGCCCAGAGCGGCGCTCTGGGAGATGACCAGACCCCCGGATCCTTGATGCTCCTCTGCATGGGCTGTCGCGACGCTGCGTTCGTCGATCGCTTGGATGGGGTGTACAACTGCACTGCCGGGAGGGAGGAGGCGCTAGAGTTATATATATATTATTTTATCTATGATGTTGTGTACTCGAGTAGAAGAGTAGGAGTAGAGTGTATATTTGCAATTCGCTATTGTACAGTGCCGCATACGTAGAATGGACTAAACGAGGACACGCTTTCAGAATTAGAGAGACTTTTCAAAGACGAAGAGTTTCGATGACCGCATTTAGATCAGGCTCAGGCTCGAGCTTGTTAGGTGTCGTCGACTTGCGTTGCGTGCGCGCCGGTCAGGTGTTAGCGTGGTCGGAGCGTGGTATCAGACGGTATCAGGGGGGTAAATACCGGTCCGGATGAGACCGCATAATGGGATTTAAGAATCATGTGGTTGTGGGGGCCCTTGCTTTTCTCCTTGTTTCCTCCCTCCTTGTCGCCGCCCTCCTATTGCCCCGATCTCGACTTCGACCTCGAGTACGAGCACGAGCACGAGCACTACACCAGTGATCCTGGTTGTGGCGCTTTTGAGTCGTGCCTAGCTCCTCGCGTGTGTTACCGTCTACGCCTGCCTTATCAGTGGAGATCCTGATCAGGGCTGCTCAATTCTAAGTGGATCGTCGGATCGTCAGCAGCAACTGGATCGTGAGGGTCCTGATTTTACACTCCGCTGTTGGCCGAACAAGCCGTCTGGAACCGTTGACCGGCCTCACGTGCAAACGGCCGGCGGGGACTTAGAGACCTGAACATGTCTGATGCTTCCAGGCAACGTGCCCAAAACATCATTGATAAGTTTCTTGATAGTTCTGTATCTATGTTCGACTAATTGTTATACTCTATTGATAATTTTCAACTGGAAATAGTTGATTTAGATACCTATCCCTTTTCACCTTTCCCACCTCCCGTTGCCACTCGTCTGTTTCATATGCTGGCACGCGATACATATCCTCCGGCATGACTGTGACCCCACCGTATCCTAGCTCATCAGGATCGATGTTTCCCTCGTCATCAACCACTATACCCCTGTTATCCTCCAACCCTTCTTCTATTAGCTCTATAGGCACATCTCCGCAATCAATACAGATGTTGTGGATGACCATCATTGCGTGGATCACTCTATAAATCTCCTGGACATCGTTGTGGCGCCCCATCAGCTTAAGAGAACGAAATCGACCCTTCAGCAAGCCAAAAGCATGCTCTACGTAGATCCGAATTGACGAGAGGTTCTTGTTAAATGCATAACGGCGGGAACGTTCTGCGCCAACATGTTCTAGTACCTCGGGTTCTGTGAAAGGGCGGAGGGTATAAGGAGACGATGGATATCCTGATATTAGAGGAGGACTCAATAGAAGTGCTGCTCTCGTTGCATATGACTTACCTCGATCAGCGAGAATATACTGATTCCCTTGGAAATAGCTTTTGCGGTTCCTCCATAATTCCGAGTTCTTCCAGATCGTAACGTCAGTCATAGAACCAGGCCACCCCATGTCAAACGAAGTAAACCGCTTCTGGTGGTCAACTACAGCCTGTATATTAACCTAAGATTGAACAGTTGTTTAAAAGAGTTCCAGAAAAATAATCTGGCACTCACAGCTGGAAATTTCTTCCGACAAAAGTACAGTGGTCCCCACTCTGCAGGAATATCATCAAGCCGAATGAGAGACCCGTCCAAGATTCCTATGCAATCACTGAGACCACTGATGTCCCTAATAAATCCAGCGGTCTCACGCAGTCGGTCCTCGTCTCCCCATGAGATTACAGATAGGCCGAGTTCACGTAGTGCACGGGTAACACGTCGACAATAGATCCACACTGTGCCAAGACCTAAACCCAACCTCTTTGCCACAGACATTGTGTCGCTTCCCTCTTTACCGTAGCGCATAAGAAATGCTGCCATTTGATAGCGCACAGCACGTTGAGGCTTCCTCCCTCGACTGACGAAGAGAGAATTTCCCTCCAAGAGTGTGACGAGCCTGTCAAAGCTCTGTCGACCAAGGCTTTTCCGTAGATCGGTATTCTGTTCTCCATTCTATAGATTGATGCTCACCGGAATTCATGTCGAAATTCTTTGTCTGGCCATCCTAGTGCAGTGGTGAAATATTCGGTGCACTTTTTGATCTGGTCATAGGGCCCACGAGGCCCCCTTGAGCCGCCAAAGACCTGCGAAAGAGCAAGGGAATCATTCCCAAGCCGTTGAAGGAGCTGAGCATCGACCCCAGTCTCATGTAATTCGCGGTTAAAGTCATCGTCGTCACCGTTGAAGTCGTCATCATCGTCGTATCCAATAGATTGTTCTCGCATGAGTAAGGCTTGAGCATGCAGTTGCGTAGAAGCGATAAGAAGCAGCTCTTGAGGAAGCAGCGCAGCATTCATACTTGTATACAGCTTCGACGGCAAAGACAAGATGTTATCTATCTATCTGATCTGCGCGCCGGTGGGACAAGATACCGGTCAACGGTTCCAGACGGCTTGTTCGGCCAACAGCGGAGTGTAAAATCAGGACCCTCACGATCCAGTTGCTGCTGACGATCCGACGATCCACTTAGAATTGAGCAGCCCTATCAGTGCGAGCGAGTTCCTTATCACGATTCGCGATCCCTTGCATTACGTTCGCATAAAACCACGACTGCTCCTGCGCTCCCCACTTCGCAATTCTTCATACATATCTACTTATCTGGTGTTATCGTTATCGCCACCCCATCGCCGACTTACTCTGTTTGCTTGCCCGCGTTCAACTCATAGGAGAGGCCGACAGGGCTCAATCGCAGTGTTTACATTACATCGCGTACGATCCTTCAGTGCTTTTACTCTGTTCTGCAAGGACGGACTGATCAGCCCATTCCATCCCATCATCGCACATGCAGTATACCCATATCCGCCGCCAGAGTCCCCCCACTTTAAAGACTGGACACTGTACCCTCCATGCCTTTGTCTTGGGGTGGGACAGTGGGCCCAGATCTTCCTGAAATATTCTGGGGTGGCCGTTGGCGAAGGGTTGATCGTAATCTGCTTCGCGCTTCGACATTATACCGTTCCATCTCGCGATCAAATTTCAAGCACCCGGATGGGATGGGCGCAATGCACATCAGCATCCTATATTTGCACTTGCGCTATGCCTAGCAGAAACATATAATCAACGCCAGCGTCCCCCCCTCTATGACTGGACCCTGTATCCCCCATCCCTCTCTTTGGGGGTGGCAGACCGGGCCCAGTTTTTTTATTTTTTATGCGATTGGGGTGGGTCGTTGGCGAGGGTAGATTTGTGTTCTTTTGGCTACTGGTTCGTCATACGCACTCTCCATCTTGCGATTGGATATTGAGCACTCGGATGGGCCAACCCATCCCATCCCATCTTATCTTTGTTTGCACTTGCGGTATGTCCAGAAGAGTCGACTATCAACGCCAGCGTCCCCCTCTCTATGACTGGACCCTGTATCCCCCATCCCTCTCTTTGCGGGTGGAAGAGCGGGCCCAGTTTTTTTTTTTTCTTTATACCGGGTGGGTCGTTGGCGAGGGTTGGTTTGTGTTCTTTTGGCTACTGGTTCGTCATACGCACTCTCCATCTCCATCTTGCATTGGATATTGTGCGGCAATGTTTTTGCACTTGCGGCGTGCCCAGAAGCAGCACATAATCATCGCCAGTTTCCCTCCCTCCCCATCTCTTTCCTTTCATCTAAGGAAAGAAAGAGGGGGCCAGACTTCCTGAAGTCAGATTGGCTGCTGGCGCTTGTGCGCTTGCGCTGCTGGTCGCTGCCCTCACAATACACGCGTTCCTTGTTTCTTTCTCTCCTTGCTTTGTGTGACACCGAGCCGATATGCTGCGTCTTTGTCTATAGCTCAGCCTTATATTACACCTCTCTGATGCTCGTATGTATTTAAGGCATCTCCAGATTATAGCAAGGTGAAATATGCGAATGGCGCTCGTGGCTATAACATCGCCAACCACGCCGCACTCGACTTCCCTTCAATTCAAAGAGTTTCGTCTCAGGTAAAGAGTTTCGTCTCAGGCAAATCATTGATCCCCGTGCATTGTTAAGAGTCAAGCATTGTGTCTCCATCAATATGAACCACAGCTGACGGACGTGGTGCTGGCCTTATTGTTGTGGAAAACAGGTGTAGGATAGAGAAAGCGATCACGATGAATACCGTAAGCCAGAGAGAGAGAGAGGACCCAGTATTAGGGTCCCAGCGGAACAACTGGGGTTCGTACTACATACACGCAGTAATATACTAACCTTGTACGCTACGGTCACATACTACCATACCGTTTTGATTATCTTTACTACTTTCGATCCCCCCGGCCTACATGCGACGGAAACGCATGCGGGAAACAAACAAGGTAAAACCTGTCAGCCCTCGAGGTATGGAATTTGATCCATGCTACACGATATCAAGTGTTAGACATTGAATTTTCGACTAAAGGAAGAAGGCAAAAACAACTGCCCTCTGAATGCAAGAAGAAAATGTTGGGCACTTTGGTGGGTTTAACCTTTACTTCTTGCTGGACTGAGGGCTTGACGCGTGTCATTCATTTGCTCGGGATAATCCGGGCAGTGTCCAACATTCAATCTCCGATGGGAGGCGCTAAACTTCCAAATCACAAGCGCTCGGGGAAAGCTTTGTCCACTTCCTGCATACAAACGCGAGGTGTTCCACACAGAATTTTCATCTTATATCGCAGCAGGCTTGTCGATTGAAATTCGGACAATTCCGTCAACCTCAGCCTTCAACCTGATGCAAGCACCAACCAATGTCGTACCTTTCCCCACCCTTGTCGTTCCTAGATCCGCGATCCCCAAACTCGATGCCAGGTATAACGAATACCATCTGGGATAACGCAGTCCACCAGAGTATGCCGAATGCAGAATTTGGAAAGACATTAGAGAGGTATGACTTCCCTTTTCACGTTACATTTACTCTGATTCTTAAGGAAACAGGCCTCGAGCCTACGTGATTCATGAATCCGAGCATACAAATGTGTCTATCCTCATTATCACCAATTGAACAAAAGTCGGACCTCCTCGGATACTCACCAATCAAGACCTTGGCTCGTCATGCACGGCCATACGCCGCGTGGTTATTCACGCCACTTTGATCACAGCAATCGCCTGGCTTTGACACGCAGCTTTGACGTGCTATATCACTGCGTCATAAAGTATGTTCCTCAACCAATAAATCTCCCCAAGATCGAAAACTCCCATTTCTCGAATCCTTTAGCTCGAGATACATAGTCCGTCGATCGTCGTTTCACTGTCCGGAATGCTTGACCACAGGACAAACGGTGCTTCACCGGTCAGATGCGGCAAATTCCCTCCAACAGACGCCGCTCCCAAAGAAAGTGAGTCATGCCTCTCTTATAGATCGCACGCTTCATACCTTCGAGACTTAGGTGGGAAAAACGCCGATAAACCTGGGAAGTTGAACAGTGTTTCGAAAGGTGTGAATATCCTTGCAATTTGGTTGTTCGCATTTCATGGTTCGATTTTGAGTTTCAGCCGAAACATACAACCTCAAATGCCCGGAAAATCCCCTGTACTTGGAGGAATTGGCGAAATCGACGGAATTGGCACTTGTCATCCTAGTCCCTTGGTGCCGAACAACACAGACGTACGCCTTTATTATGATGACAGGCATTCACTCAGGATTCATGGAGCTACATTTTCCGCTCTCTAGCCCCCGCGCTCTTGCCCCTCTCTCCGAGCAAGCCAGTAAATACATCCTAGCCATCAAGGCCAGCATCGAGGCGGCAAACCAGGCATTTTCGATTGCAACTGACGCTGTAAATATTGCCACGACACTCAAAAATCCTGACAACGAAAGTCAGGTGCTTGAGGATGATCGCCAGATGTACTTGAATGGAATGTTAGCCATGGCTGTGAAAGGCCATAAAACTGCCGTGGATTGCAAGCAGCAGTTTAGAAATGTCCGGATCGATATGTCAAAGGTCCGTCGTTCTTCACTTGCTTTTAACTTGCTACTAACGAATGATAATCACATGGCGTTAGCTTATCGATGAGGCTGAAGCTTCCTCCACTTCGACCAACATGTTCGGGTTACGAAGTGATAGTGTTCCTTAATCAATCGAAGTCACGCAACTGACATAAAATCGTTAGAAAGCGATAAAAAGCTTACATTATTGAAGGAGGGGATTTCTGTTCTCGAAAGTTTCTCGAAGAGCATCTCAGACTACGTGACGTGGTGGGGTTGGATGGAACTCTCGCAAAATGCTTTGCAAAGGTCGGGAGAACAGATGTTCATCAACTACAGTTCTCTCCGCAACAAGCAGGCTGTCCAACAATGGGAGGCTTTAAGGAATGCATATGCTGACTACAAAGACAAAGTGCGTATGGAAGTGTATTAAGGTTTTTAGTTCGCGGAGCTGATGTCATGATAGATAGAAGGTATCCAGGACAAACATGGTGAATTGTTTGCAGACAACCCAATCTCGGCTCCCCAAAAAGTACGAAGCAAAGGCTTTCTTGGCATTTTTGGTCTGGCCAGTTAGATACTGGCCAAGCATTCGAAATGCTGTCATGCACACTGCCTTAGCTGTCTCTCTCCCACTCTCCTCTCTTCACAAGTGATTATGTGTACCGTATGTAAGAACCCTAGATCGCAAGGCTAATTCTGAGGGATGCTCTTGTTAAACCTCGGACATCATGAAGGTCTTCCTTGATTACGCTTCCGTATCGTTTGTTCTGTGTACCTAATAGTCGTTTTTAATTGGTGGAACCGCCGACTTCCCATTACTAAAGAACGACCACGCCTATCAACATTCCGAAATGATCCCAAGTGAGTGCAAGTATAAAGAACCGTTTTCGTCAGGAAAAATAGGCAAGAAATGATGTTGATGGACTAGAGCGTCCGTCAGGTATTGAGGAAAATAGGAAAGCCACGAAAGTCATAAGTTAAGGCACTGCAAGCGGCTCCTCCTTCAGTGAATCAAATCGTTTTACATATCAGCCACTCTGACAATCTTATCAACACTCTCCCGGTCTACCTTCCCGCTCCAAACATGCCCCATTCCTTCACCCATCTTCCAGACTTCCTCATCCATGCATCTAATCACCCTCTTCGGCTCCTCTCCACCTGCAAATGCCAAATAGCTTGCAACGACGCACATCACATCCGCCGCGCCCTCGTTCGGGGGAGCCGTGACCAGAGCATGCACAAGATCCTGATTCTTATCCGTAGCGGGAATCGAGGGGGGAACCGCCTTTGGGTAATAAGGCAACGCAAGACTCAAGAAATCTCGCGCTCGGAGGAGCTGCGTTGTGGTCAGCAATGTGTAGGTCCGCGTGGGGCGGTGTTTGACGAAGCCGGACGAGAAATCGGGGATGGTGAGGTGGAGGGTGGATGTGTGCTGTGTGTATTCGGTCCAGATGCGCGCGGGCTTTGACAGGTTTGGGGAGGAGGAGGTGGGGTCAGAGTGGTGGATTTGGATGAAATGACTGAAAGGTATCGCAGAGGTGCTAGCGGTAGAGGAGGTTATGGGGGGTCGGGTGGTGCTGGGGTTGTAGTTATCGGAGAGGGCGAGGGAAAGGAAAGGAACGAGTTCATGATATGCTTCGAGGGGGCATTCCAGCGGAGCTGGGGTGGGAGTTGACGAGGTATAGGTGCTGATCTTCTGCTTGTGCGGTGCGTTGACTATCCCCCTGGGATTCGGCTTTGTCGTCAGGTCTTTCATATATGCAACTCTCTTCTGAGTGTAACCCCTGTCACGGATCGAGCGACTATGTGGTTTGCCACAGTTCTGGTCATAGCAATATAGGTCGTGGTCGGAGGCGCTCGTGAGAACACTGAGTTTGACATTGCAGCGGCTGCGAAGAGGTTGGCGATTGCGGAATACAGGCATAGTAGTGTTGTAGTTAGTGTATGCGGAAACAGAGAACGTTGATGGGAATGAGAAAAGCGAAGTAAGTGCAAGGAGCGTGAAGATGAGGTAGACTTCGTGGAAAAGACCAATGTGAAGTTGAAGCTAGCGAGAACCTGTTCTCGAAACCTGATAGAAGTGGGGAATGGAGTTCTCAATATCTTTTGAGATCCTTTTATACGTCGGTCGGGGAGTCAAAGCGGATCCTCGCGTCAATGAGTGGCCCAAGCACGAGGTGATTAGGCGTGACCTTGAGCCACTCCAGGCTGTGGTCAGACATTGGGATAAGGAATAGTTCAAAAAGCGTCCTCATCAACATCTAAGATGTCGAATCCCAGCGAGATATTCTTCCTCTATAAGCGCACATAGTCTAGGGTGCACAAGGAAAGCGAACATGTTCAAGGAAACAGCTTGAGAACATCTCAACCGTAAATTTCGCGACTCGCTTGTCCACAAAGCAATTGAAGCAACGCCTCTACCTGTTCTGTAATCATAAGCGCATTTGTTTGATCAAGATAGTGCCCACCGCGAGGAGCATGAGCGCATTGCAAAGAATTGGGACGTCCTTTGTCCTGATAAGTTTCAGGGTATCACCATACGCAAGATCCGACTACGGTGTTCTCTTGGGTTTCATGGCGGAACAAAGGAGCAAAAAAATAGAGTAGTGGCCATGCATTACAGAAAAAAGACGAAATTCAAGTGCTTGAGGCGGTCTCTCAAGATATTGGTTCAGCGGAAAGCGATGCTGATCCCAGTTTGGTCAACGTTGTCAAGGCATTTCTGACCCCGACGACGACGACGACGACAGCGACCGTGACCTTGGCTTCAAGATTTCATACCCACACCACATAGTTGATACCCAGTCTCTCTGAGTACTGTCGACATTTCAAATACCTGATCTCAAGCCATATTCCCGGGAGCTTTGGACGACAATTCACGCATGGTAATGAAATTTGCATAGGACCCTCTTTGCAGAACCTCGCTGACCGGGCCGTTACACAGAGTGCTCGCGATGAAGGATACATAGCACTATCGTCCACAAACGAAGCATACCCACCCGAGATATCCACCGAGCCTCTATTACACTCCAATGACAACGCCAATGAGTCTGCATCTCACCCCAGCCACAGCGGCTTCAGATCAAACATCCATGGAGGCACTTTTGCAATAAGCTCAGACGGCCATTCGTATTCGTATTCCTACGGACCAAAGGGTCTCGCGGGGCTGAGGCACAATTATTATGCTCTGTTGTGTGCTTTCTTCGCTTCAATTGGGGGGTTGGAGTTTGGGTATGATCAAGGTGTGGTGCGTGTACTTCATGCAATAACCACTGACGAGGCTTGACTTGGATGTGCAGATAGCGAACGTGTTAGTGATGGACGACTTTGTGCGTCGGTGGCCGATTACCCCGCTGCAGAAGGGTATCATGAGTAAGTGCAGCCTGACCTTACCACATTAACCACTGATGAACCTCCCTAGCTGCGGTACTCGAACTGGGAGCTCTCATAGGGGCCTTATCAGCTGGAGTCTACGCAGATCGCTATTCGAGAAGACATTCCATCATGGTTGCTTGTGGTATGTCCCCAGTGTTAATTGGCATTAACCATTGGCGGCCAATCTATAAAACCTCTTGATGCTCATTTCCCCTTGACAGTCATCTTCTGCATCGGCTCCGCATTTCAATGCTTTGCTCAAGACCTCAGCCACATTTTCATTGGTCGTGCTGTGGGCGGGCTCGGGGTTGGCGCTCTTAGTATGCTTTCACCTCTATACATGGCGGAAATCAGCCCCCCGGAAGTCAGAGGTTCTTTGATGGCGCTGGAGCAGTTCTCAATAGTGCTTGGGGTGGTGTTTGGGTTTTGGACGGGGTTCATGACACGTTCAAGTACGTATCTTCTCTATCTAATCTTGCCTTGGTCTTCTCCTACTTCTTGTTCGCCACGTCGAACCATGTGCCTGACATCCATCCAGTGGCAGGCTCCTCCTCCTGGCGCATCCCGCTGGGCATCCAACTGGTACCAGGCCTCGTCCTTGGACTTGGATGCTTCTTCCTCCCACCCTCCCCTCGGTTGCTCGTCCTGCAAGGGAAATACGACGCAGCCCTCGCTAGTCTGGCACGTCTGCGTCTTCGAACACCAGAAGAGGCAGAGTCGGATCCACTACTACAGATTGAGCTACTCGAGATGAGGGTGGAAACCGAGCTCATTGAGCGTACTCTCGGCGCTGGGGGAGGCAGTGAACCCGCGACACGAAAGGGAGGCTTTCGAGACGAATGGAAGGCGTGGAAAAAGTTGTGGGATGTGAAGTACAGAGATAGGACGTTGATTGGGGTCTTGATCATGTTTTTCCAGCGTGAGCTTGCTCGCTTTGCCAGAACTGCCGCGGACTTACCTCAAGCACAGAATGGTCTGGTATAAATGCCCTTCTCTACTACGGACCCACCCTTGTGCACAGCATCGGCTTGCGAGGCGACACCGTCACTCTCCTTGTGTCCGGAGGTATTGGGGTGGTGCAGTTCATTGCGGTATTACCGGCCATTGTATATATCGATCGGTTGGGTCAGTGGTCATTGATGCGAGAATTTTATGCGGGTTGGACTGATCGACATCTGGATAGGTAGGAAGCCGCTTCTGAGAGGTGGAAGTGCGGTAATGGCCTTTTCGCATCTCACCATCGCGGGACTGGTGCGTTTTGCATACCATATGTCCTCGTGTCAATGATCAAACCTCGTTGTGTTTCCGTCCAGGTCATCATGTTCGAATCGGACTGGTCAAGACATCCATACGCAGCCTGGATAGCCGTCGGGTTAGGCACTTCCCTCCTCCACCTCTCATATGCTGAGTTCTCTTAATCATACAGTGGAATATACACCTTCACAGCCGCCTACGGCATCTCCTTCGGCCCTATTGGATGGGTGCTTCCTAGCGAGGTTTTCCCTCTTTCAATGAGGAGTAAAGGTGTAGCGCTGAGCACGGCATCAAATTGGGCCAACAATTGTACGCAGCCTCTCGGGAACTCGGGTGTTGTTACTGACATAGAGTGGCTTTTTTGGGTAGTTCTGATTGGGCTCTTCACCCCTGTTATCATTCACTTTTCGGCGTCGTCAGTTCTCCATCCGCCTTGACTTCTGAGAGATAGACTAACGCCAAAGGGGCTCATTTGTAGGCTGACATTCATCATCTTCGCTTCCGCGTGTATGTTGGCATATCTGTGGGCGACGTACTTCGTACCGGAGACGGCTAACGTGTCGCTAGAAGAGATTGATTCCCTGTTTAGGTCCTCGGCAGGGAGAGAGGATGTGGCCTTGAAACAACAGGTGATTTTCTTACGGTTCTTTTTCAACTATAGTTCTCGATTTGCCAAGGAGTACTCCCACCATCTGGGTGTTGTTCGCTTGAGCTGTTTACTTACTCATGCGAAGCGGAATACCAAGCTGATTGGTAATGATGTTAGATCGAACAAGATTTAGGGTTGAGAGATCTGATTAGGGAGTTGGCGGATGACCGGTGATAATGGTTACAATATCATTATGTTTGGGAGGATAAGACTTGTCCTCCCTCGTACCACCAACGTCCGCCCCGGTGGACCTTTCAGGCTAAATAATGGGCAGCGTTGAATTATTCCTCCTGGTATACATCCGAACTTGTTTTGACAGGTTTTGACTCTTTTCCCCGTTGGACGTCCTATAGTTTGGGGTGGGCATCTTATCTTATCTCTCGGCGCCGATCGTCACAGCCCACGAGCTGTCACCTCACGTGCCCCATACATGCCAGCGCGCATGAATATAGAGTGGTCCCCAACTCGTATTCTTTAAGTGTGTTCCTCCAATACCGATTTTGTCCCCATGGAACGTCGTTCAAGCCGTCTCAAAGCACAAGCTCAAGAGTCAACCCAACAGTCTGTCAAAACAGATGATATGGCTGAAGGGTCTGCCGGTGTGAAAAAGCGCAAGACGTACGACGGCAAAGCGAGCAATCCGAAAACTGAACCAAATTCCAAAAAAGCTCGACGGAAAGATCTATGGAATGAGAAAAAGAGCTTTGCAGATGTACCGGTGGAAGTTCTTTACGAGGTAGGTTAATGTGATATGGATAAAAGCCATGCATGCTGCTTACATAGCTGCGACTGTCTCGTCAGATTTTCAGTCAACTTGAACCTCTCGATCTACTTCACCTTGCTCGGACTACCAAAGATTTAATATTCTTACAAGTCGCTCTTCTTCCACAGTCTGGGACAAAGCATGTGCGAACATGCTACTTCCCATGCCTCCTTGTCCAGATGACTTAAGTTGGCCGAAATATGTCGACCTATCTTTTGGAACGGAATGCCACGTGAGTTTTGTTTATATTCTGAAATACTGATTTCAGTCTCTCACGTCTGTCCTTGTTAGAATTGTGTTAAAAAAGGCTCATCCGAAACTATGTGGTCGGCAAGGATCCGCTTATGTGACAAATGCCAGCCCAAGAGGTCCGTCCTTTCTTTGGTTCCTTCCCCTATCAGTGTATATTGATATCTGCGTAGGTTTTCCAAGTTAAAAGCAGTTGGCCGCCGCATTCATGACTACCCTAACGACTTATTTCGACATCTACCGAGAATCACAGTCTCGATCCCGCCGAAAAGGGAAACAGGTTTTCGTATGCATTTTTTCTTGTTTAGATCAACGCTACTTATTTTCAATGATTTTATCAGAACACCCGGCACGTCGAAAGACTGTTTACTTCAAGGAATTGCACGAGCATTGGCAGGACCAGTATAACAATATCACTGATCCGGATACCAAAGCCGCTTGGGTGAAGGCACGGTCAGAGGAGAGGACGGCGATAGCTACGGTAAGCTTGCAGAATCAATTCCCAGTAGGCCTTCTCATCATCATGATTGAACTTCGCGCATACTAGTCTATACGATGAGTGGAAAATGGATCATGAGCAGGCTTTGTTTGAGAATCGCAAGTCAACGTACGTCGCATCTCCTGGCTAGAGGCAATTTGTTTAAATTGATTTTGGTCAATGAAGTATACTAGAGCGAGTCGAAAAACTTGGATGGGGTCTGGAACTCCCCATGTTATCCAAGGTCGCCAGAGAGGACTTTTTCAACCAAGACTTGATTGTTGCAGCTTGCGAAGAGAACCTTACTGAGAGAGGTGATCAAACCAGAATGTTATCAAGCTTTCTATGCTCACGATTTGTTGTCAGTTCTCGACGACTTGGAGGTCTTCCTCGTCGGGTATATGGCTGGAGTTCGAGACCGCCGTTTGAAAGCACAGTGGGAAAAAATGCTCACGGCGCGGCTAGGTATCCTAAGCGAAGTTCATCGAAACTGTACCTCACATCTTGCGGTTACCTCCATCTACCCCACTGTTAGCGAGCTTTTTCTTTACCCAGTCGTCCAGAAGATCATCAATTCCGAGACCGAAGCTCTGTTCAACAGATCCCATCTCGCCGCTGTAGAGTTGTCCTTTCCTGACATCGCCCTTGATTGGCAACAACAAACTGAAGACAAGTTGATGGACATGATTACAAAGGTCCAGAACTCCAAAATCAACCGAGAGACGGTGTTTGATGTTGCCACGACTGTCTTTCGCTGTAAGGCGTGTCGGGGAGGATTATTGAAGCATCCTCAAGTTCTCGTTCACAAATGTGCCACTAGGCCACCGAATCAATGGCAAGCGCAAACTGTTGATCCTGACCGTTTGGCTGTGGAGAAAACATTGAATCAAACATATTGGAATTGCCGGGGTCGTATAGTTTTCACGGCTAAGACCTTTTTTCTTGCCAGCCAAATAGTCAAGATGTGCGGGTTTGAGCCACTGTCTGCCACCGCGGTCGAATTGGATGAAAACGGCCCTATCATTGAATGTATCAAATGCAACGATGAACGAAAAGGGCGGGCGACCATGACTTGGTTAGACGCAGTACGCCTTGCATTTTCGACAACAAGAAGCTTTCGTCTTGCTGACCTTTGCTTCGTCTGCAGATCTCCCATAAAGACTTGGAATGTCATGCCGGAGAGTCGAGCAAAATCATGTTCGAGCATATGACAGTCCTTGACAAGCTTGAAACACTCAAAGTAAAGGAGTGCATGGCTGAACAGCTTTCGTGCAAGAGGGCTACCCATCACTACAATGGGATGCAGTGTGTGTATTGTAAGGCGGCCGGAAATACGATGGATTTGCTTCAGCATGTACAACAAATGTATGTGTTTTCACGCCTCTGCCAGCCCTAATCCATTCTTGACGATGACGCAATACAGCCATACAATCGTGGATCCTGGACTCGAGACTGTTGTACCGCATCTTGATGAAGACAGGCCTCCGGTTGTGCACTACTTGTGGCCACCCAGAAGCCGTCAAACCGGTCTATTACTTGTATAATGTATCTCGCTTACTCTGCCACTAGAGGCCAACAAATAGACTTGTATTTATTTCAGCATCAAATTAGCATACGCGTCCTCAAAATCAGCACTCCTCCGGCTCCGGCTAGTTTCGTTTGCAACCCATGCGCTCGCGAGCTCCAAGCGAAATAACAACGTACATTGTAACCGACTCGAGGCACGTACATAGCATAAAGCATAGATTAAAGCTCGCTCGACAGCCCTAGATATCAAAAGGTACTTGCGCTTCCGTTCTTTCGTGGCCATCGCCTGTTGCCACCAAGAAAAGAGTCCAAATCGGACCGCTAATTTGGGCATTGATATTATGAGCATATCATAGGGTACACCATTCCGTTCCTTTCTTATCGTTTTAATTATCAGACCATGAACAACGATTGCATGGGATTGCCTTAGAGAAACAGAAGAAAATACAGTGTGGGCATGTGACGGAATACAAGGTATACAAGATCATTCTGAGTCATGATTTTTCCATCGTGTCTTCCACCAGTTGACACGAAACGGCAGAGCGAGGTGTAAAGCTACATTCAAAGGGTTTCTTATGACTACAGAATGAGGTCAGTTAACCTAGGTCGCATTCACACGGAAAGAGTGGCCTGACCTGAGCAATCCGAAGTCTATGTATTCGTCATTAATCTCGATGTCGTTGCCAAGCTTGTCCTTTGCCTTGGTGATATCGAATGTTGCCAAAACGGAGACGATGGCAAGCCAAACCTGATGTTAATATACATATTTCGATCAGTAGGGTTCGCGGTTGGTTCCCACACTATGACGTACCGTTGCGCTCGCAACATGTTTCCCGACGCAAACCCTGATTTCAATCCGTCAGATACTCATGCATTGGCATTCACTCGGTAATCCTTTACCTGCGTCCGAAACCGTACGCCAGAATGCGATTGTCGTCGTTCAGTTGTCCATTTTGGTCAAAAAACCTATCAGGATTGAACTTGAACGGGTTTTTATAGACATTTTCATCATGAGTCATTGCCCTTGAAGGAATTAGAGGCGGTCAGCCATTCCTATGCACGAACACAATTGTGGAAGGACCATACCATATGTTTCCAAAAATAGTCGCTCCTAGAAACACATTTTCATTAGAAATCAAGATAATAAAATTTCGTATTGACACGACAAACCTTTGGGTATGAAGTACCCATTGTAATGATCGTCCTCGGATAGGCTGTGAGGGACCCCGAGCTTGCCAGGCGGTTTCCACCGCATTACTTCCCGATATATGGCTTCAACGTAAGGCATTGATGCACGATCTTCAAAGCCGGGTAGACGACTGAAGCCCACAACACGGTCAATTTCTGCCTGGGCTTTCCTCTGAATATCTGGATTGATGGCCATCGCGTAGAGAAAGGTACCAGTCGAAGATTTTATCTTTTAAGTAAAGCCCCAGTCAAAAAATAAACGTATTACTGATGTTACATGAGCCACCTACAGTGTCAGAACCAGCTATTGGATGTGGCGTCAGTAGACGTGAACAGCATTTTTAACCGCAGCAATGCTCACCTCCATAGACTGTAGACGCTATCCTTCCGATAGCCAGCTCTTCCTCCTCAGTGGCATTTGAGGTCATTTTCTTCTCCAAGAAGTTAGACACCAATGATGGTACAGCCGTTCCGTCCATCTAACGCAACCCATATCAGTGAATCAAAATAAAGTCGATTTTGGGACAAGAAACATACCATCCTCCTCTTCGCAAATTCCATAGGCATTCTGACCATATCCTCAGTCACTCTACGAACCTCAGCCGCGCGCTTATGAGATGTAGCAAAAGGGAAATAGGCAGGGATGTGTCGAAGAAATGGTAGAATGTTGATGAAAGTAGCGCCTGGGATCAACAAATCTCCCCCAAGAGTCAAGCTTTCCTCCGCCACGACAATCAACGGATCATTGATAGATTTGACGTCATATCCGTACATAGTCGACATAGGTATGCTGATTGATAACCTGAGTTGAGCGTTAGTATGCGCGAGGTAGGGCGCGTCAATGAGCGATGACGTACATTCTGTTATGATAGTTGAAATTGTGCGGTGTGAGTAGCAAGCCTTGGAGCAGTTCGTGTACCTTTCGAATTATTGTAGGGTGGTACGAGCTTGCAGCTTCCAGACGAAAGTTTTGTTGGCATATTTTGCGATGATATCGCCACTCTTCGCCATAACTGAGAAGCCCGAAGTTGTAATCCCAGCCCATTCTATTTATAGACGGATCCACAGACGAAGTAAATGATGTGATCTGAATTATGCGCCCGTAACTCACAAACCAAGAATAGGCACATTGGGCCTGTCAGAATATTTTTGAGAACGCCTTTGGAATAGTTCATCTGCGTCTTCTAATTTGTTGATAACAACGACATGGTTTCCCAACGCGCTGGCATGCACAATGCTGCCTAATCAGAGACAAAATTCGTTCTGGGGTGAAAGAGTGAAGCGAGAAACGTGAACAGTATACATACCTCCGTACCTCTCACTCCACTGAGTATATTCTTCTGCGACATTTGAGGTTGGAAAGTCGAAGAGATTGCCGATTAAGATGGTCGGTTTCGGGCCCGGAGGGTATGCTCCCCTTGGCACTCTACATATCAAGCCTTGTACGACTTTTGCCGTTGCTAAAAGAAGAAGTAAAAATGACGCAATGTAGAGGACGGAGAGTACGGCGTCCATTGTGAATTATTGTTGCCAGGAGACAGACTGATATGAGATAAGTACTAAAATCCTGCGAGTTGTCATCGGCTCAAGGTTTAATTTATAGAAATACGTAGGCTGGTACATATTCACTTTAGGACACGGCACTTGGCACCATGATTTCGCAAAATTTGTGGCCCTGTGGTAATGTATACGTGAGTCTGTTTATGAAATCGCCGGTTGTATGCCATTGTCAAGGGTGTTGTTGGTTGGATGCCTCTTGATCAGCGGCGGTCCAACAGATCATGGATCTATTCTCTCGGAAATGATCGTTGACTGCAGTTCGTAGTCACCTTCCAGTAATGGTATATCGCCGTACCTCATGATCAAGCCTCTGTCATCACATATCCAGCTGATAGCGCACTATTCGGTACGGGTGTATTCGGACATGGACCCAATACGCGCTGAGGGTCCATCGACATCATGACCCTTGTTGCTTCGTGCCTCAAGCCTTCGCTAGGATTGAAGCAAAGAGGAACACCGATCGAGCAAAAACGTGGTCTTGAAGAGCAGACTTACGATCGAGATCAATGACTTCGGGACTATAATTTCCGCAGACGCGGTCTTGAACTCCACAATCATGCCATCAAAATATCACCGAGAACATCTCCAACATATTTTGAACGGGATTTTGACAAGCACATGGAGCAGAATTGGAGTGGCGTATCGAAGTTTGGGAGTGCACGTCACCCAACTAGAGGGTGGGTAGACTAACTGCGAGGCTTTGAAATGTTGAATGTCATAGCCGTAGTGTTATTGAGACCCCATTTCCAGATTATACGGCTATGAAGATAAACATCTGACACGGAAGTCTGTTTATCCCCAACACGAACATGCTAAGTCGAGGAGGGAAATCGACAAGCCTCGCGAGCTGCCACGGCCTTTTCTGCGTTATGTGGTCCCGAGATATAAGTAGGTTGAATTGTTTCGATGTCCTCCAAATACAGTAAGCAACGCGAGGTCATCACCTTGGCTTGACCGCAAAAGCCGGATATATCCCAGTTGGTCTTAGAACCTCGGTAGGTCCTTGGGATTTCTTATCGATTGGTCTGCTTTTCCATTGTGGGTACCCACATATGTCCTTCGACGAATAGACCGTCAGCATGATGTAAAGTCATAACTTCATATCATATTATCAATTCATTCACCTGAACGATATTGTTTCTCCTGTTCAATCGTGCGCAACGCGTGTCAAGACATAGCGCCACTTGACACATCATGGGCACACGCATTCTGGTCGTGTGTTGTTTGGTCCGCACTGTAATCGATGTTAGTTGTGGTACAATTGTGACATAACCTTCACTTCGTCGGATTCTTAAAATTGAAGTAGGATTTCGCCTCGAAGAGTATATTGAATACAATTGATTATCGTATGTAGTCATTGTGTATCAATAATGGTCCAAAACAGCAATGATTCCTTGCTACACAGTCGGAATTTTCATCAAGTTGCAAGTGAGCCTTCTGCAGAAATATCAACACCATTGAGATTAGGATCGATCTGCGAAGCCCCAGGGTTTAATTTCACCATAGTGATAACGCTTGATTGCTTCTACAAGTGCCAAAAATTCTCGGGCTTTCTGGGTAAGCAATGGGTAAGTCCTTTTTCTTTGGCACTGAATTAACACTGAATGAACGAGTTCTTTCAGTCTCAGTGCTAATCAAGCTGTAAGTCAAGTTGGGAAACAGTGCACTGCTTACGCTGTAGAAACTCCACGTCGAAATCGCGTCCAACAGTTGAATAGTGTTGAATAGCGCTAATTATTCAAGCGTGTCGCGTTTTTCGACTGCCATGCATTGGTTATGTCATTATAAAGCGCTCATAATGTCGCTGCTCATGTAGGTTGCCACAATGCATTTTTAACCCAAGTACACCGTAGGAAATGGAACAAAAGCGACTCGTGTGTAATGTTCAAGAAAGATGTTTGATTTTATGATTTGTTTGTCATAAGATATCCGCATCTTTGATTGTCAATTTTCAGAATTTGGAGATTTCCATTTCTTTTTGAACATTTACATGTAATATTGTACAGCAATCATTCTTTCCCTACTGAGTGTCTGTATCAGCCTCCAGGCATCAATGAATGAGTGTACCGCGATATCTGAGTGTGAGCGTAATCACACAGCTTTCGCGTCGCAATGCAGGTTTGATGCGGTACCCACACATCAGCTTTGGACTTCATGGTGATGGCGAGAAGGTTTTGGCAACGTCATTGCAGGGAGGACGCGTACTCAGACACATCCGCATTCGCTCGTCAATCCGCAGTCCATTTGATAACTCCGGAGTTGGACACACAGACGCTCATGGGTTAATTTTGCTTCCTCCCCGCAAATTTCGACCTCGTAAGTACACAAGGCAATGAAGACAAACATCTTCGATGAGCTACACGCCGACGAAAGGAAATGCAGATCTTCAGACACACTCATGGTAAGAGGCAAATCGATAGACTCACAGCCGGACTCCAGATATATGACGAGTTGCCATCCGTTCCAACCTTTGCCCTGCATTAAGCAATCCGTAGCCTTCAGGCAGCAAGGGGTAATGATGAAATTGATGCCATTGTCCCTTCCCAGGAAACCAAAGAGGTGACCGCGTTAGTAGAAAGTGAAAGTCGAGCCTGAGAGTCAAAGGGAGCGATTGTATTTGAGTATTCATTGAACAAGACAATAAAGTTGCAGATAAGGTTTCAGCTAAACTCCATACTAATAAGATGATTGACTCGACCACGGCAAAGACAGACTTTACCTCAGATATTCAAACAGCGCTTCAGATGCGACGGCCATGCTCTAGAACAGCCTTTCAAAGCTTGAACTTGAGCACCAGCAGTGTTGTCCATGGTAATATGTCGATATGCCGGATGATTGGTTGCCGCAAAGGATAAGTTCGGGCCTGCTTTCGACACGAGTACGTTGAGCGCTCGTGCGATGCAGGAATCTCGGATGAAGTGGGGAGTCAAGTGATATGCCATGATTTTCTTGTTTGCCGTAGCACGATATGGAAATAGAAATGGTGGTATGTTCATACACAATGCTGCTATTCAAGTGCCACTGTTACAATAGCCTAGAACGCAATACATACAATCAATATAAATCCTTTCTGTACGGTGGTCAATGTGTACAACCGGAAAATGGGACGTATACGTTTTACGTACCAATCCAACTTCAGGAAGATTATATACGGTTGCTACACCTTCAACATGGGTGGCCCGGACCAAACCGGCTGAATTCCGATTTCCGACCAGTTGGGTCATCCTTACTCTCTCGAGCCCACCATGCTGGTTCCTGTCGTAGTGTTGGAAGCAAGAACGTGCACAACGCGTGTAAGGGCTTGGAGTACACCAGATACCAACATGGCGGTCCGACTTTGTCGACTGAGCTCCTTCATATCGCCCCATAACCTTGCCTTCTGACTGACATTTTCACTGTCTTCGAGGTTAGTCCATCGATCATCTGAGTCGATATCTGCATTAGTTACAGCGATGTCTCTTGTAATTGAATCGCCCTTCTTTTGCCGATAAACAGACGTTGGCAAAATAAGATCCATGGAAGTAATCACAATGGGGAGGAGAAGGACAGCTTTGGCACACTTGAACAGAATGTCCAGAGCAGGTAGCATCGCTGGTATGAATGGCTCGATAGACGAAGAGAATATAACCATATCATACAATAGAACCAACGACACCGGCGGATACACAAATTGAAGAGCAAAATGATCCATATCCGTTAATTCTTGGCACGAGCTATCGTCCGTCTTTCACTTCCCACCCTAAACTTAAGATATTCATGACTTTCATGCAATTATAGATACCAGTCAGAAGGAAGGGCAAGGGAGTAAGCACCTATTCTGTCTCTATGCCGTAGTTGTGATCCAATTGAAGTTGTTGTCAGGTAGTGGAGCACAGGAAGGGCAAGTAGATCTTAATCCTCCAGGACCCATGGATCTTAGAGAATTAGCTCTGTCAACCGAACGAGCGTTTGAGGTGCTCGAACCATGGTACCAGACAAAACAGTCGTAAGCATTTATCTCTGATGTTGCATGGCCAAGATCAATTTTAGAGCATTGGTAGGGTGCCAGCCTTAGCGTCCATCTCGCGCCAGGCCGTGCAGTATATCAAAGCCATCGATTTCAGTGTGGTTGCTTCGCAGAAAGGTTTTAACATTGCGAACGATGCCCTTGATCTTGCGAATACTCTCAAGCCGGTTGGAACGCATTCCATAGACGACGAAAGGAAAGCGGAAGTCGAACGACAGAAGTTTTTGAAAGGCATGGTCGATCAGGCTGTTAGAGGGCACAAGAAAGCCCAGGAAGCCATGGGAAAATTTAGAGATGTGCGAGTTGTCATGCACGAGGTAAATCTTCTTTCATTCTCGATGGGAAGCTGACGTTTGGAGAGTCGCAATAGCTCATCAAGAAGGCGAAAGCTGCACAACAAGAAAAAGGTGCATTTCAAAGGTTTTCTAAATACATCACGAACCTGACGGCAGTTTATTCAAGGGAGTAACAAAACGCTCGTAGAATTAGAGAAGGGTATATCGGCATTGGAGGAATTTTCCAACAACATTTCACTTTATGTTAGTTGGTGGAACGAGATGGAGATGACGCACCTAACGCAGGAGGGCAGCACTCGGGCACTGATTGTCAACTACAGCTCTCTGCGGCAGATGGCGGTAGTCAAGCGATGGGAGGGTCTTAAGGGAGGATATCTCGAGTATACCAACAAGGTCCCGTTCTCTCTTTTTTTTTCTTCTTCCGAGTCCTACCGTCCAGCGCTGACGACGCGTTGTACACGACATAGATACGAGCACTGCAAGATAAACATCCATTATTGTTTCCAGAGTCTGTGAGGAATGGTGGGGGGAATCCTTTGAAAAGATTCTTCCGTAGTATCTTCTCGTGAATCAAGTGATTTAATGTGAATCCCGCTGTTCATAGATTAATGTTTCGCATGATGGAATACAGTAACTTGAATAATAGATACCATAGTGATCCTGTACAAATTGCAAGGATGGCGATACCGAAGAGGTCTCCGTACATTCGTACGATATTCCCAAAAAATGAGACCTTCGTTGCTTCAATATATGTAGTTATGAGCTTGATACACGCTGGTTTTTGGGAGTTGTTTCCTCGCCAATCACTATTCGATATTGTGTAATACCCCATCACATCACCACATCAACCAATAACTAAAGGTATAAATAGCTCTGCTCCACTAGAACAGCATCATGTATGCGTGAGTACCCGCCCCTCGTTTTTGATTTTCGTCAATGAGCAAGCGCCTTCTAAGATAGCTTTCACAATTTGAAAGACTATGGCAGATCCAAAGTCGCTTGACCCATTGTGAAGGAAGTCAAGTCTGACTACTGCCGAGTTTTCGAGCACGGAAGACCCCATGCATAACCTGGAAATGCACATTCAGCTTCATTGAAGGCAATTGAAAAAAGAAACTTACAACGGAAGGTGTCTGCTGGACATAAATCCAGCCATCCATTTCCCGCTCATGAATGAAGCTTTTTGATCAACCTTGCGCAGTGCGGGAGTCACCTTTCTTTGTATTACCATCCGACACAGACGTTCCATTCGTCGACGCCGAATCCGCATGCATTAACTTTGGTGCAGTAACATCCCCGCCCACAATCAAATGGGAGTTCAAGTATGAGTTTGTCTCATTAGGGCCTTTGGGGAACATTTCCGTTGTGGGCGTCGGCTGGGTCTTAAAGCGTCCTGAGGCGTCTCGACGATAGTCTCGCGCAAGAAATTCTTCGTCAATTTGGCGTTCGCGGGGGTCGGCTTTGGCACGCGAGCGGAAATGGGAGCCATCTGCACTGACTTCCGAGTCGCGAAAGCAGCCTGGTGAGATTGTGAGAGAGATCAATACGCGTGCTATGTTTGACGACAGGACTACGGTGGTTCATTATCGGACTTACAACACGATCGGCATAAATACGCGAGTCCAGATCCAACGTCGCTCATGTTTCTCTGCGATAGGAAGTCTCGACAAGCAGATAAGAGGATGTCGTTCAGCGTTATGATGGTTGTTCGAAGCAAGAGATGTCGAGCGAATGCGGGGCAGTCAACCCGACAAGGGAACGGGGCACGAACCGGGAACCAAATATGGGTGGGGGCCGTTGTCAAACAGATCACGGAAGCAATTGTTCGCCGTCGAGTCCCAAATTTCCACACTTTGTTGAACTTAATCTCATGGACGTCCTGAGTGCTCGGATTACACGACTGCAAGAAGAAGTTGAGCGCATACGCAGGGAACGCGATCGGTATAAGCGAATTGCCGCCCACGCTGAGGACGAAATAGCGAAACGACGTATTGAGTATCTCAACTTGGAGGAAGAGTATGAAGAGGAGAAGAGGAAGCGCTGTCAGATCGTAAGGGACCTTTAGTTGTGGCATGAATTGTGGAATTAGTGTTGGCTGATAATAACCGGATGATTTCCTAGGAGAAAGTACTCGACAGCAGTGATTCTGGCTTCAGAGAAGTGGCACTGGCGGCATCAACATCTACGTTAGCAATAGACAACTTGAAACCGAAAGATGCCAGAAAACCAGTGATACCATTTGGTCTCTTCATGAACATGAGTGTCATCTAAATGTAACATATGCTAGGTATTGGCCGAAGTAACAAGCGTTGACAGCGACACAGAATCCGCTTTCCAGGTCAAGCTCGATCTACCTGTCAAGAGGACGCGCGCCAGCATGCAAACTGCAGTCAAACCAAAATCGGAAGAAGTCGAGCGTTCAATTTCACCACCAGATTTGAAGAGCAACAAGAAGCGTAGATTGACGCAGTTTACCACAATTGATCTAATCGAGCTCGAGGTCAGCCCTCCGGTGCAAACGCAAAGTAGCAGCCGCGCTTTATTGAAGGGCAAATTCAAGGAGGTTGTACCCCTGACTTTGCCATCACCGCATCCTGTGGAACGAGAAAAGAAACGGAAGCTAGATGATGTATCAGGTTGGTCCGTCTCAGACGAGGACGGGAGTGTTGATGGGCCGGATTCGGAGTCTGGTTTGGCGAAGGGCAAAACGAAGTCTTTACCGAGGACTACTCTTTCAGTATTGCCACCCTCCACTTCAATGACAAGCTCAAGATATCCCTTACCCCTTGATCCCGTAGCGATAGAGGTTGACGAGAGAGATCTCAAAGTTAAATCCAAATCCGGATTCGTTCTCCTTCCTTCACGACTTTCCCAATGTCTCTCCAAGACCTCGACCAAAGTGTTTCACATCTCCCCTTCGCCCCGTGCACTACGTCTCTCCCGGAAATGCCTCTCTCAGAAGTACGGTCTTCCAAAGATGGGTCTGTTATGGGTCTCCCAAAAC
Source organism: Crassisporium funariophilum (assembly GCA_014925845.1). NCBI lineage: Eukaryota > Fungi > Basidiomycota > Agaricomycetes > Agaricales > Crassisporiaceae > Crassisporium > Crassisporium funariophilum. Next base: position 2,689,060 of record JACGCL010000004.1, read on the forward strand.
AAGGACCATAGGTTGTTGCTGCCGACATATCATCTGAACCCACAAATGCCGAGGGAACCAGGGGAACCAGGGTTGTTGCTGAGTTGTCGGGATGAGTTTTGTGATGGAGTTTTGTGCAGTCGAGCAATCAAAGACATGAGAAGGGGTTGGGGTGGAACTATGCGGGTGAATATATCGGAACAATTGTTGGTAGGCTTTCGAAAAAGGAGTTTGAGCACCAAGATCCTAATGCGAGTCCCTTTTGTTATATCTGCATGCCTTTTGCTGACAGATGACGTTGTCCCAGGTGAAGAATGCCTGGGGTGACAAGATAGCCAGACACAAGAAGTACCCCGTCTACGTCGGCCTTCGGGCACGTATAACTTTGCGCCTTCGAGGAATTCAAAAGCCAACAGATGAGGAAGTCAAGAAAGAGATCGTTTTAATTAGGAAGAAGACGTATCACAGCGAGCTCACAAGTGGGGATGTTATTAAGGCCTTTGAGCGCGGCGACGAAGTAAGTCCATAAAAGTTGAGGAAACGTTCAACTTATGACTCTCCCTTTCGCGGCCTCCAGGCAATCAAGATCGTCAAAGTACATTGTGTAGGATTCAACCACGAACGTGAAGCCGATTTAGAAGAGGCGGAAGCACAGCTAAATGGCATGAGAATGCTGGCAAATGCGGCCAGTAGCCACGTAAATCTCCTCGATGGCGAAAACGTATGATTGATAACGATTCGGGGCTGATATGCAATGAGATTCTAGCGTCCTCTTCAATCTTGTGAGGCTTGTCCAATGAAATGGATCTCACAAAATGGAGTACATTTTGCCTTTTGAAAGTTCGGCGCTTGGAACCTTTGTGAAGGTTTCTGCAAGTAGCGGCTGGTGGTGTGCCAGGTTGTTCACCAGATCAATCGATCAATCGATCGGTTCGCGAACCGGCTTAGGAAGGCCTAAGCCGGTCTTTCTCCCTCCTCACTTCATGCTTTCATCTGACCTAGGCTGACATACCAAAATAAGTGGCTCATATGCAGCATGATCCGTCTCACATCGCTTGCAATTGCCTTGCTCTGCCTTACCCAGATCATCACACATCAGCATCACACATCAGCTGGCCTACAAGTATTACAAGGAGTCGCACATGAGGGTGAGTGAGCTATGCTATTATTATGGGCATGAGACCAATCATCATGCGGTACTTCTGTGCAGTACATTTGGACGATGGAATTGGATTAGATACGAGTCATTCATGATCAACGAATATTCTCAGGATCTGCGTTTCAAACAGCTTGCAAACAGCTCGCCCTAGATTTCGACTTTTTTTTACTGAAGTGACATCCCCTACAGCAACAAGCAGAGACGCAATTCCCTGATGCAGCCGCCGAACTCAGTCAGCAACGAATGACATGATGTTGAAGTGATTGTTGTTCACCTGACATCCACGAGAGAAGAGGTGTGAGATTATCGTGCTCAGGAAGTGCGATTCTGTGACAAAGCATACCTTCCGGAGTGGAGATGTGAACATTATATGAATGTGTCAAGTCTCTCTGCATCAGCAAACCTTCTCTCTTGATCAAGCAGATATGTCCTCAGTACTCTCAACTGCTTTTGCCTTCCTCGTTGTCTTCGTTATCAGGAGATTTTTTCAGGACTGGACGAATCGCAGGAAACATGGACCGTACCCTCCTGGCCCGAAGCCGAAGTTTTTGATCGGGAATATGTTCGACTTTCCAATCACCAATGCCGCTGCCTCCTACGTTGAATTGGGGAAGAAATACAACAGTAAACGCCAACTATGTGTGGGTTATTTCATATCGCTCATGGCTTTTTGGTTAGGTGACATATTGTTCTTGACAACACTGGGTCATCACCTCCTTATAGTCAACACACGAGAAGTTGCAGATGAATTATTTGAGAGACGTTCCCGTCTGTATTCAGATCGTCCTTGGATACCGATTACCGATTTGTGAGTAGCCCTGATTGTAATATCCCTGGCTCCTAAGTACAAACGGTCCATCCAGGATGGGGCTAGAATACAATATTCCTCTCATGCGTTACGGGCAAGGTTGGCGGATGCACAGGAAGATATGCCAGCAGGTACTTCGACAAAAGGCCATTGGGGCCTTTGAGCCGGTACAGATACACAAAGTCAACAAGATGCTCAAAGGTTTGCTTGACACACCAGATAAATTCGATCAACACAGTAAAATGTGGGTACAGACCATCTACCTCCACACCACATATCCATATCAGTGATGTTTCACAGGTTGTCAATCGGAATACCCATGTCCATTATGTATGGATACGAAATTGAATCCATAGATGACCCAGTCATCACGGCGGCAGACCAAAGCGTTATATTGGCAGCTCCCCTGCTTTTACCGGGCGCAACAATCATTAACATATTACCCCTTCTCCGACATATTCCATCGTACTTCCCAGGTGCATCGTCTCATAAAATCGCAGCCAAGGTCAGTCAACTGTCATCTGAGATGAAGAGGATACCCATGGATTTCGTGAAGAAAAGAATGGTGCGCTGATATGTTGCTGATATGTTTTCTGAAATACGGAGGGTTTGAGTATGCTACTGTTTCTAGCTGGAGGGTACAGCCGTGCCATCGATCGTTTCCGACTTTCTTGAGAGGAAGGACACGATGGGGACATCCGCAGAAGAGGAGGAGGCTGTAAAAAACATGGCGTTCACAGTGTATGGAGGTAAAAGCCATTGTATTGTCACGGAATTATAAATTAACTCTCGTCAATTAGCCGCATCGGACACAGTGAGCGCGAACATCTAAACTCGTGACTTCAGAACTCGACATGTACTGAATATTCTCGACAGACTATATCAGCAACGGGAACATTCTTCTTTGCCATGGCTGCGAGCCCTCAAGTCCAGAAGCGAGCGCAAGCCGAGCTTGATCGCGTCATTGGCACCAACCGTCTTCCGGTCTTTGAAGACCGGCCATCCCTACCGTACATTGAAGCCATTTATCGTGAAGTACTACGCTTTGCACCTCCTCTCCCACTTGGCGTGCCGCACTGTCTTTCGGAGGATGACTACTACGACGGATACTTCATACCAAAAGGCTGGTAAAACTGATACCACCCATTAATCTTATAATTGACGACATGCTACTGCAGGGACAGCCATACTGGGGAATATTTGGTGAGTTATAACCAATGTCAAAGGATTATATTACCACGATCAACCCAATGTATAACAGGGCAATGACGCACGATGAGTCTGTCTATTCTGAACCTTACGAATTCAAACCAGAACGCTTCTTTGATGCCAATGGAGATTTGAACAATGATGATCGGGTCCTGGCATATGGTTTTGGCCGAAGGTAGGCGTTAAGCAGACATAGATCCAAATGACTCACAAATGATATCAACAGAGTCTGCGTTGGCCAGCATGTTGCCAGTTCCACGGTCCGTCCACGCCAACTTGTCTTACATGAACGTGGTCTTACAAATTCTTCCAGCTATGGATTATCATTGCTTCGGTACTCGCATCCTTCAATATTATGCAAAAAAAGGACGAGTGCGGAAAAGAAATTGAAGTCAATGACGAGTATTACGAGTTCGGTATTGCAAGGTCAGCTACCTGTCTTGTCTCGTCATTTTTACGGAAAGCTGAGCTGAGGTGACTGTTGGAAGGCATAAAAAGGAATTCGAGTGTTCGTTCACACCTCGATCCGGAACCTCACGCAAGCTTGTAGAAGAGGCGAAGACGGAATACCTCTGATGATAGGAAATCATGGAAGTGACCTCAGTTGTATGGTTGCCTTTTGCCATGGAATACACCTATTACACCATCCTGGTAGTACACAGCTGCCTGACATAAGTGGCCTCAGGGCGCTTTTTCGTGCTGTCGAAAAAAACAACATTGGTCTGCGGACATGAGAAGGCCTTGAGGTGCTCGTTCAACCCGCGATCTCTTGAAGATTCATCATGAGGCGAAAACGAAAGATGATTGGTAAGTGACTCGGGGCCGATATGCAATGTCATTCCAGCGTCCTCTTCAGCCTTGCAAAACTTCTTCAATGACATTGATATCATGAAATCTCGTGCATCTTGCTTTTTAGAAGTTGAGCGCTTAAAACTCTTGTAAAGGTTTCCGTTAGGACAAATCATGGTAGCGGTGCCAAATTCGTGCACCGGATCAATTGATCAATCGATCGGCTCACAAAACGGCCTAGGAATCTTTTTCCCTCCTCACTTCATGCTTTCCCCGCTGTCATCTCAAATTAGGTGGCTCAATACAACATCATCCGTCTCACATCGCTAGCAATTGCTTTGCCATAACCAAAATCATAATCACACGTCAGCAGGCCTACGAGTAGTACTAAATCTCACGAGCAATGTTGCACATGTGGGTGAGTGAGCTATGCTATTATTATGCGGTACTTCTTTGGTACTTCTGTCAGTAGATTTGGACGAAAACTGGATAACATATTAGTGCCTCTCAATTGAGGTTGACCTTTGGTATATGCATCCCAAACAGCCCGCCCAAGATTTCGACTTGTCTTACTGAAGTGACATTCCCCAGATACGTATTCCCTAAGAGAGAGAGAAACCCAGTGAAGAAACCGTTGAACTCAGTCAGCAGCAGATGTTATATTGATGTTGACGTTATTGTTGTTCACTTAGAAATCCACAAGAGAAGGGGTGTGAGATTATCGTGCTCGGGAAGTACAATTCTGTGAGAAAGGATACCTTCCGGCGTGGAGATGTAAACATTATATGAATGCTTCAAGTCTCTTTGCATCAGCAAACCTTCTCATTTGATCAAGCAGACATGCCCTCAGTACTCTCAACTGCTTTCGCTTTCCTCCTTGTCTTCATTATCAGGGGATTTTCTCGGGACTGGATGAATCGCAGGAAACATGGACCGTACCCTCCTGGCCCAAAGCCAAAGTTTGTGATCGGGAATATGTTCGACTTCCCGACTACCAATGCCGCTGCCTCCTACATTGAATGGGGAAAGAAATACAACAGTAAGCGCCAACTATGTTTCAGCTAGTTCCATCTCGCTCATGGCTTTTGGTTAGGTGACATATTGTTCTTGACAACACTGGGTCATCACACCCTTATAGTCAACAAACGAGAAGTTGCAGATGAATTATTTGAGAGACGTTCCCGCCTGTATTCAGATCGTCCTTGGATACCGATTACCGATTTGTGAGTAGCCCTGATCACAATACCCTTGGCTCCTACAAACGGCCCATCCAGGATGGGTTTCGATTACAACATCGCTCTCATGCGTTATGGGCAAGGTTGGCGGTCGCATAGGAAGGTATGCCAGCAGATACTTCGACAAAAGGCTATTGGAGCCTTTGAGCCGGTTCAGATGCGCAAAGTCAACGAGATGCTCAAAGGTTTGCTTGCCACACCGGATAGATTTGACCAACACAGTAAAATGTGGGTACAGACTATATACCTCCACATCACGTATCAGTCATTATTTACAGGTTGTCAATCGGAATACCTATGGCCATCATGTATGGATACGAACTTGAATCGATTGATGACCCCGTCATCACCGTGGCAGACCAAAGCATCATATTGGGAATTCCTCTGCTTTTACCGGGCGCAACAATCATTAACACATTACCCCTTCTCCGACATATTCCATCGTACTTCCCAGGTGCCTCGTCTCATAAAATTGCCTCCAAGGTCAAACAACTGTCATCTGAGATGAAAAGGATACCCATGGAGTTTGTGAAGAAAAAAATGGTGGGCTGATATATTTTCGGAAATACGGGGTTTAAGTATGATGGTGCTTCTAGCTGGACGGTACGGCCGTGCCATCGATTGTTTCCAACTTCCTTGAGAGGAAGAACACGATGGGGACATCTGCGGAGGAGGAGGAGACTGTGAAGAACATGGCGTACACAGTGTATGGAGGTAATAACCGTTATATTGCGTATTCTTATCATGGAATTATACACTAACTCTAGTCAAATAGCCGCCTCGGACACAGTAAGTCTTCCCAGCACGAACATGGAGCTTCCTGACTTCAGAACTCGCCGTTCATCAATACTCCCGATAGACAATATCAGCAACGGGAACATTCTTCTTTGCCATGGCTGCGAGCCCCCAAATCCAGAAGCGAGCGCAAGCCGAGCTTGATCACGTCATTGGTACCAACCGTCTTCCGGTCTTTGAAGACCGGCCATCCCTACCGTACATTGAAGCCATCTATCGAGAAGTACTACGTTTTGCGCCTCCTGTCCCACTTGGCGTGCCGCACTGTCTTTCGGAGGATGATTCCTACGAAGGATACTTCATACCAAAAGGCTGGTAAAACGCATACAAACATTAATCCTATCATTGACGACATGCTACTGCAGGGACAACCGTACTGGGGAATATCTGGTGAGCTATACCAATGTCAAAGGGAATATATTACCAGGATCGACCCAACTTCGTATAACAGGGCAATGACGCACGATGAAACGGTGTATTCTGAACCTTACGAATTCAAACCAGAACGCTTCTTTGACGCCAGTGGAGAGCTGAACAGTGATGACCGGGTACTGGCATATGGTTTTGGCCGAAGGTAGGCGTTAACCAGACATAGATTCAAATGACTCACAAGTGATATCAACAGAGTCTGCGTTGGCCAGCATGTTGCCAGTTCCACGGTCCGTCCACGGCAACTTGTCTTATATGAACGTGTTCTCACAAAATCCTTCCAGCTATGGATTATCATTGCCTCTGTACTCGCGTCTTTCAATATTATGCAAAAAAAGGACGAGCGCGGAAAAGAAATCAAAGTCAACGACGAGTATTGGGACTTCGGTCTTCTAAGGTCTGCCACCTTTCTTGTCTCGTCAACTTTACGGAAAGCTGAGTTGAGGCGATTGTTGGAAGGCATAAGAAAGAATTCGAGTGTTCGTTTACACCCCGATCCGAAACCTCACGAAAGCTTGTCGAAGATGCGAAGACCACAGACCTCTGATACTGGTTCCCTCTCTCTCACACACACTATCTCATCTGATAATAGGATGTCATGGTATTTGTAAAACCCCAAGTTGTATGTTTGGCTTTCGCCCTGGAATGAACCTGTTACACCATCCTGTCAGTACGTAGGCTGCGTTTACATAAGCGGCCCTCATCCGCAACAAGGCAAATCTCAAATCTAGTGCGTAAAGGCTTCGGCCATAGCCTCCATTTTATACTGTCCTTAACTACGTACGAAAGCCCGAGCCAAAGTGGTCTCATGTTTGGCGCCACAATCCAACGATTCCATCTCTGTAAGCTGCACTGAGGCAATAAATAGAGACAGAGAGTTTATGCGCCACGGTCCATGCGCCACGGTCCTCCAATCAATGGGTTTCTCCAACGCCCTTCTGAGAACGATATAGTTTACCTAGGTAAGGTCCTAAGATCTGATTTAACATCCCATATCTCCGAATTCGACCCCAGGCGCTCCAAATCATATCATTGGCACATGCCAAATTGAATACGAAGACTTCGAAATACGAACGTTAACCTCGTGGAGCTCCAAAGGACGCTCGAACCTGACAAATTGCTACAGTAACAAACTCTCAACTTTACAGTACCACACGCCTACCCAGCTCATAACTATCAAAAAGCCGGATGTTGGTGCTGCTCAGGTGATCCATACTCCAAGACTGCAACGCTTTATGCGGACAGAAGCGTCGACGTTTAAATTTAATCACATCACTGATCAGAGCGAGCGGCAATAGCTGGAACGACGACGGATATGGGAACGCAAACTCTTCGCCAGCTATCACACTACTTTATATAAGCAGGAAACGCTTCGTTCATGGCGTCCTAACCCCTTTCAAGCAAGTGATACGTGGCTTGACCTCGTCCGAGCACAGTCCCGAATTAGAGTCAGGTCACCCATGGAGGTTGCCTTCGATAACAAGACGAATGTGCTCAACGCAAAACTGAGGGCAACACACGATAATTCGGTTGTCTACACAGTGTCGACCGACCAAACCATCTGGGGGAGAACATATACGTACCTCAAGGATGCGAATCCTGCCCTAGGAGGTGATGCGTCTATCGTTGGTGGGATAAACTGGAAAAGGAAGACTTTCGAGGTCAACGGCCAACGCAAATCTTTAGGAGATATACGACGGAAACCGGGTGGCCTTCTGAAAAAGTGAGCACATAGTGATTTGCGATGCCGTAATGGTGGCTGATATGAGAAAACGAGGTCGAGGTTCTGGAAGTGGGCAGAGGATAGAGAGGAATATGACGTTGTTCATCACGATGACACACAATGGCAGGTGAGATACAATGATCAAAAGTGCCACAACGACCTTGAGGCTAATAGAGAATGCGGAGGCATCCTGCACTTCAACTACAAAAGTAGAAGCAACGTTTTCGGTACCGCGCCGGCCACAGTTGTTCGGGAGACAGAAGCCCCTTGTTTTGAATCTTTCGAGAAGGGCGCTAGCAAGAGATGAGGTATTCTTGATCCTGGTATTCATTTATGGAGAAATGAAAAGGCAGGAGCAGATGGTAAGTGGAGAGAGCCGTCTTCAAATTCCGAAGGCGAGCTCATGGTGATTACGCGCAGAATGGTCCTGGAAGTTGGTGACTGTGCTTTGGGATACTGAGATATGAATACTGAGCTGGGAAAGGCATATACTGCTTCGTGACAGTCGATGAATGTTGTCGAACTGCGAATGAGCTGCCGACAAGCCGAATGTCATCTAAATAGACCGTGGGAAGGATGTTTTGAGGGAAAAAAGTTTTGAAGCCGTAACCTACGACTATCTTAGACGACCAACATGCCTGCTCAAACCTTTGATCAACGAAGGCTTGTTGACATACAGGCAGAACGTGTTAGCAATATCTCCAGTACAGATTATCCAGGACATTACGTCGATGAAGATCATGCTTGGAGTTTGACCAAGTTCAAAAAGGTGCGTTTTCTGTCAGATATCTTTGAAGATTCTTTTCGTTGAATGAAGCCCGTTCGCAAGGGCAGAACTTGAAAGTTAAAGTCCAACGACTTTCGAATCGATCAATAGAATTCGATATTGTTGGTGTCGATGCATCGATAGCAAATGCTTTTCGGCGGATCATGAACGCTGAAGTGAGTTTGCCTTGCCTTTTTCGACGAGAATCTGGCGACTAACGATAGTCAAGGTGCCCACAGTCTGTATAGAGACCGTCTATGTATGGAATAACACCACTGTTATTCAGGACGAGATTTTATCACATCGGCTAGGTCTCGTACCTCTCAACGTAGATCCAGCATTGATGATCATGAAAAAGAGTAAGTTTCATATCTCTTTTACTCCCCTTCCCGACCTCAACATCTCTCAGGCCCAACAGATGCACCGATGGACCAAAACACCATTGTATTTAGTATCAAGATCAAGTGTGAACGAAACCCAAAAGCCCCAAAAGGGTCCACAAACCCCGACGAACTCTACATCAACCACGAGCTTAAGTCATCTCATATCGTGTGGCAACCAGCAGGCGAGCAAGAAGATGTCTTCACAAAGCCACCTGCGCCTACGAATCCCAATATTGTGCTTGCGAAATTGAGGCCGGGTCAGGAAGTTGATATGGAGGTGCATGCAGTGAAAGGTGTTGGCAAGGATCATGCCAAGTTCAGCCCTGTCGGTACGTTCTTTCGTAACCCTTCCTTGATGCCCGGTTCAATGTGCCCAATTCAATAACGTGTTCAGCGACGGCTTCGTATCGTCTGTTACCCCACATCAAGATCACGAAAGCAATAGCACCCCAGCACGCCGACAAGTTTCAAAAGTGTTTTTCCCCGGGCGTCATCAAGATCGACTCGCGTACCAGGGAGGTCAGCGTGGACGAGCATAACGTGCGGAAAGACTCCGTGAGCCGTGAAGTGCTGCGCCATCCCGAGTTCGCAGACTCGGTTGAGTTGAGCCGTGTGCGGGATTACTTTCTGTGTACGTCCGAACGTTCTCTCTACAAATTGGTGCTCGATTCTGATGTATTGCCTGCAGTCAATGTGGAGTCCGAAGGGCCTTATGCTCCGGAGAGGATTTTGCAGGAGTCTGTCATGGTTATGCGAGAGAAGCTGGTTTTCATACGGAAGGCGGCTGAACTCTTGCGCGACAAATATGCGACCGATGACAACGATGTTTCTATGGCAGACATTTGAAGATTTTTTATCATTCGCACCTCACTGACTCATTGTCGTGTGTTCGTGATGAGAGTGCTTCGGAAGGATGCTCGGGTATATCTGAGGACATTTTTTCTTCTCGCGAGTATGGAGAAGACTGACATCATCCTGAATACCAGTCGGGCATGAATACCCCGGTATTCTATGGTCGGTGCAAAACTTTTCATCCCTGGCAGGGATCTCGAACTATCTGTTTTTGAGATTCGTAACATATCCTGGAACGGCATTCTGTTCACGCTATTCCATCACCATCTGAGAAGCGGTGTGCGAATGAGGTTGGGTACCAGGCATGCCTAGGTATTGAGCGAGAGAGAGAGAGAGTGAATTGCGGTGGGCTGTCAGGTCCGTATGATTCGGATCAACTTCTATAGGTCAAGCTTTTTCTCGTACTATCGAGGCATCGTTTAACCTTTTAGTGAGGTTGAAGCTTTCCATGGAAACTATGTTGTCCCTCATAGAGTGGCTAAACAAACGTCATATCCGACCCTAGTCCGCAGAAGATCTTGTTCTCAGCTCAGCTGGCTTCAATGCCAACACTACGGTGCTGCAATATGAACAATAAAAAGTTCCAGTGGGGCAATATACTTGCTTCGTGTTCGTGGCATTGTGGTTCGTATCCTGGTCTTTGCCATCATGGCAGTGAAGTTCACGCTGAATGATGATTTACAGCCTGGCCATGCTATGGCGCAAACTCTCACATTCTGGTCATGATGTCGCCACCATATCAAGACTTATAATACGGTTTGTCAGGGGATTGAAAAACTTCCTCGTTTGAAACTCATCGTCATGCTCCGTCAAGCGTGCGCAACACAGTCTTCTGGAAGACACGCTCGCCGCACCTCCGGACACTTTGAGGAACCTCTAATCCTTGCAAGCATTCATGTACTACGCAGAGACAACGCCTTTCGACACCGGAGGCGTCCGATGTCACATTAAAAGCAAGGGATCATCAAAAACTTCATGACTATACTGGCCAGGCATGGCATTGGAGACCTATCAAAAACCGCGATGGTTCAAGACAAAGCCCGAATGTACGTAAATTCTGAAACGCTTCTCGGTCGACGACTACTGCATTTTTTCGCCAGACATAAAGCTTGAGCGCAGTGAGTGAAGATCAAGGTCAATTTGAGGGAATTGCTATACTCACACTTGTGATGGCACCCGCTCGGAGAGCTAGATTGCACAGCTATAACAGAATTCCTGGTGGTCATGGCACTACTTCGGGAGCTTCTGTGCGGTGCATCACTTACCACCTTGCGCACTAACTCTGAAGAGTAAATCCATCTCTTTCTATGAAACGAAACGTAAGGACTGCACTGCCTGGCATCTCGGCCCGCTTTCATGTTCGGTGAACAAAAGAAACTCTCAAACTTCATCTTCTTCGAATATCCGGCTTCTCACCTCGCACTGGTAAAAAGGCTTCCATCGAAGAAAATTGACCGGAGAAGCCTCCTTCGACCGACTAGGGTAATGAAACGCAGCAGGATATATTGCATGGTGAAAATGTCCCTTAGGTATCTCCTTTCCTCTTCCCTCCCAGATGCATCGGACACGGAACAACATCATCGCGAAACTAAGGTCTATCGTGTCCTCCATACGAACTTTCTCTTCGAAACGGACGAGAGACACTTATCATTCGAAACCCTGCTCTGATACCACATGTCGCTCCGAAATTGAGGCCGTGCCGTATTTTAAGCCAACGGAAGTGTACCTCCCAGGTCCTTTGTGGGACGCTCTCAACCCAACCGAGCGATTCGCGTCCGTCGCCGATTTGTGCGCTCACGTCGGAGACCAACTTCCCATTCAAGTGGTGAAGTTAATCGCTCGAGACGTCCTTCGCGGGCTGGAGAATCTCAATAACACACGTGGTATCTCACATGGCGGTCAGTAGCTTTGGGGTTCATTATGTCTGTGCTGCACGGTCCTGATATTGTCGACGTACAGATATCAATCCGAACAATATTTTGCTCTCTCCAACTGACCTACGGGCGCTTATTTCGCAGTTACGTTCTGATACGCAAACGTCTTTGCGGCCTTCGGAGCTGACAATGGGCAATCCGTTCGAGAAAGATGCATTCATTTTTCCAGATACTACTGCTGTCTTCCGCCTCTCAAGCAACGACTCTCGGGGTTCGTACGTTGTCTATATGTCAAGTCTTTTCTATATTGATCGTAAGCAGAAAGCCCCTGTCGACCTGAATACATCGATCGACAAGCATTGCAAGCTCCGGAAGCACTTCTTGATGCCCCATGTAATTTAAGCTCTGATATATGGTCCCTTGGCTGCGTTGTGCGTGCCAGCATCCTCTGGTAAAGAAAATTGGGATTGAAACATTTCACTGGCAGATATTCGAGCTATTGACGGGTGAAGCCCTGTTCGATCCTATGTTCCAAACACACGAGCTTGGTATCTCAAGAGAAGAGTCACACATCATTCAAATCATAGAGCTATTCGGAGAAATGCCAATTGACATCATCCGCGCTGGGAGATCAAGTAGGAGATGGTTCACTGAGGATGGTGAGCGGGTTTTTGGGGACTCCAAGATCCTCTTTCACAATATAAATGACGCTCAGATTGATCTTGCAGGTGCATTGCGCATTGACACGACATACTATCCAATCTCCCTTGATTCTGTGTTGGAGAGACATATTGAAAAGAGCGATGTGTCCGGAGCGACTAGCTTCTTGGAAACATTATTGAAGCTTCGACCAGAGAATCGGGCTCGGCCTCAGGACATTATTGATCACCAGTGGTTCAGTGATTGAAGTTCGAAGAAGAATGCTTATCCGCTCGCTTCTGAGTTCGATCCTACATGTCTGGACGTAATATTATGCCGAAGTTGTTAACAACGTTGTATCCATGGTCGCGGTTCCTACAAATAAAATATTGTCCTTATTGAGATGGTAGATTGGGCAAAGGAAAGTCTTTTTGCATATGTCCGGTCTATCATGGGGCCAGGATCAGGAAAGTGAATGCAGGACTAGTAAAAGCCTTACGTAGTATCTGTAATGTATAGACTTCCCTACAGTCGTTATCTCATCAACCTCACTTTGTTCTAGCAGGTTTGGCAGTGTCGCTATTTCTCCAAGTGAATTAATTCTATCAGGATTGGCGCTTGTGGTCACTGCCACAACGCCTTGGGCACGGACCCATAAAAGAAGAACAATGGAGGAATCGATTTCTTTCCCCGTTATTTTCGATATTCTTTGGGCAATGCGTTCCAGTACAGGTTTGAGCGGACCGCCAGTGGGATGACGAACGACAGGCGTCAGGGCACCATATGACTCCGTCACTATACCGTGTTTTGCCTGCAACGCGAGAACCAGTTCGAGATGTGCAAGAGTATACGGGTGGTATTCAAGCTGCGTGGATGAAGTCAGATACGAATACCAGAACGGCCCGGAGCCGGAATCGCAGACATACTTGGTTCACGACGGGTTTATACTTAGCACCGTCTAGGATCTCCTCAAGGTCTTGTGGTCGAAAGTTGCTGACACCAATGCTATGCAGCTTTCCTTCCGACTTTAGATCCTCTAGGACCTTCCAAACTGCCTTTAATTCGCCATTGTGTGCAACGAACGGGTTGTGCATGAGATATAGGTTGGGGATGAATCCCAACCTATTGATGGATGATTCGACGGACGCCGCGACTTCGCTCAAGGGTACAGGTACCTCCTTATTATCTTTGGTATTGGGGGAAACTTGAGATAAAGTGATGGCCATTCAGGAACTACATATACAACGGAGCGCCGAAACACTCGCTTTTTGATGCAAGATATATATCTTTTTGGCTGACAGAAGACTGCTGTATCGCGTCCCCTGTTTCCTTCTCATTGCTGTACGACTGCGCCGTGTCTATATGTCGAATGCCGGATGCGAGCGCCAACTTCGCAAAGCGACCTGCGTCCTTACTGTCGTCTCCTATCCAAGTGCCCCAGGCTATCCAGGGGATGGAAGTACCGTCTAAAAGCTGGAAGGCTTGGATTTCGGGGATGGACATGGTAGTTGAAAAGCAGATATGTTGAGCCGCGTGAGATCTCAGTGTTCTGTAGATCTATAAATAATGGCCCAAGGGCTTGATGGAAGTTCTTTAGTGACCTGGGGTAGAGAAGGGCGGTTGGCCCGCAGCGACTTCCCAGATCAATTTTCTAATGTCAACCTAAATTTACTACAGCCACAGCTTGTTCTGCTGCGCTCCATCTGGTTTGCTCGATCGTCACATGGCCGCATGACGCACATGGCTCTGGGCGGTCCTGTCGAACCACAGTCGAGCTTTACCAGCAATGCGTTATTTGGCCCATCGCTCGAGGTCGGACAAAAATATGATTTGTCTTCCAGGAGGACTTCGTCAAAGACTTCACACAAAGCTTTGCCTTAGTTCCTCTTATTAAATTTGAAGGTATGCTCTCTGCTCGACCCCAATTTCCGAAAACTGCTCTCTCGAGGGCGGAATGGCAGGGCGCCTAAACATATCCAGATGATTTCTCATGACAACAGGGATGTCGGAGTCTGGTTCAGGTTGCTCGGCTACACATGTTATCTTCCACAAAGCCCTTGCTCTATTTTGTTTTGTAATGGTAGCTATACAATCTACTTAGCTAAGTTTGGAATATTTTTAGCTTTGGCCAATGTGCAACAAATGTTTGTAGGTGCTTATTCATGTGGGAGATCCGGCAAAGGGAAATCTTTCTCCATGTGTTCGGTCTATCAGGGGCAAAAGGTCAGCAAACCGAAAAATGCATCATGAAGAACTTACGTAGAATCTGTAATGGATAGACTTCCCAACGTTGGTTATTTCGTCAATTTCACTCTGTTCCAGCAGGTTTGGCAGTGTGGCTATCTCTCCAAGTGCCTTGATTCTATCAGGATTAGCGCTCGTTGTCACTGCCACAACGCCTTGTGCGCGAGTCCATAAAAGAAGAACAATTGAAGAATCAAGTTTCTTCCCCGCCGCTTTCGAGATCCTTTGGGCAATGCGTTCCAGGACAGGCTTGAGTGGGCCGCCAGTCGGATGACGAATGACAGGCGTTAGGGCGCCGTAGGACGCAGTCACTATACCGTGCTTGGCATGCAACGCAAGAACCGGTTCGAGATGTGCAAGAGTATACGGGTGGTATTCAAGCTGAATGGATGAAGTCGCATATAAATAGCAGAGCGGCCCGGAACCGGAACTGCACACATACTTGGTTTACGACAGGTTTATATTTAGCACCGTCCAGGATCTCCTCCAGGTCTTGTGGTCTAAAGTTGCTGACACCGATGCTATGGAGTTTCCCTTCCGACTTCAGGCCCTCCAAAATCTTCCACAAAGCTTTCAGTTCGCCATCGCGTGCGACGTAGGGGTTGTGGACGAGGTACAAATTGGGGATGAAGCCAAGCCTGTCGATGGACGATTCAACGGACGCTCCCACTTCGCCCAAAGGAACAGGTTCTTCTTTATCGCCTTTGGCGGAAACTTGTGAAGTGATGATGCGTCAGAAAAGACGTGCAACGTCCAACAAACGTTGGAGACACTCACTTTTCGATGTAACATAGATGTCTCCACGGCTGAAAGACGACTGCTCTATCGCGTCCCCTGTTTCTTTTTCGTTCTTGTACAACTGAGCCGTGTCAAGATGACGGATTCCGGACGCGAGAGCTAACTCGCCCAAGCGAACGGCGTCTTTACTGGCGTTTCCTGTCCCATTTCCCCAGGCGATCCAAGGGATAGTGGTACCGTCTAGGAGTTTGAATGATTGAATTTCTGGGATGGTCATGGTAGTTGAGAGAAAGGTGGCGTGGCGTATAGCTTAGTTGTATATAAATCCACCATCGGGACATGCCGTATCAGATGAGACAGAAGTGGATGACTGTGATGAGCATCATATGCTCGTAATCGATTGACAATGATTTTCTTCGTTTTCGCTTTTCATTTCCCCATTATCTTTGATTCGATCCGAGAAAGATGCTACTCAATATTGGTTCAAAGGCTGGTAAGATTTCTGAAACTCGCGTTTAACAGATTATTGCCCCTGTGACGTCAGCGAACCAAGCTCGTTGATCTTTAGGCGACGCCCAATCTTGAGAATTGCCTTACGGAAATAGGTCAACGCAATATACGGCATATTCGACCGATATTGAAATAATAGGCTTACCTCCGAAGAAAGTTTGAAAGTGCATTCCTTTAATTCGCCCTGCTTGAGATTCCCGAAGAGATAAACCGTCGACATGAACAACTGAGTTCCCATCAATCCACACTTGAACTTCTCCTAGGAGACATCAATCAGAAGGAATTCAATTTACAGAAAGAATCATTACCATTGTTTATGCCGATATCATTGAGTTTGATCCTGAAGGCGAGAGTGACCCACTGGCCCACTGCACCATCCATATGAAAGGCACCACGCCCGACAGAGAAACCGTAATCATTGTTCTCAATAGAGCGTGGCGGGACGGATGCAAGGCGCGTCGAGTTCTCAGCTTTGATGGGTAAATAGATATACAATTCTCCGACAGAGTTCGCCCTGCAAGAAAACATCGAGTAGAGCGATATATAAATTCACAAAATCAATGTTTATACCTCCACATTGGCCGTAAGTCAAAGCACTGGCATCTTTGTTCTTTCCTTCCCCCAGTGCATCCATACGACAAGTCTCCGACACCGCCGACTGCAAAAACAATGACAGCAATGAGCCAACGGCACATGTTGCCCCACTCTGCCAGAGGAAGGACACTTGCAAACGCCAGGAAGTTTTCCACCCTTGACCCATTCCCAGCCAGTCTGAAGCATCATCCGGTAGCTCAACACCACCTCCTTCGCCGTTTCCAAACCCGCCGCAAACGACGGTGGCCCGGAGAGATAAAACCCAAACCCACCCGGGATCTCAGCGGACGGATTGATACTTCCCGCAGGGTAGAACGCTTCCCATGCGAAATCCGGAGACGGAACATGATCATGCTTGGAGATTGCAGTGGCGGGAGGTTGAACAAGCTTATGAGTTGTTCTTGAAGTAATTTTGTGTACACCCAGAGATTGGTCGTTGAGAACCACGTTCTGTATTCTCTCATGTTGGATGTGACAGCAGGTAGTGAAGCCAGACTGAAAGGCGGCGATTGGTAACAGATGCGAGAAACTCGGAGAGATACTGCCGGGTTCTTGCATGATCGTTACTTGTGAGCGGCTTGACCAACCAATGCAAGTGGACGTTCTTCCAGCGTTCGTGCCTGGACAATTGCGTTATCTTATCAGATACGCTCAAGAAACGCTTCACACCCGATATGTTTCGCCGGGACCCATTGATGGTACTCATCCGCTCACTTTCAATGAGCTCGACTGGACCGCAGCAGCTATTCAGCCCCTCTGAGCGGAGCCGAAGGGTGATACAAATCTGACCTTTGCACAGTACGGGATATAATGATGGGAGGCAGAAATATTACGATACAAAAGTGTGGAAGCAATGTCAAATACAGATTAGTTTTGCAAGTGTACAGAAGAGCCTTCGACGAGGTATAGATTCTGAAACAATATGGAACAATATGAAATTAAGTTAGATGCGAATCCTGGATGAAGGGAATGTGCTCACATACAGTCTGATTTAGGGTATAAAGACATCGTATCAACATATGATACATTCCGTCTCTGGCTTGCCAAGCCGCGCTTCAAGTCGAGCTCTTAACTTTTCGTCAGGGCCGACATACGGGTTGTTTCTGCGACCGGAATGAGACTGACGTTGTTCCATGAAAGTTGCTAACTTACCCGTATTGCAGATTGGCGCCCATCAAGCTGTCCTGCAGCGACACTACAATCTGCCTACCCGCCTGCCCTCTCCTCGGCGCTTCCAGCTGCTCCGATGATTGTAGCCTCAATGAAATTGTAGGCTTCGGTTTTGGTGTGTTTGAGGGGCGTCTGAAAGGTGATTGCCTGGTTGTAGGTGGGGGTGTTGAGTCATCGAGTAGGTCGGATGCTTTCGGGAGCGATGTTGCTGCTTCTGCGATGAGAAGACGAGAGTCGATGCATGTCGGGGGACTTGTCTCGAGAAGGCCGAGGGTGATACACCAAGAGCCTGGCGAAAGTCCATTTCTGTGACCGTTGCTCTCGGGAATTATCACGAAGGCAAGTCGCCACATGCGACCTGACCAGGAATTGAGCAATGTCGTCAAGAAATTTTGAGGGGCAACTTACTTCGGGCTATAAACTCGAGCACAATCTCCTTCGACACCACCATTCGCTTGTGAAAATGGGGTATCTCAAAGTTCACCACGAATGCACCGCCGTCGCCTGGCAGGTCCTCCACATCTACCTCGTCTGGGGGTATCGTCCCACCCAGCAACATCTGGTCGCTCCCCGATATCGGTGCAAACTCGGGCGACAGTCGCAGTCGTTGGAAGAGCCGTTGGTCCGAGGTGGCCAGACACGCAATTCGAATTTCTGCTACGGTTTCTGGGAGTAGTGGGGTGGAATAGGACAGCAGCGCCGACATTAAATCGGGTCCTTGGGATGCTTCAACGTCTTGGTGTTCGTCGGGTAAACGTTTGACGATTGCCCAGTATAGAGGAGTGTGATTCTCGATGGATCTTTCTTGTAGAATTGAAGATAACGAGACAGATTGGGCAGCGCAGGCATCGGCGCAGCTCTGGAGGATGCCCGATGCAGCGGAAAAGTTGCATATGTGTTCTTGGACCAAGTCGCGTACAAGCCCTAGGACGGTGGATCGGACTTCACGGGAGGTACGTGAGGCTGTGAAATTGAACCAATTGGTGGCTTTTACTTTGCCTTTATTATTTGTGGGTGATGTTGGCGTGCTCGGAGATTTAAGAGGTGCGATTGAGGGTGAACGCAACGACGATGATGAAGGGGAATGCGGTGATGGCGGGGGATGGTCAAATAAGCCTGACTTTGCGCTCGAATAACTTGTGTTACCTCCCAACGTTTCATACGATGGTGGGGCGTCGGACGGAGTAGGATCATCGGGAAGTGGACGTTTCTCGATGATCATGACAATTACTTTTTGTTTAAGCAGGGAAGTCTGCGAGCGTACTATGACTCGTCCTGTGCTGTCTTTGAGGACTGTGGAATACTGCGGATACTGTGAGGATTTCAGCAGCTGCGCATTCGAGAACGTGTCCCTTGATGAAGAATGTCAAAGATAGGTGAGCGAGAGATTTGAGAGCGTACATCACGGGCAGTGCGCATCGCCCCTGCCGTGACCCATGTGATGCCTCGGCAACACAGGCACAGTCAGACGTCGGCAACGAAGGTATTCACAGGACGTCGGTCGTTGTGGCATATTGGCAAAAGGAAAATCTGGTAGGTTACTCATCATTAAATCAATCGAAATTGGTGGCCTTGCACATGAATATAAAAAAGAGAGAAATCAGTGCGGCCAAGGTAACTCTAGGTCAGAAGTAACGCCCTAGGTATCTACCGTAAAGACCGTGAATGGAGTGTTAGATATGAGGTCCCAAGGCAAGCAATATGCACTCAGGGTATAACGATTGCGAACCTAGAACCAGAAAGATGTAAGAATGGCGGGTCGATTCTAAGGTAAGTAGTGAATGTGATTGGAATGTAATCTAATCTGCTCTAAAAGACGTGAGTTGATTTCTGATCCGCTCTGCCGATGTTAAAGTTCCGACTTCAGTAGCTCCCGCATTGATCAAACCTCGTATCCATCGTCGTTCTCGTCTCCATCCGGAGAACCCTTCATATCATGGAAAAGCATTCTATACCTCCTCCAGAACCACAATCACCAGTTGAAGCACCTCCAGCCTATGAAGCCCTTAGCCCAGGCAATGCAAACCAAGATACCAATCGGCTGATCGATCAGCCTCCGGCCCCGATCACTCATTTCTCTTCTTCCTCGAACTCGGTTTCTCCGCCGTCGTTTCGGGGCGGCTCTACACCAAAGGCTCACACCAGATCACTCAGTTCATCCTCTACAAACAGCTTGAAAGGAAGGAAAGCGAGCTGGTTCAAACTATCATCGTCAACGCCCTCGCGGACGGAGACCGAAGTCCGATCTACGGTGCTTGGTCTGGTGCGGGATTTAGTCCAGGACCATAGCTCAGGATCGCCTGCAGCTTTGGGGATATTGCGAAGTTGCGCAGAGGCATGTACGACGCATTCAGTATCGCTGTCTTCAATTCTCCAGGAGAAATTTATTGAGAATCATACACCGCTGTACTGGGCCATCGTGAAACGGCGGAGGTCAGACGATCTTCAGGAAGTGGAGAGTCCAGAATCACCGGAATCTGACCTGATTTCTGCTTTGCTTTCTCAGTCGAAACCTTTGAATCCTGATACCATCCTGGATATGCGTCTTGCCTGCTTGGCCACGTCGGATCAGCCAATGTTCCAACGTTTGCGTCTGTCGCCCCAGTTTTCGTCGATATCGGGGTCTGATAAGATATTGTTGGGTGCGGACTTGCCACCAGATGATGTTATGGTCGAGATAGGGCCTGGTGAAGCAGGCGCATTCGCTGTGAACTTTGAAATACCACAATTTCATAAACGGATGATGGTGTCGAAAGAAATATCTTTAGAGTTCGTCGCACGAAGTAGGTGGTTGGTTCTAAATCCTTTGTAACGAATGTCTTACATTCGATATAATAGACCGACTCTGGAGGTTTGCGTTTATGATAATCCCAGACGATGCATGGTATGGACCCCCTCCAGGGTCATGGTGTGTCTCTCTATCGCTCCTGGAACCCAGTCCACCAACATGGCTTGATGCTCGCGTCATTCTGGTCCAACCTGATGGTCCAGAAATCATCGATGGTCCTGCTCCATCAGAGCCTCCGCCGCAGAGTAACTTTCGCTCAGCAACCAATGCGTTGATAAATAGCCTCTCATCTCAGAACACGAAGGGCAAATCTCCCATGGCTCTAAGACTGACATCAAAACAAATGATGGAGGCACCCCGCAATTCCGTCCCTGCGACGAAAACGGTAGTCTCCATAGATGAGAGCTCCGCCTTTGCGAGCCTGCAATATTCGTGAGCACATCTGTTTTCGAAATTACTCGGGCCGTTGACTTCTTCTTGGGTTTCATTTAGAGGAAGCTCGTATATTGCAGCAGATGAAAAGCTAAGAGCTAGGATGGAGGCCCGGCTTTCTAAGCCAAATCTTGACAGCGACGATTGCATCATTTCGTAATTGGAGTCGCACCGCATTAATAATGTTACGAGAGGGGAGATGTAGACTCTTAATTGACATTTGGATGTCAGATACCATTTCAAGGATCTACGGATCTGTGGCTTAGTGTACGATCTAGACAGGCTTATGGACAGTATGTACAAGAATTACAGGATTCGGCATTTCTAATCACCATCTATATGATACAAGGCGGGAATCCATCAACTTCCTTGACTTTTATATTCTATGCCTTCACGTCCGGGCGATTCAATGTTTGTTAACATTGGGAACACCAACCACAGGCTCTCCTTTCTCCGGCAACTCCATCGCCACACCCTCCCGCTTTTCATCATCCAAGGGCTTCGCCGCATGTTCCCTGAGCTGCGCTTCGTCCGCCCTCGTTAATTCTTTATGTTTAATCATGGTGACACTCGCAATCGTGGCCACAGCCGTCAAACAAGCGTTCAAGATGAATACCGTCCTGAACCCTTTGGTATAGCCGTGGTCCAGGATAAGGCTGGCTGTCGACCCCGATATGCCGAGTGTGGAGGGAGAAGCCAGTGAAGCTGGGTCATTGACGATCGCGTTTATCAAGGTGGCGGGTAGGGAGAGGTCTTTCATGGAGAGTCGTAATGAATTGTTGCTTTTGCACTCGTATCAGCTTTTGGACCACGATGAAAGATGTTGGGTTACGCACATGATTGTTGCCCCAACCGCCAGAGCGAGAGTCCCGCCCAGAAGCCTTATAAACTTCGAAAGGGACAATGGTTATCGCATATCAACAGTCAGACTGGGTAAGAACACGTACGTTTCGGAACGCGGTCACCACCGACATATCTCTCCTCGAGACGCTGGCTTGAGCTGCCACGGTAGTTGTTTGTAACGTCTGTTACCAATGTGGATGAGCAAAAAAGGGACGGCTGCAGAGAAAACATCCCACCTGGCCCGCTCCGCTTCCAGCAAGTATCATGAAGATCACAAGAGCCACTGTACGCGAATGTATGGTAATTGTAGAAATAAGCCCACATGCCAGTGACCAAACCGCAAATCCTGAATGGATGATGTTCTTGAATTCCGCACATGTCAGTTTAGGCTCAGAGCGGACGACCATTGCAACTTACTCGATACCGCCCTGTCCGGCTTACAATGACGCCCTACATAAATATCAAGCAATCAATATACGAAACTATAAGAAGCAATGGAAAGCGCACAGATATCCAACTGAGAAGCATTGCGCTGACTAGAAAGGGGATGAGGAAGATGCCTGCGCGAATTGGATCGTAGCCCAACACCACTTGGAAGTATTGAGGCAAATAATATAGAGACGAAAAATGGACAAAGCCACTTTGAATTAGTGAAACGTTATTAGCCTGCTTTTGTGCATGATTCTGGTAGACTGTTGTGTACTTACTTCACAAACATCGTGATGTACACGCCAGTCACGGTTGAATGTTTGAAGATGTACACTGTAGAAGGGTTAGAGATGGAATCGTCTTCAAAAGAAAGACCAACTTGGAACGATTGGCAGTTTGGCGCCTTTCCATTCCCAGAAGCAGAATATGGTAACGACGATGACCCCAGAAAAGAGAGGCGCGAGAACGACTGCCGATTTCCAAGGGAAGGTAACTCCTCCCTGATATCGTTGCGCCATGAATATGAGCTACACTAAAGTAAAACCGAAATTGCACCTACCCACACAAGAGGTAAAATCAAGAGTGTACACCCAGCAAGCGTCAGTAAAGCACCCAAATAGTCTACGGCTAGAAGTTTCCTTGCAGACAGTGTCGGCTAAGGCGGCTTTTATAACAAAGGGGAGGGCGCACTTTCTCATATTCCCAACAACGGGTTTGAGCGGAAGGATGAAGATCACGACGATGAGAGCGCACAGTGAGGTCGGGATGCTGATCCAGAAACACCACTATTGAGCAGGGGAATAGTTGACTTTAAACATCGACCTCAACATAGAAAGGACGTTCTTACCCTCCAGCTAACTTTTTGTGACAGTGCGCCGCCGATAACTGGTCCGATTGCATAGCCGAGAGCAATCACTGCGCCAATAATCCCTTGATATTTTCCCCTGGAGGTGTCAGTCTTCTCATGCGTAATCTCGATAGACGTGCCGCCTACCTTTCGCGTAAGCTGACAATATCGGAGATCACGATTTGAGACATGCTAATGATTCCGCCTGTGGTCAAAATAAAGTTTAGACTGGGAAGAAACCTAAAGCGACTGCAATATCTTCTCACCTCCACCAGCACCAGCGATCCCTCGGAAAACGATAAGCTGGACAATGGTCTGCGAGAAACCGGCAAGCAAATTTCCGAGCATGAAGATAAGCATGGCGAATGATAATGCAGCCTTTCTGCCGAAGATATCACTGAATCGTCCATAGAGAGGTTGAAAGCTTGTTGAAGTCAAAAGATAAGCAGATGGTACCCAAGATACGACCGAGCCAGCATCGAAAGCAGACGAGATTGTTGGGATTGTCGTCGCCACAATCACTGAGTCCAGAGTAGACACGACAATGCAGAGACCAAGGCCAAAAAAACATGCGACGACCTTCTTGAATGGTAGGAGGTTGGTCTGGTCAGTCAATTGCATCGTGTGGTCGTTACCTTCAGTAATGGATGGCGCATTGTCTGGAGACATTGTGGGCGTAGATGGGAGAGACTGAGGAGCTTGTCGCGGCGACGAAGTTGACATCCCTGGGGTAGGAGGAGAGGTGCAACACTCCATAAATTTGACATGACGTCTGCGTCATTATATAGATGATGTTTGGTGAGGGCCTATTCAAAAGATCTCCCATGAGGGCATGTGCGGGTGTCACACGAGCCAGGCCGGAAACTCCTTCCTTTTTGTCTCCATGATCTCAACATGCGATCCGGCTGCTGAGCCGTGTCGGACCAATGTCCATTAAGAGACTTACGTCAGATGAAAACGATCTCAAGCTTCCTCGAAAAGTGACCAGTCTTGGAGCGTTGTCAAGTTCCAGTTTAGGCCCTGAGAAAGCATCTTGATAACGGTGCCGAGATTCAAGGAGAATAACCTCGCCCTTTGAGGGAAACTTCCTCGGTGGAAACGAGATCATGAGAATTGCGAACTACCGTCATTGGGTGAAGGTTGGATAGAGAATACGGAGTCAGTGAAGAGGCCACGATCCACCGCTACAGGAATTCTTGTTGTATTCTGGTATAACTACTCGGCGTTAGACAGGACATATAGAGACAGGAACCGCCTGTGAACGGAAGATGAGAAGTAAGCAAATCCCAGTATCAAAAAAATATAAACATGGTATACCAGGTAAAGGTTACGATGAGGAAAGCGGCACAAAACACATTTTCGAAGGCCCGGTAAATCTCGTGTGGCGTGATGGCCCTAGCAACCTGAGAGTCATCCATTGCACTGCTCTTGAGATGTGCCCAATAGTCAAGGCTGCCGACCGTCGAGGAGTTGGAGAGCATGGAGTTCGAGTGATTTCGTCCAACGACGATAAAGATAGTCCACGACCATTGAATGACCTTGGGGTCGTGTCAGGTCTTGCTTGAATCCCAGTTCATGTAAGCGAATATTCCCGACGGTATTGTGGGCTTCAAGGCTTTTGGTGAGCAATGCATAAGTCATGCCAAGGAGCATTACATGTACGGAATTATGGATCCCGGCCGCCACACATCCACGACCAAACAATAAGTGCGGAGCCAATATATTGTGAGGTTATTGAAACCATGTCCAACAAGCTACATTCTGGAAAAGGTGGAAATATCAGGTATCACCAGAAGCAAGGGAAACGGCCATGAAACTGCGGATACTTGAGAATGAACGGAAAGTGGTATATACGGCAACCTGAAGGACCAAGCCCTGAATTGAACAATTACGTCCACTGAAGGTGTCCGCTTACACCGCTTGCTTGACCCTCATATTCTTCAAGACCCGAAATTTCCGTGAGCGTCAAGGATCGACGTGGGACAGGGCGTGCTGGTGACTTCAGCTCAGGGCCAAAGTATGCATTAAGGCACGGCGATGTTTTGAGATGCTTTATGTCCGCGTGAATGATATGGTGGCAGAACAAATCGAGGTCAAGATCGTTCTGGTTTCGGATCATCATGTCAGTATCGTATCAGTCTTGAAGGCCAAGAAACGTACGTCGTCGTAGCCTGGGTGGTTTCAAATTTATATAAGGAGCTAGTTATAAGTCATGGTGAAGGCATACGCACCAAATGGCTGCTCAATTTCTTCGCCGGCCGCAAGGAAACCTAAATATATGAAAGCTGCGATGGCGACGCCAGGAATCGTATAGTAGCCGAATTGGCTAACTAGCTGGAAAGGCAAAAAGAAGAGATAGACCCAGACGGTACTATCAGGAGCAACGAGTTAGCAAGCGAATGGAGCGGAAAAGAGTCACGAAGCCACTCACTGTCTGTCGAAATGAAGCCACGTCGGAAGGGATGGTCAGGACAGGTTTCCATGGGTACAAAATAAAAAGCCTGACCGAATATGAACAGAATACACGCTGAAAATACAACCCATGAGAAAGTTAAGTGCAATTTGTAGAGATCTACTCACAATGGTAGAGGTGTGGTTAGAATTCTCTCAAGTGCTGCAGGATACGATTAAGAAGGGTTTAACGAAAGAAGAGCAGTCGGACTAACCGGACAATGATTCTTCAAAGGCAGCTAAAGTAGCAATCATGGCACCTAAGCTGGTCCCTGTAGTACAGTCAATTATAAGTCCCTTGAATAAAGGCGTTTGGGCTCGCTACCAGGTACCGTAGCCCGATCTTCGAGAACGCTGCACCATTCGCTTAAGCATCGAAGGATTTCCAACGGAAGGTTCTCTCCACCACCAGCAACCTTAGGGCGATGTTTACTATGCAAACCGGGATGGATTGGTCCTTGCCATTGCCGAAGGGGAGGGCCCTGACTATTACCACCACTAGTCTCCTATAGCACCATCGTTATGGACCCATCGCATGATGTAGTTCAAAAGACGTACACGATTACCAGGTGGCAAAACTGCCGGTGTCTGGGGGCTGAACTGCCTCCTCAACATGGAAATGATGCCAGCAAAAGGAATGAGGTCTCCCGAGACCTTATCCATGACATTATCGTCCACAGGGGGCTGCGAGCCTGGCAGTAGAGGCTGGTGCTGGCTCTGGGTAGAGACCGTAGAGAGTCCAGATGCCTGAGAAGCACTTCGTTTCAACAAGTGACGAGAGGTCGCTCGCGATCCGGAGGATAGTTTAGCAGCGTCGAAGGTACCATAAGCATTGATGGGAGGAATTTCTGGATCTGTATCCGTAGGAGGAGCAGTAGGTACGTGCGCATAAGAATCCTCGGGTACAGTTTGGGCGATGACAGTCTGCGTTGTAATTCTTTGGCCTCTCCTAGGTGAGGGAAGAGCCGTGGTCATAACCTCTTGTGTGTGCTTATCGTCGGCGGAATGGTCATGCTATGTAGAAGTATCGTTAAGCCCTACTATTAGAAGGCCAATGGAACGTCCACTTACGTCGTGCATAGGCCGGACAAGATGATATAGGTCCTCGTAGTATATCCCCAATTCTCCTGGTGTCGGAAGATATGTAAACTCAGAGTATGTTACAGAACGATGCAAATTTTACCTCGAATGTGATGTTTCAAGGCGACTGCGAAACTGATTGGGACTGTACTTTAGGGCCACTGATCATGCAGGAAAGTAATAGGACCACACCCTTCAATCAAATCTACCGCCATTCGCTTTTCAGCCATCACTTTATTCAACTCCTGAACCGAACGTTGCAGTTGACCCGTCTTGACTTCCTCGGCTGTCTTTACACTTATTCGTGGAGGGACATGGAACCAAAAGAGGCGACCAAGGGTACGGGCGTTCCTGATCACGTCAGACCAGCAAGTTCTTCCCATCCAGTATCGCTCATAACTAGAATAACGCCTCATAAGACTAGAAATGGAGGTTGGATTACAGATACTGACCCGCTGATAGCACGATACGATATGACGAAGCCGATTACAACACCTGATGGATCGTATTCAGTCCATGTCCCCTCTCATTAAGAACCGGAGGGAATCAGGCGCACCTAGAACTGTAAGCATGACACTTGGAATCTGCAAGTCCACAATTTTCCTCATAGAAATGGTTACAACCACTATATTTCGATAAGAGCATGTACAAGAATGACAGGGTTCGGCACACCAAAAGCAAACAAAGTATGGAGTAAGACCGCTGGCCAAATCCTCCATATCTGACGGTATCGCCATCAGACAACGAATGGACATGGACTGGAAGAGCTTACAACAGAACCTCGTCCAAAAGTCCACGTAATTAAAGAATAGGTCGGAACTCGTGGTATAGGCTCGTAAGTTGAGCCAGGTCGCGATGCTGGAAGTAGTGGATGGTTCCCAGTCATGGATCGCTTGGTCTTGAGCGTATTAGTAGACATGATAATCGTGTCCCAGAACCGTCCAAAGTTATGTAGACACGTTCAAGAAATAAGAGGTAATGGTCAACCGGAAAGTTGTGTAAAGTGAAGTTTGTAGTCAAGAGAAGACGGTTAAGTTGTGCATGTTCAAATCATGGGCGATGGGCGCTCTCCGCGACCCTGTATTCCGGACGAAGCGTCGGAAAACAAAGATATGTCACGTGCCTCTAATCCTGGAAAAGCGAGATCGTAAGGCCATTGAGTCAGATCCATACATTGATCAACCAATGATCAACCCACTAACGTTCTGTGGTCATGATTAACATCATCGCATCGCATTGCGATCCAAATGTTCAACTTCGATCTGGACGTGATGGTGAAACGAGGCAAACTTTCCGACCCCACTACTTAATCTGGAGGCCGCAACTGTAGTAAACCTTCCGAAGAGGTTCCAGTTTGAGCTCAATGAGGATTTGTCAAGAGGCCCACGTCTTACAGACAGACAGCGATGAGGAAGTTTGGCGAATTGAACGTGAGTTTCGTACCCAAAAACATGCCATGTTGGGCACTACATGGGTTCTTATTAGAGGATATACCCTTCTCCGATGCTTTATTGACCCTGACTCATGCGAAGTTGTGAGTGCTGATATAGAGGGCGATACATAAGGGGTTCACATACCGAGCCTTGGAGGTTTTACCATCCTTGCCACACCCCTGACAGAGCGAACCTCGAGATTTTCTGGGTCGGCCTTGACGGCTTTTATGGCGGTCGTCCCGTTTCTGTCCGACCCTTAGATGGTCCAAATCACCTCCATTGTAGTAAGCTTTCGATTACGATCGAGTACTTGAGTTTCTGGTACCAGAAGTTGATGAATTATTTGAGCTTTATCAAGCGTGGAAGTGACATAACTGTGGCAAGATATGCGAGGATGCTGGTGTGGCTGCGATGACGCGGAGTGCATAGCGTCTGTTCAATGTCGGCATGAGTTTTGACCGCGAACAGCTTGGCTAAGTTGAACTAAGTACAGCTCTGAGAACACCGCCGGAGGTTTGAGATGAAAGTTTGACCAAAGTCGGCTTCAACCAAGCTTCAACGTCGCCAAATTCAGGAATCACATTTTGGTGTACAGTACAGATTCATGCTTTCTGTCATTGAAACCAGTTGGATGTTGGCTATATCTGAACAAGATGAGCCACAGTCAAACCACAGTGAAGACCATTGGAGACATGAGGAGGGATTGGGAATGTGTTTCACCCACCATCTGATCACCTGGCGAGCCAAACAAAATTCAAAAACATTTTGGTAGTTACGCAATCACAACACCAGCTTTTGTCCCCTTCGGGGTGACATACGAAAAAATTGGAACGATACAGAGAAGATTAGCATGGCCCCTGCACAAGGATGACACGCTTTCCCGGAGTGGTAGATCTACGGATCTCAATATTTATTTTTCCTCGCGGTTGAAAATGTGTTCAAAGTATATGTAATAAATCCGCGTCTTAAGTCGAACTCGACGTTCGGGGTTTTTCATTTTGCTTCCATACAATGATTTTCCATCGTGTCCGAATCAATGTTCCCAGTGGTACCATCGTACCTCAACCTGCATTTTGTTATTATAATACAGCGACAAATGGTGTGGGGATACTGATTCTAATCGCTCGATAAAATCCCTTTGTGAGCAGAAGTCAATGAGAACATTTGCGGAGTCAAAAGCAGAACATGGAGCTGGGGTGTCCATTCCGTGGCCTATGAATTGAGTCAAAGACGAGTACCGGGCCTGAGATGGCTAAGAATTGGCTACGAACGTCGATAGTTCAGTAGTACAGACTCCGCTGCCCGTCAGACCCGGGCACGCTTTGATTTCAGGCTCGATCAAAGAAGGAGCCCTTCCACGGACATTGGAATGGCATCAAGCTGCGGCGAACGTAGACATGGAGTCTCGTGTCCTTATCATCAGAATTTGACTGGACTGCGGATGCTCAGTCAGCTACAGGCGTTAACTCGATTCTCAACGGCGAAAACTGACCGCATATCGGAATGAGGGTAATTATTCGGTTTGTAGCTTGTTTTCATTATATTGGGTCTTGGGGGTATAATATGACATGCCTATTCGCAATGTTTCTTACGAAGCCCTCCATCACAACCACTTATTGACCTGTACTCCAAAGACATAGCTGTCAGGTATTGTATTTCAATGACTTGAATAATAAAGTAACTCACGCACGCAGTTACCGCAAATTCCCGCTATGATTAACAGTCCCCCATCCTTGAACGATTCATCCGAAGCTCGATGGAAAGATTCTCTGGGAGATATCCAAAAGCAGATGGTCATTTATCGCCAAGCCGCCGCTTCAGGCGACAAGCACGCTATTGATGACGCCGTTGAAAGTGTGGCGTCTGCGATGGAGGAGGTTGCCGACGCCCATTACGACCCTAAAGTCAAGGCGAAGTGGGAGAAAAAAGCTCGAGAGTTTCGTGCAAGTCCTGGCAAGCGAGATAGCGCTTTACGCGAGATGGGAAGAGGAGCCCTCATCCTTCTCGCCACTCCTTTCGCGCTCGCAGGTGCTTTCATATATGGAATTGGAATGATGTGCAGCGGGGTGGGATCCGTTCTGAAGGGCGTGGGGTCATTAGGGAAGTACGCCTTTATATCGTCGCGTCGACGGGGTCTGTGAACCAGAGAGTTGTAAGTATTCTAGTCAATATTTCAGAGTTTGAACTATGGATGTTAGTCAATGTTCAGCTGTGATGATATTCCAAGTACCGATTGACTATCGCAAATGATTACTGTTGCAACCTGTACGAGAGCATTGTCAACCACCAATCTTTACATGCAGAACGGTTTCAATACAATCATCCACCTGCAACCCGTAGAAAATATGGATGTAGTTGCGACACTAAAATGAGGAAACCTTACGTACATGAGGTCCCTTAACACGGCCGTTGTCGGTCTGCTGCCCGTGCTGCGCAACGAATAAGGTTCTGTCACTTGCCACATATTGTCGAAGAAGCTAACGGATAGCCTTCTTATCATTGGTCACACAATTCTCACCGTGGATGAGGCTCTTTGACCTTTCCCTTCAACTTTCATCTTAACTCTAGGCTTGACCGCTCTCGTTCAGTCGAAGGTATCGTTTATTTCCTAGAATGTTAGCTGCTTCTCGATTGTTGATGTGCTTTAGCAAGTACGCATGCAGAAGAAAGGCATTTCTGATCCAGAGCTCCACGACGACGCCGAGACTCAATGGAAAGAGTCCTTGGAAGTGGTTAGAAAACAAATGGTCGTGTATCGCGAAGCCACTGCAAAAGGAGATAAACGCGGTGCTGAGGCGGCAGCAGAGGATGTGTCTTCTGCCATGGAGAATGTTGCCAATGCTCACGAGGATCCCAAAGTTAAACGCGAGTGGAAGGAAAACGCTCGCAAATTTCGAGAGCGCCCTGATGAGAGAGAGAGCATTCTGGAAGAGATTGGAAGGGGGCTCCTCATACTGCTTACTACTCCTTTCGCTCTCGCCGGGGCCATCATTTATAGTACTGGAGTCATGCTTGGAGGCGTTGCTTCCATCTTGAAAGGATTGGGATCCCTTGGGAAATATGCTTTTGAGGCGTCACAGAAACGCCGACCTCAACCTTAACGGCGTGGTTAATAACTATCTTGAATGACAGACAACTTTTTCACTGTTTCAGTAATCTTTCCTTCGAGCTTTTGTAGCGGCTGAATATTAGTGTGGTGTTTGGGCCTCGACAACATACATAGTATACCAAAATGATTGCAGTATGACTCGGATAAGGCTATTCGGTGATTTTGATGCGATTTGACTCTGTGCAAGGAGCGCTTTGAGATATGTTTGAGATTGTTTCGACCCCAGGGTCATGTAAAATATTGTCACGATGCCGGTTGACACAGAACGGTTGACATTGCCTGCTGAAACGGAGCATATTTGATTGAGCAAGCAAAGTACGAGGTTGGGATGTGTCAGAAGTCATTGGCGTTGGAAGTAAACAGTACCTACTTCCGATTTGGTTGCTTCACTTTCTCCCCAACACTGCCAACAGCTCTCTCTCGGCTTGAAGGTGTTCATTTAAAATTCAACCCGCTTCTATGCCTCGATATGACCATGAAAACAGCAATGTTTTCAATATCTGTTTCCTTGTGGATGTCAGCAGAAATATGTCATGTTATGGGACGTAGTCGCTTTCCAAATCTCTCCTCCATGCGATGGTCCAGATGGTTTGTCTGTTAACCCCTTTCCTCACGATACTCTTCATTTCTGCACGACATTTTCTTTCCAACCCGTCAAATTGCTTTTGTCTGTATTTCATGGTCTTGAAGCGATCAACTCCTCCACTCCCAGATCCCTATCTGCGAAATCCGCGCATTCATCGACAATCGGGGATTCCGTCAATATTGCGCCCTAGGGGTTCTAGCGATGCAGATTCTCCCAACCATCTCGACGTACATAAGACCTTCCTTGATGATGAACTAGCCTCTAGTGTCGACGCTGCGAATTCAATGCTGCTCAAGACGTTTGACCCTCGTGAGCGCGCTTCCGGAGCCCACCGCAGATTCGTATCTATGCCAAATCCGATACCTTCGGAAATTCAGGCACGGATTGATATTGACGGAGACAGAATTGCAAGGGCCCTAGCGAGCCCTCCTATAGTGGATTTTACTCAGTTTACGGACACGTACCGCGGTCCGAGCAACAGGAACTTTGAAGGGCTCATCGCTCAAGAAACGTTTAAGGGTACCAAGAACAACACGAATACTGGTAAGCCTAGGCTGAAGCGTAACTTGTATTCGTCCACTCGGATGGTGCCTAGCCACAAGATGGTGGTTTCCCCTCATCCTGCAGCAGGGAGGAAACCTGATCCTCGCCTGATTGTTTCCTCCCTTGAAGTGGTTCTTGGTCCTATCCCTATTGGAAATTACCTGGACGTTTACGACCTTTTGGCAATGCATCAACTTGACCAAATGGACTTTGAGGAACGCGATAGCGCTCGAGCCAAAATGGCTTCTGGACAGAAAATGGAAGCAACGGGTGTCAAAGGAGAAAAGGGTGGGTTCGTCATTGATTTTCATGTTCTCAGTTCTGACATGACAGCATTTATCGGCAGCGGTTCTTGGCGAACCTCTACGCAAAGCGGCAATCTATGCATCTACGACGATGGTTCTCGGTGGACGTGAACACGAACTCCCGACTATCGTTGTCAGCTGCGTGGAGGAACTGTATCGCACTGGTAAGGTTGATGATTCTTCTTCATAATTTATGTCCCATGACTGTGGTCAGGCATATACCAAACTAACTTATTCCGGACGCTTCCCAATCGTACTCGCCTCATGGAATTGATCAATATCTTCGACTCAGAACAACAACCTCCAGGTAGCGTTATTCGATCAAAACGCCCCTCCAAGCGACAATCTTCGGTCGGTGCTGGATTCGGCGCCAATACTTCTCTTCATCTTGAATCCACTCCTGACATATGTGCTCTTCTATCAACGTATCTATCAGCTCTTCCTGAGACCATACTCATCCCCGCTCTTTTTTTCCCAATCTGGCATTGGTGCGGAATGGCGGAGAATGAAGTCGAGGCAACGCAACAGAACCCCTCAGGTCGTCGCTTGTCTTCCATTCCCTTATCGAGGTCTTACACAAATCCGGTGGATATGAAACACATTGTGGTGGCCCAGCTACTTCTCCACCTCCTTCCTTCTCCCAATTTCTCTCTTTTAGTCTACCTACTCGCGTTTTTCAGTCAGGTAGCCATGGTTCATGAGGAGAATGGCGTCGGGGTGGAAGACCTGGGTCGAATGTTTGGTGGCCGAATATTTGGACCTCAGCGTACTCCTTCTGCTGTCGGAGCCGCCGGCGCTAACGAGATTATGATGGATGGGGAAGTTATGATGTGTTGGTTTTTGCGGCGATGGGGACCTATCTCTGACGGTCTTTTCGATGTTGTCGAAGATGCGAAGATGGGAAATCTACATGAACGAACGAGAAGCAGGCGTAACAGCAGTGGACATAATCACATTGGTGCCCCAGGGCCCCAGCTCTCTCGCGGATTGATCAGCGAAGGATCGCCTGTTCTTGGAAAACATGGACACAGCACTGATACCATCTCAACTGGGAAGAGCCGAACTCCAAAGCCGAATTACCAGTCTTCCGACGAACCTCGACCATCATCCAGTAATGATCAAACTAACGAGCAGAGCTGCTACTTTGATGCCCCTTATTCAAGTGCGAAAACCGGACATGCAAAGGACGGTGACAACGGTATGTCGTCCACCAATCTTTTGCAGTCATGCATTATGGCTAAGACGTACATCCCTTAGTCTCTTCAATTGTTGGCATAGAAGACAAGTCGCTGCAAATATCAACTCCCTCAAAAGCGGATGGAGACAGTATATATTCTGCAATTGCGAGTAAGTCAGTTTCAAGTGGCTTATGCCCATCATGCTGATGACTTGACAGTAGACGAACGTCTATTGGATCTTTCGATGCCCGTCTTGATGAACCAGACGATCCCGGATAGCGTAGGTAGTTCTTACTCAAGGGAATCTCGCCGTTCTAGTGCCGGTATGGAAGATAATCTCGACAACGCCCGACAGCGCATCTCCGTGCTAGAAGCTGAACTTGAAAAATCAAACACTCAAATCTTAGAGGCGCGTCAGGAACTATTGGACTGTCGACTCAGGTGCTTAAAATTGGAGAATTTAATCGGTACAAGGGAAAGCGGCCATCTGATTCCGGAAGATCCCCCATATACATCTCACGGGGCAGACAAGACAGGCCTTGAGGATCAATTGGAGACAACAAGGAGAGAAAGGGACCACGCGCAGGAGCTTCTTCGGGAAATACAAAAACTTATGGTCAAAAACTAGTTTTTTACAGCTCTTGCACATTCTTTGGTAAGGTATTCGTTGGTAGAATCGATACTTCAATGGATATTCTGTTGGTTGAAAATTTGCGAGATGGAGATGGTTCTTCCGTTACGCCTGAAAGGACCCCACAGATATAGAAGTCGTGGTGCGAAGTCGTGTTAATAAGATTTTCTTTGCAAGGGTCATCGCCTGGTTGCAGCCTTGTTCCATGGCAGGCTCATCCTAACATCTCCACGTGAGTTTGATAATCAAAACTCTCAATGGTCGAGCCATGCATACATTATCTGCATATACGCAGACAACACCCCAGTGCTTGCTCGATGACAACGCTCCCAGACTATAGCATCACAAGCCTGGTAATGGTAGACCGATCCTTGAGTCTCAAATCTTTACCTGGCCATGAAACATGACTGGACTGTCCCCACATGAGAGAGAGAGAGAGAGAGAGATCCAGTATTATGGTCCCGATAGCGGAACGGCTGGGGTTGCTATCGAACGAATCCCGAAATTTGCTTAGGAAAAAAAGGCTTATATCAAACCTCGCAATATCGGTATTTCTGTCCGTTCATCTGCTCCTCGGAGATTGGCAGCATTCTGTCAAATTCTGATCCTGTCACATTCTGCGAAGGTCTTCCGTAATTGTTGATTCACGTTTTTTCGAAGTTTTTTCGAAGTGACATCAAAATTGCATCACAAGTTTCGCTTTAGAATAAAAACTATCGTCACTACAATTGGTTCCTTAACCACTGGTTATTGCATGGTACCATAAAGCGCGGGAGGATCGACAGGACTTTATATCATTGGTAATTGGCCGCGACCACGACTACGTCCCCGACCTCCCCGACTTCCCCGGAATCTCCCTCTTCCTGAACGCGGAGACGAAGACGGGTTGAGGATATTTCGAAGAAGATATTTGAGCAATTCTCCGGCGTACGCCTCTTCCTTTGGGAAAAACCTTCCATTTGAGATTGTGTACATGCTCAGTGCCATTTCAGAAGGGAAAATCATGACCGTCCCACTACCGCTGGAGCTGTCAACCAAGTCAACAAGGTTGACGTGCGTGTTTGTGACAATCTTGCCTCCATTCAATTATCACTTCTAGCAGCATATATTCTAGGGACTCACCGCACGACAGCGCTTGAGAGTCTCTGGAATTGGTGAAATCCCAAGGCGGCCACATAGTCTCTGCCATGCGGCGAGGTCTTCAACATCGGTGCCAAAATTTGTGTTGAATTGCTGTGTAAGCGCAACTCTGAACTCCTGGTGTGCGTTGTCCCGATCTTCATCCCCACGGTCCCACCCAAACGAATCACACATTCGATAGAACTCTGAAGTGGTTGAGGCTGAAGCATCATAATGGAAGTCTGGGTATTGAGCAAAAAAACTCTCTATGGGACCCATCTAAGACTTGATCAGTATGTAGCGCTCGTCCCTCAGGCTATCGGTACTCGCCTGATTGAAATGTCAAACGACGACGATAGCACAGTTCCTAGAGCTGAAAGAGAGTGCTGGGAGGAACTTGATCCATTTACACGCACGGACTTTCTTATATGCTAATAACATCACTCGATTCTTCTGGGCTCCCAGCTGCATGTTTTGCGCGTGTGGACAACTTAAAGGTCGGCTGACACATAACCGCCAACTTCCTGTCACTGCGTAATCATTTTGGGGACTGGCAACTACCTTATCCATGCGAACCAACACAAATCGTGGTGTTAGTACGACATAGACGTCATTTCTATTACATATCGACGCAAGAATAGAGTGGGAGAGATTTTATGCTTCCCGAGACCTTGACGGTCCACTGGCTGAGCCTAATGGTACAATGTTCGCAACCCGTTATATGATACTTGGCAGAATCAGTTATTTCCCCAAACCGACGCAGGGCATCCAGGTTCAGTGCGGCTTTCATGACGACTGCGTGATAGAAATCTGGCCATTTGGCGCATTCCGCATATCCTCCTTTGTGCAGGACAACTGGCAGATTGTCAAGCACGGAGGACTTGAACACATCCTCCCAAAGGACACGATAACGAACCTTAGAGAGTTGTCAACATATTAACATCAAAAATAAAGACTTGATACTTGCGAATTTGAGCAGACATATGAGCTCAAGGCCGGCACGGCTGGTGGTCTGTATTACTTCACCTAGCGGCAACTTGATCATCAAAGGAGCTGCTTTATCTACCAATTCTGAGTAACCATGCTTGCTGGCATAAATATAAACCTCTAGTGGATGCTCGATGACTGCCTGTCTAGAAAGTTTTTATGCGTGAACATGAGTTAACTCTCTATAAATGAAATCATGGGTTACATACTCCATACGAGTGTTGCAGACCTCCATCGCCGAGTAGATGATGTATTTCTCCACGGCTTCTGAAAGAGCTTCCAAAGTTGAGAATGGAAGTCCCCTCAAATCTGGTTGACGTATGTTATGCATGTACTGCAAGATCAAGCGCAAGACTGAAGAGCTTTCAGTGAGATGGACGACTTCGTCTTCAGAAGCCTCGAGTGCTGCAGAAGGGGCGAAAACTTGGCTATAGGTCTGGAGATTGATCTTGTGCGCTAGAAACTGGACGCCATCGGATGCCTGGAGGACCAAGTCGCCATGCAGGTGACATGTCAGGACTGTTGTTTGTTAGATCTTAAAAAAACAAATTATCTTGGATACACACCCGGGCAACAGACAGGTTCGACTTGAGTGCTAGATGCTTCGCTGTCGCTCGTTACAAAGGATGTTTCCAGAAGTGAGTCTAAAGAGGACATGATCGAGGAGGGACGTGATCGTTTAAGATCAAAGGACTCGAACTTCACTCGAACATGGGCGCCTAAAAGCGTGGGTACGGCGCGGAGATTCAACGGGACTAAACTTAGTTTAAAATATAGGTAAGGATAATTTTTGTATTGTGAGCTTGAGTCTTTATCTTGTCTTTATCATTAAGGTAGGCCCTCGTGCCTTCATTATGAGAATATGGCGTATAGCTTTGCTATGATCTAGTAACCATACCCGTTGGACCCAATGGTTCGATTAGATTAGATATCTTTAGCACAGACTGTCACTATCAAGTTGCTATGTAGATGGACCGCGGTCCGGTGACGAAGATATCCAAGGCTTGCCTCCTGCCATTGCATGCTGCTCGATATGCTCCCGAGCTTCCAGGGTAGGTCTATACTGACTATTCTATATGAGACATTCCCTTGTGACCTGGTTGTGGGGAAAATCTGGCGACCTCACTCTTCATGTCCCTCAAGTCCCTCGGTATGCACCGTTAACCAAAAGCAGTTTCACTTCTTCAACCACAAAGGCCATGATTTGGAACTTGGGGTATGGGTTAGATCAGTTGTAGTCCCGCCAACATCGACCACAATCATGCTTTTCCTGGAGCCTTTCTCATTTTTCAGGTTGACTCCAGCCAGGAAGGCTCCACGCATCGAATTGGTAGCTCCAGACGAGAATGTCTTGATAGGCAGACGTGCAGCATTCTCCGCTGATGTCAAAGTACCGTTGTTCTGACGTTACAATTGTGATGAGCATAAGCAGACCTCTGATTATTCAAAGAGAACATACTTGTGTGATATATAAGGGACAAGTAAGGCCAAGTCGCTTTCTGGCACGCTGGTATCCACGAATTGTACGTTGAGCAAATGTTAAGATTGAAGCGTTGAGGATTGATGCATTCTCTCTCTCCAAAAAGCCTACATGTCCGACTACCAAGGTGTTCAGCATGAAAGGTCAATATTGGACGGGGCGACTGACCGTCCCGAGAGCAGACTATGTTGACATCTGCGCCAAGCACTCTTTGCAGGATTTCGCGAGCTTTGTATTCATCCTTGCCCAACACGTCAAGTGGGGAATCTGAAAACGAGATTGAGCGAAACGAAGATGGAACAAATGCTGGAAATCACAAACCCCAACGAGGACTACGTCTTTTAAACCCTTCGCACGTATGATGGCAGCTTGCTCATTGACTTATTTCTCTTGGACGTAATTGATTTTACGACCATCTCTGCAATCCAAAGATGGCAGCTTGCTCATTGACTTCTTTCTCTTGGACGTAATTGATTTTACGACCATCTCTGCATTCCAAAAATACATTCAACTGGAGAATTGAAATCGTATATGGGGAATGGCGTACATTTGCAATCCGCTGTGAATGACTGATGTATGGCCGTTCATTATCTTCTTGAGATCTT
Source organism: Crassisporium funariophilum (assembly GCA_014925845.1). Lineage (NCBI taxonomy): Eukaryota > Fungi > Basidiomycota > Agaricomycetes > Agaricales > Crassisporiaceae > Crassisporium > Crassisporium funariophilum. The sequence goes on from JACGCL010000004.1 coordinate 2,727,802, forward strand.
CGGGAAAGTCAATGAACTGTGGAAAAACCGGGTTTAATTGGAAAGACTCGGAAATACGATGGTCGTACAGGAGGGCATTCAGTGGTGTAAGGCGCAGCGAGGCGAATAACTGCCACTTTGGCGAGCCTGGTCGTATCGTGTTGCACAACCGCATTGATGAAATGCTTCAGAAATTAGCCCCTCGTTTGTGATCCAATGCGAGTGAAGCGTACTGTGGTGCCAATCGTCAAACTTAGAATGCTGTCAGTTCCAGGATCTATTCCTGCACGCTCTAACACTTTCTTCACAGCCAACTCAATTCCTGTTGTGAGATCTGGTGTGGTTGCATGCTTGAATGAAGCTACTACGCCCCTCGTATCGGGGTTATTTGTATTTGTGATGTCGACGATTACAGCATCCGTGTTGGTGCCTGTGAGAACAGAGGTCGGAAGAGCACGAGTAAGAAGTGAATCAAGGAAAGACTCACCGCCTACATCCACACCGATCCTGTACTTGCCAGTGGACATTATGTATCTACAGAACTGTTGCGGGCTATGACAAAGGTTGGAGATACAAAGATGTTATCTTGCAATATATATATATAAGGTTTGTATCATCTCGGGAACCAACTATATGTATGGATGTCCCCGAGTTCTAAGGCAAATTTTTGCCGGAGCCGCAAGTAATGTGAGCAAGTCGTTGGTAAGAAAGTACTGTGTAGAGCAAGGCCGAACGAGTGGTACGATAAGCAAAATATAAGGGGGTGTGATACTTACAAGAGAAATTACAAGCCTCAAAAAAAGCTGAAGCTCTCCATAGCAGAAACTCAGGGAATACTACTAATCACATAAGCGCTGTCAAGACCTGGGGCTTGGAAAGTTTGGGAATGTCAATATCAAGTCAAAATCCGTTGAACTCTGGCTTGGACTTCAGGGTTTGCGCTTTGCGACGCATGCACCTTTATATACGTCGATCACTGCTCACAGAACTAGAACTATGCTTGTTTCAAAGGTATTCAAAGGTATCTCGATTCGTTATTGACATTCAAATACCTAAACTGCATGCGGAGAGGGTGTTGAAACTAAGTGCACGGACGTTGCAGATGCAGGTAAGTCGTTATAGATGGGACACAGCTCCTTCCAGGCCTCTGCGGAACAAATCTATATCAACCACGCATCATGAAAAGGGCAAATATATATACCTGGAGTTGGATTCCTAACTTTCGTATCCTTGGGATCTTCAGCGAATACAATGGCCAGCCCGCTACGAACATTATTTCATCATTCCTATCAATGTCAGATGTGTAGAGAGACGCACGCGTTTAGATGGAAGTCAATATGGCTATCGCATGCAAAACGTGAATCAGTGGATAATCTATACCTGGGTATTGAGAGATGAAATACCAGTGCATAAACCAAGGACCCGAGTTGTCAGTTCTAAAACGAATAGCAACATCGCTACCTGCGCCACCAATATTGACAACATCACGACGGACTGGCGTCATATAGTTCGGTTTGGTAAAGTTGCCAGCGCTCTTGACAACACTAAACGAGTGCTATATAGAGCCGTAGCATCAGCTAACACACGAGACTTTGAAATGAAGTTCCCACCCCATGCAAATGGAATGGATGCTGTATCAGAATGCACAATGGTTAGGCAGGATGCAGTGCAGAGAATAGTGGTGGTAAATCGTACTGGTCCTCCTAGAACACCTCCAGGAATCGTAATCTCGATGACCTTATTGAGCGGCAGTGGGTAGACCGAACCCTGGGGCATCAAGTCATGCGCATTTTGCGCGCCGCTCAATATCTGGAGTAGCACGGGGACAGTGGGGTTTACAAAGCTATGATTGTTGATGGTGAAAGTGCCAGCATTAAAGCCCAAAACAAGGTTGATGTTGACATCAGCTCCTCCAGCATGGGGTTTCCCAGGAGCTTGAGGATCGATCAATGGATGAAGATCGGTCTCCTGAAGCAAGTTTGACTGCGAAGGCTGTGTGGTCCCAGGGTCGGACTTGGGTGCTCCATTGTATCGAAGGATCGCCGAATTGGTGCCGTTCGTAAAGCCTGACGCTAGGCCATTTTTTCCAGAACTTGGGAGAGAACGAATCCAATAATTGCCAATCGTCTGATTAGCGTTCAAAATGAACGAATAACGTTGTCCTAATGATCGTGTAAGCCCCCGAGAGGCCGAGAGAAGACGAGCAACAAACGCACCAGCAAATATTTGTATGCTATCCACAGTGAGGGGATGGACGTTCTCCCCATCCACTTCAATGATTGTCAGGGGATGACCATCAATAGAGAACACATAGTTGGGGTCGCAAGATATTGATACCAGTCGAAAGCGGTATCTACGCCCATGCTGGATGTTGACCACAGCTAGATCAACTTGTGGACCACCTATATAGCGGCCTTTACCATTGATCAATGTTGAATCGGCAATCGCAGCTCCTGTTATCGACGGAGCCTGCAGGTGATACCTGGTAGCGACAATGATCAGATGACAGAGATCGATCCGGATTGCACCACAATCCATACCATTCACCGAGGGTTATGATTGTTGATTCTTGTAAGGATGCGGAGTTAGATGCATCGTCTTTGAATGATAGCTGTGATTAACTGACCGTCATCCACTGTTGGTCGTAAAGTTATTCTCTGGAACTGAGATCATTGACATGACAGCTACAGAGGACTGACCATCATAGAGTGACTTAAAGGGATCGTGCGGATCGTAAACTACCAATGGTCCTCGGAGGCCATCGCAATACTGGGTCCCTAAGAGGTAAATGAACATCAGGATGCCATATAGATAATGCGGGAGGGACATAATGCGCACCAAAATGTGAATGGTACCAGTAAGTCCCAGCTTGATCTGGGACGGAGAATTCATACAAGAACGAGTTATTGGGTGCAATAGGACATTGGCTGACGCCAACTGGACCGTCTGCCCATGTCGTGCCATGTTGAAATATTCCATGCCAGTGCTAGGACACAATTAGAGGGTCCCAAAGTGAATGAAACCGTGTTGACACTTACGATGCTCGTACTTCTCAACATTGTAGCATCTGAGAGTGAGTTCACGACATTAATATGGAACTTGTCTCCCTGCAGTTGTCATTAGCACGATTTCTCCAAGCTCCAATATAACGCAAATAATTCTACTTTCTTTCCTGTAATCAGAGGTGCAGGGTGTACACCTTGTGCGAGAACGGCTCTGACGCTAGGTAAGCATTTTCCGTGTCACCGATAGGTGGAGACTTACGAGCGCTCAAAGCCATCAGGTTTGATTAGACTATTGACGATATGGAGATTGGCCTTCGGTCCAAGAGCCTCAGCTATAGCGCCCGAGATTAGTTGTGATGCAGAGCTCAAAAAGAACAGAGAAGGAAGTAGCATCTCTTATGGACGATAGATGTGAGCTGGAATTAAATGGTTGTCTAGATAACAAGACGATAAGAAAAGGCAGGCACACATTGAACGAGCCCTTAAATGACAATTGAGAATGTAATTTCAGGACGAACGACCCATAAGGTTATCTCATCTGTCAGGACAGAGTCAAAGTCTACTGCACATGTTTCAGAGAGCAAAATGGAGGGGTAGAACTTAGATGCGTAGCATTCGGCAAATGTAGGGGAAATGACACTGTCGAGCCATGGCTGCCCCTTACAGACACCCATAGGTAATCGGCATGTACAAGCTGGTGCGCATCTCATGAGAGATCGCCTTGACTCCTATATGAAGAAAGCAACTGCTCAGTGCCGATGCCAATCAAAGCAAATATAAGATGAAACATGTCGGAAGGTGCTCGAATTTGGCATACAGGGTACTCATCGCGAATCCTTTCCCCATGCTCGGGCCGTCCACTATTTACCTTGGCTTGATTGATTCTTTTCAGCTACGAAGAAGGTTGTTCTCGAGTGAGGTTCAAGATGCAATTCGCAAATGTTGTAAGACATGAATTTATTGAAGTCCAACACTGCTGACCTTTAAGAGATCAGGAAACAGTCAACCTTCTGTTGAAGATTGCATTGGTTACAGAATAATTGTATGGTCACACCACGTAGGTGAATGAGGGCGACATTGTACACCTGGACGTGTGGTGCCGGGTAACACAGGTTTTCGTTGTTCCGCACATTACTTTCCAAAAGGCTGTTACTGGTACAGAATATGATCCTTGGAGATGGGGCTTGCGTGAGGGTAATGTGTAGCCAATTACCGCCGGATGGTGAGTCAGATATGCAGCTTGATTGTGGAACGCTTGTGGTTCGTCGATCCCGCTCTGTGTATGGCGTGGATCTATTTTGGGAGCGTTACAAAGCTACCAAGATCTTGTGCTCCGAGTAGAACGTATAACACGATGAGGCGATTCACGGGATAAATGATTGGTGAAGAGTGTAATTTTCGTTTTATTGTGGCAACAGGTTTATTTTAATCTATTATGATCGGAAGTCCTCAAGGGATATTCGGTACGGAGTTCGCTGATGTTGCGACCGTCTTCTTGTGGACGGACACAGTCAGCTCAACGATGATTACGGACGCGATTGGATGTAATGACCCAAGTGTTCGAGGAGTGATCGGATTTATTCAGTGCAGAACCCCCGTGATACTACCTCTCTTGGTCGTAAGGAAAGTGGCACAATGCCCCTCGTGATGGTTACTTTTTCATCATTCTGTACCTTTCTGTACCGACTCCAGAAGCCGAGTTGCCAGTGATGTTGCTTTCACTCATTTTGAGGCTCACTGATTGAAGTATCTTCAGCTTTTGAGATACCTTGCAGATGGATAGGCGCGGGACGAGCAAGGGAGGTGATGAAAAGTTGGCTAATTCGGTAAGGGATTTTGCCACTACCCAAGTGACCATTTGGATCGCGACTTATCCTTAATACAGAGGTAATCAGGAGGACTCAGAGACATGCTAACGCAGGACCTTGCTCACTGAGCGCTGAAACTGTTGTAACTCAGATTCTGAGCAGGACCAGCTCGGATTCTGAACTTCATTGTGCGAGTGACAATAAAGAAGCCAGCAACGAGCCCCTACTTATGCCATGAGAATTGACCCAGGCATCCTGACTTACGACAAACCTCTACGGTATCTTTGTTCACGTGGGTTTCAGTTTCGAATATCTCCTTCCACTCGACTGTGGATCGGATGGCACCAAAGTCAGTCGCAATGATCTTGGTTTTGAAGGCGTCAAGCGAAATTTGCTCGTGGTTGAGGTAGACCAACGCCTTGTCAGAGAAAGTCGATCCAAATCTCGCTTCAAACTCTACTTCGTTGCCCGACTGGTTTGATTCGTATAGGGTTCCAAGGTGTGTCTGGACCCAGGTACTGAGATCGCTCGGTGCACGTTCCATATTGACGACGTGTGGTGTCAATAGTTCCCGGTATTTCCAAAAGTCTGTCCTGTGAGTATTGTAGCAGATGAGTGTAATGAGGGCGGTGATCCAAAAGTATGTCGTGGAGACGCGAAGCAATCTGCACATAGGCCAATTGTATGAACACTTTTGGTGCCTGAGAAAGCTGGACAAACCATGACGCAATGCATTAATTATCTTATCTTATCTTAGTTCCGGATCAGGGCACAAACGCTATTTTTGCAACTTGTTTGCAACAGCTGAATCTTCTAGTATCATCTCAGGTCGCCGACATTGTCGCCACAGCAGAAGAAATCTTTGGGGTATGCGGATTACTTGACCGCAGACCACAATGTGATGACACTCAATCAAGAATCCTTATCTGACCCAAGAATTTAATCGGCTCCAAGTCTCTTCATCTTGTCTTCATCGTTGGTGACGACGACGGCGCGATATCCGTCTCTACAGCATGGAGTTTCAAGATTGAGAACCTTTTGAATTCAACTCCAAAAAATATCGTGAAACTTTGCCGTAAGTATGCGAAATCAGTTTGCGACTATTCAGTCTATGCAACGCTCGGAACAATGCTTTCGAAATTCCGTTCATGACCTTTTCACATACGCAGCGACATATTCAAGGATTGTATGCCATCTCCCGACTCAAACTCAGCCCCGCATGTCTGGTGTTAAGTGACTTCATCCTGGCGAACAATCGCTGCCCCTCTCTCGACTCGGCAAGCGCCTGCTTTTTCCCTCTGGACGCGAAGTATAAGATCGGGGCCAGTCAAAGCTTTTGGATCAAAATCATGTCACTCTGGCCCAATCTATCTATCCATCACGCTGGCTTCCCAATCCATGTAATGCCTCAGCCGTATCCCGTTTTTCGCGGACCACAATGGAGATTTCCGATCGCGTCTAGGAATAACAGCTCTATGGCCTTAGTGCAGACCTGCTGTACCCGTGTTTGCGAATAGGAACGGCGATTTCGGTATAATGCGGTCATTGTCTGTCTTGCTATGGGCCATGTACTTCCGGTGACCTGCTCCCCATGCTACACAGCATGAGGAGGTTTACCCTGGGTGCGCGAGAGATCAATTATCTTCCACCAGCAGCCCATTGTACACACCTTAACAAATGCGAAGACACCGGGACATATAGCTCCAAAGCATGCTTCGTCATTCTGCGAATGCCTTAGTAGATGGACGTCCCTACATCAGCAAGTTCACGAAATGCTTGTCGGCTTTTTCCTGCTTTTTAGCTTGCTGCAATCTAAAAAGTTGACAACCAAAAAAGCTAAATACATATCTCCAAATCCTGTACGAAATCACGGTATATGTCTAATCTGACAAGAATTCATGACAGTGGTGGTCTATGTATGGATTTACGAAGTAAATTTCGAACTCATCCAAAGCGTTAGTATGTGTAATATACTCAGGAATCATCCCGACTCCGTATTTAGGCAAGAGATGAGCACCTCGCGCAACACTTTTGAGTGGTATGATTTGTACTGGATGGTATATCCGTGTCCCTTCTGGCTTGACGGACCACATGCCAGTATCAGGATCGCGTTCATCGGAAGCCGGTAGGTACCAGCTTACAAGTGCACATGGGATAGTCTCACCAGCATCTTCATCGACAAATGAGAATAAGAGATGGATACGTGCAATATGCATCCCTAGCATCCCAGCCTGAGCCTCGTCGTGCACCACAAATACAGTATCGTGACGGGGTGCCCATACCATGAAGGGTTGCATCGGATACGCTGGCAATACATGCCACCTGCCCCACAAAGGTCACTTGGTGCGTAAATTCGGGCAATCGCGGAGTGAAAGACGAGGATCTTGCCAGTGAAGTGGACATGAACATCGACGTCATCGGGAACTTCGCGATTTGGGTGTCGTCTGGTGTATATGAATGTCTTGAGTGCTGACGGAAACTCTGGCTCTTTGATATATACCGCCAGTTTGTGAAGCCGATTTGGGTACCTGCGTTCTAGATTCAAAACCGATAAGTCTGGGGTATGATTTCGAACATGTAATGATAAATATACAATACCTGGGGTTGCTGCTAGTGAAATGGAAGACAGCGTCGGTGGTCCATCTTCTGGTCCAACATCATTCAAGCGCTCGTCAGAAACACTGTCATTTACTTTGTGTTCGTCAATATCCATCGGCGTGTCATTGATATCCATCGCGTCATCCATGCTATCCAAGTCCAACCCTGAATCATTCGCCGTACAGTCGGCAAAATAGGTGCTTGCTGTGGTACCAATAAGGAGTCGTTCTCGTAAAAATCGCCGGCGCAGAGCTGCAAGCTTTTCTAAACGAACAATTGTTCTCAGCATTTGGACTAGGGCTCTGAAGCGACTTGATCGACGCCAAGGTTCCTTGACTGCTTTAATATGTTTTGACTCCGTAATCGAGGAGCATAATCCATTGGGTGACCCAAACAGAGGAATGGAGGTGATATAATGGGGTAAGGCATGTTGACGTGGCAATGATATGGATGTCCGGACACCCTTGTCAATAAATACTTGTCGAAGCATATGGAACCTGTCGAGAAGGCCTTGAGCAGTGCTCAAAGCAGTGCCACTGATGACGTTACGGCGGAAAATGAAGCAGAGTTCCATAAATGCCGCAATACACTGTACCATTTCTGGTGGTACATGTCCCGCAATGGCAGTAATATAAACCTATAGATCATCGTGATTGGTACGATAAACACAGGAAGAGTTAGAGAGTATTCAACTTTACCTTCATCAACGCCTTAGAATCATCACCCGTCCATTGTTCAAAATTTCGGCCTTCACTGAAACGTCGAAGACCCGCATATGCAGGAACAGCAGATATTCTAGTCCATATTTGCTCTCTAACTTATATGGTAATCAATGTTCACTCACCGTCGATCTATATCATGTATTCTTTCCAGCGCACGAGTTTCACCATAACGAATGTGAAGAAACTTGTTCACCCAGGTGACCAAATGATCCTTAAAGGTTCCTTTAATAAGTTGGTGAAGTAAATCAGGCGAAAGCAAAACATGGATATCCGCGCGTGGAAATCCATGTGTAAATGGCTACATATTCAAGTAGATTAGATACCCCGAGACGCGATGAAAACAAATTGGAATGAACGTACTACAACATCTGTCCGGATTCCATACTTATCCCAAACTGTACCTGGGTCAAAACACTGGATAATTATATCAGTTCGCTCATGTCTACGTCGCCGTGTTTTCTTATAATCTCCATCCAGATTATCTGGCCTTGCCTCACATCTAAATTGTGGCCATGAGCGAGCAGATTGAATATGAAAGAGAACTGTACTTACTTCGGACACCATCCCTGAACAATCCCAGCAATCCAGACCTGCTCAGGATAATCAGCAATATAGGGTCCTAGACTATATATAACCCTACGAAAGTGTCCGTCTGGGCAACGAACAATATCTGGGACCGTCATTCCCTCTCAAAGTGGTGCGAAAATTCGGGCCAGGCATGCGTGGTATAGTTGCCGGGCAAAGCGCTGAAATTCAGGTCGCTTTGCTTCACGTTTGTTTGCTAAAAGTAAAAGTAGTCATAAATATTAATAGCTTAGAGCCCAACAACAGCGTACTCACTCTTTGGGATTGGAAGAAAGGCTACTGGAAGTACCGAATTTCCATGCCCGCGACGAGCAGTATTTGTCAAATTTCCAGGTGATTGGTATACAGGGTGGTACTCTTGATGTCCTGTTGCGACTGAAACGGTTGTTTTATCACTTCCAGATATCACAGGAACTAGCATTGATCCATGGGTACGTGGGTCTTGAGCGACAGTATCCTATTGAATCAAAGTTGGTCCGTTTATCAAAAAATTGATGTCAAATAACATACCGCTTCGTTCCATGCCCATTCAGCCGACATTAAATTGGACCAAACACGGTCGCCTTGGTGGTCAAATTGACGATATGGCTTATAGTCAAACTGATTGGCGAAATCTGTTGTGGCGAGTTGGTTCTGCAAAAGTTTGCAAGAGTCCCGTGAGCAGAGTTCATACGTTTGAGTCATCCACTTGGGGGAGCTGTCATCGACTGGCCCTGAGTACTTGAACTCTATCGTGGTAAATGGTGCGGCTCCTTCTTGGATAGAGTCAATTGTGTCGTACATGTCATCAGGCAATGACCACGGTAGAGGTGAATTGTCACCAGCTTTCAACTTTGCTGCAAGCCATAGGTCCAATCCCTTATTGATCTTACGTGCTGATGACTGCAGCTCTATGAAATGGTAGTGAGCCCAGTCGAACGCGAGTCGGTCTTCAAATGGATGCCAGGAATTAATCTCTGTTGCGTCGGGGGCACTATACGGTGGTGGTTGACTGAATTGGGGCAGAAAATTGCCGTTAACGTCACAGGGCAAAGCTATACAGAGAGTTAACGTAGAGCCAAATAATTTGAGGCATAACGGTGCATACCGTTAAGCTTGGGGTAGTATTTGGTCGTGAAGTCAAGTCTTGGATCTCGTTCTGAGTCGGGGGAAAGTGGGCGATGATGGGCATTTTGGTGCTGGGTGCGGCCGCCTTGGCTTTTGAAAGTTCGGTTACAGCCTAGATGGCTACAAGGGAAATCAGAGGGCAGAGGCATTGGGATACAAGAGTCAAATTAGGGGGCAAAAGGATGAATAATATTGCGAAGTTCGACATGAACAAACACCGCAAGCTACGAACGTAAAAATCACGGCTTTTCCACGCCGTCTTCCCAATAAATTACAGACACGTCAACTTCTGCCTCAACTCTCTAGCAGCTCATTCTTCCTAGCCCTATTCATCTGTACTCCATGGCGCGCCCTAAAAGCAACCCTTCTCGTGGTAAACCTGCACAACAGCCCTCAGATGATGTTCATACATTGAAGACGGCAACCAAAAACATACCAAATACAAAACGCACGCTTGATACTGTCTCTGATGCCCCCGCCAGAGAGTCTGAGCAAGCACCGCATCCTAAAAAGCCACGGAAAGTAGTGGACAAGACATTGGCAGCACCAGCAAGTCCAGTCCAGCATCCCGCAAGGCCTGCAGCAGCACGGCGCTCCACTCGCACCACTACCAACACCAAGGCCCCAGCTGTGGGTCAGAAGAGAAAGCGACGCACCAAGGCAGAGATGGCTGCTGACAAGGCGGCTGCTGAGACAGAGAAGAATCAACTTGAGGAACTCGCAATCGAAAACCAGAAGAAAATCACACAGATGGACCTTGATGAAGACATCAATAAGATGGAGATGGAAGCAAAGACGATATACAAGTTCTCTGACCTCAACCAGCTCACGGAGTCGAGTGAGGAAGAGTTTGTTGGGTTGAATGATGTGTTGGATTCGAGTTCGGTCACATCGAGTGCAGAAGATGCTCCTGAGGATGATGTTTTAGCTCTGAAGGTTAGCGTTCTCTGTCTGTCAACATTTACTCCAAGACTGACTTTCATTTGATTCCAGAGAAGTAATCAAGCATTGCAAAAAGAGCTCAACGCACTCAAGGCGCAAGGAGGTAGTGGCGGGAAGAAGAATGTGGGTGGGAAGAAGAATGTGGGTGGGAAGAAGAATGTGGGTGGGAAGAAGTAAGTTTCCTCTCGGAATATATGTGGACCGAACGCATGGCTGATTAGATGATGGATAATGTAGATCAAAGCGTGTCACTTTTGCTGCTGCATCTGGGCTACGTTCTGATTGGAATTCTCAATCCCACGCTGTTAAAGTGGCTCCAAAAAAGCGATCTCATGTCGAGATTCTCTCTGGTGGACTTGAGGATTCAGACATCGATGACACAAATACCTTTGCAAAGGACGCTGCACACTCGCGCAAAACAGTGACAGAAGAGGAATTAGCAAAGGCTAGTAAGAGTGTGATTCGGGATCCCTCACGAAAAAATGACGTACGTGTTTGATCATTTTCTAATCTAAGAAAATGGCTTATCGTTACGGAACAAAGCTTGTGGCTATTGTTTCAAACAAGTCTGACTCAGACGATGACTTCTCTCCTCCGGCCAGACATTCTCTGCCACCAAAACCATCTGCAAAGAAGGTTACCGCAAAGAAAACACGTGTAGGAACGGTAAAAATCAAGAGCGAGCGAAAAGAAACACTTCCAGCACCCAACGAGGAAGTTGTCCACAGGCCGACCCGCCGTTTCACTGCCAGCAGTGTTCGGACTGATGATCTTCCTGATTTTATGAAGCCGCTATGGCGTAAAGGATTTCTTCCAACACTTTACAATAAATTCTTCACATCCAACGAACCATTCCTTCAGTTTCTCAAAGGTAGTAACGCCTTTATTGCATTGTTGCAGGATATTGTGGATGAAGTATTTCCTACAACGAGCTACAAAGTAATTATGACCGATGCAGTCTATCAGCTGGTAAGTCCGAAAATGCTCAATTCGACGTACTCTTGACTGACTGCACATGAACTTCCATCTAGGCATATAAACGTGTCAATGAGAGGCGATCTATCATAGGCTCGAGCGCCATCGAAGTCGTGAAACAACATGTCAATAGTCTCGGTGGAGAAAAGGAAGCACGAGAATGGCTTCGCTGGGCCATGCGCAGTGATGGACCGCTATTCTTCAGAACACCATCCCCTTCCAACTCTCCGACTGATCGCAACGATCCTGCATACGAAGTAAGTCAAATTCCCAATGTACCTCCCATTCGATTTCGAAACTGAAGCGGTTCTGCAGCATCCAGAAGGCCGCCTTCTTTCTCAGTTCATTATCCACGTCGCAGCACCTTCTCTCCGTCTTAAACAGGGCTCAATTTCCGAAAATGGGTATCCAAGGGGGCTTTTTGCTTTGATCATGGCCGCGGTACGTCTTCCTATCACATGTCGACGAAATCGGGCTGAAATGCGGCTCCTAGCTCGAACGTGCAGTACGATCTCTCTTGAAGCCTTCAGATGGGATCAAAGAGTTTTCGAATGAATATTGGGGCTCGAAGGTCAACATCTACCATTCTAGCCTTCGCACCATTGAAGAGGCTCGTTGGAATGAGATATTTGATGAGTGTGGCCTAGGGGTGGCTGGGGAGAATGCTGAGGACGAGAACAATCAGGCTGATCTGTCATTGCTTGACAACACTCGCGCGTTTCTGTTTGATTTCGCGAGTCCTGCAAAGCATCGCACCTGAGGATTGACTCCCGGTGTTCAGTACTGGACCGTACCGGTTAACCCTCACCTCACCTCACCTCCCAGATCCATAAAATTATCTTTCTCGTCGCTTTCTCGCTCAAATTTTAGTGATCATAGTCTATATCCATGCTTTTATTTACCTTTTTTACTAATCTCTGTTGCTTTTGCAACTTTTTATCGCTTTTTCAGGTTTTTGGGGCTGCCTAAATACCTCTAGTATGACCCGCTTTTTTAGAAATTGTACCTAGCTTTTTTTAATACCTAGTTTTCGGCTTTTTCCTGCTTTTTTCGACTTGATCAAGTCGAAAAAAGCAAAACGTGAAAGTTCTGATGTAGATGATGATGTTGTGTGATACGAACCTCCAATTACAATGTGATGGGAGATATCGTTAGTCGCTTCTCCCATCCGACAACATCCCTATTACTGTAATGTCGTGAGCTGTCGTGAGGACCTGTTCTTGTCATCCTCCGCTACTGTTGTAAGTGATGACGCTGGAATCGTGGGAATAATGACATCTTATCTTATCTCCTTGAGATCGCTCAGGTTCTTTTTGTGATGCCATTCTCCGTCTCAACATCGTCCAACGCTGCATTGCCAATTTGTGATGACTGGGAGCACAAGACGGAAAGGAAGGCAATGCGAGGAAACTAGGGTCATAAAGATATCCTATGATGGCCTGGCACGGGTGGACGGCTCTGCTAGATTCGGCTTCGGTGCGCAAACTCGAACTCTCTTTTCAGGTCAATGCTGACGACCAACTGACGACCTGCAGATGATACAGTTGCCCTCGCGTCAATTTCAGGCCCAATTGAGGTGCGACTAGCAGCGGAACTTCCATCAAAGGCGGCTTTCGAGGTCATTTTGCGACCTCTTTCCAACGTTCCTGCTACTGAGGCGAAATCCCTTGCAGCCAGCATTCGCTCATGTCTTCAACCTTCCTTGATTCTCACAAAAAACCCACGGACCCTAGTACAGCTGGTCATACAGAGCCTGAACTCTCCGAAGAGCTTTGTATGGCAGGTCGATCTAACAGCAGCCATGATCAACGCCAGTACCCTTGCACTCCTGAACGCAAGTTCAGTGCCAATGCGAGGTGTTGTTTCAGCAGTGGCAGTCGGCCGTTTGCCGGATGGTGCTCTCGTTGTTGATCCTGATGATGAGGAGACGAAAATTATGACGGGTGGCGGGTGCTTCGCCTTCCTCTTTGCAGACGGCGTTGGATTCGAAAATTCCAATTCGGATTGTGTTTGGTCCAGTTGGAAGTCTAGAACTAGGGAACATGATGAAACAGAGCTTTTCCGGGCAAGAGAATTGGCAAGGATTGGGGCAAGGAGTGTATACCTTGCCATGAAGCAAAGTGTTGAATCCGTGGTTTCGCCGGAGTCTTTGTCACAGGAGCATGTCAAGTCAGAGGTCGCCTCGCGAGATGAGGAGTCTTCAGATGACGATGCAATGGCGATCTAGATTGGTATGTTCAGTTTTAGACGTTACGTTCTGGGCGTTCGTAACGATGCACCCTAGCAGACAATGGTTTTTCTGAAATGCTTTCTCATCCAGTTTCAGGTACTGAATATGTATCGAAATCAGAACAAACTTTTTGCAAAGAGTTCGATTATCAGCCCTGCGTTTTCGAAAAGCAATGCATCAACCTAACGAGCCGTATGAAAGCAGCCAATTCCTGACTGATTATATGAACAGTCCCGCTTCGCATACATGTGAGGGAAGTTGACTATCTTGCCTGATCCGTTACGACATTCTTCGTTTGGCCTTGGGAGGAGGCATCTAGTGCGGCAGGTATGTGTGTCGGGTATCCCAAAGTCCTCGCAATCTCATGTTGGTCAGTCGAACGATCACATATCACTCTTTTCTGCTGAATCAGGTTTGCCCCATCGACGTCTGACACTGAAGAGATTCTTAATCGCATTCCCCTTATGTGCCACCGTGTTTAATTGCGTGTCCACAAGCGAAGCAATCTAGGAACTCGGTCAGTCGACCCAATTTCCTTCGCAACTGCATTGTGTGCTTAAATGGGAATGCCCTGTCTGTGGGTACTCGCCCTTCGTATTTGAACGAGTTTGAGAAGGCTCGGACTGGCTGATTCTCCCCATAGTTTCGCCTTTGTTTGTTGACCCTGGTCTACTTTTAGCCACCGTGAGGAATACGTCTGGTATGCGCATCTCTCATTCGAATTATTGCCCCTGCGGTGATACCCATGATATCTTTGAATGGACGTTGCGAAGGTAAACCACGATGCAGGTTGCACTGATTGCAATCTATTTGTTTGCGAAACAACTGCCCCTCAAGCAAACGCCTCCAACCATGCGGAGAACTTAGCAATCTCCGACGGACTGCTCTTTGTCCATCAGAATAGTGCAGGGTATTCTCCGACCAGAGTCAAACCTACCTCTTTAGCTCGACATGGAGGCTTCGTCCAATTTCGCTCGAAGGTCCGAGGTTGACAAACATACATCACTTTCGGGTACAACCTTGAGAAGCATCCTCAACGCAGATGGATTGATGGACCCAATATCCATCGAAGAACAAAATGTTCACGTCTCTTCGAGAATCGTTCAAAATCCATCTGTCTGATTGTGTCAGTCATGTCGTCCTCCACTGTTTCCTAAAATGTGCAAACCTTCCCGAGTTTTGATTGCCGATCTGCCACAGGTGACGCAAACTGAATAGGTTGCCGAATAACCTTTCCTCAAACCATCATCGCATAATTCTGAACTCCTTTACAGAATCCTAGTCATAAGCCTTCCACTAGGTCAAGGCGACCAATACATTTTAGAATTCTAGCCTATCGCCACCAAGCTTGCTGCGCGCGGAATGTTCCTTGAAAGAATCTACAACAGGTTGCATCAGCTTCTTGTCTCTTTCAGAAACAACGTTCCGACCGCCACAAGCCATACGACAGCGCCCAGTCCCTGAATTATTCAGTCATATTACGCACCTTTCACGTTCTGGACACCTCATGACCATGATATTGATCGAATGGTCAGTTATACTTATAGGATAGCTTAGCATTTCGATTGAGTATGCTCGGACGAGACCTTGTCTTTCGACCTCCTCGTGTATTCTGGTGCTACCCGTCAAGATGAAATTCCACCCGCTATCGATGTTCCCCCTCTCACTTCTCAGTCCTGAATGGCTTACAGATACCGGTCATATCGCCAAGGAAATTGAGATATTTGACTTTATCGTCATTGGAGGAGGGAATGCGTAAGTTTTCTGACTCTCAAGTTCTGTCATTATAGTTCAGATGTTTAATTTACATGCTTCAGTGGGCTGGCTGTTGCCAGTCGCCTATCGGAGAATCCTTCAGTCACAGTTGCTGTCCTAGAAGCCGGCCCGAATGTAGAACATCTACCAGAGGTAACAACTAACCTTTGCTCGCGTGCGATCACTGATCATCCAAGGTATACATACCAGGCCTCATTGGGACGGGGGAGTCGTTTACCACTCTGAATTGGGCATACCGCACAACCCCACAAGAGTATCTCGGCGGCAGGCAGCTGACTGTTGGTGCAGGCAAGGCACTTGGTGGAGGTACCGTCAGTGCGTTTCCTGCTTCTATAATTAGTCGCATGTTTTCCTCGATCAACTGATCAACGTCCGCAGTCAATAGCATGATCTTCGTTTGTGATCTTCTCTGTCCTGCTACAAATTGAATATCAAGTAAAACTCCTCTTAGCCTCGCGCAGAGAAGGAACAATACGATGCATGGGGTGCCCTCAACAACAATGACCCAAATTGGACCTGGGACTCACTATTGCCTTATTTCAAGAAATCAGAATCATTCACGCCTCCTAATGATGACCAATTGGCCAACGGCGCCCGATACCAACCAGAATTCCATGGCTTCAGCGATGAAGGTCGAGTCAAAACCGGATTTCCGAATTATTTCTACCCGCAATCGAAGATGTGGAGAGAGGCTTCTGGCTTTCTCCCCTCGCCTGATCTATCGAACGGAGATCCTCAAGGAACTGTAGGTGTGTCACCGAATACAATCGACGCTCAAAACAACACACGGTGAGTATTCATGCATCTCAATGCACGTTTGGAATTGAATTGCCTTACCTTCGGACACTGCACAGATGTTCCTCCGTATGCGCCTACTACACCCCATTCATGCACCGCCCCAATTTCCACGTGATGACCAACGTCTCTGTCACCCGCATTATATGGGAAGATGTGCCTCCCTCATCTCCACTTCAGCCTGGAGCTCCAAATTCACCACTGAAAGCCGCTGGCGTAGAGTTCCGCAATGTCAACGGACAATTACAACGACTTTATGTGGCAAAGGAAGTGATACTTTCAGCTGGGGCCATCGGGAGCCCAAAGATACTGGAACTTTCAGGTGTTGGGAATGCAACGTATTGTTTGCCATGATTTTTGTACCTCAGCTCGTCTGACTCTATCTCTGAAAGAATTCTGCGAAGCGCTGGAGTGGACACCGTTCTTGAGCTTCCGACAGTCGGCGAAAATTTAGCAGGTATGGCATTACTATTGCTGGACAGTATGATATGAACTTCATGATCACCTCGTCAGATCATGTACATGGCTGGGCGAACGCATTTACCAACGCTTCGCAAGTTCAGACCTCATCATAACTTGCGGAAACTTACCAATATCTAGATTGACGCGAGATATGATGTTTCTGGATCCAGAATTTCGCGAAGAGCAGCAGAATCTATGGTATAAGAATCGAACAGGTGCACATTCTCCTCCCCGAAACAACTAATCTGTTGTCTGATACTTTTCTCCACATGAGGTCTACTCTCCTCGGTTCCCAGGTCCCTGGGCATTGCTGCTGCATCGGATATCTTTACCGCACCCCAAATGACAAGCGTTGTGAGAGAAGCTCAGATTAACCTCAAGTACTATGCCCAACTCTTCTCCAACGGAAACGAAAAACTAGCCAAGGGTATTGAGGAACAACACAAAATAGCGTTGGACCTTTGGGAAAAAGATCGATCGGCGCCCCTGGAGCTCAATGTTGGTAAGTTGATTGATCACATACGTTGGTGGGTGCTACAAATGAAAGCTTTCTTGCAGAACCAGGTTATGCTGGCCCACAATCCTTTACGGATCGACCACGCAGAAAGTACACGTCCATTAACGCCGTACTTTTTGGCCCTCTATCTCGGGGAAGAACCCATATCACCTCGTCCGATCCCTTTCACCCTGCCGCTGTCGACCCTGCCTATTATGCCCATCCCTTAGACCTGATCACGCACGTCAAGGGCATACAACTGGCTCGCAAAATGCTGCGTGCACCACCTTTGAATACCATTTACCAAGGGGAATTTGAACCTGGCGCGGAAAAGGTATCAGATCAGGATGTAGAAGGGTGGACAAAAGATGTGGCGGCAAGTGACAATCATGTTGTTGGGTCATTGGCAATGATGCCGCAGGATTTGGGCGGTGTGGTGGATACGAAGATGAGGGTGTATGGGATCAAGAATGTGAGGGTGGTTGGTGAGTATCCTGTTTGCTTCCTTCATTGACTTGAACATAATCTCGTTATTGCATTTCAGATGCCTCGATCATTCCGTTTCCACTCAGTGCACATCTCGTGAGATTCTTTTCGGGCATTTCCCGAAACATCACTCAACGTATTTCCATTCAGATATCGACGATTTACATGATTGGAGAGCGGGTAAGTCTGGCATTTGTATGTTACTCCCTGAACTGAGAAGTCTTCTGCAGGCTGCTGATCTTATATCAATGGACCATTGACTCGAACAATACAACCATGTACAAGAGTTTGATCAATTATTTTACGCTGAAAACCGTTGGAAAACTGAGGCGAGACCCACCAGAGGCGCACCTCGACGAGAGAAAAGGAGGCAATGTGGATGCGATGCACCTAACGAGGCGGAGACCAATGTATATCTTGTGTTCTTTCGCCATGCTAGATAAGATAAGATGTCGCCCAAAATATTCTCATGAGATCCGATCATTTGCCAATTCATTACACAGCCACTCGAAGGATCTCCTGATTGGTTAGGCAATCTTGGCGTCACGGTCTTGACTTTAATTATTCTTGACGTTGACCACCACCTTCTTCCGTGGTCCGGGTTGGATCCGGATTCCTAAAGTTTGAAATACTCCTGCTCTCCCTCACAGTTCCAACCAAGAATGCCTTTCTCCGCTTCAAGCTCGAAATCCTTTGTCGTCGCGGTATCTCGGGCGTCTTTTGCCACTAGAAGCACGACAATAGCTTGGCATGGGTTTCACAGCTACAGCCTAGTGCATACGCAAAAACGCAATGTACTAGCCGACGAGCGGCGATCAGGTATGATACTCGCAACGCAGCACCCTGACGGCCATATTAACTAGTCGGGCTTCCGTGTTATAGTTTTCAACCACCACCACCGTCACCGTTCTACCATGAGGTATCTGACGACGGCTTGTGCTCTTGTGGGTCTTCTTCCTGTTGCATCTGCGGCCTCAGTCTTCACATTGCCTCCGCTTGCGAATTCTCTGGTCCAGCGGTCGAGCTCGACAGCATCGTGCAACCATACCCATACCAAGTTCCTCCCAGAAATCGAGGAGCTGTTTCATGGAAACAAGGAATTTGTTGAGAGCATGTCCAAGATGAACCCAGGATTATTGAAAAGCTTGGCTGTGGACGGACAGAGTATGTGTTGTCATTATTTTCCTCGTTAATTTCTCTTTTGAATTCTTTTGCAGAGCCCCCGTTCATGGTGGTGGATTGTTCAGATAGCAGGTGCGCTTCGAGTTTGTTACCGCTACAGAAAGCCTGCTTCATATATTACCATGATCAGGGTCAACGAGCAAGGTATATTCTCAGCTGGACCTGGCACAATGTTCACCGCTGGCAACATCGCAAACCAGTTCGACGAACACGATATAAACTCGTACGTAATATATAGATGACAGTGGTGTTTTTGCGCCCAGATTTTGACTCCTATCAGGAATGCTGTGCTGTCCTTCGCGGTCAAGACTTTGCAAGTCAAGCACGTCATTGTGATGGGCCACTACGGCTGCGGAGGCGTCGCAGCAGCCATGATGCCTATCGAAAAGGTAGAAATATCCAGTCAGTCGGCCGATGTGGCCGTTCAGAGCTGGATATACCCCATACGAGAGATATACGAGACCTCTGAGAGGTCCGTTTCCATTCGGTCTGGATTCAAGTACCTGTTCGATCAATTGACGAACGATATGGATAGACCAGCGATTGTTGAGCATCGACAGAAGAGCAAGATAACGCCCACAAGGGAGCCGCCATTGCTTCATGACCGTATGTACCTTTCAGCCATGTCGACATGATCATACTCACGCCAAGTCTCTTACCCTTT
The DNA here is from genome assembly GCA_014925845.1 of Crassisporium funariophilum. Classification (NCBI taxonomy): domain Eukaryota; kingdom Fungi; phylum Basidiomycota; class Agaricomycetes; order Agaricales; family Crassisporiaceae; genus Crassisporium; species Crassisporium funariophilum. Next base: position 2,747,614 of record JACGCL010000004.1, read on the forward strand.
CAAGCTGCATTCCGAGCCTTGGTTGAAGAAAACGTGAAAGCCAACACCGATAGGATCGCCAAATCTATCGTTATGCGAGACGTACGTTGCCATTGCGTTGCGTCCCGTCGAGCCCTATTTTATTGACTGTTCTTGCAGCACTACGCAGCCCTTGCCCTCGCTTCCTCGTCACCACCGTCACCGCCTGGTGCTCAAGGAGCCGCCGAGCCGCTGGTTGACGTGTGGATTCACGGCTGGGTGTATGATGTTGAGAATGGGCAGGTCTCAGATTTGGGAGTTAGCGTGGGTCCGCCGGGGAGGAAGGTGCCGCCTAGTCCATTTCCCCTCTTGAAAACATAGATGGATGAGTGTTGCAACTAATACCACCTGGTGCATCAAGTGTTCTGATTTGCGACTGAGATATTGCTGTATCCTGACTTCGCATACCACGTTTGGATTCGGCATTTGATGGGCAATCGTTGCGATACTCGGGTCATGAAAATCTTAGGGTCATTGTAGTCAATCAGGCGAATACCCAGAGCAAGAAAGATATCCTAATTACGAAATTACCGCCCTCCTGTCATCGTCATGCAATTACGAAGGTGAATCCCTGCAAGTTGAGTTTCAAGTTAAGCCACGCAGAGCAAAGTCAGATTTGAGAAGGTGACAGAACCGACTCCAAGTTCTCGTACGGCTGGGATCGCCGAGCTCGCCACCCAATCACAGCAGTGCATTGTGAGTGAAATATCAAGATCGAAGTGTCTCAGCAGTCAGAGAAATTTTGCACAAACCTCCTTTGACAAGCAAAAGCAGGCAAAAGTATCACGGGGTATGCGATTGCAAGAGCCATGAGAGCGATGCCTACTTTAATTTTGCTGTCTTCCTGAAAAAAAAAGTAAACAGGCTTTTTTTTCACAAGTCAAAATAATATCGCGCTAAACGCACCGTCACTCCAGCGTCGTGAGTGAAAATCGGAAACAGTCCCTTGGTGGATAGGCGATATGCTGCTCTGATGATATGGCTGATTTTACGTGAGTAGCTTTGTATGGACATTTGAGAAACAACATTGGAAGGTTATCAGAAAAGAATAATCATGAATATCGACTCAATTACCATACAGAATAGCCAATTCTAAGCTAGCTGAGGTGCGCACTTGGAGCAGCCCATGATTTTGCCATATACCTTTGTTTCAAGCTATCAGAAAACTTAGGGACACACAAACCTGTCCAAATGCATTGATCACACTTTCCAACATCACCCAACCGAATCGATCATGAGATACCAGTAACATTCCGGTTCAAAATCGATGTACAGCGATCCTATCGACTAGCATACTTCGAAACTTCAGGTTCTTCAGTATAAAAGATGGCCAAGCCTTGCTCGACATGCGCGATAAACATCGAGGGGACGAGAATCGTTGTTAATATTGATGATAGGTAGATACTGCTAAAACAATTGATATCCCGACAAAAGAAAACGTTCTTGATGTCGGGAAATGGACTCTGAGGGAGTTGAACCCTCGACCTCACGCAAGCACAAAGATGCAAAGCGTGCGCGCTAACCACTGTGCTAAGAGCCCAATATGTGTTGAGCGCTAACGTAATGCTCCGATCCTCAAAGCGGGTGAAGAGAATATATGAGCGCCTATCACCGGGATGCATACGGTTTCATTCACATGCCGACAAGGATGTAGAGTTAATGCAGATCAGGGTTAACGACAATCAACGCCGATATAACCCGAATAGGTGGCCTTACGATGGCGTTCATTCGGTTCCAAACATTCATAATTCATTTGTTCATCAACGGCTAAAGCATTTCAAGGTCGAAACTAAGACTTGCTATATAAACTGCAGGAATGAACGATTACAAGAATCATGCCGAATGATAGACCTTCTTCCCAAACGAAACTTCAACTGCTTCCTTGTTCGTATTATATCCCCACAAACTGCATTTTGCTATGTTCCATGGTATACATCTAAAGAGCCAAGATACCGGCGAGCATGGCGGCAATGGCGCCACCGTTCACGATGAGTGAAGAAGCTGAGCCAGTGGAGGTAGTGGAAGAGGGCGAAGTGCTCGTCGGGGTGGTGGTTCCGGTGGTTGTTGCCGAGGCAGGAAGGGTGAATGAGACGACGTTTGTGGTGGTTGCGGTGCCAGTAGCGGACAGGCCAGCTTGGAGAAAGGGACAAATGAGGATCAATAAGCAATTTGCAATGTGTGGACCTACCAGCACTACATTGCGCAGTTTGAAGAGCGAGGGCTCCCGCAACGTCAGAGGGTGAGCAGTTCTTTTGGAGACAGGCTCCCGCATCTGCTTGGAATTGGGCAGACTGGCAAACACACTGTGGGTCGGTGCTAATGGTCATGTAACGATGGTCAGTGCTGGAAACATCAAGTGTACAGCGGCATACTAACAAGGCACAGCCGTTGGTTTTTGCAGCTGGTCCAATGCAAGCAATAACACAGGGTGTGAGGCCTGGAATGCCGGTTGGGACCTGCGCGTTTACAACGATGGTGGCGGCAGTCAAAACGAGGAGAATCTTGGAGAACATCTTGGATATAATTTTGTGGTCGTGAATGGAAACGTGTAAGGACGTGAATCGGAGTGGGGAACGAAGAAGGGGTGGCGCCGTCGTTCGATTTTAATGCGCTTTATATAGGCGGTTCCGAATGTGATCACATTCATTCTAGTCTGCAGGCGTGGGAGTTTGGGGCCATGTGGTGCTGAGGGGTCTCCCCACCACACCCCTGTTTGCTCAAAAAGTGGGTCCTGTCCAGTGTCCATCACATTCCCCCAAGTACCATGGAGCCCATATTTCTCTGGATTTACGCTACTCGGAGTTCCCTTATATTGGAAGCAAGTTGTGTAAGTATGAGATGTAAGTATTGACTGGGACATGCAAGGGGCATTGAACCTGGGCCTTAATTTCAAACCCTTACGCATATCATGACGAAAGGAAAGACGTCGCCACCCCAGCCTCACGCCCTCCGCAACATGCTGCTGCCATCCCTCCAATAATACGGTATGCATAGATTCTCGTTGGCTATGGCAACTGGACACTGTCGACGTTAGCGTGAATAAGCAATGTCACCAACAACATTCAAGGCGTAACACTTTTTTCAAGTCTCCAGACACTTACGGTTGACACCTTCCCCGCGAGCCTTTCTGAATAGCCGTAAAGCATACGAGCTTGTCATGCGGATGGATGCCTCCATCAATAATCCCACCCTAACTTCATCTTCTGATGTAGAATGAAGAACGTCGAGCATGATATCCGTTGTCAATCCATGGCTCGGAAAATGGCATAGGTCAGTTGAATTAAACTTTGACCTTGTAGGCAATATGTCCACTGGCTCGACACTTGTAGTCCTTCCAGATAATGCAATTCCGATCACTATAGAATCAAAGTTGGGCGAAAATGACTTAGTCAAGCTGCAATCCGAAATTGCGAAGGACCCTCTTTCACTATACAGTTACCAGCACGAGATGTGCAAAAACTATCGTCCACCCTAACACATTTCGCAGCTTCACGTTTCCTTTCTTCTTTTCTTCATGGGAGGGCTGACTGAACCCTCACAGAGAGCAGCACTGACTTTGACGACAGAAGCAACGGTGCAATCAAGCCATGCGGTTTCAAAAGATGGTTTGCTTTCAAAGCCTACGAAGCTTATTACTGCTATTTTCAAGAAGGGAGTTCCGCCCTTACCATCAAACCTTTCGTTTAACCTTTGAAAGATTCGGAGTATGGCCAACGTAGTTTTTTGGCCATAAAGTTCGTTCACGCATTTGTTTTGCTCATTTAGCCCCTGACGATCTGGGTTAGCTTGTGGCTCGACTCGACTCGACATATCTGAAAATGTTGTTCTACAGTAGGGAGTACTAACGAATGGATAAATAGGGATTCCTGTTTCCCGTAAACGCTTTTGTTGAGTAATCTTTACAAGGACTCAGGGTTTGCATTGCCAACTGAAAGAATCAATTCTTTTGCGGCTGAAGAACGAGGCGTTATTGAGCATCTGAACGGCTTCGGCATGCTACATCAAGCAAAATACACAATTACCAAGCAGACTGGGGAAGTAAAACACGACTTACTTTACCAACGCTGCGATGTACTCATGCGTGAGTTGGATCTCATTTCCATGCTCGTCTTTAGCTTTCTGAATGTCGTAAACCGCGAGCAAAGACGCGACTGCAATCCAGATTGTGGAGAAAGCCATGTATCGACCAGGGCATATCCTGAGGAACATCAGTGAAAATATGGTAGGAATGTCAAGTGATTACCGTCTACCAAACCCCCAACATGCATGCGCAGGATCCCGAATGGACTTATCCAGTTCACCGTCCTTCATGAATCGATCGGGATTGAAGCTAGATGAGTCGTGGTATGTATCCTCATCTCGGAGCATTGCCCTGCAGAATTTCAAGAATCTGGGTGATGAAACTCGTACCCGACGTCGGCGGACATACCACGAATTAGCAACGATCATGGAACCAGCCGGGAGACGATATCCCTTGTATTCGTCTTCCACTGCGAGAAAATGGGGTATGCCTATAGATGGAGTTCGCGAGTCGTCGTCGTTAACAGAGACTTACTGAAACATGGACTGCATACCGAATGGGATGACGGCTCGCCAACGCAAGCTCTCCTTGACGATAGCAGTGATATACGGTAATGAGTTTACGTCTTCAAAATCTGGCATACAGGCGTTCCCCAAGACGCTGTCCAATTCATGCTGTGCCTTTTCCACGACTTGTGGATTCTCTAGAAGACCAAGGATACACGAAGCAATTGCAGCAACGGTCTGCTTCGAAGATTAGAGTCCTCTCATTATTCGACTCAGAAACATACAGTGTCCGAACCAGCTAATCTGGGTGAGCTCAGGTACTCACGCTGTCCGAAAGGCTGGCGTACCTGCATACAAAGTACCCGCCGTGGCTTTGATGATTTCATCGTTGTACGCGTCATCCTGTGACCCATCTTCCACTCTTTGAAGACAGGTAGACACAAATGAAGTGGCGGCAGTACCCTCAGCCTGTTTTGACAGTCAACAACGGTACGTTAAATCTCGGAGGACAATTAAATGGACCGACAATATCTCTTTGAGTGGCGGCATAAGGGAGATCAACCATCGCACGGGCTAATTTCCTCCATTCGCGTGCTTTGCGCTTGAATGCGGCGCCTGGCATCCAATCGGGGACATGTTTGAGTATAGGTAGCATGTCGACCAAAAAAGCTCCAGGAACGATAGCTTCAATCATCGGACCGACTCCCTTTTCCGCAGCCATGACGTAGGGATCATCGCGATCTTGCACCTGTATCCCATAAGCTATTGACATGACAATTTCTCCTGCCATACTGGAGAAGGTGAGCGATGGAGAAGCTCACTTTTGAAAATATTCTTACTGCGACAGGTTTCCCAGCACGTCATCTGGCGTCTCCAGAAATCGACGTACCATGTTACGTGACGATGTTGAAAGCTGTGAATGATATCCGGAGGCAGCGGCTGGGTGGAAATGATGATGCATGAGGCGACGGTGCTTCCGCCTGACACGGATCAGAATCGTGCTCCGAGTGTTAGTACAGGCTCACCATCGATCACCTGTAAACGCACGCAGTTGACAATTAGTAATGCTGCGATAACAATAATCTGAGATTAGTGCTATACCATAATCCATTGCCCCTACGTTGAAGTCCCACCCCATTAACTCATTGCACATAGGTAATCTCACTCTGATTACAGTGAGGTGCGGTATCAAAATTTCAGCACCTACATATACATAGATGAACAAACCTGCCAGAATAAATTGAAGATCGTTTCTCCAGGAGTTCCATGGCTGCTTCGGCAGTGTCGAGAACAATGATAGGAGTCCCCACAATGTTCAAATAGATGATGTCTGTGTCTGCGCAGCTTCTTACGTGGATCACTGTAATAATAAGAGGGGAAGACACACTGTATTCTTTGCACCACTGATGGTAAGTTTCGCAGATGGAACTTGTAGGAATATCCCATAGGTTTCCTACTAGCGGGAGTCCCCTGGGCCCTGGAGGAAAAGGCAGAGACTTCCTAGCGCGTCTCTGATATAGGTAGGCAATTGCCAGAGCAGCGATAGCAGCGGCAACGTCGACACGCGAGATGCTTGACACAGAATTGCCTGCAAACATGAGTGGGATGGAGATTAGGACGGGACTGAAGCTTCATATAAGTGAATATTCTAAGATCGATAAGGTCAAACCCGATCACGGTCGCAGAGTCATACACAGGCTTTCGCGCTAAAGCAGCCTCGAGTGATCATAGAGTGCAAACGGGCTGTTCCGCGGGGAATTCTTCACACATCAAAAGTAGGGGGCGCATCGAACGCGAAACAAGGCCAACTCAGTGGCGATTGTAACCAGTCTTAGTTTGGTAGATAGACCATCGCAACTTTGCTTCGTGAACTTATGAGCGAAAATGAACGTTCGTTTGAAGGATCAAGTCCAATACCACAGTTCTCAGAAGGTTGATGATGACGACTATTACCGGAAACCACTATCTGGAATGGAACAGAATGAGTTGGAAGTATGGGGGCATAGGGATGTAGGGACGATATCCTTTCATCTTAGATAAGTGCAACAAGTACTTCAACACCCTTCTCCCTTCCAACATCCTTCCAAGCCGATAGGCGACCAAGTTTGTCGAGGAATGCGCCTTACAAGATGTACACTGACCTACTTTGAAAGCGGCACTAGGTGCGGTGCGGCCAGGTGACTCAGGGGTATCGAGGTTACCCCTCGCAGTCGTGAGGGTACCATTCCGTGCACAAGCCTCAGTAGCCTAAGGCCTGACTAGACCTCGCCCCGGGTAACACAGTGGTACGAATTCCTTTCCTTGTTGATCTTCAACACGTTGAGCGGTCAATAAGTCTCAAATTGCTGACCAGATTCAATCGTTAGCAAGTTTGACGACAACGTCAAAAATTCTGACGGCCATGTGCATTGGAAGTTTACAAATCGGATCGGAAATGATGCTTGCATTATCGCAGTTTGAAGACAATAATCTTTACCAGTGTACGCGCGTCTAGGAGAAGAATTTTCCGACCTTGGGTGGTAAAAGCATTGTTCCACGCCCGGATCACAACGGTCCGAGAGCTTCATGCTTCCCCTCATCACGCGTCATGTGGTACGCTCAAAAGCCTACTTGGCAATTTTTGTGGACGCATCCTTGGAACGCTCAACATTACTCTCCACAAAAGATAATCAGAATAAAAAATCTCCATGTTTTACGAGCGAGGATGATTTGTGAGAAGCAAAATTACGATAATAGCATCTTTCTCGCAAACTTCTCCTGGCAGGAAAAGTCGAATGTCATCCATTCGTAAATAGACGGAAGAACGTTAGCCGCCGGTCCGAGGTTCGTGCAAGGATTCACCGGCTCGAGGGCTGGAGTCTCTTAAAGTCTCTCGTTTTGCTTATCTCTTCCATCTCTCCAACCACCACCCCTCACAACTGAAGCAATAATGTCTACAACTCCAACAATCAAGCTCAACAGCGGCCATGAGATGCCCATCGTCGGGTACGTTGACCTCCAAAATCATGCGTGGTTGTCAAAGGATCGTCACTCATCGATGAACCGTTGATCATATTGATCAACAACAGATTCGGAGTGTGGAAGGTCCCTACCGAAACCGCTGCTGACACCGTCTACAACGCCATCAAGACTGGATACAGGCTTTTCGATGGTGCATTTGGTATGCGCTGATTATCTTTCCGTCCCTGGTCTTTCAATATCTCATTCTCTTTACTTCACAATGGCTTGCTGAACAGATTATGGCAACGAAAAGGAATGTGGTCTCGGCGTGAAGCGTGCAATTGACGAAGGCCTTGTAAAACGTTCCGATCTATTCATCACATCCAAATTGTGGAATACATTCCACGAAAAAGAGCGCGTAGAGGTCATCGCGAGGCAGCAGCTCGAATGGTGGGGTCTTGAGTACGTACTTTTCACCCTTCGCATTCCTCGTATTCTAACACCATGCAAAGGTATTTCGATCTCTTCCTGATCCACTTTCCCGTCGCCCTTGAATACGTCGACCCCGCCGTTTCGTACCCATCCGGCTGGGCCAAGCCCGATGGATCAATCGTCCAAGCCCGCGTTCCCATCCAGGAAACCTACGAAGCGATGGAGAAACTCGTCGATCTTGGACTTGCTCGCTCCATCGGTGTTTCCAACTTTCAAGGAGCACTGCTTATGGACGTGTTGAGATATGCCAGGATCCGTCCGGCAGCGCTGCAAATCGAGCACCACCCTTATTTGGTGCAGGAAGAGTTGCTGAAGCTGGCCAAGGCTGAAGGAATTGCTATCACCGCATACTCGACGTCCGTCTTGAATCTTTTTACGCCTTGATCTCATCTCTAATCTTATCTCAATCTTGTCCCCATCAGATTCGGCCCGACATCCTTCGTCGAGCTCGACTGGAAAAAAGCCCACGACACACCCAAGCTCTTCGAACATAACACCATCACATCCATTGCCTCCAAGCACAGCAAGTCTCCTGCGCAGGTAATCCTTCGCTGGTGCACCCAGCGTGGCATTGCTGTCATCCCGAAGAGCAACACTCATTCGCGGCTGGTGGAGAATCTGTCGGTGGCGAGCGGCTTTGAGTTGACGGCTGAAGAGATTCAGGAAATTTCGGGGCTTGACAAGGGTTTGAGATTCAACAACCCACCGGATGTAAGTGTTGACTTTCCTTTAAGTCGACGAGGGAGGGAGTTTTACTGATTTTGTCCCTGTTGATTTGCAGTACCTTGGCACACTCTACATCTTCGCCTGAGATTCTGTTTGGCCGCGTTTTTATGGTTATACTATGCTCGTCAGAACGTGTTTGGGTATATCTTATCACCAGGATATACCGAAAGAAAGGGAATATTGATGTAGTTGTACAGGATCGAGAATAGAAAGCCGAATTTCTTCTTATGACTTGATCCCAAACGCGTGACCAGCAAGAGCGAAGGTTGCGGGCGATTATGCAGACATAAGGCAAGACTCAATCAGCTTCATAAACTCTGAAGAAGGGGTAGGAACAAAGTCGTGCCTTAACCAGCTCCAATGTCCCACTGTCACAAAATGGGTGAGAACCTTTTTACTCTTCTCTTCCCAGTTGAAAACCAAGAATGAAAGACGACGGCTATGTACTCGTATGGCCTGCGTAGCACGAGACCTTGAATCTGCTGCGCTATGTCGAACCAGTGATACACATTTGGTTGGGTTCTTGGGCATGACGAATAGTGGGGTGGGTGTTTCTAAAGACGACTGAAATTTCTCAAGGGAACTTCGTCGCAACCGCCAGCTCAGTCAGCTCACCCTTCGAAAACTGTATTCTCTCTGTGCGTCTGACTTCGATTTCCAGTTAACGCCATGTTCGAATCATTGTTGGTATCAGGACAGCTATGTTTAAAAACTTGGAGAAGCTTTCGAGTATGAAGCGAGACCCCATCAGAAGTCTTTTTGGGTAGACCACTTTCTATTTTTGAAAGGTTCCTCGGACGTTGAGAGAGAGAGAGAGAACCAGTATTGGGGTCCCAGAATTTTGCATAAAAATGCAAGATGTCTTGTGGAAGAGGAGCGAGCTCTTGCCCCAATCACCCCAAGAAAAGCTGTGGTCTGAAAGATGAGGCTCACGAACGGCTTCGCCTACCTTCTTCTCGTGCTTTCCTCCTCACTCTCGGTTCTAGGCGCAGTCACCCCAGCCGTCCCGCCAACACCTATTGTTGACCTCGGATATTCAAAGTTTCAAGGAGTCCCATTCCAGGATACCATCGCCAACACAACTAACACCCAATTTTTGGGATTGAGGTATGCCGCACCTCCTACAGGTTCGTCATTGTCTTGCTCGTTTCTTCCTTTCTTCCTAACTAGCTTTCGTGACTGTCATGTCATGATAGGTACCCTCCGTTTCTCCGCGCCGAAATTACCTGCCACTACACCAGGTGTCCAGGTGGCCAACCAGGAATCTGCGCGGTGTTTTTCAGCAGGGTCGGGTGGTCAACCCGCCACACCATTCAGGATTGGTGGTATTGCCGCGCTTTCAAGGAGAGGAGGTCTCGTGCCCCCGGTGAATGAGGCCCGTGACGAGGAAGCGGTAACTCCAGGGTTCTCAGAGGATTGTTTGTTTCTCAAGTAAGATCCTAATACGCTTTGTATGCAGTATCCGCGGTCGGTTGCACTAATGCATGTGGGCATTGTGTAGTGTTTTCGTTCCTGGGGATTTGGGACAGAAGAAGGATCTTCCGGTCGTTTTCTGGATTCATGGGTACGTCTCAATCCATCATCGACCTTTCCTTCATCTTTGCGCTTTACAATGCTCACTTTTGGGGTAGAGGCGGATATGTAGGCGGTAGCGCTTTTGGGTTCGATGGAAACGACCTGATACGAGAAGCTGGGGGAGGCGTCGTTGCAGTCGTTATTCAGTATAGGTTAGGTTTGTTTGGTTTCATGCCAGGCGAAAAGGTGAAAGAAGGTGGCGCACTAAACGCCGGTTTATGTGAGTGCCAAGTTCGTTCACCCTCGTTCGGTTAGTCTGACGTGCTATTACTCAGTGGATCAACAGTTTGCTTTGCGCTGGGTACAACAACACGTATATAAAGCCACTTCATCCTTGAGTGCTCACGCTTACGTTCTGAATTTTCATTCTTCTAAAGATCAGCAAGTTCGGTGGTGATCCACAAAAAGTTACCATCTGGGGAGAGTCTGCTGGTGCTGGCTCAGTCTTGCAGCATGTGGTCGCGAATGGGGGAAATACACAACCTCCGCTGTTCAGGGCGGCAATCACGAGCTCTAGTTTCCTACCGTCGCAATATCAGTTCAACGACCGTATTCCAGAGGTGCGATGTTTTACAGCATATATACTTTCCGTATTCACGTTATGCGAGGGATAGATTCTTTACAGCGAGACCGTTTCCCAAACCAAGTGAGTGTTGCTGTTTTATGTGAAGGTAATTTCGCAAAGCTGATCGGACACGAGTGCAGCTGCACCGCAGCGAAAGACACCCTCGCTTGCCTAAGGACTGCCGATGTAAATGCCCTCCAGGCTGCAAACACTGAAATCAATAGCAGCGGTTTCTTCGGTACTTTCGTCTTTGTGCCTGTTATAGATGGGACATTCATCACGGAGCGACCAACTGAGCTCTTGAGGCAAGGGAAAACCAACGGGGTGTGTCATACTCTTCTTCGTAAGACGCGTAGTCAAACTTACGCCAGAAAAACAACCATTGTTATAGGAAATCTTATTCTCGGTCACGAACACATTTGAAGGCGCTGCTTTTGTCGACCAAAGTACGGCATCAACTGTCCAGATTCCGACCTATCTTTCGCAGTTGTTCCCGAACTTCAGTCCGAGCGAAGTCAACGCTGCAGCAGCGCAATATGCCGGACTTGGAACGAATATATTCCAGGCCATTGCAATCATGGGCGAATGTAGGTTTTGTTGGTCTTTTCTAGATATTGATATCTCAATCGCAAACACTGCAGCAATTTTTATTTGTCCGACATATTTCATGCTACAATCCTTCGGGGGTCGTGGTTTCAAGGTGAGTTCTACCAACTCTGCAAACTAACGTGCATCTTATATATGCGCGCTCGTAAGGGTGAATTTGCCATACCCCCTGGCGGACACGGAATGGATGTTTCATACTACTTCCCTTCGTTCGTGCTTTCTCTTTCGAGTTTTCATTGGTGGCATTGAGATTATTTACACTCCCGCTTCATTTTATAGAATGAACGCCAACGGAATCCCCGCATTTGGTAACCCAGCCTTTGACAAATCCTTCTCGGAATCGTTCCTCAATTTCGCTATGGCTCTCAACACGAATGCAAAAACGGACACTTCGAATATAACGCCCACTTGGGGGTTGTGGGATGGAGCAACTGAAATGTTATTCAATAGGACGGAAGCAGGTGCTCCAGATATCCGGGCGGTGAAGACGTCAAGCGCGCTTTTGCAGCGATGCCAGTGAGTCTTTTGGCTGAATACATCTTCATTGGGATGGAGTTGTTTATACTGTACGCAGGTTCTGGCAGAGCGTCGCAGCTGCTACTGCTCAATGAGGACACTGTCTGTAATCATGGAAGATATAAATACGACTGGAAATTTTTGTTTCATCTCTAGCCTGCGAAGGCAGAGATATGGAACGTGGATGGAGTAAGATGTAGGAAATGAGAAACCTGGCCGAAGTCGACAATGAAATGTGTCCCGAAAATTTCCCATGATGAATGTACCGGATTTTTCACTGGTCCCTCAACGATCTGGATCGCAGCTGCTAGAGCGCCTCCCGCATACCAGGTGGTTACTACAATGTCATGATGAAAATGTCATCCCAGTATGACACGAAACGATTTTCCAGGCAAAGGCACATGCTTGCGCCACACAGCTTCATCGCTGTATGCACGCGGTGGAATTTCTCGCCATCCGGGAAGCGTCCCGTCCAGGCCATGGGCATCTACTCCAAACCTGAATCTATCTGGGGTTCCTGGGCACAGTTAGCACTGCGAGATCTTCCATGTTGAGTTGTGAGAGACTGGGATTCACAGACCTTCGACAGCAGGAGGACGGAGGCCCTTGGGAAAGTTCAGCTGCTTCACAAGGGACACAGCTTCCTGTGTTGCGTTCAAATGTATGAACGGCCAGAGATATTACTGTATGTTCTCACCTGGAAATTGCGGGGACGAGACATGTTGAAATAACCGTGACCGCCACCGTCCTTGTGCTCGGCGGCAACCAGCCACATCTCATTGACTGGACCTGAAGCCATCTTGAGCGCAACCCTCATCATAACAGCTCCATGCAGAAAGGACGGCTCGTCCATATGGATTGGAAAAACGCCAATTTCATCATCCGGATTGACTACCTGTGCCCAATGTCGAGGTGCTACGTCGGCCCATACAAAGGTTTCTCTTTTCGATGGAGTTCCAATTTTGAGTACAACACTCTCTGGCTTCGGATCGTCCAGATACGTCCCCAAAAGCTCTATAGCGAGTGACACCGCTTCCTGGAGCGAGATCGCATAAGTCGATGGCTGAACATCTCAGAGAAACCGAGACATACCTCGTAGGATGTTGGTAGAGGCACCATTGCCCGCTGTGGAGTCATCGGCACTCCTCCGGATATTATGGAGAGAATGATTCTTCCCACTTTCGTCTGCGATTCCCTAGGCATTTCAGCACCATCGATAATAGTGGAAGTCTCAGAAATCGGGTGTTTAGTGAACGAATGAGCTCGGCTGGGAAAATCTGGATTGTTCATTGCAGATGAAAGCTACGTGGCGCTGGACTGGGCGGGAGGGACTTATAAGGACGGTTGAGTGGAGTGTATATGACCTTACGTGCTTGCTCCTAAACTTAGTTCAAATGTGCGAACTTCTGCTACATAATTGGACCGGTGGTGGTAGACAAGATTGAGCGTCTAACAAGAACCTAAAGGTCAAAGGGCCCACCAGACTGATGCATTCGAGAATGCTCCAGCATTGTCACATCCATGGCCATCATCAGTTGACCCCAAGCCCGATACGACGAACCGTTCTACGACTTCAAGTACATCCATGATGAGCTTATAGCTCAAACATCAAGGGACAGTGGCACTGTTGACGTATGGATGTATCTTCAGAATATGGTGCCCTGCAATAGGACTCTGGATCGAACATATGAAGATGAGACGAGAGGACGTCTCCAAATAGAGGGTAGTGGGAATGGATCATAGCGTTGGAGTGAGAGGAGAACCGCGCCACGTCTCCATCCGGATAATTAACACTATAGCTGTCGTTTGAAAGAAACGATTGCTCCACCATGTGGAAGACCATTATGCACACAGAAAATCAAGTTCGAAAAGGAGAAGGCAACATAATTCTGGGGGCAGACAATTCCCCAAAACAGTGTAGTGACCTTTCCATTCCCCCTTAACCAATCCTTACATTAGAGTAGGATGGCAGGAGGTATGGCAGTAAGGCCCCCGAGGCCTGAGGCCTGATGCATAAGCGTAAGGGCCGCAGGCCACACCTGGCCTGGTGAGGTAAACAGGAATAGCCGATGCACGCCGGAATAGGAGGACAGTGATTCGAGCCTACAGAGAAGATTATATCAACACGCCAGTCATCCTACAGCACACCCTCGACATCGAGGTGTATTTCCCAAGCGGCTAAGGTGCACGATATCCTGACTCGCCCTCAACCTCCTTTCATAGTTGCATCAGGTCCATTATCATGCCAACTCAAAGAAAGCTCTCTGAGAATTGTAGGCGAGGTGAGAAGTAGAGCAAGGAAAACGAGGCGAGGGTGGCTGACAAGGTGTTGACAAGGTGTTGCGAGAGAAGAGACGGTCATCCAGCGATAAGCGGCCCGCAGAATTCCCACAGCGTAAGCAGGCTTGCTCGAAGGTGCTCGCATGCTTGAACTATTTCTAAGGAAACCGTGTCTCTCTCGATCAGGGCAGCGACGCATGGCTCTCTTTCGCGGATAATTTTCTGTCGGTATACCAGATGAACAGCTCAATGGACTTATTCTGGATGAAATCAGTCAAGCAGAATTAGACATGTCCACCGGGACCAACCGCATTCAGGGGCTTCCCGCATAACACTGCTTCACTGTACAAGGAAGGACCTTGCGCGACAGGCTCGGACGTCCTCTCGCACGTTAGACAGAATGTGAATATAGATCCTAAAAATCGCCGACTTTCTTACCTATATATTTATATCCGTGACTTCAGTGGTGTATATATAGTGTGATCTCGGAGGCTAATGTTTCTTTATGAAGGGCAAGGGGTATTAGGAATGCTCGGAGGTTTTTGCTGAGCTGGAGATTTTTCATGAATAGCTCGTAGACAATTAGTCCTGTAATGTCAATTTCCCCCAACGTTATTCCGATACTCCAAAGATTCACCACACTTGATAGGTTTCGGGGATGGAAGAAGACCACGAGAGCCTGGAGAGTGGTCTATTGTTGCTGGCAGGTCGAGTTGAACACCATGCTAACTCGATCAGCTGAGTTCGCTTGACAATTCAATCAAGTAAGTCGAGGTCGAGTCGAGTCGAGTTGAACTCGTGAGTTTTGTTGGAATGTAGTCCAGCACATCTAGGACATTGTATACATCTCCATCACCAGGCCTTCAACAGGAGCCGATGTTGTCACCTCCAAGTCACAAAGAAGGTAGAGCGGCCAAATCTACCCTCCATTATTCATTCGACGATCCTCGCGACGCAATGGGGAAAGTGCGCTCTGAACAGGTTTACACTGATACTGATCCGCAGACTGCAGGTATTGACTGGCGAGGCGAGGGCAGGCTATGCCGTGTGCAGATGCGTCTAGTCCGCTTTGAATAAATGGAGTGCGCGCGCAGCTAATGTGTGGCTGCTGCTGATGTGGTTCAGGCAAGAATGCTTGATGTGGGCGCAGCGGCGTGTAGGAGCCGTCACTTCAACGGATGCGAGTTAAGTTAGTGTATAGTGCTGTCTGCGCCGGCGGGGGAGAATGCCACATTGCCTCGATGAAGCGTAGGTACGCCTGCGGTGCCAGTGCCACTGCGTGATACGCGTTTGGACCCGACGTCGTGTCCCGTCGCGTCGGTGAGATAAAAATAGAGATAATTGGCATCTTGAGTTTTATGCTTGTTTTATCCGTTTGGGTTTACGGATGCGCTGTCTTGTCTGTGTCGGAGTGGCAGGTTGATCGTGATTGGTGACGAGGTTACGCGAGGCATGGGGTGGGTGGGTAGGAAGTCGGGTGCTGAGCACCTCTGTATGGAATTGTGGGTGGGTTTCTTGCCATCGTCATTGCCATCGCTACGCTATGCCTATGATACTAACTTTCGGATTTTGACATGACATGGCATGACATTATCAGCGAGGTTTCAAGCAAGCATCAAACGTGCGCTCACTCCCTTTTCCAACTCACCTTCACTCCCACCTACTCACTCACTCACGCAACACTCACGGTGCTAGTTCCTAATCCATCCTGATTACTCGATTCCTCCGACTCCTTCGAGAAAACGCCAGATCGGGTGACATGCATATTCGTGCCGATTTACGAATGCCAATGACAGCACACGTACGTGTAAGTGTAAGCGATGTATGTTTGCCGAAAGGAAAGGAATGTATATGGCATACTTAGGAAGCTCTAGTATGACATTTGACATATGGCGGATTGGGTTGATTGCAATGATATATGTTGGAATGGGAATTGGAGGTTTGAGAGGTTGGGAGGGTTGTGCGTTTGGACTGGACGTGGCCGAAACGAAATTGAGGATGGCTGTGCGGATGATTAGTATGCTAGAATCTATGTAGAACCGCGAATATGTGGAAGGTGTGCGAGGTGTATACTGAGGATAGAGTCTTGAGTATTGGGGTCGCAGGTTCTGTTCTGCTGAGTAGGGACATTCGTTCGTGGTTTGCCATGACCCTGACACACTCGGGAAACAAACATTTCGGCCAATACGCTGTATCATGAGTATAATCAGCAAGTATACTAATCATCGAAATCATCGGGTGCCGGCTGGCCAAGCAGAGCAAGCAAAAATTGCTTCACGGTCCAACTGCCGAAACTCAACTTACGCCCGACTTGTGCAGCTCAGCCTTTCTCGCGCAGCTCCAGCAGGCTCCAGCGGTGCCGGTACGCCTCAAGACCGAGATTAAGACGTCGCGGATAATTGCATTCATAGAAGAAGAAGAAGAAACACCGCGTGCACCCTGCAATATGACATGCGCTCGCCCATCTGAGGTTGTCCGGTGTCTTAGGACTTACCTTCGTCATGAGGAGGTGCTGCAACGGGGTCCCGAGCCGTATGTCAGTCCAATGTCAGCGGGAGCGTACTCGTATGGTGTGGTGTTATATATAGGTTGTGGATGAGGGTGAGGGTGATTGACGTGATACGTTGGTGGGATGATTGGAGGAGGAGGACCTTGAAGCCCGGGTTTTGTGATTGCGTCACGGCGTTGATTGGGATATTTTTTAGGTTGGGTTTGGAGATTTAGATGGAGGTGATGTGATGGTGGAGATGTAATGAGCGGAATAGCTGGGATGGGATTGATTCGCCGATGGTGTTCGGGATACTTGCTGTATTCTAAAGATGTAGATGGGTTGTTCAAGATGAGCAATATAGCTTCAATGGATCTTTGCCTTGCTGTGGGCAAGGTTAATTTGGGTGATCATGATGCGGCGGATCTCACAGCACTGCTGTGGGGGCTTTGGTGATTAGTGATTATTGCATTACGATGCGACGGGATGGGAGTTGTCTTGCTGATAGTAAGATGATCGTCGTTGCGGATGTTGGATTGTTCAGTGCCCGTTATGTGTTTAATCGTCTTCGGTCAGAGATAATAACTTGATAATAACAGTCGGAAGAACGAAGCCTGAATCGACACTACTTGCCTCGCCTAAATTATCATCTCATGTTTGATATACCACATATCCTAAATTAACGGGGACTCATGGTCTGTTTGCGGGTACGGTTTGTTGGGTTATCACGATGCGGCGGATGGGAGTAGTGCCGTGTGCACTGGTGATTCATCGTATTGCAATTTGACGAGATGATGCTGTAGAGGTGGTGTTGTATCAATAGCTACATGATTCGCGTTGCTGATGTTGGATTGTTCAATGCTCGTTACTTATTTGTTGACCATCCTGGTCGGAGGAGATGACAGTGGGTTGCACGAAGCCTGGATCTACGCTACTCGCCTCGCCTATAGCCCAGCAGCATCTCAGTGCATATGTTAATCTACCCCATCTCCTGAATTGGGTCAATGATCATGCAGATGAAGATGAAGTTGATGGGTGGCGGTGACGCCAACTCCAACGATCTGACAATCTGTTTAATTAAACGAACATGCAGCCCCTTCATTTCGCATTTCCAGCAAGTCAGTAACATATATCATATTTCACTCAGTCCGACTCGGACACGATGAACACCGGCATGCCCTGTTCGCTCGAGTGCGAGTCGTTACTCGTTACTCGCGACGGACGGCAGAGGCAATCGCCTAGCAGTGGCGGCGTCGTGACGACTCGGGTGGTGGTTGCTTGCACATGAATTTGAATGCACATGTCATTTCTGTCAACGGAGACTACGGGCCCTTCTGGCTCCCTTTTTTGTGGTTTGATTTTTTATTTGACGCCGAGACTAGGAAACGTAACGTAATGTTGAATGCGAGAATGAACGCCGGGACAGTTAGTAGGGTGAGGCACGAAAAGAGAACAAGGCATGGGTTAGGTGATCATGTCCCTAGCGATATAACAGTCTCCGAATGGTTGACGTGGAATCGCGAGTCTCGAACATACACTGCTCGGCATGACAGAACTACAGGTGCTTAGTGAGACGATGCTGTGGTCGTGCACGGAAATGGATGAGTTGGAAGAGACTGACCGTTACCAACTCGGCTGGGTGGATGTGTGGGTTGACAGATGTGACTGTAAATTGCGTGACGCCAACCCCGGAAAAGGACAAAGGCAACGGGCTTACATAATCAGTGAAAGGAACGATCGAATCTGACGGTTCTGTTGCGCCGCCCAACGAACAACAACTGCACACACCACATCTCTCTTCTCCCTCCTCAACCATATCCCACCACCAACACTTATCTCCTCCCTCTCCCCCTCCTCCCGTAACCCACCATGGGCGGCTGCGTCTCAACGGCAGATCGCTCGGGCAAAGAACGCTCAGACCAGATCGACAAACAGATAGACGAGGATTGTAAACGATTCAAGCGCGAATGCAAAATTCTCCTCCTCGGTGCGCTCTTTCCTTTCACTTCCCATGTTTGTGGCTTATTCGAGATGGATGGTAGGCTCTGGAGAGTCGGGGAAGAGCACGATTGTGAAGCAGATGAAGATAATACACCAGGATGGGTTCAGCGATTCGGAGCTGGCGGATTTTAGGCCGGTGGTGTATAAGAATGTCCTGGATTCCGCACAGCAGGTTATCGTATACATGCGCAAGATAGGCCTCGAGTGCGAGGAGTACTCGAATCGCGTATGTCCTCCTCCCTCCCACTCCAATCGCACCTTTCTGCACTATCGTATGACTTCTGACTCCAACTTCAATACACAGGCCCTCGCTGAGAAAATCCTGGACTACCGCCTCGACTGTCACCACAACAACTCGTATTTCCCCACCGAAATCGCCGAGGCGATCCACCAGCTGTGGAAAGACCCCATCATCCCGAAGATCATGGACGAGCACTCGAGCGACTTTTATTTGATGGATTCGGCGGGGTAGTGAGTTGCTGTCCTGTTTTGTTTGTTTTCGGTTTTCGGTCCTTCTTCCTTGCCTTTCATGAATTGCTTTCATGTGCCTTTTATGTTGTTGTACATCTTGGGTATACCCTGCTCCCTGCCCACTGTTGCAAGCATTCCATCATTCCTTCATTTATGTTATCTATGTTATCCCCGCTCGTACTGACTACCCTGATCCTCCCTACAGCTTCTTCGGCGAGGTGCTGCGCATTGGCTCACCGGGATACCTGCCCAATGAGACGGACGTGCTGCGTGCGCGACAGAAGACCGTGGGCATCACAGAAACGAGGTTTACGATGGGGCAGTTATCGTGAGTATCTTCTTTCTTCTCTCTTCCTTTGCTGTTCTTTTCTATCCGAATGGTTTCGGTTATGGTTTGATTGAGCCTCACGGTTTGGACTGGAGTCGCCGCAGTCGAATTCTTAAATTTCTGTGGGCGGTGCTTAGCACGGTATACCCAGCCCGCCTCACCGTACGGACATTGGTCGGCTGCAGTGATGGGACCAAACGCCCCGGGACGGACACACCTTTATCTTCATGGTGTCCTCCTGATGTATGATGT
Source organism: Crassisporium funariophilum (assembly GCA_014925845.1). NCBI lineage: Eukaryota > Fungi > Basidiomycota > Agaricomycetes > Agaricales > Crassisporiaceae > Crassisporium > Crassisporium funariophilum. The sequence continues at coordinate 2,767,399 of JACGCL010000004.1, forward strand.
ATGATTGGTGGGGTATTGCTGCCGCGGCTTCTTTTCCTGCCTGATTTGCTTCCATGGTGCCGTTCGTGGACTATTTTTTTCGTTTTGACTTTTTCGCGGTGGGAGTGGGAGTGCCGTTGGATTGGGTGGGGTGGATTGGCAGGGGTGGGCGTTTGTTGTTGAGTTGTTGGGTTGGTTGGGTGTCGGTTGGGGCTGGAGGGAAGGGTCGTTGAGTCGGTTCCGAGGTTTGGCGGTGGGACGGAATGCCTTTACTCGTCTGTTTCGTTCGATTTATGCTTTCTCTTCGGCGTTTGCCTGTTCTTCTTCCTTCCTTCCTTCCATGGCTTTTCCGGGAACGACACGGATACAGAACCAGATACAGAACCAGAAACGGAAACTGATTATGTTTATCTTCCAGAATACACATGTTCGACGTGGGTGGCCAGCGGTCAGAAAGGAAGAAATGGATACATTGCTTCGAGAGCGTCACGAGTATCATCTTCTGTACTGCTCTCAGCGAGTACGATCAGGGGCTCTTGGAGGAGAAGACGCAGGTCCGTTTTCTTTTCTTTCTCTCAAATGCGTTGTAAACTGATGGGGTGGGTTTTGTTTTGCAGAATAGGATGGTGGAATCGCTGGTACTGTTCGAGTCGGTGATTAACTCGCGGTGGTTCCTGCGCACGTCAATAATCCTGTTCCTCAACAAAATCGACGTATTCAAGAATAAACTGCCCAAGGTGCCCTTGGAGCGGTTCTTCCCTGAATATACGGGCGGCTCGGATATTAACAAAGCTGCGAAATACATTTTGTGGAAGTTCATGCAGGCGAATCGGGCGCGGTTGAGCGTGTATCCGCAGTACGTTTATGACTTTTATGATGTGATAAGTGAGCTAATAGTTGTCTTAGTTTGACGCAGGCGACGGATACGACGAATGTGAGGCTTGTGTTTGCGGCTGTGAAGGAGACGATATTGCAGAATGCGCTTAAGGATTCGGGGATTCTGTGATTTCCTCCTCCTGCCTCCCTCCTGCGTTCCCTCTCTCCTTCCTCGCTCTTCCTTCCTTACTCGCTCTTCCTTCCTTCCTCGCGTCTCCTTCCTTCCTGGTTCTTCTGTGTTTCAGTCCTTGGTCTATTCGTTCCTTGCATCGTCGCATCTGTCATCAACGTCATCATCATGTCCTTTCCTCACTCTCACTCTCATTCGTCGCTCGCTTGCTCTGCGGTTCCGCTCCCTACGCCCTCTGTTTTTCTTTGTAGATTGTCTCTGGCCTCGTCTCGGCTTGTCTCGGTTTATCTCTGTCGACCTTATCGCAACTCTCTCTCATCTCGACTTGTCTCGGCGTCGTGTCTTCGTTGTTATCGCTCTCGTTTTTCTGGTGAGTCTCTGTCCTCTCTCATTTCTTTCTTTCTTTTTCTTCTTCGCGTTTGCATTCATCCCTTCACTCCTCTGTTTGGGTCACATCATATATTTTGGTCGTGCAGGCGGCCGAGGCACGAGTTTAGTGGTGGAGGTATATGCATCCCATATTGCGTGATGTGATGCAAAGTGTCGTCGTTTGTGGAAATGATATGATGGGATCTCAATTACTGCGGCACCCGTCCATCTTGCTCTTCTTTTCTCATCTTTCTTTATTTTATTTCCGTTTATTTCCATTTATTTCACTTTCATCATTCGAGCATTGGCGTTGGCAGTCACTGATTCGTCACTTCCTTTCTGGGCAGCCCCCCATACGCACCCTGACACCATGCTGTCACCCGTCACACTCCCTCCCTTCCCTTCCATTCAGTCGCATATCACCTCATCGCGACGTCATCGACGCGACACCCGTTTTACGCTTGGGTCCGTGCGGGATCCAGCCAGGCCCAGACCTAGGCAGCACCTGCCGGCATCCTTCGTAAGCCTGTAGGCTTGTAACCCGGCCTTCTCGGATTTGTTTGGCGGGCGATTCGTTTAGCCTGTTCCTGCGCGTAATACTGTACGGCGTTGCCTGTCTCTCTCTGGCAAGCGAAGGCAAGCGACGTACGACGTACAACGGCCGAAGAGCTGGAACAGACTGGAAACGTATCCGACTCCGACCCCGATTGCGATACATGCGATACACATGCGGTTTGCTCGGTTTGCTTCCGAGTGTTTCCTTTGAATCCCTGGAAGGAAAGGCGCGAGATGAGAAAATGATAACCATCTCATCTCCCGCTCCCGCTCCCATCGTGGTTTGGCTGGTAACCTTCGTCAAATCGATCCTTTCAGTGAGTTGACGTTGACGTTGGCGTTCGATCCGAGGTGGCCGATTGGGTTACCCTCAAGCTCGTTGTCTATCGATCGGTGTGTGAGAGGGAAAGGGAAGAGACGAGATATGTGTGAAATGGAGATGGGCTGAGCGGAGAGAAGGAGCGGAAAATGATGAGCGGGGTGCTTGGGTAGTTGGGCTGGTTCATGCTCTCCAGGCTCTCGGGTGAGGAGCGGAATGTACGCGAAGGTCTCTTGTGAGTGCCGAGAGCTGGAGAGGAAAAGGAGCGGAGAGGGTCTGTGAAGATGGGACGGGCGGGGATTGGCATGGGACGAAGAGGCGGCGCTGGCTCTATGTGCGTCTTGAGAGGTACCGCGCTGGTTTGGTCGTGCGTTCGTCCATATCCTTCATCCCTTCGCCTTCAATCTGGCGTCCTCCTGAGTTTCCATCCCTCCCTCCTCCTTCCTCGTTCTCTTATGTCAGCTCCTGCCCATCCATCTTGCATGTCTGTGACGTCCATCCTCTCCTCCTCCTCCTCCTTACCTCTACTTTTCCTCTTTTTTTCCACGTCGAGCTGTACGATTGAGTTTCCTATGCGTCTATTCATACCACCCCTCCCCCACATTTCTACCTCTGCCTTCTTCTACCTACACGAAAATACCACCCCTTCTACTACTATGCCCCTCTCCACTTCACATTTTACGACCACCCCTACCTCCCTCCCTCCATCCCTTGTGAACGACACCACACCATCGACACAACCCGTTCAACTCGCGCTCGCGCCACCTCTACGCCGACGTCGCAGTGGCCGTTCGCTCCCGCCGCCCATCAATACCATCCATTAATCCTCCCCCGGACGTATCATACACATCATGTCATCGAAACGAAAGTCCCGCTTGTCTCGTTCTGTTCTGCTTATTTATACATCCATCCAGATGACCATCCCTACATATACACACATACGCTTACATGCTTACTGCTTACTGCTCACTTACTGCAAAGAAGTTGTACTATTAGCTTTTTTTCTTTTGATTAGCTTGATTTTTGAATGGGATGGGGTTGGAAAAGTTCTATTTGCGTGTTCTGAGTACGACTTTGAGATCGGGAAGGTACAGTGCAGTCCAGTCCATGCATCGAGGTTTAGACAACGAGAATTTAGGTTACCAGGAGGGTGTACTCTCGAGCGGTTATGGCTATTCGGAAGGGATGGTACATGTATATCTCAATGTCGCAAGTCCATGATCATCGTATGCAATAACACATATTGCATGAGCTACCCGAGCATGCAATGCTATTCTAAGGAGGTTAGGTGAGATGAGAGTTAATCGGTATGCGGTGCACGAGATTATCCCGGCGTTGCGGCATACGCCATCGTCTCGGACCCATGGTCTCAAGGGGAAGGAGGAGATGGTTGTGGGATCGAGGGAGGCGGGCATGGGCGGGGTGTGGGTGTGGGTCGAGGGCGAGGAGGAGGTGGTGGAGGGGCTGCTTTGGGGCTACCTGTCGTTCGCAGGGGTGTTAGTTTCGTGTTTGTGTAGCAGGGGAATGAAGGCAAGGAGAGGGGAGGGAAGAGAGAAATCCAAAACAGGAAACTAAAAACCCAGTTAGACGAACCTCGAGAGCGGGAGGCCAGGAGGAGTGTTGAGAGCACTGTTAGTGGGCCAAAGGGATCGCCCGTCTCTGATACGTCATCGCGTGTTGGGTCGAGTATGTGTACGAGCAAATGCATGAAGAACCCGTACCGTTCTATCCCTTCCCCTTCCCCTTCCCCTTCCCCTTCCCTTCCCGCGCCCGGAGCGCAGGGACACGGGAGAGAGCGCGGCGAGTGTTAGCGGCACTTGTTGCATGTGCAGCGTGCGCAGGATCGTCTTGCATAGATCGACTAGACGTAGTGGTAAAGCTGTCATCACATGACGTCAGCTTGACGAGAGAGAAGTACTTAACCACCTCTATCGCCTGCCCCAGATACGCGTCCAGCGCCTCCGCATACACCGCCACGGCCAATTGAGCCAATTCAGATGAATTCAGCTCATCGTGTTGGTGTTGGTGTTGGTGAAGTCGCGTAGTACAGGTGGGAGTGTGGAGGGGGAGGGGGATACAGGTCGGGAGAGGGAATGGGAGTGGGTGAAGTGCTCGGCGAACTCGGACCGCATCCTTCTCAGTTGGTGAAGGAGGTGATGTAATATGACCCAATGAATGCCAAGCACGGCAAGTTTGCGTGCCAATTTTCCCCAACCACAATACTGGATTATTCACTCACTCTGACTTGTATACTGGATGGGCGGGCAGGGTGCTCTTCCATCTCGGAGGAGCTGAGCGAGCGCTGGAATCCAATGTTTGGCTCGTCATAGAACATCGTCACATCGTCGGTACGAGAACTACAAGTCTAAGCGGACAAAGGGCGCTGCAGACTGAGGACGCGATTGCTGCTGGACGTCGAACAGCGGTTCATATCTTACCTCATTGCCATTCTCGCTTACGCGGCCACTTCGCCTGAATGAACAGGTTCTTACTTATGTTTATTCAGAGACAATTCAGAGTAGGTCTCCATGCAATGCAGGCGGATGTTGGCTCTCTGGCGCCACAGCCACAGTATACGGTCAACACCGTCTTTCGAACTTTGCCCTTCGCCGTTTTCTTTAGCTTCCACGTTGACAGGTCGCTTGCTCTCTCTATTGCTGTGGCTCACCTACGATATGCGAGCGGGCCAGATGCCCGTGCTGGACTTACACCATTGCATTTTGCTGCAATCTCAATTAATTTCGATTCAGGAGGCGAGCGACTGCGCGTCGTTCCGTACGGCTGGTTTGACTAGGTTTGAGGATGAAAAGCGCCCCGTCTCCGGGACCACGTGGAAGCACTCTTCCACCCGCAATCTATCACGTCGTTTCTTTCATTTCTCTCCAGTTTGCTCTCATATCTCGTTGCGATCCATACCATCGCTACGCTAACGATTTCTAACCTCCCCGCAGACAAATCGAAGCCATCCTCCTCCTCCACTCCCTCTCTTCCCCACCTTCCTCTCTCCTTCCCCTTTCCCCTTAACCCTTCCCATGCCACCATCCCTTCCCTTCTAACAGGCCTCCTGCTCCTCTCCCTCGCTCGCCTGCAAACCTACGCCTACACGCACCTGCCGCCGCGCGTAAGGACACTTTCTTTGGACGACTTGGCAATGCTGGAGGACCCGGGGATGGGTGTGCTTGGGGAAATGGGGGCTGTGTGGAGGATGTCGAGGTGATGCGGTGGGGTGTTATAGGGGGGATTCTTGGGGTTGTGCGGGTTCTGTTGACTGGCTTGGTTGTAGTCATGCGTTGCCCAAATGCTGGGTTGGTCACGATGGTGTTTACCTCGAGAAATGGCGAGGCGATTACCTTTAATTCCATTTCGCCTTTGACGTTGACTATCAACAATCAAGCTTCATTACATTGTCTTGTTTTTGTGATCAGACAAAAATCCTGCGCCAACTGAGGATGTCGAGTGTATCGAGAAAACCTTGATATTTTCCCCCTGAAGTCATGAAAGAAAGGTAGAACAGCGCGTTATAATGTGAAAATTGTAGATGTAACTAGTCCTATGGTGACCTCGAGAATGACGGCTTATGGACATGGGTGTCAACCTAGTAATTCTATTTTTTGAATGTGTTTGCGGACGAAGGATTGGCAACGCCGAGGATCTCAAGACTATATATGACCCCCCGCCTCTACGGAAGAAGACCTCGAAAATAATGGAGATACACGATCTTCTGGATCGTGGTAGATTGTGACCGTTCGCGAATTGGCGGTCTGTTCATGGAGGTAGATCTGTACCGCTGCGTCGTCGAGAACCTTTGTACCAGGTGCTTTGGCCTTGGCTTTTGACTGTTCCAATTTCACCGGTGCTCTAAAGCCAACAAACCTATCGACCGCTCGGCCGCACTGAGAACACACCAACCCGTTGGCCTGTGCTTCCTTCACACATTCACCGCATGCGAGATGGGCGCAAGGGCGGAACACACACGTTGCACTTGCATTTGTGTGCTGGGTACAACGTTCTTCGCTCAAATCAACAAGCAAAGATGGCGTCGGGGGAGATTGCTGGTCTATCTGCGAGACTGATTTGATGTTCTGGAGTACGTTATTGGCGTTGGATTCAAGCCCAGGAAGATCTTCATCGTAGAGCGTGAACCATGGCAATTTGTTCTCCTTGTACGTCTCCGGCGAGATTGGGCTCGGATGAGGAACTACGCCTGTGATGTCCTGCAGTGCAGCAATCACCACGGTGTTCGTAAGTAACGATGAGCGAGTGTCAGCAAAATGATCCATACCTCCCATGCCTCGGTTGTCAATATGTGTACATGGAAGCGCTCACCAGCTTCTTCGTTGTACATCTAGATCGGCGAAATATTCAACATAGCTTTGAGCAAAGGAGTCGTCTTGTTTACCCGGGTGGACACAGGGTCCTGATAGATCTTCTGTTTTCTGAATGCGTTTTGGAAGACTGAAATTTGCAGTGAATTGTTGGTTATCGATGAAGACTTACATTTTGCCACCGGCGCCCAGCCCAAGACTTAAACCTGCTGACCGGGCTCTGTGAAAGGTGGCAGTAGGTAGTTATTAGTGGTAAGTGGTTATTGACATGCAGAGAATTCACCTTCCAGTTACAGACAGCGAGATAGAACGCAGATTATCATTCACACTCGACGTATAAGCCCAAGTCCTCCTGGCTGTTGCCACAGTCAATACCAGAGACTAGCTAGGATGGATGGATATTCATTACCAACATCTAATTCTTCGTAGTAGTGTGCCACGAGACCAGCTTGGGCGTCATTCTGCCGTCTGTAGGCTGACAAAGTCCAAGAAGCTGCCTTTGGGATGAAGCCAGCTTTATGACTGCAAGGTCATTAGCAGATGACAATGACCGGAGTGTGAGAACTTGTAAGCGTACGAGAGCAGTCCAATTCTGGCACCGGCAGGAAGTGACAATTCTGCGGGTGTCCTGTGCACGGTCAATCGAGGAGAATAGATCTGCTCCACGACATTTTCCGTATTTCGTCCATCGTAAAGTATAAAATCACCAGGCGGGGATTCTCGGAGCGGAAAGACGTCGAATTGGAAGCTACTATTTTCAGACTTCCCCGTTACTTGTTCTTCAATAGTGTATCCTTCGCCAGGAGGCATGGCAACAAACTAGAGAATGAGTTCGCTACTAGTACGGTGCCTAACATGTTTAAGCAGCTGACCTGGCGGATAACACCCAATTCCGTCATGACTCCATCCAACCACGGTTGAAGACCAGCTACAATATAGTCCTGCTTACTGTCTGGCGGAGCCGGCAATGTTTTAGCAACGCCGGATATTGCATTCACGCCTGGTCTTGTGGTCAGAAGGACCTCAACACTCAGGAAGAACGTTTCCGCGTACCGCCTACGGATATCTTGACTGCTGATCTGGCGTGAATTCGATCCACAACGCCTCTCGTTGAAACATGGCCTTCATGGACAACCATCATGTCATCAGGTATCGCACCAAAAGTATCATCGCACGCACCATGATAAAGCCCCCTTTTGTGACGATCGACTCCGGTAGACTCTCCGCGTACTTGGACACAGGATCAAGACGGAATTTTCCCATGGTCTGCCAGAAATTAATTGTAAGCCAGTCGCAGCATCACTGGTGAACAAGATGAACCGAAATACACCTTTGGTAACTTGCTTATTTCACCTTCATCCGGTACTCGTAGTGTACGATGAAAGCTAAATTGTACATTGGTAGCTGTAATGCTCTGGCTATCGTCAGCCAGCCTGGCAATGCTATGGCTTGGAGTTGTGGCAGGCGCTAACCCATGATGCGCTCTGTACTTATTCCACCAATGGAGGAGCGGCATAGATCTTCTCATAATCAGCATAAAAGCATGCGTCCATAGATACACAACTGACTGTGATACTTTCAATCCACCTGGAGCGGTGGCGTCGTACTCAGATGTGCCCGATGTAACAGTAAGAGCAAGTTCTTGCTCCTTAAATCCGCCAGGACATTCATACCCTGATTCATGAATGAGATTTATACAGATTAAATAAAGAACAGTATGCCACGGACCAGCGTCTTTGATTGCAGCATTGATCTCCTCAAAATGTGCGTCCACTTTGATGTCCGTCAATGTGATGGTGTCTAATGGTGAGTCGGGATTGCGTCGGACACCCATGACTTTGAGCATAGTTCGGCCAGCCGTGGCTGCGGAGTATGCGGTCATGATATCAGGTTCATAATCAATACTGATGGGTGTAGCATTGGGGTTTTCGGTATATGTAGAGCGAGACACATTCTGTGTCGCTTCAAGCAACAGACCGCTTGACCATGGAGCACCTGTAGGCGTTTTTAGGCGGATATCTATCTCTGCCAGCTGCTATGCCGTTAGCCGGGCCAGGCTTCTCAATTCATTCGTCTTTGACTAACCTTGACCATGATTTCTTTGACATCGGTTGACAAGGAGGTGTACTGTTGAGCACTCTCACTGTTACATACCAATTAGTCAATGATTACGCCAATGTGTGATATGTGGGCGGTCGACGCACGATGTCAAAGTATCAATAGTTTTGATCTAAGAGTGAAGAAGCTCCTTGAGGCATAATATTGTGGTAGAATTGGGCGACCACTGACGGTGTGTACACTCATGTAGTTCTGCACGTCGAGATTGATCCTCCCCAGCTCGGTAGTGATCTCGTCCCGATTCCAAGTTCTGTCTCCGAGAGAACGTTTCAACAACCTTTGCAGGACTCTTTGAGATCTCTCGATCAAGCTGAAAGCAGGGCGCGCTGATGAGTTCAGTACAGGGACAGCGGGCATGCAGTAATCACAAACTCATAGAGGACAGTCAATGCGTCAGTATACTCCGCGGTCTGAAGTACATCGCGTTGCCGGCTGTCCTCTAGTGAAAGTAGAATGTACTCCAATCTACTAGCAAGTCTTTGAATTTCTTCCCTGTTCTCTTTAACCTGGACGAAAGATGCATGAGTGTCCACCAAGGAGCGAGTAAATGAGGGAACAAACCTTGGACACCACGCTATTGATGAATCGGATGGCAGCAAATGCATCTGCAGCACTCACACTCATGTTGTGAGCAAGGGAAGTTGGAGGGAAGTTTGGTTGTTTCGTAGTTGCTTTAGCGGGTCATCTTATGTGATGTAAAAAGCACCGCCTGTCAGCGGTGGACACTGCCAGGAAGGTGTCATATTTTTGTCTCAGGCTCGCTTGGACCTAGGTACGGAATTTGATTCCGGAACTTTGGTGAGAGAGAGTGGGCGCGCATACTGTCAATCTTTAGGTCATTCATATCATATGTCCGAACTGGGCGACGTGTTGAGGGAAGGCATGCCTTGGGTATGTCGACCGACTCAGAGAGGTGCAGGTTTTGTTCCGTTGCCGTTTTGGATGTCATATTGCGGTTCTTGACCAGCCACCACATATTTCGCTGACAGCCCAACTGGGTTCCTCTTAACACCTTCACTCGACCCTACCATACCGCCCACGTCAATCACCGTTGTTCCAGTCGGTTTACACCGAGTCCCTTCATCGAATTGGGACTACAGTCATTTGTCGATACACTTGCGTCGCTTCCGCTTGAGCGCCTTTACATGGATATGGAGGCTCTCATTGCTTATCTCAAGCGCATGCATCATAACATAGACGTTTTTCTAGGCAACACCTTCCTTTCCAATCTCACTCACCTTTCCGACATCTCAACCACTGCATCTTTCTGGGACGACTGGGCATGGTTGAAGTTGCTTCCACGGCTCAAGTAAGAGTATCTTGCGATGGATAGCCCGTACAACATTCCAGATAAGGCGATAGACGGAATCCTGGGATGCTTGAATATCGTATCGTACGACTGATCCTATTTACGCCCGACGACAACCTGTTCTGGCACGTCGGCCACCTTGTGCGCTTTTCTGTGAATGATGTGCGGTTCGTCGTAGTGTTTAGCAGTGACCACCCATCCTTACCTGACTGGGAGGGGGAGCGCGGTGCCCGTGGTGGAGTTGACTTCTGGAGAGAGAACACGTAGTATTGAAACGCTCTGTCGCGAGATCTGTGGAAGTATCTATCATCAAGGGCTCTCCCGTAGTTTGTGAGTGAAACGAACACTAACACTAGACTGGGATTTGAGACGCATCCATCTCCAAGGTGCTGTGAAGCCAAAAATGTATGTGGCGCATGGAACACAGCACAGCATACGTACAGGCTTCTGTTATGCCGTTTCTTGTCTTACCGGTGCCATCGGTCTATATCCATCGACCGCGTACTCTAGATTCGGACATACTGGAGTCTGACCTGGTGAGGCTTCCAGCGCCGTGGGTTCGTTGGCGTTCGAGCACCATCGGGCCTTGTGGCTATTTCAACTCTTTGATGTGGATGTTCAAGGATGATAAGATCATTTTCTACAGGAATTTTTGAGTGGCTACATTGAAGAACACGACGACTGCGAGTATCTCCTAGTCCTCTAAACTGGGGCGCCGATGGATTCTTATAAGATGACATCTCTGCATGTTCGACTTGGCGGTGTGCAATATCCGAGTACCACTAAGTCTCTCCACACTTCCTATGCCTTCCATCAGTCAATCATCAAGCTGATGTTGGAATTGAAGTTCCATATCTTTGGACAAGTGGAAAGAAAGTGTTTATGTTGTTCCCGTCTGATCGTAGGCGTGTTCGGACTTGTCAGAGAAAAGCGACTAATTGCACCCTCCTGATGACATTACATTATAAAATGTAATTAGATCAACATAGGACACGAGCACGGCCATTGGCATGTCAAATAGAAACAGATGACCTGATTATCTTCACATTGGTTCCGTACATTACATGTCGAAAACAACAAGATTCGGCCCAACGATATCCGCAGGCAGCTGCTGCTCTGGTTTGATTTTGGTTGGGCAGAAACGTCTCCATATGAAGGAAGGCTTCATTCTCAACGGAGAACACAGGTCAGTTCCTCTTTCGAAAATTCGTTGTCAAGTTTGATTATTGAGCTCATGTACCGAGGCGTCACTTGATAATGATTGTAATGCTCGGCGTGAGGGAGAAGAGCCGTAAGGAAGGTGTTGTATGTCCCATAGAGTAGTATTCTGATACGTTTGTCGCAAGGCGATCAACATCCCCGGACTGGTCAAGGATGGTATCAATTCAGGCTATCATTTGTAAATCGGTACATAATTCTATTCTATCGCAACACACGCAACAGTGGCCGATCACTTAATTGTGGTTTTCCAATGTATACTTTCCCATCCAAGCTGCGTAAGGACGCTCGCTGCTGCTGCTGCTGCTGCTGTGGCGCCGGGTTCTACCCTATCTGAGGGAGTGAGTGACTCTCCGATCCCGTTACCTCCTCGAGAAAGTGATGGCGAGGTTTGAGGCGAGGGTGGAGGAAGACTTGCGCGAGGAATAGGAGGCACCGGGAGGCGAGGTTGGAGGAAGATTTGCGTGAGGCAGGAGCACCGGGAGGCGGTTGAAGGTGGAGCTAGAGTCCAAGCTTATGCAAGTCTATTTAGAGCTCCAGAGGGAGAACCAACTCCGCGCCTTAGCCTCCGCCGAAGAGAAATACCGGCGTTTTCTTGGGGAGGAGAGGGAGGAACGTACTCTCAGCGAACGAGGCCTATACCGCAGGTGTTTGTTGACCACCTCGTCTCGTCATCCGGAAGGCACATCTTCTGACCTTTCGTATTTTGTCGCGAGCCTAACGAACAGCTTGAATCGATGTCTCGCGAAGCTGAAGCTGAACTAGATCCTCTGGGGACTCAGTCTCCACTCTACAGAGTTGGCAGAGTCTGGGGCTCAGGGTAAGTATTGTATTGCTGGGCAGTGCCGTCCACGTCTTTCAATAGCAAGTCAGTGAGTAGGCAGGTAAAAGAAGAAGAATCATGCGCGGTATTGATTGCGTCGCGATGATATGATTATGGTTTGCGACTTCGAAGTAGTGTCGAAACCATTGAGTTTTCTGTGCCCACTTGGCTTGTCATTGTTGTCCTGCTTTTTCCTTCGGGACGAGAGCATACGCTTCTGGAGAGAAGAGGTTGGTAATGGTGTTCTGTAGCATTTCGGACATCACTTTTCGAGTAGATCTGGCCCTTGGGACATTGTCTTGTCTGGTGTGGAATTATTTGAACGATCGGATTGGAAATGGGAGTTTGTTTGCTTATCGAATCAAACTCCTTGAGCAACTCCAAGGGCCGTTCCGTTCATCTTCATCAGTGTTATAAGGACAACGAACCTTGATAGAACCCTGATTACTTGGAGCACTCCAATCCCTAGTACTGTCTGTACCGGAGTGCACAAGAGAGAGAGAGAGAGAGAGAGAGAGAGAAAGAAACCCAACGAATACAAATACCAATGTTGGTGTTGTGCTCCCGGCGGAGCCACAGGAGAGAAGTCGTGTGTACTTTCATTACATCGAAAATGTTAATGTTACTTCAAGCTGTAATCAGCAGCTTCGATTCTCCAACGACGTCCAGCGCTCTCGGGAGAAGCCCCCACTCACTCGTCTTCTACTTGACGCTCAAGATGAAACTCGCACCTTGATCACCCGGCACACCGGGGATAGCCGATGATAAGAACCCAAGAACCCAAGAACCCCAAGAAGCCTTGCAAGGGTGTGCCAGGGTTAGGGCAAATCGCGCCGAGAAAGCCGGGTACGAATGCGGCAGGAGCCTGGCAGAGCATGGCAGAGGCAGGGAAGGCTAGGGAAGGCTCAGGAGCGATTGGGATGTGATTTGATTTTGACAGCGTGACGATCACTGGTTGTTGCTTTTGCTTTTTTTCGTGCTTGTGGCTTGCTGTGTATTCTGTGTTCTACTGCTGCGTTCCTTGACTTGTACTCGGGGATATCTCGTTCATCTGCGGTGCTGTGCTGTTACGAAGAAGATAATCGGAAGAGAGAAGAAAGACTTGAAGAAGAAGAGGAAGAAGAAGAAGAAAGAACAGAAGAAAGATTGGAAAAGAGAGAATTGGAAATTGGATGAGAGATGGAGAGTGTGGTGCCTCCGCAGATTACAGCTGAGCTCACGCAGATACTGTCCAATCTCGTCTTGGGCGATAATGACATCCGCGCCAGGTGCGTTCCCCTCCATTCTTTCTCTTCTACAGCACAGAAAGACATGGAACTGATGGATGGTGCTGGTGCTGCTGTGTAGTGCGGAAAAGGCGGTGAATGAGAGGTTGGCGCATACGCCTGAACTGTATTTGCTGGCGTTGGCGCAGTTCGCGATCACAGCAGATACGGAGGTGGTCAGTCCCCCTTCCCAGTCCCATCCACACCCATATTGATCGCTTGACAGATGCGCTCCTTCTCCCTCGTCCTCCTCCGCCGACTCCTATTCCGCCCCGCCCCCCTCACAAACCCGCACAACCCCACCTCCCCCTCCTCCTCCTCTCCCACCTCCCCCACGCACTCCTCCCAACACCACCACCCCCACCCGCACCACCAAAACCACACCCGGCTAACCCTCTACGACCACCTCCCGCACACCACCCTCGCCTCGCTCGAGCGCCTCCTGCTCTTCGCGCTCGCGAACGAGGGCAGCGCGCATGTAAGGCGGAAGTGCGTGGACACGGTGTGCGATGTGGCGAATCAGGGGATGGGGAGGGGGAGGCCGTGGCATGCGTTGCAGGCGCAGGCGTTTGGGATGACGGGGGTGGGGGTGGAGGGGATGGGCGGTGGGGGGATGGGCGGTGGGGGATGGGGGGGATGGATGCGGCGATGCAGGGGGTGCAAGGTGGGGGAGGGCAGGGCCAGGGCGGGGGCAGGGCGGGGGGTTGGGGCAGGGAGGAGGGGTGCAGGGGGCGGGGATGAGGGAGAGTGCGTATAGGATTTTTGCGGGGTGTCCGAATTTGGTTATGGATCTCCAGGTCGAAGCGGTCCTGGGCGTTTTTCAACGAGGTCTCCAAGATCCCTGGTCCGTCGAGGTCCGTCTCTCTTTCTTCATTCTTACATTATGTTATTGAGACGATGAGTAGGTGAGGCACGCCGCCTTGTTAGCCTCCGTGGCCTACCTCTCCTCTGCCGAACCGGGCCAACTGCAAATAGCAGCCCCCCTAATGTCCCCCATGCTCGACACCCTCCCCGCCCTATCCACCTCCCTCTCCCACCCCCCTCTCTCCCCCTCCCCGCACTCCGCCTCTACCTCCTCCTCTCTCACCCTCTCCCTCGCCTCCCCGCTCTCCCCTAACCCCACCTCCCCCGCCTCCGGAATATCGTCGAAGAAGAGCAACTACCACTACCTCTCCACCTTCCTCAGCACCCTCACCCCGCTGTGCAGCTCGCACCCCGTGTTGTTCGCGCCGCATTTGCAGAGCTTGCTGGCGTTTTTGCCGGGGCTGATATTGCCGCAGGTGGATTGTGGGCCGACGCCGACGGTTGGGAGGCCGTTTCCTTCGCACTCGCATTCGAATTCGCTCTCGGGGAGCGGGAGCGGGGGGAGGCAGGGCGCGTTTGTATTCCCCCCGCCTTCTTCCGCACCCGCCGCGCTCACCTCCTCCACCCCCTCCTCCCTCAACAACCCCCATGCGAAAGAAGACGAAGAAGACACCCACGACGAACTAACCACCCTCCGCCTCTCCGCTTTGGAGTTTATGTTGTCGCTGACGGAGGCCCGCCCGAGCTTGGTGCGGAAGGTGGGCGGGTGGGTGGAGGTGATGGTGAGGGCGTGTTTGGAGGGGATGGGCGAGTTTGAGGAGGATGAGTATGGGGTTGGGGAGGGGCTGGAGGGGTGGTTGAGGGAGGATGTGAGTGTTCTTTCTTCTTTCTTTTTTGTGCTCGTTTGGGGATTGGGGTGTTTGGGGAGGGTGGGCGTTGTGGGTTGGTGGATTGGCACGCATATATCTGGGCTTAAGTGCCCTATATAACTATACCGTACTCGGAGTATCGGTCCGTTCTGTTACCCCAACCCACTCAGATGGGTGAACGGATCTTGGACATCCGTGGTTTGCACTAGAGCGGATGGCCTACAGCGCTACTCTACTGACCTACCAACCTACCGACCTACCGCCGTTGGGGTACGGTTCAACCCATAGTTTTGCTTGCGCCTTTCTCTCATTCATTCCTAATCTTTTCCCCCCCTCCCCCCGCCTCTCTTCCCTTTCATTCTCTCTACCCTCTCCCTCCTCTCCTCCGCAATCCCTTAACTAACCCACCCCCCTCCTCCCAGCCTTCCCTAGCCTCCTCCTCAACCGACACAGACGCCCCGCCCGCACTCTACGAACAGTCCCTCGACCGGCTCGCGTGCGCGATGGGGGGACGGGCGGTGCTGCCTAGTGCTTTCCAGGTGGGTTTTGTTTCTTTGCTGTCACTTTATTTTGGTTTTCTTTTGGTCTATGTTCTTTATACTTCTTCCTGCCTCCGTTTGACTACTTCACTCTTTATCCGACTCTTTTGTCCTCCCTCCCCTCCTTCCTCCTCACTTCCGCCCTCCTCACTTCACCCCTCCTCTCCTCCCTCCACTCCCCCTCCTCTTCTCCCTCCTGTTCAGCCTCCCCCTCATCTTCTCCCTCTAGTTCACCCTCCCCCCTCCTCCCCCTCCTCTTCCTCCCTCCCCTCAACAAACCCATTCACAGTCGAACTCACAACTTTCCTTAATAGTACATCCCCTCCATGATGGCAAGCTACGACTGGCGCGTCCGACACGCCGGGCTGATGGCCATCGCGGCGATTGGGGAGGGGACGGGGAAGGTCATGCAGAAGGAGTTGGAGAAGATCGTTGAGTGCGTTGTTTTTGTCTTTTTCTTGAGAGAGGGTTTGTTTTCTCGATGTTTTTGTTTGATTCTTCTTTTGTCGACGTTTTTCTTCGAGGGTTTTTTCGTGAAGTGTTATCGATGGGGTTTCTTGGAGGTTAAGCTGCTTTCTTTGAGGGAGAGTTGTCGTGCTCGAGACCGAGCTGTGGTATCCCGTGTTTTGGGAAAATAGCTAGGTGTCGAGAAGGACAACTCGTCGAAATGAGCACAGCTCCGTCTCGCAACGAACCTGTTCTTGGTCGGGAGAGAGAAACAGGAACGAGACGCGGTCTGCTTTGTTTTGACGCCGAGTCGTTTGCTTCGTTTCATTTCGAGATCTCCTGTTGGCGCTGGCGTCGGGGTTGTTATATGGTCGCGGGTGGATTTGGAAGCTAATTACTGACGGACGGTTTTGCAGCTTGGTTATACCCATGTTCAACGACTCGCATCCAAGAGTGCGATACGCCGCGTGTCAGTGTGTGTAAGTCCCTTCCCTCTCCCTCCCCTTCCCCCCCTCTCCCTTCCCTCTGCCCCCACCCCTCCCCCTCCTCTCCCTTCCTATCCTACTCCCACTAACAACCTCCCCAGCGGCCAACTATGCACCGACCTCGAAGAAATAATCCAACACCGGCACCACCAAAAACTCTTCTCAGCCCTCATCCCCGCGCTCGACGACCCCGAGCCGCGCGTCCACGCGCACGCCGCCGCCGCCCTCATCAACTTCTGCGAGGGCGTGGAAAGGGACGTGCTGGTGCCGTATTTGGATGGGATCGTGGGGCGGTTGATGAAGTTGCTGAGTGGGGGCGGGGGCGGGCAGGGGGGGATGGATGGAGGGGGGCAGGGGGGGCAGGGGGAGGAGCCGAGGAGGTATGTGCAGGAGCAGGCGATTACGACGTTGGCGATGGTGGCGGATGCGAGTGAGGTTACGTTCGCGAAGGTGTGTGTCTATTCTTTGATGTGGGAGAGACGGAGAGGCTGATGGGGGGTTCTGAAGCATTATCCGACGATTATGCCGCTACTGCTTAATGTCCTACGGAATGCGGAAGGGCCTGAGTATAGGAAGTTGAGGGTGAAGGCTATGGAATGTGCGGGGCTTATCGGTGCGTCTTCCTTTTATTTTGATGGGAGGGAAGAGTGTTGAGGTTGATGTGATGTTGTAGCTATTGCTGTTGGGCCTGACGTGTTCAGACCTGATTCGTCGACGTTGGTCGAGCTGCTCATGCGCATCCAGAGTGCGTTCTCGTGTTTCTCTCCCCTATCTCCTCTCGATTCTCAGTGTCTTTGCTTTACTTGTAGAGGGCCCCGTTGATCCGCAGGATACGCAGCTAGGGCACTACTTGATCGCGACGTGGGCGAAAGTGTGTCAGGCAATGGGGCCGGAGTTCGAGCCCTATCTTCCAGTGGTGATGCCCTCCTTGCTAGCAACAGCCAGCGCCAAAGCCGATCTCTCAGTCTACGGTACGTCTCCCCCTATCAAAGTTTCATACTCGGCACGAATCTGAGACTGTATGTACGATATATGAAGATGAATCCGACGACGAGAAATCGGCGGAAGAGCGCGAGGGGTGGGAGACGATCGTGATGGACGGGCAGACGTACGGCGTGCGCACGTCGGCGATGGACGAGAAGTGCCAGGCGTTCGAGACGCTCGTGATTTACTGCTCGACGCTTGGGCCGCGGTTCGCGCCGTATTTGGCGCAGACGCTGGAGGTGACGCTGCCTTGTTTGCGGTTCTACTTCCACGAAGGCGTGCGGGAAGCATGTGCCATGTACGTCTTTCCGCTCCTCCCAACCCTTTTCTTATAAACGTTGACCTTGGTCCTCAGGTTAATCCCAATGCTCCTATCATGCGGCAAAGCCTCCAACACCCTAACCAACCAAATGGTCTCCGCGACCTTCCTCCAGCTCATCAACTGCATAAGCACCGAAACCTCCTCCACCTTCCTCGCCTCCCTCTACAAATACTTCTCCGAAGCCCTCCTCGTCATCGGCGGCCCCGACGCCCTCTCGCCGCAGTTCCACGAAGGCATCATCGAAGCCACCAAGCGCCAGCTGCACGCCCTCGCCGAGCGGCGCAAGGCGCGCGCGGCCCGCGCAGCGGGCTCGGGCGCGGGCGGGGCGGGCGCGGGGGCGGTGGCGGTGGAGGACCGCGATGACATGGCGCTGATGGAGGAGATTGAGGATTTTGCGCTGGAGGATATGGGGAAGATGTTGGCGGGGTTCGATAAGAACCATGCGTTGTTGGTCGCTGTGGCTGGGGTGCGGGATTTGGGGTTCAATACGTATGATAGTGATGAGGAGGGGGAGGAGGATGGGTAGGCTGGAGCAAGGCTGGGGTGGTGGTGGTGGTGGTGGGGGCTTGAGATTAAAATTATGGGATACCAAAGCAATGTGGCTGTTTTGTATGCTTTTTGGTTCGGTCTTGGATCTATATTTTCGATTGATGTTTATTATTGAATAATTACGACTTTGGGAAACGCGCGCATGCTCATGTCGATGGCGGCTGTTCTGTAAAGGTTCAATTGCACTCTCGTCTGACGTATTGGAAGCAGTGTTGTCAAATATTTCAAGTATACGTATACTGATTGGTTGGTCAATACTGAACCAATTCATCAAGTGAATCACAAGTTGTAGGCGGCAAATTATGGCCTTGGTAGTGCTGTACTGGCTATGGCAAGATAGACTCACGCATCTTTTCCAGTAGACGAGGTTGGGCCACAAGACTGCCACAGCACCGCCTAGGTCCTGGGAACGAACGTCGTGGGTACCTGAAAGCTTACACAAACCTTTTCCGTGGTCACAACCTTATCCCCAACCATGACTCTGGCCACGACTCGCAATCCCCGCGAAACTGTTCTTCGTCAAGTATACGTCTATCCAGCCAACGGCGATGAACCCCATATCAGGAAGATGGAGTTTAGTGAAGCAGGCTGCAAACATAGACTGGCGCTCTTCTCAACAGAGATAGACCTGCTTCCCCTATACGGGAAATACGTGTGCGAGACTCGCAGCATGGAGTTCACTGCGAAAGAGCAATCTATCAAGGCCAGCGAGGGTGATCACTGGATATATTACAACATCGACTTGAAGCTTCCTCTCAACCTCGCCATTGCTCGCCTTGTTGGTGTTAATCCCAGACGACCTGGCTCGAGGCCGATGTGGCGAGGAGATCTCGTTATTGTAAAGTGCCAGCCGTGGCCTGGACCTGTTGTTCCTAGGGGTGGAAATCATATGGACTGGCTAGACATAGACCCACCAGACCCAGAGTTTTACGATCTTTTCTTGAAACAGTGGTACGAATCCAAAGAGTGGGAGAACATGATTCATAACGAACAGGAGCTCATAGATATGCAGAAGAGTCCGAGTGAGTGGTGCAGCTTGCGCTGCACAGTCAAGTTATCATCTGATATGTTGCCTTGAATACCAGATCCCTTCGAAGGATTGGAGCGGCTAATGGGCCACCCTCCACCAGATCCCAGAAAATATGGTGATATTGTTGCAGAATGTACAATACATGCCGGTCGTTAATGATCTTCAATACCACAGAAAACTCGGAGCGCGTACTCGGGAAGTTACGCAGATTCGGTACGTGGCTGACTCCCTACGCCATTGTCCTCTCTCACAATATTTGAAGCCGACAAGCAAATAGATCGTGAAGCGGATCGGCGATGTGTGACGTGTCAGGAGTCTGGGAGCACAGGCTTGATGATGTTTCAGGATGCCGAAAAGTCAAGTATTGTTCGAGAGAGTGCCAGAAGGCAGATTGGAAAAATCACAAGAAGGTTTGCAAGGAGGTACAGTAGTTGATTGTGGCTCCCAAGTATGAAAGAACATGTCAGGAAGATAATTTTATCGTTGATATCTGGCAAACACACTTCTCAGAGCGCAGTTATAGCAATGCCGGGATCCTATCAAGTGCGTGATATAGTATTAATGTCTCATTGTAGTCCTTAGATCAAATTGCAGGAAGCTATTGCGGCGGCAATATGCGCCTTGGGGCGATATATGGACGACCCAACGCCCAAACACCTACTGCTCAAATGTCAGATGCGTACTCGAGAAGGGAAGCTTGCTTGGGGTATCATAAGACCATCAGAGTGGTCGCGAATCATTGAAGCCGATGACGAAGTCGGCGTATTTTCAACTGCATCTGGCGACAGCGACTTTTTGAATGGCTATATTTATATGATCGTTGGAATAAAAAACAACGGAATTGTCACATGGGTAAAACTTGACAAAAAATTCGACAAGACAACCAGAGGATCAATGGGTAATGGGCCAAGTTACAGTTTCGGCTGTACAATAACCGCAGAACCAAGGTTTTTTCCGATTACACGTCCAAGCACCCCGCAGGTGAGCACCAGCTGGTTATGTTACTGTGATTCGCTCTCATACAGTTGACTATTTCCATGCCTTAGGAAGCTGTGGAGATCGTCAGGGACTTTGAGAGGCGATGCTTGAAGTCTTTTGTACAAGCCGATCCCCAAGGTATGTTGTTTAGGCTATCATTAAATGAATTCCCAAAGTCAGAGCGGCGTTTTCTGTTGTCAGCCTTCAAAAAGGTCACATTTTGCCTTCAAGTCAGTGATGCGACAGGGGGATCAAGCGTTGTATGGCGAGAATTTCCTCGTAATGCTTATAAAGACGAACAATTGTGGCGCGAAGTTGTGCCTCCTCCCGGGGGCATTTTACGAGTCATCTATGGGCGTGCTTGATTTTGGATAACCACTTCAAAGATATTTTGAGAACTAGATAGTTCCTTGATCCTGGATACCCACTTCGTAGATACTTTGAGAAATAGATAGTTCCTTGATCATAAATACGCACTTCATAGATATTTCGAGAATCGATATCTTACCGGAAAGAAATCTTCTCGCAACAAGATGTCAGATATTGTGAAATGGCTTTAGTAGAAGTGCTTGGAACCAAATTGTGAAGTTTGAGAAATGTATTTGCGCATCGAGACTGAGTTTTTGAAGAGACCTATCTAGTTCCCGAGGCACAGCGAGTCACAAATGGCATTACAGCCTGGTTGAAAACATCAAATATAATACCAGCCAAACATGTTGGAATTATGAAGAAGATCGAATGCAAGTCCTCTACAAATCGATGGATACTACCCAATGGTGGCATGGGAAGAGTCAAGTTCAACGGGCCAAGACCAAGTCTCGAGCAACAACAGTGCCAATGTTGAACATTGTGGGATGAATTGATGACGGATTCGATCTGACGTTGTTTTGGTTTGATACGCAATGACGGCGCACAAATAGACGTAGCTCGATAAGAGTCAGTGTTTTTAACTGTGCTGACTTACGCACTGTCCACTACAGAGCGCTCAACATGGACATCAGCGACCATCTAGACGTTTTGGGGCAACAGCCAGGATTGAGCAATCTGTACACGCAGATATGTTGTTGCTTTGCGGTGGTCGATGCTTCCTCACATTCAAGAATCATCAGCACGTTGACGTATGGTCTCGAACGGCTGTCCGCAAGCTTTCCTTGGGTAGCAGGCCAAGTTGTTAACGAAGGTTCGGGCGTTGGCGATCCAGGCATATACAGGATCAAAGCTCTAGAAAAAATCCCTCGTTTGGTAGTGAGAGATCTTCGAGAAGACCCTTCGATGCCAACCATGGATGCCTTGAGACGAGCCAACTTCCCGTTCAGGATGCTAGATGAAAACATCATTGCACCTCGCAACACTCTCCCCACCGGCTACGACGAGTCCGAATCACCAATTTTCCTCCTCCAAGCTACCTTTATTACTGGCGGTCTCCTACTCACCTTTGTCGGCCAGCATAATGTAATGGACATGACTGGACAAGGTCAGATCATCGATCTGCTATCGAAAACATGTCGCCATGAACGGTTCTCAGACGAAGACCTGTCATCCGGCAACCTTGACCGCCGTAACGTCATCCCCTTACTAGACGACTCCTACACACCAGGCCCTGAGCTGACTCCCTATATTGCTAAAGCCACTCCATCTGCCACAAAGCCCACTGATGGCCCCCTAGGGCTGCCTAAGGATCCAAGGTGCTCTTGGGCTTACTTTACCTTCCCTCCTACTTCGCTCGCCGCACTGAAGACGCTTGCCACAAAAACCATCACACTCTCCTCTCAATACATCTCTACCGATGATGCCCTCAGCGCATTTATCTGGCAATCTATCATCCGCGTCCGCCTCCCCCGATTAGATCCTACCGCTGAAGTAACATTGGCCCGTGCTGTCGATGGACGGCGTTATTTGGATATCCCCCTCACGTATACGGGACTTGTGCAGAACATGACGTATCATACGTACACAGCTCAAGAGCTAGTTCAGGAGCCTCTAGGTGGCGTCGCATCATTGCTTCGCTTAGCTGTAGACCCTAGAACATCGAATGTAGGGTACCAGACCCGTGCACTCGCAACCATCCTCAGCCGCACAGCAGACAAAAGCAGGATCTCCGTTACAGCGACACTTGATCTATCAGCCGATATCATGTTGAGCTCATGGGCGAAGCAAGACTTCTATGATCTTGAATTCAATCTTGGATTGGGCAAGCCTGAGGCTGTTCGAAGACCGCTCTTTCCGCCGGTGGAGAGTCTGATATATTTGATGCCCAAGGCACTGGACGGGGAAATTGCGGTTGCGCTGTGCTTGAGGGATGAGGATATGCAGAGGTTGAGAGCAGATGACGAGTTTGCGAAGTATGGGATATATATTGGGTGACGCCTAGGTGGCGCCTTTTGGTACCCACAAGAATAACGGTCGTTCGGGATTGTTATGCGTTCGTCAACACAGCTGGAACGTGTGAACGACAGGTGGCGAATGGAGAGCACCATCGTACGGAGTGTCGGACGGATGATGGCGAGCGGCATTTCATGACGTCACTGCCGAAAGAAGTCGGGCCGTTCTCGTCTGTTGTGGCCGTCAGAGTCACCTGCAAGTTGCCTGCAAGGTTCAATTTCTCAACAAAAAACATCGTTTGGCCACTATCACTCTTTGTCCAATCTTTTTGAAAGTACTACTTCTGAGTACTCCCAGACTTACAGACCTGTCTTCCAATCAGACGTAATCAATGCTTTGAACTGGCGTACAACATGAGCACAACCTCTGCAGCTGACAGTCCTCTCGACAATCCTTTTGGCATCCGTGACCTCAGCTTTCAAAAGCGGATAGATACATGCCACGTCGATCAAAGCCATCACCGACGGTTCTTGGACCAAGATTGAAAGGAAATCCGAGTGAGAACGAGTATCTGTCAACACGGGGGCAGTATGTCACTGAAATCGGACAACAAATGAGTTGGAGGCGTGCGGTGTGTCCATTTGCTCTCTTTCCTCACCATGCGACACCATCGCTCGGTTAATCTTGCAACGCTACTTCACCCTCTTTCCAAAACATTGATTAAGCCCCAACGAAAACCTAGATCACGCCAACGTCCGTAGCTCATCTTCAGTTTCTCAACGACATACAGGTGCACTGTTCGCAAGCCCGACATATCCCAGAGGATGTCTATTGATAGCTCGGGTACACCTCGGTATATGACCGCCACAGCTAAATACAGCTCATTTTAGACTGCCACGGAGCAATTATGTCGGCTAATAGATCAGTCCTCTTTTTTTGGGTTTGAAGCGACCCACAAACTGTAATTACAAGGCCAAAATTATACTCCAACAGCCTTCCCTGGAGACCAAATACGCATGACCAGCATGATGTTTCGGTGAAAACAGATGCTAAATGTCGGGGCAAGTGATTGCGATGGCCTTCGAACCCGTCTAATGCTGAACAAGTGTTGCTTCATACCGCGGATAATCCGAGTCCTCTCAGTATAAGAGCTGCCTTTGCTGAGGTCTTTTAAAATCTGTATCTCACCACGATAGATGCTCAGCTATACTCTCGTCGCTCTTCTTGCCGCATCTTGTGTCTTTGCTCAGTCACCTGTACGTCCAAGATATTCCATATGCGGCTTACACTTAGATTGGGGTCGTTCTTAGCTCTATGGTCAATGTGGAGGGATTAGCTGGAGTATGCATGTGTAACGTATTCTGATATGACTTGCTTATACCGACTATCCTCCTAGCTGGTGCGACGACCTGCGTCTCAGGCGCCGCTTGCGTGAAGACAAATGATTGTGAGGAAAATCTCCATATCCCTGAATTTTGTCAATATTGTGCCACTAGATTACTCGCAATGTCTACCAGGAAGTGCAGCCCCATCGCCAACCACAACATCGTCGACTACCACTCCTACACCGCCGGCAGGAGGCTTACCATTCCTTGGAGGAGTCAACACGGCTGGGTATGACTTCACTGTGGTTTGTCTATGCAATGCGTACGTGCCTTGATTATGTCACTGAGGTTTGTGTATTAGTACACGAACGGCTCCTTCTCGGGGAAGGGTACTGACCCACCGGTCTCTCAATTCACGCACTTCGCATCTCAAGGCGTAAACATCTTCCGTATTCGTGAGTACCAAATGTTGTACTTGAATTTGTTATTCGACGACCAACTTTTTCCTTAGCATTTGGTAATTACTCGGTCATGATGGAAGCATTTCACTTACGCTGCTGATGCACATTGCCGTCAGCGTGGCAGCTTATGACGCCAACACTTGGGGGTACCCTTGATGCAACATTTTTTGCTCGTTATGACAAGACGGTACAAGCCGCACTCAACTCAGGAAGCAGTCCCTATGTTATCCTTGACCTGGTATGTCTCCCTTGTATATTAGCATGCGTTGTCTAACCGTGTCTTGATCTTCAGCACAACTACGCCCGCTGGAATAATGCCATCATAGCTCAGGGTGGACCTACCAACGCGCAATACGCAAATCTATGGTCGCAAATTGCCACGAAATACAAGGGCAATGCCAAAATCATCGTGAGGGACACTTCTCGTTCATCCTCGAGCGACACCTGATGCGCGATCTGCGGTACAGTTTGGGATTATGAATGAACCTCATGATGTTCCCAACATCTCAACCTGGGTAACGTCTGTGCAGGCTGTCGTCACAGCTATCCGCGCTGCTGGAGCGAATACGCAATTTATACTTATTCCAGGTACAACATAACCAGGATTGACACTACAGAATTCTCATGTTATTGATATTGTAGGCTCTTCTTGGTCGAGCGCCGAGGCTTTGCCCACGGAGGCAGGACCACTTCTCTTGGGTGTCACCGATCCAGCTGGAGGCAAAAACAAGCTGATCTTTGACGGTGAGGTCATACAAACCCTGATTTTAACTGTATCTGATATCATGATGCCAATCAGTACACAAATATCTCGATAGCGACAATAGCGGTACTCATCCAGACTGCACAACAGTAAGAGCGACGCCTTCTTTTGCTGTTCAGAAACCAACGACTGATTTCCTTCTAGGACAATGTTAGCGTAATGCAGACCCTTGTTAACTGGCTGAAGGCGAATGGAAATAGGCAAGCATTGCTGAGCGAGACTGGTGGCGGAAACACCGCCTCCTGCATCACAGCGTGAGTCCAGCGTTAATCATAACCTTATGAAGAGCTTTACCCAAATGGATGCAGATTGAAAGCAGAACTTGCCTTCGTCAAAGCTAATTCTGCCAGCATCACTGGATTCACGGTTTGGAGCGCTGGAGCATTTGACACGACGTATACTTTGACCGTCACCCCGAATGCTGATGGCTCTGATC
Source organism: Crassisporium funariophilum (assembly GCA_014925845.1). Taxonomy (NCBI): domain Eukaryota; kingdom Fungi; phylum Basidiomycota; class Agaricomycetes; order Agaricales; family Crassisporiaceae; genus Crassisporium; species Crassisporium funariophilum. Next base: position 2,792,999 of record JACGCL010000004.1, read on the forward strand.
AACCGTTGTGGACCCAAGCTGGTGAGTTCTTTGCATAAGTTTTCGTAATGTTTCATTGATAGAAATCATACAGTACGTCCCAATCTCCCCTGAGAAACTCTTTGTAGCTTTGATTACATTCGCAATGGAGAACTTGATTTGATTTGACAGAAGGAGGAACTGAGGTTCGCGTAATGTCTTATATATCCTACGGAACCTTTCTGAGCGCTTCTACATACGTGCTTAACTTGCTATACGTCAGCAATGGCGGTATTATCCATCCCATCCCAGACAAGCATTGTCTAAAGACAGTACTCATTCGGGCTTACCGAGATCTCGTTCGGTGCCAAGATTGATATCATTGACCTGAGGGGCGACAGCTGAGAGTCTTGATCTCCTCCTGCCAAATGATGGACACAACCGCTAAACGGGTGATAGAATGGTGGGTCTTGAGGCTCGTCAAGAATCACGCCTAACCTGTCACCAGAGTGACTGCTTGAGTCGAGGAGTACTCCAGGTGGCGCAGATTGGTCGAGGGTAGCTGGCTGATTTTAAACGTGTCCAAACATGGCCCGGCATCATCTGTGTGAGGCCTGGCACTCTGCAGTCCACCCCGCGAAGGCGGAGCAAATGGAAGCTTAGCCATCGAGCGCTTTGAGAAGATGGTCGATGTTGGCGGTGCAGTTTATCTGCTTGGTGACATCTAGCCCAAGCACCAAAACCTTGGCACAACCGCCCAATGCTAAGTATGATAGAATGATCGCATGTTCGTGTATGGAAGTTCGTTCTTACCTCGAGGTATGGGCAGTTATCCAACAGCACTGTCTTGAGTTGAGGTATCTAAGGTTCCTCAATTCGTCTGCAATTGTTCGTAGTTTGAGGATCGTTAATGCAACGTTAATGAGTCGAAACCGAGGAACTGTAGATGGGTCGTCAGATCAATGTCTTTGTAACGAACACCTACGCACACACCGCGTCAGGGATGGCAATGGAAGGAACTATCTCGCTGACATCCCCGGCTAGAATATCCATCTCCGTGACCGTGGTCAGTTGTTAGCGGAAGCTCCAAATATCGTCTGGACTCTGCTCTACAAGAGCCCCAGATTCTGGTGAGGCATTGATGGGTGGAGTTCAAGGGAAGAAGAAATGGAGGGTAGTCGTTCGTTGGGATCGTAGACATGGTCGAGTGTCATTTGTCCGCGTCATAATCAACGTCCGGTAGCATAGTGAGTGAGCGGATGTGTTCAGCGCGATCATCCAAGCGGGAAAGCGACGACCAAAGGGCGGGACTGTGGTGTCTGGTGCGAGGCTTAAGGTGGTGTAGGTGGTGTGGTACAGCGATTGAGAATCGACTTGTGTTGATAGAGCTTGGATAGAGCCACATTGAGAACGTCCGAGGATCTTCGACGTGGGTTCCAGTGTCGTTGCAAGGTAGGGCGATGGGCATGGTGGTTGTGGTTGTAGGCTCTGTTTGGATTTATATTCAAGAAGGTTGAACAAAGGTCGAAGAATCTGAAAGAGGGTTTGCATTCAGCGCTTGACACCAGCTGCCGTGCCTTCTCGGCGATAAATCAATAAGCACTCCTCAGTAGGTTGGTTAGCCGCACTCGGATGTCTTCCTCCTTCTTGCAGAGGTAACCAAATGAGGCCTTGACTTGGACACAATCATTTTACAAAGTGTTATGGGTAATGAGCACATGGTCGTCTCCGCATGAGCTGAGCACCTGCTGACGTTTCCCCACACTCTGCTCACAACACCCACGTTCTTTTTTCCAGTTTCACTGTCGGCGTCAGTCACCCATTCCTGTCTTTCCTCGGATTCAGTCTTCTCTACCTCAATTGGCTCGTAACAGCACTCACTTGCATACCACCACGTATCATCAGCCAAAGTCAACATTCGTGATTAGGCGCTTGTTTGCTGGCAGGCATGCAGGGCTACGTACGATACCTCATTCTCGGCACATGCCTCCTTTTCTGTAGCCACATAAGCAACGCTCAAAACGCTGGCATTGACGACCTTCCAGAGTGTGCCAAGCCATGTGCGAGGACAGCAGCGACAGCTGCTGGGTGTTCTTTGTACGTCCAACATGCCACGTTCTCTGCTTGTAGTTTCTCAAAGTCTTCCATCTTCGTAGGAGTGACACGTCTTGCTTATGCTCCCACCCAAACTTTTCTAACGCAACGATTCAATGCTCCCGGTCGTCCTGCCCCATCGAGGACCAGAGTTCAGTCAACGGTGTCTTGAGGGAAATGTGTGCCGATGGTGCGTTTTGCTTGCATCCTTACCTCCACTCCTTTGAGCGCTGATGATTATTTCATGTATAGCCCCGTCGGCTCCGCCGACTAGCACCACATCCGTGACCTCGGCCTCGTCAACATCAACAAGCTCCAATGCTGCAGCAACACCTACCTCTACAACCGCCACCACAAACACCTCGACTTCCTCCTCCAGCTCAACCACGAGGGTAAGCACGCCGACAACCGCCAACACAACACCAACACGAAACGTTGCCAGCCTTGGCACATCTGGCAGCAGCACCGTCGTCGTCGTCGTTCAGACCGTCGATATTCCCCCTCCATTTTCGTCTGGCGCTGCAGGAAGGGTAGAGGTGGCGTTGTTTTCGAAGGGTACACAACTTGCGATGCTGCTGGGTCTTGCACCAGCATTGTTGGTTCTGCTCAGAGCGTAAAGAAAGAATCGAGAGGGATGAGGTGTGTATGGAAATTGTCGTCTTGGCGTACGAATTTTAACGAACAACTATCTTTTCCTCCCAGGTTCCTTCTCTCATCTCCCCTTCCGCATTGAGTCATTCTGGCTGAACACTCTTCTACCCTCCATACCCTCCAAAGCACCCGCCCATATATACCCCGTCTAACACTTGTATCTCCATCACATTGTTATTCAATCAGTGGACCTTGCTTATACTATCGCACTCAGCTTTTGATCCAAAGGCGACGTTTCTACTCAAGCAAACTACCGACGTTATCATCACCGTCAGATGTCATTAAAATGATGTTCGGTGCAAACAGTGCCATGGCTTGGGTACAACATTGCTACGCAAGGGTCGCAAGAAGGTGAAGAAAACACCTTCGCAGGCGTCGCTGGATGTGGTCTGTGTGCTTCTATGATACGTACCTTCAGTTGAGGCTAGGTCGCTATGAACAGCCTTGCACTAGGGGATCATGAAGAAGGTGCCTTGAGAAATTCATAGGTGGCATTGCAGATCATACTTTGAAGCCAGGATGAACTCTCTGGATCATGACCGAACGCCGCCAATCGAGGCGACCGGTCTCCTTCATCGCCCTATTCACGATGCGGTCGAGCACCTGGACCCTCTCCAGATACTCATCGTCTCCACTCCTGACCATCATATATAGACATATCGCAATGAAACGTTCAACATTGTCTGCGCTCTGAGTCCACCTACTCAGGATGAGTTGTTGCAATCGGGGGATCAATTGGCTTGTTTCGTGGAACAATGATAATTGCAAACGGAAGTCCCTGAGTCGAGGAACAGCAAATGTGGCACGCTGGTTGTTTTGTGTGTGGTTCGTCAGGAATGTAATGAGAGGCGCCGCGTCTATTTCGTTGTTCGTTGAATATATGTTCAGATACAGTGATTCAAGGGAAGTGTTGAATTCGAGGACGGAAGTGAGATCGCCGATAGAAACAACGACATTCCAAAGCGTCAAATGGGTCAATCGGCGCAGTTGTTGCGAAAAATGATTATGTCCAGTCCAGTGAAAGTAATCCCATGTAGCGTATACCTTCAAGGATTGTAGGACTGGAAATTCAAACCCGTCGAAAAGAACGGAAGGGTCTCCAGGTCCCAGAATGTCGAGGGTCAGATCTGAAAGATGCCTCATCTGCCGGCTGTCAGTTTGGGCAGTGTGGCTGGGGACAGTTTCATGCGCATAGGTCGTTGATGTTCGTATAACGAAATATCCTTTTTCTAGGGAAGTCAACATTCCTAGGCATTGGCGAAATGTCGAAATGTGCATCGGAGCTATATGTCCAGGTATCTTGATTCGTGTCAATAGTGCCCAATCGATCGATGAAGAGAGCTCGTCGATTTTTATCGAATCGAACGTCAAACTCCGCACGCTCTTCATCCTAGAGGAGGTCGTCGACAAAGGCAGAGGATTCGCTCCGAGGAGGATTGTTAGCGATGTGACTCTATCGAAATGATAACCCTCTATCTCGAATAAAGGCCTGAGCAGGGCGCCACTGTCTGAGTATATGTTCAATGCATGGGTGCGATCTGAATGTCCGACCATGATCCGCGAGAAGTGGGATACAGTCATAAAGTTGCATGCATTCAGGGAAAACGCAAGGGGTAGATTGTGGGATCGATTGAGCCAGAGTGAGGTGATCTGATCCAATGACTTGAAAGATAATTGGCCCCCAATGTTGTACTTCGCGCGATAAGCAAAAGGATAACACAGATGGTTCCAAAGCCGAGGGAGATGCAGAGCAATTTGTCGCCAGGAGGAAGTTACTTGACACAGGAGAAGCGGAGCTGATTTGGAGTCGGGATATGGCATCTCGGGCATACAATATTCGAAGATGTCAGTGAGTATCTCGACAGGCAAAGATCGGATTTTAGAAAGCATCTCGGAGCATTGCGTTGATTGCTTTTCTTTGAGAAGTCGCATGCTATTCAGTCTCGCGAATTTGTGGCAGAGTTCTTGGATTTCGTTCTGGAGTTGAATACATGACGCTGTTAGCTGTGACGAATGAGATTGACACTCTTTGCGAAACAGGCGAATATCATGAGTTTCGTCATCAGACAGATGCGATGAAGTGGGTTGTAGCTGCGTGAATACTTTGGTGAGATAAGGATCCTTGATTTGGGCGTCAGACTTCCACAGTGGTCTTTGATCAAGTCATTCACATACGCCAGGGCTCTCTTCTGGTTTGGCTACGATATCGGCGATTGAGATGATTCTTGACGAATCAGCGGCAGTAATGACGACTCTCTGCAGAGCTGGAGCAATCGTTTCGATGCCTTCATTCGACTCAAATGAATCCCCAGTATTTCAGCGAGTACTTGAGACGACCCACGTATAGCTATGCCAGCCAAGAGCCTGTATGTTAATTCAAGCGTATTTGTAAATGTACACGCATTCTTACATGTAAACAAATATTCTTTGTCTGTGGTAGCCAACGCCAGGGGCTGAGAATTCATGGTATGTCCATAGAGGTTGGTCATAAGGAAGAAGTCAAAATCAAGGTGTCCAATGCATTGCAAAATAGTACAGTTCAAGCTCAGCTCGGCGCTTTTGGCGTAAATGCAAGATAAGATATGGGACGAATGGCAAACTCACTCCAATGTTCATAGAAGGTCGTTGGTACTACATATGCACATCAATTGTGGCACCTTTTGCGCGCGCTAGTGATTTCTCACCTTGATCAAACCTTGATAAGTACATCCCGTTGGAGCTCTTGAACCAAATCATCCAGAATATGAATCTGAGCCCCGGGGGGCCTTACCACAATGGTCAACTCTCATAAATCCATATACTGCTTGGTCACGATTCACACCATTGACGTGAAGCATTTATCGCGATCCATGTGCCATTAGGACAACTACAAAAGTGCCACTCGACTTCGCTGAAGCATCTGGCCCTGCGCATTACAGCTTGAAAGCCTTACTGTAAGCAAACCTGGCTCCCTGGAGTTGGGTGATGGAGGGGGACTTAGGATGTCGATGAACTATGCTCATTCTTTTCATACTTGTCGACATATTTGATTTTGTGAAGGTTTTTGGTCTGAACTTCTATAAAAATCTGGAAGGTTTCCGGATTCGTGTGTTTCAATATACCCTTCGTCCTCGATGAATCAATCGCTGTTGACCTGCCCCATTTGAACGAAGCCCATACAAAGTCAATCTCACAATACCGAGAACGAAAACTTCGTGTCCACATGGACTCAAGGCCTATGTTGCCTATCTTGTGAGCCTCTCCCACTTCCGCGGTCTGGATCATATTTGATGTTTTGTACCTTTAGAAATTGGAAGCTACAAAACGTGCTCATGGAAAATTAGGCACGACCGAACCGGCGCTTGAATAACAACAAGGAAATAATCAAGTGCTGCGTCACTAATTTACCATTCGGTGGCAATGATCTAAATATTGCATGCCATCCTAAAATATAATACATACATCCATTGGCGACTTCATGGGAAATGATATACCGGCTCCGTAGGCGCGGCCTTGTCACTCGGGTGAAACATTGGACTGCAGAAACGAAAGATGCTCTTTAAATCCTCGGTCTTTCTAAAAAGTTCATCCTGGAAAACCGGAAACTACTTTTATCCGACTCTTCCATCACTCGGCTCCGAACCAGTAAAAACTGCTTCATCCAAAGTGCGATCGAAGAGAGAGTGAGTGAGAGCGTTCCAGTATTGTGGTCCCAATAGCGGAACGACTGGGTTTCGTACTATATACAGGTCATAAATACCATGTATAGAGACATAGAGAATGACGAGTCAAAACTCAAAGAGATGGAGCCACAAGCAAGCAATATTCAATCGTTAACTTTTGTTCTTGGGATCCCCGAAACTTATATTTTCCTATTTATTGAGAACAGCCGACACGGTTTGCCGCCATGGAATCGTCGAACATATGGTGATTGTTTACCGGGATTATACACCATATGTTTACTTGGATGGATAACTGGACTCACCCATGGCCATGATTGAAGCCCTCGCTCAAGCCGGCCGCAAGCAGGCATTCGAGAAGGAAGCTCTCCATTGTAACATCAACTCTTCTAATTTTTACTCCATCCCCGAATCACTTCCCGACATCATGATCTTTTATCCCTTTTATCCCAACCCACGACATGAGTTGCCTGGTAATCGACATCTGATTTCCACTGACAACAATTGAGGTGAGATGCAGGCACGCTGAGTATGACTCTAGCTCGTTGTCTTCTTCTTGAAGATTGTCATCTCATGACGGAACTATCAATTGGGCGCCGGCGCCTTTGAGCTACATTTTGTAGTACGAACCCAGTCCTTCCGACCTCGGAAGCACAACTCTGGACTCTCTCTCCCTCTGTCTCTCTCTTAATGTCGAGTATTTTCACAATCGGAGAATACAATGATACCCAGATACAATCAACGCTCACAAAGCTCAAGCTCTCACGTGTGGGCGGTAACCTTAACTATTTTTGACCTCTGCCTCGGCAACCATGGTAACGTCACATCAAGCAGGAACACCACTTAGCGACCTCTTAAACTCCTGATACAAGATATCTCCAGACCCTTGGGCTGCCTCCGCGGCACCTCGTCGTTCCTTTTTGAAATGATTTGACATGAGGAATGCAATATCTGTATATATCGAGTGAGCAAAACGTTACGACATACGCGAAGCGAGGCGATCAAAAGGACATAAAGAATAAGCGCGATGGGCAACATCTTGGGGAGAAGGCATTGATAGCAATCATACGCAGAGATAAGCAGAACATGGGACAGGAAGGCATGATAACCTGAAAATGATATGATGACAACAATATGAGACTGAAGGTATTCACCAAGACTCTGCTCAAAATTCAACCTCGGATCACAGAAAGACTGCGCGAAAACCACATCGATTAGATATACCGCCTGGCGGAGCAAAATCAAAACAAAGGTGCATACCTGGTACCTCAAGCCCAGCTCGTCCTCGGACAACTCCATACTCCCACCAAGACATTCCGTCACGCTAAAGCCCTCGTCATTCAACTCCCCAGTAAACTCGAGGCTGACACCTCCTAAACGCGAGCTACATGCGGTGTGGATCCGCAGGCTAGAGGTAATTTCGGAGATGATATTGTTGAAGTGCCGCGTTTTGAGGTTAGTGGTCAAGGACGTCACAGTACTGTACAAAGAAGACATCAGATATAGATGATGCTCGAGCCGTGAAGTGGCGATGTAGGACATTGAAGAGATGTTGTACGTAATGGAAACGATCGCTTGTTCTTTTGGAAAAAAAGACCATGCATGGCGTCCATGGTTGTCATATAAAGAAGGCCGCAATACAAGCATGTAGGCCTCGATTCCATAGGAGCCCATGGAACCACAGAAGACACGTTCATGGAGCGTGATTTGCAGAACGCGCTTGAAGAGCATGGTGTGGGACGCCTACCCAGGCCGTTTAACATCCAAGATCTCAACCGAGTCAGTGGATACGACCTCATTCACAGATACGCGTGCACGCGAAGAACGACGCGCAAGAAGAACGAAACCTCGCGAAGAACGACGCGCAAGAAGAACGAAACCTCGCGACTCACTTTCCATGCATGGGATCACATATCCACGCTACGGGATGACCTGACCGTTGAACCGCACCGATATGCCCGGGAAGGTGGTCATCGATCTGAGGGAATAATGGGAAGGTTTCGTCAAATCAAGAAACGAGAATATGGGCACAAGAAGAAGACAACAAGGGCACGAAAGGAAGGGAATATGGGAAGCGTTCAGTTCAAAGTCGCAGATAAGCTGATTTTTGGGGAGTGAAAGTAGGAGTTCTGGGCAGCGCGGTGGCAATTGATGCATTCCAAAGCAAAGAATGGGGTGAAAGGAAGATGTGATGAGATTACGCGGTAAGGGTGGATCAGGGAATGGCGATGATTTCGGGGTTTTGAGAGAATCATGCGCGGTGTAGATGATTGTTCGAAGTTTAGGAAAGAAACCCACCTTTCGAGCACCGTATCTAGTTATGAGAGTCACTCTTCCGCTTTCTTTATCAGGGTTGACAACTGTGAACGAATTCATCAGCCATTTATGAAAACGAAATCAATTCATAGAAAGGAAAGCTGAAATTTAGCGTAACCCCTTCCGCGGCTTTTCACAAGTGAATGCACTCCAACTCCAACTAATATGCAATTCGCGCCACAGGTCAAAACGAAACCACTCACTATCCAGAAGCCTAACAAGCTCCTCACTCGCCATCGTCGGACCGACCTTGATCCCAATCGGATTCCTGATTCCCCTAAAGTACTCCACGTGAGCCCCGGTCAGCTGTCGCGTTCGGTCTCCAATCCAAAGGAAGTGCGCTCCCGTATTGTAGAACGCCTTCCCAGGTATCAATTGGGAGGAGGTTGAACGGCTGTTGAAGCTTGTGGAGGGTATGGGGAATTCGCGGGTGAGAGCTTCTTCGTATGCCAGCATTAGTCCTTCGTGACTGAAAGAGGCATATCAGTTATCTTTGACATAGTATTAGGAGTGGACACTAGGGTGGGAGAGGATGAATGTCGGGATAACGAAGGCGGCGCTTTGAAAGTGCGAGCTTATATGGAACGTTCAAACGTATGGCAGCAACGAGGCATAATGGGGTGGGATAATAGTTACATACTACACACCTTGTATAGAAATCGACTTCTCCAAGCGTTCCTCTACCACCACCCTGTTCGTAAGAAGCGCTTGAGTCTACCCCGATCGTGCGGCTGAAATCGAGAGCATCGGAAAGACCGTCAACGATAGTCTCAAATTCATGCCTAGGTTGATAGTTCGAAAAGGTTAGCGTTCAGAAGGATTACGCAAAGCGACACTCTCAGTGTTGGGTACGTGCCTTAGAGATGGTGACCGAACATGAGCGAGAGACCAATCTCTGGGATGATGAAGTGAGGCAAAGCCCGAGGTCAAGAGGCTGCGGAGATAATTCAGCGTTGTTGATGAGTGAAAGTATGCTCTAAAAATGATAAAACGAAATCAGCAAGCGTTCACACATCATCGACATGGGAAAGTTAGAAAGTCGCGTGTACTGACCTGAGTAAACGTTCAGGATCTGGTGTACGGTCGTTAGGATCCAGCCTGTTTAGATTTTAGGGCTCGAGTGTCAATTAGACATTCACGGGTATGGAATGAGGGGGTGATACATGCCCGTTGACATTGTCACCTCTATGGATGAATGAGCCACGCGAGCGAGAAATCTGAGTGACTGTGATGAATGAAACAATTACCGTGGATACGTACCGGAAACTCAACACCTCGCGATCACCCAATTTCTCATAGCTGCTGCTTCGTGGTTTGGCATACTGCCCTGCTATACGCCCTATCCGCACCTGTATGGTTGTATAACGTATTTGTCTGGAAAGATCAAAACAAGAGAGCACGGAGAAAGCTGGACGTACGACGGGCAGGCGGGCACCCCAGATCAGAATGAGAGAAAAGGACAAGATGAGTCCGATTTTCGAGGAGATGTTCTCCTATTCGAGGAATGTATATGGTGAGTCGAATTCGGGGAAATTTGGAATCCAAAGACTGTAATAGTGACGTACGTGGGTACAAGCGTCGAAGCTTTCAGCACAGTCCCCTGCGTGAAGCAAAAAGGCCTCGTTGCGCTGAACGAGGCTGAGCTGATAGCGCAGACGTTCGATCTAGCATCAGAAGATCAGGGTTTTTGCGGAGATCCATGTAGCTTTTACGGGGTCACCAACCTCGGAGGGCGTCACCATTGGTGGCAGAGTCGTGAGCTTGGATAGGACACTAGATTGCGAAAACGATGCATGAGGATGGCGGCGAGGCGAGCAGCGAGGCAGAGAGAAGATGATACTTGCTTTGAAAGATGTTGTTGATCTGGATACTCAACATTCTAGGTGTTCCCTCGTAAGATGTGGTAATGAAGAGCGGTGGCCGACGAAGCGCCAGGGGATCTGGAAAGCATAGAAAAGATTCAACCTCACCTGTGCGATTGGCTTGGATTTCCAGGACGATGGTGACCAGGGATCTGACATTTGCAGGATAGTTTTGCAAATTTTGTGACGTGAAAGAGTATGTAAACGCGTGAACGTTGTTTTTGACGTTGTTCAGATGGAAAGAACTCGAGTTATGGCCAGTCGTTTGCAAGTTCCTCGGTGTTCCAGTCAAAATCGATCGATCTCGATGCGTAATCCCGTTTGAGACGTATCTCCGTCGGCAACTCCCGCAACCCAGAATATCCCAAAACGTCGACGCGTTCTTCTTGCAGAAAACAAGCAACGACGCAGACTTTTGCGCACTCCTCATCAGTCCATGCGTCAATGTTATTCTTGGAATGACATGGCATGCACACTGCCTGCGATACCTCCGCTTGGAACTAGTCAGCCCGTCTTGATGCTTTGTGCCGCGGAACACAAGAGGCTTTAGCTTCATGCTTCGTCGGATGGAAACGAAATAAGCAAAGCCATGCCTCAAGTGATCCACACCGAGAATCTCGTTGACTCGGCGAAGCAACGGTATTGAAGCCTACAGGACCATCTACTTTAAACTATGGTTGGTTCCCGGCACTGCACTTTTTTTCTCGTCTGTACCCAAGAAGGCCACTTCTCGTACAGATCCCACGAGCGTATATAAGTGTTCACATATCAAGACAGCAACATCCCCTCCTCTATCTTCCCCTTTGTCTCCACTACCATGTCTATAGCCAGAGTTGCGTTGGTCTCCATTCAGGCACTGTGTAACCATTATGCATGCACTCCTCCAAATCCAACACCGCCAAAAGGGCGATACCATACAGACCAGATGTACCTCCTCCAGATCGCTCCTCTGATTTTCAAAGTACGTATTTACAGATTCCAACCAGAACATAACGTTGAACGTCTTTACAGTGCCACCAAATCATCGCTTGGGGATGCGCCATCTTCGAGGTCCTGTTTTACCTACGAACTGTGATACCTATGGCTTCGCCGGCCCCCGTTCTGACCTCCCTGATTTGCCTCCCATCCCAGGCCAATGTCCGCCTAACACCCTTCTTCGTCATCGGCGTCCTTGCCGTCGTTCTCGGTTCCTACATCCGCCTCGACTGCTTCCGCACTCTCGGTCAAATGTTCACCTTCGACCTCACCATTCACCCCGAACATAAACTCATTACGTCCCGCTTCTATGCTTACGTCCGTCACCCCGCATACACCGGCTCGCTTCTCCTCGTCTTTGGGCTGGCCTTTTCTCATTTTACAAGGGGCAGCTGGATGACAGAGTGCGGACCTCTTCGCCCTGCAGGGTCGGCCATCGTTGTTTGGGCGTTGTGGTGGTTGTGGACGTTCTGCGTTGGAATTAGTCGTGCAGATGCCGAGGACAGGCAGATGCGGAAGCTCTTCACGGAAGAATGGGATGCTTATGCTGCTTCTGTTCATTGGTGGTTCTTCCCCGGTCTCATCTAAACCCAATATGCCACTGCAACCGACGTAAGTCCCGTACCATCATGTATCCCTCCTAACCCCTTCACTGACGCCTCCGCACTTGTGCCAACAGCTTATCTTGACGACGCTATGCCCCTAGATTCACGGCTAGCATGACGATTCACATTCTAACAGTGTCAAAAACGCAAGCGTGTCTAACATCGCCCCTCATGACTGCCATTTGACTACGGAAGGGTACGCACAACTTAACGAGAACCGAGTACATATTGGACTGCTTTTTATATGCATATCTAATAGAAAATATTTTGATACTCATTTTCGCCTTCTAGAGCGTTGAGGGACAACCTTTTTTTCTCTTCTTTCCTTTCGGTTCTGTTGATGCAAACCATAGCGACCCTTGAGCTTCCCATTATGATGGGCCATTGCAAGGCCACTGCGATATTCAGCGGTAATCTGACGTGAGATAAGGCAGGAAATGATCAAAAGGCACGGCGTTCTAGGAGAACATTTGGACTACCATGATGTGCCGCGCAAGATGAGGAGTATTGGAAGGGATCGAGCCAGGGCATTCACTGTGTGATAAAAATTGGTTCTCCAGTCCCGAGCTCCAGTCCGAAAAAGAAACAGCAACTTTCAAACGCGATCTCATGCCGGCGTCACTTGGTAAGGAACGATCTAGACAGAAGCGACTCCTGTGCTGTAAGGGTTCAAACCTGTATTGCAAACGGACTTCCGCAAAAAAAACATCCGCTTGGTTTGAACAGCAAGATGTTCGGACGTTCTCTTACTGACTGTTTGTGGGCTCGATGAAGAGTCATAGAGCTCCATATTGTGGTCAACGTTCATAATGCGTGGTTGTGTGATATCAACTATCTTTGTAGTAGGCATCATGACTGAAATATCAAACACGGGACTGGTTGTTGTGGATTTTTAAGCTTGTTGGAAGATTACTCTTAAATATTCCCCTGGGGGAGGCATAACCTGACGCCAAAGTGTCATATCCTTATACGCAGCTTGAGGAAATTCTCGCCGAACAGCATTTGGCCCTCCTGTTACACCGCCAATTCGGTTGCATAATAGAGCTGTCGCATAAGCTGAAAATAAAGAGACAGAGAGAGAGAGAGAATATTGTGGTTCCGTGTCTGTTCAAGCTCAGTGAAGTTGAGTGAGACCCATCTAGTGGACCTGCTGTAACAGCATCCTTCGATGTGATGCGTTTAAGATCATCTACCATCCTTAGAGCCATCTGAGAAGGTTTGAAAAATCATCATTGTCATTGGATTCATGGAATACTGGGGTTGCTCCTTCAAATTTTCATTCTCTGTACTTAGTAGTGCAAGGTCTCAGTAAATCAAGGTATTACTCGATGAGAGAAAAGAAGGTTAAGGTTCGGCACAACTCGTCTCACGCAAGGACCATGTCCAACTGATGATGTCCAAGGTTGACTGTTCTGATTTTCTTGCTTTCCGTTTACACTCTCTCCCAACATTTGTTCCTGAAACGTTGGCAACCTGCAAAATATGGAAGGAATAGATAAGAGTAGCATACTCACCTTGTTCCGATACCTGGCTGAGAATCTGACACAAGGTTTCCTATTTTATTTAGAGAGACTGCTCTTGACACTCTGCAAATCCGGTGTCGATAACTATTCGCATGCTATAATCCCTTTTCCAGAATCTTATCAAGTACGTGTGCGAGTGATGGGACATACACCTGTCTTTTGACTGAAATAAATTGCATAGGCGGCTGTGCGTGAGGCATCAAGCGCCCTACGACCGTACATGGGGAATCTACACCCACAAGCCAATGATGTAGTCTTGAAGTGTGCATTAAGGAGAGCCAATGGCACTGGTGCTTGGGGCTCAATTCGTGCTTCCGATTGGCATACCGTGATTCGTCCAGACGACGAAATCGGTTTCTTTATACGTCAAGACTCCCTCGATCTACCATACGAGCCAGCGGAGGGGCACAGAGCTGTAGCTATGGCTAATCGTATGACGGCAGTAGGTCTCACACTTTACTTCGTAATCGTCAAATGAATGACTTTCTGTCTCTGTCATAGATGCAAATAAATAACCAACGAGGTACCCAGGGCAATCGAAATATGACCGTCCCTACTCAACTGAAGAAAACCATACTGTACCTGACTGTCGTCGACAAAGGCTCCTCGTATGCTAAAGCGAGCGCGGTGATAGAGGCTCCCGAAACTTATGGTGTAAGTCCTACTCGTTCTAATCATGGGAGGTAATTGAGTGCGTAATGAACACCGAAACGATATAGGAATGTCAAACTCGGGCCTTTGATGCTTTGAAAGGCACTATTGGTTATGGGTCGACGGCTGCCGATGTTATCCTGGAATCGAAGCGCAATGAAACACATGGAATTGTAAACTGGTCCGTGGTCACCCCGTCGGCATACTCCATCTTGCTTTCTGCAAGCACTGGACGTCTAGATGTGAGGGTCTCTACGCCGGAGTCAAATGAGAGGAGTTATGATTATTAACAGCCAAGAAACAACTACTCGGTGTCCACAGTAGACAGTAGTGACGGTGAAGACATCACGCTGTTGCGGATATGATACTTACAATATTGATACAAGAGCCCATCATTTGCCCATTATCCGATTATGACACTTATAGATAGAAGTCTTAAGTATGCCTTGACCATTGACTGCAAAGAGCCAATCCATACGCTACCAGTCTTGGTATCCAAAATTGATATCTAGATACGCGAACCTTCAATGGCTGCCTTCAAATGAATATTGACTTGAGGAAGAACGACATTGCGGTCTAGGCATGATGGATCAAGATGGGTAGAACGGATATGGCTGCTCCTCCAGGAGCTGCAAAACCAAAGGAATTCTCGACCTGATACAGACGACGCAGATTTAGAGCTGGGTGAACTGTCACGCTCAGTAAAAAGGTAAGCCAACAGTCGAATACTATTCAAGAACCTGTATAGAAAGGTACATGCTGCATTTGACCCTATCAATAGTCAACCCAAAGTCATATGTTAGTCGTGCAGATGTATGGCATCAATAGAAATGATAAATTTGAGCAAGTCCATTTGCCGCTCAGCCCTGCAGTCTTGGATCCTCCTGCCCGTCTTCCTCCTCAACCTCTGGCATTCCAAGCTCTGCAGCGGCTAACATTGCCAAACCCGGGTGCTTCCGAAGAATATGCACATTGTCATTGGACGGCAAAAGTAGCTTATATAATCATTGATCTTGCCTTGGATCTCATACCCATTTGCCTAGCTCCTCCACAGTTTATCAATACCACTCAAAATTTTAAGGTAATGTCTATTGGAGCTTCTTGAAAAACTTTCTCTCCAAACATTCCTGAAAATCCCATCCCAACCCTTTGGAAAATGTGCTTGACTGAATTTTAAAAGTCCGCACTTTACATAAGCATTTTCTGACACGGTTCGGAGGGCCTGATAAGAAACCTGACCACATATAACGTGAACTCAAATACTCTTCACTTATATCGTGGTCTGTCTAGGAGAGACTAGCTACCTTCCGCATTCGTAGATGAATCATTCTGGCTTGCTCCTTCCCATCGCATGCTCAGCTAGACTGCACGGCGCGCCCGACGCGTATCCGGGGCCTCGCTACCCGCTTTCCGGGCAGATTGGACTGCTCCAAAGGATGTCGCACGGACATGCACGGACTGTCACGGACTGCGCGGACGTGCCACTGACTTTTACCCGCGCCCATTTGCCAGGGTTTGCGGATGTCTTTGCAGGCCGAGACAGTCACGGAAGCTCTTATGTCAAAGGTTTGGATTAGGAGTGGGTTATTTGATGTGAACGAACCTGCGAAGCGTAAAAGAAAGCAAGATGAAATTGCTTAACCTATCGCAACCCTATAATCTAACCGTATAACTGTCCATATACAGTATATATGCGCCGTCGCCGCATGCGCATAGTGTACGGTTGGAGCCTTAACCAAAGGGAAGTTATAGTTTGGGTTGCGGTAGATGTTGTCGGCCATGTCGGAGGTGGATTTTACAGACGGAAATGAGCCTTTATATACCTCAATAGCATACATGGTATTTATGACCTGTATGTAGTACGAACCCCTGTCGTTCCGCTTTCGGGACCACAATACAGGATCTCTCTCTCTCTCTCTCAACCATCGTATATATTAGCATGACATAGTCATTATATTGAGAGAGAGAGGATAAGAGCGAGAAGAGTGGGGAATGTGGGGTGATCACGATGACACATCGTCCTCCCGCCCTCGCTTGCATGGTGGAGCTGCCAAGGTAGTTGAATGTGATCTTGAGATCAGACGGGTACACAGGACGGGCCTGCTGGACGGTTGGAGTGCGGTTGTTACGTTACTTGAGGGACTCATATTATGTGGCGCGGGGAGGAGTTCGCCGAGCAGAAGAGGTACCACAGAACAAAAGTTGAAGCGAAATTGGCGATATCCCAAGCTGAATGAGCAGCTACTACACAGCAACAGTCATGGCCATTACGCGAAAAAGTACAATCCTCAGCACAGTATTCACATAAAGAGGGGGAGATCAAAATCGTGACTACGAAAAAGAAATCTTAGCACCAAATATTCTGTGCTTGTAGCGTTAGGAATGTACAAGGAGAGAAGGAAACACTTACAATTCGGGTTAAGATCAGATACCATCTCCTGGATTTCGGCAACAATTTCCATGAACCTGGCCTCTCCTTCCAGTTCCATGACATCATAGTTCCATCTCTTCTGGGGCGCAGTGTCGGTGACGATCTCAGGATCGGGAAGAATACGGGGCGGGGTGAGCGACCGAGTTCCGGACGTGTATTCATAGACAGAGAACCGAGTACCCAGGGCGCTGATGCCATACAATTTCGGAATCGCAATATTTCCTGAAGAAAAATCAAGGAACCTGTCACGCATTTGATCGTCTGCCTCTTTGCGCGAGGATGCGCGATCGAATGCCAGGTAAGTCTTGATTTCGATGAAGAGAACGGGCACTTTTCGTTTCATAATGACGTAGATAACAGCAAAATCCATAGAACCAGTAATGCGCTTGTTTAGAGGAGAAACCTGGTAGCTGTCGGCGGGAGGGAAAACTGTTGTGAGGAGGGTGTTGAATGGCCCGTAATACTCGCTCTCATCAGTGGTGAACTGATTAACGAGTTCAAACTGTTGAGCAACAAACTCGGGCCAGGGCATGTCTTGAACTACTCATTAGTAAAATACGGGTATAGATATGCCAAAATCGTTTACCTGTCTTGAGAGTGTAGCGAAGGATAAGGGGAAGAAGTTGGGAAGAAGCTTTCAATAGCATACCGAGTCGGGGGTACGGGCCGTACCCCGGCATATTCCGACAGTACCTCTGGGTCGTCTTCAACAATGCTTATACTTATAGTACAGACGAAAGCCCAAAGGCGTGTTGCGAGTAGATAGTTTTGAGATTATGAAGATAGTAAATACATTTATGAGCCTAATATATCTTGCATAGTCCTTCCAAGTCAACGTCAGCCCGTTCTTCATCCTCTTTCACCTACGGCCCAAATCAAGCAAATCATATAATTCAAGCTTGAATTCAAGTTCGTCTTCGAAGGACATCGATGCAAGATGGTTACTGAAATCAAATAACTCAGCACTCAATTACAAGCCTCATAGGAAAGGGGGAGGGTGCGATGTCGGTATATTATATTATCCAATATATTACAGTTGTCTTTTGATTGTCTTGCAATGTTCTTATTACTAGTTTGACGCGCGGAACAATTCCCGGAACGGATTGCCGCCTATTGCCGCGTATCCAGTTATTCACACACGCCCATTGTTACCAGGTATTAACAGGTAGTACTTACCTCTGGGTATCGCCCGCATAACGCTGGCTCATGGTTGGCGAGCTCTGAAAATTTCAGGAGTCTCTTGAACCGAATCCAAACACGAGCAAAGACTGCGCCATATCTTGGCTATTCTTATATCAACTACCCCAATTATCTAAGCACAAATGAAATTTGAAGCGATCACCCATCCTTCATTGGGCAACCATGGCGGGGTCCTGTTACAGACATCGTCGTTGTCGCAATGGGTTCTGCAGGTGTATCCAGCAAAGCTAGCCACGTTTTGCACACAGTTACCATTTACATCCCCATGGCAGTTGAGCGTCCCAATTCCATCGAAGTAGGTTCCGCAAAGACTGGAGGGGCTGAGGCCAATGCCTGTCCCGCCTGTCTCGGTGACTGGCCCGTGGCCGTTTTCAGCCACAGCCTTGTACCAGGTCCTGATGCATCCTTGTCTCTCGCAGTGATAGTCCTCCTTGATTCCCAGACACCACCACGCCTGGGCGGCAGTGCCATAGGCGAGGACAGTAATCACAAGAAGAATGTTATGAAGGGTCATGATTGCACTGTCTGCGGTGTGTCAGGGTACTGTGATCTGCTGAGAACAAGAGGTATAGGTACCTGAAAGACGATGATTGGACTCGGTATGACTGTTGGTGAATGTAGTCTACAATAACTTTGAGTTAGCCATGCTTAATCGTGAAGTCGTCCCTCTTATATGGGGATCTCCATCCAGATTTTGTAGCCGATATTAATGCAAGAATCATCTCGATCCGACCGCAATGGTCACCTGAAAGGTTGATGCCATGGGTTGGATAACGTAGATGCGCGTGCATGCCTGCATCAAGTATTGAGCGCTACTTTTCGTTTGCGACAATTCTCCGCCAATGGATAACCAGCTACCTATATTACGGCAGGGTACTGACAGAATGTGTGGAGCCAGAGGTCTACATAGGGCCCCCAATCAAGCTGTCAGAACTCAGGATCGTCGCGATTGAGCATCAGATCATGCGAAGACATCATGATATCAAGGGAGCGTTCTTGTCTCGGATTCTCAAAACCTCACTAGAGTTCGTTCCACGCCCTGACAGTCCTAACTGTCGCATGTATTGATGTAGCACTCTTTGCGTAGTTTCTTTATCTCATCTTCCTTCCTTCCTTCCTTAACTTAGCTAGTGATTACAAAATGGATCTCTACGCGTAGATATCGTTACCGTGCCGTACGTTCTCTCTAGCGTATATAGTAAAATCAACATTGCAGCAGCCTCTCGTCTTCGACGTCCCTGAGACTTACTAAAATATAGTCCACAGACTCACGCCGACCGAACCCGTTTACCACTGCCATGGAATATCAAACTCTGAGCGCCCGTCATGTCGTCACCCAGGAACAAATGATCAAAGCTCCTCAATGTTGCTTCCAAAGGTAGCCCTCCCGAAAAAAACTGGCCATCCAGAATCCGAGTGTTGGCAACTCAGTTAATGAGCGCCTGCAGTGGGTTCTCCATGATACTAACTAATAAGCCTCTCGTATCTATGGTTCTACTTAAAGGTCTTATGTGAATTAGATAGTCAAAAATTTAGGGAAGGGGTAGTCGGTCCGGAAGAGCTCAAACATGTCAGAACTATGCGCTTCAACAAAGCACTGATAACGTAAATTGTCACTGAGACCATGAGGTCAGTAATGGACCCGATATCTGTTTCCGATTTGGTCTCAACTCCATGCAAGGCTCGCCAGTGCCAAGGTAAACCAATCATGTGCTACGAAAAGCGTACTCGAGTCAACATGAAGTTCTGCGCAAGTTCTGCGGTTGAGTATGCGACTATGTCATTAGATCATGCCATCGATAAAGGCGTGCTTTCCTCGCGACTGATACAAGACAGGAACGTGATCAAGGGTTTTTCCGACTAAATAATCCTCATACTCACCTCATTGGCATAGGAAGGTGTTTCTGGAGGTACTTTGACTCGATCCTCGCTCGCATCAACAGGTTCCTGCGTGGTTTGACTTCGAGACGCAGATAGATCTTGGAATCGGATCGAATGCCAGCTTTCACCATTGCTGGCTACATAATTGTCGGTGGCGTTCTTTGTACGTCGACGGCTATTCAAGCTACAAATGGGACGATGAGTTAACGCCAGATAGAAGCTTAATCCTTCCTGAAGACAAGACTTACGTTGCGAGTGCACTGTTCATGTAGACTGGGAAAGAAGAAGAGTAAGTAAACCTGTTTGGGCTTATCAGTGACCATAATGCTCACGCTTGCTACTAAGCTCAACAGCCAAAACGAACCAAAGGGTACCGGGCATCGTAAGGAACTGATGAATATATTCTTTGGGAAGAGCCTGATTGAAAGTAACCGAACAGCTTACGAGGATCAGGGCAAGGGCTGCAAAAATCGCAGTGAGAATCCCGCGATTGATAGCATGGATCATCAATGTGTCGAGAATGTTATTGGTGCTGCCGATAGATGGTGCGAATGAGTGTGGTTTCGAGTCGTGGAATTATGTCACTCACGACTGGGTTTCGGTTTTATGGCTATGAAGCGTGCGTAATAATGACATTGTGATAACAACGTCACAGGTCAATGTGCCCACAGACTGTACAACGGAAGCAGCCTGCATCCACAGGTTAAACAGTCCCAGGAATTAGCGTGCATCATCCAAAGGATACCTTGATTCCATCAAGACGCATAAATGATCCTAGTTGTATCCTAAGGAAGGCGAGAATAGAATTGAGTGGTTGATCCTAAATGCTAAATGAGAGAGACACCATACCCATGGATCGCCTGCACTGTATTGTAACGACGATCAAAGTCTAATCAAGGCCTAAAAATAAACATATCATACCCAGTCCAGCCCCTAGGTTCATACCAATAATCAGTCGTGATCATCGGATGAGTTGGAGGCAACGCCTACCGAATGCTATCAAAGCCAAAATCGTCTGACGGATTCAACAATTAGCGAGACAGCA
Source organism: Crassisporium funariophilum (assembly GCA_014925845.1). Classification (NCBI taxonomy): domain Eukaryota; kingdom Fungi; phylum Basidiomycota; class Agaricomycetes; order Agaricales; family Crassisporiaceae; genus Crassisporium; species Crassisporium funariophilum. The sequence goes on from JACGCL010000004.1 coordinate 2,813,850, forward strand.
AGTAAACCACCATTATAGATCACTCACGATCAAGACTGGTGCAAGTTTCTGTTTTTCGGACACTGGAATGGTATGGCGTTAGAATCGTAAGATAGCAATCCGACCATCTTATACTGACACACGTAGATGCAGTGGACAAAGTATCTATACACAAACCCGTCAGGAGGTGTGATACAAGAATGCAAACGGCGAATTCAGATACTCACAATTGGACTATTAATGCTGATATAAACTATTGTAGGATCCATCAGTACGTCTTTTGTGAGAGATTGAAACGCATGTGACTTGAAACTTACGCCCGCTATCAATTGAGCCTATTAATAATGGTGTGAGATAGATAGTATGTTCACTCATATCCACATAGCGAGGTTTACCGTATCCACCCTATCAAAAAGTTAATCGCATGTAGACTGCTAGCACTATACAATACTAGGCTGAACCGGCACACTCACCAATCTATCACAAAAAGATGAGTAACGTTTCCAAAGTTTGTGATCAAGTTGTCGTATGTAGAGGCAAAGAAGAACGTGACTTGAAGTGTTTCGAAGATCCTAGGATGGCGTAACCTGTTTTGTAATCATGAAGAGATTTTCTCGACGCTCACTTACGCTAGGAGAATAACCTGCAAGATGAAGAGTGCTGAATAGTCCGTACGCCTTGCAAACATAAGTCTATAATACCATCGCCTTGATGCCCCAGCGGTCGTTGGAATACCAATGGAAGTACAACCATGTCTGAAGGAGTCCACATCCATAAAGACTGAGTTGACTCTTTAAGATGAGTCGGTTTGGACAGGATATGATTGCGTACATAGTCTGGAGAAACGACGAGACTAGCCATACCCCGAAAGTAGAATCGAGAGCACTAGTCATGATCGAGAAAAGAAGGATGCAAGATACATGTTGGACTTAAAGTGGACGTTTATAACCTTGCAGTGAAACCCACGAATCAAGCGAGGTAAGTAGTTTCGACCACCGCCCTACCCTGGGTGGAGGAAGTAAGAACTTCTTTCCTGAAACCTCAATATCGTTCCCGCGCTATGTTCTGCGCATTTGATGACGTATTTTTATACATCATGTGTCCGGTGTCGCGTGGCGACAGCTGCAGCCGTACAGCAGTAAAGATAAAGACTTGCGTTAGAATTCAAGCGAAGTCCAGATACACGCAACAGTCGAGGACTTACGGATTGAACTGGCGCGCAGGGATAAATGCGCCCTCGATGAGCCATGGCATGATGCCAACATGATGCATAAATCCCAGTCAAAACCGAGTCCAGAGCTATCGTTTTACTTTAGGATCTGCGCCGTGCCGCGGCTCCAAAGGCAATTTTGCCAGAACCATATAGCAAGGAAAATAATAAAAACGCGATATTAACATCGTCCAATTCACCATTCCTGTCCTTGATTCTTGATAAGCTGAAAGGACGTGACAGCTCCCAGCCTTCGTTATTGAATATCCTCGTTTGATGTCTTGATGAGTTGCCTCGTGGATGACTGGGCAGAACAGTGCGACCATGACCGCCAATTCCCGGAGTTGAAGTAAGCTCGACATACATAGTCCATGTCAGTTTTGCAATCATTGGTTGATAACTTTGATAGCGCAATGTCCTTCTAGTCAGAAAGGCCATCATATGGGGCGGTAGACATCATTATCAAAATTAGTGATTTGCAGGGGTTTGCTAACCCATGCGGGCCAGTCAGGTGGGCAGAGTCCAGAAATCTGTACCCGCAACCTTCAAAACAAGCCCACGATTAGAAACCAATGGTGTCGGAAGCCTTTATTTCAGTGAAGCGTAGATATATCACGGGGAAGGAGTAGGAGTACATTACTGAACCTCATGAACCGGGAATATGTGAATGATAGAGTGACATGTACGATTCGAATAATCGAGATACCTCATACGGGAAGGAGGATCGCATATGTACACACAAGTTGGGATATCATTTGTTCGTAGAGCAAGTGGAGCAACACTACTCACACTCCCATCAGCACTGACACAGCGAGACCTTGCTGTGTATACATCCCATAACCGTGCTTCAGCTTCCAACCCTGTTCAACCTCTTCCAATCTCTGTCCTGTACTGACCTCCTCCTCGCAGATAGTAGATACCAGCACGCCGGACGCAAGAACGCTACCTTCAGCAGTCACTAGCGTGTATCTCTCATCACCCGTCGACGGGAGTATGTTCGACACCTGCCATGTTGATCCATCGCTCGTTTTCATCATGTCCCCTTTCTTCACATCCTCAGCGTGCGCGAACCGCATCTCTGATGACAATAGCTCAACCAGGAGCATGCTGTGTCGAGGCGTCACTTTGAGATTCCGTGTGGAGGCAACTCCACCATCCTCTATTCCCAATGCATGTATGCGTACGAGCTCAAACTCGAGAAAGTCGAAATCGCCTTTCGCGTGGATGTTGCGAACAATCCGAGTGGTTCGATGCTGTCCGTCCACAAGAGTCAAGACTTCATCGCCAACGCGTACTTCAGAAATCGGTTTGTTGATGATGTAGGTACCATTTTTGGTGTTCGGTAACGATATTAGCGCCGATATGGATGTATCACCGGCAAAACACGCGGGTGGGAGCCATACGAGAGTGGCGCATGCCACGGAGCAAACTCCAGCGCAGCCAGTGAGGCCAGCCACAACGCCCAATGGTCCGGCGAATACGGCGGCGCTAGCGGCTTCACAACATGCAATGGCGCAGGCGGGGAAACACGCCAACCCGCCGAATACTGGTAATGTGCTGTGAGACAGAAGTAAGACTAGGGAGATAAAGTTAGCAGCGGAAAAAAATCCTTGAAGCTTCATATTGAGGCTGAGAGTGGGGGATAACTCGAGACTGAGAGCGGTAAAACAGCGGTTTAAAGATATGAGCTGGCGAGAGCGTCTTTATTCGATGTGGTATGGCACATCAGAACTAGATCACCAGACTCAGAATGTATGTCTGTACATCAATCATATGCAAGGTCGATCCTAGATAGTCGCAACGATGTTCCGAGTGTTCGTAATGCCGTGAAGAAATATGGGGTCAGGTGTGAAGACAATTGCGCTGTCACGAACGGCCAACTGTCATATAAGAGAAACATGAGAGGCAAGTTGAGCGCCTATACATCTCGACACCTGTCGCCAAGATTGGAGAACAATGTTGCTCTGAAATGATGGGGCTGGCGGGCGATAAGCGGGAATGCCATCATTGACGTTACTTTGGCATTGGAGAAGAGTAGGGATTTATGCATGACAGAGGCAATCCTTGAATTTTGCGAAAGCCGTTGGTATCTGAATTGAGAGCAGTCATAGATCTATTAAGAATGTGTTTCCGCGAGTTTTCAGAATCGTAGCTTTCGAGTGGGATCAATTGGCCGCGATGCGTGAAGGCTCAAGCACTCACGACTTCCCTGTATTATGGCCGGCACCTACCCCGCAGCCGTACCTTTGTGCCTCGCACCACCTACACCCCGCGACGGGTGACATGACAGATTCCCAGTCTTTGCAGACTGCAGGGGTGAGTAAGGGGTAAAAGAGTGTCAAACAGAGGTGGAAGAGCGCCGTTGTAGCTTGGTTGACGGTGATATTGTCTGATCATCGAGTTTGGATGATCCCGTGTTCACCAGTGATTGACCTGGAGTGCCCCACAATCAAGTCACAGGATATACACGCGTAAGTAATTATACCCGTTGAACGGAGCATACTGGCTGACATTTACGCAAGGCTTAAAGTAACGGGACGGTCGTAACTCTTCTCATCTTTTCCTGACGCATTCATTCATTCCAACACCGATCTACATACTGAATGTCGTACCAGGTCTCTTCCTCGTTCAATGTTGTTACTATCTTGTCATTTCTCATAATACCATTAACTCAACTGCAAAGTGCGCATGCTGCAATGCCAGCCTCGTTCTGCAACACAGGAGATATTCAGTGTTGTAATTCCGTTCAGGTATGGTACCGCATGAGCCTGTTATATTTGCGCAGAAATTAACATCAAAAACTATGTTCCTATCCCTCAGCCCGCTACCTCTCAAAGTGCAGCCATGCTACTGGGCCTTTTAGGTGTCGATATGTGCAGCATCACTGGGCTAGTCGGTCGTAAGTGTTCCGTCGAACATCAATGCATCTTATTGATCATGCGGCTGTGGTCCAGTTACATGCTCACCCATTAGCGTCATTGGAATTGGCGGTAGCTCCTGTACCGCCCAGCCAGTTTGTTGCGAGAATAACAACTTTGTAAGTCAACCATTCACCGTCCATACACCACTACCTCAATCAATCCCTTTTCCTCAGAATGGCCTCATCGCGATAGGCTGCACCCCCGTCGATTTGAATCTATGAACATTATCGTGTCATTTTGTATCTGAGTTAGTACAATGAGAAGCATGCAAACAGTGTGTCAAGTGATGGTAAGCATATACGGCGGGCCTTATGTTATGGCGCATTGAGTGTATGAGTCCTACAACAATCCTACTGACTAGAATCCACACTCGACGCCGCTTTCTCGGGAACAGAGGGAGTAAGCAGGAACTGCGATTCATCCAGAAAGCACAAAGCACAGTACTTATCAGTAGCGGATACTCTGTGAAAGCCATGATCATCACGTAATCAAAAATACGCAGTGGTCTCCAAATCCATCCTGATTGGACACGTGTACGCGTGAGTGGACATGAAATGAGGGTACACTGGAGGCAACACGACGGTGTGGTAGTGGCCTCTGGTCAATGCGCCCGAGGTGCCCGAGACTAAGTCGATTAGATTAGATACAGACAGCATTATCCATGTGTAGAAGGACCGCGGTCCAGTGACGACACATCACAACTTGGCTCCTACCACGGCGCACCTGCTAGACCGCGCGCCCGCTCGACGCGCTACCGAGCCTGGCCAACTCATGCTCCCAGAGTAGGTTCACTGGGACTGCTGCAACGGGTGGAATGCACATGTGGTCATGGGAATGGAAGTTGCCTCCTCCTCAACTATCATACTGTGACCATGCCGCGATTGTATTGGGTCAGTTCCGCAATATAAGACACCGAGAAGACCCTTCCCTTTGCATCCATCACAACGTGAGTCCTCCTTCGAGCCCGGACTGGCATCAGACTCCTCTGTGCGTTATGAAGCAAGAGGGCGCGACATTAGGGGCAGCAGACAGAAGATGGTTGTAAATTATCGTGAGACCTGACGGTGCAGTTGCCCCCTCGATCCTTCCACCGATATTCAAATGTATCCTCATCTCGCCCCAGAAGAGTTCAAGCGTAAGAAAAGTGACAAGCCATAACACGCTATGATGAGTAAGTTATCGATCATGAAAACAATATGAAAATAGTGGTGCAGTAAGGAAGCGGAGCTCTAGGCAACTTTAAGTCATTCTACAGCCCTCAAAATGACAATGACATCGATGGCTGAGATTGCAGAATATTGTTCGGTGGGCGGGAGCGAAAATCAACTTTGCAGACCGCTCCTGACCAGTTAAGCTCACATTTCGACCACCCCCTTCAGATCTGAATCAAACAATCATGACTAGAGTAGTTGCATGAGGTACTTTTGCCATTCATGCACTCCTTAAGCAAGTATGTGAGTCCAGCGGAAATGTATGTAAGTGTATGAAATACAAACTACTAAGCAAAATGATCGACGCGTATATGTGTATGATAAATGAGAGAAAAAGAACGTGAGAATTTTACAATTTACTCGTGCCAGTAGAACCCAAGGAAAGATTGGAAGGAAGTCTAGTGATCGGCTGCAATTTTCGCTTGAGGTCTCGTAGAATCGACGTCTTGGGATGCCACTCGCGGAATGCGTCTCGAAGTTCGGTGATCTCACGCGAGAAGAAGTAAGCGACGCGCTCGTCGGCGATGACGTCTCGCAGTGACCAAGGTATCTGGAGCGAATGAGCATTTAGATTTGAGATATAGAAAAGGATCTACCTCGTAATCGTTCTGCTCGTGTGTGGCATTGAACGGCTCGACGGCCAGCTGGGCATGTTCAGCCATACCTTCGTTTGTCAGAAAGAGGTATTTCACTGCCAGACTGTGAAAAGATCAGGACAGGTGAAGACAAAACATCGAAGCAACATTTACGCGTAAGTCGATATCTCCTCATACGCCGTTGAATGACCAACGCCATTCAAGGACCCAGCCGTCGCTTCGGAAAGATGTGCGAGCAGGCCCGAATCGGACATCCCAGAGTTGAGCACGCGAAGGAGGAGAATGAGGAGATTGGAAAGGAAATCAGACGAACTGGGGGAGGAATCAGAGAGATCTTAGACTTCGGAACAATAGGATCGACTTACTGATAAGCATCGCCATCAATGTAAAGAGCGCGTAGGATGAGAGGGTGCGAGACGGCAGTGAACAACCCTGAATAAATGGGGACGACTTGATCGTTGAGCGACGCGACGTAGAGCATCTTCGTCTTAGATCCGCAAATGTATGAGCTTGAGGAGCAGCAGGTAAAACGACGAAGACGACGTACCCCATGATCTAGTACATTCCCCAACGCTTTCATGTACGCCTTCGAAACTGCACTTTCCGTGTTCTACCATCCACATCAGCCATGTTCAATATTGCAACTCCAGCGTACAAACGTACCTGGAACTCAAACAACTCGAGCGCAGCAGCAGACTCGAAATACTTCATCGAAACCAATCAATACCATTCCCCCAACCACCAAAGCAGCGAAAACATACCTGAAGATAAGGTCCCACCAACGTACTCGACCTCAAATACCTCAACGGCCCCAAATGTATCCCGCACAACGCCAAACAGCACACCCTCTGCACCTTCCTCCTCCTTCCCCCCGGTTGACCACCAACGACCCCGATCGCAGCCGGGAACCCCTCCGCGCCGGTGACGGTGTCCAGAACGCTGCGTTGATTGCGCCCGGTGACGATGTGGTTGTCGTGGATGAGGCGGTCGAGGAGGTGAGTGGATACGATGGATCCCTGGGAGTGCGTGGCGACGAGGATGGCGTCGGCGTCGTGCAGGTCAGACATCCATTCTTCGTTTTCTTTCAGGTTCGAGTATAATCTGTCGGGGACATGAAACTGTCAATGTGCGTGCTCGATGGAGGGTAGAAGGTGTGTTAACGAACCTATCCACACGCTTCTCGATCGTCCCATCGCCCTCCAGTGGGATCTTCGTGATCTTCTCCAACTTCACACCGTGCTCCTCCTCGAACGCCAGAAGCGCCTGTTCCATCATATTCGAGAATTTAGTACTCGTTCCCGTGGGCTGCCAACCAAGATCACCATCAGCCAGGTCCAATGACGACAAGAGTCAAAAACAAACCTCGCCGAGGACAGTGCGAATCATGGCACCAGGGAACCATCCATGCACGCCAATGACAACGACCCTCTTACACCCTTTCAGCACGTCCGCCACAACATCCGTCTCCCCGCCCCCAATCGCCGTCGTCTTCCCTTTGCCGACGACTGGGAATCCCGAACCACTCGCACTGGAACTCGTCCGTCTCCCGAGACCCATCCTCGTCGATCCCAGACTCGTATCCCATCCAGCATCGTCAAACACCTTCCACGCCTTCGGCAGCTCCTTCCCAAACTCCCTAAACCGCTCCTTCCGCTCCCTCTCAACCGCCGACAACAGGTCTTCAACTACTGCACTCCCCTCCCCGCTTCCTTCCCTCTCGGACGGTGCTCTAGCTCTTTCCTTTCCCTTGCCTCTCGCACCTCCACCAGCACCACCAATGGCACCGGCGCCCTCCCCATCCTTCGCAAACAAGACACCACTCATGAATTTCATAGTCTTCCCAAACAACTTCCCGCCAACCCCTGCTCCCGTGCCTCCCGTTCCTGCACCCAAGGCTACAGCACCGCCTACACCTTGATCGTCGACGTACCGTACCGGTCGGGGCGGCAGCACGTTCCTCGGCGCGGTATGGAATGTGTCCTGCCACGTCGGCAACACAAGGTTCGGAGGCGCGGGTGCTGCAATGGATTTCTTCGACGGCGCAGGCGACGCGGTGCGTTTCGAACTGGTGGTGGAGCTAGTCGAGGTTGATGCATTCATGCCGAGTTTCGAAGGTTTATCTTTCTGCTTGTCGTTGCCGGTGGAAGATGACGTCGAGGGTGCAGGACTGGGGGGAACGGGTACGGGTGTGTTGGTCCCTGAAGCACCCTTCTTCGGTGTCGAGGGCCCGCTGGAACCGGAAAGCAGTTTCGCAGCGGCAGCGACGACAGTGGTGGTTGTCGACATGGAAGTAGAGTTTGACTCCTTCTTGACTTCCTCCGAGATGATAAGCGGCGGAGCGACGTGTTTCTTCTTATCCTTCTTACTCGAGATGCTCGTGAGATCCGATGCTGCGAGGTTGGACACGACATTCGAGATGATCGCTGATGATGTGTGGGGCATAACTGACATAGCAGCGCCGTTCCCAGCTCTCTTCACAACCTCCCGCCCCTGCCCCACATCTTTCTTCGCCTCGTCCCTTCCTCTCGCCACTTCTCCTCCACCCATTTCGTCATCCAGATCCAGATCCATCACCTCCATACCATTTTCGTCCCTCGTCACTGCCTCAATTGCATTTCCCCCACCACTCGCACCCGTACTTCCGTACCCGATCGTCTTCACCATCAGCGCCCTCGAGCTAAAGAAGGACGCCCACCCAGATATGTTACTCGACGTCTGCATGCTCGTCGTGATGGGATTCGCGTCGACTTCGGGTTCGTTCGCTGTTATCGTTGTGGTAGTCGTGATGCTAGGTTCGGTAGTTTCAATATTTGAGACCGTTTCGATGTGTGGTGGCTGCGAGAGTTCCGGGGCAGCGACACTCTGCGAGACTGATGGCTTCTCTTCCTCGACGCCATGTTCGTGTTCTTGCCCAGGCGCCATATTGGTCGTGGTCGTAGTTGTGGCGGAATAATACCAGGCCCATGGTGCGTACCAAGTTCCGGCCACAGTTTCTTCCACCTTCACATCTGGAGCACCATGCTCTGTCGCAGATACTTCGGGCGAGCTCAATTCGTGTGCGATCCTCTCCACTTCTCTCTCCCCTGCCTTCACATCCCCGTTCGTCTCCGCATCCACAGCTGTATCTGTGACAGGATCACTTATTTCTACGCTCGTCGTAGCCACGGGTGGTGCTTCGATCTGAGGTTGAGTTGAAGTTTCCGATGCAGCTGATGTTTCGGCTTGATTATGAGGAACGGCCGACGACCACGCCATATAGTCCCACCACGACGCGCCCTGCTCGACCCTCTGCCTCTCTAGCTCTTTCCGCTCCGTATCCACCTTCTCCAACTCTTTCTCGGGGACCTCCTTCGCTTCCTCCGCTATCGAATGCGTGATTGCAGGATTCACCGCGGACGATGATGATACAGCGCTCTCCGCAGACGCGAGCCGAGCCTGGAGCTCCGCAAGCACTGCACTCTCTTCGTTGGCTTGAGAGCTGCTTGGTTCGGACTGGTTTACGATGCTTGAGGTTGGTGTGGCAGCTGATTCGCCTCGAGGTGTAGATGAAGATCGAGGGACAACGGTGGAGTTTGATGACGTGGATGACAGGGAGGTGGACAGGGAATGGGCTTGAGCGATGCTGGACGACGCAGAAGAGGCCATGAAATCTGCAGATCGAAAGAAATTGAGTGATCGAGGAAAGAAAGGAAGAATGGATGACAAGCCCGAAAAGCCCGAATGAAGAATATCGCTCACCTCTCAGCTCCCCAATGGACGTCACTCCAGTCGACGTTGGCGATGACGACGACGGTTCTGTCGAAGATGAAGAGCCTGACAAAAGACAATTACATCAGCAAAGACACTTCGCAGACGGACATTGCGCATATACTCACCCCTCCGAGCCTGTTCACCCTCACCCTTCCCCAACCCAGCACCCAAAGGCAACGGCACCTTCCCCCGCCCCAAGAACGGGATACTAAGCGTAAAGCGACTCGAGGTCGGGTTCATCGCGCTCGTCCGGCCCAGCGGCGGGCTCTGCGGGGGTTTCTCCTGCTGGTAACCAGGCGGCGTGTGCGGCAGCGAAGGAACAAAGTCGTCTAGCGAAGAGGGGAGGGAGGAGGGGGTGCTTCGGTCGCTGTTGACGGTGATAACGAGGGTGTTGGCGGCGGGGTTGTTCGCGTTTTCATTGGCGACGCCTGTGGGCGATGGCGATAACGATACCGACGAAGATGAGAAGGGTAAAGGTCGATCCGAAGAACCAGCGACACCAAGCAAAGACGGGGAAGGCATCGGCGATTCGTGCAGCTGTGTTTGCGTGTACACCGGCGGCTGCAACTGCTGCGGAGGCGAAACATGAACCTCTTCTGACGGTGGAGACGAGGGGGTGGGCGAAGGTGGTAGTGAAGGCGCCATGGGAGGCAAGGAAGGTGTTGGCGATGACGATAACGGGAAAGAATGCGAAGGTGGCGGGTTGGCGGAGCTGAACCACGTCGATCGTTTTGGGGGTGGCGAGAGATGTGCAGGAGTTGGAATTCGCTGCGGAGTGACAGGCAGGGGGATTGACTGCGGATCTGGATGTAAATGCGGCTGGGGAGGTAATTGCACAGCTGTCGGAACCACGGTCGATGGGGTTGGTATTGAAGGAACTTGAGTATCGGGAGCGGGATTTGAACCAGTAGATTCAGTGGTTGTCAGTTGTGGAGGAAGCGGAGTCGGAGTGCCGGTTTGGACATTGAGAGAAGAGGGTGGCGTTGGGGGAAAGCGAGGCGACGACGATGAAACGGTACCCGCAGCTGCATCCACACCAAGCGACATGCCGGACATTGTCCTACCCTTCTTCCGTGTCAAGGATTCAAACCAGGAACCTTTCCTTGACGGTTTACGCGCAGTCGTAGTGGAAGTAGTAAGATCGGGTAAAGAAGCGTTTATGTTACGAGTCGGTGAGGATGGGAAAGGTCTTGCGTTGACAGAGGAGCTGGCGATAGATGCTCCAACACCGTCAGTGTCTGAAATGGTGGTGGTAGTGACGATATCTTGACCCAGTCAGAAAACACATGAAATTGCGGAAAATAAAGAAAACACGCACGATCCTGATTATCAACGCCCAAGGGCATCTCCCCAAGTCCGAACCTAACCGGCTCCGGCTCCGCCCTCTCCCTCTCCTTCCCTTTACTCTCCCGCCTCACCCTCGTTGTAGAGCTCTTCTCCATGACGCTCGCCGCACCACCAGCGCCCTCCGCCGCACCAACCAGAAGCTCCGGCTCGGCAAAGACGACGCTCACGCTCGCCTCTAACGGCGCGCTGCTTTTGCTCAACGACGAGCTCTTCCACGTGGGCTGGCGGAACGCGCTGCGGGTTGAGCGGGTAGAGGAGCGCCGACTGCGGGTTGGGATTAGCTGGGACGGTGTGCTCATGGAATGCGGTGGGTGTTGGGGAATGGTTGAGAGCCATGCGGGTTGTCGTCGACGAGGCACTCAAGGACAGGAGCACGTGATTGCGATGCGTCATTGATGTCATTGATCGACATGCATCTTGCATTTCGCCGTCCATGTAACCGTCAACCGTTCGGCCCCATTCATCCGTGCGCAGCGCTGTACCTCCAAATGAATCCGCTACACATATATTCACCGTCGGTTAGTACGAACTTGACTTTTACGATGCTTCAACAGCGCTAGCCCTCGTATTCGCGTCCATCGCTCTCCGTGATTGAGATTTTTTGTCAAGGACACTCTCAACAAAACTGCATCGCATCCAGTGTAGTTTCTACTCGTAGGCCTCAAGCACGCGCACAACTTGCACACCATCAGAGAGCAGTTTTACGATTGTACATCATCTCTCCACAACATGGGTTGTACGGTATGCCACTGCGTTCTCGTCCAATCTACCTTTCTCCAAACGCCGAAATTCTACATTGCTTGTACTCAGATTTGGAGGTGGATCATCGGGTGGTGGGATATTCGACACTGAATTATAAGGGGAAGCGGTATAAAACGGAGGCCTGAAAATCAGCGTGAGGCCATCTGCGGCTTTGTATACGTCTACTTCGAAGAGAATGGCGCAGTGAGAGGGTGATGGACGACCACTCAGGTCATTGCGTTACAGTTCATGGTAAACGCTGTTGTCTATAGCAGGCGGCACCTGGAACCATGAGCCTTGAACTGGTCTTGCTGCGCTCACATACCACCACAAATCATATAGCTTGCTCCGGTTCGCTCTACCTTTAAGTCAACCATAGGCGAAATAATGTACTGGACACATGTTAACGCTAACATCAGACGCAGTAAAAGAGTCATTAAATAAGAATGTCGACCACGACATGAAATTGTATAAATACAGAGCGAATGAAAATACATATAGAAGGACTACCTCTCCACAGCAGATATCCCACATGCCAAGGCACCATTTTTGCATTATTTCTCCCTCAAGCGACTTCCTTCCCCCGTGACTGACTGTCAGGTTCAGCCAACAGCAGTCCGGGGTGTGCAATGTTGATAGTGTAGATGGCGAGCACGATCATAGCTCCGTCCAAGACATCTATCCATTCTCATCATCAGCGAAACCGTTCAATAGGAGGAAGAACAGGAAAGACGTACTGAACAGCAATTCGTCGCTGATAATCGGCCCATCCCAACCATTGTTAAGCTCGATTGTTCGGTAAATAGCACTATAAAACCCGCCTTCTGTGAGTCCATTCGAAAGACAAATTACGCAAATACGAACCGGATGACAAGCAGCGTCGTGCTAAATATCAAAGCATAAACCATCAACCCGATCTTCGTCGTATATACGCCTCTAGTCGCCGAAGCTGATCCGTTTTCAATAGGAAGATGAGCTCGAGAAGCGAGGGGCGCGTTTCTCATGTATCGGATGGAGAATTCGAGAGCCACAAAGATGAATGCGATAATGACAACTGGCAGGGTGATTTGTTGTAAGCCTCCGGGTTTTGCGCAAGACAGGAGGGAAGACGAGCATACCTAGTTGGAAGATGATACCACCGAGCATAATCCGAGCTCCCCGGTTCGCGCCTTCAAGAGTTTCTGCGGATGCTGCGATGCCGCCTCCGACGCCTTGAATAACGAGGGAAATCACATCCTGGGAGCTAATGAGAATTCCTGGGCCTCAAAGAGAATGGGATGGACTCACGCATGTACAGAATATGATGCTGTCTGCAAAGGCATATTGATAGATAAGAATATCAATCAAGAAGAAACAATGGAGGCGTACACCACTTCGGGCTGAGCCGACTGTAGCTTGGCCCCAGCCTTTTGATGATAGTCCCAAAGATGATGAAGCTTGCTGCGAGGAGTGGTGTGGGCGCCATAATGGTACAGGTTATCCTATCGGACATAGTGTTAGCGACTGGCGAAACGAGGAGTTCCGGTGTGTATACTGACTGCATTTGAAAGGGCGTGAAAAGCCAGACCTCGTAACTCGACCACAACCTTCCTGCCCAACCTAGAATCTCGAGAAACCCGCAAAGGCAGATTGTAGGTATGATCCAGTACATGAGGTATCTTGCAAGTTGGACTCCATGAATTACTTGAGGATTAGAATTAGTTCAGAAACACGCGGGCATGAGGAGAGTATACAGACAGGTCGATGTGGTGAAGAGGACGATGAATATGTAGCCCACAGTGCGGGATGGGATGTAATTGTACGGCGACAGGTCCTCGAGGGTCCAGGTCACTGACACGTGGGCCGCACTCCGTTACTACTTCGATGATTTGAGCAGACGGAAGAGGGCCTTACCATCAGTCCCATTGTTTGAGGACATAACCAACGAGTTTTAGAGAGATTGGACGCGAGGATACAGGAAGGAGGTATGCCAGCAAGCAAGAAATTGTCGATGTCCCACCTCGTTTCAATGGTCTTTAAATTGTTCTCAACATACCTCTCGATGAACGCGAGCCTGAGGATGCATAATAAGACGTCCCTGCCAAATCTCCAGGCATTCAACGAGGCAGATGTCTATCCCAAACCCGCAGCAGCGCGTTGCATCGGTACGTATTGCGTGATACTAGTAGGCAAGGCCTGGGAAAGGCAATGCGCAGTAAGCGAACAAGAGTGATAACGATATTGGTGTTCCCTATTGGTTACCTAGCTGCCACACTTTATGTTAGGTCTATGACATCCCAGCCGCAGCATGTTAATGTGCACACTAAGAAACAGAATGCCGATATGTCCGGGGCAGGTTCCAATTGGAACCTCTTGGACGGTCGATTTCTATCAAGTTCAAATGTTACTCAATGAGCCCATCAAGCTGACGTCGTTCCCCAATAAATATATTGTGCTCAAAAATAGCGTGCAAATATAAGTGCGTGGTCCCACTCTCGCCTCGGTGGGAAGGTGTCAAAACTCAATCTCCTACAGTCAATTACACTATGTGAGATCGACGGCCACTGTGAGGTGCATATCTTACTACTCACAGTACTATTCTAGACGGACAAAGGTGAGTGAATCTGTTGCGCGAGTCATTGACGTGTGTGTTATAGGCTGGAACAGCGCCGCGAAGGTCGTTGGTGCTGCGAATCCTGTGCTGAGTCAAATAAGCGCCCGAAGATGTGATTGAATTACTATATATGGTAATGCATCTGGTTATGTAGTTAGTTACCAACCAACAGCCCTCCGACAGTGCATTTTCCGACCTCAGATGTGTTAGATGAGGTCCGGGCCACCCTTGTCAGTCTACGCGGTCTTCTGCCGTCGCGTGGAATCCGTAGCAGTACGTTGAAGACCATTAGGCTTTAAGGACGGTTCACACCGGTTCGGACATTCGGAATGTCCATATGCGTAAGCTGTGACTGTATCCCACAGTGCCTCACAGCCTCTGTCTAACTCCACCATCGATTAGAATGTCAAGCATCGACCCCAGCGACTCTCCCATGTCTGATTTCACTACTACCACAACTTCTACCAACATGTCTTCCGAAATATGGAAAGCCAACGCCTCAACTCCATGCCAGCCTGAAATTCCTGCCAATGAGGCCTCAATCAAGCCCATCGTTATCGGCGTCTACGGAATCTCCGGGTGTGGAAAGAGCACCTTGCTTGGCCAGCTAAAAGACAAATTAGGTACCTTCAAGTACCAGTTCTGCGAAGGAGCCGAAGTTATCACGTCCATTCTCCAAGGCCCCGACGGCCTCGAGTCCTTTCGTAACTTCTCGCCCGAAAGAAAGACGCAGATTCGGGAGATGGCCATTCGAAAAATTGCGCGGGACGCTGCGGACAACAAGAAGATTGCCATCGTCACAGGACACTTTATGTTCTGGTCTGACAAGGGCGACGATGGGGACGTGGTCTGGACTCAAGGGGATTTGGAGACGTATACAAACATTGTCTACCTCGACTTGCCCCAGAAGACCCTCGCCTCGCGACGCGAGCGGGATATTGGGAAGATAAGGGAGCATATATCGGAGGAAGACTTGTCTACGTGGAAATGCTTCGAACGAGATCAGTTACGGCGTCGATGCTACGAAGCGGGTATTCTCTTCACGGCCTTCAAATACCCCGAGGTAGAGAGTGTGGCAAGACTTGTCGACGACTGGGTAAATGTTACCGAGGATCTCAACGTATCCCGCGCATTGGCACATCTCGATAACCTCCTCGAGAAAACGCATCGTGACACAAGCTTAAGAACCGTCTTGGTAATGGACGGCGACAAGACGCTGACGAATGAAGACACAGGCAAACTTTTTTGGAAAATTGCGCTGAGCCGCCGCCAGATATACCTCAACCCAGACCCGCTGAAAGCCATCTTCGGCGGTAAGGGGGGATACTCGTTTAATGCCTTTCGCCAAGCTGCCCTGCTCTATGGGGAAGTGAGCGAGTTCGATGACTTATGCCTCGTGGTGGCAAAGTTGGTGACGGTTCATCCTGAGTTCATCAAGTTCGTGGAGTACGTCGCCCAGGATGCAGGTAGTCGGGTGAAAGTCTTGGTGGTAACTTGCGGATTAGCTGGTCTGTGGGAAACCATCTTGCATGATGGGTATGGTCTGGAGCATATTGAGGTTATTGGTGCAGGACGTCATCCGGATACCTTTGTTGTCACTCCCAGTGTGAAGAGTGCGCTCGTCTCGCGGCTACAGAGTAGGTATGGAGCGCGAGTGTGGGCGTTTGGAGACAGCTCGCTCGATCTCCCCATGCTCGCCAGAGCGGATGAGGCCATCGTCGTGGTCGGTGCAGAGGAGTCCAGAAGTCGGTCAATGGAGTCCGCTCTAATGAAAGCTATTGACCATGAAGGTCTTCGGGCCCGTCAGGTCCTCCTCGGCGAGACGACACAGCCACGGTTGGATACTTCACGATTACCCGTGATTCAACTCCAAGACCAGGATTTTTTATATTCCATCACGCGCGGGGCCACTCACTCTCTTCCCGACAATGTGGTGCATCTGACTGATACACCTGCGGCCCAGGTGCTCATGACGTCCACGCGCGACGCCAGCATCTCGGGCCCCGAGCTCAGACGGGCCCACGAGAAGATTGGATGGTTCTTGGCAACCCAGTGCATAACCAAAGTAATTGGGCTGGAGAACCGCGAGATTGCCCACGTTCAAGGATACACAGTCACAGGCCACAGCCTCCGCAACGAATCCCGCACCATCATCATAGCCTTGATGCGCGGCGGCGAACCCATGGCCTTTGGCGTCAACGAAGCCTTCCCTCAAGCAAGCTTCGTGCACGCCAGGCACGCAGCGGACCTGAGAGCCGAGCATCTCCTGGGCCAGAGGACGGTAGTGCTGGTGGACTCGGTGGTGAACTCAGGCAAGTCGGTGGTGGAGTTTGTGCAGCACATTCGTAGACTTCAGGCGGAGCTTCAAATTGTGGTTGTTGCTGGTGTGGTGCAGGAGCAAGCGCTTCTGAGGGGGGAGTTGTATGAGCAGCTTTCTAGGGAGGGGGGGAGGTTGAGGATTGTGGCGTTAAGGTTGTCGAGGAATAAGTTTACGGGCAAGGGGGGGACTGATACGGGGAATCGCTTGTTCAATACGGCGTGGTTGGATGGGAGTCGATGTGACTGACAAGGATTGAGGCAACAAGGATTGAGGGGAAACCCGTACCCGTACATATCCAAGCCCGTCCTTGCATCTACGGGGAGGGGTTTTGGCGTGTGCGGGTTGAGGTTTAGGCGGGTGTAACGGGTCAAGGAACCCCCGAGGGTATGAGGTCCGCTGTAAGGTATACCTGTCTGCAATATGATCTGCGCAACCACATCGTGGAGGAACTCCCAGCTCATTGGAATGATCCCGATCAGCTGTGAGTTCCTCCTCCTGTTCCCCATCTCCATGATCAGGTAGGATTGTCACGGCCTTCACATCAACATCCCCAAAATACCCCAAAGTACCCAAACTCCGAGACACATAAGTGCACGAGTATCGGTCGACGTTGAACGTGGTTCAGCAAGGGCCGACTTCTTCTGTCGACTTCTTCTGTCACATGTCTAAAATCAAGTTACCGCCGACTGCTGAGTTGAATGATGAATCGCCGCATAAGTATAAATTGATGTATGTGACATACAAGAAACTTGCAAGAAACTCGTGGTGATACGTGGATGCAGACCCAGGGAGGGAGCAGCCCAAAGAGGGCGAGGAGAACGGATGATGTGAGCACGCCTGTGTCTCCACCTCAACCAATTGCAGTTCCTGACAAAGAACCTTTCTTGATTGTAACAGTGATCAGTCGAGCGTAGAGCAGCTAAAAGAGCTGGCGGCATTGTCGAAGCCAAAGGGAGGTCCCCCTCCTCCATTGGTAACTCCCTGCTCCAGGTTGTAGGTGCCGCCAGTCAGAATAACTTCATTTCCTGGAGAGTCGTTGCATCCGAAATCACTGCATCAATAAAATAGATAGATGGCATCTTCTTTGTCTCAATCTGACCGCATGAAAAGAAACACACCGGAACAAGGTGCAGATAAATCCGGTTGGGACTTTAACACCCGTCAAGTCGTGGTATTCGACATATTTCCAGTAGTGCCCGAGAGCCACGATGACGCCGATTGTATTGATGTGGGCGTTATCACTAGATAGAAAGGTGTGTGTGACCTGTTCGACAGTCTGCCCCACTACGTCTAGGAAGTCATCCGCTTCAATTCGCTGGCCTTTGAACGAAGGACTCTTCTTGTTTTCTACCAGCAGGAGGATGTGCTTTCGTAGAGTATCCCCCACATATTCGTGCAGGATCTCGGCGAAGTCGGGGATCCTTGTTGATCGTTTGGATTTACGAGGCAAACTCGGGCTATCAGCCATGGCACTTGTAGGGGATGGATCATCCAGTGACGCCGGACTCGACATGCGGTGGAGATGCGCATGTCGTGCCGGGCTATCTGAATTCGATCGGGGGGGGAGGGCTTGGTGTAGACGGAGCCTCTGGGCTGTAGCTCGTTATGTCGACTCCGGTTCTACGCTTTATCCAGTCTGGTGGGCTTGGTGCGCCCGACGCACGGTCACTGGAGGTAGGGGGTGTCGATGGTGTATTAGCGGCATCGGACATGAAGTCATCCTCGTCAACTGAGGGAGACGGTTGGGTTGGAGGACCGTCCTCGTAGGTATCAATGTCATGGGTGAGCGGATACTGGGGATATGTGACGGTGGTTGATTTGCCCCCAGAATCCGAACAGAGATCTTCGAATATGACCTTGGTGAGCACCCAGTTCCAGACGCCATACCAAGGCGCTTCTCGGTTGTCCGCCAAAGCAGTCCCAAGAGCAACCCGAAATTTTAGGTCTCGCTGCGGCATCAGATGCACCGGCGGGTGCGACGGCAGTTGCGTATGAAAACAAGTATTGAGGAAATCTTGTCGCAATGCTTCATCGTCCGTGAATCTGTCATATATATCGGAGAGGAGTTCGAAACGAAGCCAGAGGATATGATCATATCAGACAAGTAAGAGTCACTGTTTTTGAGGCAAAGATAGAGTCAGATGAGCACAACATGAGGATTTATGAACGAATGATGGATTTTCAATCAGACCCGACGACGAATCGATAACGATGAAAGAGATTGTAGCACCAGATGAGCGGTGCGTTTATGATCGAATTGAATCAGATTCGTCTGCATGGGCCATGCGAAGTGTGTACCGCAGGAACGACAGACAAGAATCTGAACCGTAACTTGAATTACTTGTGTGGCGGCGGAGACCACGGACAGATCACGTGGCTATGTTTGATTTACGCATTTCATTGTCAAAAGGTCTTTCTCAGTTCCTCCTCCTTCTCGTCCTCCTCCTGATGTTGTCTCTCGCACAGTCTATGGATACCATGAGCGTAAGAAGTTCTATCTCTACCGTTCGTGTTTCAAGTTGACTCATTATGCTCCCAGCTGACCAACCCACCCTCCCACCTCCCCCCCAATACCGACAACCCGGCGATTCCAGATCAAATTGTTCCTCCAGTCCCCAGGCGTCCGCAAGAGTGGAAAAATCATCGCGTATTCTACGGCTTCACGGTTTCCCGAGACTGGCTCATCACCTACTGCGAGCAGAACAGCCATCGCGTCAGGAACTACCAACCCGACAACACGAACTTCACTAAAATCTATCTCGCTAGGGAGCTGTTGGCCTCATCGTCAGGAATAAAGGGTCTTGAAATTGAGCGGGTCCTGCCTAAAGGTTATACCGAGCGCGGTGGCGACGACTTGGACTCGAACGCCTGTTGGCCAGTGCTCGTGTCGGTGTGCAGCTCGATGAGGAGTTCGTTTGTGAACAGGCCGAGCAAGCCGCAGTTGGAGAAACTGAAGAGCATTATGGGTGGAAGGGAACCAGATTGGTATGTCGATGCCCATCTGCCGGAGCACTACAGCGAAGACTAGGAGTGCGACGTGCCACTCTTCTTGCGTGAGTTTGTTTGTTTTGCCCTCAGGTTCGCAGGCGAATGAGATTTTACGTGCGGTAGATCCTCGCTCCGCACGTTATCGTCTCATTGCTATCGCTCATTATTACCTCGCTTTGCTATATCGAATACCTTGCACTTTGTACGATCCATGCCAATATCAGACTTTCAATTCATGACCCGTCCCTAATCCGAGGCCAAATATCCTCCAAAGAATCACACTGAGAAAGAGGTAGAACGTACGTGAACGATCTTTCGGCAAACTAGCGAGTCGTCCGCCGCTGACTCCACCACTTCACACATCCTCAAACTCACCAGAATTCGAAGATAACTCAAAGGAACAAGTCCACAGTAGACGGCGAAGAGGACGTATCCCTCGACAAGAGGATGCGATGAGACCGTATCAAGGTGTTGTGGTGGAGTTGCAGCTCAGTGGACGCAGGAGATCGTCGCCGAGGTGGCGCGGGCTCAGAGTACGTCCCTCCCTCTTCGCCCGCGTACACTTCCAGCGTCTGGCATGTCTATCAGTGACCTCCGTGGGAGAAACAAAATACGTCAAATCTGCTCAATAGAATCCAGGACCTGAAACGTAAGGCGTTGGTGCGTCCCCATCTTCCCCTCTCCTCCTGCGCTCTCCTCATTGACTATTTCTTTCACATGTTCTAGCTCCACGTTGTAGCCGCCCCTCAAGCACGGGCAAGGGGTGCCATCTGCGCTACACGCTTCTTAGATGCTCGCGTCACTTTTCAACCTCCCCTTCCTCTCTTCGTCATTGGCGTTCGTCCCGATATATCAGTGGTCGCGGCGGCATCCCTCTACTCCAATCTCGCTGTTCGGTCTCTTTACGATTACCGCGCCGCATCTCCCCGCTGCCCTCGTCGCCTTCCAACGCTGCACTGGACACATCGCGATGTATGTTCATTCGTTCCTCGATTCTTTGCTCGTTCTTCAAGTCTCCCGAGTTTTTTCTTTTTGAAACGTTTGGGGTGATTCTGATGCCGCGGTCCCGCCTTCTAGTCTATGTCCTCCGTCTTCCGCTGTGCTTTTCCATTTATTTCTGCAGGGCTGGGGACGGTATCTTTGATTTATCGACTTTCAACTATTGACCACCTCAGCAAACCACCTCCATGTCAATGTCCATCACATCCCGACTCCGAGGCAACCCCACAGCGCAACTGGGGTTTGAATCTTACGCAGGGGCTTGTGGCTTCGAACCGGAGCGCGACTTCGGAATGTCGGACGGGCGGAGGTATCGTTTTTCGTCGGGAACATCTATGTACACTGCCTGAATTTCCTGAACATCTTTGATCATCTTTTCGGCACATCGTAAAGTCACCTCACGATCCTCCTCTGTTCTGAGCATATAAGATGGTAATAAAGCGACGAGATTCTTGGCTTCTCCGTCTTTGAATGCACCAACGGGCACTTGATGCCCGTAGAAGTTCACATTTTCTAGGTAGATTGGTTCGAAATGAGCATGACGACCGTATGACATGGTATACATACCTGGCAGCCAAAAGTCTAGTTCGAAAGCGACGTTATACAGCTCTCGACACCCAAAATCTGATTCAGGGGGGGCAAAATCCCCGATGAGAACGTAGAGCCGCACTTCACACTTGTGGGGCCTGGAATCTTCCAGATCGACGAGAATGAATTTGCCGTCTTGGTTTTTCACGATATTGCGTCCGTCAACATCGTGATGCGCGAAACCGCTCACATGGAGTTTTGTAAACAGCTTGAATATCTGAATTCTATACACATCTTGTTGAGTATGAACTGATACGAGTGATGTGCCACTCACTCACTTATCCGAGTACAAAAGACTCTCATCTCGGAAGTCAATACTTTCACCGCAATCCTCCAGCAATAGCACAGAGATAAGTTTGTTGTAGATTGTTGCTTGGAAAAGGCCGTAGCAGTCGGGAATGTAGGTTCCCTGCATATGTTGAAGATCCTTCTCGTATCGTAACGCTTCCTGAGTGAACTTTGAAGAACGCGGGTATCGTGCGTTTACATCAGTCTTCAGGACAATATTACGGGGTCCGCCTGATTGTTGGCCGAGAATCGATGCACGGTAGACAGTAGTGTAGTCGCCCTCATAGATTTCTGTGACTTTATCGATGCGGTACGAAAGTGTGGCCGCTGGTGTGGGGTACCCAGGCTGAGTGACGCGTTGAAACACAAACGGTTCGGAGGGGGGATCATGTTTGAGTTGGTGTTTGATACCGAGGTGGCAAGAAAGGATGAGTTCGCTCATGAGGTAGACAGCTTTACGCTGAGATGTCGCCTTCCAGTTGAGGGTTGGTACTTAAGCTTATTGTTGTTAAATGTCGACTTTGAATTCACTCCAATTTAATACGGTTGAAAGTTGGTCATGTGACTTGATCAACAACATCCATTCTCTCAAAAGTCTTCTTGCTTTCCTCAGAAGCTCGTGCTCCATTCCAAATTTCCGATTTATCATCCTCTGCTAATATCAACCAGATGTAACATCAGGGCTCGTTGTTCCTGACTAGTCGATATTTGTTTTCGTCGCAGCCATTAAGGTTGTCTGGTAGGTGGCAACTTCAGAAACGGGCCGCAACTGGATATCACAATATTCCTATTATCAGTGCGCGTTGTTTTACCTACCCAGTAATAGCTCAATGTAACATTTATGTGCTGACTATTTAGACAATGACGCTCTTGTTGCAGCGATCACCTAGCCAACAAGAACTACAACTCAAGAGACTAATAAGCAGGATATTGCCCTGATATTGCCCTAGCCGGAGCGAAGCAAGCGATGACTCTTGTTCCGACCATCCCTAGGGCAACAGGCATTAAGCCTTGGCTATTAGTTCGCATTGTTCAGTGCCGGTATGTGAAGATGTTGGCGTGCGGCAGATTCTCCGTCTTGCGTATGCTTTGTATTACAAACACCCATTGTTCTCAGCACATATATCGCGTCTCGAATCTTGATTTTTGCTCATAATCCCGGCGTCACGAACGGATCTGACCTTGGGTCGCTGGGGAAGCGGAAGCTGGGCGGGACGAGCAGGTACTGCGAGCTTGTGGGGCTGTCGATGCTCATCTCCGCTGAGGCGTCGAGCAAGAGCGCGCGATGCGTGTTGGGGGAGGTGCAGATGCAGGTGGGCGGGCCGGGCACTTATCGCGGACATGGGGGCTCCGTTGGGGATGAGCGCGGTCGACGTGCCACCATATAATCCGGAACCACGCTGGGGCTCAATCAACATCAACCCAGCCATGTCCGGTTTTAAATCAAGTATCGTCCCCCCCGCTCACTCACATCGCTCTCGTCCCATTACACTAGCCTTATTATGACCAAAAAAAAAACTCTCGTTTGACAGACATACCTCCCCCGAATTTCGAAAATCTGAGTTCAGATTCGGATTCCTCAACCCCAAGATACCCCAGAACACATCTCATTACATTTTATTTCGTAGAGGGAAGGGAGGAGGAGAATAAACAAGTAAAGATGTCAGGCGCGCGCCTGCCAATGCCTGCTGCCAATCTAAAAATGGAACAGTATGCCTGCCAACGTTCCGGTTGTTCCGTCCGACCCGTTGGCCCGTCAGTCTAACCCGCCTGCCAATGTGCCCTAGCCTTATTATGACCAAAAAAAAAACTCTCGTTTCATAGACTTACCTCCCCCGAATTTCGGAAATCTGAGTTCAGATTCGGATTCCTCGACCCCGAGATACCCCAGAACACATTTCATAACATTTTATTTCGTAGAGGGAAGGGAGGAGGAGAATAAACAAGTAAAGATGTCAGGCGCGCGCCTGCCAATGCCTGCCAATCTAAAAATGGAACAATATGCCTGCCAACGTTCCGGTTGTTCCGTCCGTCCCGTTGTCCCGTCAGTCTGTCCCGCCTGCCAATGTGCCCGCCAACCACGCCTGCCACACTCGTTCACTGCGCCTGCTGCTTAGTCATTGCGCCTGCTACTGCGCCTGTCACTTGTGCACTGCGCCTGCTTAGTCATTGCGCCTGCCACCGCACCTGCCACTTGTTCACTGCGCCTGCCGCTTTGTCATCGCGCCTGCCACCGCGCCTGCCACTCATTCACTGCGCCTGCCATTGCGCCTGCGACTTTCTTTTTGCGCCTGCGACAACGCCTGCCACCTACTGCCACGACGCCTGCCACATATCCACTACGCCTGCCATGACGCCTGTCATCGCGCCTGCGACAACAACTTACACCTCCCGCTTCCTTCAACATCATCCGACTACCGAAATGCTGCATGGCGTACGCAATCGCCGTAACGGCCGTCCTCGCACGTGAACTTACGCCATCCTCACCGACCATCCCAACTCCGAATGTGGTTGCGCTGAGTCCGAGGGGTCATAGAAGCAGATCGTCGACATCATTGCATACATATGTCCCTCGTATCTACATTACCAAATTTACGGTGGAGGAGCTGATCAAATTTGTTTTGCAGGAATATATGCGCAAAAGATTGACAAAAGATCGGGCAAGGACCTTTGAGTACGTGACAGTGAAGCCTAGATCATACATACACTCTACTTATCGTTGATTTGTGATGGATAGATGGACGGTCAGTTGCTCCATGCTCCAAAGACCAACATCTCTTTGACTTGACATCCTCCCATGCATGCACATTCACTACCTAGGCCGCTTCGCCGCAGCGTCATGTTTCAAGTCGTTGGGCTATGGTGCAGATCGACGCGAGACATCAACACACCCACACTCACGCGCCAGATCAGCACTTCCACTTTCCCCCAGCACGCAAACTTGCTCACTCTCAATCAGTTGAAAAGGCACGCGGTTTCAGCTGCCACCCCCTGGGGCAGATTAGATTGTGCGGCTGGTCCACGTTGTGTGCTCTGAGTCGAGCTTCCGAGGGTGGCGCTAGACGTCTATGCTGCTGACGTGTGCTCCGTGGCTATTGTTGCAGATGTAATGCGGAATTGGGTATGGGATGGAACCTGATGGAACATTGTAGATATGACGCAGCGAATAAAATTGTTGAGTGTTGGCATTGGCCGCGATAAAATACAACCAATAAGATAAGATCTGCAGGTGAAGTTCTCGACACGAAATCGCACATGCGTTGTTCCATAGATGCCGTTCTCCATGTAAGACTGGACATTTAGCTTTCAACGTAGCGAGCGGGGCATAAAAAGATTACCACCCTCCCTGTTTCTCCAATCGGCCAACCCGGGCAATAGCCTGCCCACCCTCTCAAAGTCATGCCGCCCTCCGGCTCTCGTCCTCCTCTCCCAACAGCCCAAAGACAACCCTACATTGGCCGTCTTCTCTCACTCTCCTTCTGGGCATGCGCATCTTACGACCATCACCCCATCAACTGGGGTACCTGCGGAGAGCGGTTATTATGCCACCGTTGTTGACCTTGCATCTTTGTTTCATGGGTCAGGGATCAAGGATGCATCGCCCGTGAAGGTAGACGAGTTCAGGGTGTCGAGGAGCCAGCCGGTCGCGGATATCCGGTTCTCTAACGATGGCACGAACCTGGTTATAGTTCCGAGGGACGGGCACCTCGTCAAAACCTTCAAACTCAGACCAGCGCCGGCCGTCCTTCTTCCGAGCCGACGTCTCGGAGGCGGCGCTGATGTGACGCGGGGGGCAGGTGCTGGATCTGGTGGGAGCAGAAGGAGCAGTCCAGAGCGGGTGGTTGCGTCGACGACGGCGATGCACGTGTATGAGCTAAGACGGGGACGGACGTCGGCGGTGGTGGAGAATGTGGATTGGGCGAAGGATGGACGGTGGTTGGCGATTGGGACGCGGAAGAGGACTGTGCATGTCTTTCCTGTTAACCCGTATGGTGGGACAGCGGATGTGGCAAGTCATTTGGAGGGGAGGGTGAGGAATGTGGATGTTATCGTGCGTTTTTCATCCTTTCGGTATTGTTTCGTCTATGGGATGTTGATACTTGGAAATTTTTAGCAGCCCCCTTTGACGGAATTGGCACCGGTTGCGAGGATACGTGGCGCGAAGGCGTCGCCGCCCGACCAGCCAAAAGCCCCTCTGGCTTTTATCTTTATTTCTCCAGTCGATATCTCCACTTCACCACGACTGCGTCCCCCATCCTCCCCAAACCTGACCACTGATTCCCCTTCATCTCCACTATTCTCGCCGCAGAAAACTACCAATTTCCAGGACGTGTTACTGTTTGACCCCATGGACGGCATTTTATCTCTCCGTCGCCTCACCCTGGACAAGCAACTGGCTCACGAGCCAGGCGTAGCGGCTTCGGTGCAAGCCTTGGGTGTAACGAGTATCTCTTTGCCGGGTATGGGCGGTGCTGGGAGGATGAGTGGGTCGCCGTCGATGAGGGGTGGTGGTGGTGGGAGGATGTTGGGGCTGACGGCGACTGTTTCTGTTGCTGAACTTCCAATGGAACTGGTGGGGAAGGAGGGTACGGTTGCTACGTGGGATTTGCAGAGGGGGAGAGATTGGGTGGAGATCAAGCAGCCGATGGGCTTGGACGAAAGGGCAGATTTGCGAAGAGGTAGGTTAACAAGTGGAGAGTGAGTATCTTCCGTGACTGTCTTTCGACTTCGCGAACTGATTGTTGTATGTTGATAAGCTGGCTTTCTGAGGCTGAGCTCTCAACTTGCTCAAGCTCTCAACGTGTCCTTCCTCGTTCGCTGTACCTGTCCCATCAATTCTCGTTCCACACCCTCGGCGAAGACTACCACGCCCTCATTCGTGGATACCAGTTCGATATCTCCGGCGCCAAGATTGAGGTTCGCAAGGAAGTCGAAATCAGTGCATATTCCTCTAGCACAAGGGACGACTCTGCCTTCGTTGAGGGCTTTTCCGCACCCCGTGACATCCGGCGCACCTCATCATCGTTCGACGAACCCATCGCGTCCGCCATCTTGGGCAGCTTTGATAACTCAAACCTGCCCATCATCCTGCCCATGTATCCTAACGGCATTCCTGGTTCGAAGCCAAAGTCCTTCCGCAACTCGATCCCCATACGTACTATGACTGGTATTGGCGACGGTGTGACGGAGGCCTTAGGTCGCATCAGGAGGGAGATGCATAAAGCCCGTTCGCCTCAGCTTGTTGCACGATCAGATAGCAGCCTCTCCGGCCATGTGCCTCTCGAGTTCGACGAAGAAGATGAGGATTTCCTTCTACGTGATACGCTCGCCATACCAAGTCAGGATTCCAACGAACGCGAAGACGTCTCCACGTCCCGCGATACATCACGGGGAGGCGCCAGCGCCGATTCAGCGTCCTCAATCGCCACCCCCGCGAGCGATAGCACGCATCAATTGTTGGACGCCGATGTTGTCGGGACAGTTGATGAGGAGATATGGGATGGGTGGGACCCGCAGGACAAGTTGGCAGTTGAGGAGGCGGAGGGGTTCGATGATATATCAGCTGTGGGGTACCTGGATGAGGGGCGCGAGCACATTCCAGCTGTTTCTGTCGCGATGTCGAAGCGGAAAGGGAGATTGAGGCGAAAGGGTTGAATTGTGTATTTCATGATCGATAACGACATACCATTTAGAATCCGTTGGTGGTCCTCGTTGTCTACGTAATGAAATATGAATATGCGCATCCAACCATTGTATAGTAGAACATATCAGTATTGAGTGCGTGGTGGAGGAATACTGCATCCTTGGTCACGGACTTGTGTTGGCGGTATGTTTTAAGGTACATGTTGTCCACTATAAAACTAAGGACCCGAGCAATGGTAACCTGTACGTGTTTGATAGAATGTTCACTGGAGGGCGAGGAAAACAAAAGTTCTATCGGTACGAGCCTCTGCCACACACAGAGCCAATCGACAAACAGGTAAAGAAACTGAGATCTTACGTCCAACGATCCAGTATCACAGCCAGCGTTGATGCATCTCTCTATCTACGACACAAAAGCCTCAACAAATGAAATCACCCTTCGAAGACCCCACCCCAACACCTCCACACCCGTGCAACAACCTACCAGTTGCCCGGCACAACTACTACGAGAATAGTGGGTAGCGCTCTACGAATACGGTCTTAAAATGCTTATACAACGTTCTTTAGATCTGTTGGAAGTGTTGAGACGGCTGTTAGAAATGCAAGGCCAGGCGCTCAAGAAAGGAAGGTATCTTGATTTATTGACTCCTACTTCTTGACCACCTCAGCAAACCGTCTCCATGTCGATGTCCATCAGATCCCGACTCCGAGTTCTAGTCTTGTGCAGGGGCCTGTGGCTTCGAACTGGAGCCCGACTTCGCAAAGTCGGACGGGCGGAGGTATCGTTTTTCGTCGGGAACATCCGCGTACTCCGCCTGAATCTCCTGAACAACTTTGCATTCTGTGAGTAGGCAAGGCTGTGTTTGATGAACGAGCTCGACTCCACCGTTTCGACTTCTTGAAACTGCCCACCATTTTCTACGAGAACAATAATGGAGCCATGTACTACTAGAACAAGAGAACAATGCGTTCGAACTCTTGACTCATCGGCATTATTATCGGAACCTCAAAGCGCGTGGCTGTGTTGATAAACAAGTTCAACCTCCACCCATCATCGACACTTTATACACATCGTCATCCCACTGCACGTCCCATGTCATCTCAAATGCCGTCTCTTACGCAATCTATCGAAGCTATGAGCGTAAGGCTCTCCCTTCTTATAGCCTTTTACTCCAGGTATGCTCATGATGATCCCACTGGCAGTTACAACAACCCCGAAACCCAACCCAAGCCACCAACAAGGCTATTCCAGATCAAATCAACCTCACGGTCCCCTACCGCACACCCGCCGCGAAGGACCACCGCATACTCTACGGTTTTCCTGTTTCCAACGAGTGGCTCGTCAGCTACTGCGAGCAGAACGCCCACCGCATCAAGGGCTACGGCCCGACCGTCAGTTTAGGAACCAAGACTTACCTCGCCATGAAACTTCTAAGAGTGTCTTCACGATTTAAGAATTTGACGATTGAGGGCGTTACTTGCAATGCCCGTGACCCCTCGCTCGAGCTCAAAGGCTCGCCCGGCAGATCCTTTCGAGTCGTGTGCGTGTGTACCTCGATGAGGAGCTCCTGCGAGAATAGGCCGACCCAAGCGCAGATGGATATACTGCGGTCGATCATACAGCAGGAGCCGGATTGGTACGTCGATGTCAATCCTCCGAGCTATTACAGTGGGTATTAGCGGTGTGTTATGGCTCGTCGTAAGTGACCCTCCTCCATTTACTCTGTTTGTTAACCTACTGAACTGTTTTACGTTCCATAGATCGTCGTTCGCACGCGTAATCGTGCTGTCCCTCCGTAGTGTTTGCCTCAACCGCTGTATCAAAGCCCTTGTAGTATGTATGATCCATACCTGTCAGATTTTCGATTCGAGATCTTTGCATTAGAGTACCACGAAAGAGCCCAAACGACCGTAATGGAAGACTCAAACGCCATGAGTTAGTCCATGACGATGGTGCAGAGACTTAGAGGCATAAAGGGAGTTTTACGCGGTGCAAGTATTGAAGATTAGCGCTACACGGGTTCGGACGTGTCAAACCACGAGGCACGTTGATCAAATTGAAAACGGTGTCGCCACAGACACCTCTCGATGGTCTCTCTTCAAGAACGGGGCTCTCTCGGCACGGTCTCGATCATCATGGTTATTTTTGTGCTCTTTTCGGCCTTCTGGGGTGCTCTGTGTAAGACACCTGTAACGAATCTCAATGGGCGGGTTATCGTACATTTTCGTTTCTCAAACACGCAACCGACCCCTCAAGTCCGTCGGTTGCAGGACTTTGATGGGGGTTTGGTCGGGCAGACGGTCATGCAGGTGTTGACGTCTGAGCAAGTTAGCGAGGTGGGCAAGGTTACGTGGACCGCGTATCTTTAGTACTCGTAGGTAACTTATTGGTATGGTATATGCCATACCAATGAATGGCAGTCTAATGCGTAGTGACGGTCTTCATGTATGTCTCATCCACGTCGACTCTTCAAACGCTGAAACCTATCTATATTAGTCTTCGGTTAATCCGATAAACCGAGATTCAGACTCAAATTCCTCGGATTCCTTAGATTTTTTGCACCATTGTTCTTTGGCATGTTCTGAAGGAGCACCCTGAATATGGGCGCAGGGTGCCATTTTCCCAGGCCGTGGTGGACCCATCAAAGTACGGGAAAAACACAAGAAAAAAAAAAAAAGTGCATAATGGTTCCTGCGCCTTCAAAATCCACATTTGAAAAAAAGACAATCTTTGAAAAAAAAGACCATCTTTGAAAAAAAGAAAGAGGGTCGGCCGTTCTTGGTGAAGTAGAGTCGGCCACGACTGGTCACTTTTTGTCAAGGAGTGCTCCAATTAACTTGAAATTTTTGGTGCATGTTCTCTGCTATTGGGTGCCCCTGCACCATAAATTTCAAGTCTGGGTGCCAAAAACCCAGACCATGCTGCAGGACTCTTTTGCATCAAGTTAATCCCCCAACCTCGGCCTGGGTTTTTGGCACCCAGCCTTGAAACTTATGGTGCAGGGGCACCCAATGGCAAAGAAGACACACCGAAAATTTCAAGGTGATTGGAGCACTCCTTGTTCTAAACGCATGTTGCAGGACTTTTTCAAGTCAGGTCAATTTTTGACTCGCCACCGACTTGCCACTTTTTGACAAGGAGTGCTCCGATTGGCATGAAATTTTCGGTGCATGTTCTTTCGTGTCAGGTGCCCCTGCACCATAAATTTCAAGTCTGGGTGCCAAATTCCCAGGCTGTGACAGGCCCATCAAATATTTATCAGTCAAGTCAGTTCACATGGTGGTCGGACCAACGACCGACTCAATGACCAAACTACGACTGACCACGACTCAAGCAATCGTGACCGACAAAAATATCAGTCAAGTCAGTTCACTTGGTGGTCGGACCAACGACCGACTCAATGACCAAACTTTGACTGACCACGACTCAAGCAATTGTGACCGACAAAAAAATATCAGTCAAGTCAGTTCACTTGGTGGTCGGATCAACGACTGACTCAATGACCAAACTACGATTGACCACGACTCAAGCAATTGTGACCAACTTGAAGTTGACAGTATTTGTGATACAAACTATCTGAGTCAGTCAATACCAGAAAGTCGATTGTTTGTATCATATTCCATCAGCTATATACCAAATCAGTATAAGAGTCAAGTCAAAGATATATCTGACTATCAATACATGAAACATCCAAGTATGCAATAAGTAAATGTGACTTGTAAGGTATACAAGTAGAGTCAAGTCAGTACATATATATCCAAATGACTAGACTAAAATGACATCAACTTTTTGTAATGTACCAGAGTGAATCAGGACAAACAAGTCAATTGACAGTATCATGGCCAACTTCAACTGACCAACCATATACCAAGTCAGCATATGAGTGAAGTCAAAGGTATGTATGACTATGAGTATAATGTCCAAGTATGTGATATACATCAGTAGAGTAAAGCAACCACATATCTGATTGAACAACTTGAAAGTCAAGTCAGAGTAGTCAAAGACTACCAATCAGTCAAGTATCATTGCAACTTGATGTGACCAACCATACACTGGGTAGGTATATGAGTAAAGTGGGAGATACATCTGACTATGAGTATAAGCCGTAGTCTATATGTGAAGTCAACTTGTATGATATGTGACTAAAGTCAGCCAAGATAGTATACTTGAATGTGAGTAGTATATGTGTGAAGTACAAGTGTGCGTGTATAGGATAGGATAGGTTGGGGTAAGCATTGCCGAAGGCAGTGCAACCCCACGGGTAGGGTAGAACCCCACGGGTAGGGTAGAACCCCACGGGTAGGGTAGAACCCCACGGGTAGGGTAGAACCCCACGGGTAGGGTAGAACCCCACGGGTAGGGTAGAACCCCACGGGTAGGGTAGAACCCCACGGGTAGGGTAGAACCCCACGGGTAGGGTAGAACCCCACGGGTAGGGTAGAACCCCACGGGTAGGGTAGAACCCCACGGGTAGGGTAGAACCCCACGGGTAGGGTAGAACCCCACGGGTAGGGTAGAACCCCACGGGTAGGGTAGAACCCCACGGGTAGGGTAGAACCCCACGGGTAGGGTAGAACCCCACGGGTAGGGTAGAACCCCACGGGTAGGGTAGAACCCCACGGGTAGGGTAGAACCCCACGGGTAGGGTAGAACCCCACGGGTAGGGTAGAACCCCACGGGTAGGGTAGAACCCCACGGGTAGGGTAGGGGGGTATTTTTGATTTGTAGGGGTAGGGTCGGAAGGTATGGTAGGGTAGGGTTAGGGTTAGGGTTAGGGGTTAGGGTTAGGGTTAGGGTTAGGGGTTAGGGTTAGGGTTAGGGTTAGGGTTAGGGTTTAGGGGTTAGGGTTAGG